>OZ010649.1:15174273-17574273 GCA_963932195.1 Empis livida
TCATTAAAATTACAACAATGGGAGTTAGCACAAGTAGCTTTTCATAAATGTTTAGCACGTAATCCGAACCATTGGCCGTCAGCAGATGGTATACTGCAATGTCTTTGTAAAACATCGAATATCATGGCTGCTTATGGATGGGCTCTAAAATGGTATGCGAAAGATGAGAATTATACAAGAGCTGAGGATGTATTAATTGAAATAACTGAAAATTTCACTGATATTATTCCATTTTTTGAAAGGTAATAAAAAAAAATAAAAATATATATTAAAAATATATTTAATATGATATACAATTATTCTCAGTGTTTGGAAAACACCATTCATCAGAAAATCGCCTAAATCTAATGTAAAGAAAATTAGTGTATTTCCGGAACCAAATCCTGAAATGATTGTATTTGATACGAAAATAAAAAAACCTAATTTAGATAACTATCGCGTAGACAATTTAAATTGGGTATCTGTCGGAAAATTTATAGTATCAGTTTATAATTATCTTACAGACACCAAACAATCAATTGTATTTTTATTACATATAAATGATATTTATCAAGATAAAAGTGATACCACTAATATTAAGCAAAAAGATGAAATTGTAATTGAAATAAAATCAGAATTAATTGGAGATATAGAAATGTCTGAAGTTCTTACACCAGAAATTTCTTCAGATACAAAAGAGAATTTAGAATTAAGTGATAGTAAAGTGATGAATCCAACAGTTGTTGATTTATTATCAGATTCAAATGCAGAAGATTCAGATAATTCAAAAGTTGAAGTATCTGAAGTAATTCGTAAGCCCAGGCGAAGATGTAGTGACTTGAGTTTTTTAGAACAATGGGGTTGGCATAAGAACCGCCGATATTCTTCAAGAAAAAAAAGTCAACAAGATCGTCCTGAAATTGACAATAGTTTAAATGCATTTTTAAAAAGAATTTTTGCAAAATATTTCGAGTAAGTAAAAACAAGAAAATACAAACAAAAATGGTTTTAATACATAAATATATAATTTTTTTAGGGAAAATTATGAAAATCAATCTCCATTTGTAAAAGATACAAAATCAAAAGTTACCGAAATAAAAAAATTACAAGAAAATCCTGCAAAAACACAATTAAATTTCGATGAATTTCAAAAGAAGACTGAAAATAATTTTCAAGAATTTTTAAAAGACTTGAAGGTAAAAATATTTAATTCAAACTAATATTTTGTATTTTCAATTCATTTGTAGAGTGAAAACTTTGATCTTATTTTACTAATCTACAAATGGTTAAAATATGTTTCACAATATTGGAATCAAATTATTACTGAAGAAATGAAAACATTGTATCATGATATTTACAAATTTTATTTGTAAGCAGAAACAAAATAATAATTTTATCAATAAAAATTTCCAAATTATGCTTTTTAGAAATCATTTTGATTTAGCAACATGGAATCAATTATCTAATAATGCATTTAATGCCTCCTTTCGAATGGCATTATTTTATTTAGAATTGGATCATGACGAAACTATATTGAAATTCAAATCTGGGAATCAGTAAGTATACTATAATTCATTTGCAATATACTATATGTATATTAATTTAATAATTTTTAATAATTAAAGTGAAATTGATCCACAATGGAAAATGATTTTTCATCATTTAATGTTCAATTCTGGTGTTGCATTCGTAATTGAAGACGAAAATTATAAAAACAATATAAAACGTTTAATATGGCAAGATTATTGTTTAGCTAAATTGGAAAATGATTTATATCGATCAGTTGAATGCTTACAACATATAGAGTATTTAATTGAAAAAGAAGAAAATAATGAAAAATTTCAGTTACAATTACCAAATATAAATAATAATTTAATTGAATTGGAAGAAATTCGTAAAACAAGAATAAATCTACAAAGAAAAATTAGCTTAAATAATGTTAAAAACTTATATGAAAGTCATAATTATAAAGAGTTGGTGAAAATTTTAAAAGAAAGTTTCTTAAATAGTACAGAAATAAAAAATTCTGATAACACAATTATGAAAATCCAAACACAAATTGAGGTACTTTTAGAATCACTATGGAATTTAGAATCTTATGAAGAATGTTTTATATGGTCGGAAAAATGTTTAAATTTTGCTGTGAATAATTTATTATTAGCACCAACAGATACTTATCGTTATGAAGAATGGGCTGAATCTGTAAATTTTATTTTGATATATATTGAAGAATTGGTATTAAAAGATTACGAAATTTTCGTATCACTTGAAAAATATGTATCTAGATTAGTACAAAGTTTAGTAAAAATTTTGACACATCAATTAGATTCACCATTTGATAAAAATAATAATCCAACACATTTAGTAAATATCAAACGGCCATGGGTAATTTTACATCAATTATTGCAACGAACAGAAGACAATAGTCCGGTTATGATTAAAAGTAAACCAGCAAATTTATCACAAACTGATGTAGAAGAAAATCTTGAAGAGTTAATACCTCATAATTTTCTCTTACTATTTACGGCACATGAATTTCTTGGTAAACGTCAATGGTGTACACGAGACAATGGTCAATTATTATTATACACTTTAGAAATTATTGTGCCAAAGTATAGAGCACCATATATGGATGCATACAGAGATTTAGTCGGTGAGTATTTAGAACAGATAACTTACTGTTTGTATGGATATCCACCGAAAAAGGCACGTTCACGACATATAGAAGAACATGATTCTAATTCTGTTGATTTAATATGGAAAAGAGCTTTACAACTTTTCGAACTTTATCGTCCAGAAAATTTACCAGAATTCAATTCATATAAACTTGAATCTATAACAGCTGATATGGAACAATTATTATTAAAAATTGTACCTCTTATACCAAAAGATATTGATCCATCTTTACAAAGTTCAGCAATACGTGATTTTATTTCTGGTACTAATAATGTATTACCAAACAGTTTTAATTTATTACCGCAAAAAATTTCGTGTATTTATTATCTATTAGCTGATTATTACTTTAAAAGTCGAGATTTTCAACGTACCATTAAATATTATGTTTTGGATTTAACATGCGAACCAACTCGTTTTGATTCGTGGGCCGGAATTGCATTAGCAAAAGCTAGTAAACTGGAAACTAAATTTAACTCATGTATTCTACTTGATTATAAACAATGTTTAAATGAATGTGAAAATGCATTACGTTGTTTTGAAGAATGTATTAATATAAATCGTAATCATACATTACTTTGGATTGAATATGGTTCATTTGCATATACAATTCATTCATACTGTTCACGATATTTGAAACATTCTCAAACTTTATCTATGGAACAGTAAGTTTGTATTTTTCACAAAAAATAATTAAGTATTAATTTAAATTTAATTAATTTCTTCAGATTTGCATTTGTGGAAACTCGTAAAGAAAAATATTTAAAAATAGCTTCAGATTGTTTTATAGTTGCCGATAAAACAATGAAAATCCGCCATGACATATCTGCTACTGCAGATGACGACGATGATTCCCATGATGAAAAATGGTTACATCATTTTATGTTGGGTAAAATTGCTGAAAAGCAAAAGGAACACCCAAAAGCATATTTAGATCATTATTTATTGGCGGCAAATTTACTTTTTGAAAATAATGCTATATATCCAATTAAAATAAATCATAATAATCCACAAACATTATCCATTGAAGCATTGGAAATATTTTATCGAACATCATCGTCGATTATAAAATATTTAGAATATCATACGGAAGTAAATAGAGAAATTGGTAGATTTTTTTTAAAAGTATTGAAAGATTTAGCTAGTAGTCCATTTTCATTAAATCAAGCTAAAATTGATGGTAAGTTTTTAGTTGCACATAACTAAGAAGTTGATAATATTATATTTATTTCCTGGAATAGATAGCAGTATCAATGCCTTAAAAAGAAAATTGGCTGCAGAAAAAGTACCTAGTAAACAGTCAAAATTAGATAATATAGAAAATAGTTCTGCCGGTACAGCTTATGATTCACCCAAACCAGAAAATCCTGGTATTAATGAAATGTCTACTGAAAAAGTTGATCAATTGGTTACTACAGTTGAAAATGAATCACCGCCAGAAAGTCTTATTCAAAATCCAATTATAGAAAAACGTAAAGTTGAAGAGAATCCATTATCACAAAGTCGACCACAAACTCCAAATATTATCGCTGACTTGAAAAAAGATCATAACTTATCTCGGAGGGGATCGCAGGTAAATAAAAAACACCGTAATATTAAGTTTAATAGTTTTGTTTTTCTTTATTTCATCATTATTCCTTAATCTTTGGTCATTCAATTCTCAATAATTTTTTGACATTGCATTTTTTCACGCTCTAAAATCTACACAAAATTATTACTTTCGTTTGAAATTTATTTATACAATTTTATAAAATTTAATATATTTATATATAGGTACTTAAATATGTTTAAATTAACAAAAAAAATTACGATAAAAATAATTTTTTTTTATCTTTTTTATATGTTGAGTTTTGGAGCGATTAATTACGGTTATTCGGGTTTGCATACTTAATGGAAAATATATCCATTGGATTTACCATCTCCATTTGTTCTTATTATTATTATTTGTTAAATCCGTTTAAAAAATAGAACAATTTTTCATATTAATGGGAAATTAATGTTGTATTGCTCGCATGAAAATATTGAGTAACTGGAGGATGATTTTTTTTTTGCCCTTGATACCAAATTTTTAATCGATGACTTATTTCGGAAAATGATGGCCTTCGAACAGCATGTTCATGCCAACATTCAATCATTAAAGAATAAACTGCTGTTGGGCAAGCTTCTGGACATGGTAATAGTTGGCGTGCACGTACCATATTGATAACTTCTTGATTACTGTATCCATAATAAGGCTAAATTAAAAACAAAACAAAAATATTTTGTTTAATGACAATTGTCATAATTATATGAACATTTATTATTCACCTGCAGACCATAACTATAAATCTCCCAAAGTACTACTCCAAAAGACCACACATCACTCTCTGTTGTAAATTTACCATATAAAATAGATTCTGATGGCATCCATCGTACCGGCAATAGTGATTTCGATTGTACTCTATAAGATATTTCAATTTACAGCACACTTTGTTATGTATAGAAATAAAATTACCTATAATAATCAGAACTATAAATATCTCTTGATAATCCAAAATCAGATATTTTCACAGTCAGATTATCACCAACTAAACAATTACGCGCTGCTAAATCACGATGTACATAATGATGTCCAGATAAATATTCCATTCCTTCACTTATTTGTAATGCAATATATAAAAATTGCAATTGTGTTAATGATTTGTTTTCATTTGGTGAATTTGCTATTAAAAATTCATGCAAATCACCATGCGACATATATTCAAATAGCATACAAAGAGGTTCTTTATTTAGAACAACACCCAAAATGCAAACAATATTATCATGTTTTAAATCAGAAATTAATTCAATTTCACGTTTAAAATCTTGTTGTGTTTTCGATGAAGCATTTTCTTTTAATGCTTTAACAGCTACAAAAATTTTCTCGCCACTTGATTGTGTTAAATTTCCTTTATAAACTTTTCCTAATCATTTTACAAATATTTTAATTATATTTATATAATTACTTTAAAAAAAAAAATTTAATCTTACCAAATGCACCTTCGCCTAGCTCTTCAACAAATTCAACATCTTGCAAAGTATATTGTGGTACTCTTAACGAATTATTTCCACGGCTTGAATTTTGGCCATTTATAGAAAAATTTTGATTATTTCCAAAAAGCCTTGTCATTTCAAATGATGAATTCATTTGAGAATTTCCATATATATTTTTGTCGGCATTTGGAAGGCTTATCTGAAAAGTAATATTTTTTTTTTCAATTTTAATATGTGATTAATTTAGTTAATGGTTCATTATTACATTTTGGATATTAGTCGTTCCTTGTTTTTTGTTCTTTTTATAGCATACAACTACAACTGTTGTAATTATAAAACTTACTACTAAGCCCAATGATATGTATATATAAAGCCACATTTGATCAGCACATTTAGGAATTTCGCAATGTTCAATGATTTTTTCAAATGAATTATCATCAACAAAACACCATGGTTTCTCTTCCGTATTGCCAGGATTTCTAATTGAAAGGCAATTTAAATTAATATAATTTTGTTGTAATTTAGTTTCCATTTTAATAATTTCTTATTTTACCTGCAATAATTTTGTCCCGCTAATTCAGGAAAATCTGCAATTTCTTTCATAGACCAAGACCATTTTAAACATGGTTTTCCTGATGCTGATACTGCAACAGTACCTCTATAACCAACACCATTTTCCCAATAACAATTTTCATCTGGTTCAACATCAATAGCAATACCAAATGATGAACAATCGGAATCAACGGGAACATTATGACAATCTTCTAATGGTAATTTATGACCAATAGTTGGATGTCTTTTAGCTATTGCATATTCTTTTTGGCATAATTCATTTTCTAATAACTCACATTCATCACGACAAATACGTCTTAAATTTTCTGAATCTCTTGTTGGTGGATATTCATTAGAAATTTCACTTGAAAATATTTCATCATATACAGTTGATTGTTTCTTTTTTAAATATAAACGTCTTTCCTTAGTATTACGTTCTAAAAAACGTTTTTTCCGTTCCAATTCCGTTTGTAAATTATTAAGTGGTGGTTTTGTTGTACCAGAAATACGATTTTTTTTTGTTGTTGTACGTTTTTGATCAACTTTACTGGCATAACGATTGGCAAAATATAAATGATTTGTTCGGTCAGGAGTGCGACATATTGGTAATGTACTATAGCATAGACTTGGCAGTGCATATATTCGGCAATTTGGATTCATATCCCTAGAAAGAGAATTAAAATTATTTAAATTTCTGACTTAAGTAATTTGTTAAATATTTTACTTTGATTCTTTGATAACACCATATGCTGCTTTCAGTCTTTCTTCGAGTTCAGTCATTGTTAAATTTGGTGGGATAAATACGGTTTGATTATTAAGAAATTTTTCACATGTTGTACCATTATAAAGTTGACAAATTCCCAATGTTAATGGCTATATTTAATTAATATAAATTATATTAATTCTGTGCACTATGATTGTTTAGACTATTAAAAGACTTACCTCTTCAATATATGATAGTTTTGCATGAGTACCAATATCGGGTACATTAATTCTGTGAAGAAAATAACAGATTATAGTTAGAATACTCAAATATAAATTTTATTGAATTAATTCTGTTATAATAAAAATACGGGCTGTATAACTCATTAACTTTTCCTTGAATTATTGAATGTTATCATTTTTGTAGGATTTAATTGCCACAAAAAAAAAATGTTTTTTAATATAGTAGGTTTTTTATTCGTTCTCCTAAATGTAAAAATTTTGCATGTTTGCTAAGGAGAAAACATGCAACATAGTACATAATAGTAAAGCAAGTAAAATGAGGGTATATTAAAAAACGCAATGCATTATTTTAATTTTTAGGAAATTTTATTTTTATGAACATTATGAAATTTAAAAAAATATTTTTATTATTTAATTTTAGTTTCTTTATTAAATAAATGTCTTATACTATTAATATATTAGTAGTTCATGGATTCTTTTAAATGCCATAAAATTATTAAAATAAAGGTTCTTTATAGTTAAAAAAATTAAACATGGAATTATTTTAACTAATAAGTAAATAGCTTATTAAGCAAAAAAAAATTTGGTAAAGGATATATAAATTGAAAACAAGGAGTGGAATAATTTTATTTGTCGTTTATATTATATATATATTTTTTATTACTTAAAATATATATTTATATATAAAGACATATATAAAATATTATCATGAAATATATGCGAATACATGTTTCATAAGTTCATTCACACACAACATAAAAGTATTATTATATATTTATATATACACTTTAGTAAAATGTATTTTATATTATATTTTATTTTTTACCAAAAAAATAATAATATGGTAAACAAACCCAATATTTGAATATTTTTTGTCATCCTTTTTATATATTTCAGTTAATTTATTTGATCCTATTGCTGCAACTGAAATACTTTCAGTTTCATCACTTAAATTTAATATTGTTGATGATTTTACATATTTTTCATTTGCATTCACATAATATTTTAATACTAATATTAAAAAACATAATATTTTTATATATTGTTGATACATTTTTTAATATAAAACAATCAAAATAAAATTATCAAAAATTTTCTTGAGAATTTAAATTGAATTTTTAAGCATATAAGTGAATTTTTAAAATGTTTTTTATATTAACTGCTCCTACACTTCAATTTTAAATATAACTTTAAGATTAACATAGTCTTTATTTAAAAGATCTTATTAAAATAATTTAATGTTTCTATTTTTCATAAATAGTATTTAGTTTTCGTAGTGTTATCACCGCAGCACTAACAAAAATATAATATGTCTAGATTTAATATTATTTATTTCTTAATGTTACACACAAACATCAAAATATTTCCCCATTTTTTTTTTTAACTTTGTTTTCTTGTATACACAAAAATATTATATTTTTCTTCTGCACTATTAGCTTAGATATTTTCCAATAGATATTTTCCAATTTTATGAATTAAACTATATTAAATTCTTTTCTAATACGTTTTTATTATTATTATTAGTTTCTTTTAATTGTAATTTTTATTTTATAGTAAATATTTTTGTAAAAACAAAAATAATTTTTTATGAAATTTATCCGCCGACCACACCAGAGATTGGAAACATTATAATATCTCTTCAGGAAGAAATTGTATATGTAGTTGTAAAAAAAAACAACAATTTAATATGTATCGGGATAAAATTACACTAAAAATAACATTATACCAAAGAGACTATATAAAGAGGGAATATGAGAGAAATTAAATTTCAAAAACTCCACGGATTAGAGTTTTCTATATAAAATATTTATAAATACAGCATGTTTTACAACAATTAATTCAACGCAAATGTTGCGTTGCACCATACAGATTTCTTTTCTCTGAAGAAATCTTTTTAACATTTCAAAGTGGATGACGCACATATTTTGTGTGAAAAAAGATTAGAAAACAAAGAATTTAACGCTGAATTTTCAGATCCTGAAAGTAGATCTTAAACACACAAAAAATTTAATTGTTCAATTTACAACAAAATTACGCAATTTAGTCAAAATTTTGAATGTGCCTTACAATAATTTTCAATTTAGTATTCTGCGTTTTCTAAAATTTACCAAATAATCAAAAAAAAATTAGACTAATTCTTAATTCTTTATTAATTCTACATCAAAAAAACATTTTATTTCGTAAATTCCGTAAGAATCTCATTACATTTGTCTTTCTATTTCGTTAATTAAAAATAAGAACGTCATGATGGTATATGAAACATTTATTTGAAACAACATGTTTTTTAACATGTTTTGCGGCAATACGTGGAGTTTTCTGAAAAAATACATTTTTTCCATTTGTTCTATAGAGGAAACTGTTACTATAGTAAAGAGTCTCTTTGATTATACTATGATAAAAAAGTCTTTCTGCTTATGTTTGAGTGTACTGTGTCGAGCACCTTTTATCTTTAATTATTTCGATTTTTATGCTCTAAAAAGGTTCAAGAATCTCAACACCAATACTGTGTTACATTTCATGTATTTAAAGTTTCTACAAATTATAGCCTAAGAATATTAGTATACAATTTTGCTAATTATTTATTTTGCATTTGTCTATTTGTTAAAATTCAATTTTATATTTTTCGGTTTCGGTTTCAACAATCTTTATTTTAATTATATACTGAACTTATACATACAGAATTCTTGCATAATTTATTAGGATTTAAAATGCTTGATTATGCTAATATGTCCATATAAAAAAAAACTAGTTTTTGAAGAAATGATACCTTAAATCAAATTAATAATTGTAATAAATTAGTGTAATAATCATATTCAAAATACTTTCAAAAAAATTCCTGGACTAAATATACAAATACATTGAATAAATGTCGTACTATGTCATTTTGTTTAACCAGCTAAACATATTTTCCATGTTAAGGATATTAATTTCTTTGAGGGAAAATATTTTTAAAAAAAACAAATATGTATGTATATAATAAAATTACAATACAACGCAAGCTTTGTTGGTTCCTTTCGAAATTATATTTCTATTTCTAAATAACCCTAAAACAAACACAAAAATATGAAAATACATGTAAATATTGTTAAAATTATAGTTAACTGCACGCATGTGCTATATATTGTCAAGATTGGTATAGGAATAATATTTAGATGCTATAAATTGTTTTGTACTATCATTAGATAAGTGAAGTTATGCACTTATTATAATTTAGGGGGATTTTTATTATGAATTTCTTTATATTATATTCAAATTTTGAATCTATTCTTATCAATCTAATTCAGAGGAATTTGAACAAAATCTTTTCAAAAATTATTGATATCATTTAGAATGGAAATTAAAAATTAATTAAATCCTATAATTTTTTTTTAGAGGGGGATTAAACTAAATTATTAAGGATTACTGTTGAGATTAAATATTGTCTACTGTATTAATTCATATTATAAAATTAACACGAAAAATATGACAATTAAAAATTTTTTGTTAATTTTCTAATTTTTTGTTAGTTTAACTTTGTTTATAATTATCGAAGCTGTAATCTATTTATATAATTTTAAGTTTATTTAATCTTCATTGCATTATTGCCTAATAATGATTTTTGAAATTATATTCCTAATATTCCTAATTTGCTTTAAAAAATTATGAGATTTAATTACATGATATTAAACATAACTAAGTTTCAACAATAAACATATTCAACGGTTATGTTATATGTTTGGTCATGAGAAAAGGTGAAAAAAATTCTATAAAGAATAATAAAAATGTCGTTTATTTTCATTTTCTTTTCGTATTTCGTATCTTTAAACACATTGCGTGCTTATTTTTTTAACTGCTATTTTGTTCATAATTTCGCGTTTATTTTTTATATATGGTTTTTAAAATCACAATTATAAATATATAACGACATGAAACAACTTTCAAAAAAAAAGAAAAATTACTGTTCTAAATATATTCCATATAATAAAAAGATATTTGATGATTCAATTATAAGTTTAAATTAAAATGTAGGGATTGGTTTTTTTTGAACTATTTAAAAGTAACTAAATTTTGAATACAACAATATTCAGGAAAGTTCTGCTACAACAACTACGACAACTGGTACTGGTGGTACAAGTTCCACATCCTCAACCAGTAGTTCTGATTCCAGCTCGTCAGATTCATCTAGTTCCGATTCCGAAAGTGGTGGTTCAACAACTGATGATGATGCTGAAAAACCGGATGAAAATACACCATTTTCGCAATCTGAACTTGAAGTAATTTATCAAAAGTGTATTAAAAATTTAGAAGAATGTGCAACACGTTTTCCAGAACACTATAAATCGATTTATCGTTTAATTTATCATTATTTAAATGCACCGGATAAATTAAAAAATATAGAAAAATGTCGTCAATTATTATTGGGAAACTATACTACTACATTGGGCAATCAAATTGTTGGACTTTTCGCTGAACGTAAAAATAATAATTTTTTTAATGGAATTTGGCGAATACCATCATCTGAAATTGATAGACCAGGTAGTTTTGAATCACATTTAGTAAAATGTGTACATATTTTATTGGAAGTTTTGCGTAAATCAGAAGATCATAAAATGTTAATTGATTTGGCACTACAATTACATCGTACTCCCGACAACGATAAGTAAAAATCAAACAAAAAATATTTAACAAAAACATAATTTAAAAAATGTAATAAAAACTTTATTTTTATAGACGTTATATTAAGGACTCGGAACGTATAGATCTGTATAAGCAAGCAATTACTTATTGTGCTCAAATAATGAGAGATATTCTTAAACGAAATATTAATAAACGTAATGACGAAGAAGTTTTAAATTTAATTGTTGACATTTATAAAGCATATAAAAAATGTATTAAGCATATGAATCAAAAAGAAGCCGTTTTTACACAAATTCTTATAGATGTTTATAAGTTTTATATTCAAGATAAAGTTGGAAAATTGCCAGAAAATGTTAATATACTTGATTTAGCTATTAAATTATGTGTACAAGAAATTTCTTTAAAGAAAAATATGGAAAAACAACAACAGCTAGGTATATCACAAAATACTCATTGTGCTGTACCCGGTTTAGAAGCACTACAATGTCGAAATGTTGTTCCAAATAAAACTGATAATTCTATAAATTCAGGTGGAGTTACCACAACATCAAATATAAATGTAAATTATAAATTTTTTCATTAACTATATCCATATTTATATTGATGAAATTGTTTTGTTTTTGTCTTTCAATATATTTTAAGGCTAAACCGCCTATTCAAATCCCTGGAATTTCAAATCGACCTAGAGGGAGGCCCCTTGGTAGTAAGAATGCACCAAACAGTTTAGCAAATTTGAATGCTAATTATAATGCAGTTATGGGTATGATGGATTCGCAATCGATGGCTACTTTAATTGCACTTTATAACAATCCAGCAATGGGCCCACATTTGTCAAAAGTAAAAAATCTATAAAGGATATGAAATACGAAAAAATAAATAATAAAAAATGTTTAATAATATTTTTTAGGATCCCAAGTATGTTAATAATTTTTTTAGTGAGTATTATAAATTTTTGGGAACACCATCATCGTCAGCTCCATCAATTATGCCAGGTACTCTACAAAATTTTAATACCACTGACTCACAATCAAATACTGGATTATCAAATTTATCTCCAACAAAAATCCCACAATTTGATATTAAAAATTTGATTGCATCAGCAGCTTCTCAAGTAGCGCATACAACTACACAGTCACCGTCAACAACAATTAGTGTTGGCAGTGGTCAGTTAACAATAACACCTACATCGACCAAACCGTCACCAATACCATCATCGTTAAAAGACAATATTTCTGGTCGATCAAACTCTCCAAAAATATATACAAATAATAAAACTAGTTCATCAGTATCGGTTACAAAAGTTCCAACTAATTCACCTGGCAGTAATAGTGGTGGTGGTGGAATTAGTGTTAAGCCATTATCAGATTTAACAGAACCGACTTTACCAACTACATCAGGCTTATCAAATTTTTCAGGTTTACCAAAATCATTGACTATTACACCAACTGGTTCTCCATCTGGTGACAAAAATCAAAAAAATATGTATTCAGTAAATAAACAAACTAATCAAACTTATCAATCGGAACATTCCAAACAAATTACTGCTGGTGGAAAAATGAAAAATCCAAAAAAAACATCTTATCAAAATCCATATTCAATCGGTACTGTTGCTAGGCAATCGAATGTAAATCAACCTACTGAGATTGATAATCTTTTTGCATTAGCATCTACGGCACAACAAAGTTTACCTGGACCAACAGGTTCAAATTTTAGTTTACCTACATACAGCCAACAAGCTAGTTTAATAAAATCATACGCTGACATGCTTGGTTCTGTTGGCATGGGGGCAAATATACAACTACTTTCACAAATTGCAAAATTTCCGCTACCGCCAACTGCAGCACAACAAAGGCGGCCATATCAAAAACGTAGTCGTACACCAAAAACGACTGTGCCAACAACATCTCCAGTATTAAATACTTCTAATTTAGTTGGTCATGCACCGGCAAATATTTATTCCAAAACCAGTGGAAAATCTCAATTACAAGCACAATCTTCTTTTGGTCAGTCAACACAATTAATTACAAAACAAAAGAGTAATATTTCATCACCATTATTATCGCCATCACCGACTAATCTACAAATAAGTCCAACAAAAACGTTACAGCAAAAATTAGCTGAAAAACAAAAAGCAAATCAAATGTATGAAAGTAGCATTTTAAAATCAAGTGGTGGTGGGTCTAAAAAAGATACTGCTGAAGTTATAATCTTGGATTGAAATGAAGTATTTTGTAAAATATTTTCAAATATTAATTTTATACTCGTATTTACAAGACAATTAAATCGGCGATTTTATCTTAAATATTTTTCGTTTGAAATGGTTATACGAAATAAATTAAAATATTATTTTTTTACTATCAATTAATTTTACAATTTGTTTATTCCTATACAAATATTTATATGCAGAGTGTTAACAAAAATTAGGCTTATGAAATATATATATAAAAAATTGTGTCAAAAATATTAAAAATTAATAAATTAATCATAAAATAAAAATAAAAATTTATAAATAGCTTTTTTTTGTCTCTTATAATAATAATATTTACAATATTTTTGCTAACATAAAATATATATTCACTAACATTGATCAAACTGAATTTTTCTACATTAATGGTGTAAATATTTGGATTTTGTGCTCTAATTTGTATACAATTTTCAAAGATAAAATTTTTAATTAATATATATTTTTATTTTAAAGATAGACAAAAGGTACAATTAACATTTTTAAATTTTGATTGTGTAAAATTACATAAATTTAAAAGGGAAATATTGAAATTGTCCTATGATATTTTTTTTAAAAATGATCCAAAAACAAAATAATATTTTCATAAATGTTAAATATTTTTTCCATATTTGTTAACTAAGCTTGATTTAGTTACTTAGGTAACAAAATCAAATTTGTGTTAAAATTATTTTGTTATAAAATATAATTTTAGATTTTTTTTTACTAAAATAGTCGTAAACAGTAAAAGTGTACGAAATTAAGTTAAAAACATTCAGTAAGTAAATCTTTGGTCAAATGTAAAAACTAATTTTAAAATGTTCGTCTAATATTATTATCTAAATCGTTTAAATAACAAATATTTATATTAATATAAATACTTAAATTTTAAACCAATTTACACAATTTTTTAAAAAAAATAACGCATTTTCGAGAGAAAAAAAATAAAAATAATATGTGTATAAATATTGTAAATAATTTCACTTTAACTAATTTCAGTGCAACAATGCGTATAAATTTGTTTATTTTTTTATGAAACATTTACTAAAATATTATTTGGTTAACATAAAATTTATAATTATTAGTTATGCTCTCTTATGTTTCTTTATTGTTATTATTAATGCCTAAACTAGCACAGCAATTATTTTGACTTAAATAATTTGCTTTAGCTTGTAATGTTGATGTTAACCCTATTGATTCATTATTATTTCTGTGATTTATTGAGGTATCTTTACTTCTATTTATTTCAATTAATTCAGCTGCAATTTCATAAAATAATTTTTCAACATTATCAGCTTCTTTTGCTGATGTTTCCAAATAATACATATCATGTTGTTTAGCAAATTCTTCACCTTTAAATACATTAAAGAAAATTCGCAATAAAAAAAAATATAAACATAAAATTAGAAATAATTTTAAAATTTTACCAATAACTGCAGGTATTTCTCGATCATCACGATCTGTTTTATTACCAACTAGAATTTTTAAAACCTTTGAATTAGCATATTCTTGAATTTCTCTTAACCAATCGGGTAAACAATCAAATGTTGGCTGACAACTAACATCATAAACTAATATTAAAGCATGTGCTGATCTGTAATAACTTTGTGTAATAGAACGAAAACGTTCTTGTCCAGCTGTATCCCATATTTGTAACTGAATTTATTTAAAATAATAATATAAAATCATTAATTTCTGTTGGAAAAACAAAAATTTACCTTAATTTTTTCACCATCAACTTCTACAGTTTTTATCATAAAATCGACTCCAATAGTTGCCCCTTGTCCGGGTGGAAATAAACTAAAATGATATAAAGAATAATTTGTTTAAAATTATTACTGAATTTGTTTATTTTTAGATTTTGTTTTACCCTTGGGTAAATCTGCGGACTAAACATGTTTTACCAACACCAGCATTTCCAACCAGAACCACTTTAAATAGAAATTTATAATCTTCCATATTTTTTCTGTAAAGAATAATAGAATAATCTAATTATTTGAATTATTCTAAGGCTAATGTGTTTTATACACCAACTAAGCAAAATTATTAAAAATAAATTCTGTGTATATTTTCTTTTGCTAATAATAGGGTGGTCTAAGTCTAACATGTCGCAATTCGTAAATTAATTACAATTCTCATAAACTATATTAGGCACTATTATGTACTATTATGTTAATTTTTTAAGATTCACTGTCAATATCCATCAAATCATAATATTTTATCATATTTTATTTCAATTTATATACAAACTTCATAATATAAATTCATTAAAATTTACTGAAAATTCATTAAAATTTACTGAATTTCTTAATTATCTGTAAATCGGTTAGTTTAATAATTATGAGTTTACAAAATTTACTAGTAATTATTAACGATTAGTACTACTTATATAAAAGAAAAATATGACAATTTATTTTATATCTCTTTTAATTTCTTAACTTTCCATTTATATGATTATTAAATAATAATTTTTTTTACATAACTCATAACTGTAATAATAATTATACCATAAAATTTAATATTACAATAATTCATACATAATTTTTTCATAACAAAATAAATATAAATTGTAGTAAATCCTCTTTTATATTCAGTAATATATTCAATTGTTAATATGTTTATGTTTAATTTGCAAATTATGTTGTGAGTTCAAAAGCACATAAGTCAATTTTCATGACTTTCAGGAAACCAGTTTTTTTTTAAAATTGTTTAACCATTTTGGTTACTAGTGTAATTATTTTGGATAATTTCGTAATAATTTTCAGATATTTTGGTGAAAAAAAATTATAAAAAATTCATGATAAAGAAATGAAATAATGACTTATGTAACTATAATTAAAAATTTTTTTTCCGAAAAAAAATGACTTATGTTAAATTTGCTCAAACGATATAGTAGAATATAAATATAATTTTATTTTATCAACATGTGCTTAGTTAAAATTAAATAATATTATTATCTTTTCCTATTTAAACTTGACTGTCTAATTCAAAACAAGATCATTGATTTTTTTCCCTATGATTTTTAAACTTAATCTTTTTGGTTTACATTAGCATATAATTAAAGTATATAATTGTTTTTCCTATATATGAAACAATAAAAGAAACGTAGTCCTATATAAATATTAATTATTAAAAAAAATAAATTAATTTGAATATTTAATTTTTCAGAGTTGGTAATTAGTATTCTTTATTTTATATTTTAAAAATATTATTGGGACTAATTAATTTTTGTTTAAGAATAATGAAATGTTTTAAAAAGATGCTCTTAAGTATTTAATATTAAAAGTATATATACTGTACTTGTAAATACTTCAGTACTGGTAAAGATTTTTAAAAATAATCTTTTTAAAAACAAACTTAATGATATTTAAATAAATGTGCTGTCAAAAATACTGAAATAGAAACGTAAAATGACATAGCATGATAAATTAAAGATTTTTAAAATTAAATTTGCCGGGATCTTCTTATGGCACCTGAAATTAATGGTCTGTCTCTCTAATTTCAAAATAAACAAAATGATTTTTTGTACCTTTTTCAGAAAGGGCACAACTTTAAAAAGCCAAAACATAAGAAATTAATGATTTTTAAAATTCAATATTTCGGGAACTACTTCTTGGAAATTTTATAGTCTGTTTAATAAAATACAAACAATATTTGATTCATGATTGGAAATTTTAACAAGTAAACTATGGTTTATTATTTTAGTATTTTAAAAGATATACCTTGCCGTTAGTAATAGATAAATAATATGTTGTTGTAAAAACAGAAATCATAAATAAAGTGTCAAAAAATATAATAATTTTATTCACATTTGAGTGTTATGTCTATTCTATGTTAACTAAAATTGTGATACATGTACCACAATAGGCTAACACTTTTGTATATTAATTACATAAATACCTACAAGAAATATTAATCATAAACTACTATATTTAATTAACATTACCTTCATTATACCATCTCTGTTAATTTATTATATGTCGGTAAAATTTTAAGAATATGTTTTATTTATACATAGTTATAACACCATTTTCACAATCTACTTTACTCAATTTTATTGGCCTTGTACACTACCAAATTAAAGAAAAAAAAATTGTATCTTTTTTTCAAAGTAAAGTTAAAGCATAAATATAACAGGTTTTTTTTTTGAAAAAAAAAAATATATTATTAATAAATTTAATTTTTTTTTCATAAATATGTATTAGTCATCATTTACAATGAAATGATTATTTTAATTTGATTTTTACAGAAACTAAAGTGTTATCTATAAAAAAAATAATTTACATTTATTGAAAAAAAGTGTGTAGCTTTAAAACGGATATAACGTTCGAAAAAAAAACTATTTTACTTAATTTAGTGGGCAGTAAAGGCATTCATTATTTCCAACAGTGAAAAAGAAAATAGAATATGGGGAGAATATGGGCAGAATATGGGGTACAACTACAACACAATATTACATAAAAATTTAATATAATTAACAAAAAATAGAAAATGAAAGAAATACGGAAATGATGTTTTTTTTGTGTGTTGAAACGGTTGGGAAAAATTGTTAATAATATTTAATTGGAAAAATATAATGATTTTTATCAAAAAAAAATGTTTTCTTTTTTTTGCAAAAGAAATTAATTTCTTTTTTTAATCAAAAAATTTTTGTGTTGAAACTAAATTCGGTTTTATTATTACTATTTTGGGTATAATATAATGAATATTATATATGAAACTATGTAGTTTCTAAAAAAAAATTAATATTTAATAGTTTCTTACAACATGATGAAAATTTTATATTTCTATTTTTTTTTGTTATTATATCATTGGATGACTAATTAAAAATTGGCATATAATCTCAGTAAATTTTAGTTCAAAATCATACAATATTGTTTTTATTTGAAGCTATGACCAATTTGTAAATTTACGTGTTATGTAGGTGTAAAGGAATAAATATCTCGGAAATTTATAGTATTTTTTTGAATATCAAATGATATGGTAAATGGTACCATAAATAAAATTATATTGACATATTCGTAGAGAAATTTAAAATTTTTTTTTTTGGACTGTGAACTAGTTAAGTTAATTCGCTAAAATAGTATTTAAAATTGGTAATTATTGGAATGGGAAATCAGTACATTATAAATATTGGCTGGTGCCAAAAATTATTTTCCTGAACTTCTTTAATTACAAATAAACAAAGTTTGTTTTTTTAAGTGATATTGTCACGAGGCATTGTTTACTACATCATTTAACTACAGACGATTTATTTAATAACTTGGATGTTTCTCAGGGTGTTATTTTCTTATTGAAAGAGGATTTCATCTTTTTGGTCGAAATTTCCTAGAATCTGAGCTTTTAAAATATTTCAATTACCAAGTAGTATTGGGAAACTTTGCGCAATGGTTCCACTACAATTGCTAGGAATCAAGCATTAATTTCAAATTTTTTTGTAGCATATAACACATCAGATAACTAGAGAATTCACTTGTATATTTCTCATGGTCGTACCCAAAGAAGATTTGAGCTTTTTGCTCGAAATTTCCTGGAATCTGAACTCAGGGAATATTTTATTTACCAAGTAGTATTGAGCGGTTTTGTACTTTTCCGAGATTCGAATATTCTTGGCTTTATTAATAACCTAAACTTTTTATATAGCATATAAAGGGCAATTAAAAAAATTATATAACAAAAATATATAATTATAAAGATTCTATTTTAAGATACTATCTGATAATACAGTATTATTTCCAAATTTTGATTTAGATAATTTTCATAAAACTATTAACAAACTCTAACAAAACAAATAATTTTTTTTTTTTTTAAATTTAAATCTGAAATTGTTTTAATTATAACATTTCAACGAAAGAATGAAGACGATTTCAAATAAACGAAACATTGGTAATCTTTCCACATTGTTAAAATGTAATTATAAAAAAAAATATGTTTTTCTTTTCTTCGTGATCGCGCACTTTTTTTATTTTTTAGTTTCTTCAGATTTAATTCAAAGTTCTATCTACAAAAATAAAAAAAAAACAATATAAAAAACTTATGATTAGTCATCGTAATGAAATATTTGTTGTTCATGCAAAACGAATAACAATCAAAAAAATGTTTTTCCTACTATATGTATTATATTAATGATAATAGTAACCGACCAAAATACTACAAAGAATCCAATTAAAATCATAATAGACCACCTGATTAATGGATCGTGGTCGACCTGATTAATGAATCGTGATTGAAAGTCTTTATATATGCATTAATAATCATAGTAAATATTAATAACTATACTAATAAATAGTAAATGGATATAGTAGTGAAATGAGTGAATCATCTTATTTTTATTAACTTGAAAATATATAATATGCTGCTAGCTAGCTAATATATACAAAGAACTATTCTTTAAGTACATGTCTTTGAACCAGAAACATTAAGAAGGTCTAACTTGTATTTGGATAGTTCACAGTGTTATTAATTTGTCGGTGTACTTACTATATTTTTTTTTTCTGTGTAATTTGAATAAAAAATAACTGGTGAAACCTAATTCCCAAGGGTAATTTTTTATTATCATCAATAAATATTTTTTTTTCCATAAGAGAAATTTTATATAAAAAAGAGTATTTGAAACAACAATTATACACCTTGCCATATTTTAGATAGTTGTTCGAAGAGACATTTCATATTTAGAGATTAATACGTAATTATTGAGTAATTTACCTTTTTTTTTTATTATTCATTTATTATCAAAAATGTTTATTTCAAGTTTTTTTTATTTTATCCAATTTCATGATAATATTGGTAAAAATAAAAACAGTGTATGAAAAAATAAAGATATTAAATGAAAAAGCTTTTTTATAAATTTTATTAATTATATACTATTACAAAATATGAGGAAATTTATTTAATTACTCAAAACATTAACTAAAAAAAAAACATAAAACAGAATATTTTTTTTTTTAAAAAATATACTTACATTTCTTATCGATGAGATTAGTTATCCAATAAATGATGACACAATCAAAATAAAAAATAAAATTACGTGGTAATGTTAACCAAGGATTGAAATAATCTTTGACGTAGCGATATTAACTTTTTAAATAATATATTAATTATGATTAAAAAATATAACTAGTTTCTTTAATAATTCATTAACACATTAACACTGGAAAAAATTTCTTAAATTTTTTTTAATAATATAAAACTATAATCGTTTCTAAAATTAAATTATATAAAAATTAAACAAAATATTTTTTGTTTAAACTTGTTTTTATCTCATAAATAAAAACAAACTAATTCACTGTTTATTTTTATGTTTAATGTATATATTTCTTATATTTAATTTACGATTCAGAAAACTTTTAAAAAACTAAATATTTATTTTAAATATTTATTTAATAGTTAAGTTTTTTTTTTCACTATATATGTATATTTCTTAATTATTTTTTAGTTAAAAAAAATTATGCTAAAAGTAAAATTTCATATAAAAGATTTTATTTAATATTTTTTTTTTAACATATAATTATAGTACCATGACTATCTGACCATGTATATACTTCTTTGTTTACGGTTTAAATTTTTAATTAGCTAAAAGTTTATATTAAATTTAAATTTACAGAAATATTACAATAAAAGGTAAATTTATTAATATAATGGAAGTATTAAAGTACATGAAATAAATAAAGTTTAAATGAAGATAAAATTAGAAAAAGAAGAAGAAAAAAAAAAGTTAGTGAATTGTTAAACCTTGGCATACTTGACAATGAATTAATATTATTTAAAACCTTATAAAAAAATTTTTAATTAGTTTAATAATTAAATAAAATTTAATATCAACTATATCTATGTTCATGATGAAAAATATATTTGTATATAAAAAAAAATGTATAAATTATCAATTCACTTTCAACATTATTCAATATTATTAGAAATTTCACAAAAAAAAAAATGTGTTAGCACATGACTGACTATTAGGATTAATATTTCTAGATGAACATAAATGTAGAAAAATGTAGCAAAATAGGTTCATTAATAATAAATATTTGAAGAATTCGCAAAAAAATAAATAAACAGTGACTACTTGTAAATAAATTGATTCTTCCAGAATAGTGATATTACTAATTAGGATGACCACATTTATATGGAAATCTTAAATATTAATTAATATGTTAATTCGTTGGGGATATCGAGTGAATACAAACCGACTGAGACTGACAAACAAACATTATATTTTTAAAATTTACTATTTCGGAGTAAGATGGTACCGGATATAACCGCAAAAATATTATATTCGATTTATAATACTATAATAATTACTTAGAAAAAATTAATAAAATTAAATAAAATTTTGCTAAAAACTATAAATTTAATTAAATATATATATATATATATATTAATTATGTTTGTCTGAACATTAATAATAATTATAATTACTAAAAATATTATTTAAAAATTTATTTATTTAAATATAATAAATTATATATAATTAATTCTAAATAATAAATTCTATAGTGAATATTTAAATATTCAATAATAAAATATATTTCGTGCCGGTTAAATATTTGGCTTATACCTCCTTTTATATTATAATATTTTAATAAAATTGAATTTACAGATAAAGGAAAGGTGTTCCATATTAGTATACAAAAATTTATAGGTGATTAAGTTATATACCTAAAAATTGTATAAAAGGATATTTTTAATTCGATTTTCGATATTCCTGATTATCAAGGGGATAACAAATAAAAAAAAACCATAAAAAAAAAATTGTAGAGAGAATTAATAAATATAAAAGTTTTCTTTTATAGAAAAATCGAAATTTTATGCATATATGTATATTATTTAATATAGATTTTAATATAAAAAACCGACCAAAATATATATTACACAATTATTTATAGAGCACCACACTTATAAAGTATTTTCATTATTTATATTTAATTATACTTTTATTATCAAACATTTTTTTTTTTAATAACTTTTTTCTAATTTCATTAAGAACAAAAAAAAACTATTTTCACCTGTGGGTTTAATATATTTTTTACCACCCCGAGAAAAAAATTATTTTATAGAACTTTTTTTTTCAAAAAAAATTAATGTTTATTTTATTTTTCTATATATTTTCGATAACAACTTCTATTCGATATCGTTGAATAAAATAGACTGTGATGATATTTTCGAATAATATTAAAAGTGTATGTCTATATTTTCTGTCCCCTCCAAAAAAAAAAAAGTAAATTTTTATTTTGCAATTTGGGGGCTATATAAAAAAATATATATATACATATGTTTAAATAAAGAGAGTAAATGGAATTATTATTTAACCAAGAGTAATAAACAA
Organism: Empis livida; assembly: GCA_963932195.1. NCBI lineage: Eukaryota > Metazoa > Arthropoda > Insecta > Diptera > Empididae > Empis > Empis livida. The sequence goes on from OZ010649.1 coordinate 15,197,598, forward strand.
ATATTATACAAAATTAATATAATATTACAGTCGAATGGGAGTTTTCATTTAAGTATGTATATATATAAAATTTTTTGATTATTAATCTTATCTAAATGTATTTATGTCACAAATTTAACATATTTTAATCCTTATTACCTCTGTTTTTTTTAAAGTTTTAAAATATTGTAAATTACAATCTTAAAATTTTAAAAGTTTTTTAATTATCTAACCCCATTTAACAGTATTCTTATTATATCCATTCACTGTTGAGTGAAGTTATAATGGAGAACAGTCGAATTAATAGTATAGTATTAATCTCGGAAAATGAGAAAGTACGGTAAGATATCAGAGTTGTTTGGAGCGCACATCTTTGACGTTTTCAGTTCATGCGTACTTTTTGTTAATTATTTGAACGATTTTTTGTTTTTAGTACATTCATAATAAAATTTGAAATAAACTTATTATTTTATAATTACCAATAGTGTCTGCCTACAAAACACTGTTCTAAACTATGGTACAGTAAAGATTTAACTAAATTCAAATATTTTAATATAATTAAACAAATAACAATAATAAAATTTTTTTTTTAAATATTTATAATCATATCGTTTCAAAATATTAATATATACTTTTTTATCTTATCAAATTAAATTGAATATATACTGTTGTCAAACTCACGATTCTTATACTGATTATAATCTTAAGGTAGTGTTATTATCATTTCGATTTGTAGAGCACACAGAAAAAAAAAACATAAATAAAAGCAACATTTTAACAAAGCGAGCGCATAATTTGCTTATGTAGTATTAAAAATAACCAAAAAGAAAACAAATTTGAATTCACTTGTCGACTCCAGTTTTGCAAAATCAAAATACAAATTATACAATAAGTAAATTTAAATTTGGATCATAAATTTGTTACATATTCATATTATATATTAAAAAAAAAAATGTTGATTTCTCCTTTCAAAATCTTTATAAATGATTATCAATATAAAGTATTTGTATGACACAATTTCTGTTTAAATAAATTACCAGACACTTGAAAAAAATTTGAGTCACTTAATTTGTGCCAAAAATAGAATTGATTCCTTACTGAAATTAAATTATCTTTAAAATTACAAAATACAATTTTTCGTCAACAGTTAATAATTTCGATACATTTAAAGTTTATGAACCACTAAAACGAAAGATGAAAAAAAATACTAAAATTCAATTCAAAATATAGACAGGTGCAATAAATTTTATACATGGTATATGTTACAGTAACAAAAAAAAAACTTAACACTTCAATAGTTTTCATAGCTCATTCAAATATTATAAAGGAAATTTCTTAATTCATTTAATTTTATAATTTCATATATACTTACAACATTATTTTAATTGTTTTTTTTTTTTTTTGAATAGTCAAATTTACAAATAAAATTAAGACAAATAAAATAGATACAAATATTTTATATAATTTACAAAATTGTTACAATTTATGATAATAAACATTTGTTTGTTTAACCAATATTTTTCTGGTGATGTCATTTATCAGTAATAAAGTTATATTATCTCTTGAGACGTTGACGATTTGCATGCTAAATTGATGATGTAATTTAATTTACAGGAAAAAAAAACAATATTTTTAAATATACTTTTTTTTTATTATTTCAAATTATAAAGAATATATTTTTACATAATCACATTACAACAATAATTATTTATATCATTTTTTTAAATATATATGAAATAATTTTATATAATCTTAAATAAGAAGGAAAGTAAAATTTCGATACAAATTTTAAGCAAATATATTTTTTTGTTTTTTTAAGTAGTAAGCTTTATAAAATTTTTAATTTTTTTTTTAATTGGAAGATATTTTATAGTCAAATGATAAATAATTGTTAAAAATATATATTTGCATATTATATATAAATATAATTTATCTGTGAGCCGGTATACTTTATTTATTTATCAGTTCTCCACTTGTTTCAATATTACACTTAGTTATTAAATTAAAAAAATTTCGTGTTTTTGGAATATATTAATCTGTATATAAATATTATGTGCTTTTCTATTAGTCAGTCATTTGTAGTAAAGAATTAATTGTTGTATCCTTATTACCACGATTTGCTTCAAACACAGATTTTATTACCTCTTTATCAATATTTGGAAACATTTCTTGTACCTTAAATTAAATGTAAAAATTGTAGAATAATTAATATGATCGTAATAAGTACGAATATGATGATAAGATAAAACCTTTTTTTTTTTATTATTAAATTTTACCTGTTTCATATCGGCTTCACTAATTTTTATTGGTAATAATTGTGGTGTTTGGGAAACTTGATTCTGTTGATTCGTTTGGGCATATATAGGTCGACCAGCAACACTTGGTATAACAACAACTGGTGGTGGAACGGGTTGATACATATACGAATGCATTTGTTGTGCACTAAAACTAAATACCAAATCTATTGAACCTTCTACACCATCACCTTGTTTACCACTTAATGGATACCAATCTTCATGGGTTTCACCACGTAATACAATATCAGGAATTTTAATATCAGCCCAAGCAATTAATTCATCCATTTTAAAACTACATTCATCATATATTTCAATTGATATTGAATGAACGCCTGATGGCAATTGGCTTTGTATAACACGATTCCAACGAGGCATTCTACTACCATTTGGATCAGTTTGTGTTTCATAAACAAAATGTCCAACACGTATACGTACATATGGATCCATACGTGTTAAACCATAATTTCTAACCAATTTTGCTTGTGCCACAGTAATACTTAATCGCCCAACAATATTAGGAGCCTAATTTAAAATAAAAATTGATTTATTTTAAATACAATACAAAATATTAAAATATATTTACCATGTATGGTGAAACGGTTTGTTGTTGTTGGTATAAAGCCATAGCCGCTTGACAATCTGCTGCTTCTTGAACTTCTCGAGATGTAGCAATACGTAAAAAATCTGATGAAAGTGGTCCAATTAGTGCCTGTAAATATTTTTCATATAAACTTACAAGATTTCACAATAAATTTTTGTACGGCTTCTTAACTTTGTTTTTGATACGTTTTAAAAAATTACTAAATTATAATATAAATAATTTACCCTTTTCCATCTTTCTTCTCTGGAATTTTCAATACTTGCCATTTTTTTAAGATTCTTAATTATTATTTTAATTGTATTATTGAACAAATTAATATATTCTTATCTAAACAGTATTTTATTTAAGTTTATTCTGTAAATTTCCACTTCGTCTTTTTCTGCGATATTAGGCAAATGTCATAATAAAAGTCTGCTTTCCAATTTAGTTTTTATTTGTTACCCTACAGAAGCTATTCGGCTGAGAAAAATTACATGTAAGAAGTTACGTCTGAAAAATTACATGTAAATAATTACTAAACAAAAACTAATACAAAATTTGGATGTGTTTTCTTTTTATTTTAATAGATGCATAATTTTGATGTCATACTATAATTTTGCACCAGAAATTCTTGTTCACTTTTGTATTTAAAAAAAAGTTAGTCCACTTTTGTATTTAAAAAAAAATATTGTAGTCCCCTTTTGTATTTAAAAAAAAGTTAGTTGTGGCTTTACGAAAAACATTGAATTTTTTTTACCAAAATTGTTCTACTCACTAAAAAATAGTTTCCCTACATAATTCACAAATATCTACCATATTTTAATCGTGAAACTGATTCTATATATACTTAAAAGAAATAGACTGTTATGGCTGTCCGAGAAAATTCCAGAGAAGAAAAATGGAAATAAAGCAGTTATGGTTTTCAGAAAAAAACATATTAAATTTTTTACCATAGCTTTTGGTTAGTAAAAAACATTCTCCTTATATATTCTAATATTTTTCTTAGAAATATCTACCATAATTTAATCGTGAAAATTATATTTTGCATACCAAAATTCAATAGAGCTTTACTATACATATTAATAATATATTGTTTGTATCATCAAAAATTAAAGAAATTATGGCTTTCCGAAAAAATCTTATTGATTTTTTGACCATAGTAAAAGAGATTTTTTTACATACATATTTCTGAAATATCTATAACAATTTAAAATTTCGAAAATTAAGTTCATATGCGAATGTAAAATAGATCAAAGCATTATTGTTTATACCTCAGCTGAAAAAAAAAAATTTATAAAATATCAAATTTTAATTCAAGTAATCAGATAAGTGCATATTTGAAAGTAAAATTTACAAGATTTATTTTGATATTACAAAAATATAAAAAACCATAAAAGTTCTGTGTAATAAATTAATTTAATAACAATACATAAAATCACAAAATTTTCTGCTTTAATATATATTTTATAATAATAACAATCGGAATAAAATAAATTAAATTATTATAAATTAAATATATTATTTTAATAAAAAATGAATAAAAACTTTATAAATAATATAACAAATATAATGAATATATAAAAAAATTATTAAAGATATAATAGAAAGATATAATTTAGTTTATTAACTTGTCAATTAATCAAATTAAATAATCAAAAATATTATATAATACAAGTGGCGTAGCTAAAATATTTTATATCAACTATCATGTTCGAATAATTATTATGTAATAGTTGAATTTTGTCAACATCCATGTTTTCTGATCTAAAATCCACAAAAAAATTATAAGGTCTCCCAAAAAAAATTATATTTGAAAACATATCTCAGTTAACCAAGAAATATATAAAAATTAAATCAATTAAGAAACTTTATGATTGAAATTAGATAGAAAATCATAAATTGTGTTCAGTTCAAATTGTAAACTTGTAATTTAGGCCGTTTTTCAAATTCTAGATAAAAATTATAATTCTCCTGAACGACTGATATACATTTCATATTTTCTTTTAATTATAATTTTTTAGGATTTGTTTGGATTTTGTATTTACACATGAATACTATTATCCTCCGCCACTGCAAAGACCAATTAAAATATTAGTTAATATAATAATTTTAAATTTATTAATAATTATAAAACTTACTTATTCGAATATTTTCTATATTTCGTTCTTATATTATTTTTTTCAGATATATCTGAATCTGAATTAAATTCATCTTGAATAGTACCATCATATCCAATATTATAATTGTGTCTTTCATCATTTTTATCAGAATTTAATAATTTTGAATTGTATCTTTGGATAGGACTTCTATTTGGTATATTTAATTCATCCATATATCCTTTCTAAAATATAAATTAATAAAAAAAAAATTTAATAGTATTTTATTTTTTGTAAAAGTTATTTTGACTTGTACTTTTTGAAAATAATTCAAACTAATTGAATTTTTACGTTGTCTTTGATTACTATTTTGAAGTCCTTTTGAATCATCTGATATATTAAAATATTCTTCATCATAATAATTTGCATTAATATTATTCATTTTATTATTGTTGTGAGAAAATGATGGACTTGATTGAGGTGGTGAATTTGATACAGCACCATCTGGTTCTGCACGAAAATTATTATATTTATTTATTTTACTATTTTTCATAATAATTGGTAATTTTTGTAATGATGAATCATTTTTTAATTCTGTAAATTCATCATTATATAAATCAATTGGTAAACTATTACATTGATTTTCTTCCATTGAATATAAACGTAATTGATGACAAATTGTAGCTTTTTCACGTGCACGTTTACGTTGAAATTCTTCTTCAACTCTTTTTAAATACATAAAAAATATATTTATTAGTATTTATTTAAATTGTATTAATAAATAAATATTATAGTTTACCTAGTCATTGCTTCTAGTTCACTTTTTCTTAATGCTTCTTTTTCTTCGGCTTCCTTAGATAAACGTTCAGATATTCGTCTACGTTCAATTTGTCTTACAGTACTTTGAAATGTAAATCGATGATTTAATGAATTTTTTGAACGATTAACTGCACTCTATAAATGTACAATATTCAATTAATTAAATATTATTATTATAGTAATATTAAAACTTACAGATTTCTTTTCTTTAAATGTTGGCTTTGGATCTTGTAAATTTTCACGTAATATTTCTTTTTTACAATTATTACTATCTATTTTATTATTAGATTTATTTGGCAAATTATTTAATTGTTTTTTATTATTTTTATTTTCACTATTAAGAATAGATTGATTATCATTATTACAATTATTATTATTATTATCCTTAATACGATTTGGTAAATACATCATATGTCGACCAGTTTTAACATAATTCAATGATAATGGTTGAATTTTACTAGTAGTTGTGGATGATCCTTTAAAATTTTGATTATTTTCATTTAATAATTCATTTCCTCGATTAACACCTGATGATGATGATATTAAATTTGAATCTTGATGGCTTAAAGATTTTAATTTAGTTTGTTGTTGTGATGAGTTTTCTTTATTATTAATAGATGATATTTGTGAATTTTCAATTGAATTTAATGCTGAACAACTTAATAACCAATTATCACTACAATAATTTGATATTCTTGTTGATGTTTGTTGTATATCATTTTGTAGACTATTAAAATTATTTGAATTTATTATTTGTGTAGTTGTATTACTGCTAGTACAATTGCTACCAGCTAAAAATGCACCAGATACAGTTCTCTTTAATTTTTGTAAACTACTAAATCCAAATTTTTCCTTAAAATTAAAATAAAATATATAAATTAAAAATAATAACGAATAAAAAAATATATTTAATTGTACATGTACTTTACCTTATCACCGAATGGTGTTGGTTGATTATGACCATCTCTTGGTAATGATACACTAAATACATGACCACGTATCGTTTCATCATTATTATTTAATAATTTATTAATATTATTACCATCTGAACTAGATATATCATCGTCATCATCATCATCATCATCATCATCCTCTAAATCTTGTTGTGGTGTCCATGGTATTAAAAAATTATTAAGACAATTTTTACTACCAGATGATTGAGTTGGTCCCAGCAATTCATGTCTATTATTATTATTTTTGTTATTATTATTATTATTTGTTGTATTATCTTGTGAATCTGCTATAAAATTAATTCCTGGACTATCAGTACCACCGTCTAATTGTAAACCAGCATCATCACCAGATATACCACTATCACCACTTTTATTATCTGAATATATTAATGGTGGTTCACGAAAAATTCTTTGAATTCTTTCTTCAATAACTGGTTGCTGTTGGTGATTTTGTTTTGTTAAATCTAATGATTGTATTGATAATGTTTCAGTGCTTGAATTTAATGTATTTAATTTACGATTATTTGATAAATTTGTTAATAAATTTTTTTGTTCATCATTAAGCATACGCCATGCAGCAGCTGGACTAAATCTTGGTATTTCTAACTGACGACGTGGTAATGTTGGACGTACATTTAATTGTATATCACCAGTATTTTCATCATCTATATTATTAATATTTGTACAATTTTTTGGAATTTTATATAATTGTGGTGATGGATTATTATTTAATATATCATCTGTTAATATTTCATCAGATTCTGATGATAAACTATTAATTTCCTTATTATTTTTATAATCTTTAACAAATTCAGTCATAAAATCAATTTGATTTTTACCAATTAATTTTTCTGATAATATTCTATTATCAATATCTCGGTCACTTAAACTACTACCACTTAATTTATCATTTAATTCAATTCTTGGTTCATATTTTTTTTCAACATATTTTTTATTAGCTGCTGTTGTCATACCAAAATAAAATTTTCTAGATGTTAATTGTGAATTTGTAATATTTTGATTATCTTTTTTATTAATAATATCATCATTTTGTTTTGAAATAATTTCATTTGATAATTTTTGTTTATTACTGATATCTTTATCAATTTTATTGATATTAATTGGTGGTGGTTTTAATTCTTCATTATTATCATCATAATTTATACTATTTAATGATGTTAAATCAATTGCTGATATTGAATTACGACGATTTTTTGTTGCTTCTTCTAATTCTTTTTTAAAATTATTTTTAAATATTTGTCCAGGTTGATTGATTTTATTAATTTTTGTTTCTAAATGTGATTTTTTAATATTTGATGTACGTTCATGATTATTATTTTGTCGTAAATTATTATTATTATTTATTTTATTAGAATCAATACTAATATCTTTATGTAATTTCATATTTTGATTATTATTATAATTATTATTTTTAAAATTATCATTATTATTATCATTATATTGTTTACGATGATTTAATAATAATGATGCATCAAATGATTTTTCACGACGAAATATTATTGGTGTTGGAAATAATTTTACTCTTGTATCTTTATAATTATTACTAGTTTTAAGATTTTTCTTATCATTACCAATTAAACCAGTTAAACTAGTATGATCATCTCGATTATTGCCACGTGAATTATTGTTATTATTATTATTATTATTATTTTGATATTGTGGTGATGATGATGTTAATGGTAATGATTTTTTTGTTTCAGCATTAGTTTTAAATAAACGTAATTTTTTCTGTTGACCTAATAATTGTTGATTATTTGATGATGATGTTTGATGTTTTTGTTGTATACCTTTATCATATGAATTGATTACATGTTTTGTACTAGACGTAATATTAATATTATCATTATTATTTCTTAATGGTGGAGGTGGTAGTGGTGCTGATTTTTTCTTTTTACATTTAACTATATTTGTTTTACCAGATGATGAAAATAAATTCAATTTATTATTTGAATTACGATTATTAATTTCATTATCATTATTTCTTTGGACTAAAAAATTTCCCTGATGATGTTGTTGTTTATTAATTAGATTACGTGAATTTGTTAATTCAATTTTTGTTGATAATTGATAATTTCGCCTATTCAAATCTTTTAAATGTAATGGTTCAAATGATTTATTACGAAGAATTTGTCCTGATAATGGTGATGATTCAATTGATGATCTATTACGAATAATTTGTAATGGCGGTGGTATTGTTGTTTCTGGTGACGGTACAGATAAATCTAATTGTTGTTGTTGATCTTTACGACCACTTATTGTACCACCAGAATTTAATATATTACCATTTGTTGTACAACGTAAACGTGCACCATCTGGATTAAAATCTGGTAATACTTTAACATGTGCTATTGGTGGCAAAGATGATGATGATGATGATGTTGATTGTTGTTGATGGTCTTGATATGTTTCATGAAGATATGCATCTGTTAATCTAGATTGTATTTGTTGATTTTCATGATTTTCATTTTGATGACGCAATGAACGACGATTATCTGAATTAAAATTTAATCCTTCTTGCTGATAATATGAATGTAATTCTTCTAAAGTGAATCGTTGTTTAGATGTTGCTAAATTTGGTATACTATTGGAGTTTCCCATAATTTTTTAACTAGAAAATTTTTTTGGTATATTTATATTATGTATTAGAAAATAATTATAAATTAAAATTAGATGTAAAAATAATAAATAGTAAGGAAAAATGTAAAGTCTTATAATTGAAAACAAATTATTGATTTATTTATAGCGCCACCTCAAATAGCAAATATTTGAAAGTTTAATAAAACAATTTGTAAATTTTACTGTATATTATAATTATTTTACAGATATGGATAACCTCAACCTTGCGGGCCGCAAACGTTATACATTATATTTAGATCTTGAAAATAAATGAATTTAAAATCATTTTTCGTTTGATAATTATATCATAATTCAGCAAAGACTGTCAAAATCTTGCCGAAAAGATCATAATGTCTGTTCACATTTTTGGTCAAACAATACAGCATGATATTTTCAATAACAATGTTACCTAGGAGGATGAAAATATTGTAAATGGAGTGAAGGGACAACTGGACTACATCAAGTGCCTTATGAATAAATTACGTCCTTGATGTCTTTAAAAAAATTATTCAGCATTACTCTAAATAATAATTTCAAGAGCACAATGTGTTCAAAAAAGTGGACCACCTCTGTAAGTTATTAATAACAATATTTTATTTGAATTTTTGATGTGATTAAATATTATTAATAATAACTTTATACTTTGAACTTGGTCTCAAATATTTATTAATAATATAATAATAAATTATTGTCCTTGATTTTTTATATTTTTCTAATAGTAATTTTATTTCCCTACTCATACATAGTATTTTTTACAATATTGAATAATATTTGAAAAAAAAAGTTAAAAGCAATTACCACATTTGGCTATCTATATATAGATAAATTTACCACAAATCGATTTTTTCTTTTTATAGTTTTGGTCAAGAACATGTTGTTGTTATAGCTATTTGTGCGCCCTAATAACTGATATTTTCTCCACATTTATAGTACAAGTTATGTATAATAATTATAGGTACAAAATATTTTTTTCAAAAAGTTTCATTTTGTGATTTATGAAATGATGTCAAAAAAAAAATCTACTCCCAAGACGCAATATATATATATATATATACTTATAGAGTTGTATAATATACATATATGTATATATATTTAATGATTAATGTTAGTGGTTTTCGTGGATAAATTTAAAAATAATATTAAATGAAAAAAAAAAAAATTTGAAAATTGCCAATATGCACAGCCACTATATAAGTGTTATTAGATAAAAAGTAAATAATTTTCACAAAAGAAAATATAATAGAAAAATGAAATTATTAGGTAAATTATAAAAGTTAGGAGTTTGTTGATAATATCATTTCATTAATTAGTAAATGGAAATTTTAAGGAAACGGATTAATTTGTTGACATTAATTCTCAATTAGATCATAACTTCTAAGGGATAATTTTTACATATTATATAAATCAAAAAATCCTTTCATCCAAATATTGGAGAATTTTCATTTTAGATTATGTACTATCTTGCATACATGTATGAAGAAGGACATTTCTGAATACAAAGTTTTTCCAGCAGACACCAAATCTTTATCCATAAAACTGCCGAACGTATATGGAACAAGGACATTTCTAGAAAGGATATTTGTAAATATCAATCTTTAATAAAACTATATTAAACACGTACCTAAACAGTCAATTGAGGTGCAACGTGCTACAAATTTATATTACTAGTCAGTACAACTTTTTTTTTCGAAAAATACCAATAAATTAGAAATTTTACTAATTTGAAAGATAAAATAAAATTTATTTTGAATATTTTTATTTACCCAAAATTGGTTTAGCATAAAAATATACTATTTAAAAGCAAAAAAAAATGTTTATTAAAGGTGGCGCGAATAAAATTATTTATATAAATAGCCAATAATATATAAATGAACAAAAAGTGTATAATTTTATAAAGAATTTCAATTTCACTTGCGGAATTAAAAAAAAATAAAAAATAACTATAAATAAAATAATAAAGAAAGTGTTCATATGTGGTTAAGACATAAAATACAAAAAAAAAAAAAAAATTTGTAAATTATTGAAAAAAACATATTTATTAAAGATGTGTGTACAACAAAAAACATACAAATTGATTGATGATTTTTTTTTTTGATTTTACTCTTTAATATTTTCATTTTTATTCATATACATACGTATTTTGTATAATTAAATGAAATTGAAAAAAAAATCCTTTACACATTTAACACCATTAATAAATTTAATATATTATAATAAGTAAAAGATGAACATAATTTAAATGCTTTTTCTCACACAGTTTTCATTTACAATTGGGTATCAGGCTCAATAAACCTTATGTATACAAAAGATTTTATATTAAAACTATATTTTTCACAGATATTGCATTATATTTGATGTAGTAATTTTACAGAAAAAAATAGATATTGCAATATCTCTCAGTGCCGTAACTATAGTTGTTTATGTGCCCTGCACAATGTTTTATTTTAGAGTTAAATTGGTATTTCTTATCACCATAAATACTATGTTTTTCAATACATAGAAAGTTTAAATATTATTTTTTAGACCCATAAATTTTGTAGAAATTTTCTGAAAACCTGATAAGTATACATTTTAAGATTGGATGTTTACCAATTGAAATCAATTTTTGATTTCAATTGGTAAACATCCAATCTTAAAAATTTCCAAAAAAACAATACAAAACTAGTTATGTTTTGGAAATTTTTTAAGATATGGGTGTTTAATAATCGAAATCAGAAATTATCTATAAATATCAAAAATGCAGATATCAAAGTTATCATAAATTTCCATTACAATTAAACCATAAAGTTTAGAAGACAAACAGTCATCACTTTAAAAATTCAGAAATTATAACATATCAGATTTTTTTATATTGTCATTTCAAGACACCCTTTATCCTAAACCCTATACTGGTACAACTGTTGCACCTGCCTCAATTACAGTACTGACCCCGTTTATATCTTTTTTCAATTTAATTACTATTCGTTCGGAGTATGTATTATATTTGACATATGAATTAAGTTGGATGCAAAGATTGAAAGATAATTTAAATTGATTTATAAATGAAGATTAAAAATGTGATATGTGTTAAGTGAAATTTATTGAAATGTGCCAATAATATTTTTGAAAGTACACAAATATATCAAATATTTTGGTATTTTTAATATATATATATATATATATATATATATATATATATATATATATATATATATATGTATATATATTGTAAAAGAGAAAATTTGTTATTCAATAAATGACTTTGATGATAAAAAATTTCTAATTAAAATATAATTTTTTTTAATTAAATATTTGAAATTTGCTTTAATTAATTTTTATTATAATTAATTTAATTTTATATTCACATATGTAAAGCGATATGCCAATTAATCTTAATTTATTTTCTAGAGAAAACGTTATGTTTAATAGAATTTCCTATAATTTTGGCGATTTGTAATTAAGGTTATTTGTAACAGAAATCTGGGAAAAAAATGGACAAGAAAATTAAATTTTTTTTTTCTTTTTTAAATTAAATTTAAATTAATAATTTTTTTTATTACGTATTATAAACACAGACAGGAATTTATAGTACAAATTATAGGATATTATATAAATTGTGTTAAGCGAAAGAATATAAGTCAATATTTATAATTTTTCTGAAGTTTTCATAATTTAATATTGGATAATTCCGTAATATATATTTGCTTATGTGACAAAAAAAATTAACTGATTTTAGGTAGTAATAGTGAAGGAATATCTGTTACTGATATAGGTGGTAGAAAAAAAAATTGTTTTTCTCAAATTTATTGACAAGAAGACGGACGTTTTAAATAAATTATGATGAAAATTTTTAAAATACTTTCTATATCACCAATAATATATATTATCTTAAAGATATTTTTTATGTTTATTTATTTTGTTTTAATAGTAAATATTTTTATTTTTTGGAATAAAATAATTGACACATCACTAGAAAGAAAACTTTTTTTTTTTATGAAAAAAATTTAATTTTTTAATGTTATGTATATGTTCTTATTATTTATGTTGTTTTTACAATTAAAACCAAGTTAAAGAAATAATACATATTTTTTAATATTTTTTACACAATATATAACTTTTTTTTTTTTTTTAATAATACCATATTTTTTCTTTAAAGGTAAACTTGTTTCTATAAAACTTTTACATATATTTTATGTATATGTATATTTTATTATATGAATGGTAAAAATGTTTTTTTTTTATTATTATTATTTAGTCCAAATACTTGTTGCGCACGAAACAATTCAAAATCAACTGCGCGCTATTCATTTATGTTGGAATTATGTATAAAAGTTAAACAATATATCTTGTATCTTTCTCATAACATTTTTTTATATATATTTCTTATTTCTTTTCTTATATCCAAAATGTATATATACATAATTTAATCAAATATATATAGATATAGGTAGGTGCTCATTTTTCTTTGAAAATCTAGTATTATACAAAGTAAGGGGTTTATTTAATTTTGACTTGAAATTGTTTTAAGAAATATTAAAAGGTGTTTTTAATTTGAAAATTTCAATAATTATGAACAAAATATTATTAAAATACATATTATATTATTTTGTAACAAGCCATATTTAAATCATATCACTAAATTATTCAGCCTAACCGTAAGAATTTTTTTCATTTTTTTAATTACACTGAAGTTCGTATTTATTATATCTGAGAAAAGTAACAACTGAATTGGTAAAACCTTGTATTTAAATGATATTAATTGTATCTCAGGACTTCATAACTTACTCCAAAGGTCTGCAATATGTATTATGCAACTCAACAACGAAAATTTGTACCACTTCAGCATTATGTATAATATACAAATACATATCTTAGTTCCAGTAATTTATACTTGTAAATACCAATAAAATTAGTTTGAAGATCAAGTTACACTTTCCTAATGAATCACTTGTCCATGACACTTCTTTCAAAATTATCTTTTCAATATTAATTCACATTTATATTATAAACAAATTATTTGCCAAAATAAAAAATTATTTATCACTTTTAATCAAATCTGTTTTAAATGTGCTAAAAGTAATAGTAGTTTTTTTCTCTATATGTTTAAAAAGAAAATGAAGTAAACCATGCATAATAATGGGGTACAGTCCATTTTTCATCGTCTTCTCTACGTTACAGGTTGTACAACAATATAATACAAATACACTTAGATATAAATATATATATTAATATTTTATTCAAGAGAATTAACTTATTCGTTACCAAAACATTTGTACGTATAGCAGAGATAAAGTATTTATTAAGATATTTTTGGAGATAGTGAAAAAAAGAGCTGTAATATTTTGAGCATAACTTTATATTTTATGTAAATTGTTCACTTTCTTCAGAGAACTTGTAATGAAATTTTGTTCATTTTCCGGAAACTTGAATTATATTTTTAAAATACTAAAAAAAAATAATAATATTCATTATTTATTTTTAAAAATAAATATTTTAGTTTTTTTTTGTACCATTATGTATCACGGTAGCATGAATCGTGACGTCATTCTAATAAACTTTATAATATTTCAATTTTACAATCATTTTGTGCGCTAAAAAAGTTCAATGAATTGAAAATATATATTATATATACCGTATCTACTAAATTACCAAAGTAACTAAAATGTATATCCTGTGAGTTTTATATTAGAAATTAAGATGTCATTAGAAATAAAATTAATAAAATTCAAAATATTAATACCGTAAATAATCAATATTCCTTTATATAAACTAAGCTGTTAATTGTTTAAATTACTTTAAATAATTAACCCCTTGCATGCTGACTATTTTTTAATTGTATACCAGGAACATCGAGCAATTTGTAGGGCTTGCAAATTTACCGACTTTTTCAATTACCGGTAATTCGGTAGATTTTGTGGAAAGAAGCGGTAAACCGGTAATTTACCGGTAATTTTGAGTGTATATTTTATATAAATTGCTATTTTATTCAAACTAAATAGGTTCATATTAAATTTTTACGCATGATGCCTAATTTTTTTTTTTATTTATATAACTTGTATAGTACAACCAAATAACATTTTTTTACATAAGTGCGAGCGAGCACTGAAAATATAGTATGTATAAGATAGTAGGCATGAATATTTCACACATTTCTTTTTTTCATATATTTTTTTTGGTTTGTATTTGTATACAAATTGTATTGTATACACAACGCACTCAATTTTTGTTTGTTTTTACCGTGTGTGACTTGTTTGGTTTTACCGTAGGTTCGAGTGAAACTTTTTATATTTTACAATATTTTTCGTTTTGTTTCGTAAAATTCTATTTTATAAGTAAGTATTTAAATATCTTTATTAGAGTATAATTATTAATGTACAATATTAAATTTAATTATTTATTTATAAAAAATTTAATGCGATTCAATACAAAACATCAGAATTTGTAGCAAAAAAATGAAAACCCTTAGAACTGAAAGCAATCACAGTTGGTATCTCCACACATTTGGTATCTCCGTGTAGGGAATTTAATTTCTAGCACGTTTCCGAAGACCTTTTCGAAAAATATTCAAAATTGCCCGAGAAATCGGGAAAATATGGAAATTTAATGAGATTCAATACAAAACATCAGAATTTGTAGCAAAAAAATGAAAACCCTTAGAACTGAAAGCAATCACAGTTGGTATCTCCACACATTTGGTATCTCCGTGTAGGGAATTTAATTTCTAGCACGTTTCCGAAGACCTTTTCGAAAAATATTCAAAATTGCCCGAGAAATCGGGAAAATATGGAAATTTAATGAGATTCAATACAAAACATCAGAATTTGTAGCAAAAAAATTAAAACCCTTAAAACTGAAAGCAATCACATTTGGTCTCTCCACAGATTTGGTATCTCCGTGTAGGGAATTTAATTTCTAGCGAATTTCCGAAGACCTTTTCGAAAAATATTCAAAATTGCCCGAGAAATCGCGAAAATATGGAAATTTAATGAGATTCAATACAAAACATCAGAATTTGTAGCAAAAAAATGAAAACCCTTAAAACTGAAAGCAATCACATTTGGTATCTCCACACATTTGGTATCTCCGTGTAGGGAATTTAATTTCTAGGGAATTTCCGAAGAACGGAAATTCGCTAATTTTCATCTTTTTGCCGATTTTTCGGGCAATTTTGAATATTTTTCGAAAAGGTCTTCGGAAACGTGCTAAAAATTAAATTCCCTACACGGAGATACCAAAAGTGTGGGGATTGCTTTCAGTTTTAAGGGTTTTCATTTTTTTGCTACAAATTCTGATGTTTTGTATTGAATCTCATTAAATTTCCATATTTTCCCGATTTCTCGGGCAATTTTAAATATTTTTCGAAAAGGTCTTCGGAAATGCGCTAGAAATTAAATTCCCTACACGGAAATACCAAATATGTCGAGATTGCTTTCAGTTTTAATGGTTTTCATTTTTTTGCTACAAATTCTGATGTTTTGTATTGAATCTTATTAAAATTCCATATTTTCCCGATTTCTCGGGCAACTTTGAATATTTTTCGAAAAGGTCTTCGGAAATGCGCTAGAAATTAAATTCCCTACACGGAGAAATCAAATATGTCGGGATTGCTTTCAGTTTTAAGGGTGTTCATTTTTTTTGTACAAATTCTAATGTTTTGTATTGAATCTCATTAAACTTCCATATTTTCCCGATTTCTCGGGCAATTTTGAATATATTTCGAAAAGGTCTTCGGAAATGCGCTAGAAATTAAATTCCCTACACGGAGATACCAAATATGTCGGGATTGCTTTCAGTTTTAAGGGTTTTCATTTTTTTGCTACAAATTCTAATGTTTTGTATTGAATCGCATTAAATTTCCATATTTTCCCGATTTCTCGGGCAATTTTGGATATTTTTCGAAAAGGCCTTCGGAAATGCGCTAGAAATTTAATTCCCAACACGGAGATACCAAATATGATAGGATTGCTTTCAGTTTTAAGGGTTTTAATTTTTTTGGTACAAATTCTAATGTTTTGTATTGAATCGCATTAAATTTCCATATTTTCCTGATTTCTCGGGCAATTTTGGATATTTTTCGAAAAGGCCTTCGGAAATGCGCTAGAAATTTAATTCCCAACACGGAGATACCAAATATGATGGGATTGCTTTCAGTTTTAAGGGTTTTCATTTTTTTGGTACAAATTCTAATGTTTTGTATTGAATCATATTAAATTTCCATATTATCCCGATTTCTCGGGCAATTTTGAATATTTTTCGAAAAGGTCTTCGGAAATGCGCTAGAAATTTTCTACACGGGGATACCAAATATGTTGGGATTGCTTTCAGTTTTAAGGGTTTTCATTTTTTTGCTATAAATTCTGATGTTTTGTATTGAATCTCATTAAACTTCCATATTTTCCCGTTTTCTCTGGCAATTCTGAATATTTTTCGAAAACGTCTTCGGAAATGCGCTAGAAATTAAATTCCCTACACGGAAATACCAAATATGTCGAGATTGCTTTCAGTTTTAAGGGTTTTCATTTTTTTGCTACAAATTCTAATGTTTTGTATTGAATCTCATTAAATTTCCATATTTTCCCGAATTCTCGGGCAATTTTGGAAATTTTTCGAAAAGGCCTTCGGAAATGCGCTAGAAATTAAATTCCCTACAAGGAGTTACCAAATATGTTGGGATTGCTTTCAGTTTTAAGGGTTTTCATTTTTTTGGTACAAATTCTAATGTTTTGTATTGAATCTTATTAAATTTCCATATTTTCCCGATTTCGCGGACAATTTTGAATATGTTTCGAAAAGGTCTTCGGAAATGCGCTAGAAATTTAATTCCCAACACGGAGATACCAAATATGTGGTAATGGCTTTTAATTTTAAGAGTTTTCATTTTTTTGGTACAAATTCTAATGTTTTGTATTGAATCTTATTAAATTTCCATATTTTCCCGATTTCTCGGGCAATTTTGAATATTTTGCGAAAAGATCTTAAGAAATGCGCTACAAATTAAATTCCCTACACGGAGATACCAAATATGTGGGGATGGCTTTTAATTTTAAGGGTTTTCATTTTTTTGCCACAAAATCTCAAAATTTAATTTCTAGCGCATTTCAGAAGACCTTTTCGAAAAATATTCAAAATTGCCCGAGAAATCGGAAAATATGGAAATTTAATAAGATTCAATACAAAACATTAGAATTTGTAGCAAAAAAATGAAAACCTTTAAAACTGAAAGCAATCTCGACATATTTGGTATCTCCGTGTAGGGAATTTAATTTCTAGCGCATTTCCGAAGACGTTTTCGAAAAATATTCAGAATTGCCCGAGAAATCGGGAAAATATGGAAGTTTAATGAGATTCAATACAAAACATCAGAATTTGTAGCAAAAAAATGAAAATCCTTAAAACTGGAAGCAATCCCAACATATTTGGTATCTCCGCATAGGGAATTTAATTTCCAGCGCATTTCCGAAGACCTTTTCGAAAAAAATTAAAAATTACCCGAGAAATCGGGAAAATATGGAAGTTTAATGAGATTCAATACAAAACATCAGAATTTGTAGCAAAAAAATGAAAACCCTTAAAACTGAAAGCAATCCCGACATATTTGGTATCTCCGTGTAGGGAATTTAATTTCTAGCGCATTTCCGAAGACCTTTCGAAAAATATTTAAAATTGACCGAGAGATCGGGAAAATATGGAAATTTAATAAGATTCAATACAAAACATTAGAATTTGTACCAAAAAAATGAAAACCCTTAAAACTGAAAGCAATCCCAACATATTTGGTATCTCCGTGTAGGGAATTTAGTTTCTAGCGCATTTCCGAAGGCCTTTTCGAAAAATATTCAAAATTGCCCGGGAAATCGTGAAAATATGGAAGTTTAATGAGATTCAATACAAAACATCAGAATTTGTACCAAAAAAATGAAAACCCTTAAAACTGAAAGCAATCCCGACATATTTGGTATCTCCGTGTAGGGAATTTAATTTCTAGCGCATTTCCGAAGGCCTTTTCGAAAAATATTCAAAATTGCCCGAGAAATCGGGAAATAATGGAAGTTTAATGAGATTCAATACAAAACATCAGAATTTGTAGCAAAAAAATGAAAACCCTTAAAACTGAAAGCAATCCCAACATATTTGGTATCCCCGTGTAGAAAATTTCTAGCGCATTTCCGAAGACCTTTTCGAAAAATATTCAAAATTGCCCGAGAAATCGGGAAAATATGGAAATTTAATAAGATTCAATACAAAACATTAGAATTTGTACCAAAAAAATGAAAACCCTTAAAACTCAAAGCAATCCCAACATATTTGGTATCTCCGTGTAGGGAATTTAATTTCTAGCGCATTTCCGAAGACCTTTTCGATAAATATTCAAAATTACCCGAGAAATCGGAAAAATATGGAAGTTTAATGAAATTCTATACAAAACATCAGAATTTGTAGCAAAAAAATGAAAACCCTTAAAACTCAAAGCAATCCCGACATATTTGGTATCTCCGTGTAGGGAATTTAATTTCTAGCGCATTTCCAAAGACCTTTTCGAAAAATATTCAAAATTGCCCGAGAAATCGGGAAAATATGGAAATTTAATAAGATTCAATACAAAACATCAGAATTTGTACCAAAAAAATGAAAACCCTTAAAACTGAAAGCAATCCCAACATATTTGGTATCGCCGTGTTGGGAATTTACTTTCTAGCGCTTTTCCGAAGACCTTTTCGAAAAATATTCAAAATTGCCCGAGAAATCGGGAAAATATGGAAATTTAATAAGATTCAATACAAAACATCAGAATTTGTAGCAAAAAAATGAAAACCCTTAAAACTGACAGCAATCCCGACATATTTGGTGTCTCCGTGTAGGAAATTTAATTTCTAGCGCATTTCCGAAGACCTTTTCGAAAAATATTCAAAATTGCCCGAGAAATCGGAAAAATATGGAAATTTCTCGGGCAATTTTGAAAAATATTCAAAATTGCCAGAGAAATCGGGAAAATATGGAAATTTAATAAGATTCAATACAAAACATCAGAATTTGTAGCAAAAAAATGAAAACCCTTAAAACTGACAGCAATCCCGACATATTTGGTGTCTCCGTGTAGGAAATTTAATTTCTAGCGCATTTCCGAAGACCTTTTCGAAAAATATTCAAAATTGCCCGAGAAATCGGGAAAATATGGAAATTTAATAAGATTCAATAAACATTAGAATTTGTACCAAAAAAA
Organism: Empis livida; assembly: GCA_963932195.1. NCBI lineage: Eukaryota > Metazoa > Arthropoda > Insecta > Diptera > Empididae > Empis > Empis livida. Next base: position 15,218,159 of record OZ010649.1, read on the forward strand.
TGAAAACCCTTAAAACTCAAAGCAATCCCAACATATTTGGTATCTCCGTGTAGGGAATTTAATTTCTAGCGCATTTCAGAAGACGTTTTCGGAAAATATTCAAAATTGCCCGAGAAATCGGGAAAATATGGAAATTTAATAAGATTCAATACAAAACATTAGAATTTGTACCAAAAAAATGAAAACCCTTAAAACTGGAAGCAATCCCGACATATTTGATATCTCCGTGTAGGGAATTTAATTTCTAGCGCATTTCCGAAGACCTTTTCGAAAAATATTCAAAATTGCCCGAGAAATCGGGAAAATATGGAAATTTAATAAGATTCAATACAAACATTAGAATTTGTACCAAAAAACTGAAAACCCTTAAAACTGAAAGCAATTCCAACATATTTGGTGTCTCCGTGTAGGAAATTTAATTTCTAGCGCATTTCCGAAGACCTTTTCGAAAAATATTCAAAATTGCCCGAGAAATCGGGAAAATATGGAAATTTAATAAGATTCAATACAAAACATTAGAATTTGTACCAAAAAAATGAAAACCCTTAAAACTCAAAGCAATCCCAACATATTTGGTATCTCCGTGTAGGGAATTTAATTTCTAGCGCATTTCCGAAGACCTTTTCGATAAATATTCAAAATTACCCGAGAAATCGGAAAAATATGGAAGTTTAATGAAATTCTATACAAAACATCAGAATTTGTAGCAAAAAAATGAAAACCCTTAAAACTCAAAGCAATCCCGACATATTTGGTATCTCCGTGTAGGGAATTTAATTTCTAGCGCATTTCCAAAGACCTTTTCGAAAAATATTCAAAATTGCCCGAGAAATCGGGAAAATATGGAAATTTAATAAGATTCAATACAAAACATCAGAATTTGTACCAAAAAAATGAAAACCCTTAAAACTGAAAGCAATCCCAACATATTTGGTATCGCCGTGTTGGGAATTTACTTTCTAGCGCTTTTCCGAAGACCTTTTCGAAAAATATTCAAAATTGCCCGAGAAATCGGGAAAATATGGAAATTTAATAAGATTCAATACAAAACATCAGAATTTGTAGCAAAAAAATGAAAACCCTTAAAACTGACAGCAATCCCGACATATTTGGTGTCTCCGTGTAGGAAATTTAATTTCTAGCGCATTTCCGAAGACCTTTTCGAAAAATATTCAAAATTGCCCGAGAAATCGGAAAAATATGGAAATTTCTCGGGCAATTTTGAAAAATATTCAAAATTGCCAGAGAAATCGGGAAAATATGGAAATTTAATAAGATTCAATACAAAACATCAGAATTTGTAGCAAAAAAATGAAAACCCTTAAAACTGACAGCAATCCCGACATATTTGGTGTCTCCGTGTAGGAAATTTAATTTCTAGCGCATTTCCGAAGACCTTTTCGAAAAATATTCAAAATTGCCCGAGAAATCGGGAAAATATGGAAATTTAATAAGATTCAATAAACATTAGAATTTGTACCAAAAAAATGAAAACCCTTAAAACTCAAAGCAATCCCAACATATTTGGTATCTCCGTGTAGGGAATTTAATTTCTAGCGCATTTCAGAAGACGTTTTCGGAAAATATTCAAAATTGCCCGAGAAATCGGGAAAATATGGAAATTTAATAAGATTCAATACAAAACATTAGAATTTGTACCAAAAAAATGAAAACCCTTAAAACTGGAAGCAATCCCGACATATTTGATATCTCCGTGTAGGGAATTTAATTTCTAGCGCATTTCCGAAGACCTTTTCGAAAAATATTCAAAATTGCCCGAGAAATCGGGAAAATATGGAAATTTAATAAGATTCAATACAGACATTAGAATTTGTACCAAAAAACTGAAAACCCTTAAAACTGAAAGCAATTCCAACATATTTGGTGTCTCCGTGTAGGAAATTTAATTTCTAGCGCATTTCCGAAGACCTTTTCGAAAAATATTCAAAATTGCCCGAGAAATCGGAAAAATATGGAAATTTCTCGGGCAATTTTGAAAAATATTCAAAATTGCCAGAGAAATCGGGAAAATATGGAAATTTAATAAGATTCAATACAAAACATTAGAATTTGTACCAAAAAAATGAAAACCCTTAAAACTGAAAGCAATCCCAACATATTTGGTGTCTCCGTGTAGGAAATTTAATTTCTAGCGCATTTCCGAAGACCTTTTCGAAAAATATTCAAAATTGCCCGAGAAATCGGAAAAATATGGAAATTTCTCGGGCAATTTTGAAAAATATTCAAAATTGCCAGAGAAATCGGGAAAATATGGAAATTTAATAAGATTCAATACAAAACATTAGAATTTGTACCAAAAAAATGAAAACCCTTAAAACTGAAAGCAATCCCAACATATTTGGTATCCCCGTGTAGAAAATTTCTAGCGCATTTCCGAAGACCTTTTCGAAAAATATTCAAAATTGCCCGAGAAATCGGGAAAATATGGAAATTTAATAAGATTCAATACAAAACATTAGAATTTGTACCAAAAAAATGAAAACCCTTAAAACTCAAAGCAATCCCAACATATTTGGTATCTCCGTGTAGGGAATTTAATTTCTAGCGCATTTCCGAAGACCTTTTCGATAAATATTCAAAATTACCCGAGAAATCGGAAAAATATGGAAGTTTAATGAGATTCTATACAAAACATCAGAATTTGTAGCAAAAAAATGAAAACCCTTAAAACTCAAAGCAATCCCGACATATTTGGTATCTCCGTGTAGGGAATTTAATTTCTAGCGCATTTCCAAAGACCTTTTCGAAAAATATTCAAAATTGCCCGAGAAATCGGGAAAATATGGAAATTTAATAAGATTCAATACAAAACATCAGAATTTGTACCAAAAAAATGAAAACCCTTAAAACTGAAAGCAATCCCAACATATTTGGTATCGCCGTGTTGGGAATTTAATTTCTAGCGCTTTTCCGAAGACCTTTTCGAAAAATATTCAAAATTGCCCGAGAAATCGGGAAAATATGGAAATTTAATAAGATTCAATACAAAACATCAGAATTTGTAGCAAAAAAATGAAAACCCTTAAAACTGACAGCAATCCCGACATATTTGGTATCGCCGTGTAGGGAATTTAATTTCTAGCGCATTTCCGAAGACCTTTTCGAAAAATATTCAAAATTGCCCGAGAAATCGGGAAAATATGGAAGTTTAATGAGATTCAATACAAAACATCAGATTTTGGAGCAAAAAAATGAAAACCCTTAAAACTGAAAGCAATCCCAACATATTTGCTATCTCCGTGTAGGGAATTTAATTTCTAGCGCATTTCCGAAGACCTTTTCGAAAAATATTCAAAATTGCCCGAGAAATCGGGAAAATATGGAAGTTTAATGAGATTCAATACAAAACATCAGAATTTGTACCAAAAAAATGAAAACCCTTAAAACTGAAAGCAATCACAACATATTTGGTATCTCTGTGTAGGGAATTTAATTTCTAGCGCATTTCAGAAGACGTTTTCGGAAAATATTCAAAATTGCCCGAGAAATCGGGAAAATATGGAAATTTAATAAGATTCAATACAAAACATTAGAATTTGTACCAAAAAAATGAAAACCCTTAAAACTGGAAGCAATCCCGACATATTAGATATCTCCGTGTAGGGAATTTAATTTCTAGCGCATTTCCGAAGACCTTTTCGAAAAATATTCAAAATTGCCCGAGAAATCGGGAAAATATGGAAATTTAATAAGATTCAATACAAACATTAGAATTTGTACCAAAAAACTGAAAACCCTTAAAACTGAAAGCAATTCCAACATATTTGGTGTCTCCGTGTAGGAAATTTAATTTCTAGCGCATTTCCGAAGACCTTTTCGAAAAATATTCAAAATTGCCCGAGAAATCGGAAAAATATGGAAATTTCTCGGGCAATTTTGAAAAATATTCAAAATTGCCAGAGAAATCGGGAAAATATGGAAATTTAATAAGATTCAATACAAAACATTAGAATTTGTACCAAAAAAATGAAAACCCTTAAAACTGAAAGTAATCCCGACATATTTGGTATCTCCGTGTAGGGAATTTAATTTCTAGCGCATTTCCGAAGACCTTTTCGAAAAATATTCAAATTGCCCGAGAAATCGGGAAATAATGGAAGTTTAATGAGATTCAATACAAAACATCAGAATTTGTAGCAAAAAAATGAAAACCCTTAAAACTGAAAGCAATCCCAACATATTTGGTATCCCCGTGTAGAAAATTTCTAGCGCATTTCCGAAGACCTTTTCGAAAAATATTCAAAATTGCCCGAGAAATCGGGAAAATATGGAAATTTAATAAGATTCAATAAACATTAGAATTTGTACCAAAAAAATGAAAACCCTTAAAACTCAAAGCAATCCCAACATATTTGGTATCTCCGTGTAGGGAATTTAATTTCTAGCGCATTTCCGAAGACCTTTTCGATAAATATTCAAAATTACCCGAGAAATCGGAAAAATATGCAAGTTTAATGAGATTCTATACAAAACATCAGAATTTGTAGCAAAAAAATGAAAACCCTTAAAACTCAAAGCAATCCCGACATATTTGGTATCTCCGTGTAGGGAATTTAATTTCTAGCGCATTTCCAAAGACCTTTTCGAAAAATATTCAAAATTGCCCGAGAAATCGGGAAAATATGGAAATTTAATAAGATTCAATACAAAACATCAGAATTTGTACCAAAAAATTGAAAACCCTTAAAACTGAAAGCAATCCCAACATATTTGGTATCGCCGTCTTGGGAATTTAATTTCTAGCGCTTTTCCGAAGACCTTTTCTAAAAATATTCAAAATTGCCCGAGAAATCGGGAAAATATGGAAATTTAATAAGATTCAATACAAAACATCAGAATTTGTAGCAAAAAAATGAAAACCCTTAAAACTGACAGCAATCCCGACATATTTGGTATCGCCGTGTAGGGAATTTAATTTCTAGCGCATTTCCGAAGACCTTTTCGAAAAATATTCAAAATTGCCCGAGAAATCGGGAAAATATGGAAGTTTAATGAGATTCAATACAAAACATCAGATTTTGGAGCAAAAAAATGAAAACCCTTAAAACTGAAAGCAATCCCAACATATTTGCTATCTCCGTGTAGGGAATTTAATTTCTAGCGCATTTCCGAAGACCTTTTCGAAAAATATTCAAAATTGCCCGAGAAATCGGGAAAATATGGAAATTTAATAAGATTCAATACAAAACATTAGAATTTGTACCAAAAAAATGAAAACCCTTAAAACTCAAAGCAATCCCAACATATTTGGTATCTCCGTGTAGGGAATTTAATTTCTAGCGCATTTCCGAAGACCTTTTCGATAAATATTCAAAATTACCCGAGAAATCGGAAAAATATGGAAGTTTAATGAGATTCTATACAAAACATCAGAATTTGTAGCAAAAAAATGAAAACCCTTAAAACTCAAAGCAATCCCGACATATTTGGTTTCTCTGTGTAGGGAATTTAATTTCTAGCGCATTTCAGAAGACGTTTTCGGAAAATATTCAAAATTGCCCGAGAAATCGGGAAAATATGGAAATTTAATAAGATTCAATACAAAACATTAGAATTTGTACCAAAAAAATGAAAACCCTTAAAACTGAAAGCAATCCCGACATATTTGGTATCTCCGTGTAGGGAATTTAATTTCTAGCGCATTTCCGAAGGCCTTTTCGAAAAATATTCAAAATTGCCCGAGAAATCGGGAAATAATGGAAGTTTAATGAGATTCAATACAAAACATCAGAATTTGTAGCAAAAAAATGAAAACCCTTAAAACTGAAAGCAATCCCAACATATTTGGTATCCCCGTGTAGAAAATTTCTAGCGCATTTCCGAAGACCTTTTCGAAAAATATTCAAAATTGCCCGAGAAATCGGGAAAATATGGAAATTTAATAAGATTCAATACAAAACATTAGAATTTGTACCAAAAAAATGAAAACCCTTAAAACTCAAAGCAATCCCAACATATTTGGTATCTCCGTGTAGGGAATTTAATTTCTAGCGCATTTCCGAAGACCTTTTCGATAAATATTCAAAATTACCCGAGAAATCGGAAAAATATGGAAGTTTAATGAGATTCTATACAAAACATCAGAATTTGTAGCAAAAAAATGAAAACCCTTAAAACTCAAAGCAATCCCGACATATTTGGTATCTCCGTGTAGGGAATTTAATTTCTAGCGCATTTCCAAAGACCTTTTCGAAAAATATTCCAAATTGCCCCAGAAATCGGAAAAATATGGAAATTTAATAAGATTCAATACAAAACATCAGAATTTGTACCAAAAAAATGAAAACCCTTAAAACTGAAAGCAATCCCAACATATTTGGTATCGCCGTGTTGGGAATTTAATTTCTAGCGCTTTTCCGAAGACCTTTTCGAAAAATATTCAAAATTGCCCGAGAAATCGGGAAAATATGGAAGTTTAATGAGATTCAATACAAAACATCAGAATTTGTACCAAAAAAATGAAAACCCTTAAAACTGAAAGCAATCACAACATATTTGGTATCTCTGTGTAGGGAATTTAATTTCTAGCGCATTTCAGAAGACGTTTTCGGAAAATATTCAAAATTGCCCGAGAAATCGGGAAAATATGGAAATTTAATAAGATTCAATACAAAACATTAGAATTTGTACCAAAAAAATGAAAACCCTTAAAACTGGAAGCAATCCCGACATATTTGGTATCTCCGTGTAGGGAATTTAATTTCTAGCGCATTTCCGAAGACCTTTTCGAAAAATATTCAAAATTGCCCGAGAAATCGGGAAAATATGGAAATTTAATAAGATTCAATACAAACATTAGAATTTGTACCAAAAAACTGAAAACCCTTAAAACTGAAAGCAATTCAACATATTTGGTGTCTCCGTGTAGGAAATTTAATTTCTAGCGCATTTCCGAAGACCTTTTCGAAAAATATTCAAAATTGCCCGAGAAATCGGAAAAATATGGAAATTTCTCGGGCAATTTTGAAAAATATTCAAAATTGCCAGAGAAATCGGGAAAATATGGAAATTTAATAAGATTCAATACAAAACATTAGAATTTGTACCAAAAAAATGAAAACCCTTAAAACTCAAAGCAATCCCGACATATTTGGTATCTCCGTGTAGGGAATTTAATTTCTAGCGCATTTCCAAAGACCTTTTCGAAAAATATTCAAAATTGCCCGAGAAATCGGGAAAATATGGAAATTTAATAAGATTCAATACAAAACATCAGAATTTGTACCAAAAAAATGAAAACCTTTAAAACTGAAAGCAATCCCAACATATTTGGTATCGCCGTGTTGGGAATTTAATTTCTAGCGCTTTTCCGAAGACCTTTTCGAAAAATATTCAAAATTGCCCGAGAAATCGGGAAAATATAGAAATTTAATAAGATTCAATACAAAACATCAGAATTTGTAGCAAAAAAATGAAAACCCTTAAAACTGACAGCAATCCCGACATATTTGGTATCGCCATGTAGGGAATTTAATTTCTAGCGCATTTCCGAAGACCTTTTCGAAAAATATTCAAAATTGCCCGAGAAATCGGGAAAATATGGAAGTTTAATGAGATTCAATACAAAACATCAGAATTTGGAGCAAAAAAATGAAAACCCTTAAAACTGAAAGCAATCCCAACATATTTGCTATCTCCGTGTAGGGAATTTAATATCTAGCGCATTTCCGAAGACCTTTTCGAAAAATATTCAAAATTGCCCGAGAAATCGGGAAAATATGGAAGTTTAATGAGATTCAATACAAAACATCAGAATTTGTACCAAAAAAATGAAAACCCTTAAAACTGAAAGCAATCACAACATATTTGGTATCTCTGTGTAGGGAATTTAATTTCTAGCGCATTTCAGAAGACGTTTTCGGAAAATATTCAAAATTGCCCGAGAAATCGGGAAAATATGGAAATTTAATAAGATTCAATACAAAACATTAGAATTTGTACCAAAAAAATGAAAACCCTTAAAACTGGAAGCAATCCCGACATATTTGGTATCTCCGTGTAGGGAATTTAATTTCTAGCGCATTTCCGAAGACCTTTTCGAAAAATATTCAAAATTGCCCGAGAAATCGGGAAAATATGGAAATTTAATAAGATTCAATACAAACATTAGAATTTGTACCAAAAAACTGAAAACCCTTAAAACTGAAAGCAATTCCAACATATTTGGTGTCTCCGTGTAGGAAATTTAATTTCTAGCGCATTTCCGAAGACCTTTTCGAAAAATATTCAAAATTGCCCGAGAAATCGGAAAAATATGGAAATTTCTCGGGCAATTTTGAAAAATATTCAAAATTGCCAGAGAAATCGGGAAAATATGGAAATTTAATAAGATTCAATACAAAACATTAGAATTTGTACCAAAAAAATGAAAACCCTTAAAACTGAAAGTAATCCCGACATATTTGGTATCTCCGTGTAGGGAATTTAATTTCTAGCGCATTTCCGAAGACCTTTTCGAAAAATATTCAAAATTGCCCGAGAAATCGGGAAATTTAATAATACAAAACATTAGAATTTGTACCAAAAAAATGAAAACCCTTAAAACTGAAAGCAATCCCAACATATCTCCGTGTAGGCAATTTAATTTCAAGCGCATTTCCGCAGATCTTTTCGAAAAATATTAAAAATTTCCCGAGAAATCGGGAAAATAATAATTTAATAATACAAAACATTAGAAATCGGGAAATTTAATAATACAAAACATTAGAATTTGTACCAAAAAAATGAAAACCCTTAAAACTGAAAGCAATCCCAACATATCTCCGTGTAGGCAATTTAATTTCAAGCGCATTTCCGCAGATCTTTTCGAAAAATATTAAAAATTTCCCGAGAAATCCGAAAAATATGGAAATTGCTCGGGCAATTTCGAAAAATATTCAAAATTGCCCGAGAAATCGGGAAAATATGGAAGTTTAATGAGATTCAATACAAAACATCAGAATTTGTAGCAAAAAAATGAAAACCCTTAAAACTGAAAGCAATCCCGACATATTTGGTATCTCCGTGTAGGGAATTTAATTTCTAGCGCATTTCCGAAGACCTTTTCGAAAAATATTCAAAATTGCCCGAGAAATCGGGAAAATATGGAAGTTTAATGAGATTCAATACAAAACATCAGAATTTGTAGCAAAAAAATGAAAACTCTTAAAACTGAAAGCAATCTTGACATATTTGGTATCTCCGTGTAGGGAATTTAATTTCTAGCGCATTTCCGAAGACCTTTTCGAAAAATATTCAAAATTGCCCAAGAAATCGGGAAAATATGGAAATGTAATAAGATTCAATACAAAACATTAGAATTTGTAGCAAAAAAATGAAAACCCTTAAAACTGAAAGCAATCCCGACATATTTGGTATCGCCGTGTAGGGAATTTAATTTCTAGCGCATTTCCGGACACCTTTTCGAAAAATATTCAAAAGTGCCCGAGAAATCGGGGAAAATATGGAAGTTTAATGAGATTCAATACAAAACATCAGAATTTGTAGCAAAAAAATGAAAACCCTTAAAACTGAAAGCAATCCCAACATATTTGGTATCCCCGCGTAGGGAATTTAATTTCTAGCGCATTTCCGAAGACCTTTTCGAAAAATATTCAAAATTGCCCGAGAAATCGGGAAATTTAATAATACAAAACATTAGAATTTGTACCAAAAAAATGAAAACCCTTAAAACTGAAAGCAATCCCAACATATTTGGTATCTCCATGTAGGGAATTTAATTTCAAGCGCATTTCCGAAGACCTTTTCGACAAATATTAAAAATTACCCGAGAAATCGGGAAAATATGGAAGTTTAATGAGATTCAATACAAAACATGAGAATTTGTAGCAAATAAATGAAAACCCTTAAAACTGATAGCAATCCCGACATATTTGGTATCTCCGTGTAGGGAATTTAATTTCTAGCGCATTTCCGGACACCTTTTCGAAAAATATTCAAAAGTGCCCGAGAAATCGGGGAAAATATGGAAGTTTAATGAGATTCAATACAAAACATCAGAATTTGTAGCAAAAAAATGAAAACCCTTAAAACTGAAAGCAATCCCAACATATTTGGTATCCCCGCGTAGGGAATTTAATTTCTAGCTCATTTCCAAAGACCTTTTCGAAAAATATTAAAAATTACCAAAACATCAGAATTTGTAGCAAAAAAATGAAAACCCTTAAACTGAAAGCAATCCCGACATATTTGGTGTCTTCGTGTAGGGAATTTAATTTCTAGCGCATTTCCGAAGACCTTTTCGAAAAATATTCAAAATTGGCCGAGAAATCGGAAAATTTAATAATACAAAACATTAGAATTTGTACCAAAAAAATGAAAACCCTTAAAACTGAAAGCAATCCCAACATATTTGGTATCTCCGTGTAGGGAATTTAATTTCAAGCGCATTTCCGAAGACCTTTTCGAAAAATATTAAAAATTACCCGAGAAATCGGGAAAATATGGAATTTTAATGAGATTCAATACAAAACATCAGAAGTTGTAGCAAAAAAATGAAAACCCTTAAAACTGATAGCAATCCCGACATATTTGGTATCTCCGTGTAGGGAATTTAATTTCTAGCGCATTTCCGGACACCTTTTCGAAAAATATTCAAAAGTGCCCGAGAAATCGGGAAAATATGGAAGTTTAATGAGATTCAATACAAAACATCAGAATTTGTAGCAAAAAAATGAAAACCCTTAAAACTGAAAGCAATCCCAACATATTTGGTATCCCCGCGTAGGGAATTTAATTTCTAGCGCATTACCGAAGACCTTTTCGAAAAACATTCAAAATTGCCCGGGAAATCGGGAAAATATGGAAGTTTAATGAGATTCAATACAAAACATCAGAATTTGTAGCAAAAAAATGAAAACCCTTAAAACTGAAAGCAATCGCAACATATTTGGTATCCCCGCGTAGGGAATTTAATTTCTAACGCATTTCCGAAGACCTTTTCGAAAAATATTCAAAATTGCCCGAGAAATCGGGAAAATATGGAAGTTTAATGAGATTCAATACAAAACATCAGAATTTGTAGCAAAAAAATGAAAACCCTTAAAACTGAAAGCAATCCCAACATATTTAGTATCTCCGTGTAGAGAATTTAATTTCTAGCGCATTTCCGAAGACCTTTTCGAAAAATATTCAAAATTGCCCGAGAAATCGGTAAATTTAATAATACAAAACATTAGAATTTGTACCAAAAAAATGAAAACCCTTAAAACTGAAAGCAATCCCAACATATTTGGTATCTCCGTGTAGGGAATTTAATTTCTAGCGCATTTCCAAAGACCTTTTCGAAAAATATTAAAAATTACCCGAGAAATCCGGAAAATATGGAAGTTTAATGAGATTCAATACAAAACATCAGAATTTGTAGCAAAAAAATGAAAACCCTTAAAATTGACAGCAATCCCAACATATTTGGTATCCACCCGTAGGGAATTTAATTTCTAGTGCATTTCCGAAGACCTTTTCGAAAAATATTCAAAATTGCCCGAGAAATCGGGAAAATATGGAAGTTTAATGAGATTCAATACAAAACATCAGAATTTGTAGCAAAAAAATGAAAACCCTTAAAACTGAAAGCAATCCCGACATATTTGGTATCTCCGTGTAGGGAATTTAATTTCTAGCGCATTTCCGAAGACCTTTTCGAAAAATATTCAAAATTGCCCGAGAAATCGGGAAAATATGGAAATTTAATGCGATTCAATACAAAACATCAGAATTTGTAGCAAAAAAATGAAAACCCTTAAACTGAAAGCAATCCCGACATATTTGTTATCTCCGTGTAGGGAATTTAATTTCTAACACATTTCCGATGACATTTTCGAAAAATATTCAAAATTGCCCGAGAAATCGGGAAAATATGGAAGTTTAATGAGATTCAATACAAAACATCAGAATTTGTAGCAAAAAAATGAAAACCCTTAAAACTGAAAGCAATCCCGACATATTTGGTATCTCCGTGTAGAGAATTTAATTTCTAGCGCATTTCCGAAGACGTTTTCGAAAAATATTCAAAATTGCCCGAGAAATCGAGAAAATATTGAAATTTAATAAGATTCAATACAAAACATTAGAATTTGTACCAAAAAAATAAAAACCCTTAAAACTGAAAGCAATCCCAACATATTTGGTATCTCCGTGTAGTGTAGGGAATTTAATTTCTAGCGCATTTCCGAAGACCTTTTCGAAAAATATTCAAAATTGCCCGAGAAATCGGGAAAATATGGAAATTTAATGAGATTCAATACAAAACATTAGAATTTGTAACAAAAAAATGATTGTTTTGAAAGACGTTGTAATATTATTGAAAAATTTTGCCTTGACTCTTACAACATTTGTCAAAACATTATAACGGTGCAATGCAATTGTTTTGAAATTCGTTGTAAAAATTGTGAAAAATATTTCCAAGACAATAACAACGTTTTTCAAACCATTACAATGTTGCAATTGTTTTGAAAAACTTTTTGGAAATTTAATGAGATTCAATACAAAACATCAGAATTTGTAACAAAAAATGATTGTTTTGAAAGACGTTGTAATATTATTGAAAAATTTTGCCATGACTCTTACAACATTTGTCAAAACATTATAACGTTGCAATTGTTTCCAAGACATTAACAACGTTTTTCAAACTATTACAACGTTGCAATTGTTTTGAAAAACTTTGTAAAAGTTTTGAAAATTGTTCCCAAAACAATTACAATGTTTTATAAACCATTACAAATTTGTAATTGTTTATAAAAACGTTGTAAAAGTTTTCAAGACTGTTTCCAAAACAATTACGACGTTTTTCAAACCATTACACCGTTGTAATTGATTTGAAAAACGTTGTGAAAGTTGTGAAAAATGTATTTTTAATAAAAAAATAAATTATTATATATATACATATATATGTATATATATAGCATATATAAATATATATATATATATATATATATTTGTAATTTTAACTTATTTGTTATTTAATTATGTAAATTATTTAATATTTAAACAACAAAGAAAAATGTCCTTATTAAAAAAATATCTGCTGAATAAATTGAATCTTAATTAAATAAGTAATTAAAACATTTTTAAAACCCTTACAATGATGTTAAGAACAATACAATTTTTTCCAAACCATTACAACGCTTTTCAAAATAATTACAAATTTTTTCAAACCTTTACAACGCTTTTCAAAACAATTACAAAGTATTATATCCCATTACAACGTTTTTTAAAACAATTACCAGATTTTTCATTCTATTAACGGTTTTCAAAACAATTACCAGATTTTTCATTCTATTGTAACGGTTTTCGAAACAATTACAACATATTTTCAAACCATTACAACGGTTTGCAAAGTAACTATATAATTTTTAAACCATTACAACTTTTTTCATTCCATTACAACGTTTTGTAAACCGTTACAACGTTTTTGAATCCAATTATTCAGTTTTTCATTCTTTCAAAGCAATTACAACATTTTTGAACTATAAGCGTATAATAATGCTAAAAACAGTACGGTTTTCAAGACAACTACAACGTTTTTCAACCACTTTCTCTAGTTTTAAAAGATTTACATAGAAACCATCACATCACAATGTTGCTCAAAACAATTACAACATTTTTCATTACAACGTTTTTAAAACTATTACAACATTTTTCTTGTATTGGAACCGTCTTGTATTGGAATGAAATATCTTGTATTGGAATGAAAACCGTTGTAGTTGTTTTGAAAAAGTTGTAACGGTTTTCAAAACATTTTTTAAACAACATTTTTAAAGCAATTTTTGCATTGGGTTTCAAAATAATTACAACGTTGCTCAAACCTTTACAACTTTTTCAAAACAACTGCAACGGTTTTAATTCCAATACAAGATTTTTCAAAACATTTGCAAAGTTTTCAACAATAACAATATTTTTCAAAACTTTACAATATTTTGGAAACCATTACAATGGTTTTTAAAACAATTACGACGTTTTTCAAACCAGTACAATGTTTTGCAAAACAGTTACTAAACTTTATGAAGCCATTACAACGTTTTTCAAAACAATTACACGGTTTTTCACTACATTACAATTAAAATGTTTTTCAAACCATTGCAAAACATCTTAAAACTTAAATTTTTACATCAAATTTGAACAATTTATTTTTTGGCACGTTTGGTCACTCTAAAAACCATATATATTTACATATTAACATATTTTCGGAATTTTACTGCAAAAAAAAAAAAAATTGATTGCTTCACATATATTTCTGAAATGTTTCACCACTGTAAAATTACTTGAATATTTTCTTGTAATCATTGTGAAATGAAAATATTTCTTTATTGGAAAGTATTATAATACTTTTTTTTATTGGAAATTGAATATTCGACTTTCGGCGCATGCGTAATTAATTGTTGAAAATAGCGCCAAGTTTGATATCCTGTGTTGCCTTCCAGTACAAAATTGTTTATTATTGGTATACTTGTATGTAAATTTTAAGATCGTACACGTATTAAGAATTACATTCTCTTTTTTAGTATTGGATTCATTGAAACTACGTTTAATGCAAATTTACTAACTGTTCCAAATCATAATACTATACAAATTAGTTTTGAGATGTAAAAAAAATGGATCTCATAATAGAATACAAATTAGTGCTGAATGTAAAAAATTTACAAATACTTAATAAAAGGTTAATATTTTTTAATAAATTTAAAATATCATGTATTTCAATTTTATTTTATAGTACTATCAAACACGATTCTCGAAATAGTAAAAAAAAAAAAGTACTAAGATTAGACAAATTTAATTAAAATTACATTTTATTTCGTCTAATGATAAATATTAATTAATTATAGAAGTAATTTGTAATAATTTTAATTGTTAAAAAATATATAAAAATTTACATTTTGAAATATGCTTCAATCCAATAAAATGTACCAAAATTTAATATATACAATTTACTTATGAAACGGCAGCACTTAACAGCAAAAGATATATAACTATCGCATGTCGCATCATCGTTTCGTCACACCATTGTTTTCTTCTTCCTCGGTCAGTAAAAAAAAGAAAGAAAATAATAATAAAATAATTAAAAAATTATTTAGTGAAATTAAAATGAATAAAGTTGCTGATAATTCAACACATCAAATTAAAAAAGGTATGTTTAATTTAAAAATTAAAAATTATAAAAAAAAATTTAACACGTTAAAATAAAATTAGTGGAAAATTTTATCGCCATTTTGGAATTTAGTCATCTCTCAGAGTGGTTTTCGTGCGTCATTTCATAAATTACAAAAAAAAAACTTTCCTATATAAATTTAATATGAAAGCAGCATTTCCAATGTTGGATTTGGATTGCGCGCTAGCTCTAGTAAATTTTTGTTGTGGTTGTGTGTGTTTAGTTTTGCATGCAAAAGTCAGAACGCTCAAATAATTAAATTGAAAAAAAAAATTTAATAATATGAAAGGAACATTAGGAATATGAAAGGTGGAACGAAATATAAAATTTTCTATTTTCGAACCGTTATCAAAAATTCAGTTAAGTAGTAATAAAATGTAAAATTCAACAATATTATTAGTAAATATTCAATATTTACTAAAATTAGTGACATTTAGTAGCTGAAATTTCACCAATAAATATGAAATAGTTTAAGATTAAACAATATTACTACTGTGTATACTAACTAGAACATCACACCCACAAAACTATATCACACCCACAAAGATTAAATTTCAAACAAAGATTTGTCAACAATTTTAAATAAAATTAAAAATTCATCCATCAACAATTTTGAATTTAAATTTATTTTTGCTGAACATTTATGAAAAAAATTATTAATTATATTTTTATTACAAATTTGAACAAATAGTATTTTTTAAATATAAACTATTGTATAATGATCTAACCTTAAATTATTATATACTGTTTTTATTTGAAATTTATTTTTTTGTAGAAAATGAGAATATACCACAATTTGTAAGTGCAACAGATGCTTCCTTATTTGATGATTCAAGTGATATTACATTTAAAAATTCATTAAATACAAATAATATAGATACGTTAATAAAATCACCGTCAACAACATCAAATAATAAAAATAATTTTCATTGTTATATATCATCATATTCAATGAATAAACAAGAAACAAATGATTACACATTAAATAATTATGTTAATAATGAATTTGATGATAATAATGATGAGACAATTACAAATAGTAATGATGAATTAGACGATGATGATGATGATGATGATGAACCAGCAACAACATCTGATGATTCGCAATTTTCAAATTTAAGTGGTTTATCTGATTTATCTGGTCAAGAATGGAAACCAATAATAAAACCATTAAATTGGTTACAGAAACAAATACATTCTGGTGCTGATCCACGTGAATTATTATCACATATTTATAATGGTTCAGAAATATCACCAGATTTAAATGATTTAACATTATGGAAAATATTAGGTAGTATATTATCAGAACCACCACGACGAGAAAAATTGAAAACAATAAATACATTAAAAGATGTTTTATATTTATTAAAAAATTCTAAAAATATAATTATATTAACTGGTGCTGGTGTATCAGTATCATGTGGTATACCAGATTTTCGTTCAAATGATGGTATTTATAGTCGTTTAGCTAAAGATTTTCCAGATTTACCAGATCCACAAGCAATGTTTGATATAAATTATTTTTCAAAAGATCCAAGACCATTTTATAAATTTGCACGTGAAATATATCCAGGACAATTTAAACCATCACCATGTCATCGTTTTATTAAATTATTAGAATTAAAAAATAAATTATTACGTAATTATACACAAAATATTGATACATTAGAAAAAATTGCTAATATTAATAATGTTATTGAATGTCATGGTTCATTTGCAACAGCATCATGTACAAAATGTAAATATAAACAATCAGCTGAATCAATACGTAAAGATATATTTGCCCAAAAAATTCCACTATGTCCAAAATGTCAACCAAATATTAATGAATCACCTAATAATACAAATGACAAAATATTATTTTCTAATAATAATCAAAATAAAAAAGATGCAAATACAGAATTACATTCATCAAATTATTATAGAGATTTAGTAAAAAATGGTATTATGAAACCAGATATTGTATTTTTTGGTGAGGGTTTACCAGATGCATTTCATACAGCTATGGGTAATGATAAAGATAAATGTGATTTATTGATTGTAATCGGTTCATCTTTAAAAGTAAGACCAGTTGCATTGGTACCAAGTTCAATACCACCAAATGTACCACAAATATTAATAAATCGTGAACGTTTAAATCACTTAGAATTTGATGTGGAATTGTTAGGAGATTCCGATATAATTATAAATCAGTTATGTCATTTGTAAGTATTGCTATATTCTTAATTATGGTCATACAGAATAGCTGCAATATAAATATTTTTTTTTATAGTAAAATCGATTTACAGTAGTTATTTTTCATGACAATAATATTTTATATTAAATAGATAAATTTTTTTTTTTTGCGATAATTATTAATTTCAATTTTAGACTTGGCGATGACTGGGACAGTATTTGCTGGAATGAAAATATCCTGGAAGAAAGTTTACAATTAAAGTCGGCTAATAAACCATTATATTTAGGAGAAAATATTTCATCTTCAGTAAACAAATCAAAAATTTTAAATCTAGATGTTAGTTCACAATCAAAAAAATTACCAATTATAACACATAATAGCAGTAGTAACAGTAGTAGCATTAGTGATAATAGTAGTAGTAGTACGATAAATTATATTGGTTATTCTGATAGTGGTTTTGATAGTTCCTCATCAGTAAATAGTGGTACAACAACACCAGCAATACAACTTTCTAATATAAATTCAACAATAACAAAAACTACTAGCAATAATGAATTACATTTATCTTCATATCAGAAAATATCTACAGATCACCAACAAAAATCTTCATTACAAGAAGAAACAGCCGAAAGCAATAGCGAAAATGGTTTTTTTAAGAACTCATTAATAAAATCGCAAGATACACTAATCAAATGTGATAAAATAACAAATAGTGATATAAAAAATAAAGAAATTGTTAAACCTTTGGATTGCGAATGTGGTGATGATGATAATGACAATATTAACAGTACAAATAGTGAGACAAATAGAAAATGTCATCATGATGTAAATTTAACGACAGCCGCTTCGTCATCATCATCTTGGTTAAAAAAATCAAATTTATATACGAGTGCTGCAGAACGTTTGTTACCAAATACATATTATTGTCATAAATCAACATGTTCGTATATATTTGAAGGTGCACAAGTATATTTAAGTTCAGACGAATCTGACATTGATGATGATGATAATAATGAAAACAATGAAATATCATCATCAAAAATTCAAGAAGATGCTAAAATAGTAGAAATAAATTCAACACCTGATATTGAAAATTTATCAAATTTACCTAATTTTCCTATTACACAAAATTGTAAAATAAATACGACAGAAACTTCAACGTCATCAAGTAATATTGGTGTAAAAAGATCAGCTTCATACATTTATACTGATGGTGAAAGTGAATTATTACCAACGTCATTTAAATTTAAAAAACGTTAAGGAACTAATAAAAATTGAGATTTATTTCTTTTACAATTATAAGTTTAAGTAATATTTTTTAAGTTAAGGATGCTAAACATAATTTTTAAAGTAATTTTATGGTTCAATATTTATAATTAAATATAATTGTATTTTATATTTTATATAATATACAAAAACAATTGTATTAATTACATAATTTATTAATTATAAAAAGGATAAAATTTCTTCCTTTTTTGTTAACATTGAATAATTCATTAATTAAAAATAAGTACAAAATATATTACAATTTTAGTGGATCATTGAATTAAATTAAAATTTTAATAATTTTTATTTTATTCGTTGTATTTCTCATAATGCACAAATAAATCTAACTTTTCTTTTTGTTGGATTTAGGTAAAAAAAAAAGAGAAAATTGCATTTCTTAATTAAAATTATTTTAAGCATATTCATTTTATTTGGTATATTTATTAATTTTTCAAAATATTTAATATTTTTTAAAGGAATATTTTTTAGTGCTAATTAATTCAATTGAATAAAAAAACATTTTCTCATTACAAATAGGTACTTAAGAAAATGGTTAAGTTTTTCTTCAAATAACTATCAATATTTTATAATACTCTGTAAATAACAGAACCAGTAAAGTATGAAATAATTTATTGTTCTATTGTATGACTAAAGTAGTCAGTTTTTTTTTTAATAAAAAATTAATTTTTAGCTTAAGTATTTTTCAAAAAATTAGTACATAAGTTTATAATTCATAATAATTATTATTTTGTACTTAAGGATTATGTAAGCTTACTATATAAAAATTAACAAAATTTTCTTTTTTAAATTAAAATCAATTTCTTTAGTACTTCTTTAATATTTTACAAAATTAAATTTAACAATTTTTCCAATTAAAATTCAATACGAATACAAAAGAGGTAATTCATATTTTTGTTGTGTTGGTTTTTAAAGAATTTTTTTGTTAGTGAAGTTTGTTTTTAGTTTGTTATTAATTTTGATAACTTTAATTTTTAAATCTTGTCGAATTAAACAGAACATAATTATTGGTATTGATTATAAAAAGATATTCAATATTTGATCTTCAAGAAAAAAAAATAAGGAAAACCAAACAAAATAAATAATTTTTTCGTATACTTATAGGAATAGAATGTAGTATATTAAAAAAATTTTAATTACTAATAATTTGAAAAATTAAATAAATAGAAACAACAGCATTTCATTTATTTTCAATATTTTTATTTATAACACCTTCGCATTTGTGATGGAAATTTTTCGAAATGATATGATGGAAATTTTCGGAATTACTGAAATATTTTTTTTTTACAGAACAAATTTAAAGTTAACAAATTTTTGAAGATTCCAATCGCTTTATTTCCGTTATATTATACCAAGATGTTTAAGGGCATTAGGATTAGAACATTAACACAAATTTTTCCAATTAAAATATTAAAACAAAATATTTAAAATTAGAACACATTAAATTATGACTAAAATTACGATTATTCGATCAAATAATCTTCTTTTTCCTTTCATAACACAACAAATATATTATAGTCGACACTGTAGAGAAAAACGACTGTAACTGTAGCCATCGTTATTACAAACAGTCGACTTAATAAAATTCTTTTCGGTGACTGGAAATAATTAAGAACCGTCTAGGAAAATAGAACGAATTCGCTTTTTACGAATCTATATTTAACGGGATACGAACCGCCTTTTCAACAAAATCGTTTCGTAAGCGTATTCATTTTACTTTTGGCGAAGTGATATATTTTGTTGGGTATAGTTTTTTTTTTAAATTGACATTACAGTTTCATTATAAAATTTACGACGACAACAAAATATATTGAGAAAGTTTTGTTTTTATTATTCAATTAATTTTACTAGTAATCAAAAGTGAGTAATAAATATTTTTATATGCTCATATTAATCAAAATATTAATATATTTTAGTAAAATAATATAATATTTTACGAATATTACAACTTAGACAAACTGCAAATAATTTATAAATATATATTTGCTATTATATATTACAAAAGGATAAAATATACAAAATTAAGCTCCTTAAAATGAATATAAAAAAATATATATGTACTAAATAAGAATAATATAAAATATATAAATTTACAATTTTTTGTTTGACAATGGATAAAATCAGTTCGTAAACGTACAGTATTTATCTGTAACAATATAAATCACTTCGGGCGTTCCGTAAACGACCTCCTTTTAGCGAGTTCTTGGCATCATATTTTTTTAGCTATTCTTATCCTAATATTTCGCGTACGGTTTATAAAAGCGATAAACTCTAGAATATCGTGCCGGTTGTAAACCAAGATGTACCCGGCGGTGCAGCGTCTAATACACGGCGCCAAATGTGTTATTGTCATTTACACCATGCTCCAAAGCTGGGAATTGGAGCAAATGTCAGGCGCCAAAGCTAACAATATCTTTTTATAATGAAATTTTACAGAGATACCAAATATGTGGTGATTTTTATAATGAAATTTTACAGAGATACCAAATATGTGGTGATTGCTTCAGTTTTAAGGTTTTTCAATTTTTTTGCGAAAAATTCTGATGGCTTGTATTGATTTTCATTAAATTTTGGTATTTGGTAAAACTAGAATAAGGTTAGTGGGTGCAGCCAGAGCTGCAGCGTCTAATACACGGCGCCAAATATATTTGAGCAGAGGAATTTTGATACGAGCGAATTTAAAAAGGGATTTTGAAACAGGGGATTTTGTACCCAACCTGACAATTCTTCTCACGCAAATTGCATTTGAAATCTACATCGTCACTTAACACATATTTTTCTAACATCTTCAATTACTTAAAAATTTAATTTTGTAACCTACAATACTACTTAGGCGCTTTATCGCATCGGTGTCTACCCACTGCCACAATGTCATCATATTGGCTAAGCCATTAACTAAGCCGATATAGTTGTCACCCTATTCTAGACTAAGACCATAAAAGCGGCTCGTTTACGAAATCTTGCATGAACAATAATCGCTGTCCTCAGTTCGCTTTCTTAAAGGGTAAAAAATTATTTAACGTCAAAATTCAATTCGGCGCTTCTGAAAAGTCATCATAAAATAAAGAAAAAGAGAACAGAAATTTTGTTTGTCATCTGCATTTTTGCGTGCCGCTATTAACCTAATAAAAACTAATTTATTTAAAAATGGTAAATTATTAAATTATTAATAAATTTGTTAAAATGTAAATATATATTTTACTAGTTCCGTAATCAATACGATAGCGATGTAACCGTATGGAGTCCTCAAGGGCGACTACATCAAGTCGAATATGCTATGGAGGCAGTAAAACTTGGTTCAGCAACTGTTGGTCTGAAAAATAATGACTTTGCAGTTTTGGTGGCTCTAAAACGTGCCTCTTCTGAACTATCGTCATATCAGAAAAAAATTATTGCAATTGATGATCATTTAGGTATTTCAATTGCTGGTATAACCGCTGATGCGAGAATACTTAGTAGATATTTACGTACAGAGTGTCTAAATTATAAATATTCTTATGATACAACATATCCGGTTGCTCGTCTCATTATGAATCTTGGTAATAAAATGCAAGTAACAACACAGCGTTACGATCGTCGTCCGTATGGTGTTGGTCTTTTAGTAGCTGGTTATGATGATCAAGGTCCTCATATTTATCAAGTAGTTCCATCAGCTAATTATTTCAATTGTAAAGCAATGTCTATTGGTTCACGATCTCAAAGTGCTAGAACTTATTTGGAAAGAAAATTGTCTGAATTTGCAACTTGTTCTAAAGAAGATTTGATTTGTCATGGAATTCAGGCTTTAAGAGGTTCACTTCCAAATGAAGATTTACTATCCAAGGATGAAATGTCTCCACTTTTGGTATAACAATAAATTATATAAATAATTATTTTCTGTGATTAATTTTTCTTTTTTTAAGAACATTTCTATTGGTATTGTTGGGAAGGACCAACCATTCACAATACTTGATGATGAGGAGAGTAGAAGATATATGGCTTTGGCAAAATCTAAAAATCCAAATCCACCACCACGTTCATCTGATCCTGATATTCCATCTGTTGGTGGTGAAGGACCCTCTGATGAACCACCACCACCCCCAAACGACGATCCCTTAGTAGATGTAGCAATGGAAGATTCTTAAGCGGACAAATAAATTTAAAGAATTTGAATGCAAATCTTTCAAACTTATGCTTGTTTAATATAAAAATTCGTTTGGGGATCCATTGGTAATAAAAGGAAAACTAATCTTTTAATTAACGATGGATCCCCAAAACAAACATTTTTTATAAATTTATATTCAATTCTTTGCATTCAATTACACAATTTTTGCATTAATTTATTGGGGAATTAAAAGTATTTGAAATAATGTATATTTATGTTTTATTTAAAATAAATTATTCAGGAGAAAATTATTGAACAATAAATGCAGTCAAATTAATTGTATACTTTCTTGGAGAAATTAACAAAAATATATTTATTTCCTTCGTTTTCAAATGAATTCTATTGCTCGTTTTTTATGCTCGAAATGTCGTTCTCTTCGTTTCAATAAATGGGCAGTGCTCAGTTTTTTATTTTCTCGGCAATTTAATGGTCCATTGATTGTTGATGGTGTTACTCAAGATTATTATGACCCGAATTATCACCATGTTACTAAACCAGTATTTATTTTCTAATTACAACATTTAATATTTAAACTCAAAATTAACAGTTTTTCAACTAAGTGTATGTATTTTTTATAATTCGTAATTTGTTTTTCATATTTACATACAATAATTTTATTTTGTTTTAACAATGTGTTTTTTAAAAAAAATTCAGTATTTTCTAGTTTTTAAAAAATCATAAATTATCGAAATTAATGAAGAAAACCATAGCGTTTATATTACTATAAAAGTTCAGCAAATAAAAATATTTTTTTGTTCCTATATTTTTAATTTAAAATTATAGTTAACTATTTTCTTTCTCTTAATTAAGAAAATTTAAATTACTACATACTTTACTATAGTACAAATTATTTATTTCTATATTTTTTTTCTTTGAATATTTGTGTAGTAAAATTTATAGCGATTTTTTTTTTATATTTTGATTATTTCAATTCAACTGAAGTAACGAGAATTTTTTAAGATTTTGTATATTTATTTAACAAAATAAAATAAATAATATATCAATATATATAAATCAGAAGAAATTCTAATACTTTACAGTTTAAATCATTAAGAAATATCAAAAATATTAATTTAAATCAAAATAAATATATATTATAAATTTTTTACATTTTCTGAATATAGCTCGCAGATAGAAAACATAAAATTTAACAAAAACTAAAACTATTCCATAAGTAATTACACTGACTAAAATTATAACAGACTAGAAACAATTAAAAAAAAAATAATTTTACATAAATAAATTTAATTATAAAAAGAATACAAAACTAAAAATGAAAAAAACAAAAACAAATGTTAAACTCAAAATTAAATTTGTAGTAGAATCTTAAATTAATAATTTAATTCCGATAGACTGCAAAAGGAAAATATACTAAATAAATCTGTTTAAGGCTTAATTTTTTTTTAATTTAAAATTTTTAATTATTTTGTGCAATTCTTTTTTGCAAATTTAATTTTTAGTGTTCATCATTTTATTTTAAAGTTTAAGTAAAATCTAAAATAAAGGAGAACTTAAATATTCTTCTTGTTGTTTTTTTGGGTGTTATTGCATTGATATAATAATTGCTTTAAAATACAATTTTTAATATTCATTACGAAGAATTCCTTAATATAGAAATCTTAATAAATATTTTTATTTATTTCGTTGTTATATTATTGTATTTTAGCATAATTTAAATTTATATTATTATATTTTAATTAATATAATTATAAAATATATAGTAGTATTCTTCATAATATTGTTTTAAGCCAATCTAAAAATAATTATCTAATATTTTTTTTCAATATTTATAGGTACTTTATAATGAGTTTTTCACAAAAATGTTTTCCATTATTTTTATATATTATTTTATTTTATTTATTTTAATTTGACAAAATCATTTATTTAATTATAAAATTATACAAAATAAAAGAATTTATTTTTAAAGCGTATTTTATGTATATATAAAAAGAAAGAGAAAAAAATGTAAAATAAAGTCTTCCATAGCTAAATTAATTTGAGTTTCTACAAAAATAAGCCTTGTCATTATAATATATTTTATATAATAATAATAATAGTTACAATAATTAATAATAAAAAAATTTCCAATTATTTTCTAAAAAAAAATAATAAAAAATATATTATTATATTTAAATAATTTTTTTTTTTTTTTTATTTTCTTAACACTCTTTTCTTTACAGCCATCCACCTTTACGACCAAAAAATATCGAACTAATTGAACCAACAAATGACTGTGTTAACGTTTGGGTCGGTTCTGGTGCCTCGGCCATTGCAATAGCATCGCTTCTATCTTCACGATAATTATTATTGTGCTGTTGTTGTGAACCAGCAATTGAATTTTGATCAACTTTACCTAAATCAGGACGAACACGACCATTACCACCACCATTAACTGTACCTAAATCAGGACGCTGTCCATTTTTTATATTACGCCTGGATTTTTGCCTTTGCATTTGTTTTAAACGTATATCAGATGTTTCACTATTAGTTGTTGTTGATGTAGATGGAACATTTGTTGAGGACATTGTTGTTGATTCAACATCTTCATTTTGTTTGTGATTTTTTAGTTTTGGAAAAGACGATTCATTATTTCTTATTGATGAATTATAAAATTTAGGTGAAGGTTTTAGGGGTTTTGGTGTTTGTGAATTACTAGAACTTGAATTATTATAATTTATAGCAAATAATTCACTGCAACTATCATCTGAATTAATTGAATTTAATAAATCACTTTCACCATCAATACTTTTTAAACTGTCATTTGATAATCCCTTACTAAGTACTGAACGTATTTGACTACGATTAAAATGCATATCATCAACATAATTATTATTAGGAGTTTGTAAGTTTTTTAAACTTGTTAATTGCGCCATTGGGCTAGCACTACGACTTGCAATACCACTTACTAGTTGACTCATAGCATTTGGTTGTGTTGCAATTATATTTTCTAAACCAATACTTTCAACTTTTTCTAATAAGCGTAATGAACGGAGGGCACGTTTCTCTAATCGTGACAGCATTATTTTTTGTTGTTTATTTTGCGGTGTATTGTTACGTTGTTGTGGTATTGGACGATTATATTCTCCAATTAATTTACGACGAATCATATCAGCACCAGTCGAAAGAATACCAAATAACGGTTCTGGAGACATTGAACGAGTCGGTGATCCCTCTATAAGAACGATAGATAAATACATATAAATATTTTAATATACATTACATATATATTTGTTCAGTCTGAGCGAAAATCTACTTTATGTATTTTTCCGCCGATGACAAGAAAATTTTAATAAAAAGTCGGAAACAATATATAATTTAATCAACTACTTATTTTAAAGATACTAATCAATCCAATTTTACTATTACATACCAGGACTATTGTATGGAGTTACAGTTGGAGTAAAGTTCGGTCCAGCTGGAGTATTTAAAGCACTCGGAGTTACAGCTTTAATTCCTCGTTCATTTAACATTGATGCTAATCCCATATTAACCGAAAATGTTGAACAGGAATTACGCCTTGATAATCCACCGCGTGGAGTAGCAGGACAACTATAATTTAAGATATACTTTTATTTATTCGGTTATATATTCAGATTTTAAATTTCATGGCACTCATTATTTATATCTTAAGTAAAGATAACTTACTATGAATTTGCAGTTTCTACTTGAATTAATAATTTATAAAAAAATAGTTTTACCTTGGTTGTCGTGATGTTGATGTTGATGCCATTCTTGATGATAATTGTGATTGTGATAAAAATGATAAATCACTAGTTAAACCATCATCTGGATGCATTACATGACTTGTTGTATATGTATAAACACAAGCTGCTTGATATTGTTTACCTGGTAAATCATCAACATCTTCTTCAACATCAGACAACGAATAAACTTGTAAACCTAAATCTTCAAGGCCACGCCCACCACGTATTTTAACTCCTGGACGATCTTCAAGTAAACCACTTAAAGTTGGTGTTGCTAAACGTGACCAATGATGTAAAGTTTGTGAACCTTCCATTGGTTTTATTATTTGTAATTTTTCTGGAAGACGCCATTGATTACGATCTGATGATGATAAACCAGACATATTGGATAAACGCGATGATGAACCAGTTGACATTATACTATCTGGTGTACGAATACCAAATGGTAATATATCTTTGCTTTGGTGATGTTGGTCATCATATGAATATGTACCAATTGGTGCATGTGATAACATTGCACGTCTAACTAGAACTTCAGATGGTGTAAGGCGTTTTAGAGCTGCCTCTAAGTCTTTAGCACCTGGTGCTCCTGGAACACCATTTGGTTGTGTTGGATAAATATCATCAGACTGCGATTGTAAACTTTCACATGATAATGTTTTAATACCTAACGATGAACTATCATAACTTGGGTAAGTTGAACCAGAATATACAGATGATGGTCGATGATACGATCCAGCTGGATTATTAAGACCTGTTGCCATTCTTGGACCAGATGACGAACTTAAAGCCATTGACATACCGCCCAAATGTGACATACCATCAGAATAATTACCATTTTTACTAGCACATTGAACTGTTTCAAAAATCTTACGATATGGTTGTAAATTAATATTATTACCACCAATGTTACCAATTCCATTACCACCAATTGACATTCTACCACTTAACGCACTACCTAACCTATCTGCACATATACCAGAATCTAAACTATTTTCAGAATATAATGATGATTCCATTAATTCTGAATGTAATGAATCTGGTTGTGGTGGCATACCAAGACTAGATATAAATGAACTACGTGCATGTGGTGTTTGTTTTTTTCTAAAATTGCGTAATTGTTCTTGTGCTTCTTGTAATAATGATATAACTTCTTGATAACGAACTTTAAATTCAGCCAATTCAGTTGTTAATAAATTTTGATTTTCTTTTGTTATACTAAGTAATGATATTTGTTCATCATTTTCAGTTGTTAATTGATGTAATCGTATTTCAGCTTCTGTTAGACGTGATGTTAAACTAACAATTTGTTCATGTTGTAAACGATTTTCTTCTTTTTGTCGTTCTAATTCTAAATTTAAATTATCAAACTCATTATTTGTTGAATTTAATTGTACTGTTATATCGGCCATAAGTTTACGTTCTTGTTCTTCAACTTCATCAGTTTTTTTAACTAATTGTGATGTTTCCATTTTTAAAGATTTATTTTCATCTTGTAATGAAACAATTTTCTTTTGTAATAAATCCAATGTTATTGATTTTGATAAAGTTGGAGTATCTATAATTTATTTCATTTAATTTAATTAATGAAATATTTTAAATTTTAAATTTCATGGCATAATATTTAAATTTTACTTACCATTTTCACTGCTATCATCAGCGTAATTTGTTAAAACTGCTATCAATTCATTTTTTTGATGTAAATCATGTAGTAATTGTGCACGATCTTCATTTGATAATTTTAACTCACTTTCTAAATCCGTAATACGACTTTCCAAACGATTATTTTGTGTTAATAATTCTTTTCCAATTTGCACCGTTAATTCAAGATCCTTTTCCTTTTCTTCAAGGAGACGTGTTACGGCTTCAATATCATTGTATGCTCGGGTCATTTGGCTAACACGGTTACCACAAAGAACTAAAATTATATAAATATATAAATTTATTAAATTATTTAATATTCCAATGTTCTTTATAATAAATTTTTTAAAAGATTTTCCCACAATTCAATAATTTTCTAATTGAATAAAGTAAAATCTTACCATTTTCTAAAAACTCATTTGAATAACCAGAAATTTCAATTTCATTTTGAAAACTTAATTGTAATGATGGAGTTGTTTCTTTCAAAGAATTTTCTAACACAAAAAGTGATGGTAATGAAGATGATTCATTAAAGAAATCTAAGTTATTTTGTTGTGATGATAAAGAAGATGATGATTTTATGGATAAATCATTTGATACAGAATTTGATACATTTATTTGTTTGTGTTTGCGTTTCTTAAATTTTGGAAATTTTAATTTAGAACTTTCTGTCGAAACAACTGAATCCTTAGAATCAGATTGTAAATCATATTCTTGCTCATTATTCAATTTTGATGAATTTTTTTTACGAATAGCAGAAATTGCACGAGAAAACATTTTAATTTTTTATTATTTCTTAAATTTATCTTTCGATTAACGGAAAGAAAATTATTTTAACAAAGGAGTGAACTAAAAAATATTCTTGTCGAATATCAAAATGTATTTCAGATTTATTTTTATCTGATTATACTTTAGTAACTTTTAATTTTTATTTAAAACTATTTTTTAACACCTATTACGTTTTATTAGAACTATTTTTTAACACTTCTATTACTATAGTAATAGAGAAGAAACTAATTTGATAAAATAAATTTTATTCGGACATTTTGAATATAATAATAGGTGTGTTAATTTTTCTATATACTTGGACTATAATATTTTGTCTGGAATATGTAGACTGCATATCAGAATAAGATTTGCGCAAACTCAGTATTTGGACAAGCATTTTTTTTTTAACTCTTCAGTAAAATTTTGAATCAGCTGCAAAAGATTGTGTTATTTTTATTACTCTTTATTTTTAAATTTATCAATGATGATGAGATAATAATCAATATTTTTGGAACACAAAGGGATAATACCTGATATAATTAAGCATATGTAAAAAAAAAGTTTAATTGAAGTCACAAAATCTATTTTTCCAGTTTTACTAAATACGAGGTAATTGTATAATGTGGAGAAATATAGCGATTAGGTTAGGTTTGGAAGCTTTGCTTGGTACATCAATTCGTGGGCAATTATTCCACTTAGATATTTCTTATAGAAATCAATGGAATGATTTTGTACTATTATTCTTCTTCTTCAATGGCGCAACATCCCAAATCGGACCTACGCCTCCCATTAAGGGTTTCTAAACATTCTATTGCAGGACCTACTAATTTTATATGGATTCCGAACCATAAATATCTTTATAGTGAAAAAACTTTCTAATTGCAACAAGCTAATGTCTTTTATTACTGAGACATTTGTTTTAGCGAAAGCTGAGTAAACTTAGACCAACATCGATGTCTCGGACGGGAGTTGAATCCAGTACCTAATGCACCAGAGCTTAGCACACTACCACTTAAGCCACCGCCGGTCTATTATTACCGTATTTCAAAAATTTTTACAGCCGTTTTTCGAAAGATCCGCGGAATGAAAATTTTTCAAAATCTTTTTTTCGAAAAGTTTTTGCAAATATTATTTTTCATAATCAATCTTGCTTATTGGCATCAATTAATTATCAGAAAAAATATATAATATACAAAATATGAAAAATAACCGGCTATCAATAACCAAATATTTGGGATTTGAATAACAATAAAAATTTACATATAGATTACAATGGATTAAAAAACAGAAGCTGCAAATTAAATTTATAATATGACATAATTGGCCTATCAAAAAATAAAATGAAGAGATTTGTAATCTTAAGTGTGACACTTTTATGTTTTTGATATTTTTCTATGCAACTTGAGAGAATTCTATTTTATTTATATTTATTTAAATATCTGAAACGTTGATATTCCGCAGCACTGATTTATTTGTAGGCATTTTTCACGCTAATAAAATTGTCATAGTTGCGTCTTGACCGTAAAATGTCAATTCACACAATTTTGTATTTGTTCAATTCTATATTTTCTTGTATATAATATTATGAAGAATTATAACTTATACTTGCAAAATAATATTTTTATGTTTTTTAAAATCGTTTTTATATTTTTTTATTTTAATATCGTAATTTCTACAATACATACTGTTTTCGCGTAATATGAATCTATTTTCAAATAAACGGAAAAAAAAAAATTAAAATAATTTGTAATGTAAAAAACCTAATTATGTTTATATGATTTTTAAATAGATTTTTGTTAAAAAATTACATACCGAGACTTGAATTTTCAAGGTCATGTAACTAATACACTTGATTCAATTTATGTTGTATTATTTTATTTAAAATTAATACAAAAATTAAATTTATTGAAATATATTTCCGAATATTTATCTTCTAAATAGTATGTATTTAAATTATTATGTACTTATCAACAAGCAAACAATTAATTATAAAAATTACTTTACAAATTTTTTATAATTTAAAATTGTTTTTTCTTTTTTTTTTTGGAAAATTATAGTTAATTGTTAATTATTTTATTTACCATTATAATTAAATTGACATAATAAAGTATAATTTTAACTTAATTAATGATTTGTCTATAATTCAACTTTTTATACGAATTTCACTGAATAAAATAAATTAAAATTTAAAAAAAAAAAAAACTAACTAAAAATACTCTTGGAAAAATTGAGATTGCGCATAATAAGCAAAATATTATTATTGCATTTTATTGAGTATGGAAATCGATTTTCATAAGAAAACTGAATAGGGAAAAAAGTGACACAATTAAATAAATCAGTAAAAAAGTGTAATTATTTTTAGATTGTGTAACATACCTTCAAATAATATTTGTTCATTATCAATTCCATTTAAAACTGAATTAAATGTAGTATTTGATTCAAGTAATGAAAAAGAATCATTATATTTTAATTGATTTTGTTCATTATTACCGGTATTATTAGAAATTTTATTAATACTTTCATTGATATCATTAGAACTACTACCGCTGCTAAAGCTGTTCATACGACTATTACAAAAATGTATTTCACTACCACCAGGTATTACAGTTGTTGGTGTAAAAACAGTATTAAATTTATCATCATCAATATAATCTAAATGATTTTCTTGAATACGTAAAAAAAGCTCAGAACTTTTATGAAATTCTTTATCATTATTTTGTTGATTCGTAATAATAAAATCATTTTTATTAGATAAATTTAATTGTGATAATTCAACACTTAAAGGCACTTCGTTAATTTCACAATCATCATTATGATGATAAATTAAAGAGTTATTACTACTGGAGGCACAATTAATACCATTATTTATTGGATTCAATTTTATATCGAGCTCATCGTCATATTCAAAAAGTTCATTTATATCTGGACTGTTTGTATTTAAACGATTCATTATTTTATATTCCGAAATATTTTTGTTTTTTAGTGACTTTAATTATTTATTTTTAATTTAATGATGACATATATTTTTCTTTTGTGAAAATATTCAATAAAACTCTGGCACTACTTTTTCAAGAACCAAAAATTTATATTTGTGAAAAATTTGTATATTTAAATGCAAAAGCGGATAAGTGAAAATTTATAAATAAAACAAAAAAAAACTTTCAAAATAGTAAAAATTATAAAAAAATACAATTTGTACTTTCTAAATTGATAATTCGATTTAAAATTTAAGCAAAACTGATTAAAAGCTTCACCGCAAAAGGGAAAATAAGAAATATATTTGTTATTTATAACGCAAAACTATAAACTTAAAAAATTAACTTAATACAAATTATTCTATTTTAGTATTTATCCTTACAAAACAAAGTTGAATTAAATGCTAAACGTACAATTGCATTTACTGCGTAATTGAAGCATAAGGATATTTTCTGTAGTAATATTTATATGGCGCCAAATATTTTCTAGCAAGGAATTCAGATTTTCATATTACGTTTAGCTGTATCTGGCTAAATAAAGTATACAACAAATAATTGACTGCGTAACTTTTTACACGCTATCAAAGCTATTCAATGTTTTTATAATTTAAATGAATAGATTTGTGCCAGAATTCTTCAGATGTCATACTGTGGAATTTCCGGTACATAATTTTATACAAAACACATTTTTAATATAATAATATACTTAATTTCTATACGAATGCTAATAATTTAAATGTAAAGATTGAGTCATTAAACTAGCTTGTTGCATTACTAGACGCAAATATTACAATAATATCAATTAGTGTAATATTTGCATATAATTGTTTAAAAGATTTAATTTTGTTCTACATTTATTTTTTATTTTTTTATATTTATGTGATACAATAAATTTCTACTTGAGTGACAACATTCAGAAAGTGGTTAAGATTAGAAAGCTTGTATGGCAACTGAGAAGCATTTCATCAACAGGTATTTTTTATTTTTATATTTTAATGTAAAGGAAATGATAAAATTAAGTGAAATTGAATTATATTTTAAATTGCTTAGACAGACGTACAAATTTATACTAATTATAAATAAGTTAATGAATAATCAAAATGACGATATTAAATCAAATCATTTATCGAGATATTATAATAGGTAGTGTAATAAATAGATAAGCAAATAAAGCGTTATTTAAACATAATAAATTCTAATGAAGTAGTAGAATAAATTTTAATAATTTTGCTATTTTGCAATCTAAAAATAAAGCTAACATTGAAAGAAAATATAAATGAATGTCAGTTTAAATAATTTCATTAAACTTTTAGGAAAAAAATTGGAATGCTGCTTAATACCACCGTCGCGTGGAAATGGTTAAAATATTCCCCTTTTTTTTGTAAATCAATAAAATTTTGTTAACATTGTTATTTTTTTAAAATGCTATAGAAAAATTTTTATATTGTGCAATTAATATAACACTTAAATTTAATGATGCTTTTAAGAAAACAAAGTAATATTAAACTTTAATAACTAACTAATGAAAAACTTTGAATTTCGAAATTGCAACCAAGACTAATGTGTTGAGTTTATGAATTGCAAATTTTGATCTTATGATACAACAAAATATTGTGAATCACATGACAATGAAATTGTTTTTTTTCAGTATTTAAACCAACAAAAAATACCATAACTTTTTTAATTTATTATATTAATGATTAACGAAAGATTTTAAAACAATAACCTATAAAAAAAAGCAAACAAATTTACATAATTTCCACATTGATTAAAATAAATTATAAATTAAGTTTAAAAGTAATTGTTTTTGTTTTTGGTGTTTCATGGTGACAACAATTTTTTTTTCACATATAGCTAATCATTATCTTTATCTCCAGCAGCAAATTATAATATCATGTGCGTGTCATCTAGACAAAATAATAAGTAATTTTTTTTCCAAAAATATTTTTTTTTTTCACCTTTTTTTCAGTATTTAAACCAACAAAATGTCAATAACACTTTTTATTTTTACAGAAGTTAGGTAATTCACTATCCATCTACCCAAAGAAGATATTACTCAATAAAGTCCTTAAGAAACTATACAAATAGCTTTTATAATGTTATAAGAGTTAACTTTACATATACGTATTGTACAGACAATGTACAACTTTCAATAAAAGTTGAATTTATAAGTATCTGTGCAAAAAACTAAAGTTCAAAGTTTAAAATATCATGTTGACTACAAGAAATATAATAAAATTCATGTACAATATGAAAATTAGCCATCAGACAAACACATAACAAGCGAATTTATAATCTATAAATCATAATTAAGAAATATATATGTTTTCGTAACAATTTGTAAAGAAGCTAGCAAAAATATTATATTCTAAAAATAATAATAAAAAATATTAAAATAAAAAAAGCATAAAAATACCTTGAAAAATAATGAAATTTGTGTAAAAAAAAAATTATATATAGATTTTTGTGCTCTAAATAAAAAAAATAAACCAATAAAAAAAACTTTTTTTGTTATTCACAAATTACGGAGTTATAAAAATTTAGCAAATTCTTCTTTAGATTTTATTAATATTCACTTAAATGCAAATATTAGTAAATTTTTAGCACTTTTTTTTAAGATAATGGAATGTAATATTTTATAAAATTAACATTTTTTTTAAAAAATATAATTAACACCGACGACGTTTTTGATAAATTATTATAATTAATGATGAAAACATTTTTCCATCCGCAAAAAATAAATTTTTAATGAAACTAAAACGTCAATGTCACTGTCATCGCAAAAATAGCATATATGTGTCAGTGGTATTTTTTATAATAAAATTAGTTTAAGAAAATTCCGGTAGGTTACACGGTTAAAAAAAATAAGACGAGCATGACAAATGCAAAAGGTACGAATTACAAATTTGAAAAAAAATATACATTATAAATTTTTGCTTAAAAAAATTAAATTAAATATAAATTATTATAAAGTTTTCGGCAAGATTTTAATAGCTTTTAAATTTTTTTAATAACCGAAAACTTTTTCGTTATAAAAAAATAAAAAGATCATTGGTTTCTGTAATTTTTAATAAACAGATTGTTAATTACTGGCTTAAGGTATAAATTGTATTGTGCTCTTGGAGTAACTGAAATTCCAGGTAACCACCGAACAACACGATTAATTGGTTCCGTGATTTTTGAAACCGTGTTGTACGAGACTACTATATTTTGAAGTAATTCTATAGCAAATACTATATGTATTGTATTCTTTTTTAAAAAATTACTCGAAAATCGTGTAGTTTGAAACCGCGTAATACGGGGAAGGTATACGTGTTGTTCCAAACTAGGGTTCTTAAAGTACCGTGTTCCTCGGGGATTACCTGTAGTTACTGATGGGATTCTCAAAAATTTTTATTTTCAGTCCTTTAGAAGCAACCAAAGCGGCGGAGAAGACTGGACGCAGTTTATATTCGACAAAATAGAAATCAGCTTTAATAAAATCATATAAACATTTTAATTTTATGCAGAACAAAAAAAAACTGTTATCTTGATTAGTTTAGTTCATTGCCCAATGCAATTGTTTTCACATTTTAAGAGTAACTGAATTCTGGCATTTTATTTTGTTCATCAAACCTCATATGTTAAATATCGATTGCGCGAACTGTTTAAAATATTTGAAATTCTCCAAACTATAAAAAGTTAATAAAAATTCTTATTTTCGTAAACTATATTTTTCCACGAAATGTTATTTATTGAATTTATTGGTTTATATATACGTTATTTAAAATTCAATTAGTATAAACATAATATTTTTACTTAAAATATTATCGAGTTTCGGTTAAATAAATATATATTCCAAGATGGATTTAAAGTTTCGTGACGATTTAATATATGTATAATATAGTTTTTTATTATTTCTAGATACTATATTAAAAAAAAATAATTATAATTTTGTTAAATATATATTTTTAGGTTATAATGAATTTTAGATATTTTAGGTACGTCATACACGAAAATATTATTTACAATTTTTTGTTCTATTTTCTATAGATTGATATCACATTTAATAAAATGTGTAATTTAAAAATTCTTTGCCTTTAAAGAACTTGAAAATTTAAAAAAATATAAAAGAAATAATAATAAATTTAATATAAAAGTACTTCACGCTTGTTGATTTTGTTTCATAATTGCAATTCAATTCTTCATATTCATGTATATTGAGTACCTTATAAATGTCATAAGTCCTACTTAAGTTATCATAAAAATATGCATAAAGTCAGGTAGAAGAATTGGGAAATTAAATAAATATTTGGATAATATCAACAATAATACTTATTATACCAAAATGTAAGTAAATAATTTTACATATATAATAAATATTGTAATTATTTACAATAATTAAACCCATCAAATTTAACAGACTGTGTCTTTCTTTGCTACTTTTTCGCGACATAGATTTATTTATTAAAATTTTAAACACCAATATATTTTTACTCAATTTAATCAGGCTTTTTTCCGAGAAATTTTATATGTAATTAAATTTTATTAAAAACAAAAATTAATATTTAATTAAAAATTAGACGTATAAAATTATTATGATTTATCAGACAAAAATAATAATTAGTAGATAATAAAATTAAATACTTTAATCAATATTGATTTATGTCCATAATTATTATAATTTCCCCTAATAAACAGTATACGATAAGATAAAATTGAATTTAAAATATAATAGAATATAATAGAAGAAATTTGTAAATTAAATTTTCTCTAAAACAATCACCTTTGTCGAGTAGTAAACTTTTTACAATTTTTAAATATTTTCTACCATCTTTTCCCTTTGCAATATGATAAACGTATTGTGAATAATCTTCAACTTGTTGTTGATTTGATGAAAATAATTGAAAACTTGAATCACAATCATCAATTCCATCATTATTAATACTATTATTTTTTCCATTTATGGACGGTAGATCATCAATAAGCTCTCCAATTGGTGCTGTAATTGTATTATCTAAGATATTTTCTTGATTTTGGCAGTCACTGCTATTCAGTCTTGATTGCATTTGACTATTATATTTTTCAAAAATTTCTTTTGCTCTTTGTTTAGCTTCAAGTTCTAATTCAAAGAAACTAGGGTGATATTCAGTATCATCATCACCATCATTATCATCATTATTTTTGGATATTGTTTTATTAATACAATTTATTACAGTAACATCATCACAGCCGGATAAATTTTGTTTATCTTTTTTAATTTTTAATTGATTTTCTAAAATACTAAAAGTATTTTGAAATCCACAACTTGTACCTGATGGTTGTCTTGTTATAAAACCAATTTTATCAGCTGATTTATCACAATTTGTTATAAATAATTCCTTATTATTAGATGATTGATTTGATGAACTACCACCACCAGTAGCTAATAGACCTCCTTTAAAATCTGAATTACTATTAAAAGAATTTAGTAAAATGTCATCAGAAAATGTGCTATTTAGAGCAATTCCATCATCTAAGAAAGATTTAGTGAAATGTGAATAATCATCAGTGATGGATTGATGTTGTTGTTTAATTAAATGCATTTTTCTACGTTTCGATGATAAATCTGAATCGCCATATTTAATAGAAGAACTATTTGAATCTGATGAAACTATATCAGTGTTACGTAAATCCATTATACTATTTTTTTAAACACTGTTTTTTTTTTTTTAATTTTTAATAATTAACCAGAATACATTTAAACTTTTTTTAGCTTGAATTTATATAAACACTTATTTTAGATATTTTTATCCAAAATATTTAAATTTCTTTTTTGTTTATTAACACTTTAAAATGAATTTTCTTTTTCATTGTATTTGATTTTTTTTGATTGGCTTTTTCGTAATTTTTAAAATATGGTTTTTAAAATTTTTCGGAAAATTAATTTTAATTATATATAGAAAAACTTTATAAAAAACATTAATTCATTCATTTAACTGGAAAAACTGTCATTTTAAATAAATATAAAATTATATGAATTAATTTTTTTTTTTGTAATTTAATATTGTTCTATTTTTTTTAATATATTTTTTTAAGTAGGTATTTAAGATTGATTATTTTACGATTTCCGTATATAAAAATTAATATTAGCCAAATCTGTAGGCTTGTATAATTATATAAAAACAGAGAAAGATATATTTTAATGAAGATTATTAGATTCCTATGTACTAAGTACGAGGAATAAATTAGTTAAGAACGCACAAGGTACGATTATCAAATCAGTTTGTAAGTCATCTGATTAATACATAGGAATAACTCTGAAAGTGTTTCAAGTGTGCATCAGAATAATGATCTTTAATGATATAATTTTATACATTATGTCCGGCCAAATCCGGTTGTATATATGTATGAAATATATCCATTTATTTCCTCAGTAAAATGTTGTATAAGCAATAAATTTTCTATTAAATAAATTCACACTAAGAAAATTCACATCAAAATAAAGATTTTTATATTTTCTCATATATTTTTTTGTGTAATCAGAGCAGAGCCAGAATACATAAATTGCATTTAATTTTGTTGTGTATGATTGATTTCATAAATGATATATAAAATGGTCAGAAAGGTGTGGTTTTTTATTTTTTTTGTTAATTAATTGAATTATATAATAAAATGTTGTTTTAAATTTCATTTAATGGATACAGAAATAAAGAAAAATATTCCCTTAGCGTGTAACTTAAAAATTGAGAAATGAAAAAAAAAAGAGTAT
This sequence comes from Empis livida, assembly GCA_963932195.1. Lineage (NCBI taxonomy): Eukaryota > Metazoa > Arthropoda > Insecta > Diptera > Empididae > Empis > Empis livida. The sequence continues at coordinate 15,256,747 of OZ010649.1, forward strand.
GTACATATTATTATGTGATTCCTGAATTAGAAAAGTGTAGTAAATTGAAATATATTTCAATGTATGGTTATATACATTATAAAAATGACGCAAATTTATAAAAACATATTTTTTTCAGGGTTTAGTATTTAAAATTTAAATATAAAAATTAAAATTTAATAAAGAACGCATTTCTAGATTAACTACTAACTAAAAATAAATTAAATTTATGTTATAAATAAGGTGGGTTAAAAATATTTAATATTTCATCAATTATTAATATAAAAAAATATTAATTTATTGAATATTTTAACGATACCATGTCAGATTAAGGTATAGTTTTTAATGGTTTATATTTCCGGTAACTAGAAGGGCTTCTTTTAAATATAGTCTTAGTTGATTATTAAAAATTTTAATGATACAATGTGGACTTTTTACTTAAGTGCTTCGCATGTTATGAATAATAATTATATAATAACAATTTTTCTTATCAAATTATAGTTTTTTCTTCTGCTCTGATAAAATTGATAAAAGCTTGACAACTAATTTCTCATAAGAACTTGATTGTAATTTGTAAATATAGTAGTTTTGATAATAAATTAAATAAATATTATTAATATAAAAAAAAATATATAAGTTGGGAAAAAAATAAGTTGAAGTTGTTAAACTTGTTCAACATTCACTCAACAATTTATTATTTTGCAAGCAGCACGCACATTGACCTTTAAAAAAACAGTAATAATAAGTGAACTTGTGTTAATCAATCAATTCTATAAATGCAATTGTATGTTTTTCTTAAAACTATTTTGAACATAAAAATAAAAAACTGGTTTCTTTATTTAATTATTCAGTTTTTTAAATAAATTTCAAGGGGTACAAAAATCTTTTAAAAAAAACTCATAAATGAGTCTCAACACTGATGATGAATGAAATGTGTATGTGTACATGGCATAAGTAAAATTCCAAAAAAAAATTATTTATGCAAACATTTTCATATTTGAATAGTCATTAAAATTTTTATTATTTGATGGTTTAATTACATTTTTAATAATATTTTCTCTTTATTGGCTGTTAAATAATTTAATTTTAAATATTTATTATGAATTATTATTATTTCAATAAATTTCTATAAGGTTTCAAAATATTATAATCTTTTCCATAAATATTTTTTTTTCACAAGTAGCTATTATTGGAACTGTTTTATTTCAGTTTATTTGTGTCACAAAACACTTGTCACTTGTGTACAAGCCATAGAGAATATTAATAGAATTAGAATTATTAATTTTTAATAATTTTTTTTTTAAAATGAAAACTTAAAATGTTCTTAGTTTGTTAAAGCTGTAGTCTGTAGTAGCAAATTGTACTTTATATTCTTTTGCCCAAAATGAAAATTAATATTCTACACACATGCGAACATGATTAATTTTTTTTTTACAACTTAAAAACATAAAAAAAAACTAAGTCAAAAATAAACACTAAATCTAAAAATAACTTATCACATCTTTTTTCATGTTTTTAAATTAACAGAGACCAACATTTTTTTTTATTAAATTTTTCTGTAGCTTGTTATAATGTGGCTAAAGAAAAAATTATAAAAAATACTGAATAAACATTTAATTTAAAAATGTTTTATATAAGTGGCGCGGACAAATTGTAGCATTTATAGCTGTTTTTTTTTTAACACAAAATATTTTACAAAATTAGTCACACAATAAATAAAATTCTTCTTCCGACGACGACGACAATTTCAATGTGACAAAATTTAAATTTATTATTATTGTGAATAAAATATAATTTTAATATTATTATTAACCCGACAACCGTATTTTAACATAACTTTTTTTTTTATACTTCAATTAATAAAAACACAAAAACAAAAACTATAATCGGAAATCTTGAATTATTTAACCGGCTAGCGGCTATACTAGCAGTTCAGCCAATACTGAAAAATATTTCCTACGTATAAAAATGTTAAGGTATTTTTTTTTTGATTTTTTTCGTTATTCGTTATTTTGTTGTTTTTTTACGATATAAAATCTATTCATAAGTTTTTGATTGTATGCGTTTGTATAAATATTTTTAAATCCACGCGACGACGCTTTAACGAGTTAACACAACATGAATGAAATATTGTGCTGTCTGTTATCAATATTGCAACATAAAATTATACCATTATATGACATTTTGCAGTATTATAAATTTACGATATTGTCTTTTGGTACATTCAATTTTTTGGCTCCAAGTATAATAGAAATTTTAAAAATATCACTTCTTTCAAATATTGAATTCATAATTATTGGATTTTTTTGAATTTTTAAGAACAAATTTATATATGTAGATAATAATTTTTTGGTAATTTGTCCTTTAACCTGAATTTGATTATTACGATATAAAAAAGTTATAGTACAAATTAATTATGTTTTTTTTCCTGAAATTTAACAATTTTTCGTAAAAATTTTCACTATTTTTTACAACGCGCATTCTAATTATATAATTTTCATTTAAATTGTCTTTTATTACTTTCAATTTTATGAAAAACTTTGATTTTATATTTCCTTTAGGCATTTGAGCAATGAAAAATCTCTAAGATAGCGGGTTTTTAAAATTATTAGGATTGTAGTTTAAGTAAATTTACATAAACTGTTGGTATACGGTATACTACTTAAATTACTCTGAGATAGTTTTGTTTTTACTGCAGGTTTAACACCTTTGATAATCTCAAATTCACGAGGGGTGAAATAGATAATAGGATCTTTGATATATAGGGGATTTCTATCCCCTATATATAAATTTTATGCGTTTCGATAATCTGCTTAAATTGGTTAGGGGAATTCTACAAAAACGCGTTAAACATCTAATACTTTATAAAAAGTAGATAAAAAATTTTTAAAAAAAATACAAACTTCTTTTCGTTATAGAATGGATAATGAAATCGTAGTTAATAAGAAAAGTTAAAAAATATGTAATTTTCTAGCGGAAATACTGAATTTATATAAACTATATTGAGTAAATAAAATTTAGGAATTAGCCTATTGCCTTATAATAAAAAATGTTGTACATAAGGTTTCAAACGTAAGGTAATTTAATCATGAAACTGTTACGAAGACTGTTAGTAAATTCAACAATTTTAAAAGCTTAAAACCGAAATATAGACATTCGTCAAACCATTTTCAGTAAATACAAAATATGAAACAATATTCTTAATGCCACATAGTTATTTAAATACGTTACTAAGTTTCATAATAAAAATAACAATTTTCAAATATCAAATTGTAATAAAAATAAATGATGCAAATAGTCATACACTTTTTAGGCTAAGATGTCAATATAAAATTAATCGATATTTTTGTCAAGGATAGTTAAAGATTTAGATTTCGTGTGTGAAAAAAAAAAAAATTAAAAGTGGAACTTTATAAATCAAAATACAAAATAGTTTATAGACAAAATCTCTTATGTCAGTGTGAACCAAAACAATAATTTTTTTTTTTTAAATCATGCACTAATTATTATAAAAAACGTGTAATATATAATAATAAATTATTTTTTTATAAATAAATTGTTTAGGTGAATATTATATTAAAATGGAAAAAAAATACATGCAACATTTTAAGTGCACAACGGAGAAAAATTAACTTAAATATTATAATAAGAAAAAAAGATATAGACAGCATTTTAAGGCTGTTATACTGATAATTAATTACTAAAACTTTTTATATCATTAAATAGCTTGGATTTTGCAGTAATATAATTTTGTATTATTATAATTAGAATATCAAAATTTCTTTTTTGTTCAAGTTATAAAAACTAGCAAAAATATATTTTTAGTTAATATTTATTATTAGTAAGATATATTTCCGATTTTGTTTTTATATAAACAAACAAACCAACCAACATATTTTTAAAAATCAACAAAAAAATATTTCAAAAATATTTTATTTTTAGATTTCAATAAATTGTTTCAGTCATTTTGTGTAAATTTTTTTAATTTGAAACCAAAGTTTCACACCATTTTATCAGTGACATCTTTTATATTTCAGTTGAAACAAATGGAAAATTTAATAACAATTTTCAAAAAGCAAAAAAAAAAACAAACAACAATAAAAAGTGTACAATGTCCACATTCCTCGTTGTCTGAATTCAAATTTTTTCGAATTTTCAATTTTGTTTTTGTAAGAACTTTTTAGTTTTTCGAGTGGTGTACGTTTAATTTTAGTTTTATTTTTTTAAATTTAATTTCGTAATATAAATTTTGTGGTACTTACGAAAATAATTTAAAGTTTCCCGTATTTGATCCTTTGTTAACTCTAAACCTTCTGGTGGAATAGGTAATGTTGGTGCTGGTATAAACCAATCTTGATTTTGATAACCACCAAATTCAGTTAATATATCAGCACGTATTTTATATTTTGGAATTTTTTCTTCTAATAATGAAAATATTTCCACTTCTGGTAATTGGTCATGATTACAAATATCTAGAAAATTGAAATTAAATATAATTAATTTAAAATTATTATATGAAAATTATATATTCTTACTATTCATTATTGAAATGTTTCTCTTAATTTAACTAAATAGATTATTCGATGAATTTTTATAAACATTTAATCAGAAATAAAAAAAAAAATTAATATATTTTATATTTTTGTGATATTTTTGTTTTGTTTGTCGTCCAAAATTAAAATATTCACACATCGAAAAATATTAAGCTTTAATAATAATATTTATATACTATATATTGTTTTTATCACAGATAAAATATTTTATATAACTTTTTTAAATGGAATTTAATAAAAATTAAGAAAAATATTTAAAAATAGATTCAAAATAGGGTAAAATTTTCTTCTTATTTATTACAGTCTGTATTTTTTTTTTCTACAAATTATTATTAATAAAAATATTTTTATTAATAAAAGAATAGAATTTATTTGTTTTTCGACTTTAATTTTAAATTAACTATCCGGTTAAGTGTAGAAATTATGTGTTTTGTTTAAATGCTGAAATACAATGTCTTAAAAGAAAATTTTATTTATATTCCACTAAATAAACAATTTATTAATTAGTATCTCAACTATTTGTTTAAACTTTAAACAATTCTCATTAGTCAATTATGATATTTAGTCATTATTAGAAATTAAATAATATTAGTGCATTTCACTTTTATTTATATATTTATCAATTTTAATTTTAATTGTGTCCAAAATTTATAAAAAATACTTTCTTTGAAAAAGGCATTATACAGAAAATATTAGTGTAAGTAGTGAACTAAATAGTTCTGTAAAATAATTTAAATTATTCTTGAATTAAAATATAAATTTTAATATTTAAATAAATTAAACCCCTCATTTTGTATATTCATTATTTTTAATGCTTACCCTTTAACTTTTCATATCCTTGGAATAAATCCAAAAAAAAAAAAAGATTTAAAACATAATTTGTCGCAATATGAAAATTCTAATTTTATTTTACGTCTTTATGTTCACATAAGAGTGGTCAATATAACATAAATTACATAAAATATGTATAATGGTCACGCAATTAACGTAAATTTCAATTTTTTTTTTTTAATTTACAATACACTAATTAATTAAGTCAAAAATACACAATAACTTTACGTCAATTTCGTATTACAGTCTTTAACAAAATGCTAGAAAAATATATTTTTATAAATCAAATTGTACGTTCGGTTATGTCCGTTCAAACAAAATAATAATAATAAAAAAAAAAAAACAAGAAAAACGCATAAAAAGAAACATTTAAAAGAAATTTTCTGGCAATTGCACAAATCAAATCAATTTTCCACTGATACTAAATTTAATTTTAATACAATTCGCTTTTTGAAAATTTCAAGCTTTCTTTATTTTTAATTTTACCTGTTAAACATCCTACGTCAGATTTTTGTACTATTGTCTGTGATTGGCTCTGTTGTATTAAACGTTTCGTTGATGATAAACTTGGTAAATGTTTTTCTAGAGTTGCTTGCGCCAAAGGGCTTAATGGGGTCCTCGCCCCGCATTGAGAGGCCGCAAGCATTGACTCGTACTGATCCTATAACATAAAAAAATAGGTAAATTAGTTTTTCTATATACTTTTATTTTCATATATAACTAATAATTTTTATGTTATTTATGTATTTCTAATTTATGTTACCAGAAAATTTACTGGCTAATATCCAAAATTTCAATATTTCAATATAATGTGCCCTTTAAGGTCACCCCTAAAAAACAAATTTATCTAAAAAGAAACCAAAAATATACTTTTGTAGACACACTAAAATATTCCGAAAAATATAAAAAATGTAAAATTTGTGATCTCTTTTCAAATGGTTCAACTAAAATAGAATGTTATACTTTTTTAAATTTAATTATTTTTATTGCAACGTGCGTAATGAATATTTACGAAACGATAGGCTAATAAACGCATTTGACATTTTAATTTTAATTTAATATATAAAAAATTTCATACACCAAAAATTTATTGCCAACAAATTAAAAGCATATGATTTTATGTTACCAAAAAAAAAAAATATTTCGTACATAGAAAAATTATTAGATTTTTGTCTAACAAAATTATTTTTATTAAAATCAAGTTTTTGAATATGAACTAAATTTATATTTTTAAATGAACTAATTTTTTAATGAAAAATTTAACATTTTGTAAGTTCAATTTAATTTTAGTGCATAATTTTAATTTTTATAGGGTCCTGAATTTAAGTTTCATTGACTTTTAAATATTTTGAATTTCAATTGAGTCATGATATGTAAAATATATATTCAGTAATCGTACCTTCAAATTGGATTAATTAACATTAGAAAGATTTATGAATGAACAGTTTGAAGAAAAATCGAAATCTCGACAATCCACGAACTGTGGTCAATGTCTCTAGCTCAAAAACTTTATTTAATTTTCGAATAAAACTTTTGCCTTTTCATATTTATGACATTAATTTATATTAAAATATTTTCAACAATATATAGACAAGGAAATCTAAAAACAAACATAAAAATTTCATTAAGAATAACAAAAATTTGTTCTGAATGTTGAGTAAACTTTTCCGGTCTAAAAAAAAGAGAAGAAAACAAAACAAAGTCATTAGAAATGAATAAGAATGAAATTCTATTTTGAGGTTTACTTAACCAGTTCAAAATACCAACAAAATCATTTGCACTTTATAGATATAGTGTCCACCTATTTTTAGTGACACTTTTATGGGAAAATAAGTTTAGTTTTTTATATTTTCTTATTTCAATTTTAAATTACACATTTTTAAATTTATTGGAACTAAAAAGATATAAGTAATCTACGAAATATTTAAAATAAAGATAACAAAATTTACAATTTGATTAAAAAATAAAATACGAATAAAATTGAATCATAGAAATGAATCATTACATAAATCAATTAAGTTCTTACGAAATTTGTGTTATTTCAATATATTTTATAAAGAACTCATTTAAATTGTAAAATTTAACTAGTAAATTATATTTTTATTGAATATTTTAAGAAATTACTTAATTAACCGATTTTGTGGAAAAATGTTGCAAAATATTAAGGATTGAAAGTAATATGTTAATGACTTCGTTGAGAAAAACAACATTTTTTTAAAATATAGAAATATGTATTAGTAAATACATAAAAAATATACATTGCTTTAGTTGCCAAGAAATTATTACCAAAAAATTATGTAAATTTAATTGAACCAGTATTTTCTTAAATTATTTTCAGTTCGTTTTTCCGGAAAGTTAAAACTATTAATTTATGAACACTACTCAATAATTAATATATTTCACTTTTTAATCATAGTAAAAATATTATGCTAATTATTACAACTATTATTTTTACATAATATTTTGTAAGAGTGGAAAAAATAAAACGGAAATTAAATATAATTTTATTTAACACTTTCGAGTTTTAATAAGCAAAAAGATATTTTCATAATTAAATTTTAATTATTATAAAACTTACACATTTTTGTTTTTTAATAAATTTAATTTTTTCTTTAATAAATGAAGTTGTTGCACATTTTAAATATCCAAGTAATTGCATTAAATAATTACGATTATATCGCGTCGAATTCTGTATTTCATATAAAACTATTTTTCAAATAATCAATACCCGAACATTTTTTTTTTATGTTTGGCATGAAAATTAATATATACATATTAAAGTTTACATTAATCTTAGTATAAATAGTTAAAATTATAATTTAAATTAAATTGATTTAAAATTGAAATATTGTAAAGTAATTGCGTTTATTACAAAAAAAAAAAATGATTTTATTTGATTAAAAAACCTTCGTCAAGTTCAAGTTAAAATACTGGCGTTGCTCCCATTTACTCATTAAATGAAAAATAAAACAAGAAAAATTGTTACATAAATATAATTTTCTTAGTGCGAAAATTAATTGCATAATTTTTCTTGTTGATCATTGCATAAATATATATACAGAATTATGTTTCACCGGTGTGCCGGTTTATTGGCAACTTTTTTACAATTTATTTAATACTATATATGTTTATTTTATATATATAGTAATAGATGTGTGTATGTCATTTTTGTACTAATTTAAATTGGTTTCATCTTAAAGAAAAATGACATATAAAAGATAACTAGGAACGAAATTATTACCAGATGTAAAAATTGAAGTAATTTCTGTCACAATAAACCGTTGTATTTTTGTAGACATAAAGTAACCAAAGAAGCAGACAACACGTCTGGTAATTACATTCTTACACGAAACCCGTGAAGTGGCCCATATATATGATTAACCCTACTTTTAACAATGTTTGAAAATAATGATATTTATTAATGGTATTGCAGTTTGCCAATATTTCAAAATTAGTAATATTACAAGAAATGTAATAATTCCCTAAACCAGCTTTGGAAATTTACTTGGAGAGATCTATTCCTCACTCACCACCTAATTGACACTACTTTGATGGCCGCAAATTCGTCTTAATTTATTTTTAAATTACATTTAGAATAGTTATTGCTGTTTTGTTTATTTCTGAGTAAAATTTATTGATTTTCCAAAAACATAAATAAATTTCGATTGTAAAACGTTTTTTAAGATAAAATTTATTGGAGAATTTAATTCTATTTTTATTTTGTTAACGTTTTTAAAACTTTCTAAAATGGATTTTGTTTCCGCAGGAAATAGGTTGCTAATGACCTTAAGTATTTTTTTATGTAAGATAAAATTTAATCAAATTAATTATAAATTACAATTAATTTAACAATTTATATTAATATATATATATTATAAAAAAAATCTATCATTATTCTTGTAAAATTTCTAGAGATATTTTTGTAAAATTTCTAGAGATACAAAATTAAAAATGTGAAACTAATTCTTTCATAAAATTTCGATTGAAATTACTGATTGGATCAAATAAAGCCGGTGGATTATATTCTAATGAATGTTTCATTAGTTTTATAAATACATATATGTATAAATAATTAATATTATAGTTTTATACAAAATTTTATGAATTTCAGTAATTTTTACTTTAATACGCAGGTTGTATTACAAACGAAACGAGTTTTTCATTTGCGTTTATTCAAATGTATAAAAAATTTACAAATTTTATCAATTTATGTTATATAAAAAATATCTATTGGGAAAACTTTATTTACCAATAATTACACGAAATATAAATTACCAAAATTTTATTATTATATTAATTCACTGATATAGAGTTAATTTGATGTAATAAATTCGTGGTAATAAAATGAATTATTCTAACCAAGAATTATAAACCTCAAGTACCGATTCCGATCAATGTCATATACATACATTTTTTTTATCATTGGACACGGGAAGCCACTTAATTTAAACAGTCACTCAGCTGGATATTTCTCTCGGGGACCGATAGAGAATCATGAAAGTATAATTGATATTGAACCGCCATTAAAGCCTAACTTGGCAATTTTTATAAAATTTCCAAAAATATTGTGCACTATTTTTATATTATTATATAAGAAATTGTTACGCAAATTGTTTTTATTTAACAATATATACTTAATATTTTCACTAATAAATTTTTCCTTAAATTGTTAATTGATTTTTTTTTTCAGAACTAAAAAAGCCGGTTGTGTATTAATAAAAAAAATCTCATGTAATTATGTTTATTTAGTTCAAGGTAGAATATTACTTAGTTACCTTAATATTTAAAATCGATAATTTGAATTGACTTTGTACGTATCCATTTGTTGACAAAATCTTTTTGAAATACATATTTTTTTATATATAATAAATATAAATAATTTAAGAATTGCTTCTAATTGGTAATAAATGAGTTAATACACGAATAAGTTTGATTATACCACAAAACAGCGGATGGAAAAACCAAAACAATAAATAAAAGTATTATGGTAAAAGTATCTTTTTCCATTAATAATTATAAAAAACAAACAATATTTTAAAAATACTTTAAACTAAACAATTATGACATTAATTATCTTCAATAAAATTTAGTAGAAATTATGTCATCATTTACTTTATAACAGAAAACAGTATTGAAATTTGTTTTTTTTTTTTAAATAATTTTTAGCGATATATTTAAATATATTTTTAGACTTGCATTATAATATTAACTGAAAACTAAAATTTATTTTTGAATTATTTCTACAAAAACAGTATTTTTTTTAAGTAAATAAACAGTTTTTTTATTTCATTAACATTGTGAAAATTATTAAATTAAATATTGAATTACGTATTTAGTAGCCACACACACATTTTTTTAAAAATAATAATAAAGTGTTCAACAAAATAATACAAATTAGTTTTTAGATTTCTTAAAAATTGGAAGTATATAGTTAATTTGACTATAATTAAAAAATTTACCTTAAAACTAATAATGATAAAATTCACCATATTTAATAAACGAGACTAAAATCACGTATATAAATTGAAACAATATTTTCCAATTGTGGTCATAATCTTACTAATAATTATGTCAGAAACGTACTAATAATAAAACAGTTGAAATTTTAGATAATTTACAATAAAATAAACAGGTTTTTTTTAACAGGTAATATTATTGATGATATTAATAAAGCTAGTATTATTTGTTGACATAATTGAAAATATCTTACTCTGACCAAGCGGAAATATGAGAAAATATATAAATAATAGTACATTACGTATAGTTATATTTATCTATACATATATAAAATTATACAAAACCAAACTAAAAAATTTGCAAAAAATTAATAGAGCATAAATATATATTTTGGCAAATATAGAATTTGTGCCAAATTACTTTTTAAATTGAATACAATTTGTGGTGAAAAAAAACTAATAATAAAGAGTGAACTTAAATTTTTTTGCAAAAAAATGTTTAATTGTTTTTAGTACATATTTCGCTACCTCCCACTATGAAAAAAAAACAATGTTTTGAAAAGAATAATTATGCGGTTTGTCTGGCTAAAACCTAAATATTGAAAATTACAAAGTTAAATTATAGTTTTTAAATATTATAATATTTATTTAAATTCAAATATATTGCACATTCCAATATTTTTTTAATAAAATTTTGGTACATTTGATATTAAAAGACCGGAATCGATTTCAATTTTCGTAATTTTAAAGATTTTCATTGCGTAATTGTAGTGTCAAAAACCTACTATATAGTGGTAAATTTCTTGTATTATTTCGTATTATATTTTGGAATAATTTACGTCGTTTGGAAAGAAACCAAACTTGCAATGTAATCAACTAAAGACTATTGTCTAGTAGACAGCTTTATTTCTATCATAAATTCACGAAAGCTATTTATTACATTTTCATAGTAATCCCAATTTTACAACTTAAACTTAAACAATCTTTAGTTTTATGAAGGTACCAATCTTTAATGAAAGTACCAATGAAAACTACCTGACATAAAATAAATCTATAAAGACTAATGTTAAATAGGTAGACGTGAAATGGATCACGTGTACATAATTTAAAAAAGTAGCTGAAATATCATTGAGTAAAAAAATTTAACTTTATACAAATTTCGTAAAATTAAAAATAGATTTTGATTAGAGTAGAAAGTAAATTTACTAATTCTAAATAAATGAATGTATAATTACATATTTTTATTACTAATACAAAAAAATTATATATTAAATAATTTTCTTACCTATTTAATATTTAAAATTTTCCGCATACACACTATCCGTAAAATTTTTGATAATTTTTTTTTTAATAACTTGAAGTCATTTTTATAAATAACCTAAAACAAAATTTATTTAGCGTTAATTATATTAATAAATGTTAATTTTCTTTGTTTTTAAATAACAATTTACGAAAAAAAAAATTTTCTTTTCTACAAAACTTTTATTTCTGTAAAATTTTTATTCAAAGTTGATTCAACTTTAATGTTTTTTTGTTAATAAAAATTAGAAAAGTCTTAATAATTTTGGTGCATAGAACTTCAATTTTTAACAGGAATGCTTATATAATTAATGAAAATAAAATGAAGTAAAAAAAACATTTTAGGTTAAAAGATGACACTTTCGTAGGTGGTATTATGAAACTAAAGCATTTTTTTTGTAAATGCAATGAAATAATTTACTTGAATCAAAATTTGTTGCCGAAAAATAAGATATATCTTGACCTTACATAAATCATAAATTTGGTAATTATGAAATGAAAGTATACATACGTATACGTATTTATGTAGCAATTCCACCTTTGGCCAAGTAAAAAAAAAAACAATGAAAACTATAAAATTTGTCACTAAATTTACATTTAATAATTTAGTTTTCGGAGTTTTTTCTAAATAAATGACGTAAATTGTACACTTTTACATATGAAATGAATTATTTAAAGTATAACACTTCTATATTTACAAAATTTATTAATTTATTTTATATTCAAAGCAACAAAAATGTTTGAAAAAAAAAACTTGCAAATAAATCATTAAAAAAAAAATGAAATTATGAATTAAATTATTGTAGATGAAATTTCGGATTCTTTTTTAATTTTAACAAAATATTAAAAAAAATAATAAATTTAATTTAATATTTATTTACTTTTATTATTTATTTAATTTATCTTTTTTTAGCACCCGAAAGAGAAAAACTTCACACACAGAAAAAAAAAATTAAAAATAACACTTCAAACTTTTTCTACAGCCATTTTGACAAACAAAATTTCTGTTCTTATGACTTTTAATAGGCGCCGCATTGAGTTTTTTTTTTTTTTAAATCACACTTTGACAGCAGCGCCGAAGATATTTTGAATTCAGTCGGCTAAATGGTTTATTGAAACGGCTACAACTACAGGCAGCTATTATATTTTATACTTTTCTATTCAGATTCATTTGCAATGAATATTAAACTAAAAAAATGTCAAAATGCAGCAAAAAAATTTTAAAATACGTCAGTATATGAGTAAAAATTGTAAGTTTCTTTTTTCTAACTTGTCATGGACCTACTTTTTATAGTTATTAACTCTGAAATATGAAATAAGATTTACTTTTCAAAGAAATGTCTGTAAGTAAAACTTTTTTTAATGTCAAATAATTTGATTCGGAGCATTTAACATAATGAATTGGAGCTGGTGAATATAAATTGTATGAAATTAAGGGCCATCTTTCGTTAAGAAGAATAAGTAATATAAATTTGTGAATTTTGCCAGTTTAATTCAAATTTTAAAAATTTAAATAATGTAATAGTTTTTTTTCTTATAGCTTTCAATAATAAATATAAAGTATAAAATAATTAACAATAAAATGATTAATTGAAGAATAGCACTTGTGTATTGTCCGCCGCTGCAATTAATTGCATTAATTAATACGATTTAAAATATTTTGGAGCAGTTGAAAATTTATAAATTTGTCGACTAAATGTAATAAAGAATTGAAAAGTGATGCACCACAGTCATATCAACATTCCACAACAAAAGTATCTACTGAACAGTAGTTATATTGCTAAGCTTTTCTTTTCCTTTTTATGCACTAAAGATTTACAGAATAAATAATTATATAAATAACGACTCACTATAATTATGATAAATTTTATTGTTTTTCTATAATCTTACTAACGAAAAAACCATTAATTTGTTGTTTGTTGAGTTGTAGAAAGGCATTGATAAATATATAAATTTTAAAAGAAATTGACATTTTTGCAAGCATTTTCGCAAACTCATCGAAATTAATAAAGTTTCTAATTTCGTAAATATTAAATTTAATGATTATATAAATAATAAATGTGAATGCCGTTTGAATAAATTTGCACTATGAATAAAATTCTGTATTTGGTATGTTTGATTTATTAAAATGCTATTTATCAGTTGTTGTAAATTCGTTTAGCTTTCCATCATTTTTTCAATTTCTATTGCAGAAATTTTCTTCAGTAACATGTACATTGTGTGGAAATTTGTCAAAATCTGATAACTACATTTAGTTACGGTATCAGATTTTGACAAATTTTTATGTTTCTAAATAAGTTATTATTTTCATCGTTAAAGTTCAAATTTGTCAAAACAATATACTTTACTTTATATAAAATAAATATCTGATCTTCTTTCAGAAAATTTTAAAATTGAATGTTTAGCAATCGAATTCATAATTTAACTAAAATGTATCAAAAATATATTTAGTTATCATTTTTTTGCATATTTTCACAGAATTTTCATTTGATTCATAATTTTGAGTTCATTCATACGTATAATAAATTATTTTAATCATGAAATTTCATCATTATTGAGGTCATTTTTTTTATAAAATACAATTTGAAAATATAGAAAAAAATTTAAATTAAATATATTAAATTTTTGATTAAAAAATTTAATGCAACAATGTATTTTACATTAATATTAATAAAAAATATTTAATTTTATTACTTCTTTTTAGTACATACAAATACTTCAAATTTCAGTGGAAATTCTTTCTTTAAAAAAAAAAAAATTATCACGATTTTCTTAAACACAATTCTAATAATTCTATACCTTTAATGGGTGGCAATCTTCTATACTTATAAAATATTTATAAGTTTTTACAAATAATAAATAAAATAAAATAATAAAATTCATTATATTCTATTTTAAAATCAACTTATATCCAACATTTCTTAAATATTTCAATATTTTACTTAAACCATATTTGTAATTTTATTCAGGTTAATGAAATATAAGCTGTTGATGTTGATCTAATTTATGAGAGGTGGCACAAATTAAATAGACTGTCACGTTATTATTTTATGGTGATAGTTATGTATTGTATACATCGTAATTAATTAATGGAAAAAATTATAAAAATAATTAATCAGAAACTTAATCTTTTCATTCCTTTATTTTGAGGATATGACTTTAACGTTCATTCCATCGTCAAGTCAACCAAGAATGTAGATTAAATTATAAGAAAAGACAATAAAACAAGTGCTTAAACTAATTAATGTACAAATTATCAACAACCAAAAAAACGCATAATATATAAACTCCTGAATAAAAGTTTAGCTGTATAAAGCCTTCTATTTAAAAATGAATTTTTATCAAAAATAAAATCAGATATCATAATTGTTCTTGTAGTTTCCTTTTCTTAACTCTTTTCACTTTATGTGCAAAATTTAATTACACTAATTATTTACCCTATATTTCCTAAATTTCTTCTTATCCCAACCAGCACCATTTCATTATTTATTATACTTTTCTAATTGCTTACAAAATCATTATGATAATTTCATTAAAACTTTTTATTATAAATTAATCAAAAACTGATTATGATGATATTTTTTTTATGTGACTGATTATGTTTAATTTAATATTTAATAACCCTTTGGGACACAATAATGTTTGTATACGTAAACCATTTATAATATTTAAGTCCTGTTTATTATTAAAAATCTGCAAAAAGACAACAAAAAATTAAATTCTATGTTTCGGATTCTAAAAAAAAAACAGAAACGCGTGTACATAAAAACAAGAAGAAAGAAAAAAAAACAGAAAAAAAACACACTTTATAAAGAAAATATCATCACCACAATGTGTTTTTTTTTTTCATAAAAATCCAAAAGAGATTTTCAAATAATCATAAAATTTATAAAAAAAAGTTCAGATTGAATTCAGACCTCGCATTGATCGGACACAATTTATTTCAATTGTTTGTACGTCTTTTTTATTTCGTTTGTTTTTAAAAAAAATATTTTGTAAGAAATTAAAGTGTTTTTATTTCACTGTCATTTGATCTTTCGTTGTTGTATATTTTTGTACCGTGAACAACAAGAACGTGTTTTTTTTTTAATCATTAAATAAAAAAAAAAATTGAATTTTATGTTTTATTGAATATCTGTGATTTTTATATTTTAACCACAAAATATTTTAATAAAAAAATAAATAAATAAAAAAATCAACTTTCTGATTAGCTTTTAAGTGTGCTAAAATAAAAATTGTGTAGAGTTTTGTTTACAAGAGTGGGCTTCCTTTTTTTTTCTTATACTCGTAGTTGTTTTGACAAAGTGAAATTCTGTAATTGAATTATTATCTTTTTAATGCTATAAAAATGAAGTGCATAAAATTTAATATTTAATTGTGTTAATAATAAAATTAATTGTAATAATACCACAAAATTATTATAATATTAATTTTGAAGAAACATAAAGAGGATTACTTATTTATTTACTTTTTTTTGGACAAAGGATTATTTTGATTTATACTGTTGTGTTGGTTCCAAAAAGGTTTGATTTAATTTCATTTTTTACAGTTTTTAGATGTTACAAGGTTAAAATAATCTGCAAGAATTTAGTTATGTATTTTCATATTCTTCCAATAACGACAAACATTTTTATTATCATTGTTTGAATTATGGCAGCGAATTTACTTTAAATGTTAAGTTGGTATTTTCTTAGACATTTAGTGAGTCCTTTTATTAAAAAGTGGTTCTAAAAAAAATATATTTCAACACCAGACGTTAATTTAGAAATTTTCTACTTCGCTTTAGGTAATCAAATGTCCAACTAAATATTTCTTAAAATCTTACAAATTAAGTTGTTTGTCAATTTTAAGTTAAAATAATTATACGTGTTAAAAACTGTGCATACTCCTGGAAAGATAAGTCCTGGAAAGTGCAGGATTAAATTTAAAAAAAAAAGAAAATACAAATTTTTGAATTAATTTATTAGACAATTATTTATTGCGTCTTAGACAATTATTTATTGCGAAAGTCGTTTGTTTCCAAAAATTATATTGTAACAATAATTGAAATATGGAAAAAAATTTATGCAGCTGGTTCATTTCCACGACTCCAGGATCAGCGGGATCCACAATTGAGTAGAAGTGTTCACAAGAAACTAATCTAGAATTTGGATAATTCCGGAGCAAGTAAAAACTCCAAACACTTTATACCTGATTCTTCGTTAATATTTTTTTAGTTTTTGATTATTTAAATGTTGATTTACAATTAGTTAAAATAACTAACCCTTAGCATTATTTTCCATTTTATATTAGTTTAAATTCATAAAATATAATCAAAAATAAATCATAATTTATATTTCCTTTGCCCGATAAAATTTACACAAAAGGAAAAGGTATATTTTATTTAAATTATAACACACCATTTATAACACTTTTTCCAAAACAAAAAAAAAACGCCTTTTCACCTCCAAAACTGTTTCCAATAATAATTTATTCCTGTATTTTTTCTCACTTTTCCATTATCAAAAAGAATTTAATTATGGATTTTATTCCTAAAAAAAAAGTATTTACTTATTTTAAAAATGATTTCCCTCACAATTTTTACCTCCTATAATATTTTATTATTCAGTTTTCTTTTTAAAAAAAATTTTCCTTTTAAAGTTTTTTTTTTTTTTGTATTATTATTATTTGTACAAATTTATATAGAAATCGTCATCAAATCTAAATCAACAGTTTTGTAATTTGTTCTATTTAACAAACATTTTCACGGATCTTAGATATAAAGTGAACCAGAGTGACAGCATTATTATAGTAGCATAATAATAATAATAATTTATTTACATTTATATTTCGAGGATGACGATTCCATTTTCATGTGAAAAATATGAAAATTTTTCATTTCACTTTTGTTTTTGTTTTTTTACATGCATTATTATAAAAGGTAAAAATATTAATACAATTAATACCATAAGAAAACAAGCAAGTATTATTTGAGTACTAACAATCATTTCACGTTTTTTTTACTATTTTATGAAAAATTTATTAAAGAAAATATATAATTTTTTTTTTAACGAATATAAAATAATTTTATGACATTTCAATTGTATTTGTATGTTCAAAAAAAAAAAAAATTAAAGTTTTCACTATCTTTATCTAAATATTTTAAAGTGTTGGGATAAAGTAAAAAATTGAATAAAATTTCATAAAATTATGTTTCGTACAACAACAAAAAAAATTAATTTAAGTTATTATTAAAATTATCAATACAAAACAAACGCTTTACATATCGTGGTTTAGTCGTGGTTCATTTGAAATATACTGTTCGAAAACATTCCTTGCAGTGCAGCCGTGCAGCCAATTAAAACCAAAATTAGGAATATCTTTTATATTACTGAAAAACCCTGTTCTAATAAATACAATTTATATTCCTGAATAATTTAAGGATTTTTATTAATTAGGTTTTTTGCAGATTCTGCTCCTACAACCATTTGAATCAGTGAAATTTGAACGACTATGTACAATTTCTGATCTAGAAAATGTAGTTTTGTTAATGAAAAATATATTATATTTATTTACAAATTTTTAATGATATAACCATCAAGTGGAATATTAAATTCTATAGTAAGAATTACAATAGAAATTCAAAAATTGTATACCATTTAGATGGTTTCTTTTAAATTTCCTGAAATATAATTCACTCAAAATTGGACCAACATTTCTGAGATATACATTACTCAGATTTGACCAAACAACATTTTGGTTTCAAGTGAAACCAACATTTTAAGTTTCAATATTTGTGCTGAGCATTGTGTGTACTTCGTTTTAAATCCTGCAACAACTACTTCATTCAGTGATAGATTTATAGATAGAGTTTAATCAAATCACTCTGTATTAATGATTTATGTGCTTTACAACACTAAAACCTGTTACATTTTCTTGAAATTTCAAAAAGTTCGGAGCTAAATATACGAGTAATATTCTTATTTATTTATGCATAACTAAATAGTAAAGACTTAATTATTAAAATTTAAGTTTCAAATAATTTTAAACAATTTTTTTTATTGATTTTGAAAATACTTCAGCTACCTGAATTTTCTCCATACTTAAAGTGGAATTTAAAATCTAAAAAAAAATATCTTAAAAAACAAACTAAAACTTATGAAAATATACTTGAAAATTATATATGTATATATAAATATTTCTATCAATTAAATACCATCTCAATGTTTGGAATGAATTTAAATAAATTATCTTTTTATGTTTAAAACATTTTTTTTTTAAATAAAAAAAAAAAGAAATTGATTAAAAAAAAATTTATCATTTTTAAAATATCTTCAATGTGTTTAATGTTCATTGGTTTATGCACATTTTGTAAAAAACAAAATTTAATGTAATTTATTTTATTTAACATAAGATTTAATGGATTTTTAGGTCCAATGAATTATAAGCATAATAATTGATAAAATATTTTGCATTTAATGATAACAAAAATCTGGAATATATAAAAAAAAACCCAAAACTTAAAAAGAATTAATTAGTAAATCTATTCATTTTGAAATTGTGAAACTGTTAAATGTTTTAAAGTAAATTAATGATATGTAAATGTTCCCGCAGCGAGATTAATATAAATAATTTATTACGAAAAAACATTAGTTCAGAATCTATGTACTGTTGATTAATAATGAGTATGTTAAAATACCAATAACATTAGTTTAGTCAGAATTTTTTTTTATAAAATATTAATTCAATTTCCTGGTCATGGTACTTTATATGGTATCTACCTCAAATAAATAAGCTCTTAATTTATAGGATAAATTAATTTGTATCTGACTGGGAAGGTTCATCTTTACTCTACGAAATAGTCAGTTTGTATTTTCTACTACAGAATCTTCAGTTGATCCAGAATATTCAGTGCGAATAACAAGCAGGAAAAGTATATGTAATTGACAAGGTTTTCCTTACATAACCAGAATTTTTTAGTCAATGGTTTTTAGCTCCGGATATCTTCCGATAATAATATCTTATTTCCAGACCTATTAAAAAAAATTATTGTCTAGTTCTGAAAGACCTTGTTTTCAGTCAGTGGTTCATAGAACTGAACTAGATTTCGTCCATACTTAAAGGTGTTTTTGTTCAGTTCTCAATAATCTTTAATGTGCAAGATAGTTTTAACACATCGGGTATTATTGACAATATTACGATCTATAGTACCTTCAAACATTTTCTCACCAAACACTATTCTTAATATGTATAATCTAATGTCACAGTGAGCAAAAATTTTAATCTGTCAGGTTTTTGAAATATTAAGCATTAGATTAAAACCTTAGCATATTTTAGATACCAATCTCTTCCAATTCATATGCAATTTAAGCATAATTTTTTTTTAAATGTAAATTTTCTATTAATTCGATACTGCTATTATAAAATTTTTATCATAGTCGTATTACAGACTCGGATAAACCAATTGAAATATCGAATAAAACATTTTATTTTAAAAAAAAAATTGATGGTCAGTAAAAATAATATTTGTGTTGTTTTACATAAGATTTTTATCAAAATTATTATAGAACATATTTATTAACTCGATATTTTTTCCCCCAAAAAAAAAACAACAACTTTATAGTTTATAATAAAATGTGAGATTTTGATTAATAATAGGTTCTTCATATAAAGATTTTCAAATTATAAAACTATACACATAAAGTAAAAAATTGGTCAAAAGGTAAAGGCAAATTATAGAATTCTATATACAAATGCCAGAGGGAGTTTTATAGTTATTTATATATATACATTGTATCATTGCAAGGTATCTGGTTATTCCAAAAAAAAAAAAAAAAGATATTTTATGAACCGAACTGTGTCATAATATTTAAAAAATTTGATTACACGCGAAGTGTTAATTAATGACACAGTTTAGTTTAATTTAGTCATTGATATGATATAAAAAAGACAGTGTGTCTGGTTATAAGAAGACAGCGTGAATAAGTTTGTTTTAATAAAATTTCACTCATTAGAGACGAATTGAACAAATAAATGTCTAAAATTTGACTAATGTCTAAAATTTGACTAATCATTCATACATCATTGACTAAGACAAACTTTTTCTTCTTCTAACCAGACACTACAAGATTTTAAGATCTTTGGCTAATCATAAAAAAAGCAAATTCTGTAAATTAATCGAAAAAATATTTGTGTACTATAAAATATTATAAGTTAAGGTGCAAGGTTTTCGTTCATAAAGTTTCCATTAATACTAAATATCGAACCAAAATTGGAATTTTGCCAATAATAACCCATAAATATTTTAAGTCGCAAATATAAAAATTAAAAGTTGTGTGCCATATGCGAACATGAAAATAATCAAGATTGAAA
Source organism: Empis livida (assembly GCA_963932195.1). Classification (NCBI taxonomy): domain Eukaryota; kingdom Metazoa; phylum Arthropoda; class Insecta; order Diptera; family Empididae; genus Empis; species Empis livida. The sequence continues at coordinate 15,278,216 of OZ010649.1, forward strand.
CAATAAATGAACCTTTAGTTTTTTTTTTTAATGTTTATCTCTGTCAGATGAGATTCGAATAAGGTGGAAAATTTTTGTTTTTTCTGTTTTGGACGTTTAATACAATCATTTCGGGTAAAAGTCTTGTACATATTATTATACATGATGATGTACTTTACTGAATCCTTTTCGTTTTTTTTAACATAAAAACGTATAGAAGCAACATATTTTTTTGGAACACTAAGGGCATCAGAAAGTTTAAAAAAATTATAAACAAAATAATTGCACAAGCACGATATTTTAATCTAAATTGTTCTTTAAGTTTTTGGAGGCTTTTTGTTTTTCTTCCTTTTTAGTTTTTGGATTCAAAATAAACCGTATTGCACAATATAATAAGGGTAGAGTCTATATGCAAAAAAAGTAGTTCATTTTGATTTTGGCAATTAATTTCTTTAATTAAATGATTTTAAATTTTTTCGAATGAGGTTTTTCTAAAGAAATGAAAAAAATTGTCTCAGCATGATTAAGGTAAGGACAATTTTAAATTTGATTTTAAATATTTTTCGAATGAGGTTTTCCCTTGTTTATAGTTTATAGACCTAAATATCTGATCTTGTCACTCTAATATGGTTAGTTGCAAACTTACTAATAAAGTTTGAGAATTAATTGATGTACAGAATTTTCTATAGAAAAATTAACTTAATGTTCCTAGTACTACTTCTTGGCGCTACAGCCCTTGAAGACCCTGCATCTTCCTGAATGGATCTGATATTCTATTACAGGATCTCACAAGATTCTATTTTTGCCTTCCAAATTGAGTAAAATCGCCCTATAAATATAATTGTATTTTGTAGCATTCCTGTATCTGCTAAAAGTTACTTAGAATACTGAATTACGTTTATGACTCCATGATATTTTATTATTCACCAGTCTGTAATGTACATATTTCTAATGTTTTTTGAATCAGTCCAGGAATAACTAAAGTACAGAATTTGTAATTTAATCAGGCTGTTAATATAATCAACCAAATTGAAATTTTGATCAGTCCATACTGAGTTCCCTACACAGAATATAACTACAAAATCTTGCGTAACAAACTATCAAGGAACCATAAATGGTATACAGAATTCTAAGTAACTTGATGCAGATACTGGGATGGTAGAAAAACCAATTATAATGATACGCCTATTTTACTCCATTTGCGAAAATCTGAAAATTTATTCATATATAATTGCCAATTTATTACCAGAAATCTGCAATAAAACAAAACTTATAGATTTTTAACAATTTTGTAATTTAATATTATAATAAATAAATTCATTTTCAGGAAGTTTTATCGAAAATTCATTATATTCGTGAAGATAATTCATTAAATTCTTGGAATGGGATAGAACATTTATAATACTTTCATCCAAACTGGTCTTATTCTACGAATATTTAATAAATAAATTTCTTAATATAATTTGTCACAATAAACGATACATTTTAAGAATAAATTTTATTAAGTTAGAGATGATAATAAAGTTAATAAAATGTTTTTTTAACGAACTTTGTCACGCAAACTTTATGTACTTAATATTTCGACGTCTTGTTATTTTTAGATTATATTACAAAAAAAAGTACAAAAAAAAACTTAGAATTACATAGAATTAAAATTATATAACTAACTATATATTTTTTCAAGGTAAAATATTATTTATTTTTTATTTAGCTACTTTACATCATGAACTTCAATTATTTATTAGTTGTTGGCATTCAAAGAAAAATTCTATTTTTTGGATTCAAATTGGAAAAAAATTCTTTTAAAAGAAAAACAAATCATTAAAAATACAAAATAATATAAAAATTAAAAAAATAGAAAAATTAGTTACAGTATTTTTTTGAAAAAAAGGTCTAGACATAAAAAACATAGTTTGTTGCATAGCTAAGTCTATTAGTTTTCATCTTAGAAACTAATAAAAAAAATAATCAGTAGTAAAATTTCAAAATTTTATGTGGTATTTTATATTTTTTAATTATTTAATTTTTTTTTAAAGATTTTTTTCCCAATTTTATATAGAAATTAATTAAACCATTTGACACACCTGAGTTATTTGAATTATTTTATTGCTTTTTAAAAAATTCTAAAAGAGATTGGTTTCTCAAAAGTCAAATTTTGGTTAGATATTTACTTAAGAAATTGGTCATCGCAGTAAAAAAAAAAATTTGTACTGATAATCAATACAAAAAAAAATTGATTTGCTTTTTTTGTTCGTAAATTTTTGATTGTTTATACTTTATAAGAAGACTTTGACCATGGTTTAACAGGCGTATCTGTTTTTCGATTATTTCCATACATAAATTGTTGATATATTTAAAGTAGATCTTAAGTAGTCGGTAGAAAAAAAATCCAAGTATTTCTCAGAAATTTACATTTTTAAGACAGTTTTGACTTAAAAAATTATTTATACTATTAATGGTTTGCTGTCGGTTTATCTGTCGATTTGTTTGACGATTCGTCCAAAATATCAAATTGTTTTTTAATACAACAAATGTACACTAAAATTGTTGATAGACATGATTATATTTATAGACATTATTATAAATTCTCTAGCAGTACAAATTTAGTATTGGTACACAAAAATCAAAAATGGTTATTACCTGTTCTACTGCTCGTAGAACAAGTAAGTGTAGAGTAGACGAAAATTAAATTTACTATAAATTAAATTTCAGTCATTAGAGGTTAACCTAATGTTAACAGAACATTATGTAAAACAAGGCATTAGATAGATTTCTGTCGGACGAATTATAGCCAGAAAAATATTAAAATATCCTTCAAGCAAATGAGGCCTAAATTTTGTAATAATAAAGCATTGGAAAGTTACCAAAAAAGTAAAAACACAATGGAGAAAACACAAAATTTGCCAGTTGTTAATGAAAAATTCCTATAAATATGAAACTACTAAATACTAGTTATGCTGCACCATATTTCTTTAAAAAAAAAAATTCTGCTGATCTTGTTCACCAATGATGTATATGTTTTTTATTTTATTTTTTTTGCTGAATTTTAAAAATTATATGTAAACCGCTCACGATTTAAAACCGCCTCGTATAATTTTTTTTTTTTCTCTGGTTAAAGAGATAGAAGTTTATTCGTGCATGATGATGCCTTAAAGACATTTTATAGTGCACATTGCACCTGATCATAATGATGAGGATGTTTTTCTTGTTTAGTGATGTATGTTTGTAATGTGGGTGTAATATGGTCTGAAAACAAAGTCAAAAATATGTAAAAAGAAAATAATAATAATAATAAAACAACATAAAACTAAGAAATATCATCGAAACTTAAAACAATTGAAAAGTAAAAGAAAGCAAATATTATATAGACAAGACACATAGTATTATTATGATTTAGGTACAAACATTATAAGGAAAAAATATTGCTTGTAAAAAATATTTTATAGAATTATAGATTATAATATGATTCTATTTAATAATAGCAATAGGACAACAATTCGATTAAAGTAATGTGAATAATTTCGATTTTTTCAATGAAAAAAAGTTGTTCTCATAGTAATAGGTCTCAGTGGGGTAGCCAAGATACATGACAATTAGTGCATGTTTCATTGATTTTTATAAAACCGTCCGACTCTGAGCTTAATATGCATTAGAGTTCTGTGAACGTGAAGATATTAATTCCGAAGATTTGATGAAGTAGTTCTGATATCATTTCGAAGGATTCGAAGAGACCTGACAAATCTAGAAATGAAAATTATAATGTTTGTTAAGGAAGCTGAAGGATTTGAGAATAGGTATCGAGTAAAATGGTAAAGAGATAAATTGAGTCAAAATATTATCATTTGGCAGGACGAATGACACTCCATTTCCAACTAATTAATTAGTCTTAAAGAAAATTATATTTTATTAATTAATTTTAAATAAAACTTATTCAATATTAACTCACCTAAAATTTTGTAGAGAACTAGTTTTAACCAGTAACAATGTGATAATCCCTGTTATTGTCATATAATCAACGCGTTAATGTCGTATAAATTCTTTTATCTTGTATTCTGAAAATGGAGCTCATTAGTTCATTCTACTCAAGTTTCAAATTAATATAAGTTTAATTTTTATCGAGATTTTTATTTTCGAAAATTTTCTGCAAACAAAGAATATCAACAGAAAGTTTTAATATATAAAAAAAATTATAGGGTACAGAACAGCGAAAAAACCTTCAGCATGACTTTAATGAATACCATTTACGTGATCATGAATTTTATGATATATTTTTTTTCCCTTTACGGATTTTACTGATATGTGCAATATGTTTTTTGTTTTTTTGGTTTCTGAACAAATTTATTGTATGAAACTATAATTTTTACCAATAATTCGTTGATTCGAAATTGTGGTTTATTACAGAAATCTGATAGATTTCAATACTTGAGGGATTGAATCGGTAATTATTTGATATAAATTTAATATGATTATGCAGCACTTATAATTTATGAGATTATCTTTAAAATATATTCTTTTTTATCAAAAAAAAATTATCTAAAGACTTTACTGGGGCAAGTCAACGGCAAATCTACGATTTAGCTTATTATAAATTCTATAACTGAAATAAATTCTATTTCGTAAAAACTTAGTTTAACTATAGAATATTTGAATTTTATGAATTCTATTTCAGAAAAAATAAAACTTTAAAAAAATGTAATAGAAATATTCAGCAAAAATCTGAAACGTAGATGATGAACTTTCTCCGCACATTATAATAAAATATTTAATTGCAAATTTAAATTTTTATCAAATTACAAGAAAAACAAAAAATCTGTTCATAAAATTTAACAAAAGAAAATTAATATCAAGATTTGTTGTTTATTGATGGCATAAACAAACTGCAATAACTTTTAATGATTTATGATTCATAAAATAATATGCCAGTCAATAAAAAAAGAAAACATAATATACAGTATTTTATAAAATCTTTGAAAATTTGCTATGTTACTAAAAAATAGTTATATTATGTATTTGGAATTATAATGTTTTTCTTGAAATATTTTTTTAAAAAAATGAATATTTTAGTTATGGATATTTCGAAATTTATATTTTATAAAATAACTTGTAGATTAATCAATAAATTTCATATTTTTAAATCTAGGAAATAATATTTTCATTGAAGATTAAAATATTAATAGGTTTTTTTTATCATATTTTAAAAATAAATTATTCGAATAATACTTCGAAAAAACTATTACTTCCAACCAATTTAATAATTTTCCAAAATTATTTATTATTTAAATTAGGTAATAATTACTCCGAACATACAAAAATATTTCTTTTTTCAGAAAAAGAAAAATATAGGTAAAATTAAAATAAATTTTTTACACTGTAAACCAACCTCTAGTTAAATTTAATTAGTTATGTTTTTTGTGAGTTTTGATGGTTTAATAAGTTGTTTTTGAGTGATTTGCAATAAACCAGTTATTTTCCTAAAAAAATATTGTAATAATAAACTGAAATACTATTAATCTAGCACTGAATTCTAAAGTAAAGTTATAGTTCTTATTGAATATTTTATAGTAACTGAAACACATATTTAAGTAACAAACCAGTGAATAGTTTCTAAATAAACTAAAAATTTTCTTGGACTACCTTCTAAATTTAGTGAAAAAAAGGTTGGTCCTGTCTTTATTTTCACTCCGTTCGTGGCACTAACTAGTTTAATTGTTCAATATATACATTAAAAATTAACTAGAACTTGTTCTATAAATATATTTTCAACAAAAAAATTTATTAGTTCCGGTCTAGTTAAATTTTAGAATCTTTAGTTTCAAAACTAATAAGAAATTCATAGTGTAAGGTCAATTATAATGTTTTTCCGTGTAGTTATACAAATTAATTATTCACCTATGATATGTTTTTGAATTGTGTACATAGTTTTATGTTTAAAATATGTAAAAAAAAACCGTATTATAATATAAATCATTGTAATAATTTCGTTTAAAATTTAAATTGAAAAAATAAAAAATACATTTCACCATTCTGTACACACTTAACATATTTATTTCATAATATTATCTAACAAATTCTAAGTTTTTTTTTTTTGTAACCAGATATCTTTTTAGTACTATTTATTTTAACAACATATATGTACAAATTAGCATACATGTTTATATCAAATACGCCGCTTTCAATATTTATATAATTGGAAAACGAAAAATGTTATTTTGAAAATGATTGTCTGGTAAAATTGTCAATTCTTGTTTTATAAATCAATCAAAGATATTTTTTTTTTTGGCTTAGCTTGTGCGGAGTATTGTTGTACTAAATGTCTCGTTTGTTCATCAAATCTAATTGTTCTCATATAAGAAAATAACAAAAAAAAAACAGATATAATTTTCTACCAAAACAGTAGAAAAGAATAAATAAATGTTACAGAATAACAATTTATACATAACTCCGTTCGAATAATATATCTATAAGTTTTATTTAGGTAAAAATCTTTTGCTGAAAGTTCCAATTGTATTTTGAAAAGGAATGGTGTGTTACTACTATAAAAATGAATATTATTAGTATAATATATTTTGTTGTAAATACTTTGAAATAAATAACAAGAAACGATTAGAATTATTTAAATTTCAAAGATTTTATGTTAAAACAATCTTAAAGATGACAACAAATATATTATTTCATTGAAAATTAATGTTGTATTATATTAAAAATAATTAATTTAACTGACATTTTTATATTTTGCTGTAAATATTTTGTTATTTAAAAGTTGATTTTCAGCATATATATGCTATATGAGAATTTTAGAATATAAACATTTTAATTTATAAGGATTGAATTTTTATCTGTACAAAGTTAATATGTTAACTATGTAGTCAGAATTATTTTTTTAATTTTTTGAATATTTAACTAGTCAGAGAGACGAGACGATCAAAAAGACATTTATTAACTAGTCAGAAAGTCAATTATTATATGAGCCACAAACGAATAAAAAGTTTATTTAAATAGCGAATCCAATCAAATCCAATAGCGATTCCAATCTAGTTAAATTTTATAATCAGTGAAGCAAATCGAATTAAATATTCTTAGATGGAAGTTAAAATTTAACTGGATTGGATTTGATGTTTAAAAATAAACTCTATACAAAAATTTACTTATCTCCATTATTGCAAAACAATGACTGAGTAATCGAAATTATGTAACTATTTTGCACGATAGTCTAGTAAATTTAGCTAGATTAGTAATTATTAAAACTAACTTTTCTAATTGATTTTACTGATTTTACTCTTACTGAGTTTATGGTTAATCATCTATTCTCCAATTCCTTTCGACTGGAAAAATATCTGGAAAAGTATATATGTAACTTTTCTCTTATGTATATGTATTTAAGTTTAGTATAATTCGACATAAAACTAGATTATTTAACAATATAAAAAAAATTGAAATATATCTAGAAAAACTAACGTTCCTTGAAAATTGATTTATGTATTTAAAATTTCTGAAAATTAATTAAACTAAAAATTGTTATAGAAATCTAATAAGATCTCTAAATAAATATAACTATAGAATTTCTTTTACTGGTCACAATATTTAAAGAAACTTTTCAATTTTATAAGCAGTAAATATAAATTAAGTTATATGAAGTAAAAATTATATTTTTAAAGTTATGTTTCTTCTATACTTTTTTTAAAATAAAATTTAAAATTTCTTTTAAAATCATTTTACGTCTTTCACAATAAAATAACTTTCACAATATTTAATTTGTGCTTAAAAATCCATAAAGTATAATTCATTAAATAAAATTAAATTACAGTCTTTATTGTTAATGTTTATAAAAATCTCTGAAAAATCGATAAAAATATATTTTTTATGATTGTCGAATATTGCGACGATATATTCAAATAAAATTAACGAAATTATGTTTAAACGCATTAGCAAAAAAAAGTAATGGATTTAGTATGTGTGTGGTCAGAAAATCATTGAAAACACGAAATTTCAAACCGATTATAATCCGGTTTTTGCAATTTTTTTCTCCGTTTCTTTAGTTATAAAATAAAATCCGAATTTTTTAATACCAAAATATCATATTTCAAAAATTAGTTCGATTTTTATAAAGAAGTTCCTTAATTTACCAATCTTTATCTTACACTAGCGACTAGCTAGTAAGCATTGGTAAAACTGTATAATTTGACAATTTTAATCCGATTATCTTTTATATTAAAATCAATTACAATAATACAAAATCATTTGAAATTATTTACTAAATAACTTGACAAACTCGATTTCAATTATAGTGAATTACGAATCGATTTTCTATTAATAATAATTTCTGATATATGGAATAGCGATTTTAATAAATTTTCCGATTTAAAATTGTAATTTATATGCCTTTTATTATGGTACTATTAATAATAAAAATTTTCAATTGATTATCACACAATAAATTTTTAACATTTGTCACATTTAGTTAACAGATAATTACCATTAAACAAATATAATTTATTATTATTATTATTACATTTTCATGCTCTGTAGCATAATTTAAAAAAAAAGAAAATATATATATTTTTACTGTACTGATTTTGTGTTTTTAGTTTATGGATCAATATAGTTTATAAAGTGGGAAGATTATTAGTTGTTTGTGATAATTTTTAAAAAAATGTACTACACTAAACATATGTAAAAAATTAAAAAAAAAAACATGTTATTATGTCGAATGGTTTTTAAAGTGGTTATCTTTATTGGACATGAGAAAAGTATAAATTATGCTTCTGTTTAAAAAAAAAAATTGTGGCAGAGATTTTATAATTTAAATTTAGTAATAAATAATCCTATGTATAGCTTTGACTCAAAATTTAAATATTTGTGTACAAAAAAAAATGTATAGCATTACTGGTTTTCTTTCATGAAAAAAGTTAAATATTCACAAAATCTTCACTTAAACTTTTTTTGTCAATACTCCAAAGGAAGAGGATAGATCGTTGACAAAATATTGTCCAAACAATATAATTCCGTATTTTCTTCAATATTTATTTGTTTGGTTTTATTAAATATATGAAACTGCTGTTCAGTAATTTCATATATTATAGGCTTTTTTGATTGCCGGCAATAAAATTATTCCAGTTTGATTAATTTATCCTTTGGTAATTTTGTGAGTATTTAGTATATTAAATTCATTTTACAGATTAAAAGCAATATATTTTCCGTACAATGCCTCAGAAATGTGAATTATAATTCCCATTTCCTTTCCCATGAATGATCTTACATAATTTTAGTGGTAATTTGTTACATTAAATTCATATATTCTGTTTAATAAAGCACATTTTCGATAGTTAACAATAAGTACTAATTTGGTATTAGTAATAAGGAAGTAATCAGAATCAAACGTAAGTCCTACATTTTTACAATCAGGTAATAAGGACTCCTTTTAAGCTCTCGATAATGTAAACTTTCAAGCTCTCGATTATGTAATCTAAGTAACCATTTATTTAGATTACATAGTCGTGAGCTTGAGAGTTTACATAATAAGTTTACGAATGGACAGACATACAGACAGATTAATAATTCCACACCATTAAAAATTTTATGAAATTCTATATGTAAAAATAATACATATGAAAGTTCATATTATGCTAACAAAAAATGAATATCTTTAAACTTCCACTGAAGAAAAAAGAAAAAACTATCTCGCAAATAAATAAACTGAATGGAAATAAAAAAATATTAAAATAAATCAAAAAAAAAAAAACAACATTAAAAGAAGGATTTACAAAAATAAAATATTCAAGTCCAGATAAATCTTAAGAAAATAATTGTATCATTTTTTTATTCTGCTGTTACATATTATTTATGCCTTCTAGTGATACATCAAGATGTAACTATATAGATAATATCATCATATCCGCAAAAAATATCCATAGAACAAAAGAAACTTTATTCTGAAAATTATTTGCAAGTTTAAATTCTATTAGAGATATTTATTTTCCTTTTTTTTTTTGGTAAAATTTTCATTTAATTTCAAAAGAGACCATTGTGAAGTTTTTGTTTTTTCTAATCTGTAAGAATATTTTACAGAACAATGGATTTAGATCTACGACACGAAAAAAAAAAACGGAAAAGCTTCAGGGAATAAGATTGTTTTACCAAGTGATATTATATAAATTTATCGTCCATAAATATTTCCATACTCGCCTATCTTTAAAATACAAAAATAAATAATTTTCTACTTTGTTTCTTTATATAAAACTAACAAACTCTCATAAGGGGAACACTTAAGTTTTCCCGTGTCTACTAAGGTGTTTCTACTTATTCACTATATTTTTTAATCGTGACTGATCCCTTCAATTTTTACAATCCTAAACAATTATTCCCGCTTTTTTTTCGAAAACTCTTACAAATTGTTGTAAAATTATAAAAATTTGTTTATATAAAAAATATTCATGATTTTCCATCATGGAAAAGAATGTTAAATACTAAAAAAAAAAAAAAAATTCAATTATTTTGCAGATGAAATTCATGACCAAATGTTTGTATTAAGTCTAAATTGAATGGTTGACTGCTGTCATTTCGAATACGTTATTGTCTTTTTTTTTACGTAAATTATAATTTTATATTTAACACGAATGCTACAACGAAGACGACGACAATTGTCAGAATAAAAAAAAAAACTGCGGAAAAAAAAAAATAACCATGATGATATGTTGCTGCCAGATGAAACATATGAGCAGGCGAATAGCCCAAATGAATTATTCTTGTCAACTCATGATATTGTATCAGGACAAAAAAATATATCAAAAAAATTATTAACATTTGAATCTAGTATACCAAAGAAATCTTTGACACAAATTGATTCTGTAATAGGTAAAGTTGACCGGTTAACAGATGGAAATCGAATTATTGTGGATAGGAAGGATGATATATCAAATAATAATAATAATAATAGTAGTAATGAAAAAAATGATATTATTATAGAGAAAAAACATCATTATAATCAAAAATGTCGTAGCCGTCAGTCAATGGATAGTTACGAACGGACATCAGATTTTTTTAATCATATTCCAGATTTTATAGGGGAAACATTTAAACCATTTTGTATTAAACAAGATACAAATCAAATAAATAATGTTGATTATGATGATAGAAATAATAGTGTTGAAGATATTAATTATGATAATGAAGAATCAATTGATAATAGTTCAGATATATTGAAAATATGTGAAGATTTTTTATATCGTTATAGAATTCGACCAGATTTTTTTTGTAAATATCAAAAGGCTGTTAGGTAATTACCGGAGATATTTTTATATAAAATTATTAACATTTTTTTTTTGTAATTATTTTATTTTATTTTCAAGTTCAACAAATTCATCACCTAAATCACGAAATCAATTAATAAATGGTGAAAATTTCAAAAAAAATAATGGAGAAAATATTGAAAATAAAGAAAAACAAATGTCTTCGGTGGCAGAAAAAACTGGACAATTATCTGAAATAAAAATGAAACGTTTTCGAAAAGCTACTGCAATATATACGTTACCAATACGACCAGTCCGAAAAGGTGGAAGTATTAATTCATCTACCGGTAAGTTGTTCGATTTATTAAATTAAAATTTTGGTACTCATTATTTAGCTATTAAATTGTTTGTCAAATTAAGTGATAAGAAGAAACAGAGATAAAATTAGCTCTGGAAGAAGTTAGGTAGAATAGACTTTACCGACATTTTTTTGTCGCCAATTAGTGGTTACTTTTTGGAAATTTAAGTTTAATTAAAATTTCGTATACGTTCGTAATTCAGTTAATCGACAATTGTGAACTTCTTTTGTAATTAATTGTTATTTATTTACAATAACTGACAATTATTTTGTAATTATTTCTCAGTATGATGCTTAACTCTGGTAGATAATAGATTTTCAATTCCGTGCAGATTTAATATTTAAATTTACATTAACTGTCCGCCTACTTTCCATTTTTTGTGTTAGTTTTCTCTTTATTTGTGAATCAATTAACTAGCAATAAATATATCGTGATAATAATTATGTTGTAGAAAATTTATGAATACTTAAATTTCACAGCAAATAATGTTGTTTTTTTCAGTAACGATTATGCTTCTGATCGAAGAAATTAATCTCAACCAATTTAATTAATTTTTTTTCGACAACATACATGGAAAACGTGTCAACTACATTCTGTAAATTTTTCTTTAAATATTTACATTCAACGGTCCAAGTTAGAGACGTATAAATTGTGTAATTCATTGGAAACATTTAAAACATGTTAACAACTACAAAAATCGTGATTATTTTCTTTTTTTTAAAACAATCTAATACTATTTTTTTTTTCAAATTTCACTAATATTTATCATACATATACGAAAATACTTTAAAAGTAATTATATAAGCAGGATTCTTATAGAAGGACACCCTAAATAAATAATTACAAGAAACAGAAATTCTGAAAAAAGAAGTCTGCATGTCTGCTATATTACTGCTAAATTGTCGCCATTTCAATCAAAACAAAAAATTGTTTGGCTACCATATATTTATATCAGAAAACTGGTTCTAATGAAGTTCGCACGGTTGTTATTTTTTTTTTTGTGTTGATGTTACACGTTACACTTTCAGGATTATGTCCATTTGACAAAAGTCATGGTCAATCTACTAAAAGTATAAATTGAAATTTTTGAAATTTAAAAATAAAATATTAAAAGTTAATTTTTTAAATCCAGATTTGTCAATTATAGTTAAAATATTTAATTCATTTAATTTTATAATTTCGAAATAAATAACAAAATAATTTAAAAATTTCCAAAAATTAATAAAAATCAATTAAGATTTTTAACTTTTTTTAATATTTCTATTTAAAATAAGGTTTTTTCCAAGTTACCGAATCAAATTTCCATTGTTATATCAAAATTATTAAATTTGCATATTTTTAGGCAGATGAAAAATTGAAATACAAATAAAAATAATCTTTTATTTAAAATAATAAAAAAAAACGTTGAATTTAAATTTGAAATTTTTGTTGCAAAAGCTTTAGAAAGTTTCCGTCGTATCGTATCGTAATCGATACGACGAAAACTTTGTGATCGCTATTGAAATATATTTAAAATATACAAAGTTCATTTATCTTACATATTATAAATGCTTTAAAAAAAACCACAATATTAAAGAATTCATCGCGTCTGTATATTGAAAATGAATTTGTATTTTGAAATCATATTACAAGATTATCTTTCTTATTTGCCGTCCCTAAAAGTAATTCACCATCCAAAATATTACACGAAAATATAAACTTGGAAAATTAAATAAGATAATATCGCAAAAAAAAAAAAATGATTTTTAATGCTTGCCTTTTTGGGATAGTCGTGTCTTTTTAATGTTGTTAAGAAATTCAAATGCTAGTTTAAGATAATTTTGATTGATTTTTTTTTGCTAATATAAAAAAAAATTGGATACAGATATTAAGTTACTGATTAGAGATATTAATTGAAGATTTTTACAATAATAATTTTTAATATTTTCTATATTTAAGAGCTAGATTTTTGATAATCATTATTGGTTATTAATAATTCGAACTCGTACTGACTTGACATTTTATAGCAATTTAATAGACAAATCAACTTTTCTTGTGGTCCAAATAATTATTTGAATTTAATCGAAAATTATAAATAAGAACAATCAAGCTTTAATAGAGAAATTCCACTACTTCGAAATACAAGATTATATAATAATATGTACTTCCGAAATTAGAAATTCTGCAAAAAACATATAGTATGAACAAAGTAATTGCCATCAGACTTTAAACAAACCCTGAACTCTTTAGGTTATTTTTCGGTTAAATTAATGGAAAATTTCAAATAAATATGTACAATTTACGAATTTTCGAATTTTTCTTTATCGAAAGCATAAAAAAAAAACCAAAACAAAAAAATATAAACAAAATAATGAATCAGACAATAAATCAGTTGACGGATTCAATATTTCTGCAATAATAAAAAAATTAACCAATATTTTGAACCTAAATGGATATACATATATATACTTGTATTCAATTTCTACATAACCAACACCAAATACATTGAAATCTTAAATTTTTTTAAATGTATAAGTGAGAATTCTTTATTATTTCACACTTTTAAACTTTTCACTTACAATAAATATTTAAAAAAATACCATATTTCCAATTTGAATATATCCGGATCCGGTATTCAATTCCATGTTAGATAAAGACAACTATATATACTAATTTTAATTTTTTTTCCTAAAATTATACTCAAAAAATTCTATTACACTTTTTCCTTCACCTGTGTGTAAAACAATGACAGTGTGTTCACCTGTGTATAAAACAAAAACGGATAAAATTTAAAAAAAAAAACATCATAAAAAACATTATGCTCAGCATCAGAGCTAAGTGTTTTTAGTATTGAGGTAACTTTGATCGTGTTAACATTAAATCGGATAGTTTTAGGAAATTTATTTAAAAAAAAAATTTAATGGGAAAAAATTAAAATTTTATTTCCATTTTTTTTTATAATTTAAATAAAAATAAAAAAAAAGTTTATTTTAATAATAATTAAAATTTTACCCATAAAAAAAAAGGAAATAACACCAAAATAAAGTTTTGTGAAAAAAGTCCAAATAAAAATTTAGTTAAAAAAAAGTGCATAACAAGAAGAATAAAAAATACCAACAAGAAAAATGGCATAAATTGAAATATAAAAAAAAAAAAACAAATTTTTATAATATTATGTTTTTTTTATGTTAGTTTGTGAAGTAAATATGTATTAGTGTTAAAATATATCCTTTTTTTATTCGAAAATTGTGAATTTTATTTTAATTCTCAGAAATTTCATATATATATTTGTATTGTTGTGTATATGTATTATAAATGATTGAATATATTTGAAAAAATTAAATGCGTTTAGTTTGCTGTCAAAACTGGAATAAACGTTTAAAATTATAAACGATGGCCACTTTAGGTCTATCAAAAGTCTTTATATTAGATAAATATTTTACCGAATTACAAAAATTTTGGGAAACTGAAAAAAAATTACAAGGTAAGATATTAAGGATTTTATGAAATACGAAAATTATTCTTATATACTTAATTTCAAAATTTTTTGAATAAAAATAGGGTTGCCATATTGTTAATGCTTAATTTTGCGGAAATTTTGAAAAATATTTTAAGTAATTGTATTAAGGCCAATAATTTGTCATCATATAATTACAAATTATACCAAATTAATTAGTGACAGTAATATACACGCAATAAGTCAATTTTTTCACAACCGAACTTAATTTGATCAAACTTTTAGTGATACCTAAAGTGTTAAAGAAAAATTCTGTTGCCAATAAAATATATATATTTTGCGAAAAACATAAATTTGAAAGCTATTTTTCACAAATTTTAAATTAAAATTCCATCTAGCCTTATGACAGGTGCTATTTTATATTAAAATCAAGGAAATAGGTCCTTTCATGTCCTTTAAAAATCGAATCTATGATGAGATTATAAGAAAAAGTTTTATATTTACATAATCGGAAAACCAATAACTAAGTTATTGTGAAGGCTAGATCTTTTTGGTGCCAAAACTAATTTTAATACTCGTTTAATAGGTAAAGTTACATTGTCAATTATAGTCAATTATAATTTTAAATGAAAACTCAAAATTTACAAAATCAGCTTGAAAATTGTTTTAATTTACTATTTTGCGTTTTAAGTAATTTCCAAAACAATTCAATGACTCAGAAGACCTTATAGGAGCAATTGGACAATTGTTTTAGACTAAGGAATTCATGCTATTGTCATTTGTACCTTCTAATAGTTTCCAAATATAATCAATTTCTTTACATATTTAAAAAACTATTAATTGTAACATGGTAAATGTCATTGTCAATAATGAGACATTTTTGTTTGGGCTTTCATAAAACATACTTAAAAAAAAATAAAGTATGATTTAAAAAATTCAATTCCAAAATCATTTGTGTAATATTTTCATAAAAATTCTTCTGGTTTTATGGTAAACAAATCAAATCTTTAGAAACCATTTTTTTATGTATTTTTTATTTTCTAAAATTTTATGTTATTTTTTCAGAGTTCAAATTTAACTTTTAATGTTTTGTGCACCAAAAAAAAAAATGTTCTTTTATTTTTTATTATTGCTTCTTTTTTGAATTTTTCGTATATTTTTATAGAGAAATTTTAGGTTTTTTTTTTCTGAAAATATTGGGTATACTTTTTTATACATAAAATTCGTGGGGGATGGCGCTTTTAGTTATATATACAAAATTTTATATTTAAACTGAAAACCGGTTTTGTTTTTACAAAAATATATAATTTTTTGTATACCTGAATCATAAAAATCTATGAGATATTTTTTTACAACATGCATTGAACTGAAATTTTCAAACAATGATTATTAAAAAGGTAGAAATTATTATTATTATTATTTTCTTGATCTAAAACCACAATTAGTTTTTATATTACTTTTACAAATCGTATTTTAGTTTTAATAATATTTTTTATTATAGTTTCTTATAATCAAGTTTTTTAGTTCAAATCTTAAAAGAAATATATATTTTAATAATATTATAGTTTTATGGTTTTTCTGGGTTAAAATCAATTTTTTTTAAATCGTAATGAGTATTTATAATTACAGGAAATTTATTTTTACTATATAGTCATAAAGAAAATTAGTATTTTTTTTTTTTTTTTTTTACAAAATTCTTGTGAAAAAACTATGATTAAGAATGAATCAAAAAAACATAATTTCAAAATGCAGGTCAAATAGATATTAAATAATTTTATATTAAAAATTATTATTATTATTAAAATTTATTAAGGAGTGCCAATAAAAAATTATGTTTAATGTACATATGTATTTCTAATATATTTATTATTATTGGGCCAATAAGATCAATAAAATTGGCAAGTTTTGATAATTTGAAAATAAAATTCTGTTTCATTTAGTTGAAGATATTACTTTCAATTATTATTTTGATTATTCATGATTAAAATATAATCGAAGTTATTATGCTTAAACATTTTATTTGCCTTATTTTTAATATATTATCGGTTTTGTTTGGAAAGTCGAATTATTAGATTGTCGCCAAGGGTGAAAGAAATCTCAAAAACTTTATTTCATCCATATTTAAGAAAGAGAACCTTTTAACTTGAAATTTTTAGAATTAATCGGGTGAGTTTTTTGTTTACATAGTAAATTGTCTACTGCAACATTGTAGCCAAATATAAGTCTACTCTAGGAATACCAATCCTGATACCCAATGAGCTAGTATACCCGCAGTATACTAGCTCATTTGGGTTAAGAATATTACAATACTGTGACAATTTCAATGTAACTTCTTAAATCATGTTCCAACGAGAAATATATTAAAGTTTTATGTCTCTCAATAAATTTTTATTAGGAGAGCTACATATGTTAGCTCAAGATACTAGAAAATGTCAATAATATATAAATCTATAACTTAGGGAACTTTTTTAGGCAACACCATTAGATTTGATTAGATTATAAAATGAGATTGGCTAAACTAAAATGCCAGAAACCTTCGCGGACACCAATTGCCTATTAGATTATAAAACAATATTGACTAAACTAAATTGCCAGAACCCTTCGCGGACACCAATTGCCCTAATTAATTAAAGCTCAACAATGATATTAGATTTTTTTAAAAGTATAAGGTATCCTTATACTTTTAAAAAAATGTAAAACGTCTTAATCTTGAACTAGACCTTCACATTCACGTCTCCCAGGACGATTTGTTATACCCAGTCTCTTTGTTTTTAAGATGGTAGTTTAACCAGCAGTGTCCAATGTGCCATTAATCTAATTTCAATTTGTGACGAAATTAAAATATTTGTGAAGAAATTAAAAAAAATATACTTCCAACAATTTTAAATGATATGATTATACTTTCAACTACTTGCAAGTAAGTTATTCATTCATATTGAAATCAAACACATCTAGTATTAAAATATACTTCCAACATTATGATGTCCAGATTTAGATAACTTAAATTATTTTGCGGAAATTATATTATATTAATTTATAAAGATAATAAAAAATGCCTCCAAAATATAAAAAATTACCTTTCACCCTCAACTTTTTTTTTTTATTTATATAAAATAGTTAAATTCATTTAACTTTTCTTTATTGCTATTAAGTCAGTAAACTTTAATTTCGTGATTGCTTTAAGCAAATTTTCATCTAACAAAAATTTATTTTATAAAAAATTATGTTGCGTTTTTATTTAATTTTTTTTTTATTATTGTTAACTTTCTGTTCGTCTTTCTTTTGTTATTTTTCCCCGACATAACATTGAATTAAAAAAAAAAATGGTAATAAAAATTATGTTTTCCGATTAACTATAAAATTATTGAAAGTTACTCATAAATAATAACGAAACGATTTCTTTAACATATTTTTTATTTTATAATTCTACGGTTACACCTTTTAAGTTTTAAAGAAACAAGATTCAGCTATAAAATAAGATTCGTCACTAAAAATGTAATTTTTAGTTTTAAATATGGATTTTTATTATTAAAAGAATTTTTCATTTTCCAAAAAAAAAAAAAAAATTATAGTAGGGTATATTAAAGATAAAAATTTATTAGACACGTAATTTTGGTATGCAACAGAAAAACCAAAAACTGGCACAAAAACATTAAAATTGTTGTAATAAAAATTTTGTTTTATGAAAATTATTTAA
Source organism: Empis livida (assembly GCA_963932195.1). NCBI lineage: Eukaryota > Metazoa > Arthropoda > Insecta > Diptera > Empididae > Empis > Empis livida. Next base: position 15,296,912 of record OZ010649.1, read on the forward strand.
GTGCATTTTTGATATTTAATTATTTTTAATAGCTTATTAGATATTTATTTAAATTTTTAATGGGTTTCTAATTAATATTTGTAGTTTTTAACGAGAATATTTAATATTAATTTGATGAAAAATAATTAAATTCTTTGGTTGGGCTGTAGTAGTTATTAGATCTCGCATAGATCACAATAGGTGGTCCATAATGATTCTAATTGGATAAATGTTTAATTTGTAACCGATGGTTTATTAAAGTTTCTTATTCAATCGTTTTAACGTTAATTTTGTTATTGAGCAGATATGCATGTTAAAAAATTTAATAGCAATTATATACTAGTTTTATATAACTTCCTTCACTTAAGGGTTATATCAACTTTTCCTACACAGTACTGCCAACAGAAGGTTTCATAAGATTTCTAATTGGACGTAATCTAAAAATATAAAATAAAATTTTTTATTATAGTACAGAATCGATCAATTATCTTCTGGAATAATGATGGTAATTAGAAACATAGGAAAAAATTTATATATTTCCTACATTAATATTAATAATTTCTTTCAATTTATTATATACCAGCAGTAATTTTAATTCCATTAAACAGATCCTATAATTATTAAATCAAAAAAATAAAAAAATGTCAATAAATTTCAACATAATTTCCACAATTATTTCTTTAAAAGTGTGCCTCCCAAAGAATAATTATATAATTAAGATAATTTTTTTTTTCAAGTCCAGAATATTAAAGACAAATGTGTAGGTATGATCTTAATGGACCACACAAAATTTTTAAAAATTATAATATACTTTTACTAAAAACAATTTTATTCGTTGGAAAGAAAATAACAACTTATAAAATTATTCCTTCACTTGCAAGAATTATGAAAAAAAACCAGATTTTGTTTTATAAACTTTTGGTTCCGACAAAACATAACAAAAAAAAAATACCAATTTAGGTCCCTACATCTAAACAAATATAAAATTCAATAAATGTACATGTATTATATCTCCAAAAGATAATACATCTTGGTATTAATTTCAGTTAATTTTCTCTATTTTCAATGTGAGCGTGTTTCCAAAAAAAAAACAGCATATTTCGTAGCATATTTTATAATTTTCAAAAATAATGTATAGTTTTTGTCTGTTTGTCAATTTGTTTCTTCAAATTTATTAGTAAATGTTTTTTGGATCAGTTCATTAGATGTTTTTTACAATTAACTCCGAAAGAATTCTTTTCCAACAGACAGTTTATCAGATTTCAACAGTGTAAGATGTACACTTTTTTTCCAATTATTTACTATAGTCTCTGAGACAATTTGATGCTAACTCTTATAGATGAACATATTAGCTTTTTTCCTAAACTTGTTCCATACTGCTTCATTGCTTATCAACCTCCAATATGTAGCTTCAAATATTATGATTTAACCGAAAATCTGACAAATATACATTTTGTACTATTAATAGCTGCATAAAGTTATTAGAGATCTTGTCTTTTCCAGTAAGGAACCCGAGATTATTATTAAATGGATCACAACACAACGCACTATAATTTAATCAATATCCGATGTTCATTATTGGAAAATTTTGAATAATTCTAGTAAAGATACTAATTCAATAACAATTCATTTAATGTTCACAATATTTATATTTGTATTAGCCACCACAGCCTCTGTAGTGAACCATTACAAAGCCGATAAAGTAAAAAAAAAATTCAAACTTTTTAAACAAAAAAAATACATTTACGAAAATTTTTATTTGTCAAGAGTTTCGTGTGTAAATTAAATGTTAAAAAAAAAAATGGGATGAAGGAGACGAATATTCATTTTTTCCATTTTATTATTTTCCACCACAGTTGGTTGGGAACAAAAAAAAATACCTTTTACCTGTTCCTGGAGGTTACGAATATAATAATAATCATAAATGGTTTTCTTGGAATCCACAAGTTTTTTTTTTTAGTTTCTTATTCATTTTCTTCTTGTTTTCTGTTTTGAATCAACAAAAATGAAAAAAAACATTTATTTTTTGTTGTTTGCTTGTTTATTGAGTCCAAAAAAAAAAAAAAACAAGTGAAGAACCCAAAAAAAAATAAAAAATAATAATTTTTTTTTTACTATTCTTTGATGATTACGACGATGATTTGTTACCGTGTTGCACTGCCACAGGGTCGATAAAAATGGTCAGTTTTTTTTTTGGTCATCTGCAATTAATATATTTTTTTGAAAAAATAAAAATGATTCAGAATTTCTGCGTGAAGATGTTCTCAATAACAAGTTTTTTTTTTGTCAGTTTGTCAGTAATTTTAATTTTGAATGAATATGTTTTGAATGAGAGAGTCCAGTTGGTATGCAATGTAGTTGTCAGACGTGGTAATTAAATTTACTTATAAGGAAAAAACTATAAATAAAAATTGAATATTAGTTCAATTTTTTTTGTAATTTGTTTTTAGTTTATATACCAAATTTATATGATTTTTTAATTTGCAGTACTTAAATGGTTTTTTTTTTAAAATTAAAGTACATATTTTTTTTTATTTATAACCAAGATTTTCAATTTGTCTGAATTGACTAGTGAAGTTAGCGTTAATATAAAATGATTGAAGCAAGAGAATCAGTAGATGATTTAGTAAAAAAAAAAATTAGCTACTGATTAATCTGATATACGAGCATGGTTTAAATTCGTTTCAAAGTAACTCATTTTACTCTCACATACAGTGCACTCTTTGAGCCCAATGGCGAATATGAAAATTTGAGCGCAATATCGATTTCGAAAATCTAGAGAAAAGTTTTTTCGTCTTTTTTAACTAGATTCGAATGCGAAACTTTTGGATTTCAAGCGTGAGATACCACTGTAATCTAGTACACTGCTAAAATAAGAATGGTTATTTTAAATATGAATTTTAGTCTGTGCTACGCTTCAACCAAACTAATTGTCACTTAAACTAATCCTATTGCCACTCATAAACGAACTTTAAATTTTAATGTATAAATCCTTGCTATTAAATTATATATAAGCCATAAAGTCTGATTCATGATCGCGATACTAAAATTTAACGATTATTAATTTAAAAATTTGATGTTGGCAATTCTGTTTTAACATTTTGTTATAAAAAAAAAATATTGGCTGCTCTCTTGAATCTTGTAATCAAATTACTCACGTATTCATAATTTAAATAGATTATTTTTCTATTTATATTTCATTTCCAGCAAATTAAAAATTACATATATATTTTATTTTAGATTTTCTTCAGAAGTTCAATCATTAAAACTATATTTGAAAAATCTTCTGATGTGTGTATATATATATAAATTAAAATTTTAATGCATTTTAGAAAAATATATATATGTATATATAAATATATATATTCTTTACGGGTAAACATTTTCTGATGATAATCAACTCCATCGAGAATAAAGTTACCAGTTTTCAAATACAAAACTTTAATTTTGTTTTTATTTTTAAAGTTGTTTTAATTTTTCAATTTATTTTTGTTATTATTTTTTTTTTGTCCATTTTTGTTATTGCTTTGTGTTTTTTTTACTTTTATTTTTGTCTGTGGCACTCATACATCTTTCATTAACGTTTTTCTACTTCTTTGTGCTTGTATTTTCTTTTTATATTTTTGGTTATGTTTCGTTATTTTGAAAACATAAAAATTTATGTTGAAGTTTTGTTGGTTTGCATAAAGTGAAAAAATATATATATATATATATTTTTTTTATGTGTTTTTTGTGATCGTTTGTCGCACAACTTTTAAAGATTTTTTTTGTAAACTTATTTTACATAATTTATCTTTGAACTTTACAATTTACTTTTAACATTTTAAGTATTTATTGTTAGTTTTTTATTTATAAATAATTAATTTCAAATCTTTGTAAAATGGAAAATAAAAGATATAGGATTTATAGTTAAATCCTGACGCCAACGTTTTTTTTTTATTTTTAAGGTTCAATTACCAAGTTTTTAGGTTGGTCTTTATGCCAATCGTCTATAACTCAATTTTCACAAAATTTTAAGGAGATATGTTGGTTTTTTTAATATATGTATTTACTAACAGCTTTTGTTAGTTGAATAAATATTCTATTTTGAGTTTGTAATTAGATTCGGTTTTAAAAATTAAAGTATTAAATGACTTAGGTGTTAATTACTAAAAAATGAGCAATCAGTATAAATGTGTCATGTGACTTAAACCGATGAAAATTAACTTATATTAAGACTTAAATTATGATTGTACTAGTATACATTTACAGTAAATATCCATTTTAAAAATTGAAAACTGCTAAAGTAATAAACATATCAAGTTATTTGATGACAAAAAATAAAAATCTTACAATTTAAAGTCATAAATTTGTTGTAATTAATAAATTTATTTTACGGTATTCAAATAAAATAAGTAGTAGATCTAAAAAAATGATATAATGTTGCGAAACCTTCTATTATACGGGAGAAGAGGTCAATGTTCACATTTGGACTGTCACGCCATTAATTATAATATATTGTAAATTTATCACTTCATATATTCACAATTAAATTTTAGTTGCATAAAATAATGGTATTTTTCTTAAAATCAAGTTCGTGCCTTAACATTTTCGTTTTAATTTGTATTGCAATTTTTTTTGCTCTTTAATTTATTTATAACTTTAGTAATTTTATTTATTAATTAAATGTTTTTATTACATATGCATAAGAAGAATAGAATTTTTTATTTTAATTTGCATAGTTTCATTAAATTTTATAAACAAAAAAATAATATGTACTAAATTTTAATTATATTTTATGCACTGTTTGCCAACAGTAATGAAATTTAATTCTTATTTTTTTTTTTTGGTTCTATCGTTAAATTAGCATATATTTAAGTAAATACTAATTAAATTACTTTATTTCATGCCTATATACGAATGAGAGAATTTTCATGTTTACCTTTAAAAAAAAAATTCCTTTCTAATGAAATATAAGGAGTGCACCCTGAAAAATTATATAATAGATAAATCTTATGCAAAATAAAATGTAAAAAAAAAAGATTTCATTGTTTTCATTAGATATACCATGACTGCGCGATCACTAAAACCGAAACACTCAAGAGGTCAACATATTTTTTGTTTTTTTTTTTGTGTACAAAAAATAATATAAAGAAATTTCTTTGCACAAAGTTTATACAGATATACAGCATAATTTTTGAGTATAAAAAATATATAAGTTTAAAAACGTTTTACGTATTTATTTTTTTTTACTGCGAGATTGTTGTTTGTCAAGTTTTTTTTTCGTTTTTTTTTTATTATTTTTTACTTTATTCATTCAAATAATTGAATTTATTTAAGATAAAAATCTAAATTTTCTTTACAATATTTTTTTTTTTTTTTCGTGTAGATATTTCCAACAGAGTCTTACATGCTAAGATAGTTAATATTCTTTTGTGAAAAGTTTTTTTGATTTTCATTAAACCTACTATAAACAAATAGAGAGTATACTTTAATATTAACTTTTATTTTAGAAATGGTTAGAAACTAATTTTATTGAAAAAACTAATTTTAATTACAAACTTAAAATGTGTACAACAGTTTTAATAAAATTATCAAAATTTTATAGTAGAAAATTTAATATCGAATTATTTATTAAAAAAAAAATGGATAAAATTTTTGGTAGCTATAGTAATTTTTATTTAAACTATTCTCCTTAAAACATCAGAGATCAGTATGAATAGCCTGCATTTATTATAATACGCCAGCAGTTATTATACTATTATATTTTTACCACTAATGTGGCAAAAGTTATGAAAAAAGTTAGTTGCTACAGACATATATTATTAAATATTGTTTAGGTCTAATTCAGTTCTTCAAACAGAACCTAATGAAGACTAATTCAGTTCAAACAGAACTCGAATCTAAAATTACTAAACACTTAAAAAGGTGTATTTGAAAATATTATAACGATTCGTATAAAAAAAAATTATGGTGAAATTATTATTAGCTGAATTCTATTTATTCATAATTTCTCCTCATTTCATATGTGTTTATTTAATAATATGTGTATATTAAATTTATTTAATGTATTAGTAATATATATATGCAAATTTTTAAAAAGTTTTAGATAAAATTCATATTTAAGAATTTCTTTAATAATATATTTCATAAATAGAATATATTAAAAAAATTTTAAATTAATTTACTAATTTAATTTTAATCCAAAACAAATATATTTAAATATTTATGAACACAATCTTTAAATTATTAAATATTGAATTTTCTCTTCAATTTTTGATACATTTTGTTTATATATTTACAGTATGAAGAATAATTCTTCTTTTAAATATTAAAGGAATTTTAAACGAAAAGCACAAAATTATTAATAAATATGCTGAAAATAGAAAATATACTTATATATACTAAATAAATAATAAACTAAATTTAATAAAAAAAAAAATTATATTTTAAATTAATAAATTGTTAAAAAAAAATTATTTAAATATAATATATGTATAACATAAATACATAAATAATCAATAAAAAAAAAGCATAATATTTCTTAAGAACCACAAGGCACATGTAATAAAAAAAGAAAATTAATATTTCAATAAAAAAAATTAATAAATTAATAAAAATATTTTTTTTTAGTTTTAAATGAATTTAATCTTAGTTTTTAAAAAAAAACGGGTTTTTTAAATATTAAAGGCTATAAATTATGATATTTTAATAGGATTATAGAAATTTACTAATTAATTATTAATTTCTTATTGATTAAAATTTATTTATATATAAATGGGTATCCAATTTCGTTATTAGAAATGTTTACAAAATATAAAATGACATTTTTTTTAACAAAAATTCTTTCGGTTTAAAAAGGTGCTTAAGACAATTTTTTTTAAAATGATTTTACTATATTGTGTTTATAGTCGGGTGTTTATTAAATTTTGTTCATAGATGTATACAAAGGATTTGTGACGATCTAGGTAATTCCTCGGAAAGCACTATAAAAACTTCATTTATTGTCCAAAGAAATTGATCCTGAAATTGAGGAAGGATTTAGTCATCTGACTTCTAATATAATAGTAAAGCGATCCTTCTATGGGAGTAATTTTTACTAGTTGATAGGTGTTTTGAACAAGTAAAATTAGGACCGACATAAGGAAATTAGAATATGCAATTTTCCGTGTTTATTTGTTCCTTGAATTGGTCTCCGTATTTTCCCAATTTTCCGTCTATATTTCTTTCCATGAATTAGTTCCCGAATTATCAAAAAAAAAAAAAACATATCAAAATACATAAATGATAGTTGAGTTTTTAATTCCAAATTAAAAACACATGTTCTATCATGTAACACACATTTCGGATAATCCTGCTATAGTTTTGTTTTGGAACTACTAGTTTTGGTGCCACATTTTGAATTTGTATGAGAAAAATATGAAAAACGATTTCATAGCTACATATCCTATTGGTAGTTAAGCATACACTCTGGTTATTGCAACTTGTTCTTTGGGTGTTTATAACTCTATCGTTTGAATTTCATCAATACTATCGTAATGTCATATTACCACACTGTATAATTAATTGAAACTACAATACTGAGAGATGTGGTTATATGGACCTAAATTTTAACAAGGTACAAAAAGTTATTTTATAAATATTTCTCTTGGATATAATAAAAGAATTTTCAGAGCTTCGAATATTCATGTTTTTTAAATATAATATATATTTAAATTAATAGTTAGGAAAAACCGATCAAGAAATTTAATTGAACAACATTTTTATGAGTTGATTTTTATAGATTGTACAATCTTACTAATCTAACAGATTACCTATAATTTTTTATGATTTCTAGTCATTTAATCTGAATCTGATTAGTTAAATTAAAACTTATTATACATCAATATGACCTAATTTTTTCTATTCAAAAGCAACATTACTAAATTAAATATTAAAATTCAGTAGAAATGAATGATTAAATATAAATTCATATATACTTAATAATACTACAATCTAAATTATGTTTTTTTTATATTTCTTATATTTCTCTGTTATTCTATATATTTTTTTTTTCTTTTACACAAAAATATATATACATATAGATTTATTTATTGATTTGAAATAAAAATTTATCTTGGGAATTTATGCTACATAGAGAAATTTAAACGACCTTAATATTTTAAAAGGCACAGAAAAAAAAAATTATATATTTTATATTAATTTTCAATGCGGTAGAGATAAAAAAAAAAATGAAATAATCTTAACTTCTTTTGATTTTAATAATGAAAATGAAAAAAAAAATGTATATATTTTCTAAAAGCCTCCAAGCCAAGAACCACATCACAAACTAACTTAACGATTTATATAAATTTCTAAAGAATTAACCACAAAAAAAAAGATTTTATAAAAATCAGGTAAATAATATTGAAATTTAAGAGTTTGTTTAGATAGTAAATCCGTTGAACGAACATGAATCATTTCTTAGGTTCATTAGTTATCGAACTCTAATATTCAAAGTTAAAATTATCTTTTATATTAACAAGATTGATTCAATTTATTGAGTCTGAATCGATAAAAAATGAGCTACAAATTAATTAAAATGTAAATATTTAGTGGACTGGTAACAAACTGTGCGTGTGGATTTGTCACTTTTTATTTTTCACAACTTTGTACATAAAAATATTAATTAGGGGGTATTAACCATAAAAAAATGAATCAACAGAATCTTTTAAAAGAATGAATCGACAGAATCTTAATTTTTTTTTGGGTTTCTCATAAAAACAACGTAGATTGGGAATAAAATGTCGAATTACAAACATCCTTAGACTAAAAGTATAAAATTTTAAAAAAAGGATTAACTGGTTGAATTTAGTTTAAAAGTTAAAGATTTTGCTGAATAATCTTTCTTAGCTAATATATAGGATCATAAAATTCAAAATACTATATGTAGATTGAAAATATGCTTACAAATAATATAAGAAATCTTTTATTCAATCTTTTAGAATATAATTCTTTTTATTTTCTTATATTAATGTGCTTTAATTTTTCTATGTATAACATTTATAAAATAGTAAAGATTTTTCTTGTGAACCATACACGTTTCTTTACCAGAAAAAAAAATTATAACACATAATTTTAGATGGTTTTTAATAAAACAACATTAAAAGAAAAAAAAACGAACGTAACATTTTCATATAATCTCTTAAAAGTCAGTGAACTTTAAAGAAACATAGATGATCGTCGTGTGTATATATATATTTTTAAAAAAAAATATTTTTGTTGGAATTATGATTATTTAATAATTTATGTTGTAATTCAAATAAAAAAAAAATTTACCAAAAAAAGAAAACTTGAACAGTGAAGCAAGGTAAAATTAAATTATGTATTTTTCAGTTTTAATAATTATTATTATTGTAGAAAATAGAAAATTTAATATTATTAATAATCTAATAATATTTTTCCAATCAGTCTCAGTTTAAACTTTGAATTGACTAATTTCTAAAGATTGATTCCATTATACAATGTTAAATTTTGGCAAGAAACCACTAAATATACTGTTTTTATAGGTATCACTAATCTGGACATTTATACGCACCCGCATAATTTTTTATTAATGAAGTCTAAACAGTCGCCCAAAATTATTTTATATAAATATGTTAATGAGTATGGAAGATTACTTAAAAATGGTCTTATCAAAAGTTAATTATCAAACTTCCAATTCTAAATTAGTTCAAAAAGAGTGGGCAAAAGTAATTCAAAATTATTGTGCCATTAAAAGAGCTAGTTTTATGTTGCAAATAAAGAGCTAAAACTCTTTTAAGAAATTTCCTACCTCTTTTATTTCCAAATTTATATTTAATGTAATTAATTTATTTGATATTTATTAAACAAATATATTTTTGTTTATTTGGCAGATGCATCATCTTCAAATGAAGCTGTTCACCTACAAAAAAAATTATACAGTTTGAGTACAGAATTGGTAACATTACGAAATCGATTGCATGTTGGTCAAACTGGTACCGGTTCAACTGGTGGAACAAATAATACAACAATAACATCAGGCACAAATCCAACAAATACAACTACTACTGGTACTACAATAAAAACAACAAAAAATAATGGATTAATTGTAAACACTACAAATAATAATAATATAAATAATAAATGTTCAATAGGAATAGCATCTCAACAGAATTTAACTAGTGGTCAAATAAATGAATCATTACTTCATCAAAATGATACAAATTTATCAAATGGTATTGGTGGTATTGGTGGTGGTGGTTCAACAAATTTTAATCAAAATCAAAAACCAATTGGCAGTATTAATAGCAACAATAACAGTACAAATAAGGTAAAACTAAAAGAAAATATAAAATCTTCATTCACTGTATTATTAAAATTTTGTTGTTATATTACTTGTAATTTTGAAAAAGTATTGACTTGAAAATGCAAGGTTCTTCCTATATAATTTTTAAACATTACATAAAAAAATACGTATTTGCGTGTCAACTTCTAATTATCTTGTTATATAAATTATAATGAAAACTGAAAAAAAAAATTATTATTTAAAGAAAATATCATTCTGGGTGGGTAAGAAAAATTGGTATAATTTTCAAAGTTATAGGCCATAATATCAATATTATACATATACTTATATACAAAAAAGAAATATTCTTGTTTCTGTATTAATTTAAATATTTTGGGACATTTATGTTTTACAGATATCATCACATTTTTTAAACAATTGCACACCGGTAATATTGCCGCGAAACACATCAATACCACATCCACTTCCACATCATGTCATTGGATCAATAACAGGTAATTGGTAAAATATTTTTTTCCATTTAGTAATTTTAAATTAGATATTAATTAAATGAAACTCGAATTGTATTTCATAAAATACACCTGAATCTCAATTTTATTATAATAAGGGTATACTTTAATTAAAATAACACAACCATAATACAGATGTTATTTTTGTGCGTTAAATTGAAATATATCTCACATACTATAACAATTCGTATTTTTGACTTTAAAAATATAATAAATACAAACGTAGTGTTTCTAACTTTAAAGGTTTACAGGAATACTACCCCATAGCTAAATCAGCTCGCTATAATCATAGGGTTTTTTTTGGGAATTATTAGTGTCGAACTCTGTGATCCACAAACGCCAACTATTAATTATTTTTAAAATAATTGTTCTTTTATAAATTAAATTAAGCATTAAAAATGCATATATATTGGCAACACTATTTTTGACATTTGTGTTGTTCCAATTAACAATTTTCATTAATAATTGAATATTCATTAATAATTAAAGACAAACTGAAATGTTGAGTTACATTTTTATTTTGAGTAAATCAGTTTTAAATTTCTCAGTTTGCTACAAGTTTGCTACAAGAACTTTATATCTATATTTCAAAAGGTTTCTTTATTGCACGGTAACTAAACACATACATATCACATATGTTAGATAATATGAATTTTAAAACATCTCATGTTACAAAAATCTCATTTAACAACTTTATCCTCTAATGAATTCTGGTCCGCGAACTCCAGCTACTTATATTTAGAATATGTATTGGTATTTTGTAAACTAAATTAGCATATAAACCTTATATTGGAATAACTTTTATCGGCATTTTGGTATTCTCTACATTAAAGATATTTAGATGTTAGGTGAAATATTATTTTTCAAAATATTCATTAATAACGTACATTTATTCACTCGACAGACGTTGTTTCTGTCAAACTTGAGAACTTCTATTATTCCAATATTTTCATTAATTTTTTAATGAAAATATTGGAATAATGTCACAACTACTACTATCTAAGTCAAGTTATAAGTAGTAACCAGCTAATTCAATTTCACGATCCTATTTACTAATTTTCTTTAACCACTTGCTTTAAGTGATCTAGTTCAAATTATTTAAGTGATCTAGTTCAAATTATTGTTTATCATTTTTCGATGATGGAAACAACAGAACTTAATCCGCAGCGAATAGTACGCTTGTTTTTGCTGATTCAATCATCGGTATCCCGCTCGAGTCCCACTTTTCATATTACAAAACTTGTGTCAAGTACTGAAGCGGATTAGATACTCAATTATTAATACCAACGATATAATAACAACCATTTTTGAAAATATATAGAAAGTCCTTATCCAAATCTAAAATATTTTACAAGTTACTTTTAATAATTGTGGAACTATTACTAATTTAATAGGTAATTATTAATGATAAATCTTTTTTTTTGTTATATTTTTAAGATAATCGTTGCGATACAATACCTAGACGATCAATTGGAATTCGTGATGATCATAATTTACCAATGAAACCATCACAAATGAATCAGCATACATTAAAGCCAATATTTAATAATAATAATAATAATAATAATAATAACAATAATAATAATCATAATAATAATAATAATAATTATAATAATAATAACAATAATAATAATAATAACAATAATAATAATAATAATAATATTAATAATATTAATAATAATAATCATAATAATAATAATAATAATAATAATAATATTAATAATAATAATAATAATAGTAATAATAATAATAATATTAATAATGGTGGTATTAATATAATCAGTGCCACAACAATGGAAATTAATTTTAATAATATTATTAAACAAAAGAAACCATCTGAAATGGAAGATTTAATACATTTATCTGGACCATTAACAGAGGATGCTGTAATGAGAACTTTACAGGCTAGATTTAATGAAAATCAATATTTTGTAAGTAACTTAAGTACTATTATAAAATATTTTTAAATAAATTAAAACTTTAAGATACGAGTATAGAAAACAATGTAATTAAAGATGACAGGAAAATTTATAGAATTTTATGTATAGTAATTTTATCCAAATTTTAATCAAATTTTTAATTAGAAATAAAAAATTCTGGAAAAATTGGAAATATATTTATATATATATACATATATATATATACAAAATAAAATTTATACTTATATATGCCATAAAATTAACATAATTAGAGTCCATTTACCTTTTATGTTGTAATGGTCAACATAAAAGAATTACATCTACATAAATACTTTCCAACCAGTTTTCACACTCATTCGTGATATTATCAAAAAAATAAAATAAAATAATAAAATTCTTTTTTTTTTTATAAAGAATTTTACCATAAAATTTTCGTGATATTAACCACAGGCTCCTTAAAATATTTTCCAGTTAATATTTTAATACATATTATAATAAAAAAAAAATTTAATCAAATATTTTCTTTTCCACTGGTTCTTCTTTTTTTCGGTGTTTCAATCTATGCTCATTAATTCACTAATCACAAAATTTTTGATTTTCTATCACAAATCTAAAAATTTTTGAATTATTAATCATAAATTTTTTTTTTTTTTAGTTATCATTCAAGTGTGATTATTTTATATGTATTATATTTGTTTTAGCTAGACATGATATTCTGTAAATCTATTATACAGTGAGGTACTGACACTGCAAAATTTTATTATTGCGGAAAAGAGCAATAAAAAAAAAAATAGCTAAGAATCTTCCTAATGAACGAAATATTTAATTTTGTTTTATTTGACATTCTTAAACTGGTTGAATTTGCATATATATCTGGTATAAAAGATTATTTAAAGCATTAATTTAAAAATCATCATCAGAAATTAAATTTAAATGTGAATATCTAAAGAATTTGTTGTTACAGTTTTAGAATAAAATCAAATAAATTTTTATTGACATTTAAAAAAAAAAAAATTTTACTTTATATTTTATGTACGCGACATAAAATTCTTGAAAAATAATTTTCTTTCTTAATAAAAATGCATGTTAAAGGTTTGTTTACTTATTCTTAATTCTGAGTTATTCTCAATAACTATTCACTGATTAATAAATGTAGTAGGTGATATTTGTATTTTAGAAAAGACAGATATCCTTGTATATCAATGTACTTTCTACTTATTATTAGTCACTTATTAAGTCAATACTGGCAAGACGGCTGTAAAGCTGTTTTAGTGATAACCGCCTTAATTCTAAAACAGTCATGTTATAATCTTTAAGATATCCGAGTTCGCAATTATGCACAATATGCTCTGCGGCATTTAATCCTCGTGCTAACAAATGCAGTTAACAGCAATTTGCATAAGTATTAAGCACGTAATGCTAGCTATTTTTCTGCTTTATATAATATACCTTTTTAGAAAATTACAAACCTTAAACTTAACGCGTAAACAGGAGGACATAATTTGTAATTTTTTATAGTATGTAATAAGAAAGTCCTGAAAACAAAACTGAATAAAATTTAAAATTATAAGTATTACTAGGATAATAAATATTGATTAACATTATGCATTATTTGAAATTAGTACAAAAACATAATTATTATATTTTTAATCGTGTATAAAGGACTGTTTAAAATTAATATGCTCAAAAAAAATTTTCAATTTCTTCCAAAGAATATGCTAAAATTCCTTAGAAATAAAGTTTACCTTACAGGTAAAGTTAACTGCAATTACAAATTATTTTATTACGATAGAAAATAAATTAAAATAACGAAAGTAACTGCCAGGTATTTAAATTCTGTGAATGAGGTTTTTTAAGTTCCTGTTTATTTAAGTATTTTTTTTTTAGTAACTAGAATTACTACTTTTCTCGGTAAAATTTAAAAAAAAGATGTTATTTATATTTTTTGGAAAAATAAAGGAAAATATTGATGCTTATGCAATTAAATGTTTAGATTCAATATATTAAACTTAATTTAGTATCAGAAATTTTGAATTATAATTACTGTCAATTTCTTCTATATTTTATTTATTTCACCCCCGAGGGTAACTATCATAGACACTTTGGTTCCTTTTACCTACTTGGATCAGTTTATAGTCGCGGACCTCATTATGTATATAACTGAACGGGTTTTCCATTCAAAATTCCTCGCAAATAAGTTATGGGTTATATTAATACTAGTCGATTCATTAGAAGCTTGTCAAAGTTACCATTTAGTTCACCGTGTTCGTCTAAATTACTAGTGGATAACCCGTGTTATGACCTAAACGTCAAGCAATTTTATTTTTTGAATAAGTTACCATTTGCTGTGATAATGATTAACATCGCTCAAACCGACGGACAAAGGAGCAACGTACAAAGGAAAACCCTCTAAAATATTAAATTTTAATAAAAGAAGAGAAAATAAGTGTTCTAACAAAAATTCGTTGTTTAACATTGTTTGTGGTAAAAGAAGTATACAATTTCACACTATACCCTCTACTATAGCCCTTCAACTATCCACAAATTTTTTTACATTATTTTGTTGTCAATAAATGATAATTTGTCGTTGTAGTCATGCTATGCTGGTTAATAATTATAAACTTGATTGAAAAATTCATCGTGTATGACTAAAAAATATAATATTTCTTTTGTGGTCGAATTTTATTTATTTCCAGTTAAATGTTCAGAAATCATTAAAATTTAGTTTAATTAAAATGTATCAATAATAGAAAATTATTTGTTTATAATTTTGATTAAATGATTAAACTTATTGGCAACCGGTCTTCAAAAGATTAAAAGAAATTATGTCGTCCAGATCAAAAATCAAATGATTTGTGTCAATAAAATATTACATTCCTATATTGAATTTCTTAATTGAAATAAAGTGTGGAGACAACAAAGTAATTTTACAAAGTTGGAAATTAGTATTACCAAGAGATGGACAATTATGAATTTCATCAACTGGTAGAAATTTCTAGATAAATTTGAAACGATTAACTGTCAATTATTTTTCCAACTGAATTGAATTTTGTAAAGCATTATATTTAAATTCTAGTATAACAAATTTTTAATTTCGAATTGTCAATGATCCTGCAAGAATTTAATTAATTTTCTTTTCAGACAAATGTTGGTCCAATATTATTATCAATAAATCCATATCATGATGTTGGTAATCCATTAACATTATCCTCAACACGTACAATATCATTATCAATGCAATTACGACGTATTGTTCAAGAAGCTGTACGACAACAAGCTGAAACTGGTTATCCACAAGCAATAATATTATCTGGTACATCTGGTGCTGGAAAAACTCATTGTTCAATGTTACTGTTAAGACAATTATTTGCTGTTGCTGGTGGTGGTCCTGAAACAGATGCATTTAAACATTTAGCAGCAGCTTTTACAGTATTACGATCATTAGGATCAGCTAAAACTACTACTAATTCGGAATCCAGCCGAATTGTAAGATATTTACATAGTTTTTAGCCTAATGAACTAATCACAAAAACAAGAAAAAAATTATTTATATTATATTTATTTAGGGCCAATTTATTGAAGTGCAAGTAACTGATGGTGCTCTATATAGAACTAAAATTCATTGTTATTTTTTGGATCAAACACGTGTCATACGACCATTACCAAATGAAAAAAATTATCATATTTTTTATCAAATGTTGGCTGGTTTAAGTAGAGAAGAAAGAATTAAATTAAATTTAGAAGGTTACTTACCAAGTAATTTAAAATATTTACAATATGGTGATACAACACAAGATGAAGCAGAAGATTCATCACGATTTCAAGCATGGAAAGCATGTTTAGGAATATTAGGTATACCATTTTTAGATGTTGTTCGTGTATTGGCAGCTGTATTATTATTGGGAAATGTACAATTTGTTGATGGTCAGGTAATTATGAGCTATTTTTTTTTTGTTTTTCGAGTGATTTTTATTGGAAATAGATAACTTTTTGAAAATTTCGATGATACAATACAAGCACAGCTCATTCTTTACGTCTAAGATTCAAAATTTTCGTTTAATAACAAATATATAAATTGGGGTAAAATATATTTCATTCAAATTTAAAATTTTTACTAAAAACAGTAAAACAAACCATAAAGTATTTACTACATAAAGGAGAAGTTAGAAATTTACATTTCAAAAGAAAAGTTCTCATAAATTAGCAACATGTTTTACAACATTTAATTTCACTCGCAACATGTTGTTCGCTTATATGCTAATTGGTGAAACCTTACAAATGTATTTACTCATACTAATAAAATTAAACGACTGAAACTCAATGTCTTTGATAGCGCAACGCGTAAAGAAATAAATATGAGAATTTGTAATCTCGAGTTCGATTCTCCTCCGGGGAAATTCGTTTTTAAAAATTCACAAAATTTTCTCGTGATGATGCTTTTTATGGGTAATTTACGTCCGAGTTTTTCATTGACGATAAATTTAATAAATTTCTGAGCGAGAAAAAACTCATTTTTTACATAATTAAAAAATTTTAATAGAAACTCATATTAAAATTATTTTTATATTCATTAAAAAACAGGGACTTGAAGTCGATGTTAAAGGTGAATCTGAATTAAATTCTGTTGCTAGTTTACTTGGTCTACCACCAGCAGCATTATTTCGTGGTCTAACAACTCGTACACATAATGCCCGTGGTCAATTAGTAAAATCTGTTTGTGATGCAAATATGTCCAATATGACCAGAGATTGTTTAGCAAAAGCATTATATTGTCGTACTGTTGCAACAATTGTACGTCGAGCAAATAGTTTAAAACGTTTAGGTTCAACATTAGGTACATTAAGTTCTGATTCAAATGAATCAGTTCATAATCAAGCAGATGTAGCTAGCCAGCATGCATCGACAATTGGTGGTAATTCTGGTTCAAAATCAATGGCTGCACTAAATAATGCTATACGACATGCTACAGATGGTTTTATTGGTATATTAGATATGTTTGGTTTTGAAGAACCAGCACCACATGCACAGCTTGAACATTTATGTATTAATTTGTGTGCTGAAACAATGCAACATTTTTATAATACACATATATTTAAATCATCAGTTGAATCGTGTCGTGATGAAGGTATTATGTGTGATACAGAAGTTGATTATGTTGATAATGTGCCATGTATTGATTTAATATCATCATTACGTACCGGTTTATTAAGTATGTTAGATGCTGAATGTTCTGTACGTGGTACAGCTGAAAGTTATGTGGCAAAAATAAAAGTACAACATCGAAATTCAACACGTTTAGAAACAAAACCAACTGAATTACATGATCCACGTATGTTTACAATAAGACATTTTGCTGGTAAAGTTGAATATGATGCTACTGATTTTTTGGATACAAATCGCGATGTTGTACCAGATGATTTAGTAGCTGTTTTTTATAAACATACTTGTAATTTTGGTTTTGCAACACATTTATTTGGTTCCGAATTGAAAGCCTTGTATGCATTAGAAAATGTTCCGCGCGGGTTAAGTTTTCGTATTGCACCAACATCACATGCTGATTTATTAAATGGTGATGAACCAGTTTCTACATTAACACAAGATTTTCATACACGTTTGGATAATTTATTAAGAACTTTAGTACATGCCCGACCACATTTTGTCCGTTGTATACGTAGTAATGCCAATGAAAGTCCTGGTCGCTTTGAACGTATGATTGTTGTTAAACAAATACGTGCTTTACAAGTTCTTGAAACAGTTAATTTAATGGCATCAGGATTTCCACATCGTATGCGTTTTAAACAATTTGTATCACGATATCGTATGTTGGCACCATTCCGTATGTTAAGACGATGTGAAGATAAAGCTTTAGAAGATTGTAATTTAATATTACAGTATGCATTAGAGAATCCACCAGAAATTGATAGTTCTGTTTCATTATGTTGGGCACCAGGTAAACGACATGTATTCTTAAGTGAAGGGATTCGACAGCATCTAGAAAAATTACGAAGTGATGTAAGAATGAAAAGTGCTACATCAATACAAGCTGTATGGAGAGGTTGGCAACTAAGACGTAAAATTGGTACAGTCAAAAGACCAAGAGAAATTTTAATGAATTCAACATCGAAAATGATGAAAAGTGGACCAAATGCAGGTGAGGGTGATAATTTTCTTTTCAAAATTTAAGATCAAATAAATTAATTTGCTATTATTATGTATATAGCTCCAAGAATATCTACAAAATTAAATGGAAATAATAATACTGGTACAACAACACGACCTAGACCCCAACCAATAGCCGGTACACCACCACCCGATCCAAATGAAAAATGTGATTCAAAAATAATTCAACAAACTTGTACATTATTTGGTTTGGATTTGGTAAGATCATTTTTTTTTTTGTTCATTTTATTATGTATTATTTTAAATATTTATTTTTATTTTTCTTCAAAGGAACGACCACCACCAGTTCCACCATCACGACCATATACCGTAACTGGTAATTCAAAATTAGGTTATCCACAGGCTAGAATTATGAAAATGAATTTTCCAGAAGATTCAATTACAAATCCACCAACAGAACAATTAAAAAAAGGTGAAACGGTTACAGTTGTTGGTGCATCACATTGTCGTGGTCATTTAATTGTTGAAAATAATGGACAAAATTTTCATGTACCATTTCAATATATGGAATTGGTTAAAAATAATCCTGTTAATATTTAAATATATATATATTTAAATATATTATTATTAAATAATAATAAAATCTTTGCGCTTTAAATAAATTTATATATACATTATATAAATTCCGAGAGAAATAATTAGACTTTTTAAGATTTTCTACACATTTCTACTAAATATCCTTTTTTTGAAGACTGTAAATAATTTATTTAAATATAATATGTAAATAATAATTTTTTAACAAAATGAAAAAAAAATACAGAAAATTACCAATGTTAAGTGCCAATGTATTTTTAAACAAAAAAAAATGTTATTTAAGATTGCAACCAACAATTTATCTAAACAAAAAAAAAACGATATAATTTTTCAAATATATTTCTTATTATATATTGAATTTATCTTTTTGTAACTTTGAGAGGATGAAACAAATGCAATATTTTTGAGTGAATAATAAACATAAAGTTTTCTTCTTTTATATAATAAAGTGTGTTTAATTTCCATATTAGAATTGTGGCAAGAAGAACAAGTATACAGACAGGTAATATAAGGAAATTATGAATCGTTAGAAGAATAAATCGCAATTGACGTTATTCAAGTAGAACTTTTGAGAAGAATTGAATTAAAAATATTTTTAACTTGTCTGGTAGATTGATGCAATATATTGAGTATACAAGATCGATTTTTTCTTATTTTGCTTATGGTACAACTGCACTTTCGAGGTTAGATGAGATCGATTTTCCTATTTTGTAGCACATTGCCGAGTTTTAATAACTTTGACAGTATCACAATAAAAATATTCTAATCTTTCTGAAAAATGTTATAAAAATGAATAAAATATATCATCCACAATATTTTTTTTTGCATTAACTTTAAATAATTTTGTATTTCCATGTTTCAATTTTATACAAATCCATAAGAATATTGTTGTTTATAATATTTAAAATATTGATTAAAAACTACCAAACTCTGTCTATAAGGCTGTTATCTGGTGGTTTTTGCATTTGGCTAACCATTTGCTGTTGATATTGTCGCATCATATTACCAGAACGCCGTGGCGGTGCTAAATATTCAAACATACTTTGTAAATGTTGTGATAACATTTTACTTAAATCACTAGGCATTGGATCAGACCAAAAGAAATCATGATTTAAGGCAGTATCAGCATCACTACGTTTTTTTGGATCTAACATTAATAATTTATCCAATAAATCGCAACCGTGTGGATCCTTAACATATGGACGTAATCTTTCCTTTACTTTACGTTTATGTCCTTTCGGTAATTCTAATGTTTTATATAATTCTAATTCTTCAACATTTGGCCAAACATCTGGTGTAAATGAACCACATAATTGTGATATATATATTAATTGTTGTTGTTCTGTATTGCCTTGCATTATTGGTGAACGTGTCCACATTTCTGCCATTATACATCCAGCACCCCACATATCAACTGGTGGCCCATAATTACGATCACCTAATAATAATTCCGGTGGTCGATACCATAGTGTTACAACACGATTTGTATAACGATTTTTTTGTTCATTTTTCGGTATACTAAAAGCCCGTGCTAAACCAAAATCAGCTAATTTTAATACACCATGTTTAGTTATTAAAACATTTGCAGCTTTCATATCACGGTGTAATATCTTATTACTATGTATATAATATAATCCATTTAAAAGTTGTTGCATAACTTTTTTTATTTCACCTAAACTAAATTTAACATTAATATTGGATAAAAGTCCAGCTAAATCATGTTCACAAAAATCAAATACTAAATAAAATGTCGAACGATAATCATTATTTGATGTTGCTTTTGTACGGCAAATTTCAATTAAATTGACTACATTTTCATGTTTTAATAGCTGTAAAATACGTATTTCACGTAATGCTGTTATTGGAAAACCTTCTTTTTCATTGTCCATTAGTACTTTTTTCATAGCCACAAATTTTTTATTACTTTTCTTTTCTCTTGCTTTGAATACTTCTCCAAAAGTTCCTTGTCCAATTTTTGCAACTTTTTCATATTTACTTGATTCATCACAATATGGAAAATCATATTCTTCAATATATTTTTGTTTTTCCGTAAATGTTAAACATCTAGAACTTGATGATTGGTCTTCGCGAGCTCGAGAAGACATAATAATTATATTTTATTGTTATTATTAGTTTATAAAGATGAAAAACAAGATTATTATAAATTTTATTTCACTTCAATATTTATTGTTGCCACAATTGTGAATATTTGTAGCTGTCATTTTGAAAGAAATTATTTTGACAACTTTCATTTTGACAACTAACCTTTAGGAAATATAAGCCACAATGTTTAAAAAATATTTTGGCGCGAAAAACTTTTGTAAAATATAACTCAATTCTGGAATTATTTTTTAAAATATATTTGCCACCAAAGTACATTACAGATTTTTCGGTTTATTTATTTAGTTAATAAAAATGCGGCTGTAAAATAGTGAATTTCGAACTATTATTATTTCTGAACATCTACATGGCAGAATGATATTTCAAAAAATTCGTCTTACAAAAAAAATACTATTAGATCAAATTAAATAAGGAAAATATTTTAAAAAGCAACTTTACTTTGTACATATTAAAAAAATATATATTTAAAAAAAAATTTCACTCACTTGTGCATGCAGTTCTATGAAGACGTCGGAATCCTTAAAATATGGTTATATAATAAAAATATAAAAACAAATATATATTACATATTTTATAACACTTTTTGGAAATGTAATATAAAACATTTTCTAATATTTAAAAAATAAAGGCCATAGATTAGAAATTATAAAATTTCAATTAAATGCACAAACTCAAATTAAATTTAAATCTTTACAAACTCAAGAAGCACTATTTTGTTGTTTAACCTTAAGATATAACAATTTTAAAAAAAATCATAATAAGCGAAAACATATTAAATTGATTGAATTTGCGTTCAATTAAATTGATTGAATCAGTAATTATAAAACTTTAATATTTAACCTTAAAATATTATGAGATTAACACAAATATAACTGATTGGATTATATATTAATTAAAGCTTTATGCCTTTTAAATTACATATTATTTCCAAAGTTTTTTTTATTGCAGAGCCCGACAAGTTTGTATTCAAAGGAGGAACAAAATAAATTTTGATCGTCAAAATTAAAAAAGTTTTTTCGATTTTCACTCACGAAACAAGTATAAACCGCAAAAATAATTCGGAATTCATTAGGTTAAATTTAAAAGTAAATTTTAAATATTAATTTAATAACTCTATTCTATTTTCTTAACCGTAATTTAAATATTTTGATGGAGATTGCAAAACAACACCACATAAATTTATTCGCGAAAATGTACTGTCAAATGTCAAAAGGCAAATTGGTGTCGTTCAATTGTGTAACGTATTGAAGTCGTTCAATTGTACATAGAAGCAACTTCATTTTTATAAGTTGGTGCAACTGCCCAACGAATTTTTATATATATATTACAGACCGACATGATAAGAAAAGCCCCAGACAATTGAAAATTGAATTCCTATAGTGCTAGGTAACTAAGTAAGTTTTAAAAGTGATAAAAATATCACTTTTAAAACTCACTTATTATTTTACCTAATTTACATAATAGCTGTTCTTATTTTTATTTGCTGTATTATAGAAATACAGCATATAAAATAAGAAAGAGCAATGCCAACATTTAAAAACAAGAAAAAACATCGCCTCCAAATTGTAATTTGACTATATTTGGTTTGGTAAGAAAGACATGATTATATTCGGCGAAAGAGATATGTGGCTTCAATATTTTTATCTTATGCCAATGTAAGTTCCAATTTACTTCTTCTTCGCTGGTCAATGTCAAAACAAAATAAAAAAAATATGTTTCCTGTCATTTAGTAAAATTTAATTTCAGGTTATGCTTTCCTTAGCTGTAGCTCAGAATTATTTTTTTGATTTTCTAAATATAAGTTATGGTGTTAAGAATTAGACGTCCTAAAGGAATCACATCAACTCAGTTAATGGTAGTTATAGGAGTTGGAGTTATAGCAGGTTCATATATTTGGCAACCATTATTAATACGTTATAAAAAAGAACAAATTGCTTTAAAAAATAAATTTGAAACGGAAGCGAAAGCAGAATCAAAGTTATTTCTATTCCATAAATTGTTCTATTTAAATATTTATTATTGTTTCAGATGAGTTTCATGAAACTATTTAATGGCTTTGCAAATACATCCACTGGATTATTAGCCATTGGAATATTTTCAACTATTACCATATTAGGGAGCTACCGATTAATAATTAAACCAAAATTAGATAAAAATCGTTTTAATCAAGCTGAGAAATTTTCCGATTATATTTGGGCAAAAGAAAATAATAATAATCAAAATAATGAAAAAAATTAATATTTTCAGTAGTGATAAAATTTAATAAAAAAATATAATTCTATATTTAACATTTAGCTTAGAATAAAGATATTTAAATGCCAACAATTCCTGTATTTTATCACCGAATTTAATTACATCTTTGGTTTTGACTTCCTGGAAGCACGATTAACTTTCGATTCACTTTCACGTTGTAATTGATCACAAATATATTTTCCAACAGTTATTAATTCATCTAAATCAATACCAGTTTCAATGCCCATTCCATGAAGCATATAAACAACATCTTCTGTAGCAGCATTACCAGAGGCACCCCGTGCATATGGACAACCACCAAGACCCGAAACAGATGAGTCAACAACAGAGATTCCTTAAAAATGAAATTTGTCGGAATTTCGGACATTTATGTAATTCTTCGACCTTACCGTAATCTAAAGCGGTTAAAATATTTGGTAAAGCTTGACCATAGGTGTCATGACAATGTACAGCAAATTTTTCCACCTTATCTAATTTTAAAACTTCATCTAACATTTTTCTCATTGTTCCGGGTGTACCAACGCCAATTGTATCTCCCAATGATATTTCATAGCATCCCATATCTAATAAGGCACTAACGACACCAGCAACTTTTACTGGTGCAATTTTACCTTCATAGGGACAACCAATTACAGTTGAAACATATCCTCTTACAGGTATTCCTTTTTGTTTTGCCGCTTCTAAAATTGGTCGGAATCTTTCAATGCTTTCAGCAGCTGTACAATTAACATTTTTCTAAAAACAAAAACTATTTTATATTAATTATTTTGTTATAATTTGAAATAACCATTGAAAACCCATCAGAAGCAGCACCAAATACAGCTACTTCTTTAGCGCCAGCTGCTATAGCAGATTCAAATCCTTTAAAATTTGGTGTTAATACCGGATAAGATATTCCTGGTACTTTAACAATTCCCCGAAATACTTCTGTATTATCACCCATTTGAGGCACCCATTTCGGACTTACAAAACTGGTCGCTTCAATTGTCTTCAATCCAGTCCCCGACAGAGCGTTAATCAAATTTATTTTTACAGCAGCTGGTAATATTTTTTGTTCATTTTGTAAACCATCTCTTGGACCAACTTCTACAATTCTAACTTCTGATGGAATTTTTTGGGAAGACTACAGTGAAAATTTTAAGTCATTTATGTGTCTTCATTTATTCGAAATAATTTTTTTATTGTTTTTATACTACCAATGTGATATGACGACAATTGTCATGATATAATTGAATAATCTTTTTTTGAAATAGAAATTTAAAAGCCATGTTTACTTCAAAAAAAATTCTTAATCACAAAAATACATATTAGACATAGGTTAGCAAAATATTTTAAAAAAAATTGTGATAAACTGAATGTCAAATTTTGGTTGGAAACTTTATTTACCTCTTAAATTAATACCCTGCAAACCAAACGTTCCGAAAATATTTCGGAAACTGAGATTTTACCTATGAACAGACAAAAATGTTTTTACCTATAAACATTTTTATATGTCTATGATTAATTACATTTTTATACAGTCCGTGATGTTTATTTTTTTATTTTCCTACTTTTTAATTATTTGCAATTTGACACTGGAATGCATTGACGAGGCGAAAAAGTTAAAAGCTGCGAGCTTATTACATTTGCTGACGGCGTAGAGAAAGCGAACGAAAGCGTTGATTGTAGATGCTGTATTAAACATTGGACAACCAAAATTAAAAAAAAGGCAAGAATCCGGAAAGCCATTAATTTTTCGTTACACAAATGCGGCAAGTTCTAAGGTCGGAATTTAATGGGCCAAAAATAACCTTTATGTTGTGAAACCAGAAAGAGATAGTATATTATAATATTGCAGTAGAAAACAATAGAAAAATGTCACAGATTTTATGTATTTGGCAAGGAAATATATGTTTATCAACATAGTGTATAAAATATCACTATAATATAATATTGTAATAATTACAATAGTTGTTTCCAAAAATTTGTGTACACTTTGTAATCCATTGTAAGAATAAACTCCTTCCTTTATTGGACAAGTTATTTATATTTCAAGCAGCTTTCGCTATTCTTTTTTAATGTTCTAATATATTTGGTAGGATTTGGTAACATTTTTGCAATATATTTTCATATGTATTTCCTGGCAATTCAGATAAATCTCTCAGTATAATCCAATAATCTGATAAGTCGGAAAACATTCATCTTAGTCACAAATTTTTTTGTTATTGGACTTAATCGCGCACATTTCTCCAATAACCAAATTATTATTTTACCTACCACTCATATTACAAATGGTGGGAATTGCTTTACTTTTTTGATAATACCATAAAGCTTAAAGTGTTAATTCCGCTTTTATTAATTATTATTTTTTTTTATTTAAGAAATCACTTATTTTACTAAAAAGTTTATTCTTGTCTTTGTTCATATTCACAAACTAGATTCAGATTTAGAATGATACATCCTCGCATATTGACAATTCTATATAAACAAGACGAGGTTGGTTTTGTTTCGGACGCAAAAATTCTTTTTTGTGTATGGTTGGTTAAAATGCGAGCGTTCAGTGTTCTTTAAGTTTTTCGGGATTCAGCATTATGGTTTAAAGGGAAAGTTTTCTGTAAGGAGATTATTGCCATGGTGCCAAATATTAATTTATTTTTTCAATATTGGCAGCAATGTAAATTTCAAACACAACTCAAATCTTAAACTGAAAAAAGTATGCTATGCTTGCGAGTTGTTTGATTTTGTTCTCTGTAATTGGAAAATAAAGTTGGAGTCAGTAGAATAATCATAATAATACATTAAAAGGTGATTTAATTCAGTGATTTCACAAAGAAAAACAGTATAATTAATATTAATTATTAATAAAGTAATTATTGATTGACTTAATAACAAAAACGAAATAAAATTAATAGTAATGTCAGGTTTGGAAAATTTTCAATCTTCAGAGGATTGGTTAAAACGCTTAAAGAATTTCCTGATTGTAAAACGGTAAATACCTGACTGATTCGTTACAGTTTCTTTAGTAATATCGAGTTATTTTAGTTTTTATTAAAAAATTGTATGAATTATAATAAAAGTAGAAATATTAGAATACGTAGTTTTATGAAAAAAATGAATTTTGAAAATGCACGTATTTATTATTAGAAACAATTTAAATAGTATTTATTTTTCAATTTAATTATACTACTAAATAAATTTAATTGATTTTCATAGTCCTATATCACCAAAAATGGATTCACCAAGTTCACCAAGTCCAGTTTTTGACTTAGATAAAGATTTTCATGATATCCTCGAAGAAAAAAATCCATCAATTTCCTTCAAGTTATCGCATGACAACAAAGAAAATTATAAACCGATTTATAAGAAATCTAAACAGCATTCATTTGTTAGTGGAAAATTTCCTAATTTGAATGATTCATTAATGCCGATGTCGCCTAAATCACATAATTGTTTTGAAACTACCGCTAATGATAGTTTTTTCTATCTTGAAAAAATATGTAATAAATCCATTTCCGATCCAGATTCAACAATACATAGTTATGTTGAAAATATGAGACAAGAAAGTTTATTAAGCAATCTTCATATATCAAATAATACAACAAGGGAAATGCAAGAAAATTGTGCAATTGAAAGACTTTTTAACCATTCCGATATAAAAGAAAATATTTTACCAGAACGGACAATATTTCATGTTGGGGATCAAACCCAATTAGGTGATATTGAAGAACCTTCAGGTCTTTGGGAGACAACTCTTAATGATGAAACACTTTTAAAAATGTCACCAACTAAAAGAGTTGGACTATTACGGCCATCAACTATTTTGGAAGAAGCAAATTCTAGTTATTCAGAATCAGAGAATAATTCAGTATTAAGTTTTAAAACTGCTCTAAAAAGTTCTGAAACAACATCATATGAAACTGCTAATGATACAATACACAGCGAAAGATATAAAATGAAGGATTATTTAGTTGAAGACAAATATAAATTTTATAATAATAGTTATAATACAGATTTATTGGTAAATGAGAATAAAAAAGGTAAAGATTCTACATTCTTTGATAGCATTTCATCTGCTGAACAAAATAAAATTAACTCCTCTGAGGAACAGAGTAACTCTAAAAATACTTTAGATGATGTATCATCGTTTTTGGATGATAGTTTGACTACATATTCTAAAAATAAAATTATTGATAATGATTCACTAGAAAAGGAAAAAACGTTAAATAATTTAAATGAAGATATATCGATACAGAATGAATCGTTTATTGAAATTTCCGATGGTGAAGATAATTCAAATACTGAAGAAAGTTCATTAAATGAAGGGTTTTCAATGCAATCAATAAATCATAATAATAGCGATTTAATGGATGAAACATTAAGTGATTTAAATTCAAATGGTTTAAATGTTTCTCGTGTTTTTAATGATACTTTCGAAGAAGTAGATTACATTTTAAAAAAAGGTATGAAAATGATGAATACGGATGGTGCAGCACAACCAATTACAATTAAAAATACAACTGGAAATTCAGCTACCCTAAATTTTTATTCACCGTCACCTCAAAAAACACCTAAAACACCAAATACAGTAATTTCAAAACAATTTTCTATTAAAAAAATTACACCATCTATGAACGACAAATTAGATGTTTTTAAAAAACCAATGTTTCCTGGTGGAACCCGTATCCCTCAATCAAAATCACTTAATGCTAAAAAATTAAATCCATATGCCAATATTATTAGTCCAGTTGGTGCTTATATTAAAAATACACCAAAAACACCAATTGTTAGTAATATTCGAGAAACAACCGTTAGATCATTAGATTACGCTCAAATCAACAAAAACATATTACCGTCTAAATCGAACCAACAAATTAAAAGTAATTCTAAAGAATTTATAAGCTCATCACTACCGAAAAAAGCTTATATATCAGCACAATATCAAGAGGTAAAAAATGATAATTTAAGTAAAATTATAATGATTAAATGTTTTTATTTTAATTAGGTTCGAGATGAAAGAACTCCTTTAAATATACCAGGTGGCAATAAAATTCATAAATATTTACAACCAGCATTAATTCCAGCTGTTACTAGACATGAAGGCAAAATGAGAATAATGAAATCAGATGATAATTCTTCTGCTATAAATACAACTGTAGATAATAGTTTGGCTGATTTATCTGTAATGTCAGGAGATGTTTCAGTGTACACCATTAGGGATGCACAAAATTTTGGAAATAATATTGAGCAAAAGTTGTAGATATATAAGATTAATATTTTAAGTTCTTTTTTTATATACTTAACTTTCAATCAGCCTTGTGATTAATTTATAATTAATACTTTAATATATTCGTCTCTTTATATACGTCATAAACATATTTTTATTTCTTATATTGTTAATTTAGTATTTTTGGTGTTTGCGTTGATGGAGGCAAAGTAGCATTTTTTGTGAATTTTCTAGTGGATTTGCTTAGCTTAAGATCGGTAATCACAACATTGTGGCGAATTAAAGAAGGTATTGCCGAAGTCGTTAAGTTATGTTTTGAAGGATTTGCTTCAAGTTTTGACCATTCAAAAATTTTGCCTGTTTCCAAATTATGAGATTGGTTTCTGTTGGAGATTCCTCATGCATCTGGAAAGCAGTTTCTTTATTTAAAACTGCCTAACTACAAGTATTATTACCAACTGATTTGATACTTTTCATAGTTCAGGGAATGTAAAAAATTTCAATTTGTAGATATAAAAAAGAGAATTTCTTTTAGATATTTGCTTCCGTCAAGTTCACACCATCACTAGCATATATAAAAAATTAGCAATTAACCGACAATTAATAGATAGTTAGAGCTTTCTATATTAAAAATTTAAATTATAGTTAGTTTTGAATATTCAAACCCAGTATAACTCAATTTTAAGTAAATTTAAATTGTAGGAGGGCTGGGTATATGCCATGTATTCGTAGTGATTTAAACGGTTTGAAGGACTTAATCGCCCAATTAATCTTTTCCCTTGTAAAGAATTTGCCCGAATTCAATAATGGATTACCTACAATTCCTTGAATGTGAGTTACAATTCGCGTCACGTCCAGACAATCGGGAAAGTTAGATTCATAAAGATTAATAAAGTTACAAAATAAATTAAAAAAAACTATTTCTATATATTTATAAAATCTTACAACTACGATTATTTTGAACTTGTAAAGTATATAAATTAATTTATGCAATTATAAATTATTTAAAAAGAAATATAATTTAAAAAATAATCGCAAAGAAGATTAACTAATAATAATAAAATTAATGAAAAAGAAAGAACAGGAAGTTTACTTAATTTAAATAAGAAAACGTGAATATCACAAATCGTCTACTTAGAATATTTAAATGAAACTAACTTTATAATCCAGACAAAAAAGCATTTAAAATTTCAATTTGTAGATATAAAAAACAACATAATTTCTTTTAGATATTTTCTCCCCACTCATTTTTTAATTATCATTCCTTTTATCCGAAATACCGTCAAATTCATATCATCATCACTAATATAAAAATATACAACAAAAATTATTTTTGATTATTTGTAGTTTTGAAAAGGCTCACAGTACAGAGGGGTGAATCATAATAATATTCATAATTATTATTTAGGATCAAATTCCAAAGCATGCGCATAAAATCTACTTACTTAAATAAGAAAAAATTATATCTATCTGTATACCACTTTCGAAAATAAATAATATAGAGTACTATTTTTTCTTTAATAATTTTTTCATGAATGAAAAATTATAAGAAGCATGGAAAATTTAAAAACAAGGTCTTTTACAGAAGAACTTGACAGTATTTTTACAGAATTTATTAGAAACATTGATAACAGAAAATGTTAGCTGGTTACGATACAAGTTATACATATGTGTATTAAATTTTTGATATCAGTAAAGTGTAAAAGATAAATAAATTTTTAGTTGATATTCAGAATTCAATCTGTAAAGGTTAGAATTTAGGATCTAGAAGATTTTTATGAAAATATAAAAATTTTTATTATTTGTTTTTTTTTTGTTAAACTAATTTCAGGACTTTTTATTGTGAAAATTAAAAAAAAAACCTTTTGTCAATTTTTGTTTTTACAAGAAAAAAGGATATTTTGAATATAAAAACCTTTTTTTTTTGTTGTGTTTATGTATTTTGTTTGTTTGATTAAGTGATTTGAAATTTTTAAGATTAAAAAAAATAACAAATTAGTGAACATTTAAAAAAATAAATAAATAGTTTTATTTATATAATTTTTTAATATACAAAATCAAGAAATTATATAATTTTATACTTACAGACCTAAATAAATAATTGGGACATTTTTATATTTTTTTTGAATTTTCTATTTTATTTAAAACTTATTAGAAAAATGTGTGCTGCTAAAAGTGTTGAAGATGGTAATGATACAACAGTATCTACTAATTTTGATGTACAAAATAAAAATTTTTTAAGTGTACATAATAATTTAAATAGTAATTCTAAAATATTGAAAAATAATAATAAAAATGATGATGATAATAAAGAAATTTTAAAAGATATTAATAATAAATTATTTGGTTGGGGTAAATTTAAACCAATATGTTTACAAAAATATTGTACAGCTAAATGGGCATTATTTTGGTTATGTTGGGCTGGGGCAATGCAAGGTTTGTATTTTAAGAAAATTTTAATATTTTAATTATACATTTCAATAAGTTTATTGAGTTTAGTAAACATTTTGCTACGTAGTATATTTATGTTTCAAAAAATAGCATTTAATATTCTTTTGGACTAATTTTGAGGCAAAATTATATGAAATTTCACCAATAAGTACAATTGTTTTTTTTTGATTAAATTTAAAGTGAATGATTTTAAAGGTATTGGAATTTTTTTTAAAAATCCGGTAATAATAATTAAATATTTTCTTATCAATAAAATTGTCACATTACTCGATACTACTTTACTCGATTAGCTCTTCCTGTATTTGGTGCACGACTTCTTGATATACTTGCAAATTTTGTTTAGTGATATTTTTCTAATGCTGTAACGATGTCTACTGATAAAGTGATAGTGTATTCCGCTACAGAATAAAATATAATTTCACCGCTTTTATCCATCTTTTGTGAAGACCTATGTATTTAATCCAGTCTAGTAAACCAACTTCTCAGATTACTTATTAAAATTAAAATTTTATTAAAATACCGTAAATATTATTAAAATATTTAATTTGTAGTATGTTTTTGTTTATAAATAATATAGTAAACTAAGTTTAAAGTACAAATTAAGGTAATCAAATAAACTCGTTTAGAAAATTTACGACTTGTTTTATACTTGGTAATCATATAAGTAAAATAATTAATTCATATTTACTCATTATAAAATTTCTTGGTTAATTAAATAATATAATATCTAAACTGACTAAAATATGTTTTGTTATGTTAATAAATTGCGTTCAGTCATGTTTTTATCTTTAATTTAAATTAAAGAAAAAAAAATTTAAGCCATATTATACGTATCAATCTAGATTACTATAATTTTTATATTCTTGTCTGATACTATTTTCTAAATAAAGAACTAAAAATTTAATAAATGATAATATAAAAATTGATATTTTGTCCAATTATATCTATTTTCATGAACAATCGTCGCGTGCCTTAACATATTCATAAATCTCAATTTTTCGTTATTTTTATGTATAAAATTTATCTTAAAAAAAATTTTATCATCCGCATTTAAAAAAATAAATGAAAATGATAATAAAACAATAAAGAAATTTAAGGTATTTTTTCAATTTCTTATGACCAGTAACGTATTAATATTTAAAACAATATGTACTATGTTACAGGGCCTCGTAATAACAAATTTGTTGTAAATTGAATATTTTTGGATACACCACTACTTTTTTACTTAAATGAGGTACTTTACAAATAGTTTCTAAATGATATGAACCAACCTAAGTAATTTTAGTGTAAAGATCAGAAATAATTTAGTGTGTAGAGCAAATAATTAAGTACGGTAATTAATAGTTCCAAGAAATTGCTTTAAGTGAGTCCGATAATTATTATTGCTTTAATAACACGGTATTAATTAACCCCTGTTTTAAGTAATTGAGTAACAGGTTTAATTCAATTTTAAAATTTATAATTGTTATCTAATTGAAAACAACTAATAGCACAAATAAGAATTTTATTTGAATAATCAAGCAAAATTTGTCATTTTTTTCATTTTCTGACTCATTTCTCTCTCAATATCAATTGTAGGAACTTGTATTTGACTTGCAGTTTAATATTTCTAATAATTAAATTTTTCAATACCTAAATCCGACACTGGATATCAATTTTAACCACTATCCTCTATAATATGTACGAAGAGTTAATTAATGGTCATACATTCTGGAAACACATAATAGCACCAAAAAAATAAATAAAAAAAAGAAGTGTAGGCAAATTTAAAAATTATATCTTTTTAATGGGGGATTGCCTACTCAAGAATTTATCCATAATATCAATTATTATCACAATTAACAGATTTCATTTTATTATTATTATTTATATTAAATTTTTTTTTTTGACTTTATTATATTCCAGAATTGAATTTTTTTTCAAGAGTACTTTTAAGAGTAATAACAGCAATAAACAGAATAATCAGTAAAATAATGGTATAAAACTTATACACTCGTATATTTATGTACTTAAAAAAAAACATTAAATATTTATGAGAATGATAAAATATTTTGACATAACCCAATGCTTTACCTAATAGGAAAATATATAATAGTATCAATTTATCAAATAGTGATCGATTGATATAAAATTTGTAATAAATTTTCCCAAAATTTTATATCCTCACTGAATAAATACCAAAAAAAAAAAAAATGAATAAAGTAATATATTTTTTTTCGTGAATATTTGACGTATACTGGCGAGGATATTCATCAATCTGTATTTAAATAATATTTTTCATATCCAATTTATAATTCGTTTAAAAGATATTTATAAACTTTTAAAATTATTTTTCAAAATTCTTAAAATTAAACTTTAATATTTAAATTAATACAAGTATTTTCAAATATGAGATGGCGTTAGTGTTGTTTTCATTCAATTAAATATATTTAGTTCTGATTAGAATTTATTTCACTTTCAGTAGAATCATCGAAAAACGGCGAGGAATTTCTCATAATTATTGAAATATGACTTTAATCCTATAATCATAAGACTAAGAATGTTTTATTAGAATATTCTCCATATTTATGTTTTAATTAACATTTTAAAAATTTCCAAAATTATCATAAAATTATATGGTACCATATCCAATTATGTTTCTCATCAAACCCCTTAAATTGTTTGGTAAAATTTAAAAGGTGTTTAAAAAGTGTTTTGATATTTTTGTAAGATTTCTAAATTTATTAAATATTCAATAACTATATTGATATATTAGCGTAAATAAAACATATTTATATTTTTATTTGGTGCACGTAATTGTGCTCCATCTGTTGATACATAACATAAATAATATTTAAAGGACACATAAATCCTTTTCTTTCATACTAAATTTATATAAATTTCAATTTGGTGGGAGTTTCGAGTACACAAACTTTTATCCTATATTTATTTTAATAAAACATTTTTGTTGGTTTATTTTTCTGTGGTTTAATTTATGGTAAATTATTTTGGTTAAAATTAAGTTCACACTTAACATGGTTTAATTGTAAATATATATGTTGTTATGTGTTATGAATATCTAAGTAGGTAGATTTCCTCAATTTATATATATTTTAATGTTTTTATAGATCATAAAAGTAATTGGTAATATACGATAAACGCCATCTGTTGAATGTGGTTTTTATGGTAGTTTTCGTTATAAGTTATTATGTCCGAAAAATATCCAAATTAACGTATTTATTTAGTTAAGAATTATGTATGTCATGAACAAATTTTTAGATAAAAAGTAGTAAATTTTCTATTAAACTATTTATTAAAATTTATTACACAAATTTAGTGGTTTTATTATTTATTATAACTAGAAAATATATATTAAATTAATTTTATAAATTTATTTTTGTTTCAATATAATATTTAGAAAAGGATATTTCAGAAATTGGAGTTTTTTAAGGGTTTAATAATATTTTAAAATTTGAAAACTCTGAAAATTTAATATAAAAAATTGTTAGACAATTGAAATTCCAATGCGGTAATATGGAAATTTTTAGAATTTTAATGAAAACCGTAGATGATAGAAATAAAATTTTGGCTCAAAAATATGGTTTTTGTAGTTATTGTATAATCTTAAATTTTATGATTTTATTGTATTTAAAATGTAGGTTTTTTTCATAATTATTTTCGATGTGTGTGTATATATGCCTAAAAATTTTACCTCCACCGTTCTTTTAGACGTATATAGCCGCCGCAGTCGGTTTAACTTAATTTGATGATTATTGTTTAATAGACAATGTGAAGTCCTTTCTTTATTGACGTTGGTCTCCTTTATTTGAAATATGACTTAGATTCCTATCTTCTGCATCAGTTCTTTTATTAAACACGTTCTTCTTTTTTCAGATCTCCTTCATGAGTTTTTATTGTTGGTTATTCTTTTATTACAAACATCTTCGTTCATTTTTGCATCATTTGGCTTTATTAGACACGTTCTCGATCATTCTTGCATATTATAATGTGCAGTCACCTCCACAGGTGACTACACATTATAATATGCAGTCAAATATTTGTTAGCCGGTGTTTTTTTTAATTAGAAAGAAAATGCGATCTTTTAGCCGGTTCCTTTTTAATAATAAATAATATTACATATTTAAATATTATGTACTGATTTCTGTTAATTTCATTTTAATTTTTGACAAAATATTTAAATTTTAAATTTGATATATTCATAATTAAAATAAATTTATAATTAAAATTATCATTTCAAAACTTTGTGCTACAGATTAGAAATTATCCTTTACAACTAATAATATTTATGCTTATCAACTAATTATTTTTTGACGATATTAAACAAATTATTTGAATGAAAATTTTATGCATAAAAGCTCTCTCTAGAAACTATATACTATTAACCTAAATTATCTAACATAATTTTAAAAACAACAAGACCAGTCTTCCGAGTGAGGTTATATATAAGATATACAGCGAAATACACATGTTGAAGGTGATTGAAGGAATGACAATACTTCACCCAACAGCTATATATTAATTAGTTGATTATTAAGCATAGTAAATGAAATCTGAAATGATGTGTCAAAATATAATATTTAATTTATGGTTAAAGTCAAATGAACGCCAAATCATTCCAGAAAACTGACCCAAATTGTTGAATATACTATATAAATGTTAATTTTAAGCCCAGACTTCTAAAATATTATTGTAAAATATATTCTTTAATTTTAAAGAGTACTTCAAAATTAATTTATGGTGCCGGTTCAAAATTCCAACCATCGACATCAAAATTCCAGCCAGTGTTTTACACCAGATGAAATAACCATATCAGTTGTTGTATTACTATTTGCGCTAAGTAAGCTTATAAACTAAATATTTAAATTAAATTTTTGCTATCAGTTTGAGTATTATTATTATAAATTACTCTAAATATCATTTTTTTCAATATATTTATATTTGACCTCTACTCATATCCACTTGCTTCAACCTAATTTATTTCTGTACACCACAAAAAATAAAATAAAAATATATTTTCATTTGAAAAGGTAAACGTTTGGGTTATGTACATAAAAGAAAATCCATTCTTTTTTTTTTTACTATTTAAACGAAATGATTTAAAATTTGCAATTTTTCTTGTATACAATATTATTTTCTCTTCATTTTCTTCAATCCTTGAGGAAATTTAAATGACATACTTCTGCAAAAAAACATGCATTTTATACACAC
This sequence comes from Empis livida, assembly GCA_963932195.1. Taxonomy (NCBI): domain Eukaryota; kingdom Metazoa; phylum Arthropoda; class Insecta; order Diptera; family Empididae; genus Empis; species Empis livida. Next base: position 15,333,557 of record OZ010649.1, read on the forward strand.
ACGAAAAAAAAGGTAGTCAAAAAAAGAAAAAGAAAAGGGAAAATTGAAATATGAAAAAAAAACATTTGAAATGAAAATTTTTTTTAAAACGTAATTCTGTGTATATATATTCAAGTTGGAAAAATGTGAATGACCCAAAAGTAAATTTTACTTAAAATATACTTTAAAAACAGAATTTATAATATAAATTGAAACGAAAATAAATTAAAATAATTATATATTCTTCAAAACAATTTCTTAGAATATGTCTATAATTTTTAATCTTCTTCTATTTATATATATCTAAAGGATCCATTCACCATTAAATGAATTTTATGTTATCAATGAATTACCATAAATTGAAAATTATTAATTTTTTTCAATGATTTTCCTTATTATTTTCATTTATTATATTAAGAATTTTATTTTAATTCTTTTTAAAAAAGATTAAGTTATCATAATTTTTCAAATAGCCTATTTTGTATGCATCACCAAACAATTATCCTTCTCAGGATAAAAATGAAAAGTTTTTTTAAAATAAAAGTAATATTACCTTCTTTTATTATAAAATCCTCCCTTTTTCTATAATCGTATTTTTTCTTTCTTTAAAATTAATTCGTGATTATCAAAAAATTGTTATCACCGTGCAAAAAAAAAAAAATAATAATAATAGGAATATTAAAGGACGAATTATATACCGTATATAAAAAAACAAATATCAACAAGTCACGTCGATATCATTTATTCTTCCGTACTTGTTCTGATACATATTCTTCCTGGATTTTTTTTATTTTCTTTAGCTTATCAAACAATGCACATTACTTGACATTACGCTTTTTTTTTAAGGATGTGACAAGCCTATTTTTGGTTTAAGGATCAGAATTGGGAAAATTAATAAATAAAATTGTCGATAATTAGATAAGAAAATTCAATTGCCAACAGTAATTCTGGGTTTAACGTAATTTTTTACTGTAAATTCTGTGTAAATTTGCCAAGATATCTACGGTTTTTCCCAATTTGACATAACCTTTAGAACTTGGCAACTGACTGTCCTCCACCATATAAATATAAAATTGTCAAATTTTGATTTAAGAAATAGTAGACTTAAAACCAAAACTACCAAGAAAATCAAAATCATAATTATCTTAAATTTACTCTGCTAGAAACATTTAATTAATTGTGTAGTATGTTTTGGCAAATTTCCATAGAATTTAAGGTCAATAATGAATACCAGAAAGTGAGACATATTAAAATAATTAAAATCTGATTTATATTAGACCTACTAGATCTTTGGACTTACATTTTGAATAACTCGGGTAATATAGCTAAACACCTAATGTGGGTAAATGAAATCATGCTGATGTCGTTAATTGAGAATCTAATTATTTCTCAAAGCTATTCATTCAGAATTATATATTCCCGGAAAATATATTTAAATTTCGCATAAATTTTTTATGGTTTACTCACAGTTTACCTACACAAATAAAACTTATCCTGTTGTTAATTAATCTTTATCTACAAATGCCGGTAATCACTGTAACTAATATAGTTATTACTATTTCTATCACTGCCACAGTTCAAGAACACTAAACACTAATGTAATTGAATATATGTATACAATAAATTTATCTACTCATTCCGTAATTTTTCACATAAACGTATAAATATTCTCTATAGCTTGTGAATTCGTTTCTTAATACTGTTATATAATTACGTATAAAGGTTAATATTCAAATTATGTGATATAATAATAAGAATTCAGGGTATGAGTATAGAGAGTTATGCTTGTGAAAATAGATAATAGACTGTAACTAAACGAATGTGAATGACACTGGTGAACCAAAATAATATCTATAAGATATAAGTAATATTTTTTTTGTAGTATATTTTCTTGTAACTTTAATTATATTGTTTTTAGAAAATCAAATACGGTACAATAATTTGATTCTTGTAAATGTTTAATATTATAAAATGGATTTGGTTTTTTTCAATATTGGATAAATACCAAAAATTAACAAATTAAACTTTATAAATGGATTTTTTATATGGATTATCTAAATATTAGTTACACTATTAAGAAATAAGTGTATTGGTTAAATATGCATGAATAACAATGTCACAGGATACAATTGAAATTATGTATATAATATGTTTCACAAATAACATGATTTTATAATAACCTCTTATACAAAAATGTAAATCATTATGTATAGTTCAATTCGATTTTGGCTCATTGGAATTTAGTCTGGAAATAAAATGAATTTCTTTTTTATTAGAGATATTTTTCATTTTTATATTCAAAAATATAGATAAAATGGATAAATTTAAAAACAGAATGCTTCTAACATAGTATATGATGCAATATTAATCGAAATTGAACATTTCTAGAATATGTAATTTTTTTACGTGAGCTTAATTTGTTTATTTTCTTTGCGAATATGTTTTTTTTCCTATTTTGCATTCCAATCATTCGAGATGACTAAATTTAAATTAATCCCTTAATAAGCTTCTTGTTTTTGACATTTATAAACTGTCATTTACAAAAGATTCCTTTATAATACGATTAAATTGCTACTTCCAAAAACTACATTTTGTTCTTTTTGGTAAGCTTCAGGATTAAAAAAAACTTTTTTCTGTTAACGAGGTTATGTCATGAACAACAGGTACACTGAAATCAGGAAGTTTCGCAAAAGGGTTCACTTAGACTAACCATAATAAAATTTATGTTAAAAATTATAATATCATTTACAATAACCCTGTTCCTGTACATATTATAATGTCAATACTCCAACAGTATCAACTGACAAACTAACAAGCTTACAAGTAGTAAAATAGGGTAATCGGGTTAAACACGTACAATTGCTTCAAGTTGTTAAAAAAAACACATGGTTGAAACTATAAAGAGAACAAAAAAAAAACAACAACACATTTTTGATAAGTGAATTTGATAGAAAAGAAAAATTGCTACGTGATGATTGTTTAAATTTAGCACTTTTTTCGTGTTCGTTATTGTTTTTTTTTGGTTTTCTTCTGTTATTAAGTCAGCCAATGATACTCAGCTTTTAGTGATGAATATCTTTAGAAAAAAAAAAGATGAATTTTTCTTACATACACCATAAAATATTGATTGACCGAAAGATGACAAGTCATGGTCCTTGATATACTTTTTTTTTATTATTATTATTTTTATAAGTGGATTAAAAGTACTTAAATTAAAAAAATCTGGCTGGATTTTATGCTTATTATGCTTATGTGTATACTAAAAGGATTATCTATATTTAAAGGAATAATAGTAAAAAAATTTATATATTGTAAATTTTCTATTAATAAAAAGTGTGAAATTTATTCTGAAATTTAAATGAAAATAATAAAGTTTTCTAAAGAATTTAAATAGGTAAATTAAATTTTTTTTTGGAAGAATTGAACACTTTACAAGATTTGGAAGGAGTAAAAATTTAAAATTACTAAGAACTAAAAATATAGGTAACATATTTGTAAGAGAAAATTGATTCTGAAAATATTAAATATAATCAACAGGAGTAAATGAAAGCAATTTTTTTTGTAAATAAGAAATTGTAAATAAAGTTAAAATTGTCAAAAACATTTATTAAGAAATTTTTGAAAGTACATTTTTATTTTATAGTATAAAATTTTCTAGGTTTTTTTTTTGCGTATTACGGATTGTGTAAAGAAATTTGGAAAATATATTTAAAAAAGAAATTGGAAATTTTATTAAAAATCCAGCTATTCACAACTCAGGTCCATTGACAACTCAGGGTAATTGTTTCATAGAGAAGAATTACAGTTAAAATCTAATATCCTTGGTGAATAGTGACAGAAAAACACTAATTTGGAAATTGAACGATACATAAATTTTTATAGGGAAAGATATCATTATACACACTTAATCGAAAGTGAATTTTCAAGAACTTCAAAAGAATCTTGACTTAGCCAAGCTCACTTATTACTAATTATACGATAAGTTAGTAAAACACTTTTAGAAAATTAGACTAGCCATGGGTAAGACTGATTGAATATGTGGAAAAGATAGACCAATATTCCAATAAATGTAGGCTTGCCTATAAAACCTGATAGTGCTCCCAAGAGGTTGCCATTGTTGAGAATAAATCACAATAGATCCACAGGTACCGTCAAGATCATATACAATGATAAAACTAATTTTAACAAATTTTATTAGTATAAAATGTTGCTAGAATTTACGGATCTGGTTGAGCACTTTCAATTGGGACACAATTGCTTATACATAATTCATTTCGTTGAATTGAATAATTTTAATATTTGTTAATAATTCTCTTCAAACTAATTAACACAGATACGAAATGAATTAAAGAAAGGTAATTTTTGACAGTAGCTTTTATTCTTCAGTTGAATATCTCCAAATGACTCCGGAAACTTTAGTGACACTATATTAATAAAATTTGTAAAACATCATTTTAATATTTGTTTTCTGGTTTATTGAAAAACTTTCTAATATTTGTATAAATTTTTTTTTCAGAGCTAAAACAAATCCCCCAACCCCATAAATATGAATATATTATAGTCAACATATAAATAGTAAAATGACATAAATAATAATAAAAACTTATTTCGCTATCTACAATATAGATAAAAGCTAAATAACAAGAATGAGCAATCCTTGCAAAAAAAAAAAAATATCCAAGAAAATATTACTAAAAAGGATATTATTTCCGTCTGCGAATGACTTTATAAAAATATCTAAACAATTTTGTTAGTTTTTTTTCTTCTTTTGGTTCAAATTGTTGTCGTCTCCAACTATTTTAATCTGATTGAAATCAAAAAAAAAATATGAAAAATCAGAGAAATTTAACCCAAAATTTATATAGGAAAATATTTTTATATCAATATCAGTTCTCCCCTTCTTTCATTTCTATAATTATATATACAATTTTTTCAATATTCGATATATTTTATTATTTTCCTTTTGTAGATATAATTCATTATTTTCCCCTTCATCCTCATGTCTTATTATGTCTTGTGTCTAGCATATGCTATTTTACTATACTAAAAATTTCTATTCTAAATAAAAAAATTCTGTTCAAAACAGCCTACAATTTGTAGAATTAGAAATGGGTTGAGATATTTTTATCATACACTTTATATCGCCCGACTCATACTCCAATATATATGGTAAATAGTTGCATTTACAAACACCTAGGAAATGGTTACCAGAGTAATTAAAGGATGTAAAATTTTAGATAGTAAATGCATCATTAAATTTTGTAAAATTTTGTAGTGGCTTAATAGACTTAAATAAAGTAAGGAAGTTTTTGAAGTTGGGTTATATTTTTTTAAAAATAAACAGTCGCTATTGTTTTCCGTTATCAATTTTGGGACTTGATGAAATTTTTCGAAACTGATTAGACCTGTTCAGACAATTCAGCTTCAGTTTACAATTTAAACCCACAAATTTTTAGATCGAACCGAAAGAAACGAGGGCTGCACACAATTACCTTAACTGTGGTATACCTTTGTATCTATATAAGTTCTTAAGGACTGTCAATGAAATCTAGAATTTCTTTTAAGCAGCTAGAACCAATCAATTTGTCGAAATTGTGTCGAAGTGTATATCAAAATTAAGGTGACAATATTCTTTTAATAGAATGCTGTGAAAGTTCTAATGCGGAATATTTTGAATTCCTTACTGTAGTTAGTATGTAGTGAGACATTTGCCTGCACAATTTCCAGTCTGTAATTATTATTAATGCTATTTACTAAGTCTAGTTTATATGTTGTATAGAAATCGGATTTAATATCTGGTACTGCTGTGTATCACTACATTATAAAAACTGCACATTAAACGAATTCATTTTTATAACTTTTGTTTATCAAAATCTCAAATTTTCTTTTCAGATTTTCTTTTAGTAAGTTTCCAAATTGAATAAAAGTTATTTTTCCAAAAATATGACTCATTATTTAATTTTTACCTTAACTTTAAACCAATTTCTGAATTACAAAAATATTATTATGAAAACATGTGTCAAACTTCTTAAATAGAATTGTTATTATTATATAATTTCGTAAAAGATTTAATTTAAAATAATTTTTCATTTGTTCATTATTCTTTTAAATTCAATTAAACATTCTTATTGCTTCCTTTTTCTGGTTATTTTGTCGTTTTACTATAAAAATTACAGAATGAATTTTACGATATCACAACGTGATCTATCATCATCCATACAATCAAAGTCAATTGATATACTCCAGAGGATTACATAGCAAGAGCTTCTTTTATGTTTTTTTAAATGTTTCTATTTTCCTATTTTTAATCTTAAGAAGGAGGGTGAAAATATTATAGTTTATAAAAAAAAAAAATGATTACTGTTGGTGCCATTTTTTCCACCCAGGATAAATAAATTGAATTTATGTTTTGATATTTGTGTGTTTTTTTTTTCTGTGAGATGTTATGTAATAAGAAAAATCCCCTTTAATAAATAATAAAAAAAAGGAAATTCTATTGACACTTTTGACGAATAAATGCATCATTGTACTTTGGGTAAATAGAATTTTTTATTATATAAAATTTTGATAGATATTGGAAATATTTATGAATAATGGCAATTTAATGGAAATAATTTAATATTTTTTCTAAAATGAAATTAAATTTAAAATATATTTTATACGAAATTTTAAGAGAACACAAATGAGCCAAATAATGATTATACAAAAAATGTTGTGCAGCAGTTGAATCGTAAATTTCATCCCTTAGATTCGAAATTTTTTAATTATAATTTTGTTCTATTTTTTATTACCTGTTCAGGAGTATCTGATCATTGTGGTGATAGGTTATTCTGGATAAATCCATTTTAAAGAGTAGTTTAATATATGCCGTTTCTCCGTCTACTCCTCCACCGCTAGATTCTTGTTTGCCTCGACCTCCATATTCATCTACTTCTCTATTTTTTCGTTCTCTGTCCTTGAAAAATCATCTTTAAATTGGTCATCTAATACTATTTGACCATTTTTACGTTTTCATCATACAAATTTGATTCTAAATCAATAAAACTTATCAGTTTTTAATCTCCTAACATTTATTTAAGTTTAAAATCATAATAATTAAAGTTTAAATTATTATGATTTTAAACTTAAATAAATAAATTAATAAAATTCCAAAAAATTAGTAAAATTGTAGCTAACCACTTGAATCCTTGAGTTGTTTTCTCTAATAATTTAATATTAAAATCAATAAATATTTCCCAGAAAATACTAATATTTACATTAAACATTTTTTTAATTTTTTTTATTTTATTGTAGGATTAATTGTTAATGGTTTTATAAATGTCGTAATAACAACAATTGAACGTCGATATGGATTACGTTCACGTCAAACAGGATTAGTTGCCAGTGGTTATGATATTGCATCATTTTTATGTTTAGTACCAGTAACATATTTTGGTGGACGTATTGGTGCTTCAAAACCAAAATGGATTAGTTGTGGTGTTATACTAATGGGTTTAGGTTCTTTAACATTTGCATTACCACATTTTTTAGTTGGTATTTATCGTGCTAGTTCAGCTGATATAAATATTTGCAGTGGTAATAATGGAACCGTGCAGGTGAATATATTAAAAAAAATTTATTTCATATTTTTTTTTTTTTTTTTGGTGTTATATGCCTTTTAGAAAGGAAAGATTTATTTTGTTTGGTTAATAATATTTTTTTTTTGGTTTTTGGAAATATAGCACGATATGAAAATTCATATGAACTATAAATTTTATTTATTGCATATATGAAAAATATATTATCCTTAGTGATTATATATACTTGAGTATTAGGGGAGAAAAAAATAGGGTAATTAATTAAACGTATGTGTATATTTGCTGTAATGGTTAAAATGATTTTAATTAAATTATTGAAATTTTGGTTTAATAAGTAGTCAGGATTAAATTTAAAGAACTTTTGGAATTGGAATTTTTTTCATATAGTGTGAAGACTTTATTTTGGCGCAGTTAAAAAAGGTTTTCAAAATTCTGGGGGGAAGTTGACTAAATCGTAACATTTTTTAGTGTTTTGGTATATTTTGTATATACATATAAACAACAAATTTTTACCATTAATTTAGCAATACTATTTAAGTCGGTGACATTTGACATATCAGATTTAGCTCTTCATCAATAAGTTAAAAAATGCCTGCACTCTGACACTAAAATTTCTAGTTAACTTATTTTTATCAATGGTACTAATTAATATTTGTCAGAGTTCATTATAACACTTTGTTTTTAATATTCCGTGAGTTCCAAAGAAAATGATTAGTAAACTGTTATTTTTGTCACATTTTTAAAACTTGCTAATAAATTTCATTTTTAAAACAATTTCACTCAATGCTACAATTGAAAAATTTCATTATTTTTCTTTATTTATTAACATACTTGAATATTAAATTATGGTTTTTTATTGAAATTTTCCATTAAAAATTACAAAAAAAAAAATAAATAAAATTATGCTAAAATTTTTATTGACTCTGTAATGAAATATATAAAATTCGAAGATATTTTTTTTCTGGTTATTTTGAAGGTGAAAATATGAAAATATCATTTTTTACAACAAAAAAAATATTTTATAATAAAAAGAAATTTTATTTTAATTATTTCCGTTTTTAACATAAATATTATCTTTTCAATTCCATAGATATTTTCATTAAACCGAAAGAAAAACATTCTCATTTTGCCCACTTTTTATGTAATTTTCTTTTGTTAGCTTATTGTATAAATTACATAAAATCTCATAGTCAAATGTAATAAAAAAATATCTTGTAGATTTCAGATATATACATATATTTTTATCTTATAATTAGAATATTATAAAATGGTCAAAAATATTTCTTAAGGCATATTTCATTAACGAAAAAATATGTTTAATTAATGTAATTTGATATTTTTGAATGATGAGTTTTTAGTTTATCTGACATAAAGGATAATTATTATCCTTTCAGTTAATTATATAATTATATTTTACGCGATATTAAATTTCATTATGTTTTGATTTCGAATTTTTTTTTTTTTTAGTAGAATTATTAATTATTCAAAAGCATAAGAATTTATGTTACAATAAAGCAAGTCGAATACAATTTAAAATATAAAAAAACATATATATGGAATTGCAATTATATAATGATTCTGTTTGTATGGTTTTTATGATACCTCTGGGAAATATACAAAATTTACGCCATTAAAAGTATCAGAAATTTATATGCCTAACTGCATATTTTTTTTTTTTTAACCCAAAGGACATTCGTTATAATACCAATTATTAAAAAAAAAAAGAAGGGTTTATTAACTATGATGACACGTAATAACAATAAATTTCAATTATCTATGTACAAGTATAAATGAAATTAACTTTATTATTTTAAAATTTTTACATAAATATTAATAATTAATATAATTTTTTAGTTAAAAAAAAAAATTAATTAAAATTTACATAAAAAAATTATATAAAATAATTTTAAAAATTTATTTAAATGTTTTCATAATTTATACAATTTTTTGTTGTAATATTACATATAATTTCTTTATAGAATTGTGATCCCAATACGGAATCTATTAATAAACCTGAAACCGAAAATTTAACATGGAATGTTTGGTTATTTTTTGCTGCACAACTATTACATGGTGCTGGAGCATCACCACTTTTTACACTTGGCGTAACATATTTAGATGAAAATGTATCGAAAAAAATGTCATCTGTTTATTTGGGTAAGAATTTATGGAAGGAAATGTAAATTAAATACATTTTTTTAGGACTTCTTTAGAGATTTATAAAATTATTTATTTTAAAGGTCTAACCGTCTGTCTGATGATAATTTTTCTTTTTAAAAATTGATTTTTAACCAACATTAGCCAAAATTTTTTGTTAGACTAGGTTATGGAAAGGTTGTAATGTTATTTGTTTTATAATAAGCCAGGTCAGTGAGTATGCCTAATCATACTGAAGCCAAATAGCTTATTTTGATGTGGAAAGGTTTACAGATAATAGAAATTTATAGGTGATAGAAATTCATAGAATATTCGCTTAGCAGATTTTATGTTTTCAAGAAAAAATTACCATTTAATATTTAACACAATATTTTCGAAAATTACCATTCCAAATATTCAATATCATGTTACTAGACGGGCTACAATTGTAAAATATAATAGGAATTTTTCAAATGTCATTTTAAATCGCGCTAAAACTACTAGTGTAACAGTTATTTTACTGTCATCAGACAAAAAAGCCTATAAGTATGAAACTACTGAGCTGAATGGCAAACTAAAAAAAAGAAAATCGAAAATTTAATTAATTTAATGTAACAGATTATTCATTCATGGTCTAATAATTTTTCATTTAAAATATTACAATAATTTTGTTTAGGAAAGCATATAAAAATCTTTAAAATAAAATTTAATTTTTTTTTTTTATTTTGTGAAATTCATATCCGCATCAGAAAAAACTGACTTATTTTGACATCAATTCGATTAAATGATATGACAACAAAATTCTATATAATATACACAATTCAAAATATCAATGTAATAAAAAAAAATTTGTTTGTTTATCTATATACTTCCAGAATCCTTGGAAACTCCCCATATAATTTACGACAAAAACATTTGCAATTTTTTTTATTCGTATCTGTAGTTAAAATTACATATAATATCTTTTACCAAAAATAATGAATTCTTAAAAAGTTATATTTTTATATGAAAATATTTCTTATTATTTACTACAAAAATATTTTAAAAAAAAAATAAAATAAAAGGACTTTCATTTTTACATCCCCATAAATCATATTATGGCAACAGTTTATTTAATGGTTAAATTGAGTGAACACAAAAATTTTATTGCATTTTCCTTGTCTTTTAAATCCATTCTATATTATGTTTTTTTATCCTGTTATCAATTTTTATTTTCTATCCCTTATTTTATTATTGTTTTTTTTTTTTGCAAAACAATTCTATGTTTATATGAAAGGAATAGAAAAAATACGATTTGTATAAATTATCCTGGATACTAAATGCACACTAAATTTCCATTAATATTAAATTTATTAGTTTAAATTAAGACTTTATTCTTAATTTAAACTTATAATTTATTAGTTTAATTAAACTAGAAGTGTCTCGTTTGGTTTTGAATACTTGAGTTTGGTTGTCGGTGAAATTCTTATAAATTCTACTAGATTAGTAGTTGTTTTAACTAAACGTCATATTAAAATAGCAGAAAAGTAAATTGAAGAATTAAATGGAAATATTAAGTTAGCATTAGTTAGAATATTTTTGCTTAAGATTATTTTTAAATTCCACTAGATTAGGTAATGTAATTTCTAACTAGTTGCTTAGTTTAACTACTTGGTCATATTCGGCTTACAAATTCTTTTACACTCCACCAGATTAGGTAATTTAATTGCTAACTAGTTGCTTAGTTTAACTAGCTGTTCATTTTTCAACTAAACTTTCTAGGTGATTAAAAACTAATTCTTATAAATTCAACTAGATTATTCTTATAAATTCAACTAGTTACTTTCAATAAATTCTAAAGCTGTTGCTAAACACCGTAAAAATTAAGTAATGAATGGAATGGATATAAAAAGATATCTTCATTAAATTTCTTATAATTTCTACTAGATTAATTGTTAGTGTTACTAAAGTTTTATGCATTAAGTAGTGCTCCAATTCCTACCAAATTGTAAATATTGATATATGAAAGAGTTTTTCCAAAAAAATTGATTTTACAATTCTGTGCCATATATTATAATTCATATGTTTTTACTAGTTTTTAATCATAAATTAAGAGGAAATTACTATTTTTCAACTAGCAAAATTTATCAACTAGAGAAAATCGCAATCAACTACTATATTGAAAATTGCAATTTGTCTATAAGTAATTTATAAGTAATCGAGTTTTAATGAAAATTTTCTAAAAGTAAATTCTAAATAGAAATACATATAAATCAAGTGAAAATAAGTAACTAGATACAATCTTAATAAATTTGACCCAAATTTACTTTATTGTGTAATATTATTATCCATATATATTGTATTTGTAAAACTAGTAGTAGTTCTATTAGAAGTATCCCTGTATCCTGTTCAAATTGGTGTGTAATTGGTCCAAATAATAATAATAAAAAAAAACAAGATTTCGCCTGAAAATGAGTAGGGTTTCTATGTAGATTTCTATCTATATACACCCATCAGTTATAAAAACAATTTACAATTAAATTAGCACACAGTATGAAGTTAATTGGATTTTATCTGCTGACCGAAATTTTTCCATGCATAGAAATACATTGAGTATCCGTATATGGAAATATAAAAAATATAAAATATTTCAAACTGAATTTCCTTTTTTTTTGTTTGGATTTTGAAATTTATGAAGTTGGAAATATAAGTTGATTTAGACTATATCAGGATTTAGTTTTATGCCATGGCAACTTCAAATTAGACTTTTAAAGTAATTTTTCTACAGGTCATTATTGTTTGTGGAACTGTAGACGTAATATAATATATTCTATCGGAAACGATGCAAAATATATTTTATCTACCTATTATTGATCCTTCAAGGCTAATACAAAATAATAGAGAGGGTGAAAAGAAAACTAGGTAACACTTTCAATAATATTCATATTAAATTTAGAACTCTGCGGATTTAGAATTCGCGGATATTTTTTAAAGCCAGCATGGGGGATTAAAAAGAAATTATTTTGAGGCCAAAGTATGGATTAATGATTGGTATCTACCGCCAATAATGGGCAACCAGCTCTCCCAATAACGTCGATAAACGCAATAATTTGCACTACACTAACCGTACAAATTGGAACTAACACGAGACTAACTACACTAATTTTATTCTTATATTTGTCCATCTGCATAAGCAAATTAATTTTTAACAGATTTACAATATTTGAAATGGTATCAGTATCTTACCAATTTTTATTTCTAATATATTAATAATTATTAATAATTTGCGATAAAATTAAATAAAGTTTAACCTTAAAAATTTTTACGATTTTTCAGCTTTAAAACTACACCGCACCAAATTAAAAGCATTTCTTTATTAAAAATATTGTTTCTTTTTTTTCGAAAATATTATATATTTGTTTACAGTACAGAATGATTTTCTGTGTAGAAAAAAATAAATTGACAGTCTTTATAGTGTCACAGGTGGTTTTATTTCACTGAAACCAATTTGTTATTTTGCAATTTAGAAATGGGTAATTTCTTTTAGTTTATACAAATTCTATATATGAAAACAGTCATATAATCGTATATGAACTTTCTAGTATAAAGTTGCACGGTTGTATTTTGTTTTTAATCTCTCATAAAATTTAAATGATCATGACTATAAACAACACTAGACTAACAACATAGAGAAACATATTTTTTTATATACAAAATGAGTTATTAATATTATCCTGTCTAAGTGTTTTCTCGAGTTAAAGACTTTGCAAAAATTGATACAAGGACTATACAAAGGACTAAATTAAAGTATATGAAAAAAAAAATATTGAATTTAACCAAAATGAGGGATTTTATAATAAGTGCCTTTTATAATAAGTACTTTAGAATAAATTACCATATATTCTTTACGAAAGTTGAAAAGTCCAAAGAAATATTAAAATGAAAATTAATACGAGATTGTTTTCTAAATAAAAGATAAGAAAATATGCAAACACTTTTATGGAATTAGATTTTCAGTTTTTTTTTTTTGGTGTAACAAAATATCTTTTATCTTTATGATTTTGATTAGAAAAGTTATTATGTTTAGTTCCATAGAATAATCAGTATTTGGTTTGTAAATATATGGATTGACCAAATTGTCTACTCCCTAAACCAAATTTAGCTAGAATACCTAGATGAGGAACTAGTTATGCCTATTTTACTAGAAACTATAATTAGTATAAATAGATGTATAAGTATTTCTACTTAGAACAAGGAAAAATCTAGTTAAAACTTAGTTAAAAGTTAAGTATACTAGAATATATTTAATACAAGTACTAGAATTTATTTTAAACCAGTTAGTTTTCAATTTTCTTTTAATTTTAAGTAGAATTCAATGAATTATGTTATTAACTAAAAGAAATTTTTGATCGTTTATGAAAGTAATCTTACATTTTTTTACAATTATAGTTAGATTTAAAATTTTTCTTTTAAATTAACGAGAAACTAAATATAACAATTACAATCTACGATCTAAATAAAAATTTTGACTGCAAAATACTTATCGAATAAAAAATTTCTAACTAGAACTAGATACCAACTAGCATTCATAGTTACAGTAACTAGCATTCAACTAGATTTTATAATTTTCCTCTGGACTAGATTCTAAGTATACTTTCCTAACTATATTAATAATTAGAATCCCAATTGCATTAATCTACTTGCTTGGTTCTAAGTAGCATTATATTTCATTAGACTGAATATTTTTGATCAGTTCATTTTGATTTTTATATAAAAAGAAATTAGAAGAACGGACCGAAAAAAACTACTTTTATGGTGTAATTTCCGGAAAAAGTGGAAATAAAATCAATTACCATTTTTGATTGATTTAAAAAATGTAATACCATTGATTTAAAAAATGTAATAAGGCAAAATATTTATATAAAAATATTTGTAATAAAAATTAACGACAGAATTCGGTATTTTCAAATTCTAAAAATTGTTATTCATTAAAACTTATTTTTATTAGATTATAAATCTGAATTATTTAAACTAATTTCTGAGTGTAAAATAATTCTGATAAACCATTGCATTATGACTTATTGAACTTCAGATTATACATTTTCCTCTTAAACAAAATTGTAGTATATTTTTTGTGATCCTTTATTAATTTCTACAAGATATCGAATAATCCGTAAAATGTTATTCATTACCGAAAATTTCTCACTCCAATTTTTAGTATTTTGATACAATTTTACCATAAATGTTGTTTCGTAGGTTTCTGCAAAAAATACAATTATTGATTTTTTAAAATAAATTTTAAACCTATTTATTTTTTATTTTAGGAATTTACTATACCATGGCAATAATTGGTCCTGCAGTAGGTTATGTACTTGGTGGACAATTACTATTAATATATACAGATTTTTTAACAGTCAATTCAGATTTGTAAGTATAGCTAAATATAATATAATACAAATTTCCTAAAAAAAATATAATATAAATTCCAATTTTAAAATAATTATATCTTAAAGTTTTTTTTTTTTAAATTAATTTATAACCCTAATAAAAAATTTGAAAGGAAATCAATTTATTTTCCTCCTCAAAAAAAAACAAAACAAAAACAAATATATTATATCCTGAAACGCGTCCTTGCGTAAATATTAGCACAACTAAATGTGATAAAAAAATAAATAAACTTGCATCACAATATATACAAAATAATAAGAACTCACAATAAATATGAAAAATTTTCTTAATCTGATGTGGTTCTATCATAACCATCATCATATCGTCATCATGGGTACTATTTCAAGGATAATAAATAAACAGTATTTATGGTATATTAATATTGACGCATTTATTTACTTGCTGAGAACAACATAAGAACAATTTTTTTTTTACTATATGTTGCCATTTTATTAAACCCTTGGGATATATTCTTCTTTTTGGTTAGATTCACACAAAAGGTGTGCAATATTAACAACCCCTAAATCAAAAAAAAAAAAAAAAATACAAACAAAGTCATAAATTAAAGAAATAAAAAAAAAGAGTTTGATGAATTTTCGTTAAAATATTTTTTTTCTTTTTGTTAATTTCATAAAAATGACTTAATAATGGTATCTTTTCGAATTGAGATTAATAATTTCCGCCAAATTATCAAAGTTTATGAAACAAAACGGAAGATATTCAAGTTAATATTCATATTTTTTTCAGAAAGGATTGTTAAATTTAAATATTTCTGAAAATTTCTTTTGCTAACTGCTAAAGAAGATAACCTAATTGGCAATTTGGGCACTTTTTAAAGGCATGCAACATTATTGGTTTTCCAAGCTTATAATAAAAAATGTTCTTATTAATATTAAATTTTCTAATTGTTTCTAAAAATTCTTTTAGAATCGTTTTAAACAGAAATAAATTTCAAAATAATTTTAAACATTTTAGTGAATTTTTCCATATTTTTTATTTTATTTTGCTAAAACGTAATCTTTAACAATTTCATTAAACATTAATAACTAAAAATCTGATTACATACCAGTATTCATAATATTATTTCCCCATTGTTTTACAATTTGTCTTGATTTTGATAAATCTTAATTTACCTTTCTTATTAAATTTGCTAAATGATTTTTATTAAATACAGAGTGGTGTCAAATTAATGTTTATTACGTGCTACAAGTTGTCATGAAAAATTAATATGTCGCGCAAAATATTAAATTATAAAAAAAATAGTTTAAATAACGAGAAAAGCGCAGTAGTTTCAAATTTAATTTAGTTTTGATTAGTGTTTTTATCACAAATTCTAAACCTGTTAAGATAATTGCAGAAATGCAGAAAACTGTTAAAAAATCTACAATTTTTGGTTAAAAAAATTGAGATGAAAACTTTGAGATCCCAGTTTAATGTAGAAAGGCAAAAATCAAATATAATTAAATATAAATTTTTAGGCTGAATAATTAAGTTGACTGAACTGCACATAGATAGATAAGAGGAGATTGCGGAAAGACTAGTAAAATTTATAGAATACAGTAATTTCTGTTTGGAGAATATTGCCTAAAAATCACTTGGAATTTCTAATTTATGTAATAATATTAAATATGAATTTGCAGCCTAATAAATAAAGTTGTCATGCCGAATCCACGTATAACTTAACACTGTCATAGTCACAGACAGAAACAACTACTCATAATTTTGCATCCCTATATTTCATTTTTTGCACCACACTGTATAAATTTTTCAAAAACACGTGATTGCATATTTTCAGGTGTTGATCTTATTATTTATTTTTATATAATATATTAATTTTTTTTTTTTCATTTCCGCATAACGTAAAGTGTAAATATACCGCAGGGATTTTTTTCTTTAATAATTTTCATTTTTCACCATCATCCTTCTTAATAATAATAATAATAATATAAATTTCTTCCTCTCTTTATAAGAAATAATTTTTTCTGTTGACTTTCCATGTTTTGGTATTTGTTGTCATGGAGTTGTTTGTGTTCCATTTGGAGTTTGGTTATAATATCATCGTGTGTAATAATTTTTATTCTGGGTAATTTCAATTTTACAATTTAGTTAAGGGGATCATAAAAATGAAAACAAACAAATAACAAGGAAAAAAATTTCCAAAAAAAAAAAAACGAACAATTTTCTTATACTTATAAAGAATATTGTAATATTTTTTATGCTTCTGTAATATCCCCCGAAACATAAGAATATAAAGATTCAAGGACCAAAAAAAAAAAACTTATTCCTTAAGGTAATAAATCTTCAGTTAAACAAATGAAGTATTAAAATAAAATTTTGTGCTCTTTTTTGTTGTGTTAAGGTGTAGAAAATGATGTGAAATTATATTTTGAAGGATTAAATTTAGAAATTTTTATATTTTTTTTTTTTAAAGGAAAGAAAACCTGTAGGTAATAATTGTAATTTATTTAGAGCCTCATTAGAGCTAAAAATGACAGAATACATCGTATGAAAATGGTAGATTACTTCTGTAAAGATAAATTACCATTTTTTTGTTTCATTTTTATAGCTTCGAAAAAAATTTTCAATTACATATAAATATAAATTAAGTCCTGTTTATAAATTTGAAATTTTTTTAATAAAGAATATTTTGTTGTTTGTTTGTTTTTTTTATGGGGTCATATTTTTATTTCATTTTTATTTCTTTAGATGATTCTTTTTTTTATATAAGATTTTCTTCTTGTTTGTGTACTGTATAACTTATATCAGGGGCGGCTTTACGGAGAATTATTTACTGCCTGTAAGGTCTAAATTGTAGCATACTATCTATATATTTGTAAACAGGATTCTTGACAAATTGCATTGAATTAATCTAGATTACAGCTTACTGTGATAAGCGGTCAATTAAAACTGCTGGGCTATGTGTCAAAAGCAAACTGTGACCATACATTTTATGTTGGGGTTCAGAAAAGCTAATCATACTTCTATAGTTAATAAGCTTCTCAATATGGAGTTAACTTATAAATTGCTGTTAACAAAACGTAAACAAATGATAGAACGAATCTAATATAGTCAAAATTGTTTCGTGAATGTTATTCATCGGTTGTAGGAAAATTTTTCTCACTCATAATACAATTCTTTTCGTACAATTAATTTGCGTTGTCCAGTATAAAAAATAAAAAGAATTTAAGAAAAAGTTGAGTGGAATTATGTGGTACCGCTCGTCGTTTCCATTTAGGTTGCGCAATATAAATTATATTTCCATAAATGCGCCCATATACACTAAAGCTCTTTACGAGTGTTACATATTTTCGGGAGAGAGCAAAATTTAAACAAATAATGAACTTTTCGGTGGCTTTATGGTAGTGTACTAAGCTGTGGTACAAGATTCGCCCGAAAATGTTGGTCTTACTTTACTCAGCTTTAAATGAGTAGCACTAATTAAAATTTTACACTCTTTTTCCCAAAATTAAATTTAAGACTGGGACAAGTTCTGCAAAATGTGTTAAGAACAATGATCTCACTAATAAAGGTACTAGCTTGTTGCATTAAAAGTTTCTACATTATATAAAATTTCGGAAGCCATATAAAATTAGTAGGTCCAAATTTCAGTAGAATGTTATGAAAATCTTTAAGCGAGGATCAGAGTCTTCACGTGCTGTAGAGCTATGGAGAAGTAGAATAAATACATTAAGTATATTTTCAGGCGCATTAGATTACATCCCTGATTAGTCTTCCTTTTCCCAAAGGACACAAATTGAATTATGGAATTCTATTATTATACTTTATGTGTTATAATAGTTAACTAGGTCACTGTATAAATTTCGTCATCAATATCAATATACTCGCTATTTTATTAGATTTTATGGAAATGTCAGAAACAGATGAATACAAAAATTGTATACCCAATTCCATTAAAAAAAAAAAAAATTAAAATTTCCTAATTAAATAAAATTTATATAATTTTTTATTATTTTATTTTCCAGATTAGGTTTAACACCACAAAGTAAAGTTTGGATTGGTGCTTGGTGGATTGGTTTTGTATTTGCTGCTATAGCATGTATATTATTAGCAATACCATTATTTGGTTATCCATTATCATTACCCGGTTCCGAAGAATTACAACAAGAAAAAATTTCTGAAGCACATAATAGCCAAATAACAACTGAAAGTTGTTCAAAACTAAAGGAATTACCAAAAGCGTTATTATCATTATTAAAAAATCCAACATTTTTTTTTTTAAATTTAGCTGGTGCATCAGAAGGTTTAATAATAGCTGGTTTTGCTGCATTTTTACCAAAACAAATTGAAAATCAATTTAGTATATCACCAATATGGGCAGCATTATTAATGGGTATTATTACAGTACCAGCTGGAGGTGGTGGTACATTTTTAGGTGGTTATTTAGTTAAAAAATTAAATTTAACATGTTCTGGTATTATAAGATTATGTTTAATAGCTACAATTATAGCAACATTATTTACAACATGTTTTTTATTATCATGTCCAAATTTAATATTTGCTGGTGTTACATCAAATTATTATTTACCAAAACTATCATACAAAATGAATACTAAATTAACTGAAATTAATAATATTGAACAGCATTATCAAATTGATAATGAATATAATTTTAATTTAGAATCAGAATGTAATAAAAAATGTCATTGTAATAAAATGAATTATGATCCAATTTGTGGTATTGATAATATTATGTATTATTCACCATGTTATGCTGGTTGTAATCAAGAATTAAATATGGATAATTCAAAAATTTATAAAAATTGTGATTGTATTCAATCATCTGAAAAAAATAATAATACATATGATGCTATAAATACAATGTGTGAATCAAGATGTCATCATTTACCATATTTTGTTAGTTTCTGTTTTATATTAATGTTATTTACATTTTTAGCAACAATGCCAGCATTATCAGCTACATTACGGTATAGAATTTTTTTTTATAATTTAATTTAACATAAAAAAATATATTTCATAAAATAACTATTTTTAGTTGTGTTCATGATGATCAACGATCATTTGCACTTGGTATACAATGGATTAAAGTAAGATTACTTGGTACAATACCAGCACCAATGATATTTGGTGCACTTATTGATGAAACATGTATATTATGGCAAGAATCATGTGATGATCATGGTGCTTGTCTTGTTTATGATAATAAATATATGAGCAAGTTAGTTTTTAAAACTTTTATTATTGTATATAATATTAAATTAATTTTTTTTTTTGAAATAGATATATGTGGATTTTAGCTCTGATTGGTAAATTAAGTTCAGTAATATTCTTTTTTTGCGCATGGTGGTATTATATCCCGCCCAAAGTCGAACATCAAATACTGGCAACGACATCATCAACAACAACAAATTCAAATCAACAAGTTGTTGAAGTTACAAAAAAATTCAATTCAATTAATGGAATTTCGAATGATTGTATTCCAAAGCATGCGCAAGATAATAATGAAAATAATGAAAGATATTAAAATAATATTATTATTATAGATATTAATGAGAAATTAATTTAGTATACTGTTGTCTTAAGATAAAAACACACATTTTTTTAATTTAACATTTTTGGGTAATTTTAAATTTAAATTTATATTTATAATCACAATTTTGATCTGTGAATCTATTTCATTACATTGAAAAGTAAATTCTGTAAATTAGAATTTTGTTGGGGAAATCTGTTGGTTAATGCACCACTCTTTCAAAAATGAGACTTGAATATTTTGGATAATTTTTTGAATTATTCAAATTATTAATGATTTAATTTATGAATTTTGATTTTTTAATACATAAATTGTAAATTTTATAATTTTCTTAAATATACAACCTGCATACAATTGGAAATCTATCAGTTGTGTTATTTTACTTAAGAGAACAGTCTAATTTTTATATACAAGTACTAAATTAAAAAAAAAAAAATATAACTAAAAATTTCTAACTGCCATAAAGTTTATTTGAATATTTTATAATTGATGTAATATGCTCAAAAATTTTACATAAAGTAGGAATATAAATGTATATATAAATTTTTATTAACATTTTCATATTAAATAGCAATAAATTCCAAATAAAATGTAATTTTTTAATTATAATTGACAAAGTACAGAAGTTTTTCGAAATTACTTAGACTTTATATAAATATTTGTAGAATTGTGTAATAATAAAATATGGATTATTTAAAAACAGTATTATTATTAAATAAGATTTAATTTGTTAATTTATCATATTTAAAATTTAAATTTAATTAAAAATTAATTTTAGTGAAGAATTTTAATTAATAATTAATTTTCTTTGAAATTAATTTTATAGTAATATTTTAATAATAATATAATATTTTTTATTTATTATAATTAATTAGTTTTTAAATATATATATTTAATTTTTTATATAATTTTTAATTTCATAATTTGTTATTTTAATTTTAAATTTAAGTAAACAATAATAATGAATAAATATTTAGATTTTTCACTAAATATTATAATAATATTATAAATAATATTTGATAAAAAATGATACATATTTATAAATAATTACATTTTAAATAAATAAAATAAAATATTATGCTCTAAAAAATTTGATATTTTTTTGGAATTTTTCATATAATATACTAAATTGAAATGGAAGTAAATATCATTGTGTTTCCTTAAAAGTATGCAATATATATATTTCCTTATCTACAAACGGGTGGGTAAATTTTTATTAAAATTATTAATTATCAATATTTATTTATGATATAAAATTATTTGGTCAATTTAGTAAATAATTTGTTAGAAATTAACTACTAGATTTTCAATAAGTTATTTCAGAAATTTTTCTCATAATTTTAAAATTGTTGAATTTTCATTATGTATGATTATTGTTATTTACAATTTCAGTACTATTTAAATATTAAATTTATATTTTTAGGTCATAAAGATTAATATACTTAAAATTCATAGAATAAATAGCCCTAGAAGCGCCCTAAAGGAATAAAATTGTCCAACTTTCCGTTTTTATATCAAAATACAGAGATGATAGTTGAAATTTTATTTCTAAATTATTTAAAAACACTTCTGTCATGTAATTTTATTTGTAATTTGATTTTTTTAATTAATATTTCATAAACTGGCATTAACATTTCGGGAACTAAGAGAAAGAGGATACTAGTTTTGATTGGACAGTTTGTTTACCGGATTTGAGTGAAAAAAAATATATAGGGCGCTTATGATTATATTTGAATTTTTGTCGAGATTTTAAAGTCACATTGTGAAACTGGCCCTTAATAATGTCACTCCAACTAAATTAATCAGATCATATTGAAACAGTGCAAACAAAACTTGATTAGATTATTACTACGATCGTTAACTAATTTAAAATTAAATTCTAATAAACATTCAATTCCACTAATTCAACCAACTATTTATTTCTACAATATTTTTTATTCAAATTTTAAATTAATAATCAAGACATCTTAATTGATTTGATTTGGTCAAATAATCAACAGATATTCCATTATTAATAAGTACATTTCTAGCTTTTTCAACTACAGATGGAACTGGAAATATTGATCTTGTCATAATCCATGCATAATCTGGAATAAAAAATTATATTTAATTATGGAAAAAATTAATAATTAAAATTTTAAACTATGATTACCATTATGTTTAGCTGTTCCATTAAGATTTTCGGTACAAGAATATGCTACCATATATGAATCATAATCAGTACCAAGTACCAAAAAATTTGATAGTTTTGAACCTATGTAAAGGATTATTGAAATTTTAAATTATTTAAAAAAATATACATTTATTACGAATTAAATGTTTTGGAAATTCAAATTTTCCATCTTCTGCTTTTAGACTTCCTTTACGTTGAATTGGTTGACTTGTGCTAATAAAATTATTTTAATTATTAAAAAATATATAATTTAAATTAAGTAATTTATTTACATTGAACTAATTCCATTATAAACAAATGAAACACTTTGATTTGACAATAAAGAAAATTCGCTTTTAATACATTTATCACCAACTTGAAATTTTGTTGGATATTTTTCAATTTCATTCCATACACCTAAGAACTTTAATTATATTTTAAATATTATTTTTGTTTCTGAAATATATTAAATTTTTAGTTTACCTTATTTAATTCGAAATCTTCTTGAGCCTGAACTTTTGGACAAGGTCCTGATGATTGAATTTGTGCAGTTGTTAAACCACAAATTACAAGGATAACAAAACTAAGACAATTTTTATTGTATTTTATTAAATTTTATTTAAAAAAAATAAAATTTACTTACATTATTTTTTGCATTTTTTCTGATGAATTATATTAGAAATTGTTAATTTACGAATATTCTATTGCAGAATGAAAATAGAAAATGTTATGTTTTAACAATTTATACATTTTCTTTATTTGATTTGTCTATAGATAAAAAAATGTACATAAATCAGGTGAACAAATAGATATTATGATATTATAAATAGGTAATAATAATATCGATTAATGGAAAAATTTATTAGTTAGTGTATAATATTTGAACAAATGTTTAGTTTAAAATAATTCGAATTGAAAAATTGTAAATATTTTGTAATTAATTTTTATTCAAATGTTAATTTATAAATATTGAGGGTTGAGGAAAATGATTTAAAAATTATAGTGTTGTTTTAGTAGTTTTAAATTAATTTCCTTAAATAAATTTACTTACTGCAATCTTTTAACAATCAGTTTTTTGTCGACTTAACTAGATTTTTTTTGAAAATATTAAGTTTTACGAAAGTTTTTAATCGAGAAATTTTGGTCTTGTCATAATTAACATATTAGTATTTTCTGAGAAATTAAAGTATTAGTATTTACTGCGAAAATAAAATAAACTACTAAATAAAACTGATGCTAGCACGATTTGGTCCCGAATAAAGAGGATTTCATTACAAGAATCAATCATAAATTGTTAATTATAGAAGCTGGATAGACAAATGTTATTGAAATTAGCACCAAAACTAATCCTTTATAGCACTTAATCTTAAAGAGCTTTAAAAGAATTGATGGACCATAATCTAGTTATACGTTTCAAAAATGTATTAAATGACATTTTGTTTTTTCAATTTACTAGGTAGTTTTGTCACAGGACCTCGAGCTTCAGCCAATATTAAAATGACCTTTAGATGGAATTTTTTTTATAATAAATACGGTAATGAACGTCCATGTGACGTCATGTGAACATCTAAAAGGACGTCATGTGAACATCTAAATGAATTTTATTTGAACATCTAAATGAACATAAAAGTTTGTGTTACGTCATTAATGAATGTTTGATTACAAAGATTCAATAAAGCTAAATCGTGTTAAGCATAAAAGCACAGTGTAATAATTCTCTTAAATATTCTCTTTTATGTTATTCTATTGGTAATTAACGAAAGCTTAAGAGAATTTGAATTTAAAAATATGGTTAAGTTAATATAATTGTACCAAATTTGGTACTGATGGTTTTAAACAAATGTACTATAAAATTATAAAAATTTTTAATATAATTATTTTTGTTTGATTTGAAATTATTCCTAACATAATTATACAGTTACTATTTAAAATCTTAAATATAATATATTTAATAAAAAATCTTTTAGATATTTATTTCAATTATTAATATATTTGAATATGCCTATGTAAGAGACAGCGGCATTGGCCTGTAACATGGGTTTACACAGCTGCGAGTAATGGCCCGTGTAAACTTCTTTAAAATCAAAATTTAGTCACCTTTAACTTTTAAGTTTAATCAACTTTAATAAAAAATTAATAGTAATATTTGTGAGAAACATTGTCATTTTAGACTTTTTGTCGACATAATATGGTTTGTCATCAAGAAAATCTAAATTAATTAATTTAACAAGCTAAATTAATTTTAAAAAATTAATTTAGCTTGTCTAAATTAATTTAACAAGCTAAATTAATTTTTAATTATTTAAAAATTAATTTAGCTTGTTGTCAATAAATAGTTACCAATACTATTAAAAAATTTAACTCTCGGAATCTCCAAAATAGGAAATCAAATTTTTTAACATTAGAGAGTAAAAAGCATTCTAATAATTAATATTAGTGCTGTCACTCTATTGCGCTTGCTCACAAGTACCCAAATTTATATTTTTATAGTACAATCGAAAACATATTTTTTTTATTATCTTTATACAAAAGAGTATCTTTGTTTAAATTTTTCTCTGTAAAAAGAAAAATCTATCTTTTTTATGCTACAGTTCTGTCAGTTGAGTCCGATATGTCATTCCGTTGTGTATACAAGTACGGATACTTATGTTGTTTTTTATTAAAAAATAAATAAATAAATAAATAATTAAATTAAAACAATAAAAGTTTAAGTGAAACATAAAAAATTTGTTTAGTAAATTCATGATTTATTTTTATAAATTCTTATAAAATTAATAATTTTATTAAAAGATAAACTGAAAAAAAAAATATATCTTTGTATCTTTTCCGGTCATTCAACTACAGAATAAAATATTATTTTGACTGTGAAAAAAGTAAATATATAACGATTTAAGTGAAAATTTTGCTGTTTTTTTTATTAAAGATTTTTGTAATTAGTAGAATTGATTTTCTGTCTCAAGATTCTTTAATTTTATTCAGGTTAATTATTTAATATAAAATAAATTAATGTTACATAAAAAATCATTAAAAGTCAAGGTAAATTTTTTTTTTTGAAGTTGGAAAATATTTTTAAAAAAAGAAATAAACAAAGAAATGATTAAAATAAATATTTAATGTCACAATTTATAAGTATTTTTTTGATGTTCGTATTATTAATAAAATTAAAGTTTATTTTTACTGAATACAATTATTCTCATTTAAAATCAAAGTGAAAAAGACTAATTGTGTTTTTGGGATTGTTATTCTTTTTACATAATTTTATGTGTGATCAAAAATCATTATAACTTTATTGTTTTTATTTATAAATAATTTTTTATGCTTATTTAAATTTAATTTAAACGTACTTTCACTTAAATACTTTTCTTTTACATAATTCCTTTTTTTTTTGGTGTACAATAAAAATAATTAAATTAATTTGATCTGAAAACTTTGATTTTTTTTTCTGATTGTAAAAAAATATAAAACATAATAAACATAAAAAAATCAGTGAAATAAAAAATTTAATTACATTAATTTATAAATAATTAAATAAAAAAAAATATTATTACGTAAAGTGTAAATAAACAACAAAATAAGAAATTTTTTTTAAAGACGAAACCAAAAAAATTAACACACACAAACATAAATACAATATTTTAACGCCCACTCCTCCTTCCTTCCCATCAATTTTCGGCCCACAAACATATACTCAGTGAGTGAGAGAGAAAAATATTGAAAAGTTCATAAAGGAAAATTTGAAAAATCTATAAAAAAACGAAATCAAAACAAAAGAATAATTTGTGTAAAAAAAAGAAAAGGTTTATGCATAAGATCTCAAGGATTTAATAACAGGCGCACATCAGCTGGAAAAAGGATATGAAAATTTTATATTTAAAGAAAAAAAATTTATACCAAAATTAAAAGGATATTTTATATTATATTCTTGGAATTGAAGTCCTTGAAAAGTAAAAAAAAATATCAATATAATATGTTTTAAACGTAAATACCAGGATAATTGTTGTGGTTTTTTCGCAGTCAAAAAGGATTATAAAAAAATGTATAAATAATTATATAATACGGAGAAAGTAACAGAAAAAAAAATGTAAGTTATTCTGAATATAAAATTAGTAATTTTTAAATACAAGTCTTTTATTAGAATGATTCATAGGTTAGTTTTTGTTAGCAAAGTAATAACATTCGGAGTTACACAATACGATATGCCATTGAGTTGTATCCTTTGTTAGTGATTCTTTCATTTAGTGATACGTATAAAACAAAACGAAATCAAAAACGTAAGCCTTTCGATTGATATTTTTGTGTTCTGTAAAATCTTAAATTTTAAATCTTTTACGGAGCATTAAGATTTTCAGAAATTAATTTTATTATCTCATGGATTTAATTACTTTTTTTTGTCGTAAAGATAAGGATTTATGAGAAATATGAATTTCTTTTTCAAGGATATTTAATAATTAGATTACTAGGCTAATGGTATTGATAGCGGTTAATTCCACATCCTTTTCTAGGTTTTCAATTCCACATCCTTTTCTAGGTTTTCTTTACGGTGGTTTAGTTACATTGCAGGAAATTATTGTCAAAATGTCAATTTTGGCATTTAAAACAATTCAAAAACATAAAAAAGTCTTTTTTCTTAGTAGCTTAAAGTCTGTTCGTTTGTCGGACAAAACTATTTTTTGAAATTGTTATTTAAAAGAGCAAATATGAACACAAATTATTAGCAGCCTACTCAGTACCATGTCTGATGATTTAAGCATTTTAAATGAGGAGGGTGGGAGGTACAGATAAAAATTATAGAATTGGATCCCTGATTGCTCCGAAAAATGTATTTTAAAGACAAAAGTAAAATATTGTAAGTAAATACTTTCCTAAATTTATGATAGGCCCAAAGTTAGAAAGGTTAAATAAAAGGATTGTCATTAATGTCGTAATACTTTCGGTACTTCCGGCTCGTAATAATTTATCGTAATATTTAAATTGGAATTTAATTTATCCTTATGCCCCTAAAAAAATTATATTATGTGTATACTTTGAGTTGAAACTGTCTTGCAACCTAAAAAAGCACATAATTATAAAACTTATGGATAAAAACACTGCTGCGCATCATTTTTCTTTATAATAAACCAAAAATTTTATTTCGTAATAATAATTTATATAATTTTTAATGATAAAAAATTATATAATTTCATTTTATTTTGTTTTTTTTACATTAAATTTTTATAATTTACTATTTTTTGGAAATTTTTAATGCGTTTTATATCAAAAACATGTGCTTAAATCAATTTTGCTTTCCACATAAAACAGCTGTTTTTGTTTGTTTGTTTATTTTAAAAAAAAAAATAAAATACTTTTTTTTAATGTTGAGTATATTCATAGAAAGTTTTCCATCTTTTTCACTCTATAGATAGCAATAATTATAAATTTTCATTGTAAAACGTTATAATATGTCACCCTAAAATTTTTTCACCAGATTTTTATCTTTGTGATATAATTATGTAGAATGGAAATAAATTGAAAAATTTGATATTATAAAATTAAATACATATTTTAAAATTTTTATAGAAAGATATTAGTAGTAAAAATGTATATAACTAAAAATTTAACCAACATAAAAATTATAATATAGTTGAATATTTGTGGTGACAATGACAATAGGGTATCTGTATATCTTTCATATATTTTGTACACTTGTGCAGTGAATTAATTGTTTTTCTTTGTATCACAAAACAAAAATAAGGAAAATGTTTTTATGTAAAGCAACATAATCTTATAGAGATAATTTTTTTTAGTTAAAGATAGTTTTTTCGTTAAAAGATACTTTTTTCAGATAGAATGAAAGGAAGGCTACATAAAGTTTATCTTTATAGAGTTTTAGAGATTTTTTTTTTGTTTCGTTTGTACTCTTAAAATCTAAAAACTGACAGTAAAAAAAAATTATTTATTTTGTAAGAAAGAGAGAAAAATAAAATATGTATATATTTCAATTTTTTATGTTGTTGATCTGTTTTTAATTTTTGACTCTGAAAAATATTAGGCAACTTTTTGGCATGCTGTTTTTTTCTGTGTTGTTGATGTAATAAAAATAATTTTTCTTCAGAAACTTTTTTCATAAACACGCAACAAATAAAATTATTTTTTAACGCTTTGTAATTTTTTTTCGGGTAATTTTTCTTTGACGTTTATATTATTTTTTTTTTGGATAATTTTGTTTTTCTTGTGGAAAGCATTTTTTTAAGGCCTTTTTTATTTATAGAAAAAAAAAACCCTTATTTTATTTAGGTAGTTTTCTGTCGATTGTCTGTCAGTCAGTTTTTTAACAAAATTATTATTTAATTTAGAAGATATGCATATAAATTATTTGTAGATCATAGACCTAAACCTAAGTCTGGAAAATTTATCACTAATATTATTAGAGTACTATGTCTAATATTTGCGAGTATATCAAGTACTAGTCGCGGTGGTATTCTAGGATACCTGTGTTCAGCCCTTTTTTCAAATCAATTGGAATGATTTATTAGGCACAGCGAAAGAAAATCTAATTGACGAGTAAGACGAAAAACTACAATTTAAAATCATAAGTTTTTGACAAAAATCGATAATAGACCACAATTTGGGAAGAAAAGTAAGAGTATAAGGAAATTGACGTTTCTGTTTGACAGTTTTATACCTATCCAGAAGGATGGAACAAAATATATGATAATCTTTAGAAACTATTAAATAAGCCACCGATATTAATAATAGAAGGGATGTTATAATCAAACTATTAATTTAGACTACAATTAAAAGAAATCCAATAATGATGAAACTATACTAAACATTTGTTATGCTTCACATCATACTAATATTATTATTTTTTTTTGGATTATTTAGAGTGCTCATAATATTGTGTGGGTGTTAAAGGTTTTTTTTATGCTTTATTATATAAATTATGTCCTTGGAACAGAATTGACGTGATTAATTGAATGTAAATTACAACAAAAAAACAAAAAAATTATTTTTATGATTGACCTACACACAAAAAAAAAAAATTTGTAACGCAATTTGTGGAAAATTTATTTTATGTACCAAAAAAAAAAAAATTTTTTATTTTTTTTTATTAACTCTTAGCTTATAATTTATTTAGTAAAATTAACACTTAATATTAAAATTAAGTAAAATTAATTTTTAGTGCTAAAATTTATGAAAACTAAATAGAACCAGTTTAGAAACTACAATAATGAAGTCAGAACTAGTTATAATTTTTTATTTAATAACATATTTTTTATTTTTTAATTACATAAATATTAACAAATAATAAGAAATGATATTTTATATTTTATCGATTCAACATTTTCAACAAAAAAATCATTGTTCAAACAATATGAAATGTTGACACATATAATTGACTTAAAATAACCGATAGACAATAGAAGTGTACAATAATGTTTTTATGCTTGGAAAAAGTTGGTGGTATTATTATGGTGTGGAAAAATACAAAATGAAAAAAATATTGGACAAAATATTACATAAAAAATGTAGAGTTAGTTATTAAAACTGGAATCACTTAAGTCGTACTTTTAAAGTACCTGAATTAATTTTAGTAAATTCACACCCCTAATAGAAGACTGCCATATCTCAAAATTTATAATTTTGCGAAAATCGAATTGAAAGTTGGATAAGTTTTATATGGTATTAGGGCACTAGCTTTTAGAAATATGGCACTTCAAATAGCAAAATACAAAAATATTTAAACAGAAAATTTGGTTTCAAACGGTAGAAATTTACTGGTGGTTAATTTTTACTGAAAAGCCTTAAATATTGAAATTTCAATTTCTTCGCCATAGATTCAGACGTAGAGATGAATAAGTAAGAGAAAAATGTAAGGAATTCCCAGTTTATTTACTTCAAGTAAATAATTTAATTTTTTTGAGATATGTCAGTCTTCTGTCAAGGGTTCGAATTACAGTTCGCATTAAATGAATTTAATTTAAGAGTATTTCATTGATAAATATACCGAAACATAAATTAATTTTATATATAATTATTTTGTTCACTTTCTATCTATCTATATTTTTAATAATATCAATAATTTTCACTATAATTTTATTATTAAATTCTGTCTAACAAAAAAGCCAAAGTTCACTAAACCTAATATAATGGTTGAGTGATCTTTGGCTTGTTTTTTTTTTCTTGATTATGTTGATAAATATTTTAAAGATGTATTTTAGACAAATAGCAAAAGAAACACAAATTTTACTTTAAGATTCATTTTTCTTCAATTTTTATGATGTCTAAGTACAATTTTATTATCTTTAATTGTTTATTCAAGTGTTAAAATATTTAAATATTTTTTATTTAATTATAATTTTTGTTGTTTTATATTTTTTGTGTGCAAGTTGCATCTAAATTTTATGCCAACATAACAAACAAAAATTTAATTAATTTTTTTTTAGAAAATTTTCCATTCATTTAAATAATTATTTTAACAAAAATAACAAAAATTGTAAAATTGAGTAATAAACAAACATAAAGATCATTTTTGTTTTTTATAGTCTGATAGTAGAAAATAATTACTGAGCTATTAACAGATAAGAAGTTCTGATTTAAATTTATTATAATTTCTGAATTAATTGCGTAATACATATATTTTAAAAATAAATTTCTTTTTTTTATGATTTTTTTTAATGATTTTCATAAACAGAAGTTTACAAAACAAATATTTTTTTTCAAAAGAAAATGGTTATCAAAGTTTTTTTTTGTTATTTTTATGTTTTTATGCAGAATTTAAATTACAAAGTTTTAAAAAAAGTTTAAAAGAATGTTTACAAACTGACATTGATTTATCACTATTATTTAGACGAAGAAAAGAAGTATTAAGGTTTGATCTCTGTTGTTATTCTGCGATGAGTCATAACAAGATTAAAATATCATATCAGTCTTTGGGTACCCTGCCAACTGAGGTATAGTCACTCTAGCTGAATTCCAGCTGAATTATATACCCAATTGGTGGAGATTGAATTGAATTTATCTCGTTAGAATAACATTAGCAGAGAGGTACAGAATCATTCTAATTTAGAATCATCGTGGTAAGATTTAGAAATGATTTTAAAATATTGCTTTGAAGATACTATATTTCAGGTGAAAATTGACAGTTGTATTTTTAACGAATTCTTGGATTTTGTTAAGCTCTTATATTGTATTTGTAGATTTAATTGTTAAACATGGTTAATTGGTAAGCATAGCTAAACTTTTCTAATTTCAGTATAGAAATTATTCTCAATTTCGTTGTGATACTTCAAATCGAAAATGAGAATAATTAGAAAGATTATTCGTATAATCAGATTAGAAAGATTATTCGTATACTCCTTGTCGTCATAGCACGTGAACAGTCTAGATTAGACCTAACATTCAATTACAATGTGTACCTCCTAATTTTATATTGATTCCGAATCATAAATTTGTTATAGTTAATTTTAATGATAATAAGGAAATTGGCTTTATTAGTAATATATTTGTGGTTAGCAAATGGCCTCCACCGTCAGTATTTTTTCCAGCCTTAAATTACATTTGTCAAAGCTGAGTAAACATACACCAACATAGATCACTAAGACTGAAAGTGATTTCCGTTTCTGCCGCATTAAGCCACTGTCGGTGTCTAGTGAGAAGTAGAGTTGGTTTAGGAAAATTAATCTAATACCCTGTTCCTTAATTGTAGTAAGTAACGAAAGTGCTGCATATTGTTTTTGTTTTAAATTTTTTTTAGTAAAATATAATTTTATTAAAATGAAATCTTTGTTACATAAAAAATCTAAATCAAAATTATATTTACTATGCAAAAATTGAAATACCTAAAATAATAATTGACCCCAAAAATTAATTGGAAATATACTGTATTATTAGATGGTATTCTCCATCCAATCAAAAATTCAAAATATAAATCCAAAACAAAAAGAACAATTTGTTAAAAAAAAAAACATTTAAAAGCATAAATATATAAATTATATGATGCCGGGATCATGATTCACATGAAATATGACTCAAACCACCAGACTAACAAAATATTTAATAAGTACTCGTATATGCTTTTTTTTTTATGAGATGAGCTGTAAATGGTTATGCATGATATTTAATTTAGTTTTATTTTTATGTTTATTTTGCATTAAAATTTAATTTAAAAAAAAAAAAATATGATATTTTACTTTTGTTATGATCATTAATAATAATTTTTGTTTTGTGTACAAGTAAACTGACTCTTAAATTGAAGGTTCTTGACCGCATTTCTTTGTCATTTCTTCTGCTTTTTTAAATATCTGCTTAAAAGTGCTAATTTATGTGTGTAAAAAAAAAATTGAAACCATATTTTTTAGTACTTAAAAATATAAAAATCAAAAATAGTTTTTTTTTTTTTTATAGAAATTAGGTGGAATTATTAAAATGCGGTCATCATTAAGTATTAGAGAATTTATTTTTGTATCTGATATTCATAATATAATCATTATAATGTATATATTGTATTTATGTAATCTAATATATTGAAATGTTTTGAGATATATTCTTTTTTCCGTTATCTGAGAATTCTATAATTAAATTAATGAAAAATAAAATATTTTCTATTATTTGTCTGAACCTGTTTTATAATATTTATGCATATTTTTTATACATATTCTTTTCATTAAAAAATATATGCTAAACAAAGAATCACGAATGATGTTAACAAACAAAAAAATCAAAATTTAATCTTGTAGGTTTGTAAAATTTGCGTTTTAAAGAAATGCTGATGGTTATAAAATAATCTTAATAAATAGGAGACAGTCACCGAAATTGTACCACTTTCTAAATTAGTTTTAATTAATCATTTGTGTACCTAATGCTCAACAGAATTTCAGAACAAATTACCATTTTTTTCATAAATTAACCTAATGACAGTAAATTATTCTAGATAATTATTCTAATCTACAAATTTTTAACAAATAATATATTTAAATAGCAATATTTCGCTTCGAAATTCAAAAACATATAGATTGTGACAAAATCAATGCATTTCTAATTGCATTGTTTCCACTTAAATTGAACTTGCACAAAATGATAAAAAAATGGAAATTTAAGGTTTTAATTCCACTATACACAGATCATACATTTACATAATCATAAGATGAGGTCTCAAAAAGCACACTGTTTGTATAAGCAAAGGCAAGCTTGAGAGCAGATATTGTTAATCTTTAATATAAATAAATGAAGAATTTAGATGAAAGTAATCTAAATTGCTTGTATTTGGCAACTAAATAATATTATTCATATCTATTAATGGAAAACTGTGGAAAATTATGATAAATAAGTTACACATTAAAAGTTAATTGATCA
This sequence comes from Empis livida, assembly GCA_963932195.1. Taxonomy (NCBI): domain Eukaryota; kingdom Metazoa; phylum Arthropoda; class Insecta; order Diptera; family Empididae; genus Empis; species Empis livida. Next base: position 15,367,671 of record OZ010649.1, read on the forward strand.
CACTTTATTTATTGTCATTTTAAGTTTCATTTGTGTCAGACTATAGTTTTTATACCGATTACCATAAGGGTTTTTTTTTAAAAATTAAAATTAAGTCAAGATTTTTATATTTTACAAAGCCGAGTATTATTAAACTATAATTTTAAATTTTTCTACTACTGGTTTTTCGGTGAAAAATAATTTTTCTAAGTAGAAAAAACATCAAAATTCAAATTTATTATCGAACATTTTATTAATTATTTATACACGTAGATACCTAAAATACTTTTATTAATTATTTATACACGTAGATACCTAAAATACTGAAAATTGGCACGTTTTAACTGTCCCTCCCATATATTTATTATTTATTTGCGAATTAGTTCTAAGAAAAAATTGAAATTTTAATTGAAAATTAGTTTTTAATATCTTAAATCATAATGAGTTATCCTTCCAATAAATTTTGTGGAATTTTTTATAACCTAAATTAATTTTGTGATCGTATTGGTATTATATAAACAGATCCATCAGTTTTTAATCTTATAACTTTATATAACAGGGGCTGTTTTTAATATAAATTATTTATATTTAGCTAATTTTTGTATTTTAACTTCTTCTTTTTGCACTTTTATAAATTTAACTTAAAAACTTCTGTAATTTTTGCGAACAGTTGAGCACTGTTTTTTTTTTCATATTTAAAAGTCAAATATAAATATTTATTTCAAAATAAAAAATAATCAATTTACGAATTATTTCGAAGAAAAAACTTAAATATTTCTTCGAATTTTTTTTTTTTACATAAAATTATCAATGTGGATGAAATTGTTAAGTTGACATTTTCATTTTGATGAAATAACATTTAAGATTCTCAGTTTCTTACAAGTATATAAGTGAAATTTGCTACAAGTACTTAACATTAATATATCATATATACATGTATATGCAAAAATATCTAATTTTACAAAAATGTCACTTAATATCTTTATCCTCTAAGCTTTTCAATTCCCTTATATTGGCAGTTTTTTTTTTATAATATCAATTAGCGTTTTGTATTTCGTCTGCTATTTCAATTATTTCACAATCAAATCAAATATCTTTATTAAAATTGTCATTAATAATCGTGTCTGTAGAGCTTTCTATTTTTTTATTATATGTACTAATGTCTTTATTTTTGTACATGCACAATAATTTTCAAATATTCATTTTAAATTTCTGCCATGAAATTTGATTAAAGATTTTTGAAATTAAATTAAATTCATCACTTATACATAAATTTATGTAATTTTAAAATAACCTATAATTCTGAAATATATTATGTTAATAAAATTATTAAATAAGACTAATTAATGCAAATATTCTTAAAATATTTCTAAAATTACAGAAAAAATAAAATAAAAATACATATAATTTATAATTGCATTATAAAGTTTACTTAAGCATAATTTAATATTTCATAATAAGATTTTAATGCCAACATGCAATTAATTACAAAATTATAATAAACATAATTTAATGAATTTTTATGTTTAAAATTATTTTAATTTATGAGTAAATGTTGTTTGATTATTTTACCGATTCAATTGTAAAAATATTTTAAGTGTCAAATTAAAGGACAAATTATTAAAAATACAAGTGTTTTTTGTTTGTAAAAATATAAATCAGACCCCCAGATTAATTAAAAATATCATTTATATATTTCGAATCTATTTTTGTAATGATTTGTTAAAAATTCTATCAGTTTTACCATAATTAATACTAAGAATAATAAATTTCTTTCAATCATTATCACAGTTAATTGAAGATTATGAAAATTAACATAATAATAAATATGATAATTTAATTTAACATAAATATTTTCCCCGCCTCCAATAAATATTATTCATTAGAAAGTTTATTTTGTTAATTAAAATTTATAATCTTTAACAATTTATAAAAATAAAAGATTTCATTTTATTGAAAAAGCTAAGAACAGAAAGATTATGATCTTAGAAAAAAAAACATTTATTGTAAACAAAAAATATCTAAAATAAAACCAAAAAGATTAAAATAGTAAACGTGCCGCAGAAAATATCTTTAAATAAATTTGATTAAATTAAATATTTTCTAAGAAATTAATTTAAAATTCTTATTATAAATGTAATTAATTTTAATTGTACCCAAAAATATAACAATTTTTCAATACCAAAACCTAATAATCTCTTTTTATAAAAAAAGAAAACATAAATATAATTAAATTAGAAATTATTATCTTTTGTAATTGTAATGAAAAACATTTTACTTTAAGGATAATTTAAAAAAAAAGATTTTCTGTGTTTTTCCAAAAAGTTGAAACAAAAAGAAAATATTATAGATTATATATATTTTCCAAGAACTTTTGAAATGAAATTACCTTGATTGAAGCTTTACTTTTATGGTATTTATATAAGAAGTCTTACAGCATAAAAAACAACAACATAAAAATGATACGAAAAAAAGATTGAATAATTATTCTATTTTTATCTTTTCAATTATTGGAAAACCAATGTAACCAAGGTGAAAAAGTGAAGAAGATAAAAAGATTTTTCTTCTTTTTAAGTAATGTTATATAAAATTATGGTAAATTTACAGACTGAATTGTTGAAAAGCTTATTTTTAATTATAAATTTGGAGATTTTGTTCATTTGTCGGATTATTCAATAAAATATCGTCCATATAAAATATAGTCCATTCAAGCGAGGAATAGAGAAGATTAAATGAACCTTGAAAATGAATGTATGGTTAAAAAAAACATTAAAAGTTACAGTGTCGCTGCTATTAATGAATTAAATGAATTAAATAGTGTTGCTGCTATTAATGAATTAAATTAGCATGTGGGAGGAGAAATAGAAAATATAGGAATTTGAATACTTGAAAAAATTGATACGCTCCTTCAGAGTTTTTCCTGATAACAATTTTATTTCGACTCAGCTATGTAAAGTTTTGGTAATATTAACTGAATTTTTGTATGGAAAAAGATCTTGTCTGCTGATCAAAACTTTTGAAACTGAGGTATTTCGAGACCTTTTGTTCAATTGTTATTTGGTTTTGGCTGATACTGAGTCATCTGTTTGGTTTGTTTGAAAGACCTAATACCCTAAAAAACCAAACAGAAATTACGTAGACTATGTGGGTTTATGGTATAGGTTAGTCGATGGCTCATTTACTTACTCTAATAGCACATACACTCATAATTGCTTCTTTAATGAGCTTAAAAGATTAAAAGATTGATTGTCTCTATTCTAGCTATCTACATAATGTTGTGTAGATACTAACATTCCGTAAACTTTTTGGGACAGTTGTAAATTTTTCAAGGATTTCTTTTCCTCTCCGCATCCTGTACAGTCTAAACAGTTAAATTTTACTCAGTGCCCCCGGGCAGCATGTTCTTGGCTGGTCGCAATACCGATGGAAATTTGGGCGGTCGCAAAACCGATGGATACACTTCCATCGGTTTTGCGACCGCCAAAAACCTATGGAAGTGTATCCATCGGTAAGTGTGAAAATTGTCTTACGACTTGGATGGCTTCATAGGAGTTCCGAAAGTATTCACTCAGCAAAAATAGTAGTAAGCTTAATAATTTGACTGATAATCAAAAGGAATATCATAATACTATAAGTCAGATTTCTTCAGTAATCAGTATAACCTGTTGTCCAACCTTAAAATCTAAACCTAACCTAACCTAATATAAAAACTAAAAATTTAAATATTTCAGGTTAATAAATATAAAAAAATCGTGACAACAAAACGTAAATTTAATTTAACTATTTTATAGCTAAAAATGTTATAATATTATTAATAGTTTTTTTTTTTAAAAAAAAAATAACAGTTTTATTATGTCATTTTAAAACTAAAATATATTCTTAGCGCAGCAACAAAAATCATTTTTCATGATTAAGTGCTATAAGAGTTTTATTCTTCAAGGACTATAATTTTGAATATAAAACACAATGTAAAAAAAAAATAGCTATGATTGTGCATTATGACGAAAATTAGAAATGAATAGATTGAAGAAAAGATTTATAAAAATAAAATGATAAAAATCAATAAGAAAATAGCTTTGCTTTTTTTTTTAAGTAGGTTGACAGAGTATTTTTTTTAAGAAGATTGAAAAAAAAAATTATTGAACTATTAATAAAATTCAATTAGAAGCACTATATGTGTGCCATTTAGAAGCAATAATTTATTACCAATATTAATTATAGTAAAATGAAGCATTTGTTAAGTATTCTATTTTGAAATTAACTCAAGAAATACTTTAATTTATATGCACAATCATTTTATTTATTTCAAAAACTTTCTTTGATTTGTAATATTTTAGTAAAAATTAATACTAACAAATTGTAATTTTTTATTAATTCTGTAAATAAAATTAAATCTTGTGTAATCTGATTTATGTAACTACAAAGAACCAGTTTAGAAACTACAATAATTTAGATACAACTCGTTCTTATCTATTCGTTATGAACAAAGTATTTATTTAATCGTTTCTATATATTTTCAACATAAAAATCTGAAAATTGTTTGGTTTCTCTTCCGCAAACAACAAAAAGATATGTTGACATATATAATCTACTTAAAAATGTCAGATAGATAAATAGAACAGAGTAGAAATTTGAGTTGTAATTTTTTTTTATATTTGGAAGAATTTGTAGTATTAAGGTGTCATATAAAACAAATGGTAAAGCTTAATATGCAGTTCGCTGTGATATGTAATTTTCATACAAATTTAATATCATGTGAAAAATTATGCTTATGATTTTATTCTTATGCTTATGATTTTATCCTTCATGTAATGATTTACTTTGTAAAAGGATATATAAAGTTTCACTGGCTCAAATATTCAAAAAATTATTTCGCAGCAAGAATTATGTTATTTGACCATTTTGTTTAGTTGATTTGGTTACTTGGTTTTAAAAAATTCATCAACATTTTTTTTTATACTTTTGAATAGTACTTAATACGTTGTCACCACTTTTTCTCAAGTTTTTCACGATAGTCTTCACTAGGTCGGAAAATTTCATTTCACGGCGGACTGCATACTAAGCTTAAAACATTGACAGAAAATTTGAAAATTAAATCTGCAATAACTTATAGTGAAATTTTAAACAATTACTAAGTAAATTGAAATGATCACAGGTTAAATTGTGTTAAATATTAGATTATTAGTATTTGGAATAGAAATATAATAAATTTAATGAACGATTTAAATTTCTAGTATTTCCAGTCAATTAAATTTATAGCCAAAGATTTCACAGAACAGCTCACAGATTTAAAAGATACAAATTATCATCAAATACACTAATATTAAAAATTCGACTACAAGGACATATTTGTACAGTATTATGTTGTGCTATAATTGTTTAAATAAAGTTTGTCATTTATTAATGTTTATTAGCTAATATATCTTAAAAATACTTTATATTTTGTTATTAATTATTTCGAGAAATAAATAAATTGTTCTGCCAAAAATTTTTTATATACATAATCACAATATTTTTAAGAAATTATATAAAATTACTTATATCACCAAAAAGAAAAACAAAATATATTATATAAAAATCATGACAATAATTTATCTCTAAATATAAAAAAAAAAAACAAAAATCTGAATTGTTTAGTTATGTAATATTCTGCAGTCAAATATTTATGTTATAACAATAATTTTTATTATAAATTTATTGCTACAAATTTCTTATCACTAAAATATATTTTGCTTTCCTTGGCAAAATAAACTTTTGTGATTATATTTTCAAGTTTTATAGTTTAGTTATTAGAATGATTTCTAGAATAAAAACATTATTATTTTTTATTTTATCGCAGCTAAAATGCTTATTCAGTTAAAATTTTAATTAATTTTTAATGTTAGTTTTGATGATCATATCATAGTGAATTGATTTTATTGTATCCATGTAAATTAACTGAAGAAAAACATCATCCAAAATTTTTTATTAAGGACTAGTTTCACGGTACGAGTTTAAACTCTCTCAAGTGTTAAACTACAGTTTAAATTATTTCTCTGTTTCTCAGTGTAAGTTTAAACGTTATTTTCGATTTAAACTTAATATTTAAGTTAAACTTCAAATTAATAAACCAAATATTTGATAAAAAATTAATATAAAATTTTTAAAATTAAGCTGTACTTAGATAGGTCCAACAAAATCGGGCCAAAATAAGATGGAAATAAAAAAAAAAATGGTATAATTTCTGTTTATTTTAGTACACATTTAATGTTTACAAGATTGACACAACCTAATCGTACTCACGTACAAACTACCTTCTTTTTTAAATTTTACCTCTGCACAATCTGTTCTGAGATTTTCAGGCCCAAATTGACTGAACCAACTTATGTAATAAATTGAAAAATCACAATATTTGACAAATTCATATAAAATTTACAAAATTCAAATATAAATAAATTCAAAAATCAATGCAGTCAACATATTTAATTTCAATAAAATACAAATTAAAAGAATGTAATTATCAATTGATCAATTTCTACTACATCAGCCTGATTCATAACATTATTTTCAATTTTTAATTCACCATAATACATATTTTCCAATTTAAGTAAAGTGAGAAAAATTGACAACTGTGAAAATGAATGAGTTTAAATTGAAAGTTTAAATAACAACTTTTCCCAGTTAAGATTAACTTAAGTTTAAATTCTGAATGTGAAACTGGCCTTAAAAGTTTCCTAAATAATTTAATAAAATAATATTTATAGGGAAAAAGTGTACTTGTTCTCGTACACAACAAAAATTGTTAATCACAAGGGAACAAGTTTATATTTTTTTTTTGGTTTATTGGAGGTCAAATTAATTCATAAATAATAATGTAGATGTAGATTACCCAATATCATTATAAGAAACTTTGTAATGGTCCTATACTACTTATTATACAAACTAAAACAAAACAATCTAGAAATAATTCAATGTAATTATCATTGAACGGAGCCCTTTAAAATGTGAATAATTTAACTAAATTGACGTAGTTAATTTCGAAATATATAAATATATTTTTTTTTGGTTTTAAATAATTGATATAATAGGGCTATAATTTTATAGCATAATTTTAATTTGATCTAAAATTACAAAATCCAAATCAAGTTTTAAAATGATTTAATTTTTATTTTATATTTTATAATTATTGACTTTCAAAGAGTAAATTTTATTTATGTAATTGGATTGCTCCCATGATTTTAGTTGTGAACAAGTTTAATTTAACCATATTGCTAAAAAATAAATCTGTTAAGAAATTATTTAATTCAATTGGCAGTAAGTTAGAAGAGAGGATGTAAATAATTCCAATATTCATGAAGTTTTTTTTTTTCAAAAGTAAATTTTTTAATAGTTTTTATAACAAGGCCGTTAATAATGAACTTATGGTGTAAATAATTTAATTAATCGTTTAAAATAATTTGGAAATTGTCCTTGTAAATTAAATACTTTAAATTGTACTTTATAAATATTAGAAATATACAATTTTTTAATCATTTTTGTAGTATTTTGTCTAGAAGTTGTTTATAAATAGTATTAAATATAAAAATTGAGAGTTTTGTGAAAAATATATTCATTATGTTGTAATGTATATAAGTAAAAAAAGTAGATTTACAATTAGTTATTTTTTTTAGGCCAGTAGAGCGTAAAAGTGCCTAAAATACAATTAAATTTATTCAATTATGTTTCATCAAAATTCTAATTTTTAAAAGTCTTTTTAAATTTGACCAATTAACAAATGGTATTTTCCAAATTTAACTATTTTGTTTACTAAATTTTGAAAGCCATTTTTTATATTTAAGATCTTTCTACAATGTTAGCGTAAAACAATAACCATTTTTTTAGTTATAGGTATATGCTAGCTAATAAAGCTGGCCATTCTTCAATGTCAGGGTTGACTAAAAGCTAAAAAAATCAAACTAGTGTTACGAACAATATGAAAAAGCATAAATAATCAGTGCAGCTGGAGATGGTGGTCGAATTTTATGTATAAAATAAAATTTAATAATTTATAATCAATTAATTTTGTTTGTTTAAATTAAATTAATAAACAAATAATATCAATTTAATAAAAAAAATATCTTTTAGTACCAACATTCCCAAAAAAAAAAAACATATTATGTATGATTAGGAGTTCCATAACTGAAAGTAATTTTTTAAAAATTGCTCAACTTTTTTTTAATCAGAGTTCAAGTCAACGCCAACATTAGAGACTGTTTTCCATACGTTCAACTTTTTTTTAGTAAAAGTTTCCAATTTTAACTAGCATTTTTTATCAAAAATCTTAGTACCACAAATTAGAAACTACAATCGGAAACTTAATTTTTTTTAGTAAATTTAGTAGATTCTTTGTACTGTCATTTTGTTAGCATAAAATATCCTTAAAAATATTATATATTACCTTCCAGACTTAAATTACCTTAATGAAGATTATTTCGTTTAAAATACTATTTTAAAATACATCATTTATTCAATTTACACTGTCTAGCCAACAGTGTAAATACATACATATGTTTTTAGTAAATGATTAGCTTTATGATACCCTTTTTTATATATTTCTGTTAAAGGATTCTATGTAGTTTAAAAAAAAAACGTATTCTCCATAGTTTTTTTTTATTGAATCATAAAAAAAAGTATATTACTTTCATTATATATGAAACATTTCTGTATCCGTAATATTCAGTGAAAGTATGTATATAATTTTTATTTTTGTTGAAAACCACAGAGTAGTAAATAAAAAGCAAAAATTTTTTTTTTTTTGTATACTTAATGTCCTTTTTTTATGCTCATTTTCCGTCTTTTAGTGTCATTGCACCTACGGATGACATGTTCTGCTGATTAAATCTCAGAAATGAGAAACAATAATAAGAACGTTTTTTTTTTTAAACGCTTTTTCTTTTTTGTTAGTATTAATTATAATTATATATACTTTTATCCGGTTAATGACCTATTTAGTTTTATATGAGAGTGTATATCTAAAAGTGGTATCTTAAAATATTAGTTCTAAAAATTGTTCTTTGTTCTTTCTGATTTTTTTTTTTTTTTGTAAAACTGATAACTAAAATTTAACAAGAAACTTTAAGTAAAAAATGATAAATTAAGAAATAATTTTTGAAATAACGAGTTTCTTATAAACTTTTTTCAATAAATTAACCAATCTTACATAAAAGATTATCAAGTATTTATTTAAAAATTAATGTTTAAGATTATATCATTTAATAAAATGGAAATTTCTGGGTTATTCAATATTCAAATATCAAATTATGTAAGATTCATTTCATAATAATATATTAGATACTAAAAACCCATAATGTTATCTGATTTAGCACTCAAACTTTATACGTTGATTCTACAAAATTATAAAAATTGGCATCACTAATTATGACATTTCTATGTTCAATTTTTTAAAAGAATATTGAAAATTGTACTGAAATAATGATTGAATTTGAAGAGTAATATATTAGTTACAATTTAATTAATGATAATTATAGATTTCTGATTATATTATTGATACTTTATAAATTTCTGATAATTAATTAAAATTTGATATAATAACTTGTTATTTTCTAATTATAATTTAATTACCATAAAATTACACTAATTAATACGTTTTTTTATTGATTTTTAGTCAATTAAATTTTAATTTATATTTTATCAATTAATTTTTTTTGCTAATATTAAGAAATGAATCACTACAACTAGAAATTTTAATAAGTAAAGTAATAGCACAATAAATGTTATCTTACATATAACTATTATTCAAAATTAAAGTCCAAAAATTGAATATAGGTGATAACCAGTTCCTAAATCTCACTACTGCTTTTATTCGGCAACTAAATAATATTTTTGTTATCTTTGGATATGATAAAAATGTTATAAAGAAGTAATATCAATATTAAAAGTTAATTGGCCACGCATGTACATATTTATTGTGGTTTTAAGTTTTAGGTGTGTCGGATAATAGTTTTAGTCTGGATTATCCCTAAGGTGTTTTTGGATTTTAAATTAAGATTTAATTGGTTTATATTTTACCATGATATTAAATTAATTTAAACTTTAATTTAATTAAATAGCTTTGAAATTACATATTTATTGTATTAAGTTATAATTTGAATTTAGTTGCCCTTAATTAGATCGCTATGTTTATTTTAGGTAATTTTCTGTATATTAGTAGCACAGTGCTACCAATATTCCAAAATTGTATCTTTCCTATAAAGACAAATTGTCAAAAAATTAAGTTTATTGGATAATAATATTTAGAAAATCAGTATCCGAAATTGTACCCTGTGAAATCTTTTTTACTTCAGCTTTGTCGGAAATACTACTCCTTTGTTTCGGTAAAAAAATAATTTTTCGAACTACGTATTTAAATTTATTACAGAACATAAACCTTTTACTAAGGATTTTCACACATAAATACCAGAAATGATACCCACGTTTGTCCTAATTTAATGCAGATATTTTTAGTTAATTTATGAAAGTAAAAGTAATTTACTCAAATATTTTTTTTTCAAAAATCTTTATTGCTAACGAAATAAAGTTTTTTTTTAAATGAATTTGTTACAACACTTCATTAAACAATACTTTCATTCCATTATTAATGTAATTTTTATAAAACACTTTTTATCTTTTTTAATTTCATTTCAAAAACACTCCAAAACAACTTAAATTTGGATTTACCTAAAATGCCTTTGGTAATATATTACTTAAAGATAAAAGTTTATAAAAGTTATTTTTTTGTTGTTGTTGATTTTTGTATCCGTATATTTATCTATCTTATAGATATATTTCTATTATTTATATCTTTACTTTCAAAAATGAAAAAAACTTGTTTCGTTTGTTCAGATAAAATAATATAAAAGAACTTGAGAAATTGAAGTTTAATATTCTATTACATCATGACATTTATGAGTCATGAAAAACTGTTAAATATAACTTATCAATAAATTTATGTATTAATAATAAAAAAAAAAACAGTTAAGTAGTAAATTTCAAGGTGATTTAGAAAAAAAAAATCTATTTTCTAATCAAAACTAGTTTAGAATTTAAAAATAAAATGTAGGTGTAAGTAATTTTTTCTGGTTTTAAATATTTAAATTAATTAATTACACATAAATGTGAGGTGTAATAAAAAATGTAGTTGAAATTTGAACAAAGATTGATTCACTTAAGTCATAAATTTCAATTTGCAATTAATAAATAAAGTAGGGAACAAAATTTACACTTTCTACCACAACGTTTTCCCTGTTAATCAGTTCAACTTAGGGCCTCAGTGCAGAAGTATCTAGGTACATAATTGAGTTTTCTTAACATTTTTTATTCCAATATGAATTTGAAGCTACTAACTTTTTATGCACTCCAATCATAAATTTCTTTATAGTGAATACTGTTTGCTGGTTACCCATTTTTCCAATCTTAAAATTATATTTTTCTTTAATATTATTACTGGTATTCATTTAAATCTGAGGAAACTTCATCACAGAATAGTAAACTAACCTACGGACTGAAATCGAACGTAGTATTTCACCACACATCAATAAACTATTATTAAGCACCGCTAGTCATACTTTCTACCACAGAACATTTACAAATCTCATAATTATAGATTAGTTTTGAACTAATTTTACCCTAGGATAATGTGAGTGTTCATGATAGTAATTTGAATATATAATTTATGTTGGTGCTTAAAAAAAAACTCAATAAAATTTCAAAAATTGGTAATTATTAGGTCAATATTTTACTATTAGTAGAATAAAATTGATTTATAATTTCAATTCAATTTGAAATAAATTTATATTACTTGGCAATATTTGTCGGGGTATCAATCAATTAATTCTATACAAATATGATGTCTAACAAATTGAAACATTTTTTTTTTATTTTATGATTTATGTAGTTTTAATTAACTTTTGATTATAATTCGGTATGGGCAAAGAGTTTTTTTTTTGTTCAATAATTTTATTTTTAATTTTTAATCAGAGCGTTAAATCAAATAAATTTGTAAAAAAAATAATTGACTCCAACACGACTACAATATTTTTATAATAATTATAAAGAAAATAACTTATAAAATATTCAAAATTATTTGATTATACGTGGATATGTTTTTAACTTGATGAGTGAGTGAACTAAAATTGATTAAAACAAAGAAAATATTTACTTTCTTTTGTAAATATAATATATTTTGGGAAACACAGTTTGGAAGGTTTTTTGGGAAACGGTTAGCATTGTGTAGATATAGGTAGATATTTATTGTCCTCTTAAAAAGAGCCAAAAGTAATACGCTTCAATAAAAAAACATGGAATTATAAAGTGTTTCATTTAGAACGATGAAAGATCCGTAATAGGGTGCATTTATACGTATATGCTCCATTGAAAATTGGTGGTATTAGAGGTGGAATTCGATTGCTATTTATGGAGTCAAATTTTTCAATAATGTCAGTCTTCGAAATATTTGGACTTCTACACAAAAGAGACAAAAAAATACCAAAATGCATGATATGCTTACGGAGAGATAAGTTGACCCAAACGTAATTCAAGTCAATACTGAAACTGGAATAATACTATAGAATTTGATAAGCTATATTATCTCAGATACGCTTCTATGTGTAGAATAGAATGGATCAAATTTATATTTTGCCACTTATGTACATTTTTCGTCAATGTTTAAAAAAAAATATTTGAATTTGGTTCACTGGCTATGTATAAGATTACTGAATTTTGATTGAATTAATGACAGGCAGAACTAAATAATTTGAGAAATGTTTTTTAGTGCTAATGTACAATAAAAAATTGTAGTATTTAAATCAATGAAGTAGCAGTTATAGCAATAAAAATCATTACTCCAAACAAATTAAATAAACAGGAAATTTTAGCTAAACATTTATATATTTTCATTTCCTTTCATAGAACATCTTTAAAATCTCATTTTCTAAACTCAATTATATAAAATTTAAAGTAATTGTAAATCGGTTAACAAGAGAATATTTAATTTCCATTTTTATTTATTTATTTATTTATTCAGCTTTAATGTAATGACATAAATATTTCCAGTCAAATTTCACTTTTTATCTTTGAATAACATATTTAAAAAAGTAAATAAAACATAGATCTTCGTGTCAACATAGTGCAGATATTTTACAATAATGAAACTGACCTAATATTGATTATTTTCTCTTAAATTATTTATTTATAAAGTACATTTTCTTCTAATAGGTTCCCTCTAAAAATTAAAGCAATTTAATTTTTTTTTTTTCAAAAATGTTATACAGGACTATACACATAAGTAGTTACTGTATTATGTATAACTAGGTGAATATTATTAAATAAAAAAACTAAAAATAATATTTTTTGGCAAAATACCAAAATAAAAACCAAAAAAAAAAAAAAATGGGGCACAATATTTTATATAACATTGGTTTTATACTAAATTTTCTGTCAGTTCGCTGCTTCTAGAATTTAAATACGTAAAATGTTTTAAGTACAATATTGATATTTAGTCTGTGATAAGAAATTTACAATATAATATTCAAATTTGAGTTGAGAATTGTCTATTATATAGAATTTAAGTAAACCTGTCAAAAATATTGATACATCAATCTGACACAACTTGAGTAAAAGAAAGGATAAGGCTAGAAGGGAATATTTGGTTACACAAGAACTAAAAGACAGTCGTGTTTTGAAATATTGCAAGTTATTTTAAATTACACTAGCAGTAGATACATCACTCGGATAGGAAATAATTTTTTGAATGAGTCTAAATATTTTTATTCTCACCTATAAAATAATGTAGCATTAACACTTATTAGTTCCTTAAAACAAACCCCATTAATTATATTAAATTTACGTGATACTGAAAAAAATTTCGTGATACTAAACAAGGACAAAATAAAATAACATTCATTGAAAATTAGTGAAAAAAAAACATTAGCGTAGTAAGGTAAAAGTAGTTAAAAAAAGAAACTAGTGTTTTAATGCGGGCGTATTGATTTTTCATATAATAAGGACACATAATAATAATTATATGAAAAAAAAATAAAATACCAATTTTTATTATTCACTTAAATATTGATTTTTACAAATGTAACAACTAAACTAAATAAATTTATATTAAAAAGTTTTTAGGGATAATTATAAGGACATAATGTTCCAATTTTAATTATATAAAAAAAATTAATTCCTTTTATCACATAAAATGAGAATGATTAGTTTTGTCCATGAATGACATAAAAAAATTATTTTTATTTGTTTTTTGAAGATATTTATTATATAAATATATGAGTTATTGACTTAATTGACAGAAGAAAATGTGTCAATTTTAAGCAAGGACTTTTGAATAAAAATGAAAATATTATTAAAAATTTATGAAGATTTATGTAGACCTCATTTGTCATTGCTTAATGAGCGCAACTACTTAAGTCCAATAAAATAGTTCACCTTGAACTAAAACCCCAAATTTAGAAATAAACCAAAACCGAAAGTATATTAACGACAGCTCAAACAAAATATGCGGGTTTTAGCTTATTTTTGATTTTCGGGCATTAGGTTATTTTGAAGTTTCCATTTTTGGGAAAAGGGGACATTTTTCCTTTTACGAAAAGTTTGAATTTAATTTGAATAGAACCCAAACATTTTTTGGCTTTAATTCCAATAAACTGAATGTGTAAAATTTGAATGTGTAAGGACTACAAGTTTTTAGTTCATTTGAATTTGATCTAAACGTCAAATTTGTACAGAATTATGTTGGGCTTAAGTTACATTTTTTTTTAGATGTTAGTTTAGTTGAAATTTAGTTCTTAGAGCAAGGTAAAAGTGGCAAAATTTATGATGGTACATGATTACACAATTACTCAAATATAGAAAAATTTGTGGTGGTACATGATCCCAGGCGTACTCAGAAATAAAAGCATATGAAAACATTCTTCAATTTTTAAAACAGTACCAAGATAATTTGACATTAATAAAAACAGTTCCTTAACAACATAGGTAGAATAAAAAAAACCAGTCCACACGTCCACAGGGATATTTATGCATCCTTAAAAGTATTTTGTACACGATAATTTATCTAACTGACTAATAATTTTTGGAAATATTATTCAAAAAGAGTTTAAGTTTTCTTTAAAAATTACGTGATAATAATATTTTATAATAATTTTAACACAATTTACTTTATTTTTTTTAACATATGTTTTTCACAAAAACTGTAAAAACTTTTTGAAGATTTTTGAAAAATTAAAAATAAATTGTAAAAATTATAGGTAAATCCCTGAAAGGTTAATATTTATCTTTTGATGTAATGAAAACCTTTTGATGTAAAACATAAAAAAAAAATTATTAAAAATAAAATAACATAAAAGTAATTTTTGCGTGTAGGTTTATGTTTTTTTTTTCAAAATTATGGTGTATAAAAATAGAAAATCCAGCACGTTTTCAATTCTATTCTTCTTGTCAAACATTTTTTTATAAAAATTATTATGATTTTTTTTTTTGGGTTTGAACTGAAAATTTAATTTTATTTTTATCAGGATTTTAGTTAAGAATTTTGGTAAAGATAGATTATTTTAAATATAATATAATATAATTTTAGATTATTAAAAATTCTATAAATAGTAATAAGATTTAAAATACAAAAAATTTTTCTGAACAACAAGACAAGACAAAATTGTTATGTAATTTTTGTAATTTACATATTTTAACATAAAATTTATTCATAGATTTTTTTTTTCTAGAGACTAAAAATATTAGAATAATAATGGTTTATTTATGTAAGCATATGAATTATTAATTACAAAATAAATATACCATAATAATATTTTTTAGAATAATTATGTTTAATATTATGTTAAGAGAAATTGTTATCCTTATAAATATAATAAAATATAAATAAATATTTTATCAAATTTAACATAAAACGTAAAATTTATGATTCAGAAATTATAATACAATTTTTTTTTTTTATCAAATTAACA
This sequence comes from Empis livida, assembly GCA_963932195.1. Taxonomy (NCBI): domain Eukaryota; kingdom Metazoa; phylum Arthropoda; class Insecta; order Diptera; family Empididae; genus Empis; species Empis livida. Next base: position 15,383,633 of record OZ010649.1, read on the forward strand.
TAATAATTAATATATTTTTGAACGAAATTAATAAATTAATATGCGTGTTAATAAAATGTTATCTATAGTCCTGATCAGTGTTCACATAAATATTCTTCTATTTCAAGGTTATTAATAAATCATATATATACATAAGTTTGTTTTGTTTTTACGCAAAAAGAATTTGATACAATGACGTAAAGGTAAATTCTAAAAGTATGTATATTTTGGTATTAATGTAGGGGAGAGTTGATTAAATCGGATAAATTTTCAGTATTCTAGTATTTTTGTGTAGAAATATTTAACAAGCGGTTTATATTTTGTAATAAATTTACATTTTAATGGTTTTCCATTTAGAAAAGTTCTTTTTTACGAAAACAAAGTATAGTAATATTTTGGTAAAAGCGAAAATAATTAAGGTAATTAGTTTTCTAAACTACAAATTTAATATATTTTCAGGTTTACCTTAATTGTACTGTCATAATATATGGACAAATGGTCCAATTGAACAACTAGGGTTACTACAATAAATATTTAATTATAAATCCTTTTTTATAAGAGTTTAAAATCATGTTTACTGTTTGGTAGTTGTAAAATATAAAAGAATCATATCTTTACATAATTAGAAATTCAAAAACAATCTTTAGGATAGTACATCCTTTAGGATAAATGATAGTAAGTATAATTATTGTCTGATACACATAAAACTTGAAATGACATTAAGTAAATAAAACTTAAAATGACAATAAGTAAATGTATTACTAATTAATTATTAATGTTGATATTACTCATTTATAATGTTATTACCAAAATCTTCAGATATCAAAAATATTATTTAGTTTCCGATTTACAATCAGTACGTAGGAAGTGAAATAATTTTAACGGCTATCCCCTAAATATTATTTAGATTGTTTATATTTATTATAAATAAATTAAGTTAATATAGAGGGCGCACAAAAAGTATAATGGTATACATATGCTCAATTATTAGTAAGATAAAAATACAATTTTTTTTTATTGAAGAAAAATTTCAATTTTTTATAGAAGAGAAGTAAAATTTTTATTAAGGTGAAAATATATTTTAGAGACGCAGTATTATAACCTTCAGTCTAGTAGGATGTGACAAAATTTAGCATAGGGATTAACGTAATTAATAAAATAATCCCTTTAGGTTTTATTTCGACAAAAATGAATCATTGTTGCTATACAAATTTTTTCTCCATTTTATGAAAGCTTACCAGGGAAATTTTTATTTTTCCTGCAATTCTTACATTCTGCAGTTACTTCCGTAATTATTAATAAATTTTGATCACGCAAAGCCTGTGATGCAGTATTTACATAGACGCCAAAAAAATTTTTTTTTTCAACCAATTCAGTGACATGTTATAGTAATATTAAATTTTTATTGTAGACATTACTCATTAGGCATTTGAGATATAAAGGACTCTTAACAAATAATTTATATTTTTTTGTAAATATATTTCTTTAATATTAATTATTTTAATTACTTGTTTAATTTCAGATCTTTGAAGATCATATCATCTACAAAAAAATTGAAATTGAAATTGAAAAATTAAAAAATCGATGATAGTTTACAATTATCAAATATCATCATTTTATATAAAAATATTATTTTTAAAATGACAGCTACAATATCAACACAATATCAGCCATCACCTCCGCCACCATCATCTCAACAACACCATCAAATAAATAATAATAATAATAATAATAATAGTACATTAGTAAATCCAAATTCAAATAATAATCTTGGCACAGTAGATGAAACAAATACAAATACCGGAAATGGTAATAATAATATTGTTGGCGGAGTTGGTGGTATAGGAAATTGTAATGAAATTGGAATGTGTAGTGGAAGTAATGTGGTACCAACAAATAGTACCGGACATCGTAAAGGTCATAGGTAAATTATTTTTATTTGACAAAACATTTTCCAAAAAAAATAACGATACAACGTGAATTAGAAATTATTATTGATTTTGGTGAATGAGGGGTGGTTAATATAGCTAGCTTTATGTTTAACTTATAATAATTTTTTTTTTGTTTTGGCAGTCAAAATTGTTACCGTCATTAGTTTGAATATTGTACTAAAAAAAAATGTCTCGAGTGGGGATTAAATCGATAAATGAACATATTTTTGGTCAACTATAATTTTTTTTTGGTTATCCTCCCATTTTTATGTTGTTTTTTTTTTTTAAAAGGATATTTTTTTTTCTAAATAATTTATTCATTGAAAGTATTCACTGTGTAGGTAGTATATATTGAATTAAATATAATTTTAATGTTGATGATATTATATTAAAATATCTAATTTCATTTTATTGATTTATATAAAAAGGGAGTCTTTAAAAATAACTAAACCGCATTATAAGGGAAAAAAAATATAAATATTTTGATTTAATTATTTTATATAAAAATAATTTATTTAAAAATTTTTAAATGGTAAGTTAAAGTAATTATGTATATAATAAAAAAAATAAACTTAAAGAAAAATATTGTCGAAATTTTAGTAAATATTTGTACTTCAACTCGAAATGTTTAATTAAGTGATTTTAAAATAATAAATCAGTAAAAAAAACTAATTTAAAATTTTCTAAAAATTTTGACTTAAAAGTTAGAAATTATAGTGATTGCTATGAAAATTTTAATACTATAATTCTAATTGAAACTAAATTAATAAAAACTTAAAACTAATTTAAAATTTTGGTGAGTCTTATCTGTTTCTATGCATAGCGTATAGTACTGTCAAAATAAGTGCTGCCATTATTTTATGCAATATTATGCTTGATCTATTGTGTAACAAAAAATACTAATTTAGATAACAAATGGATCTTATTATTTGTTAATAACTATATTTGTATGTCAGTTTATATGTATTTTTCCGTTTTCCTTACATTTTGAAATTTTCCTTACGTTTTGATCTTTAGCGTATAGAACTGACAAAATTAGTGTTGCCATTTTGTAGAATTTATTGCAATATTATGTTTGATCTACTGTGTAACAAAAATTACTAATTTAGATCATAAATGGATCTTATTATTTGTCAATAACGATAATTGTATCCAAGTTTATTTCTATTTTTATGGTTAATATTTTCTTAAATTACACTTTGATCCTTAAAGGAAATTGGTCTCAACTTTACCATACAAAATATTTCTTTTTTGACTTAAGAAGAAATCAAATTTTTTTAAATTAATTTAAAATATTTTTGGTGACTTTTTAGGCGACAAGAATCTATGTACCAAATGACTGGTCTTTATTCTGAAACAAATTCTGGTGATGAAAGCAGTATTGATTTACCACCTGAATCTGATAATATTGCTACAACAAGTAATATCCATCATCATCATCATAATCATCAATTAAATAATAATAATAATACTGATACAGTGATAAAATGTCATAGTCGTCAACCATCAAGTTCCTTAATTGATCGTGAACATCATCATCAACAACAACAACATCATCATAATAATATTGATGAATCTGATTTAAATCGAGACTGTGGAATACTTAATTGTCGTCCATTTATTATACAAAAATTTGCTAGAATTAAGATTTTTGTTTTTCTTTTATCATTGCTAGTAACATTACAACAAGCATTAAGTTCTGGTTATATTAATTCTGTAATAACAACAATTGAAAAACGTTTTGAAATACCATCAAGTTATTCAGGATTAATAGCATCTAGCTATGAAATTGGTAATGTTTTTACGGTAATATTTGTTAGTTATTTGGGTAGTCGACGACATATACCAGTATGGATTGGAATTGGTAAATGATACCCATTCATAAATCCTAATTGTAAATTAAATTTAGTATTTTCTTATTAATAGGTGCTGTAATAATGGGTATCGGTTCGTTAATATTTATGGTACCACATTTTACTGGTGATCCTAATCCAGGAATAACAATTGAAAATCAAACAAGTGATAATATATGTCGTGGTGTTTCTGTTCGAGAACAAGATATGGGCTTAGGACGTTTATCAAATGGTTTATCTAATTCACCATTAGCACCAGCTAATAATTTTCGTGGCAATAATTGTATACAAGGAAAATCATATTCATCTGGTCCTGTATTATTATTTGTTATAGCACAATTATTATTAGGTTGTGGTGGTAGTCCATTATTTACACTTGGTACAACATATGTTGATGATCATGTTAAATCTGAAAGTTCTTCAATGTATATTGGTTGTATGTATAGTATGGCAGCATTTGGTCCTGTTTTAGGATTTTTATTAGGTGCATATTTATTATCACTTCATATGGATTCTTTATCAGGAAGTTTTATTTCAATTGGTAACCATAAGATTTAATTTTGTATCTAAGCAATTAATAACAAATTTATTAAATTTAGATCCTGGTGATAGACGATGGGTTGGAATGTGGTGGGGTGGATTTTTACTTGGAGGATTACTTTTAATAATCGTAGCCATTCCATTCTTTTCATTTCCAAAAGTTTTAACTTATGAGAAAAAGAAACTTCGTAAAATTGAAGGAAAAGCAGTTCCGCCAATGTTACCGAATAATTCAAATAGTCTTCAGCGTCAGTCAAAAGAAAAACAATTATCAAATACACAAAATTCGAAACCAACATCGAAAAAAGTTGATTCCGATTATGGCAAAGATATTAAAGGTAAATAAATTTTATAATTTACGAAATTTTCATGGAATTTTCATTTTTCTTTTCCATTTCAGGTATTCCACAGTCAATGTTCCGGCTTGTTACAAATCCCGTCTATATTGTAACATGTTTAGGGGCTTGTATGGAGCTAATGATTGTTTCCGGTTTCATTGTATTCTTACCAAAATATCTCGAAACACAATTTAGTTTGGGTAAAAGTCAAGCTAGTGTTTTCACAGGTTCAATTGCTGTACCGGGAGCATGTATTGGTATTTTTATTGGTGGATGTTTCTTGAAACGTTTTCAATTAAAACCAAAAGGTGCTGTACAATTTGTCCTAGTTTCGAATATTATTTGTCTATGCTGTTATGCAATGTTATTCTTTTTGGGATGTGATAATGTTAAAATGGCTGGTACAACAATACCATATTATAATAGTTCAACACATACATCAATGGATCCATTTAAAGTAAATTTAACAGCTGCTTGTAATTTTGGATGTGAATGTCATATGTTTGATGTTGAACCAGTTTGTGGTAATAATGGTTTAACATATTTTAGTCCATGTCATGCTGGTTGTACAGCATTCTCATCAAGCTCAAATTATACAAATTGTGCTTGTAAGTATTTTACAAATTAATTGATTAAGTTCGAATTCAATTGTACTAATTTTTTTAAAAAATTTTTTTAGGTGTTCACTCAAATACTACACCAAAAACAACTGTTTATCAAGGTTTAGGTGGCAGTCAGGCACAAGCATTAAATGCTCATGAAGATTTTGCTGAAGTTACTGTAGTTCCTGTTGCAACTGCCGGTCCATGTACCACACCATGTCGTACAATATATCCATTTTTAATATTATTATTTTTTATGACATTTATTGTTGCTGGTACACAAATGCCATTACTTATGATTGTATTACGTTCGGTAAACGAAGAAGAAAGATCATTTGCATTGGGTATGCAATTTGTAATATTTCGTTTATTTGGTTATATACCAGCACCAATTGTTTTTGGTAATTTAATTGATTCAACATGTTTATTATGGAAATCAACATGTGGTGAAAATGGTGGTAGATGTTTATTATATGATATTGAAGCATTTCGATATAAGTAAGTTTATTTTTGGAAAAAGAAATTGAATTAAATGAAATTAATTTAATTATTGTTTTATATAGATATGTTGGATTATGTACTGGTATAAAATTAGTTGCACTTGCAATATTTTTAGTTGATTGGTGGCTTGTAACACGTCGAAAAAATTTAGAAAAAAGTAAAGAATTAACATTAAATGATGTTGTCGGATCAATTGCTAGCTTGGATAAAAGTAAATTGTTTTTTTTTTTTTTGAATTAAAATTTAATTAAATTATGTTATTAATTTTGTAGTTTTTGAAGAAAAAAATACTAAAGACAATAATCAACAACAACAAAATATTAATTATTGTGGTGAAACGATATTATCAAATGATAATATTATTACAGATCCTAATAAAAATATTATGGTTACATCAAAACATTCTAGAAATGATTCGAAAACAATTCAATTAGAGTTCAGGTAGGTTGAAAAAAATTTTTGAATCTGTAAGGCTTACTTTGACTGTGCGAGTTTAAACTATTAACAAATTTCAGTTCAAATTGTTTCTCTCATTATAAGTTTAGACGTTATCTTCGGTTTGAAATTGCAGATGACTTGAATTTCTTTGCTTTTTATATTACCCGGAAATACTTTAGCAATATATAATCTGTAAAATCTCTGAACCTGTCCTATTTCTCATAAACAAATTAATTGGATTGCAGATATCATAGATTTAAATTGAAAGTCATATTCCAGTTTAGATAAATTTAAATTTAAACTTGCAATGTAAAACTGGCTTTTAAAATTTTATGATTTATTGAAAAAAACTAAAAATTAATTTTTCTTTTCTTGTAGATATGACAAATGTGACAATAATTCCACTTTACCATCATTCCATCAATCTTCAACAAATAATATATCTCAAATAAAATCTAAAAAACATTTTCGTAGTGCATCATGTGATGTTAAAATGATTCGTATTAATTCAAAAGATAATGATTCAGATAATTCAACTAGTAATAATACTAATAATAATAATAATAATAATAGTAATAATAATATTAAATTAAAAAATCCTAAAACAAATTCAATTCAAACACATTCACGTAATAATTCAAATGATTTAAATACAGAATTTCGTAATAAATTAACACAACATTATCGACAAAATTCAAATGATGATTATAATTTAAATATACGTTATATACAAAATCAATTAAAAAATGATGATTTATGTAGTAATAGTGGTGGTTCATCATCAAATAAATCATCTAATAAAAAACATTTAAGAAATCATTCATATGATCAAATTTATATGCCAAATAATATACGTTTTTTTGATCAAAATCCAAAGAAATTTTTAAATTTAGTTAAAAATGTTGAAAATAAAGTTAAAAATTCAAATGAAACAACTGATATGAAATTAATAAATCATAATAATCATCATAATTCATGTGATATTACACCAAAAGATTTAAAACAAAATAATGAAATATCACTAACAAGTGTTGGTGGTGGTTCTTCATCACAAATATTACGACATCGTCGTACAAATTCAAAAGATTTAAAAATTGATTTAATAACACCAACATCAATTATACAACCAACTGTTGTTGCTGGTGGTATTGTTAAACATTTAAGAAATTCATCACAAAATAAAATACAAATTGAACCAACTGAATTATTAGCTGAATCAACACAACTTTTAGATTGTAATAATGATGAGAATAATTTAAATATTAGTGATACAACAACACGTGTTTAATTTTCAAAATATTTATGAAATTTTTCATTTTAATTATCAATCAGATTGACTTTGGTATTCAAAAAAATTGTGTAGAAAACCAGCAGAAATTTCGTCAATCTGTATACAAAAAAAAAAACAAAAAAACAAGGAAAAAAAATCTTATTATTTTATGAAAACTTATAGATTTTTATGATTTTAAAATATATAAAATGCTGAATAGAATTTTAAGGATAATTAAGGATAAAAGAATTTTATGTTTTTAGTTAAAAAAAAAAATATAAAAGGATATAAGAAAAATTTATTTTAATCTAGAAAAATATTTGTGTAAAATTTTAATGAAAATATATTTTTAAAAAAAAAATACAGTGGTTTCAATGCGTGGCATTATGAAAATTTGTTTTTAAATTAAAATTAATTTCGAATGTAAAAAAAAATGTAAAATAAATTTTAATAATCTGTTTAATTAAATTATTCAAAATATTATATGTATTACAGTTTGTTAAAATACCTATATAAACCCCTTAAAAAGTTATGAAAAGTGGGTAAATTTTAATTTTATTTATTTTAATAAATGATTTATTTTTAATGTATCATTAAAATAATTGATATTTTTTGGAGTATGAAAATAATAATTAAAGTTTTATAAATAAAATAGGGAGTCATGGGTCCATGGAAGGGCCCTAAATCTAGTTTCCATCGACAAACAAAATGTCTAACTAATGTCATTTAAAAAAATATGAATTAAGAAAATCAATTTTCAAATAAAATTACATGACAGAATGTTGTGTTTTTAAATAATTTATTAAAAATTTCAACTGCCATCTGTGAATTTTAATATGTTTTTTTTGGAATAATCCTGGAAGTAAATGAAAGAGTCAAATATAGAAGGAAATTTGGACAATTTTGGGTGATATTTATTCTCATCAGTTTCATCAGTTAATCCGAAAAGGATTTCATTAATTCTAAACATAATTTAGTAAATTATGTTGTTTTAATTTTCATTCTTGATTCTATTAAATTATTTTTAGCTTACTCCTAAGTAATTTAGCTTACGAATTTCGTATTAGGAGTAATGAAGTTAAAATTGCTATCGTAATTTTAGTACGCTCAGATTATATTTTTGGCAACAAAATATCACTCATACCATGTTAAAATTATTTTTTTTAAGATTGCTTAAACAATTCCCATAATTCTGTGGAAATCTTCCGAAATCTCGTAACTATATTTTTGCGAATTTTTGATAATGTTATTCTTAAATTATTTCGAATGCTAAACACCGAATTTTGAAAATTTTCAAAAAAACGTTGTCCTATTTTGGAAAATTTTCAAGATTATATGCTTAGCAATTGAATTTAAAATTGATTTAAAAATTGCATAAATGTCCACAGAATTTTATAAAACTTTTTAATAGTATGGCAAATACAAGTAGAATAAATACAAGTTATTTAAACAAACTGTAATTAAAATTAAATATTTTAAATTTTAGCTTAATTTTTAATTAAATTTATATAATATACTATATTATTTATGTTGTACTAATAAGCGACACAATAAGTACTTTTAAAAATATAATTAATGTCAATTTGATAACAGAAATGTCTAAATTATATATATTTAAAAAAAAAAATAAAGATGAAGAAGAAATAAACCAATTAATTAAAAATTGAAACAATAATGTGAATTTCAGTGTGATTACAAAATAAATAGAATTATCATAAATATTTCTTTTAAAAAAAAACTTTATTATTCAAAACATATATAAATATTTTATATATCATGGAAAAATCTATATTTTAATTGAGCCATTAAGTAAAGATTATAGCTTTAACAGAAATATATGCATACAAATAATAAATGATTTTATTTATATGTTAATATTCTAAACTATATGCTGATACAGATTATTGAAATTATATTATCAGTAATTTTATTATTGTTATTGATTGTTTGGTTTCTCAGACTGCTGACTAGACAGTAGCAGATAACAGAGTAATAATTTAGATTAATTAAACACGAAATTTTTACGATTCTAGAAATAGCGAGAGGTATAATTTTTAACAGATTTTTTGTTATTATAAATTTGAATAAAATAATATAGTTTAATAACTGAAAGATCCAGTATATTTCAAACTAAATTATTAGTAGAGATAGATTATTGCACTAAATCTTGTTAAAAAAAAGCTACTATCTCTGTGGCGAGATTATAATTCGTTTGCTAACGTGTAAAACGGAAATTTTAAATAAAGTTCGATCAAAGTTGGTACATTACTGAATAATAATTAAATTACACAGCATTTCTCATTTTATATTAATTTTACGGAGCATTTTTTCAAACAACGGCCAATTTATCTCTTTTACCATAATTCTGGTGACATTAATTCCAAATCTAAAATTTGCCTGTTGTTAGAATACCATATTTTACCATTTTTTTAGTGTATATTGGTTTATTGAAAAATTTAGAATATAATGATTAAAATGTCAATAAGTTTAAATATAATTCAATTCATAAGGTCATACTTCTCGCCTAACATTTTTCACTAATGTTTCTCACTGATATCAAAAACTATTATATAGAGATACTCAATTAAATTTCATTTCGAATTCATACAATTTAAATAATTAATAAAATAAATATTTTAATTAGAAATAATTTTATAGAAAATAAACTATAAAATAAAATATTTAATTAATAAAATATTATTCTCCAATATTTTAATGGATCAAATAAATTGAATTTAATTTAGTTTATTATTTAATTTAATCAATTTTTTCTCATCAATTTTAAATATATGTATTTTAAATATTGGTTATACAATTTATGATTTGTCACAAAATCCTATAAATTTTTAATAAATAATTCTTTTAAATAATTAATTCAAATTCGTAATTTACTCAATTACAAATAATATCTTTGGTATATTAGCCAACAATATAAAAAATTGAAATTTTCAATAAATATCTGAAAACTAAATATGATATTAGTTTTTTTTAGAAATTTTAATTAGATTTTGATTTAGAATTTTCAAATAGGATTGTTTTTTTTTTTATTAAAAGCAAAATAAAAAGACTTAGAAAATTAACATAAAAGCTTTTCGGGTTTTAAGTTTCGATAAATTAAATTAACGAAAATTAAAATAATAAATAAATTAAATTAAAGTTAATATTTAAATAAATATATAAATATATTAAATATTTAAATTAAATTAATAATGCCTGTAGAATTATTAAAAAAATATTATAAATGACATAGTTTTTAAATGAAAAAAAAAATATAAAAGTGATTATTAAAAAAAATATATATATTAAGATAGTTTGATGATGAAACACTTTCTACTCCAACCAACATACAAAAAAAAACAAAAACAAAAAATGCAATTAAAATGAATGAAGTTTTGCGCTGTGAAGAAATAAATATATAAATTAAATATTTAAAAAAATAATTTATAATAATTAAATGAGAAATTTATTCTTTCTTTAAATTCAAAATTTCAATTAAATAGAATTTAATTTTTATTGTGAAACTGGTAAATTTTTTGACTTAATTCAGCATACATAATTCAGAATACATAATTATGGACATATTTTGTAATTACTTAAGAAAAAATTAATTTCCTACCAGGACCAGTCTTCCTAATGGTCAGAAAACTGGACTAGTTTCAGTTCTTTCAGATAACTTGATTTTCAATAAAAATCGGTTCAGTTTGTTTCAAAATTTGGTATAAAGAGGGATCAGTATAGTTTTGGTCAATGAAAAATGATAGAAGTTGTGTGGACATGAGTCAGTTTTTAAACATTCTTGATGGAAGTCAATTGATTGAGAGTCAACATATTGAAATATGTTAAGAATTTTATTAATATTTTCTTTATTTGGTTTTGTGAAATATTTTCCGAAATAAAATTAATTTTAACGATCTTGGAAAAGTTTTTAATATCTAAACGAAAAGATATTTTCTTTTCGACAAAATTGCCTTATGTCCTTTTGTCAAGTTATAGTTTTGCTAAAATGAGATATTATTGCAAATATGAAGTTTTTAAATGCATATACTAATATACAATGTTTTCTGGTTCAGAAAATTAATATATTGAAATATAAATATTAAGTTCTTATGCCAACTTTCACATAGTTGTAGCAAACTGAGAATTTTGAGAATCCTGTTTTACTCAAAATGAAAATGTCATTTAACACTAACCTTTTCCTTTTTGAATTACTTACAAGTTAATGAATTTCCAGTTCACTATAACTAGAATATAATCATTTTTATAAGCAATATTTAATTATAAAAAAAAAAAACTAATTCATATCATAAAAATTTTCCATTTTCTTTATCATTATTAACTTCAATTCTGAAGTTTTCTTAATGGTATGTTAAAAATTTCTTAATAATAATATTTTGCTCAAAAAAAATTAAATATTATTATTCAAGTTTTTTTTTTTGCAGTATTAAAATAATTTTTAAAAAATATTAAAATTATTCTCCAAAATTTTTATCATTTTTGTTGGGAAAATTTTTAATTTTATACATAAATACATTATTATTTGTACATAAAATAATATATAATGCTATAAAAAGGAAAAAAAAAATATGCAATTTTATGAATTTTATTTAAAAATAAAAGAATTATCACAAATATGAAATATAAATTATAAATATAGAAAATTATATGCAATAAAAAAGATATAAAATTATTAGATATTAATATTAATTTTAATAAAAACAAAATATAGATTTAATTATTATATATTATAATTAATAAAGAATTGCCTTAACTATAACAAAAAAAAAAAAATATAAATTATGTTTGAGTTGATCAAGAATAAAGTCTACAATATAAATATAAATTATATATTATATTATTATTATATAAACACTAAATAAATATAAAAATAAAATTTAAATTAAATATTTAAATATCAAATTTATTTGTTTTATTGGTACACAAAAATTTCCACACATTGGCATTCAAAATATAGTAAATTATGTTAAATTATTATTGAAAGAATATCCAAGTTTAGTTTTATGTAGATTATGGTTTGGTATCTGACGGACCTATATTATTATTTTATAAAATTTGTTTGGCTAGACTCAAAGTAACCAATTTACCCCAACAAAATTTAGAAAATTTGAAAATTTTTATTAGACTTTTAATTTTTTTTTTTGATTTTTATATTTTGCAAACGTCTCCGTTTAATAAGCTTTAAGCATGAGTACCAGCAATAAAATTAAAATAACATAAAATTTAAGATTGGGAAAATTACTATCGGTTGCTATCTACAAATAGAGCCAATAGGTTTCTGGCCCTCAATCCATACAAATTTCAAATTGCTATATAATTTTAAGAAAGTTTTAGTTAGAGGACTAGATTCGATTTCGGTTATTCCGCTTTTGAGAAAGAATTCGGATATTTATATGTATTTAATTGTGAAAATTATGTCGTTTAGAAAAAATTTATAGATTAATAATCAATAAAATATCTTTTATTGGCTAAAAAAGCATTATATGGGGTTTTGAAATACTATAATGAAATTAAAATAAATCTTCAGGTAATAATTTACTTACTGTCGACTAATTATGACGCTGATACAACAATTTATGTCGAATCCTGTATTTATCAAGTAATTTCGGATAAAAATGGAATGACAGAAAAAAAAGTACGTACTACTTTATCTTGAAGATATTTATAGAATTTACTTAAAAATTATTAAATGTTTTCTCAATTGATTACATAAAAAATAATTTCAAAATTAAAATTAATAATTATTACTAAAATATTACAAGTACTAAGCATACCAACATATGTTTATAAAAGAAACAATCATTTCTGATTATAAAAAGCTTTAAAATCAACAATTCTCGTTAGTAATATTTAATTTTTGACAATTGGTTCGATTATTTATGCAATATTTACGGAACTACAAAGTACAAAAAAACTGATATTTAGGTTTGTTACAATATTTATTAATTTACTAATAATTGTTATTTCCGTTTGCATTAATTTTCTGATAGCAAATAATTAATAATTTTCTTTTATAATTTAAATATACGACCCTTAAAACTGACTTATTCAAAATTATCAGTTTTAAAGTGCCAAGGTTCTAGGAGTAAATCTTTTTTTTTTTTGATCATTTTTATAACAAAGTTTTTTTACGACTAGATTTTCTACTTGTAGAAGAATGGGCTTGGTTGAGTGATATTTATGTATTAAAAATTAAATTATTTACTTCTAGAAAATTTGGCTGTGGTGATACTATTAAGCATACCAAACCAAATATAAATGTAATAATATAACAGTTTCAAAAACCAATTAAAACATTAGTTGACGAAGATGTTTAAATCAAAAACCAATATTTAAAAATATTGCATTTTTATAGCAAAAAATTCTATAATTAAATATACACCAAAATTAGTTTTAAATAAAATATCTTATTTTACAAATATATAACTTAACACTTTTATCCACAAAACTCTTCAATTATTATTATTAAAATTATCTATATTTTTTGTATAAACATTTGAAAAACGTGTACATATTTTTCGTATTAAATTACAAGTAAAAATTTTGGAAAAAAATGTTATAAATATTATAACAATATTTTAAAACATAATTAGTCTAACTTAATATTTCATTTTGTTCAAACAAAAATTAAATTACAAAATGAAATTAATTTTTACAATTACAAGAATTATATTTTCATTAACATTATTCGTCTTACTAACAAAAGCTCACGATAATAGTTAGTACAAAATAAAAAAAATTAACATAATTTCAACATAAAATTAAATCAATTTAATGTTTTCATTTTCTTTTTTAAAGTTGTTTTCTGTTATTTTCCTTCATGGGCTCCTTATCGATTACACAGTAATTTTCAAGTATCTGATATTGATCCAAATCTTTGTACACATATTGGTTATGCATATTTTGGTACAAGTGATAATGGTACAGTAATAAATGATTGGTTAGATATATTAGATAATTTTGGTATATTAATATTGAATTTGAAATTTTAATTTAATAATTTATATAAGATATAATTTTATAGATAATACATTTCAACAATTACATTCATTAAAAAAAATTAATAAAAATTTAAAAATTATTTTAATAATTGGTGGATGGAATGAAGGTGGTGAAAAATTTTCAATGCTTATACAAAGTTATCATAAAATTCAAAATTTTATAAATAGTTTATTAAGAACTATGAAATTATATTATTTTGATGGATTAAGTATAGATTGGCAATATCCAGGTGATAGTCATGAAGATAAAAAAAATTTTATAATTTTCTTGAAAATGCTTAAAAGAAGGTAAAAAAAAAAAAAAATTTATAAAGCTTATATAATGAATGACCCATATTACCTTAAAAAAAAAAAATTAATTTTACTTAAATTTCACATCCTGAATATTTTGATATCTGATAAACTATATTATTTAAATTTGGTTTTTTTTTTTAGTCTAAATGGAACAGATTATAGTTTAAGTATGGAAGTTGCTGCACAAGAATCAAAAGCAAAAAATTTTTATAATATATCAGGCATGCATCAATATTTAGATTTTATTTATTTAAAAACATATGATTTTTATGGTGTTTGGAATGGTGAAACTAGTTTTCATTCACCATTAGAAAATACTGAAGATCCAAAATTACATATTGCTGCTGCTGTTCAATATTGGCTTAAAAATGGTAAATACATATATTTTTTAAAAAAAATATTAAAATTTATATTTTAATTATATATTAATTTTTTTTTCTCTAAATAAGGTGTACCATCATATAAATTAGTATTAGGAATATCATTTTATGGTCATACATTTCAATTAAAAAATAAAAATTATAATCATGTTAATGCTGAAATAATAGGTCCTGGTTTATCTGGTACATATTCAGAAAATGGTATATTTGCATATGCAGAAATATGTGAAAAATTAAAAAATAATACATTAATTGAAAAATTTAATTATAAAATGAAATCATCATATGGTTATTATAATGATTTATGGATAAGTTATGATAATCAACGTAGTATATATTATAAAATTTATTATGTTATACAAAAAAAATTAGCTGGTGTTATGATATGGACAATTGATGCTGATGATTTTAATGGAATATGTAATAAAAAATATCCTTTATTGAATACAATTAATAATTTTTTAAATAAAAATATGGTTTTTTCGGCATCCTCAGAAATTTATCCAACAATATTTGAAGAAACATCAATTACAATTCCTTATACTATACATGTTAATATATTTATATGTCCTGGTATTGGTTTATATGCAAAAAAAGATAATTGTAAAGCATTTTATGTTTGTACTGAACCTGGTAGTAGTCAACCAATTGTAATGTTTTGTCCAATTGGATTATTATTTGATCATAAATATGGTAAATGTAATTGGCCAGCAATTGTTCGATGTGGAGAAGATTTTCATTCTAGATTATAGAATATAACATATTTTTTGTTATTGTTATATTTTATACTTTATTGATTATTTTAGAAATTCTATGAAAATGTTTACTAAATAAATTAAATATTTACTCACTGGAATATATTTGACTTATTGTAGACTTAAATACTAAATAAATAATAATTATGAATTATTACCAAAATTGACAATATTTGAATTAGTTATTTAATCTAAAAATGGAATATTAAATAAATACTAATTTATCTGTATAGGTAAATATAAATATTTTGGGTTCTACACAAAGCCATCATTGATGTAATCATTTACATCATCTAATCCCGTATACCATACAACATAAAGGCACAAATCTAGCTTAATAATTAATGTATAATACTAACTAAACTTATTTCCTATGATCCGATGTTCACGTAGGAAACCACCGATTACGGTCTCCAGTTGTTAATTCCGAGCTTTTTTTTAGAGCAGTGGAAATACCAACTTTCCACCTTAGGCTGGGTTAGATTCAAAGTCTATTTTTTCTGGATGGTTTCCATTCACCGGAACAACATGTCCGAACCAGTGTAGTCCTTGTATACGGATACGTCGTTTGGTTACATCTAAATCGCCGTACAACAAGATACAATATTTTCCCAAGAAATTCATACTTCTTCCCGAGTTTCCAGATGCTCCCAAGAATTTTGCACAGAACTTTACTTTTGCAAATCCCAAATGTCTTTTCATCCTTGTTTGCCTGCGCCATAACGAGTATCACGAAAACGGATGAAATTTTGGAATAAGTCTTAGTAGTTATAATATTATTAATTAATAAACTTATTAATTAAGATTGTGAGACAATATTATAACTAATGTTTAAACAATTTTTTTAAAAAAAGTCGTATTTCACAAAATCAAATAATGAACGTACGATAAATAAAATTTGCAGTCATTATACGAAATTTAAATTTATTTAAAAATTACAATATTTATTGGGTAAAAAACCGAATAGAGATCGAAATGGAAGTCCAATATTAAAATAAAACAAAATAATATAAATATTATTATTTTTTGTTCTTTTAACTATTAATATAATTTCTTAATTCTAAATCATAGTAAATAATTCAATATTAAATTTCCGTTTTCTGTGGACTGACACTGCCACGAGTCGGAAAATTAATATATTTCGGATATTTCATATGTAAAAGCCTTTGAAACTGTGCCATTTCCATATTATGCTCTTCTTTTATTGGTTTACAATCAACTAAATTAGGTTGATTACATTTACTATTTTCCTTATCAAACCATAATCCATCTGGACATGACATTAATATTGGTACAGCGTCATTAGGTTCAGCACAAAATTGAAATTTATTACAAAATTTTTGATTTGGAAATAAACCAGCACTTGGACATATAAATTTATCAATTGGATTAAGTACTATTGTTCTACCAAATGCTTCAATTTCATCCATATGTTTATCAAGTTTATTATAATAAATCTTATTATTTAATGCTTCATTAATATATTTTAATAAAAAAAATTTTCCACCACAATTACCAGTAATATCATCAACATTAATTGACCATATCATAATACCACCTAATTTTTTTTTTTTCATATAATTCATTTTATGATTAATACTTCTAATATTATCATAACTAATCCATATTTGTTCATTATATGCATATGTTGATTTTGTATCTATTGAAAATTTTTCAATTAATATTTCTTTTTGTAATTTTTCACACATATCTTTATATCCATATATTACATCTTTTGAATAAGTATTATTAATTATAGCAGCACCAACATTATTATTTATTTCATTTTCTAATTGAAAAATTTGAGCATAAAATGATATACCCATAACTAATTTATTTGCTGGTACACCTAAAAAAAATACACAAAAATTGTTTATTTAAAAATTATAAAAATTATTTATATAATTTAATTACTATTATTTAGCCAATATTCAATAGCTGCAATAACATTTAATTTAGGATCTTTGGTACCTTCTAATGGTGAATGAAATGCAGTTTTACCAGTCCAAATACCATAAAAATTATATGTTTTTAAATTAATAAAATCTACATATTTATGCATTTCTTTTACATTATATAATAATTTAGCTTTTTGTTCCTGAGCAGCAACTGATACACTTAAGGTATAATTTTTTGTCGCAAGTCTATATAAAAATGATAAATAAATAATAAATTATTAAGCTCTTGGCTATTGTAATATGAGATGAGTATATGGAAAAATTAATATATTTCGGATATTTCATATGTAAAAGCCTTTGAAACTAATTTAATACATTTAATGTTCAAACTAATAAATTTTCCATAATTTTACCATAATACTCTTCCATATTACACAGAAATGTATGAATGATATAAGTATTTTTGGACGAAAATGTAGACGAGAGTTCCCGAAATCGTACCAATTCTGTGGAATTTTCCTATAATACAATATCTAATTACATATAATACATAATTATATATTTTCATTGGAGGAAATTTAAGAAAATTCAATCGTAACTTGTCATGATAACAAAATCCTTGTTTTAGAATTTACCAATTTTTTTCTGTGGTTATAAAAATTTATTATGTATTGGTAAATTTGACGTTTAGCAATCAAAATGAGAATTTAGCTCATAATATCAAAAAAAAATATAGATATCATGTTTTGCCTAAGTTCCACAATATTTTTAGTATATTCCGATATTTTTGTATAGAAATACTTGATAAAAGGTTTGCAATAAAATTAAGTTTTCTTGTTTTTCCTAATTAGTAAAATTAGTTTTTAAGAAAATTTAAAATTGTGGTAAATTCAAAATGCTGCAATTTAGTAAAATTTGTATTTGTAATACTTATTTATAATCCTTTTAACATATGCTCCCATCAATTTAGTTTCCTAATACAAAGGATTGATACGATTTTGGTAACTTCTCCTATTTGTTAGTTTGAAAAAAAAAAAATTTCTATATAATTATATTATGGACTAATAATATGTTAAATAAAATATATTTAATAAATAATATATAATTACACTATTTTAAGTAATTGAAGAAAATTATAAAAATTATCATTATCTTTTTTTATAATATTCATTTTTCTATCAACATAATAATTCCAATCTATATTTACACCATTAAATTTAAATTTTTCCATTAATTCCATTGTTGTTTTAATAAAATTTTGTATTTTATTATCATTTTGTATAATATTTGAAAATTGTTCAGTATCATTTTTATTTATATTAATAACAAGAATTGATTTCAAATTTGATTGTAGTTGTCTTAATTTATTTAATTTATATCCGTCTTCTTTACTTAATTTTCCAAAACTATCTAAATTTTTTTAATTAAAATAATAATAATTCAATATTTAAAAAAAAAGAATTAATAAAAAATAAAATGAAAATATATTTTTCTTACCCTTTTCTTCAATTACCCGTACCTCATTATTTAAATTTCTTCCACGTTCCATATCCTCTATACCAAAAAAAAAAAAAAATTAAATAAAAATATCATTTAATAAAAAATTCATAAGAATTTACAATGAAAATAATTTTCTTACCTGTCGGATTACTATGATAATTTAAATTAATTACAGCACCATATTCATTTATACCAAATGAATAATATCCAATATGTGTACAATGATTTGGCTCAATATCATCCAATGGTATATTTTGTGATGGTTGATAACAACAGAAAACAACTTTTTAAACAAATATAAAATAAATTTAAAATAAAATTATAATTTTGATTTTTAATTAAACTTTTTTTTTTAATTACAAACTTTTATCGTGTGCTATAATTGATTTGAACATTAATAATATAAATATAATTAAAAAAATTATTTTCATTTTGCATATACAATGAAATTATAATTTTCACTAATTATCTTATTTAAAAAAAATTCATATTTATAACAAATTTATATTCATTTATGTTTTAATAATAATGATAATGTATTTGTTATGATGATTGATAGTATTATTTAATAATTTGTTTATAAATGGTGGAACTTTGTTCAAAAGCACGATATCTATATAATTTTCAGTACAGCATAATTAAGAAAATACGATCGTTAATTGTCATGAAATGTTCAAGCATTGAAATTAAAATAATGTTCTTTTATTTTATTGGTAGTTTTTGTAGGTGATATTGTAGCTGACGAAAACTTGTAAATGGAATTCAGTTACCATGTTTTTGGCAAATAAAACTTTGTCACGTATTGATAAATTTGAAAATTAAATGTTGAGCAATCGAAATTTTTTTAATTTTAATTTGTTTTATATTATATATATTTTTCAAAAATTATTTTGAAATAATATTTTAGTATAAAATTGATATTTAAAAAAAATTTTATTAATATTTTCTTCAATAATCAATTTGTATTTTTTGAATAATAATTTTTGTTCCATATTACGGAAGAACAGAAATATTGTTATATAGTTGTTGCTTTATACAAGTAATTGCAGCAATTTCTTTATTTACCATTTAAATTGTTGTTAATTAATGATGTTGTTATCAAATAATGAAAACATAATTTAGCCTTTATTATTTGTTTGTTTGTTTTAGTTTAATAATTTTATTTTTTAATTAACAATTATTTCCGGAGTAAATATTGTGTGAAATATTGGCAACTAAGAAATGTTTATTTATGTTCAATTGATACTATACCATAACCGGATGTAATTTATTGGCAATATTTTTATTAACATTTTATTTATATTTTATATTAAGAATTTTAAAGATTCTCGAATTTTAAATATATGTAGAGATAAACAAAATCTACTATTCTTGTCATTCAAATTTACCCCAAAGAGTGTCTGTCACATATTTAACTTTTAGAGAAACCTTCAAGTACAACTTAATTAATATAGGTGATTTAATATTCAATTTTATTACTATTATAGCAGTATATAATGTGATCGGAATATTTACGAAGCCATATAAATCTTCTTGTTAGGAAAAAATAGCTTAATTAATCAGATAAATAGTATATTTGGAACAAGTTACTTTATTAACTTACTAAAAAACCAGTTCTATTAGTTTAATCAAAGCACAAAGCTACTAAATTAAATATTTAATATAATATCAAAGAACTTATATACACAAAAAAAGTCATATGTACTATTTAGTACGAAGAAAATTCTCAAGCGACAATTAATTACCTCTAAAAATACTGTAACACTAAAACTTAAATTACATAAAATTACCAAAAAAAATTTACATATATGACTTTTTATCTTAAAAGGATAAATTTGATAATTTTCTTTTAAAAAATTTTTAAATTAATATATCTTACTTTTGAACTTATTTATAATTAGTAAAAATAATTTTTAATTTCATTTAAAAATTTAGTGTTTTATTGAATTCATAAATAAAGATTAAAATAAACCAATATTAGAAAATATTATCTTTTAGTGATAAATTAAAATATAAATAAGATTTTGTTTTTTGTATTGATTTTTTATTTTATTTACCGATTTACCGATTTTTATTTTAGCCTAAACCATGAACAAGATTATGATTAATAGAATCTAATAATGGATATTGATTTCCACTTAATTCCATAGAACTATCAGCATCAGCTGACCAAATCATAACACCACCTAATTTATTTTGTTTTACATATTTCATTTTAAAATACATACTCCTTCGATTTTCAAAACTAATCCATATACGTTCACCAATACCATATACTGATTTTGTTTTATTATCATATTGTACATATACAACGCTGTTTTCAATTACTTCATTAATTAGTGAATATGTCCATAATCCTTTATGTTGAAAATATAAATCTGTTGAAGTTTTATTATATATCGGTTTAAAGATATGACCACGCAATGATACACCCAAGATTAATTTTTCTGCTGGTACACCTATATTTAAAAAAAAAAATAATGGATTGAAAATGAAAAAAAAAAAAAAGTAAATATTTGAAATAATTATTATATTTATTTACCATTTTTAAGCCAATATTTAACACAAGCTATAACATTTAATTGTGGATCATCTGAATTTTCCAATGGTGAATGAAAACTAAATTTTCCATTCCAATTATCATAAAAATCATATGCTTTCAAATGAATTAAATCTAAATATTTATGCATTTCTTTTACATTATAATATAATTTAGCTTTTGGTTCCTGAGCAGTAACTGCTGCAGTTAATATATATTTTTTACTGTGTAGCCTATATGGAAAAAAAAATATTAAATCAATTTATAAAGTTTTAGAGTAGATATTAGCAAATTTTAATAATATGTTTATATTAAATTCATAAGATTACGATGAAAACTAAATTAACTTTCATTAATAATAATATTTAAATTAAATTTAACATCGTTTATTACAATACTTTATTTCAATTTTGTTTAATAATTAATATAATATAATTTTATATTTACCCAATTTTAAGAATCTGAAGAAATGTTAAAAAATTTTCTTTATCATCGGGTGTACCACCTAGTCTTCTATCACCCGGATATTCCCAATCTATATCTAATCCATCAAAATTATGTTTCTTTAGAATTTCAATTATATTTTCAAGAAAATAATGAATTTTCTCAATACTTTTAATAAAATTTGAAAATTTTTTTGTTTCCTTTCCTCGTATACCAATAACAAAAATGGTTTTCAATTTTGGATTGAAAGTTTTTAAATATTTTATTTGTTCAAAACCATCTATAAAATATATTTTAATTAAAAAATCTTTGTAATTTAAAAAAATAAATTAAAATAATATTAACATCTTCCCGCCAAAATGTACTAAGCGACATTTTAAATTTTTTTTATAGAACATACCAAAACTACTTATTCAGTATTTTATAATTGAATTATGTATAGTAATAAATTAATTATTTTTGTGTAGTATTCTTATGAATCTTATTGAAATGGCATAAAAGCCCAAATTGAGCATAGGCGTCTCACTAATGGTTTCGTATATTTTAATCTTGAAATACTAATTTTATATTAATTGCAATACATAAATTTTGTTATTGCGTGAAGAAACTTTAATTGGAACCAGGTAAATGAAGTATTTGTTATTAGCAAACGTCCTCAATCGTGGGTATTTTTCCGAGTTTTAAATTGACATTTTATTGTGATTCTCATTTAAAACTGATCAACATCAATCCTTCTAATACACGGGGAACAATGTTCCAATTTAGGGTATAAATTTATTTATTTTTGAGCAGGATAGGATTTAATTATAAATTTCCAGCGGTACTTACAAAAACAGCAGAATACTGATAACAGCTGAAAATAATCTCTAATATTTTTGTTTTGTAGTTGTGATTTACAACTATTAAAAAATCGGAACAACATATTCATTCAAACTATTAATTTATTATAGAATCACGATGGCTTAGTGGATAGTGTACTGGGTAAATTAGGTACCCACATCAATGTCTCACACTGGATTCGGGTCCAGTTCGGGACATTGATATTAAGATTGGTAATAATATTAATGGTTGAAATCATCTACTAACATAAATTGTTTCAATTAAAATGTTTCTTCACTATAAAATTATTAGGACCAAATTTGCAAAAAACAAAATAAAATGTAAAGAAATTTGCAGTACCGATAGTTTTCCACTGTTAGAACCTACCATATCACATGAAAATAAAAAAAATATAAATTTATTATAAAAATAAAATAATTGTTTTTTTTTTTTTATATAAATTATGTCCCTTAATACATTTTCGAATGATGAAAATGATGATATAATTTTTCTTACCATAACCTGTTAGCATATCTGCTCTTGTATCAAGATTAGTTATTGTACCATTTTCATTTATATCAAAATATGAATATGCAATATGCGTACATTGTATTGGATTAATATCAAGTAATGGAATTTTACCAATTTCTATTTTAAAAATAGATTTTCTTGTATAATAGCAGAAAATAACTATAAAAAAAATTTAAAAAAAAAAAAAACAAAATAGTTTATAAGTATTAATTTTATTTAAAAGAATTGTAATTTTAGAACAAACCTTTATTATGCATTTCAGATAAAGGATAAGGCGGCTTGTATACTTCAATATTAGGTATAAAATTAATAATTAATTTAAATTGACTAAAAAGGATAA
Source organism: Empis livida (assembly GCA_963932195.1). NCBI lineage: Eukaryota > Metazoa > Arthropoda > Insecta > Diptera > Empididae > Empis > Empis livida. The sequence goes on from OZ010649.1 coordinate 15,407,601, forward strand.
TATTAAATATTATTAAAATATATTTCATTTTCAAGGATACAAGTTTTTTTTTTATAAATTTAATTTTTTTTATATAAATTAAAGAAAATTTAAATTTAACTAATTTTTATATATTTTTTAAAATCATATTTATAATAAATTTACCAATAACTTTTTTTATGTTTTTAATGTTAATAAAAATGTATTAGTTAATTTATATAATATTTTCTATAAATATTTATCTTTTTTTTTTGAGGCTAATGCAAATGTGGTCTATAATTTCTTATATGCATAAGGTTTTTTTTTTTTGTATAAACTATAAAATTACGGAAATATTGTTAAATATATTTCTACAATATCTTTTACAATATATACACAAGATACCTAATTTTCCAGATATATTATTACAAGAATTAATTGTAATTATTAATTTTCTGAACAGAATTTATTTATTTTTTTTATTTTTTTGATAATTTAATAAAATATGGTTTTGTGAAAAAATATTTATATTTATTTAAAAAATTTTTTTTTTTATTATAATTAAATGGAATTTCATTTTAAAAACAAAATATGTATCGGTGAGTATGAAAGTCATTTATAGGTAATTTTCTATATATTTTATGTTTTGAGATATTGATAGTTTTGTATTTGGATAAATTAAAATTAAATATTTTTATACAATATTTAACAAATTATTTCATAAGGATTTTCAATGATTATAGAATAGAATAGAATATATTGGGGTTAGGTGGAAATTATTCCATCGTTTTGGATATTAGTATGCTGTATCGTGTACGGCATTAAATTACATGAATGTTAAATGCTTGAGTACCTAGAAAGTGACGTTGATTTACAACATAATTTATATTCTTAAATTTCTAAAAATTTCCAATGAAAAACTATCAGAGACAGCAGCCTCTTAAAGTTCACAAACACTTAATGGTTTTCACATTATATTGTTTTAAGTTCAAAACTTTTCCATGATCCACAATCAATAGGAACAACATTTATGGTTTTTTTTTTTTTTTCTTAAATATCACTTTACTCGTATAACCCAAAATATGCTCTAAAAATTTTTTTTACCAATATCACATTTGCTGTATGACAAATAACCATGTGTTTATATTAAAAATCTCAATTATTTTGAAAAATCTTATGTATTATTGGTGCATAATGATGCGGTAAAAAGAAAAACTCTGAAAACAAATTTAAAATGTTTGAAAATAAAATGTTTGGCCGACAGCAAACATATTTAAGGTTTCCACCCAAAGTGGTACAAGCTAATTCTGTATAGAGCTTCTCACTCGAAAAAAATGTTTCCGACTGTTTCTTCTTCGTAATTCACAGATCTTTTGTCCATAATAAATGCCATCTTATGAAAGTGTATTTTAATGCTATAGTCGCCAGTGAATAAACCGGTTATAAATAAATGGTTTTTTGCTGAATGATATGGTACGAAAAACTTGGTGTCTCTGGGGGAAAGATTTGCAGTGTACTTCTGATTGTTGTTCGGTCCACTTTGTAAATTACATTTTATAGCAAAGATAAGTATGGCACAAACCGTTAGTAAGATTGGGTAGAATTTCTTCAGTACCTTTTCTTGCTAGTATGTCTATCATTGTAAAATTCTAAAATTCGATGTGTAGCTTATAAGGAAATGTGATTATTGACAGTTAAACAGATTTAGACCACTTATAACAATCAGAAAAAATGAATTTGATAAGAAAAATAATTGGAAAGTTTATACTTTAAAAATACGATTCTGAATAATTAATTTTTATTATCTCTCTTATTTTCTTTTCTACGGTGTTTAAAAAATATTCCTTTTAAATTGGCGGGATATACGGTAATAAATCAATCACATCATTATATTATTCATATATCACTGGTGTAATTGAAGGATATAATGGAAATAATTGAATATATTCACATATTTTTGACCATCCATTTTTCAATATCTAATTAATTAATAGGAATGTAAATAAAGCTTTTTTTTTACACAACATAAATTTACCAGAGAATGCTTCAATTAGGACTACTGTCAATCTAAACATAAACTTTTATCTATATTTAACGTCGAAACAACTACAATTATTAAAATGTAAATGGATATAATGCAAAATACATTATAAACAGATTTGTTTTATGTTTTAGATTCAAACCACCTTCATAATTTTTATTAAAAAAAATTTTTTTTAGAATACATATTAAACATAATTTTTGCTTTTTATTATTGTAATTGTGATTAATGAAATTTTATAATAAAATGAATCAATTAAGTTTAATATGTTGTCTGTGCACGTCAGTTCGTTGAAATTTTTTCGTAAATATACATTTAATAACGACGATAATATTAGCTTGGATTTTTGATAATTTATAAAAATATGTGTACAAATAAATAGATGTATTAAACAGACATGTTATAGTTCAGAAGCTAAATTTATTAGGAGCTCAGAAGCTGAATCAATTAAGTTTACTTCAAATAAGTAATCCCAAATACATAATTACTTTAGTTAACACCATCAACTGATAACTTTTGTATTAGTTATGAACTTCTGAAATTGACTTAATCTTCTAAGCTGGTATCATTCTTAATTTAATACTTAATTATGTTCAAAATTATTTTGATAAAGGGATGAAATATTGTCGATTGAAATAGATTTTAATAAAATGGATCGCCAAAGATACCTGCGTGAAATATAGCAATTTTTGAATGAAATATTAAAGAAACTTCCAAAGATAAACTTGCAAATGAAAGCAAAAAAAAATAAACTTCCAAAGATAAACTTGCAAATGAAATCAAAAGAAAATTGTAGAGATACCTTTCAATTGAATACTACAATATGGATTGTATACGTAGGCTCTTAAAGCAACTTACATTTTCAAGAAAGTCCAAATAAAAATGAAATAGTCCCCTGCATTCACAAATAAAAATACACAAAGTGGTTTTTCTTATACTGAAGTATTTTTTTTATTGAAAAAAAGTTCCAAAATATATCACAATAAATTTCAATAAAAATAATAATGACATTGTAGCTAATAAAATAATTGTTGCAGAAATTGTTGACGACATTTAAAACTTTAAAATATGGTAATTGTGGATTAACAATAATCACACTCTGCATTAGATTAATTTATCAATCACAAAAATCCATTAGAAATAAAAACAAAAATATATATTTCTTAAAAATCAAACAAAATATATTTTCAATAAATTATATTATAACATTATGAAAAAATTTAAATATGTAAATGTTTATTTAATCTCTTTTTCGATCACATTGAACAAACCTAGCAAGCATACATTCATGAGCAGTTTCATGATAAAGTAATCCGTTTGGACAAATTTCTACAATTGGTTTATAATCACCAGCCTTAGCACAAAAAAGATACCTATCACATTGTTTTTCTATTACAAATTTACCACGTTTAGGACATAAAGAAAATTCACGATAAACAGTAGTTTTCGATGGTTCCATTATTATTTCATTATTTAAATCGTCATTAATAAAATTTAATAATGGGAATTTTTGTCCATTAACATCACAATTACCATTAAAATCATCAACATCAATTGACCAAATCATAATACCATTTAAATTAATTTTTTTAACATAGTTAATTTTTTCATGTATAGATTGTTTATTGTCATAACTAATCCATGTATAATTATCATAAGCATATGTTGATTTCATTTTTACATTAAATTCTTGCCATAATTGTTTATATTTCAATAATAAGCAAATTTCATAATATCCTATTATACCAGTTTGTTCAGTATAAAAACCTGATATACCTGGACCTAAAATTTCATCACCAACATCATTTCGTAAATAATTTTTTAATTTAAATGTACGTCCATAAAATGAAATACCAAAAATTAATTTATTTGGTGGTACACCTAAAAAAACAATTTTAAAGAAGTGTAAATATGATAACTTTTTACCATTATCTAGCCAATATTGAACAGCTGCAATAACGTTTAATTTTGGATCTTTAGTATTTTCTAATGGTGAATGAAAAGCAGTTTCCCAATTCCAAAATCCATAAAAATCATATGTTTTTAAATTAATATAATCTAAATATTTATGCATATCTCGTATATTATACAATATCTTAGCTTTAGATTCTTGTGCATCAACTGTTATACTTAAAGTATAGTTATTCCAGTCTCGACTAGAAATATTATAGAAACAATTTTAAATAAAATTTCAATGATTAGTATTTTTTATATAAGTGTAATAATTATTTAATTTTTGATGCCAAAATTTAAAAATTTATTAAGTTAACAAAAGTTAATAAAATTCTAACTATTTAGGCGTATCAAATATGTCCTAAATAAAAGTTGTTATATTGTATTATCACTTTAAAAAAAAAAATTTCAACATATTGCTCTTTTTAGAAATAAAAATACATAAAATCGGCATAAGTAAACTACCATTTCCAATGTACAGATCTATATCAAAAGTTAATGAAATTAAGATATTCATATTTGAAGCTTAAATATGAATTTTATTGAAAATCTATTCTACCAAAGTGCCTCTAAAGGTGGATAAAAACTGTTAATTTATGTTTTGAAACGACTAATTAGTTATTTTATGTAAAACTTATTTAAATAATAAAAAATAAAATTATAATTACACAACTGTAACCATTTGAATAAACTTTAAGAAATTCATTTTATCAAATATAGTAAGATGACCAATAGCGTCATTATAATCCCATTCTATATTTAATCCATCTAATTTATATACATCCATAATTTCTATTGCTGTTGTTATAAATTGTTGAACTTTACCAACATTTTGTATAACATTTGAAAATAATTTAGTTTCACTTTTTTGTATTTTAATAACCAGAATAGTTTTTAAATATTCATTAATTGTTTTTAAAGCTTGTAATTGTATAAGACCATCTACAAAATTTTACAGATTAAAAATATTTTCAATGTTTATTTTAAAAATTGAATTAAACTTACTTAAATTATTTATTGATCTATCTGAATTTATTACTGCACCATTTTTATTTACACTTAAATATGAATATCCAATATGTGTACAGAGATTTGTATCAATATTAGATGTTAAAAATTTACCTAAATCTCTTCTATTAACTGCATTTGATGAGTAATAACAGAAAATCACTTTAAATAAAAAAATTTCATTTAATTAGTTTTTCATTTTCTATGTGGAAAATATTATAAAATTTTCTACAAACTTTTATTATGTGCTTTTGATTTTAATGTAAATAATGTAATTACAATAAAATTACTAAGAATTATTAATAGATTATTTTTCATTTTGAAACAAGCTCCTGGTATGTCTTAAGGATCAATTTGACTGGTTATTTTGTTTCATAAGAATTGGTATTTATAGCACGTATACAAATAAAATATATTAGAATTATTGTAATATTAAATAAATATTGTAGACATTCCCTGGATTCTTATTTATTTAATTTGCAATTAGTCTAATATGTATTTTATATTTTTGCCTGCTAAAAAATTCAAAATTCCGGAAATGTTAAATATATTCTACCATGTTTTTTTGCTACTAGCGATAGCTAAAATTCCAGATATACTATATTGTAAGAATAGTTTGTAAGCACAGACTGGTTTTTGAAAAAATGTAATTAATTTTGTCTGTGCAGATGTTTTTATAATTTGTATTTATCATAAATTTTTATTCCAATAACTGGGCGATAAAGTAAATTAAAAATATTTATTTTTAATTGATTATGGATATATGTGTTCTATATTTAGAACTTTATTAAGACAATTCCGATTGTGAAGAATTCAGGTAAAATGTTTATACGTGTTGTTCATCGAACAGAAGAAACTAAATTTAATTTAATTATAATATAAATGTTTACCGAAACTAAAAACATATTGAAAAATATATGAGAATATTATTATTATCCAATACATGCTTGTGTACAAATATTACCGACTGTTACATATATATTTAGTAATGGCGGTATTGTCATCGCACAAAATATTACTTTTCGAAAATTTTACAGAACACTAGTAATTATACTATTAGAAACATAAATTAATTTTTTATACCATCAAATCCGTTTGTTTGTCGGTCTGTGGACAAGTGCAGAGGCAATATTGTAGAATTGATTTTTAAAGCAAATTGATATTCAAGCTTCGAATAAGAATATTTCAATTTGATCAACTTTTGGTGTAGATGTGTAAACTGGAATTAGAAATTTACTTGTGTCATTTTACAATTATTTCAAAACAGATAAATATTTTGATTTAACATTATAACTAAAAACTTTTTTTGTAAGACATTTTTGATACTTCTCAATAATTATAATTTTTAAAATTGTTGTTAAAGTTCTAAATTTTACAATTTTGTAAACAAAACTACTTATAATAAAAGTTGAAATAATAATGTTATTAAATTTTTTTTATATTTTGTTGGAAGCATATAAAAATGTGACTGAAATGAATTCATTTCCGTATCCTGTTTAGTTATTTATTCACTCTGGCTACTGTCGTGACATCTTTTGGTATTATATTTAAGTGTTCAGATAGGGTTTAAGTATTGACTAACTAACATCTTTTATTGCGGTGACATCTATTATTATAAGGCAAACACAAATACGGCAGCCGGTTGATTCTGCTCGCACAATTATTATCAAGCAATTCTTCTCAATTATGATGTGCTCTCGATGTAGACATAACATCTTTTTTTCTTCTATATTTGTTTTTTATTTCCTAAATTTAGATTTCAATCTGCACAGGCAGCAATGAAACTTGTCTAAATTTAAAGGTAATAAAAAAATTATAAAAAGCTCGTTGATAGCATTAGCAAAGAATTTTTACTTCTTCTGATATGGAAAAGGATAGAGAGCACTGATGATACCCGCAGCCCGCAGGTTACATTAAATAAATACAAACAGGTACCGAAGTTGTTCCCAAAACTTAAACCAAATAAAAAGCTAAAAAAAAATTAAAATCCTTTTAAAAAGTAGACAGGTACATCTGTCGTATCTTTCCAGTAATAGAATTTTATAAATTTTGGAGTGGCCATACGAAAAAACGGTAATTATATATTTTGACAGTATCTCTTATTGCCGCAATGAATCTACAATTGTGTATAAGCAAATAATTTCTAACGCAACAGTAAATGCAAATATTTTTATTGACTTTCTCGATGAATTATTTCATAAATTGGAAGAAGCAAATATCACAGGCGCTTGGCTGGTTCTGGACAATTACATGATCCACAAAACTCAGGAAGTGCGGGAAAAAGTCCTGACAGCATCCCATACTCATATTTATCTTCCACCATACTCGCCAATGCTGAATCCGATTGAAAAAGTTTTTCTAAAAGAAAATGTGCGCGAAATTTGTTGGCAGACTCAGGAAGTTCTTTTAATTTGGAAAATATAATTCAATCATCTGTAGCAACTGTTAACCTGGCTGATTGTAATAATTATGATGGTGATATGACTATGAAATTGCCATTGCCTGCGACTGGTCAACCATTACATTAAATTTTTTGTAATTATTGTTTTTTGCTAAATATTTAATAAAATTGAATTTCAAATTTAAAAAATTGAATTTTAAATTTAAAAAACTGAATTTGCGATTCATACAATTGAATTTAAAACCTATATATAAATTAAACTTTTCACATTAATTATAAAATGATCGCTTTTTCTTGAAAATTTACCGCTTTAGATTACGGAAACTTAACGGTTTTACGGTTCGTTTCTTATTTTAATTTTAGTTGGCCAACACCAATTGACCAAATCATAATATAATACCATTTAAATTTATTTTTTATGTTTTCCTAAAGTCAGTCAATATTTATCCGTCTCTGAGTTTTTTTATAGTAAATTTTTCATTTTTCGTACGTTTTCGAAACGTTTTATTTCCAGAGTTCTAAGCATAACTTCTTCAATTCGTTCGTTATTTTTGAATCGAAAAACGGAAATCGACGTTTACCAAACGAAATTTCATCCGTTGTAGTGAAAATTAACGAATTTCGTTTGACAAATAAAATAAGTTAATATGATAAGGAAATGATTTTATTCATACATACATTATTTTATTTGCACAGGAACATATGACGAATGAATTCTTACAAATTTTTAAATTATTTAAATAAATAATTAAACACAAACTTGTATTAGTTAATTATTAATATCTTACATCCTTTACCAAATTTCCTTTCACGAATTTAACAAAAAATAAATTAGATATAAGAACAAAAATACATATTTCTTTAAAATCATACAAAATATATTTTCAATATTATAATAACTTTATGAAAACAAATTAAATAAGTGTGAATTCTTTTTTTCGGATACAATTAACAAACTGAGCACGGATACATTCATGAGCATTTTGATGATAAAGTAACCCAACTGGGCAAGTTTCTACAATTGGCTTATCATCACCAACATCAGCACAAATACGATATTTATCACATTGGTTTTCTATTGGAAATTTACCATGTTTAGGACATAAGGAATATTCACGATAACCATAAGTATTACTTTTTTTTACTTCCATAACTATTTCATTATTTAAATCGTCATTAATAAAATTTAATAATGGAAATTTTCTTCTCTGCACACCACAGTCACCATTAAAATCATCAACATCAATTGACCAAATCATAATACCATTTAAATTTATCTTTTTAACATACTTAATTTTTTCATGTATAGATTGTTTATTGTCATAACTAATCCATGTATAATTATCATAAGCATATGTTGATTTCATTTTTACATTAAATTCTTCCCATAATTGTTTATTTTTCAATAATGAGCAAATTTCATAATATCCTATTATACCAGTTTGTTCAGTATAAAAACCTGATATACCTGGACCTAAAATTTCATCACCAACATCATTTCGTAAATAATTTTTTAATTTAAATGTACGTCCATAAAATGAAATACCAAAAATTAATTTATTTGGTGGTACACCTAAAAAAACAATTTTAAAGAAGTGTAAATATGATAACTTTTTACCATTATCTAGCCAATATTGAACAGCTGCAATAACGTTTAATTTTGGATCTTTAGTATTTTCTAATGGTGAATGAAAAGCAGTTTCCCAATTCCAAAATCCATAAAAATCATATGTTTTTAAATTAATATAATCTAAATATTTATGCATATCTCGTATATTATACAATATCTTAGCTTTAGATTCTTGTGCATCAACTGTTATACTTAAAGTATAGTTATTCCAGTCTCGACTAGAAATATTATAGAAACAATTTTAAATAAAATTTCAATGATTAGTATTTTTTATATAAGTGTAATAATTATTTAATTTTTGATGCCAAAATTTAAAAATTTATTAAGTTAACAAAAGTTAATAAAATTCTAACTATTTAGGCGTATCAAATATGTCCTAAATAAAAGTTGTTGTAGCTGTAAGGTATATAATTACTTTCTTTTAAAAAAAAATTTCAAATTATTTAAATAATAGAAAATAAAATTATAATTACACAACTGTAACCATTTGAATAAACTTTAAGAAATTCATTTTATCAAATAAAGTTTGATGACCAATAGCGTCATTATAATCCCATTCTATATTTAATCCATCTAATTTATATACACCCAAAATTTCTATTGCTGTTCTTATAAATTGTTGAACTTTACCAACATTTTGTATAACATTTGAAAATAATTTAGTTTCACTTTTTTGTATTTTAATAACCAGAATAGTTTTTAAATATTCATTAATTGTTTTTAAAGCTTGTAATTGTATAAGACCATCTACAAAATTTTACAGATTAAAAATATTTTCAATGTTTATTTTAAAAATTGAATTAAACTTACTTAAATTATTTATTGATCTATCTGAATTTATTACTGCACCATTTTTATTTACACTTAAATATGAATATCCAATATGTGTACAGAGATTTGTATCAATATTAGATGTTAAAAATTTACCTAAATCTCTTCTATTAACTGCATTTGATGAGTAATAACAGAAAATCACTTTAAGTAAAAAAATTTCATTTAATTAGTTTTTCATTTTCTATGTGGAAAATATTATAAAATTTTCTACAAACTTTTATTATGTGCTTTTGATTTTAATGTAAATAATGTAATTACAATAAAATTAATAAGAATTATTAATAGATTATTTTTCATTTTGAAACAAGCTCCTGGTATGTCTTAAGGATCAATTTGACTGGTTATTTTGTTTCATAAGAATTGGTATTTATAGCACATATACAAATAAAATATATTAGAATTATTGTAATATTAAATAAATATTGTAGAATTTTCCTGGTTTATTATTTATTTAATTTGCATTTAGTCTGATATGTATTTTATATTTTTGTCTGTTAAAAATTCATAATTCCGGATATGTTAAATGTTAATATGCTAAAATTGCATATTTTTTTGTTACTAGAGATAGCAAAAAAAGTCCAGATATAGTTCGAAAGCAAAAACTGCTTATATCATAAATTGTTACTACAATAACTGCGCGATAAAGTAAATTCAAAATATTTATTGGACTATGGACATTAATATTTTTAGAACTTTATTTTATCATTTAGACAATTCCGATTCTGAAGTTTTCAGGTAAAATCTGTTTCTATGAGTGTTCTTTATCGAAAAAAAACTAAATTTAATTTAATTATATATGAGAATATAGTTATTATCCAATACATGCTTGGGTTCAAATATTACCGACCGTTACATATATATGAGCCGTTTATTTTGAAAGTGGCATAAGTCATTTTTAGGTTTTGTGAGATTTTGATAGTTTTCATTTGAATGTGCATACCATTATTTATTTTATGTATGTAGAAATTTCAATTATAGTATAAGTGAGATTTTTCCATAGATAAAATATATATTGGTACGCACATTCAAATGCAAAACTTTCAATTTTACACAAAACGCAAAAGTGACTTATGCCACTTTCAAAATAAAGGGCTCATATTTAGTATGGCGGTATTGTTATCACACCAAATTTTACTTTTCGAAATTTTTACAGAAAACTAGTAATTATAATCTTACAAACATAAATTAATAGTTTATAATACCATCAAGTCGGTTTGTCTGTCGGTCTGTGAACAAGGGCAGAGCCAATATTGTAAAACTGATTTTTAAGAAAATTCATATTTAAGCTTCGAATAAGAATATATCTTAATTTGATCAACTTTTGATATGAAGCTGTACATCGGAACTGGAAATTTACCTATGTCACGTTTTCTAAAAGTTCAAACCAATTATAATTATTTAAATAATGAAAGCTGTCCATATCTAAATAATAATTTTTCTGTTCAAAAATATTTTGGTTTTATATTTTGTAGTTGCGTTCAATAAATAATTTAAGAATAATTAACATTTTGGTATTTTCTGGTCATATCTGGAAAATAAAATTAAAATAATAATGTTATTAAAAAATTTTTATTCTTTATTGGAAACAAACAAATATGACTGTTGTGAAATCATTTCCGTATCCTGTTCACTTATTTATTCCTTCTGGCTGCTGTGGTGACATCTTTTGTATTTAAGAATTTAAAAACGGTTTAAATACTGACTAAATAAATACTGACTAATCAACATCTTTTATTTTGGCAACATTTATTGCAGGGGTCGAGAAACTTTTACATATAAAGAGCCAATTCAGAAACAAATGAAGAATTTTAAATTAAAGAGCCGCAAACATATTTTAGCACAACATTTTATCGTTATATTCGTTTATTCATTATTTTAAATATAAATAGTTTGTTAGTAGTAGTAGTGGTATAAAAGTAGTTTTTTAAAATATAAATATATTAGTTTAAAAATAATGACCAGTTTATTAATATTATAAATATTAGTTTATTAATGTGACTTTTGCACTTGCAGCTTCTCGACCATCTTATTTAAATTTGCAAAGTATTTAGTGTTATTTAACTGTATCAAAGATTTTAAACTTTCATATTAGAAATAAGCTTTGGTACTTATTTCTAATAAGATTTACAGGTAGATCCGCAGATTTACAAGTAAAGAGTAAATTTTGTGTAATAATTAATCTTTTTTGTGTAATAATTAAAATTACTGAAAAGTGGAAAAGATGGCATCTGATAGAACATCAACAATAAATAAAAAAGATGACATCTCATTTTACATATAGAACAGGTAAAATTCAAATTGTTTTATTATTTATTATTTGTTCAGAAACTTGCTCAAACTTAAATCTAATTAAAAATCCATAAGAACTTTGATTTTTGAAATATTACCGAATTTGTACCTATTCTGGATCGGTAAATTGGTAGCTAAACAAAAGTTAGAATAAATGAAATATACACAAATAGCAATGAATCCATAAAAAGTATCAGTAAGAGTAAAACCCATACAAAAAGTGTATACCTTTCCAGATATATATAATTCCCGGAGATTAGGGTTAATATATATAAATTAAACTTAATTATAAATTAGCTTTGTCGTAACTGTATCTTATCGCTTTTTCTTGATGGAAACTTCTTAGGCGGCCTTAGGTTTACGAAAACTTTATGACTCGTTTCTTATTTTAATTTTGGTTGTCCAAACTTTAAGAAAATGTTAAGTTTTCCTAACACCAAAACTTAAAATTTCCTGAGTTCTGTGTAGCAACATTTTCAGTTGTCTTAACGTTTGTGGGACGTTTTATTGCCAACGTTCGAAGCATAAGTGTTTTAATTCGTTCGTTATTTTTGTATCGAAAAACGGAAGTTGACGCTTACCATAGAAAATTCCATTTATTGAAAAATAAAATAAGTTAACAGGATGCAAATTGTTAAATTATTTAGTTAAATAATTGGATACAAATTGGTATTAGTTAATTTTGATTTTATTCCTCTTATCAAAATTTACAAGCCTTAACATTGACTCAATGATAAAATTTTTAAAACGTTAAAATCTATTCAACGAAGCAAAAATTTTAAAGTTGAGTATAATTTGCAAACTTATTTAATACTCCAATTTTACTGTCCTTTAAATAATGTTTTATCAGACTTTGGTGTGAATAATTAAAAGATGAAAAAAAAATGATTTTCATTTTGTTTAAACAAGGTTCAAAAATGCGTGTAAAGGCGCGTCAAATATAATTTGTTTTTGGCACTTAAACATGTTTAAGGGTGTTGTCGTTTACACCTATAACATAATTACTTACTTTGAATATAATTCTCAGCTGAACGTTAGAGCAGTTGTAACATAAAGGACCAACAATTTTATGGGAGGTATTTATTTAAACTTCAAATATATGTGATTTTCTCTTTCATAGTAGTACTTGAGGAAGATTTTCATTGCAGGAAAATTAATTTTCAAATTAAAGGGTGGTCACGATTTTCAAATTAAATGGAGGGCACGACTAATACAAAGTGTTTTTTTTTTAAATATTAGATTTAAAATATTGGAGTATTCAAATATTAGAAAAAAATTATCTTGTTGTTAGACAGAGCAATTATTTTTTTTGTCAATTACTAAAATTATTACTAAATTTATTACGAAAATTGGTTGTGCAATTAAGCATTAAATATATTAGTGCTAAAGTGTTTTGAAAATTACGAAACATTAATTTAACTAATTTAAGAATATGTAATATTAAAAATTTAAAACTGTTTTATTTTTCAAATAATTATCAATTCAAATGTCGCAATAGAAATTATAATTGTTATTCGTCCGTATTAAAATGCTGAAATTCTAGTATATAAGTGATAGATATCGAAATAATATTTCCTTTTCTTATTTTAAAATTTCATATTCCTTAATTCTACCAATTTATTTACTATTAGAATTTAATATTAAAAGTTTTTTTATTTTGTTCATTATTATTATAAAAATAACACATAATTCCTACAAGTTATCTTGAATTTTGTGACACTTGAATGTTTCCGACAACTAACCATAAAAAAAATGTCTTCGACTTTATAACAAAAATAAGGAAGGAATAGATTTGTTCAAAGACAGGATATAAAAATAAACCAATAACCACAACAGAAAAAAATAAAAGAATTCTGATTTCTGTATGGTCGGACATTATTTTCATCCACGAAGAACCACAAAAAAAAAATAATTATTGAATGATTTTGCAAAATATACAAGGTGTCACAGCACATGAAGTCGATTTCATGAAAATAAACCCTTTACAGATATATATGAATTAGCTATTATTGAATTTTACATTTTAAAAATTTACTCATTTGCTTAATATTACATATTTTTAAATAACAATGTATGTCACTGTGATCCATAATTTCCATCGATTCTTTTATACTCCAGGAATTGTTTTTAAATTAACTAAGCGTTATAATGAACATTTTTTTTAAAAATAAAATATGCTTATTAATTCTTAAGTAAACTTAGTAATTGCCAAAAAAATAAGTCAGTAATTGTGCTTTTTTGTGGAAATAAAAATATGTACGATTGAGTAATTAAAAATTAATTTTTTACAATGTTTTATCATCTGTACGGTCCCTTCTGATCTTATCATATTTTTTTTTTGGAAGCTCTACTTTCATATTTAACTATGAATTATCATAGTTAAATATGAAACGAATATATTCCGCCAGAATTTACTGGAATAGAAATGATGGTCATGCAATGTATCACCTATATGGTAATTTAAGGGAAAAATATTGCATATAATTTCCATTTAATCGCAGTACGTTTTTATATCACTCTGTATAAAATATAAAGTTAAAATGTTCATGACTTACGAACAATATCAACATGGATTATTGATCATATTAAGTCTTTTTCCGCTTTATATTTTTCGATTTCACCAAAAAAACACAACAAAATAATCTAAATTTGCTGTGTAAGAAGTTCTTTCTAATGTTTTTTGACAGTAAAACTCAAGAATGATTGATTAAATGATTCATTGATACTAAAAAAAATGACTTGCAATATAACTATAAGAAATTTCTACAACAAATATTTTTATACTTATATATATATTTTGATTAAAATTATAACCAAAATCTTTAGCTTTTTGGATTTATGTATATTAAGACCCCTTGGCAGGATTGATTTTCTATTCTTAATTTCGAATCAATTCGATGAAACGAATAAAGAGAAATATTTAACAAAATTATGATATGTCATCTAAATATCATTTATAAAAATCTATACGTATATAATATAAAATTGATCAATATCAAGGATATAAATCATTTATTTTTTATATTATTATCGTTGAAGAAATTATTTTGAGAAATTATAAGTATATAAATAAATTATAAATTTTACAATTTTATAGTAGGTTAGGTTCTGAGCTTTAATAAAATATACAATACTTCATTTTTTATAATCAACTGTAATTCTGAAAGAGTTAGGAAATTTAGAAAATTAAAATAGTTTGTACTGAGTTACGGAATAGCAATGGCTTATTTGTCAAAATTAAGGATATCGAGAATAAAACTAAATATCAATTTTTCTAAAATTCATTGGTTTTCAATTAATTCTAGAAAGTATACTAACAAAATGTTAATCTAAATTTCTGTAAACTTATAGCATAAAATATAATATGTATTAATTCCATTTCATTGCAATATGTTTTTATATCACTCTGAATGACAGAGAAATTTTATATATTTTGGTAAATATTGATCCAATGTTTAAAGTGTTTTTAGCATTGCTAGTTTACAAAGTATAATTATATGAAATAATATTTAATAATAAATGGGACGGAAATTTAATTTTGGATCATCAAAGTTTTTATCATTCGTTACAAAATATATTAGCGAAAAATAATCATATTTAAATCGTAAAATATAATTTCAATTTGTAATAGATGGGGACCATAGATACTAGAACATTTTCTAAAAACGTGTTCAAATAGTAGAACAGATTGAATAAGAATTTCTTAAAGATTAAAGCCAATGAAATATACTTTAATTGTTAGGAATAGTTTTGCTTTTTGAAACAATTTTATGAATATTATAATTTATGAAAGGTTTAATCATGAACATGACATTCGCCATAAATTAAAATAAATTCATTTTTTCATTTAAAATTTGAGTTTGATGTATTTAGTAGATTCTAACATGAAAATTCATATTAATATAAAATATTTTATAAATTTTCTACAATCTATTTCAATTTTTAAAAAAAAACTATTATCTACTCTCATCTATGTAATGTATACCAGAAGAAAGATGTGGACTTGACTTAATTATTAACTAGTTAATTATTTGTAGATTCCGTATACAACTAATACTGTGTCTAATAAAATTAACATATAAAAGAACTAAATTGTTTCTGAAATAAATATTTCTGTTTCGTTGTCATTACTTTTGTAACACTCATCATTTAAAAACCACACATAAAATGTGTAGAAGAACTTTGCAAACTAATTTAATTTCGTCCTGTTTTCATATGAAGTTGATACTTTTATAATTCTTGTGTTTGTTCAAGAGAAAATTGAATTTTGAGTACATAATTTTAATTTTAAAGTTATTTAAAACTATGATATATGTTTATAATGAACAGATATTTTTCTAAAACGTAAACGGCTTCGACTGCTATTTTCAAAAACACCATTTAAATTCAAATTAGTAAGAATTGCAACATAGAAAAGAGCAAGTAATCAATTACTCTTTAAACGCTTAGTAATTGTGGAGCAATAGAATGCATTACTTTCGTAATCCAAATAAATTGGTGTTAGTTTGGATTAAAATATTTATTCCAATTGGGAATTGACTTAAGTAATAGAAGATTTTTTTGAAATGTTTAGAACATTAATAAATAAATTGCATAAATATTTTGTTGGTAAGTTTATGGTGTTTTACTACCGAAAACTTACTGAAAAATTGATAACCTTACGAAATCAGTTTTAGTCAAATGCTCCTAATTAAGTAATGTTTATTAATATTAAACAAATATAAGTGCTTTAGTATTCGATAATGTCAAATATTAATTTCTAAGTAGAAACTATCAATTTAATTTACTTAAAATAATTAAAAAACATCATGTAATCAGGCACTAAAAATTTTTTTTTTAAAAAAGCATTAATCCTGAAATTCTATTTATATTCCTTTTTTTTTTTTAAATTTTACATAAGTCAAAAATGTCCATCTGTTTCATAATACAAGTTATTAAAATATCTTGCTAGGAATATTATATGAAAAAAAAATGTATATATATCTAGTCAGTTTTTTTTTTTTTTTAACTTACCAAAAAGGATATATGTGTGTTCATCCACATAAATTATACCGAAATGATATTATATACATTTTGGTCATGAAATAAGGATAAATTTAAAGCTTTTACAAAATAGCCTTTTATACTATAACAATATAAAATATTATATTATCCTCCCATTCTATTTTCTTTTACTATTAAGATGTACTATAACAAAAATTGGACACAAAATTCCAGTAAATCATATGGTTTTCATATAAAGTGTGATAAACGATGTATAATATTTGGTCATAAAAATATTTTAATGTTTCATTATGTTTTCATACATTTATGGTCATTTTGAATATTTCTATTTTAAGGAAATTCGTATAATGTAGGCAATATTTTTGGAAATAATTTAAATATTTTTGTTTTATTTTTATTTAATTTTAAAGATAAGATTATTTATTAAATTATATAAATTATGTTTTAGAATAAAATTTCTGTATAATTATAAAAATATTTAATTTTTTTAATGGTCAATTATGAAAATACTTCAATATTATAATAGAAAATTTTCATTGAACATTATGCCTAAGCTTAGTTAAGCTTTAAAACATAATCTCATATTGGGTTCGAATCAATTTCAATTTGCTTAGCAACTAGCGTACTTTCATCATTTGCTGATCTGAAGTCTCCAATACTTTACGGATTTTTCGGTTTCCAGACGCTTAATTGGAGCATAACAAATTTTAAGGACATAAATTATGATACGTTATATGTCAAAAATATCATATTGTGTAAAAAAAATATTATTTCTTAAATTCAGTTCATTTCATTTCATTTAATTCCCAATAATTAAACCTATCTAAATATAATATTTGATTATTGCGAAAAACGCAATGAATGCAACTATTTCCAATAAGCTGACCAAATTTTTTTAAATTGATAGAAAGATTTGAAAAAAGACCTCTAAAATATGAAAATATATATTTTTTTAAAATGGACTTGGTCCCTCTGCCACCTGCAGGGACGGACACTACTGAAAGTTAAAGAAATTGCATCATATTAGAAGAATGCGAAATGGACAAAATTATGTAGTAAATTTAGCTAGGAGAGTTTTTTTCAATTGTCGAATCAAAGAAATTAATTACTCTAAACTAAAGGCTATTTTGCAACACACAAGATGTCAACTGTAATTTCTAATGTACTGGTTGATACATCAAAAGACTTATGATACTTGTGAGGATACGGGTATGCCAGGTTAAAAATTAATATAAATTTCAAAAATGGGACCTTGCCAGTTTACGGACACAGATGTTCTGGTGCATTTATAACGAAAAAAGAAATGGTCTAATTCAACATATTTGAAACAATAGCTTAAGGTAGTGAATTCAATTAATTTACATATTATTTATTTATCTACCAACTCAATTGTGGATGAACTTCATATGTAAGGGATCATATAACACTGCAGTTTATTTGAAATGTTGTCAAAATGTCAAAATTAATTTTTAAACTCACAATATGAGTATTTTGTTAATTTTCTAGCCAATTTAATGAGAGCTATACTAATTTCTCCTGTAATCCTAAAACCTAAACTAAATACAGGTTTGGCACCCTTTACCTAATTTTTTTTTTTATATAATTATAATTTTAATTCATTAAATACAATTTGTAAGTAATTAGTCTTCTTCATGTAAATTTTTATTTAGAGGTAGCTTGATATGGTTTTATATATATACAGAGTCTAATTAAATTGTCGCAGGTTACCAGACTTGTTAGTGAACAATTAAAATAAATAAATGTTTTGGTTTGCACCCCATCAATGAGCACCATATTTTTTTTTTTTGACTATAACGAATTTTTTTTTTTTTTTATGTAATTAATTTAAGTTTTATTAATATTTCTTTTATGAATTTATGGTCTGATAAAAATTATGAAATTAAATTGTATATTAACTCGTAATAAGTTAATATGTTAAATTACTGTTAATAATAAGTTAAGTTAAAGGGTTTGTTTGTTCGCAATTTGAATGATAAAGATTGAGAAAAAACATTGTCGAGTCAAATTATATCAATAATAATAAGTTTCTTCAATGTTTTGAAATTCATCTTATTTAAAAGACTATAATCGTATTTTTGTTTATTTACCAATGATCAGAGCTAATTCGGTATCTTTTTGGCACGAGGCAAATAGTTTAAAAATAAAATTAATACCTTATAGACAAATTCAGATTAATTAGTTCATTACAATTTGTTTTTTTTTTTAATATTTTCAATTTTTACTAAAACTACAAATCATCATAATATGAGTTATAAACATGAAACTATAATAAACATAAAAAGAATTTGCGTGTTAAAAGGGCGTTAAAGTAACTCCCGTCAACATAATATTCATTAATTCTTTTATAAATTTTTTATTTAAAACATAAAGTTAAGTCAACCCTCAAAAACTAAAACAATTTGCTTTGTATTTTTCATTTTAATATGTCGTAATTTTATGATTATGCTCACTTCTTTATTCAGTTAAAATAAATTGGACTTGAAAATAATTACAATAATTTTTAGTTTTTATTTTATGCTATTAAAAAAAAATTTTTTTTATGAAATTATATTTTATTATATATAATCTATTAAAAAATTAAAAATTGTAGATATAATAAAAATATATTATAATATATTTATTCACACATATTATTACAATTATTATCAATTTACATTTTATATATTTGGTATGCGTGTTAAAAAATATACAATTAATAAATATATAAATTAATTTTAAAAAAAAATTAAAATTTAGCGTGTTAAATATTATGACGGATCCTGCCATCTCGTGGATAAAAACCATCTATCAAAAAAAAAAACAATGTATTTTTTTTAATTGACTTATTTCATTTCTTCAGGTATAAAAAAAAGGAATATATATTATTTATTTTTTTAGAAAATTTATGAGACTACAGAGGACTAAGTCTAAGTATACTAACATAAAAGAAAATTTAGTTGTTTGTTCACATCCACATAATTTTGAAAACTACTGCAGTAAATTAAATTAATGCAGTATATTTATAGAATTTGAAAGAGTAGTATAAGTTAAGATATATTTGCAATACAAATTAAATTTATTTATAGATTATGGTTCCAGATTTATTAGTTGGATATTACGTAATCATTTGAGATTCCAAAAATTATAATAAATAATATAAATCGAGTCTAATAGTTTGAAGACTTAAGAACATTGACAATTTATTGGGAAATTTGGGCTGAAAACTTACGATTATGGTAAGTTCTCTCCGCATAATGCGTTGTGACCGAATAATGTTCAATCTAGCATCTTGGCAATCTAGCATCTTTAAGGCGAGGAATTTCAAATTCCTCCCTTTTTTTAGTCTTACCTTACGTAAGGACTCAATACAAAAGTTCGAAAAAGTAGCAACTTTAGAATCCCCTACCCAAATGAAAAGTTTTCCGTGTAGTTTGAAAGGCTGACTGACGTTCATCTTCGCATCAAGATTTTAATGGCTTCCTAGATCCTTAAAAATGATTTTGTAGAAATTGAAAGTGATAAATCGTTTACATTGTTAATCAACTGTAGGATTGTTGTATACTAGGATTATGGCCAATAGTCTCCTTTCTCGCAGTGGCCAAGAACGTTACACTTCTTCCAAAAAATAGCACTTCTTCTTAAAAAAGAATTTTGCAAAAAATATAACTTTTTTTACAGAATTTCAATATTAAAATTTTGAACATATTGTGGTTAAATTTGGGTATCGAATCAACTATATTTACATTACCTTCAAATCGTCTGTTACATATTTCCTTCAAAATTTGTTGTAGTAAATTTAAATTTAGATGCCATTAAAAATGAAAAATAAACTTATACTTTCCATGCTGTTTACAAGCTAGATTAAATAATTATATAATTTTAAATTCAATACACTAATATATTAAATCAAATTCTTATCAAATTTTATATCTCAGTAAATTATCCTAAAATCCTATAAATCTACAATCATGTCTTTTGTTCAATCTATATAATATATTTCTAAATTGTCTCTTAATCAGCATTACAATCAAAATATTTTGCATGTAAAAGCAATTTTAATATAATTGAATTTTTGGCACTAAATATAACCTTTTAATTATTTCAAATTCCTCCCTTTTTTTTAGTATTTCGTTCACATAAACAAATTACATATAGAACATATTATATACTTTTTTCAAATGCACATACATATATAAAAAATATGTAGAATGTGTAATATAATTTTACCAATTTTACAGGAAAAGCAAACCAAATTTTCATCTGCATATAACCAGAAAAATTTTAATAGTAACTTATATAATTTAAAATTCGTGTTCTTTTTTTTTTATCTTCTTTTGGTGTTTTCTTTTTTTGGAAAATAGTTAGTAGTATAATTTATGCCTAAAGCCCAGGAAATATTTTATGTTCAAAGTCATATATTAGCTTTAACCATAAATAAAAGCTAGAAACAACCCTAAGGATTGGTAATTTCTCTGAAAATTCGTACGAAAACCCCCCAAAAAAAAAATATATATAATGTGCGGCAAACAAATTTGTTGGGTTTACACATTGCACTCACATATATCAGACTTTTAGTATTGCAATAATTTTTTTTATTTTGGGTTTTTTGTGAACAATTCCCATCTATTTAGATTTAGACATGTTGACATCCGACTTTAAACGTATGATTTTTAAGGTCTTTTTTGTTTATGGAGGGAAAAGGCGTATAACTTATTTCTGTTTTTTTGAATAAAATTCATACTTTTGAATATCTGGTATAAGCTTTTATATATTTATGTTGTAAGGATATTTTATGTTTATGTATTCTAAATATTATTTGAATTTTTGTTTATAAATAATATTTTCCTGAAATAATAATATTTAAATGGCGAATAAAATTTTTTTCAAACGGATGACAGAATTAATAAGTTTTAGAAGTTTAGTATAATAAATTTATTGAGTAAACTACAGCAAATTGAATTAATTGATATCTTTTTATTATATATGCTTTACTGTCATGTTCAGTTGCGCTAAGTAATTTTTTGTATGTCATAAAACATAAAGTTTATCGAGTTTTCATGTATACAATGTATTTGTCGTTCAAAATTAGGTTGTACAAAATTAAGTATTTTTATTGGCTTTTTTTATATGCCTTTTAATTTGTTTTAAAGAATTTCAGGTATTAGGATTATATCCTGCAACTTATTGATTATTAAATAAATTAGTTTAATTTATTAATAATTGTAATAAATTTTAAATGATTGAAAACTGAAATAAATTAAATTTACCTAAAAATATGCAAATTATTTGATTGCTTGTTTATACGGATATTTCACCACACTGAAAAAAATCACTAATTTCTTTTAATATTAATAATGTTGTCACGAAAAAGAATATTAGTGAAATTATTTAATTTGCTTTAGTTCTGTCCTTTTTCCATCAAATTAATATTCCGTCAAGTAAATTAATAATTTCATGAACCTGATTTTAAAATATAATTTCTAAATGATTTTTTTTTTTTGTATCTGATATCAAAATGACAGTGTGAAATAAAATCTCGTGATAATTATATTAAAAATTCGTGTTCACCTGAGCTATAAATAAATGTTAAAGAGTGATTAATTGTTTGCTCAACAAATAATTATTTTTTAACTCTTTTTTTTTTCTTAAATATTAATAAAGATACACCTACAGACCTCCATATTTTTTCGTAAATAACTTGTTAGCTGAATATTTAAAGGTTATAATTTATTTATCTTTGAAATATCTTGAAAGGATTTGTGAAGATTAAAGTCGGATAAATTAAAGAATTCGTGTAAAAAAATGAAAAAAGATAAAAGAAGGAAAGGTTAAATTGAAATCTTGTTGTTAGAGATTTTGGTTTATATTTTTTGTGTTGTGGTTAAAAGTTTTCAGACTTAACATGATATTTAATTAAAAATTAACAATTGAGAAATAATTTGAATGAAATTATCTAATTAATAAAGAAAAAGGATTTTTGAAAATTATTTAGCAGAAAATTAAATATGAGAATATCTTTGAATTAAGTTAACAATTAATTTGAACTACATATAAATTGAAAAGTATTTTTTTTTTGCGATAAATAAAATCCTGATTTTTATATTTTACTTTATAAATGTTTAATACGGTCCACTTATGCTAAGAAATATAATTCAATTATGTAACAACCGATTTTAGCAAAATAGTAAATAGTTGCCACAAAATAAAATATTAACCTACAGTTTATCAACAAAATGGACTTGTAAATTTTAATATTACCAAAAAAGGACTAAATTTTTGTCATAAAATTTAATTAGAAAATTTAAGTTTTCCTAATCATTTTTCATCAAGGACATTCTTAATAAAAATCAATTATCTTTTATAACTTAACTAATTCTCTTAAAATATTGTTCAAATAAAATCATTTAACAATTATGAACTATGAACTAGAAAAACCTTTTTTAACTAAAAAAATAACTTTACACTATCATATTAATACAAAATCTTAAAAAAAAACATTGCCAGACACCATATAATCATATAATCTAATAGTTAGCTAACATTGTACATATATAAATACCATTAAACTTTATATAGATTACCATAAAAGTTAAAACAATTTGTGGTTTTACCTACTTTATCAGAATTTCCTCTTTCAGTCCTTAAAATATTATTATATGTATTATTTTTTTTTTTTTGTATGTGTAGTCTAAATTTGAATCTACAACCGCAATGAATTTTTATAATAATGTTGATTATCTTTTTGCTGTGTATACCATGTAATAAGATGGTTTACATTAACCCTGATTTTTATTTTTATGTTGAAACTATTTTACAAGGAAAAAAATATGTAATGTTTTCGGAAAAAGAATTTTTTTTTTTTAAAATGGAATTAACACTTTGTTATAATAAATATTATGTTAATTGTATTTTCGTTTATTTTTGTAAGTTTTTGGTAATAAAATTAAAAACCATCTTATTTAGAATTGTTTTGGGAACATTGTGTTTAGTACATTTTCAGTACATTAGGCATGAAATTGAAATTTAGGAACAAATATATTTATTTTGAAACTCTATACAAATATAAAATATAAGATAACATGGTTCATCTTCCCAGCTAGAATATATCCCAGCAGCTAGATTGATCTATAGATTAATTCTAAGTACAGGGCAACTATAAGAAGATTTGACATATGTCTTAATACTTTATAGCCGAATCAAGACATTTCTATATTTCAATACTAAATATGAGGCATGTTTTTATATAACATAAGCGCAAATTAGATAAAGTAGTAGGAGTAGGGTAAGAACTAAAAACGTTCTATGGCTTGGATTTCAGCCTTACTAATTTTATATGGAGTCCGAACCATACATTTCTCTATATTGCCGAAATTTTATTTGCAACAGGCTAATGGCTTGTATTTTTGAGTTATTATTGTTAGCAGATTGCCTTTACATTTTTACATTTTATTGCAAAGTAAGAGCTATTTGACTATAATCTTATGCTGTATTGTGTCAATAAAATACTGACGATAAGGAGCAATGTGGAGGCCTTTATAATATGAATATAGTTTTCAATGTTGTGAAAAGGTTGAATTGGATTTTCAACTTTTTGCAAATCCAATTCAACTTTTTGAAAAAAAATATCTGGTACTATAATTAAAACTTGCTTAATATTAAGATTAAAAGATTAACCTTTTAAAATCAATACTTTGCAACCATAAAATCTGATATTTTTATTTCACAAAACGTTCTATTTACAACATTTTCTTATCAACAAATTCTCAATTCTGTGAATAAATATCCTTTTATACTTTTCCATTTCATTTCAAATAATTTTCAAAAAAAAAAATTTAATTATTTTAACACAATATTCTATTTAAAAAAGAAAAATGCATTTATTTAAAATGAAAATTAAAAATTTTCTTTTCGTCCTATTATCTTTAATATGATAACTAAATTGTCTGTAAAAAGCAAGTAACTAACACAAAATCTTTTTAAGTATATAAGTAAAGAATTTTGTGGTAACAAAAAGGATTAAATCTATTCATATAAATACTAAAAAAAATACATTATGTATATAGAATAAGGAAAAAGTTATTTTGTGTAATCCTGTAAATTGGCCACATACTCAAGTTTTACAACATATAGTATCATTATCATCAACATGATCATGATTTCGTTGCGATTTTAAACCACATAGACACATAAAAAAAAAAAAAAAATCCAAAAATTATTCTATATTTTCATCCTTGAACATTTTCATCCTTGTACGTAAAAAAAAACCATACAGTGAATCTTTATTTATATATACATATAAAAAAAAAATATGTCTGGCATCCAACATAATAATAGTGTACAGAGATATTTTATTTAGAGGTAAAACACAATTTCAACATTTCTTTTTTTTATACAGATATATAGTACGTATATCCTGTTTTATGAAAATTCCGAAAAATGTTCCTTTTTAATAAACTCAAACCATTGCTATAATAAAAGATTATGTACGTTGCTAGATGGTAGTGTTTTTTTTTTTTTTTTTTTGCATTTCAAGTCTGAATTTTAAATATGAAAGTTGGAAAATAATTTTCTGCAATCCTGTTACAATACTGTAAACATATACACATTTTTAAGGTTATGTATAAGGATATAGATACTCATGGAAAATATACATAACTTTGTACTTTATTTAAATAAAATATAGGATATTATATTATTATATATACGTATTTTGCAATATACAAAATGTACATGAGTATTAACGTATATTTGAAAATTGTTATCCTTGTACATACAATTTGGTGTGTTGTATAAATAGAAAATACTTATAATATATTTAAATATTAATAATAATACAGAGAGAGAGCCAGCAGAGAGTTTATATTTAGTAGCGAGACATTTTATTTAATTACATAAATTTTTGAAATAATTATTTCCGGTATGTGAAAACCATATTATAAATAAACATACACTTTTAAATTAATTTTGAATATATTCACTATATATTTAAATTTAAATTTTTATGTTCCTTTTTTTGGTGGTTGAGAAAAAATATTAAACTTAAACCGTCTTACTAGTTGTAAGGATTAGTATACTAGTCTTAAGGATTTTAAATTCATATATAATTAATTAACAATTTGACATAATATGGCTGTATGCTAAAGGAAATTGTTTTAAACTAGAATTAGTTAAATTAAATTTTAAATTTTGATCAAGTTGTTTAAAATTTCTTATATTTATTCAAAATTAAACGGCGATTGACTTAAAATTAGGGATATGAAATATCGAAAATATTCCGATTATAATTTTTTTACCTAAGGTTAAAGTTTTTGAATTTAATTTAGTTTTAAAAATTATTTTAATTATGAAAAGAAGTATGAGAATTTAAAATTACTCTTAAATAGATGAGAATACAACAGCCATTACAGTCCAATATCGTCAAAGTAAATTTTGTTCAGTGTTACCCCATAACCATCTGCACAAATTGTAAAATTACAAAGTTTAATAATAGACTTTAATCATTTCGTTTCAATTAGTTTTATTTTAAACATAATTTGATTTATTTGGAAATATCACGACAATTAATTTGAAATGGTTAATTAATTGCAGAAGGTGCAAGATATTTTACTTTTTGTTTTTAATTCTTTTTTAATTTTATTCCTTTTTTTTTGTTGCAATTTAATTAAAATAAATTGCAAAAAATTGTGAAAATATTTATTATAGTAATTAATCATTAATAACATATACATATATCTATAAAAATGTAGATACATATATGTACATATATATGTATTATGAATAATAATTAAATACATTATGCAGATATGTCATTGAACAGAAGGATATTTTTCGCTTATAAAAAATAAAAAAAAAACTGTCATTTTTAAAAAAATGTACAAATATAGTAAAAAAAATTGCTCTGACATGAAAATATATAGAATTTCATTTCGGGAATTTAAATAATGAGATGGTTTCGCTTGTATTTTTTCTTCTTGTTTATGGATTAATGAAAAAACGCATAGTAATTATGTATAATAAATCATTAAGGATAATAAATTATAATTATGAATTAATCATTATTGTTGAATAATTAATATAATATAAAATATTTATGACTGAGCTATTATAATATTTTATACAATTAAGTCGAGTAATATTAGTTTTTTTTTTAGTTTTTGATATAAAACACGTTGCACTTTGCAATCTCGATGGAGTTTTGGCTTTCTGTGTATTACTGAATTATAAAAGAGCACAATAGTTGGCTGTAAATTTTGAAATGATAAATTTGTAGCATAAAATCCAAAAAGTACATTACAAAGTGTGATAGGTTTAGTCATATTTCTAATTGGTAATTCTTCATGAACCTTGTCCTTTTTCCTCCTCTTAAAATTATAATTCATTTTTCCCTTGTCTTAAAAATAATTAGCAATTTTATTACTGGTATTTATTTAAAGCTGGCAATTTTTAGATCATTATTTCGATGAATTGAAATCAGTTTTAAATATTAGTTTTTCCGGAGATTCTGACATTTATAATTTTGAGTATTTACGACGTTATTCAATTTAAACTGTATGAATCTAATCAAACCATTTATTTATAGTCAACAGCTTCTATCTTTGATCTGACCCACAATTGAAAAACATCCACGATAAGTGAATATCGTAGTCCGTATACGACACAAACAAAGCTATTTATTAACGAGTTGTAATAACTTCTATCAAGTTTTTGTAATCGCCCCTTGAAAACGCATTTCACAAATAACAACAAATTTCCACAGCAATTAATTTGAAAAAAAAATGCATCAATTTCATTGAATTATTTTAATTAATCAACAATTTTTTGAAGCAAAATCCTCTAAAAAGTGTACATGTATTCTTTTCCTAAAACCATATTATCATTTTATATGCTCACATTTCTTCCTTTTTCTTGTATCTTTATTAATGACTAAAGGATTTAACTTCTTTTGAACATAAATTTTCCAAAAAAAAACCTTTTTTTTATATATATATATTCTGCAGGTTGTGCTGTATAGCTCGTACATGTGGTAATAATTTATATAAAATAAAAATGATGACCTGATTGTGACCACAAGCTGTTCTCTTATGAAATTTATTTATTTTTCTTGTATATATACATATTAAAAAGCATAAAAGATAAATTATAATTTGCGTATAAGATTTATGTTTATTATATTATAAAGTACATAAAATAATTTTTTTTTTTTTTTTGTAAAATTTAAATTTGTTATCTTCGGTAAAATATAAAAACTTCGAAAATATACGTAATAATGTGTGAACATAATTTATTAAATTGGATTTTATAAACTTGTTATACTTATTTACATAAATAATTTAATTAGAAAAAGTATGGTGATTTAAATTATTGATAATTGTACCGAATACCTCAAATCAGTTTCTATATCCACAGTCCAGATGAATTAATTTCTTTCGCCTGATAATTAATTGTGATAATTAATTATATATAGAATTTCCACCACAAATATAAATAATTTATTGCTGATTTTTCCTCTTCATAATTTATAATTATTAAATCTATATTTCTACATTAATGATTATTAAAGAGACAAACAGGCGCCAATTCTAAGTCCATTTTTTTGTATGAATAAGAGAAAATTACTTATGAGTGAAAATACACTGTGGAGGTATCTTTGTTGCGGTGGTGACAAAAACGTAGAAACTACACTAGAACATCGGGTCGCCAAATGCTGTGACTTAGTGCTAACCGGGTAGAAATACTTTGGCAATGTTATTCACGGAGATCTATCGGCACTTACAGACCTCTATGAAGGATCTAAGAATTATTAATAGAAGTTTTTAGCTAAGACGAGTTTTTGTTTGTTTGGGAATTGTTTTTGGCAAAATGTACAAAAGGGGATAATGGATCCATATACATGGATCTATCCCTCGTATCATGTGACAATTCTAGGTTGTCACTGTCTTTCTAAACCTAACCTACCTTTGGGAAAAAATAAAAATGATGAAATGAAATTTTAAACTGACAATAAACTTGTAAAACTGATAAATAAACTTATAATTTTTGGTAACAAAGTATTTTTTCATATCTTCAATTATTTAAATATCTTTATTTTCCACATTTACATTGCCACACTAAAATATTCTTTAAAAAAAAGAAAAAACTGTTACAAACCAAAATTGTAATTAACAATTCTTTTATTCTAATTCGATTTGTAATACATTACATAATTTTTTTTTTGTTAAAACAAGGATTAAAATATAAATACCAGCATAATCCATAAAATTTATTCGAAAATTTAATATGTAATGAAGTTAATATACCTAAATATTTCCTAAAATAAAGTAGTTATATACATAAATTTTGTAACAAGTATTTTTTATAGAATTATATCATTTATTAAACAAACAAAAAATGGGAAATATATTACCATAAAAGGATAATAATTTTATTTTAATTACCTTAACATATTCCTATTTTACCTAACAACATAAATTTCATTTTTCTGTAATGCTTGTCTACAGTCAGCAAACCACTTAAAATTATTCATCCGATAACAAAAAATAGTACATATATAAATTTTTATATTTACACAGAATTTTTTAATTCATGGTTAAAGTAAATATTAGTTTTATTTCGGATTATATATTTAAAGTTTTAACATTAATTTGAGACTAATAATTAAGAATATGTAAAAAAAGGATTATACAATTAACAGGAATATAATTTTTTATAATTTTGTTAGAAAAAGTCGATTTTCAGACAAAATAATTGTTGGTTATATTAAATTTATGTCAGTAGTGATTAGTATTCACTACTGAAATTTGCATTAGTAAAATTTTGTTTCGTAGTGTTAGACAAATTTATGATTAAAAACCATTAAGATTAAGTGACATTTTTCTACAACTCGGACTACGCTAATAATTATAATAAAATTTCTCTAAAACAGTTTACCTTTAACAGTGTGGATTAAAATAATAAATTAAAAACATATAGTTACAAAATTCTTTTAATTTCATTAACCATTTATGTAACATTTTCAACTGACTACGTATGCTATATGAAAAAACATATGTTTACATAGAAAATACCAGAAGTGTCCTTTATCTTTAAAAAATACGTTCATTTCAAGATTACTATTTTGTGTAATTACTAAATATTAAAAGCAGACAAACTGGACACGAGATATGAGGGGTTTGAAGTTTGTTACCGTCAAAATAGGGTAGGAGGGGAGAAATTATAAAATTAGATAAAACTATTTCTTTTCAGAAATGAAACAAAAATTCCTTATGTTATCACTTGCCCGCAAAGTTTTCAAATTATGATTTAGCATAGTAAATGTAGACAAAAAATATTACGGGATACTTCATTAGAAATGTTGAAGAATTTGGTATCAGATAAAGATAAAAAGTTTGTATGATTATTCTTTTCGCCCACAGCAGCGCTTATATATTATTAATACAATTATTAATCTTTTCATTTCTAAAAAAAAACGATTTATTTCCTTTTTGAAATGATCCAATTTCCTTAAATATGTAAACGTCATCATGTATCAATTTAAAACTTTTTTAATATGTTTATCTTCAAATCTAAAATAGCTGATATTTTTGAAGCAAATTTGATAAGAAAAACCTTAGGTAATAAAAATTCATCCTAAATTTAATAAAAAAAAAAATGCTGCCTCTTAAACCATATCTGGTCAAAAAAAAAAAAAGAAGAAAATATCTTATGCAATGTCATGACCCAATAGTAAATTTAACAGGAAATAGAAAATGATCATATAAACAATTTTTGTTTTTTTTATTTGGTTCTATTTCTATATATAATCTAGGCACGTGCAAATTGTATTTTTTCTTGTTTGTTTAAAAGTACTATACGGTATCATAAAATTTGGTCATTTTCAACCCCTAAAATTGTATATATATATTTTTTTTTTATAAAATGACAATCTTTTCTTATACACGTATATAATTTTATCACAAAACAAAAAAAAAAACCCCACAACAAAAAAAAAACGATGTACAACCTAAATATTTATAATAAAAGTGAACATTAAGTGCCCCCTTGAGAATGATTTACAGTCACGATATGGACATCCCATCAGGACCATCAAGGACATAACAACCATATAACACAATGTTATTACTAAACATGATTCTTCCATATACAAAAAAAAATTTTTTTTCAGTAATTTCCTTATTGTTTGCTCCTGTCAGTTTTTTTTGGTTGTTATTTTGTTTCATAAAAAAGGATATAAAAAAAAATAGAAGATATATTTAAAATATATCGTTGGTTAAGTTCTGAAAAAATCTATATGCTATTAATTCCGTTTTGAAATAAAAGTGATCTAAAAAAAAAGATAATTTATTTTCAAATTTAGTTAGAAATGTTTGTGAAATTTAGATAATAGTCTTCAAAAGTTATTGCTATTATAGTTTTTCAAAATAGATGCAGGAAAATTAGTGCCACCGAAACTAACTACATGGAACTCTTCTCAAGGGAAATAAATAACTAATTCTTAACTAGTATGTTACGTAAGCTGTATTTTTAAATATGGAATTATTCTCCAATAAAATGATTTTCGTTATTCAAGATGGAAATGAATCATTGCTAATAATTAGGTCATCCAGACAAACATCCATCTTAACCATAAATAATTGAATTAAATACCTTTTTTCAAGTATTTGCAAAAAGGTAGTAATCCAATTAATTTGTAATTTGTGTGTGGATTTTTATACAAGGGACAATATGAATTTGAAAAATCTCGTTATTAATTTGTGAGAATTTTGAGAGTTGCAAGTGGAAATGGATCGGGCATCAGAAAAAGAAGTTAACAGCATTACTATAGTGGAATTAGAACACAATCCTCAGGGAATCCTCAAGATCAAAAGGTTGTCGTAAGAACACTTATGCTGAGCTTTAGATCTTTTGATGAGCTTTTGATTGTCGGACACGATCGTTACTCCGAGATCTAGAAAAATTCAATCTGACTTGAAGCAGCGTAAAGACAGCAGCAACTAATCGAGTAAGATGTGAAGTGGAGAGCGAATTGCTCTCAGAAGGAGTAAAATAAATATTCTGATCTTACTTTTCCTTTACATAATCGAAAGCTCACTCATTTTTTCTTGTAGCCTTTTTTGTAATTCTTGGATGATGCGCTTTCAAATAGTCAACCGATGATGTATTAAAAAAAATAATATTTTTTTTTCTAATACATATTTAAAAATAAATACAATAAAATAAATTTTAATATTATATCCTTTTTTCTTTGTTTATTCTATTGAAAATAGAACTTCTTTTTTATTTTCAAATTAGGACTATATCTAATTGTAATAAAAATTTAGTATTTATCTGAGGCTATTTTTAAAATCATAATACATATATGTAAATTTTATTTGTTTTTATTATTATTATTATTTTAAACATAAAAGCTATTTTAATGTATAATAATTTTGAGCTTATTTTGTTTGTATGTATTAAGAATTTTTATTTGATATTGAAGAAAATAGTCCTTATGGTGATCTTATATCTAAAATGATTAGGCTATAAAAAATTTTTATTTTTACTTATCTAATAGATGGGAAAAAAAATTTATGTATATAAAATATTTTTATGATAATATATGCGCCTATAAACACGCTGTAAAATTATTATGCTACAAAGTAAAGTATTCAAAATGTATATTTCAATTTTTTTTTTTAATAATACGACATTTTCATGGATATTTTTTATGTTGATCAAAAAAAAAAGGACTTACTATCATTATATAAAAAAAATATTAAAAAAAATTTTTTTTTTATACATAAAAAGGATACTTTAGTAATAAAAAAAAAGTATATATACTATCAGTAATTTTATGAAAAATTTTATATTAAAAAAAATTTAATAGTATATTTTATTGGCAAGAGGTATATAAATGAATGAAAATTTTTTCTGAGGATATAAATTTGAATGGTCTTATGAAGAATCAGTTTTGATGCGAATTAATTAGAACAAAGTAAATTGTTAACTTAAAATTTATGTGTTTACTAAAGGATATAATTACGATGAACTTCAAAAAAACTTTCCTATTTAAACAACAACACTTAGAAAAAATATTATTTAAATAATTTATCATAAATTAATTAAAATTAATTCAACATTCAATTAAACCGATTGAATTGGCCAGCAAAAATTACCATTTTTAATTTTTCGTCAAATGTTGAACGAGAACTGTTGTAATATTTGTCGAAAATTGGCAAAATTTATTTTAACAAATTATAAGAATAATTTGTTAAGTTGTAGTACACCATATAAAGTTTTCTTAATTCAACTTAAATGCAAATATTTCGATACTTAAAAGAGTTGGACCTACTGCAGTCAGTACAGAAAATGATATTTAAATAAAATCTACTATATACATAATATGAAATTATAATTTTAATGAATATTTATTTAGAGGTATTTTATAAAGATATTAATTTGCTTCTTATAGAAGCAAATTAATATCCTTATATAAGGATATTAATTTGCTTCTTATAAATTTGATATATATATGGCTACAACTAAAATGCTTCGTTTTGACAATTTATTATTGCCAAAATTGCCAATTTTGATAATTTTTATTTATAAACCTGGGCCGGAGATAATTGATATTCTAAATTTTATAAATATGTAATAATTTAATAACCTCTTGATATAACAAGGACTTGATAAATAAAGGTTCTTTTACGCTTCCAATTAAACATCTCCAGTTTTATTTTTTCTTTCTAAAAAAAATAAATTCCTTATTCCGTAATAATTGATTCAATTCTTAACTGCATTATATAAAATACTCTTAAGTGATTCATATTTTCCAATCCTTAACATTATCAACAAACAAATTTTCCTCCTATTTTTTTTTTATAAGCATCATTTCCCGGTCCCCATATCATAAAGCTAAATAATTTTTTAACGCGCGGATTATATTCATCGTTAAAAGGATAATATCACAAAAAAAAAAAAAAAAAGAAGAAGAAAGTTTATGGCAGACATCCGCCATTTAGTCCTGAAATAATATTAAATCCTTACATATATATATGTATAAAAAAAACCTGTTATATACTTTTTTTTTATGTATTTTTTCAAAAAGTGCCAAAAATATAATATCATAAATTTTTTTTTATCACATATCTAACGAACATCCTGGATAACTTTTTAAGGATATTTTTACTCTCTCTATCTCGCTGTATATGACATTATATAAATATAATGTTATGTTGATATTAGGGTGTCATCAAAAAATGCTGTTTTCATCGAAATTTCATATTTAGTTTTTGGTATTTTATTATTACAATTTTTTTCTTCTTGTTTTTTTTAGTCCTGCAAGGATATAAAGTGAAAAGATAATAATGTGTCGTTGTTGTCATTGGATAGGGTGATGAAATATAAAATAATATATATTTTTTTCTGTATATGCCCTTAGCATTTATCCAGTAAACATAAAAACGTAATATTCATGACAATCGTTTGTTCTGATTATGTTTGTTTTATGTTTCATATATAACCTTATTATTATATTTTTTTGTTGGTGCTAAGTGCTAAATATGTTAGAGAGTCTAAAATATTATTTCAAATTATACTAAATTTTATTTTTGTGAGAATTTATCGCAGTTTATTGCAATTTGGAAATAAGCACAAATAAAAAAAACCAAGAAAATTATGAAAGTTGTAAAAAACAAAAATTAGTGAAGGTGAATTTTTATGAATTAAATCTTAAAGTCTTAATATTTTTAGTATATTCTGAAAATCTGGATTATATGCATCACAGAAAATATTAAAATTGATGTACTATTGATAAACTACCAGCAATTTTGAGAAATTCATATCTTTGGGATCACAGATAATATTTAAAGTTGATCTACTTGGTAAAATAGGAAAATTGTTCATATGGTTCAGGACTATTATTAACAATTTCCTCATTACTACGAATTTGAATTAAATTAACTTAGGGTAATTTCGGTTGACCATAAATCCATGAAGTTGCAATGAAATCTGTATGGAAATATCGGGAGACAGTTGAAAATATGGAGCAAATTATTGAAGGATTTAATTCGGCAAAAAATAAATATATTTTTCTCCTCCTAAATTATCTTATTAATTCGCCAATTAGCGAATTTTAAATATAATATTTTATAGTTTAGTATATCAAAATTAAATTATAAAATATTACGACTTAATAACATTTCAGACTGTATAAAACCTTATTAAACTGATCAACTTTAATACATTATTCAATTCTTGATTTCTCAAAGAAGATATATAACATAAATTTTCTAGCAATATTTCCAAAAGTAGAACAGATAAATTTAAAAAAATATATATGTATATAGTTAGCTATATTTATAATAAATCCTCTTTTATAGGGAGTCCATTATCGGTTTTACCGTTACCGAAAAACCGGTATTACCGAACATTACTCATTACCGAAATACCGATTTACCGAAGACTAATTACCGACAATTTCGGTAATGAAATATTAAATTATTTAGAAGTATTAGGTATTAGGACAATTCATAATTTATACAATTTTGCATTTGCTTTGTGCTATTTATAAATCTCGTTTGCTCAATAAGAAACGGAACGAAATGGAACAGAATGAGAAGACCAACGGAAATTCAAAATATGTTTGAAAAAAAATTATCTAGTGTGCTTTGTAATAAAAAGTGTTTTTAAAATATTATTAGATTTTGTTTTGCTATTTATTTCTATTTGTTGTTTACATCAAACAAGAGAAGACCAATAATTTCAATAAAATTTCATTTCAAAATCTGTTTAAAAAAAGTGTGTGTAGTAATAGTAATAAATTTAGTAACGATTGATAATATTGGTAAGTATTAATTTACACTTTCAAACCATCAATGTTAAATTTAATGTTGTTATAACTATTTTTAATCCCCACAAACAAATGAATTAATATAATACTTTACTGAATTTTATTTTATTAAGATTAATTTACGTTCCCTGTTTAGGGAATATTGTCTAGCTCAATTACCGAAAATCACCGGTATTATCGGTTTCGGAACTACCAATTACCGAATAACCGGTTATGAAGGAAGTGCTTCGGTAATGGACTCCCTACTCTTTTATCTATTCGGTTATTTTTATACGTTTCTAAACTATACTATCAACTGTTATTTGAAAAATTATTTCTTTCGTGAATCCTTTAACTCCTATATAATACTATAAACATTTTATCACTTGTGTGAAATATAGTACAAAACGAAGAATAGTTTATGGTATCCTTTTTAATACTTAGAGGATTTTATTTTTTTTCACAATCAAATATATCACTCTTTTTTTGGTGTGCATTTTGTTGCTCCCTATAAATGTATGTATGTATATAGATATGAAATGAAAAACCGAAAGATATTTATACGATGTAATAAATTTTTTGGCATTTATTTCTGTTCAAATGTATACCAATTTATAGTCATTCCAAATAATTTGAGGGGTATGACAATTTCATTGCTAGTTATGCAATTTATGTATACCTTCAAATGATTTAATTTAATTGATATTCAAAATCTTAATTAAAAGATTATGCAATTTGAAATTATTTATATAATACATTAAAAAAATACTTTTAACTGGCAAATTAAAACTAAGTTCAATAACTGAGCCAAATAATGATATAGGTCAAAACTCATTTAACTACCACCTCAACAAATTCGTCAAGTGAGATAAAAGTGGAAAGTCTATGGATGAGAAAGAAACTACGAAGGACATAATTAGGGATAGTAAAGCATTCATCTTGAAAAGCCTACAATACTTTGGCCACAAAGTTATAACTATTTTTGGACTAAATCATATACTCATCTAGTAAATTCTTCTGCAGCAGTCTAGCTGTCTACGCCAAGGAATAATACAAGAATTTTCAAGACTCGCTGCGAGAAATATCTAGATCTTATTTTATCTTGCTATTTAAATCCATTTATAATTAAGATAATAATTTATTAGTTCAGTGATTAGCCCCTAATTAAAAGAAAATGCAGAATATATTTTTCAATGCATGCATTTGATAAATGTTTCAATCTGACAATACACACACAAAAAAAAAAAAACGGATATTTAAAAGATTTTACTTACAATAAATATTTTTCCTCCTGGTTCAATTATGTATGTTTATTTTTCTACCATGTACGTTTTTCTGTTTAATCCATAAATTAAGGATCTGACAAATCAATTAAAATGATTAAATTTATCCTCTGTTTATTTAATAAATCAAAGTTAAATTAATTGCAAATTTTATGATTTCATTTTTAAATGAAATTGGATTTTTGGAAATATATTTTTGACCGATTATATAGGGTCAGTTTGGAATTTAATTGTCATCTACTCTTTTAATATTGACAAAAGGTTGCTTTTTACTATTTGAATTAATTATATTTTTTATCTTTATTCGTTTGAAATTTTGTTTTTTTGTCTTTTTGAACTTCTGTTTTTTCAAAATATATTAAATTCAATAAATCAACATTATATTCCGATGTTTTTTTTTTGTTATATTATGTTCAATGTCAATGTCTGTATCAACAAATATCGTTTATAACAACAGGAAAAAAAAACGCATTTTAACAAATAAGAAATATAAGTTTTACATGAAAATTTCACCTAATAAATCTTGACAACACAAACAATAAATTGCCAACCTTCCAAACTTCGATGTCATTTATCTAGAAAAAAAAAAAATAAAAATAAAGAAAAAAATTTATATTTCCCCCTTTCCAGATAGTCTAGGGACCCCTGATGTTTACTTTTCGCCAATTTCTATCCCATTCTCTTCTTTATATTTTTTTTTTTTTTGTGTAGATATGTTACAAAAATAAAAACATAATAAATTTTCATTCATGGGTGTTAAATTTATTGAACCTTTAGAAATTGTCTAATAACATACACTTAACAGGCTTCTTATCGGATAATAGATATCTTCCAAAAAAAAAAAAAAAAATAAATAAAACTAAAAACTCTACAATTTTCATTTTTATTCCTTATGGGATGAAATTTTTATAGTAGTTTTTTTTGTGAAAAATGGATATAAATGAATTTTTTATGGAATGAGAGAGTTGCTTAGTATTTGGATATATAGTTCGAAAGGAATATAAAAATGGTTCTTGCTTTTCTTTTTCATAGTCGACAAAATAAATTTATGGTTTTTTCATATTTTATTATGAATTTTTTCCAAGAGTTTTTAAGAGAATTTATGATAGCCGTTGTGGTGCTGCAATTTGATATATTTGATATGAATTTAGAAGAATATTTAGTGTTACCAAGATAAAAGAATTGAGCATAGGAATAGACATTTTAGTGCTAGGGACATTTTCGAAATATTAGGAACAGATTTCGGGATTGTCGAATGTGAGCAATTCTATAATGAAAACAGTCGTGTCAAAGAAAACCAAAAAATTATTCGTTAGATGTTGTACGGGTAGCTTTATTCGTATTTTTGTTTCTTTTCTTGCTAAAATTTTGGGATTTTACCATGAAGTGGAATTTATTCTTGGAAAAATATGGAATATCGGATTTCTCCCGGGGAAGATAATGTATTATAAATATAATTACCGGACATGCACCGATTATCTGCTACGCATTTCTTTTAATACTTTCCTTCCTCTCTAAAGTTCCCAGTTTTCTATATGGTAAACTGTCCTCCTCTATAAGATTACCTAAAATCCGCTATCAAAAGCTCTTGCTAATCCAGTCTTTATGTTTCCTGCGAGGCTCTCGATAATTTTAGCAAGGAAAGAAACGACTGTCAAAAGTCAATTCGCTCTATAGTAAACTAAAGACACCTTATAACCATTATCCGTGATGACTTCAATGAAAATTTAGGCATACCATTCATTGAAAGAAAAGAACTCTGATAATTCGTAAGAAATAATCTCCTCCACTGGCAGTTCTAAGTCTAATTTTTTTTTAACCCCTAAGATTTTTTTTTATATAAATTTATTTTCGTTGTTTTTTTTATTTTTTTAAAATTTATATCATGACTTTTTGACGCTGATATGTTACACCATCAGCAGCTAAAACGAAATCCGTAAAAAAAACACACACAAGTGAAAACTTCATGAAAGCTATAAATAATATTAGATCACAAAAAAAAAAAACCTAACACCTGAAAATATTTTTTTTTAAAGTAGTAATTTATATCTTCTTTCCTAGTACTACCATACGTCTTTTTGTTGTTGGTTCGCATGAGAAGCCGATAAAACAATATATTTTTGTAGAATTTTTAAATCATATAAAATGTATATTATATAGTATAGATACTTTTAGTAGTAGCTTAGGGTTATCCTTCTTATAAATTTTGAATTCTCTTCACTTTTATTTTTTATGATAAATGGTTCCCCTGATAAGATTTTATTTATTCATCAATTGCGAAAAAAACACAATACAATTTTTTGGTTTTAAATTTTCGCAAAAGATATAAATTTTTTATTTGTGTAAAAAAAAACTTTTAATTGTATGATTGGAGTGGTTATTTGACAGGAAAAGTTTAAAAAATGACAGTATTTTGTAACACCTCCTAAATGTGCTGTGTTAATCGCTTTATAGTCAAGAAATAATTTATGAATTTTATGAAAAATGGTTGCGTTATTTTGAGAAGCAAAGCTAAATTATATTTAAGGTGTTGGGATTAAAATGTGCAGACTAAATTTTTTAATTGAAATAGCATATTAATTTATCTTTAGACTTCTAATAATTAATCAGCATGATCATCCTCGAATATGAGTAATATATTTTTCCTATTTCAATATCTTAGTAATTAATTTCTGATAACCAAATGTATGTGATTCAATAATCTTTTTGAATCAATAATCACAAATATTTATGCAATACTTGAGCAGAAATATGTGCTAATATATTTGTTATCTGTGTTAATCAATCAGAATACTTTAAAATTGATCATTTGTCACTATTTTTGCGACCCAATTTTATGACACTAATATTATATTTTTCAATTATAGGCAAATCAGTTTTTATTATAACTTTGTTCATTCCACCTGTCACTTAAACCTTCATCAACCTAATCCAAAAAAAAAAATACCTTAAGACATAATTTGATATTATCAATAAATACAAAAAAAAAAATCCGAACTCCTCTCATAAATATTAAGACAAATGATCATTTCAATTCACAAAAATCAATGATCTTTCGCAACAACACTCATGATGTTTAACAATTTTTAGCTTCTGGCCAGGCTACAATCAAACACCCTGAAAACTTTTATAATTTTTTTTTTTTTTCAAAAAGTGTTTCACATAATTTTCATCATGTCCACCACCAAAATACAAACATTAAAAGAAAAAAAAAAAACTTTAACACCTCTTTTTTCTGACTGCAACCGAAACATATATAGTCACAGTTATGTATTAATATGGAAAATCAAAGATAAAAATCAAGTGTGAATTGCTGTAAGTCATTTTATACATGATTGCCTGTTGTCAGTAATATATTATATATTTAGTTTTTTTGTTTTGTTTTTGTAAAAGTTGTTATATCTCCTTCATCATCAGCATAAAGAATTAATTTGACAGAATATCTTCTTGACCATCGATTTCCATAACTCTTTTTTTCATTTTTATTTCGTCTGATGAGAAAACATTCAAAAGATACAAAGTTTTTTTTTAATA
The DNA here is from genome assembly GCA_963932195.1 of Empis livida. Taxonomy (NCBI): domain Eukaryota; kingdom Metazoa; phylum Arthropoda; class Insecta; order Diptera; family Empididae; genus Empis; species Empis livida. The sequence goes on from OZ010649.1 coordinate 15,448,341, forward strand.
AATAATAATAATAAAAAAAAAATATGATATTTTATTTTGTTGTTGGTGTTCTTATTTATGTTATAATCATAAATCTTTCGTGCACAATACTCATCATTATAAAGTTTTTTTTTCGATGCTGTTGGGTTTTTATATATAGTATTTTTTTTTTTTTTGTTTAATGTTTTATGTTTTATGATAAAATGATTGTAATGTCCAATTCACGAGAATTTATGTGTACGTTCCCCCTTTTTTCACAAATCATCTCACTGACATATTGTTTTCTTTGTAAAGTTTTTATTAGGGTAGAATAATCAAATTTGTTATGTTTTATTATGAGAAATAGGTGAATAAATAAGTTGAATTAGGTTTAATGTCAGATGATTTTAACTAAATTATAATCTACAAGTGTTATAAAATTCATGGACAAATTACAGTAAAAAAATTAGTGGAATGAGATTTATTCTGCAAGAACATATTTAGAATGCAGAATTACTAAAATTTTGTGATTTCTCAAAATTCTAACGAAGTTTACTTATTAGAATTTGACACTTACTTAAAGATTATTTTATAGATTTTTGAAAAATGTTTTGAAATTTCTAAGCTTGTAGATTTGAATTGAATTATCATTTCTTTTGCTTGAGGTTCCACGCCAGTCAGGAGATTGACAAAATTTTTTACCTTGACAAAATTTTTTACCTTGTTACATAATATTGTTTTAATTATTAAAAATACTATTTTTCTACTGGAAATTTTTTACGGAGGATTATAATAATGAAATTTCTGAGAAAATGGTCCTTTTTTCCGTATTACTTCCTTTTGTCTGTATTACGAATTTGGTATTTCTTCAACGAATAATTGTGACCATAATTTTTTTAAGACAAATCATCCAAAGAATTTGCTTGCACAATGCCATCCACCTCTACCCTAAATAAATTTTAACGATTCACTTTTTCTTTTCCATTTTTTTTTGCGTTCCAGCTGCAATATTTTTTTCTTAAAGCTTATTTAAAAATATGATAAGGATATGATGGTCTGCTGTTATTATAATATGCTGCTATAAGGTTTTTTTTTTATTATTATATATATTAAAAAGTTGACTCTTATTGCTGGCTTCTGGCTGTTGGGCATTATAATATAAATCTCTTACAACATTGTTTTTTTTTTATGCTGTTATATTATTTTGCATATATCTTAATGCTATTCTTTGGTAATATCTACCATCTTTTTAATGTTGTTATCATCATCATTCTTCTTGTTTATGGCAATTTATCATAATTATACAAGCGGTATTTGTATATACGTATAATGTACATATATATAATTTTTAAGTTTATATTCAGTATATTCGTTTGCAGCTTTACAGTTTTTTTTTTTCTCGTATATATTCAAATTATAAATATATTCTGTCAGATTTTCGATTATAAAATTGTTTTTAGTTGAAACTATAAATTTTGTTAGTAATATTTGTAAAGCATATAAAGGGTAATAAAATTGTAATCGTTAAAAATTGTATGGGATTTTTCAAAGATATTCGCAGCTGTAATACTGAAAAAAATGTTAAGAATTATAACGAGAAATATAAAATTTTAAATATAATTTACAAGAAACTAGATAGAAAATAGTTTATTTTTCAAAATTGAAATCAGTGTAGTAAAATTGTCACTGGTGAAGATATAATTTTCATTTACATATTTAGCGTTGTCTAAGCAATTTCATGCCATATGACTTGTATCGTTTTATTATTTTTTTTTATTAGCAAAGCCTCAAATCGCAGAGGATGGCCTTTTATAGTTTTAGGAAAATAAGGAATCATAAGGATAATGGGTTATTGAGGAGATGCACGTTAATACTCTGTTTAAAACACTGGAAATTATATTCTTGCGGGAAAACATTTGTTGGCATCCTTTTTCTTTGGTGTAAATTGTAGTCATTATTAAAATAAGAAGTTTGATACTGAAATCTTTTAGTTATGGAGTTAATCATTGCAAACATATACTGTACCTAAATGTATCATCCTATTCTATTTTTAGGGAGAAATTGAAGATTTTTCGAGGCAATATTTCGACCGTTTCCAAAAGCGTACCGTACAGTTTTGGAGATGGTCGAAAGATTTCTTATTGTCAGTGAAATTGGAAAATTAACGAATATCGCACTTCGATATCGATTGAAGACCCGTAAAGTACTCGTCTTGAAGAAATTTCTTGCTCCAAAAAGTAATTTTTCTTAAAAAAAATTTAAACACTAAATTACTGTCAACATAAATTTCAGGACTAATAATTAAAAAAATAGTCTGCGTCTTTATTGTCTTTATTTCTATTTATGACTAAAAACATAATAAATTGAATACAATTAAAAGAATTTGTTAATTATAAACTTTAATAAATTATCAGATTTTCATAAATGAAAAACATATTTTATTTTTAAAATGAATAAATTTTTTCATAACTTTTTTTGTATGAATAAATTAGTAATTAACAATTTTATTTTTAATAAATTTTCTGTAGACATTTACAACCAATTTACCTTTTATTCATAAATCATTAAGACAGAAATTATTAATAATTTATTTAAAAAAAATTTATTTATGCTAATAAAATTAATAGAAATTATTACTCATTTTGGGTAACACAAAAGTAAATCTATATTCATAATTAAATTTCATATAAAACCCACTGTAAAATTGACAAGAAAAAAATTATTGATCATAATATAAATTAAATAAAAATAATATTTAATTGCCATAAATTGGTAAAATGTCCAATTGAATTGACACTTATAAGATTTTTTTTTTTTTTGGTTTTGTATTGAAAGCAATTTTTTATTTAAAATGATTTTAAAAATTAAAAAATTTTCCATTTTTTTTTTTAATTCAATGAGTTTGCATCTGATTAACATACTTAAGTGGGCAAAAAAAAAATAAAAAAATTCAGATATTAAAAACAATAAAATATTAAATTTATTATATGATTAAATAAAAACTGGTAGTCAATAAAACGTAAATTTGTTTCTTTTTAAAGTAATGGGATAAGGTGTGTCAGATTGTCGAATTATTAATTTTCTGTTTCTTATAAATGAAAGTTCATAAAGTCATTCGAATTTTATTGCAAAATATTTGTGTTTTTAGTGAAAATTTAATATATATTTAAAAAAGTATAATTTTCAGGTCTTTTTAATTTTTAATGCAATATCAATTAAATGAATAAAGGAAAAAAGCCGAACAGCATAATGTTCAGTATAGTTTCATATTTATTGTTTTTTTTTTTGGTTTTCGGACAGTAATAAAATACTATGTCATTATTTTTATAATTGGAACTAAATTTACAGACAGATACAATGAGGAAATGTAGAATTATATTTAGAGTAGTTTTACTATGGAATTTTGTAGTTACATTAATGATAGAAACTTGAAAATTTTTAAGTTCTCGTTTGAAGACGTTTTCCAAATTTCAGATAACTTATAATATTTACTATGTTAAATTGTAATTTTGTTATTACATTTTTAGGCAAATGATAAAATAAATTAGTAATTTATTATCTAATCCACATCTGCACCGAATTCAAGTCTTACAAATTTTTTTTACGAAGAAAATGGGGATTCAGGTGTGAATCGATGGTTTTGTGTGGATCAGCAACGTGCAGAAGCATAAGGAAATTATTTAGTGTATAAATTATTAAAGTGCAGAATCCAAATACAAAAGTTGGAAATATAATTTGCCTTTACACTTTTCTTTTTACCTTTCTTTACTATCTCTAATAGATTATACTCTATCATCCATTCAGAAGTTTCCATTTCTAGATCTATTGTTAATTTTAAAGTTTTTCTCCAATTTTTATTTGTTTCATCCAGTTCTTTGCTTCAGATACAACTGCTTAATACAAACTATACAGAAAAAAACCAACCTTATGCTTTTAACCTGGATCAGTTTAAACAGATTCAAAATCAATGAAACTTAATATGACATTATCTAAGAATAATTGTGACTTGTAACTTGCGACTTGAGTCATATTAAATTTTTAACAAATTAGAATAAAGAATTGAACAAGATTCGGTGACAAGGCACGACTAGGACTGGCCGTTTCTTCTTTAGACACAAGTCACACTTTTGAAGTTTTTTACGTTTGAAATATGAAAATCTCCATATTTGTTTCGTGCTTTATATGTATATATATATATATATATTTCTAGCCCAAATTTCTTTTTATAAGCTCTGGGCTGGAAAAACAGACTGAAAAACAAGTTTTATTTGTACTTTAATAACACAAGTTTACAGACAAACAGACAAGCATTGTGAAAACTCTATAAGATTTCTCCGAAATCTGATTAATAAAGTAAATTGAGTCATAAAATGAAGAATTTCAATAATTTTATCAGTTTAAAAAATATTTTAATGCTTGTCCAATATTTATAAGTGAAGTTGATTTTTATTGCAAGGCGTTTAATTTTTTATTAATCTGATGAAAAAGCTTATAATTTAATTGGTTAAATTTAATCGTTTTAATAAAATTTCAAAGCCGTTCTGTGTTTAGTCGCAAAGTGCAATAAATGATAAAGTAAAATATATAATTGTAATTCCATCGTCAACATAAAATATGAGATATTTTTAAAAAAAAAAACATATAATTTTGAAAATTAAAATCTACTTTCTTTTCAACTTTTTACAACCTTTTTCCCATAATTATTACTATTTTTTTTAAAAAAAAAAAAAGAGAGATTTAGTAAAGATTTTGAAAATCTTCTGCAATAAATAACGATTTAATTTAAATTACAACTTGCAATCAATTACACCAAGTCATGATTATCCAAAGGAAATTTTTTGAGGATATCCATAAATTATAATAATTTTCAACGACAAATGTTTTAAAAATATAAAATATTTTTTTATCAATTTACATAAAACATTTTATTCATTAATTAAATTTTAATTTATATACTTTTTATAATTAATTTTTTTTTTTTATTTTAAAATTGATTTCAATTTATATTTTATATATTTTTATAATTTTATTTTTCTTCTCTTAAATATAATATTTTATTTAAACATAAATTTAAAAATAACAAATTTAAATGTCAATTTTAACATCTGCCCTGGTCAGTTTTCTCATTATTTTAAGATTAAATATTAATTTATTATCTGATTCATTTTACCTGAAAAGTGTTTTTTTTTTTTTTTTTTTTTTTTTTAAATTTAACTCTTGTGTATGTATATCCTCTCAGAACCATAAAATTTATGCTTATATATTATGAATTAACATAAAATATTTATGCAAATTGTTAGCGATAAATTTCTTTTTCAACATAAAAAGATTTATCTTTTTACTTCTTTTCGTTTATATAGGAATGAGTGTAGCTCTAGCTAGCTAATGTGTAGTGTATTCCATATAGTATATATACAATCATCATTTTGGTTGCGGTTTTTATTTTTGTGATTTTTTTTTTGTTATGGTGCACCACACCACCTCAACGTTTTTATTTGAATATTTCTCATATGTTCGATTTAATGAAATGCAGTAAAAAAAAAAAGAAGTATATACAACAAATTATAATTTTAAATTATAGTCCAGATTTATTTTCATAAGAGTTATTAAAATACGGAATAATATAGGGTAGTTAATAGAATTTTAAGTGAAAATAAATTAGATTTTACTATTATGGTAAGGTATGATGGTTTTAGTATATTATTAGCCTAGTAAATGTGGCCAATATAACCTAAAAAGAGATTATATCGTAATAGTGCAAACCTTCATTTCACATTTGGAAAACATTTCAAACTATGATATTGGAAAAGTCTCGAAAAACTACTTGGAAATTGATGGACGAACAAGCTTTTAGTACAAAAATATCTCGGTTGGATATGCTAGGGGCAACGTTCTGCACAGATTTCGTAATCGTACTACATGGGTATGTGTTGAAAAATGTGGACCTTCTCGAAAATAGCTTGGATAAAGTATTAAAATATTACTAGTTTTACTCAATGATTTGAAATTAATTCATTAAAAGGTCTTATTAAATATATTAATGTCATTGAAATAAGACCAAAATTGGGGCCAATTTCGTTATTACTAAATTTGATATTACTATAATCTGTCTTAATATTTCCTTGTGGAAATAATTAATATTAAAATGTGCAAAAACTTAGTTATAATTTTATTTCGAGAAATGTCAAATTTTTCAAGCTTCATGAGGAAATTAATAAATATTTATTAAGTGTAATCACCCTATATATTTAATATAACATAATTTATATTTAAAATCTCTTTTTTTACTTATACAGTGTCCAAATAATACTTAAAATGCAGATAATTAATTCATTTTCCCAAATGTGGAATAAAAAAAAATAAAACTTTCATACACACTATTAAAATAATTTTATAAATATTATTAATCCACAAAAAACGACGAGGAAAATTGATGATATTCGCTTGGATAAAGTGTAATATTACGCGTTTATCAATTTATGCTCATTTCTGGTGGTGACAGAGTCATATAAACTTATGGTTAATACAAAAAAAAAATTTTTTTTTTCAAATATGTTCGTTCATAAAATGAAATCAATTTTCATTTTTTTTTTGTGAATTTAAAATTGCTAGTAATAAGCCTGAAATTAATTTCTTTTAAATAGTCAGATTATTTACATATTTTATATGCCATGCATAGCTATAATAAAATTATTCAACCTTCTGTTCAGACTTTTTCATTAAAAATTGAACATGTTATGTTTTTTTTTTTTTTGGCGCATAATGACCCTCATTTTTTTTTTGCTGCTGCTGCTGCTGCTGTGTCCAATATATTATTATAACAACGACAACGTTGACGACACAATGCGATTACGATTAATGGCTATGATATCGATGAATGGTCCTAATTTTTTAAGTGGCCATTCGATTTGCATATCTTTAATCTTCATAATGTATTTTTTTTTTTCGTTTTAATTTATTAATTTTTTAGTTTTTTTTCGTTTTTTTTTTTTGTTAAAAAATCTTCAATTTATGTGAATTTAATACAAGTCAGAAACATACATTTTACTTAAATATAGCGAAAAAAAAAAAACAGAACGACAAAGTTATAATATGGTTTAATTTGAGTTGAAATTCAAGAACTGTGATAGGAGTTTGGGGATGATTATAAGAATTGGTATTTAATATCATAATTTATTGTGGGGATTGATTAAAATTTGGCATGTTTTTTTTTCTTTTTTTGGAAAATTTATACGTTTTTACTGAAGAATTAATTTAAATGTTTTTAATGATAAATGTTTTTTGAATTTAAACTTAATTAAGATATGATTTCACAAAAAAAAAAAAAAATTTATAATTTATTGATTTTTGATTCGGGAGTATAAATTAAATTTGTGGACATTTAAAAATCAATTTTTAATTAGTTATTTGCATAAATCATGGATCTTAAAAGTGACTAATATTATTTGTATAAATCATGGATCTTAAATTTTGTTATATTAAAATTAAAATGAATTTGAGGGCTAATTAAGAGGTCAAAACTGAAGAGAATTCATAGACTTCATTTATTTTTATATTATACGACACGTTAGTATTATTTTACTACTGGCAAATCAAATATTGTTAGTTTATGTTCTGATTATGAACGAGTTAGAGAAAAATATATTTTTATTATAAACCAATTGCTTTTATGAACTATCAGTATTTACACATTTTTTCTGACCTACTCATTCATCATTTTGAATCTGATTCAAGTTTCCAACAGAAATTGTAATCAAACGTTCAATAATTTTGTCATTTGATTATTTATTTTATTTTTCCCCATATGGTGTATAAATAAAATTAATGATGTTTACGATTCGAATTTGTAGCACTACACATAAGTAGTTCTTAAAATGACTAAATGGTTAGTTGAACAATTTTTTTTTGTAATTTAGTGTACAAATTTAGTTTATTCGGAATCCTCGATATTTTTTTATATATTTAATATTTTTTATGTTGAGCAAATTCTTACTATACATTCTCACTACTGTTTTATTGACATTACAGGCTTAAAGTCTGAAGAAACTTTTATTTATCCATCATATAATTAAAAGGGCTAATGACGAATATTTTTTGCACTGTGTTTTAAAATTTAATTCTGATCTAAACAACAGAACTATACGTAGAGAATTTTATTACCAGTACGTAAACTGTTTATATTAACTATGAGTCTAGTTTATTCAACTTTAACTTGGAAATATACCAATATTATAAATAAATTTCTATAAAAAAATGGATTTCAAATAAAAAAAATTTATTCATAATCAGATTCATTTACAATAAAAATATTTGTTTTTCATTAAGTATTTTATTATTTAAGTTTTTAAATTAACCATTTAATGTCCTGAGTCAACCAGATATTTCTTATTTTACTTAGCAAGTAATCCTAATTAAAATAAAACTGTTATTTACATATTATTCCTTATAAAATTTCAATAAAATAAATTTATTTTTAATACATAATACATAATATAAAATTTAATATTTTATAACTTAAATAAATTTATTAAATATTTCAATTAAATTTTATTTGAAAATTGTATTTTCTTTTTAGTAAAAAAAAAAAAAACAAGTTATCACATCATTTCATAAAAAATCATAAAAAAATGTTTGCACAATATAATTATACCAATAAAATATATTCTTCAAATTACACAGTGCGTATCTATACGTATAAAAGAAATAATCTTTTGGATAAACAAAAAAAAAACACATTAAAAAATCTACATTATTAAGGAAACATTATCAAAATATCATAAAATTCATAAATTTAAAACCAATTTAAACTATAAAATTTATCAGGAAAAAATATATTATAATAAAATATGTAAATAAAGGACTTCCATCGATAAAGATTGTTTTTTTTTTTAAAGAAAACTATATAATTTAAATAATTTAAATATTAACAATAAAATAAAATTACATAAATTAATTTAATAAAAATAAAAATTCAAAAATTTCATAATAATAATTAATAATAATAATAAAATATATATAAATTTTTTAAATATTTTTAACGAAAAAAAATGTATATATATATATGACAAGATTGGTTGCTAAAAACGAGTTTATTACAATCATAAATAATCTTTAGCTAATCAATTTTTCCAATCTTTTTCGTGTTTTTTATTGCGCGCCTTATTTATATACGTACATACGTTTTTACATATTTATTAATATTTATAAATATATATTTTTTTGAAGTTTATAAATTTTCACAATTTATTGGTTAACCATTGAAAAGTTGAAGTTTTAATATTGTGAAATAATCTTTGAAAATTTATTTGACTTTAGGCTTTTGAAAATATCCGACAACATATCAGCATAAAAACAAAAACAAAATTTATTAAAAATTTTTATTTTATTATTTATTAGTTATATGAGATTAAGTGTTTACACATGGCGGAAATTATTTTATATATTATATATATATATATATCTATAAGATATTTTCATGATATATGATGGTATTTAATTAATGTCTTAAATTTTATATTTATATTTTACAGGATTTTTTCTTTATTAATTGGTGTATTAAAAAATATTTTAAATTAAATTAAATTAAATTAAAAGAAAAAAAAAACTACATTTTTGAAATATGAAAGAGTTAAAAAATAATTAAGGTTATAAATGATAAGGACGAACTTAATTCCGGTTGCAGTTTTTTTTCAATTTTGTTTTTTATTGACCTTAATGGGTTTTTGTTTTAAGGTAATATAAATTGGTAATTTAATTAAAATATATTTTATTATTTGATAAATTAAAAGGTAATTTTTAGATAATTAACATACATTTTTAGAATTATTGGTAGACTTTTTGTCTTACCATGCTTTAGCTTATTTTTGTAGTAAAAGATATTTTAGTAAAAGAATTTAAATAAAAATTACTTGAGTTTGGTTATTTACAAGGTGGTGGGAACAAATTTCTTCAGTTGCTGAGGCCTCTTGTATCAGTTGTACTCTAGTTCATCGACCCATCCTATTTTCTTAATGAACTTGATCAGTTTTGCTACCTGCTTCACATTTTTCATAAAGGGGCATTCCCAATTTTTAATTCTTCTATAGGTTACTGCAGGACAATGATATATGACGTGCTTCCAAGATTTCTCTTCTTCTCCACATGCTCATATATAACGTGGTTGAAAGATTTGCTTCAAAGATTTCTCTTCTGCGACCGAGGACTGCATGAGTCCAAGTCTCGCAGCATTTTTCCTCAATTAGTATACAACTTTCCTGTTAATTTGTTCATTGCTAAAATACTTTTTGCTTTTTAAGCACTAATTTGACAGATTAAATTAAAGAACTATAGTCATAAATGACAACTGTGAGAATATTATTTCACATAATTATTCGTAGCACCAAAATATATTAAATATAGTAGAGTAAGGAAATAACTTCCCAGCTCACTCAAGTATGTTTTAAAAATATTTAATCAAATAACTTGACATAAATTTTTAAGTGTTTGAAAAATGTAAAGTTTGATAAGAAGTATTAATAGATAGTAGACATGGTATTTCAGTCAATTGTTGACAATAAGCCAATTGTTGGGAATACCTCTTTCGTTCTTAATACATATATAATCTAATCTAATCTACATAAAATATTGTCTATATTAATAAATATGTTAATCATATTTGACAGTTTAACATCAAATTTTGTTATAACATTAGCACTGCTTATTATTAGTAATTGATGTTATGTCAGTCTCCAATCTAAAGATAAACACAGACCAGAATGACTTCAGCAGTCTCATTAAAAGAAGTGGCATAAATTTTTAAGTGTTAAAAATTTATGCACTCGTTAAAAAAAAAAAATGGAAATGAATCGGCCCCAAATCGAACACTCGATAACATAGCCAAAAAGTCTTTGAAATGAAATCTTATCAGTCAGGAAAGAAGAACAGTAGAACGTCTGAAACAAATATGGAGGAGGAAAAATAGAACAGGTTTCTTTTGGAGCGGTATTGGTGATAGACTTTGAGATTTGAACAACAGTATTAATAGTAGTAAGTGTCAGTGATACATATTGACATAAGGTACTTTGACATTAGTCTTGGTAGTTTATGTTATACAAGATTTGCGTAATATATTCTCCTCCAATGTTTTTCCCTTTTTTCTTATTCATCCGCTGGGAAGCATAGGGTCTCAAATGCAGAGTTATCTGTACTTTAAGAAACTTTTTTTTTATTGCGATTTGGACCTACAAATACTTTTATGAATTCCGAATCATGTTTCTGTATAGTGTGATAAAAAACTTTTAATTGCAAAATACTAGCAACATAAATAAATACCTAATGTCAGCATGTGATCTTGTTTCCATCTATAAAACGAATCCAAATTGTATGTCGCCATAATAGCAGTTTTTATAATTCAGCTATAATTTTAATTAAATCATTAATATACATACCATTAATTTTCCACTTCTTTTATAGACATTATTAGATTAGTAACATAAATTTTTTATTTGCATAAATTTATACAAATTATCTAAAAAAACAGTTAAATTATCCCCCATATATATATTTTTTTTCCAACAATTTAAACTAATTTCCATATAACTTTTCAATGATTCCGTCGTCATCAATTTTTTTTTTCTCAAGTAATCAAAATATTTAAAATTTATATAAAAATAAAATTTATTTTTCAAGTATTTTTTTTTTTTATTTTATTATTTATTCCATAAATTTTTGTCTTCAATAAAATTAACAAGATAATTTATACAAATTTTTAAAATTCACCATTAATTTTTGACCATAAAATAAATTGATAAAACAAAAAAAATCTTTTCCTTTAAAAACCGCCAATTAAATGCAAAAGTTTTTTATATTAAAAAAAAAAAAAATCTCTTAATTTATTATTATGACTCTTTTACAAAACTGGTGAATTTTTAACATTTTACTGTCGCCATTGATGATAATTTTGTTTTTTTACTCGTACATACGAGTATATTTTTTATAAAAAGATTGGATTATAAATATATTTTGTTTATTTGTTTGTAATTCGGTGCTCAAAACATAACTTAAATTAACTATACTTAAATTATTGATATTATATGGAAAAATTGTAATAAAATATTAACAGTTTAAGAAAAATTATATAAAATTTTATTATAGTTAATATTTATTGTGATATTTTAATATATTTTATGTTTTGATTACTAGTTTTCGTCACTTTACTATAATTAGATATATCTTTACGTATTGGTTAAATAATATAAAATTTATAGTTTATTTTTAAATTTAATTATTAATAAAATATTTTCTTTAAAATGGTCATTCATTATTAATTTAGTATTTATATTTGAATATATTTCTATATTTTATTTGTATATTTTAGATTAAAATGTCTAGGTTATATTCTAAGGTCATATAATTTAGGTTAATATTAATTTTATTTTTAGAAGTTTTAATATTTTCGAAAAACATACATTTTAATCTGAATTTTAATGTTCTATATAAAACATTTAATTGATATAATTTGAATATCATATTCCATTTATACCAAGAAGAAAATTTATTTCTCAGAAAAGGTAATTGTCATAGAAGAGAGTTGCTTAAAGCGTGAAAAATATTTAATAAAAGTATCATATTTTATTCTAAACTGGTATATTTGGTTACCTAAAATTTTGTCACTCAAAAACCAAATGTATTTTCAATTTTTAGTAATTTTACCGGATTTTATACGGACTATTCACAATTGTCTACCCACAATTTAGAGTTGTGCGATTTATTGTTTTGCATTGCGTATTTTTTCTCCAATATGGTGATGAAAACAATCCAAAATGATCTCGGCAATCTGACTAAAAGATTAAAATAAGAGTGGACCAGTCACAATTGGTAGTTTGTAATATATTACAAAAAATATTTTGAAATGAAACTGTATCATGCACTGGAGAAGAACAGTAGGTGGTCAGAAGCAAATGTGGACGAGTCAATTTCGTTTATGAAACTTGCTTCTGTCATTTGCATCCAATTTTCTAAATTTGACCTTAATGTTTATATGCACATTATTTAGAATTTTGGCTAGAATTTTCCAAAATTACTTCATTAGGAACATATTATTTACGTAAAGAAAATGTCTCTGTTAAAATGTTCATTTAGTAACAAAATTAAATTTTTTTGAAACAATTATTACGGCACGTGTTGAATTTATTCACCCAAAACATTTCGTTAAAATCAAAGTCTTTAGTAAGAAAATCCATTTGTTTTTCTTATGTCTTAAAATATAAATAAAAATATATTTATCTTCAAATTGACATAATTTATTAACATATCATACTTCAAATATGTTCTTATTTTAAATCACAATTTTATTTAATCGAATTTTAAATCCCCATTGAAGTTTCAAAATGATAAGTTTTAAGTGTTGTCAATAATTAATAACAAAAAAAAAAAAACCAATATTTATTTATTTAAAAAAGCTTTTGAAATATTATAGTATAATTTAAATATATATGTACTTTAAATCACTTTAGTAAATGTCAATTTTTAAACATATTTCAAGTGACAACAGATTTATTAAGATAAAAAATTTCATAAATTTTTAAATTTCAATTGTTTACACAATTTATTTACGTGAAACTTTATTTACGAGAAAAAACAAACACCTCTAAATTAATCAATTTCCAAGAATCAAAATAAAGGATTAAATTTTGTTATTTTCTTGCTAAAATATTGATAATTAAATGATTTATTAATTTATTATGACACTTGAATTTAATATTTTTATTATTAATTATTTTTTTTTTTTGCCAGACAATATAATTTTGACATAATCGTAAGAATTAACTAATTGAAAATGACTAAAATTTAAGTAATAAACTTTATTGCAGATATTTTTTTTTAAAAAAAAGTAAATACTATAAACTTTCAAGAAGTTTTGAGTATAGTATTAAGGTGACAAATAAAGTTTAAAATTGTAAATAGGAAAATAAAAATAATTATTGATTTATTCCAAAATTGTTGATTGTCTACAACGTGTTGGCTTATCAGAATTTCGTTAAGTGGTAACTAGGCTGACTAATTTTTGTTTTTTTCAAAAATTATTATTTCATTTCATTTATTTTAAAGTAAATAAAGGTTTGATAAATGCTACTTTATTATTGGAAATTATTGGATAAACAAACAAAATAGAATAGTAATAAAAATTAGATATAAAAGTAGAATTTAATAATTAGAATGTAGACTATTATAAATACATTTTTTGTATGTCCTTATTTGCTTAATTATATTTATATATTTAATCGCTTGTTTTTGTAGTTTTTTTATATATCAATAATTTCTTTGGAAAATTTGTAACTTAAATACTCACAGAGCTGGACAATTGAGAGTATAGTGAAATATTTAACCAGCAAACTTTAGCAGATATTAACAATTTTTTCCTTATATTCAGAGAGTGGCAAGGGATTTATGGATTTTGTACTAAACAGCAATAATTGTAAAATTCTGCTTTTAGTAAGCTAATAAAAGACCGCAAAATATGAAAAATGTCATATTTTTAAAAGTGGTCATAAAAAATTTAGATTTTCAAGCCATAGCGCTACATGTCTACTTATGGTTTAAAGCCATAGCGCTACATGACTACTTATGGCAGTATACTGTTAATGGTTAAAATTGTACTAAAAAACCACAATTTCTTCGCCAGAATTCTTAGTTTTATTACAAATGAATAGAAATTTAAGTTTTTTAAGATGGTCTTTTATTGGCGGTGTGTATATGACATTGCAAGTAGAATAATTAGCTAGTTTAGTTTACAAATTTTTTATAAAAATTATAATGTCCGTAAATTGATATCATCTATATACTTTTACATAATATAACATTAGTATGTTTCTCTACTATACTCAGCGTAGCATTGGACGCAAAATTGAAATTACTAATATGATTAAGTTACTATATTCAAGAAAAATTTTTCCGAACAAAATTATTTTTAATATTTTCAGTTTCCATTTTTGTACAGCAAACAATTGAAATTAAAAGTTTATTAAATTTAAAGAAATATTAAATTATGTAAGAGCGGTGCATACATTAATTTTAAATCATACAGGCAACCTTTCAATTTACCCGCATATATTTTTACTCTACCATAATATTGACTTTCTCATTCCACCAAAAAATCTACAATATCAAAAAGCATCTTGAAAGTTTATGTTGAAAATTTTTAATTTTAATAATTAATTCATTTTCTCATATATGACTATGTTTTAGAATATGCTAGACTTGTGTATTTTTTGGCAAATAGATCGTAAGATTATGATTATCTTTTGGTTTTTTCCCCAGTTTATACTCCAGGCGCCACTAATTGTGGTCACGACATGACTGTACCTATTGATTTATATAAATTTAAGTAAAATTAATATAAAACTTTTACATATCTTAATAAATTTTAGACAATATTTCAAAATATTTTTCTACGGAAAACCAAATATTTATGATTTTATAATTATTTTATTCAGATTTTTTTTATTATTTAAATAATAACTTAATAAAACACATATTTTAATAAAGTCTATAAATTAGAATGTAATATTTTACCTTTAATAAGAGATTAATATTTTAATTGTGGCGGTTTTCTTTTGATTATATCAAAAATGTTATATTAGTTCATGGTTAAAATTAGTAATTAATTTCTATCCTACGTTATCTGACCTAAATTTAATAAAATATTAAAGTATTTTAACGATAATAAAACTAATTTTCGGAAACATAAGTATATTAAACAAAAAATTAAATTTTATCAAATTTTATTAATCTAACAAATTAACATAAATATAATCAAGTACATATAATAATAATCTATCTCTAAAAATATATATTGTATACTTAACTTCAATCATATTATAAATGAAAATATAATTTCAATAATAATCAATTAAATAATACAAAATTGTTATATATTTATAATCAACAATTTATTATGTCCATATTCATAATTTCAAGTGTCATTATAAATAATAAATAAATTTTTGTTATATGTAGATTTTGTAATAATAATATTATTTAAATAAAATACAAAATGTTTATTACAATCTATACACTATTGAAAATATAATACTGTCTCAAAAATTCAAAATTATTATGTTGTTAACCTTTATAGGCCACTAAATGTCACTTCATTTAAATTACAAAAAAAAAAAAAATATTATATATTAAATCAATATTGAATTAATATTTTTTTGACTGGCATTATAATTGCTTTCCAGAGCTTTTATGAAAATTATTAATACTTAATATCAAGAAAAACTCAAAAACTATATTTATGTTTTATAAACAAACCATTTGACATATATATTTATAATATATATAACCGCCACCAACGGCAGGCGGTTATAATTTATTAATACACTCATCCCTCGCTTTACGGAAACTCGATTTACGGAATTTCGCTATAACGGAATTGAAAAATTAATTCTTGGTTTCTGTTTACGGAAAGAAATTTCGATTTACGGAAAATATTAAGCTGACCTAGTAGGCCTTGCATTTTACAATATTTCAGTTTTTTTTTTTTTTTGGATTTCCAGAATGATAACTAAACAAACAACGACCGATTTACGGAAAATAAAAAATTTGCATACACATTTGTACATAGTTTCAAACATTTTAAAAAAACTCGATTTACGGAATTTCGATTTACGGACAACTTTTCAGGAACGGATTGTTTCCGTAAAGCGAGGGATGAGTGTATTATATTTTAACAACAAAAACAAAAGTGTTCCGCTTCATAGCTCGCCTCCAATCATGGGCTAAAAAAATGTCAAGAGTTTTAAAATAAAGAAATACAAAAAAAAAAAGTGATTTTAATATAAAATAATGGACACTTTTGAGAGTACAGAAAAAAAACAAAACAAATCTTGTAATCAAATTTTTGATTTTGAAATCATACAAAAAAAAAAATCAGGGTACTGAAGTGATCACCACTTGTTCACATTGACTTTTAAAACATTTATATAGCAATTTTTTTTTTTTTTTGTAAAACAAAATTGAAGAAATTACACAATGATCATTGTCAGTATAAATGTCAAAATAAATGAAGAAAAGTGACACTTTAATCAAAACGATTTCATTTTCACTTTAAAATCAGGAAAAAAAATACCCTCTTCAAAATTGGTTTTTTTTTGTGGGTTTGTTTTCACATTCAATCACCGAAAACAAGAAATAAAAAAATTGTAATAATTTTTAATATAAAATATTTCTTGGTTTTGGCTTTTATGAAAATTATGGAGTGAAGAAAAAAATAAATAACACTTAAACAATTATTAATTTGACATGTGAAAGGATATGGTTGATATCATAATAGATTGTTGTCAGTTATTGTAAATTGTATGTATAGTATGTGTTGACTTTATTAACCCTTTTTAAAGGATTTTTTTTTTAGTTATTTAAGTTTGAAGCAGTTCGTACAGTAATTTTACGAGTCAAATTGTATTTGGTTTTTTGTGGCATTGAAACCGACATAGATATACTTTAAACAAAAACTGAATCGAATTGGTTTAATTTAATATAACAAATCTTCTATAATAGTATTCATTATTTTATTTCCATGATAAATTAAATTTAGAACTTCATAAACAGGCTTTGCACTAAATCATTGCTATTTTCGACGAATTAATCAGATTTTAACTCTTACCAACCTACAGTTCTCTGCAGTGGTACAGAAGTTGTGGTGACAATAACCAAACAATCGAGCAAATATTATGTGATTGTGGAGGTCTATCTATGTACAGATTCAAACTCTTTGGGAAAGAGTTCTTGGAATTTAAGGATATTTTAAGAGGACTTTTACGGTCATAAGCAACCATACCTTTTTATGAGAGCTCCAACCTGCCACAATAGGTCAAATATGACTGCAACTGAATAAGTAGCGATAGTTGTTTTTAAAAAAGGGGCAAAAAGTGTAATTAATAGTGTTTGGTGTCATTAGGCAACAGCAGATGATATCAATGTTATAGCATGACATAACATAGGCTGAACCTGACAAATCGTCTAATTTGGTAACAGATCCCACGAAAGTCTTTGACTTTGAATCTTTGTAAACTTTGTGTTATCTCGATTGAATACCTGCCAAAAATAATTTACAATTTACACAATTGTTTTTGACATATTGCTCGGCCTATTGCCTTTGATTACTTATAACCTAATTCAGTCTACAACTATCTGAAATTTGTTGACAACGAAATTGTTTCAACAAAGTCTTCAAATTTTTTGTCATTATAACAGTATAATTATTTACTCAAAAATTTCCTATTTCGAAATAATAATTGAAAATATAAAATTTTTCTGGCTTATGACTCGTAACATACAACAAAAGTGGTCATAGAAACATACTTGAATGAAACTTTAAGTGACGCGCACAATTTGATGTCAGCTATTCTAGGGTCTTGTCAACGCGACTCATTGGAATTAATTTTTTTTTTTTTGTTTGGTATATATGACTAGACATTTATTTGCGTGTTGTTCAAAGAACATATTTGATATAATGTACACATCAATTTAATAGCGCATTAATGTTTATTTTAATTTTATTGTCGTCTTTTGATGTTTTGTTATATTAAAATGTTTGTGTGTTCTTTTTGAAGCAATTGTATAAATTATGACAGTTATAACTTCATTTTTTTTTTTTGTTATTGTGTGTATTTTGAAAGACGTAACGATTTTGATTGAACAAATTGTTCGTTAACCCATTCCAAGTGACAGTTAAAATTATTATATTTGTATATTAGAATTTATTACTTTATATTCTAAATTGTATGATAGTTTTTATTTTTTTTTATGTTGTTGAATAATGTTGATGATGATGATTAGAATAAATTGTATGATTTATTGATATGTGTAATTATTCTTAATTTAAAATGTTTTTATAAATTACAATTTTATATTTTTATTTGTTAAATTTTTAGATTTGATTTTTATTTGTTTCGTGTAGCTATTAACAATTTTTGTTTTATTGTAATTATAATTTGAATTGTTAGTAATTTGAATTAATGTCTTTTTTTTTATAGTTAGTTTATAGTTAGAATAAAAATATTGATGAAAATTAAATTGAAATAAATTTATTAAACTATTGAAAATGAAAGCTCATACATAAATATTTTAACCATGACATTCAACAAAATATTATATGTAGTTTAATAAATTGTTTTTAAATTATAATTTATAGTCGAAATAATTTATTAAATTTATGAAATTTAAAGAATTTTATATAATAATATTTAAATAAATTATGATATTTAACTGATGTCATATTTAATTAGAAATTTATACCGAAATTTAAAAAAAAAATTTGTAGGTTAGAAAAATTATAGAATAAAAATGGGAGAGGAGAAACTTTGTAATATGAAGAATATCATATTTTAGCCATTTATTAAAGGAAGTCAGCTACCTAAAATAAAGGATGTAAAGAATCGAAAAAATAACAAAAATTACTAGATTAGAATTTCTAAAGCGTACTGCGCAAACTATTATAATTATATAAAATTTGAAATGAATTTAATTTATGTATAATACTAAATTAAGATGTGAGTAAATATTATTGAAGTTAAAATATGCATAAAATGTAAATAAAACCAATATACTTAATTTCTAACACGGATGATCTACTGCAAAATTTTTATGTTGCAAGATTTTTCTAAAAACTAACATTTTGTAGCTGCAAGATTTTTTATTGCAGTTATTTATACCGGTCCCGAATAATGATCATTATTTAAGAAGGATTAGATAATTTAATAAAAATACAAAAGTCTTATAACTAAACATTTGAAGCGTTTTTTTTTTGTTAGCAGAAAATTAGCAGACTGGAAAAACCTTATAATTAAACGAATAAAATTAATTGTCATAACTTCAAAAACATCAAAAAAAATGTTTTATATCCTTTCGTAAAATTTCATTATTTCTAAAAATAAAAATATTTAGTTAAAACACAGACATTAGTAAGAAATGTATCTAAAAATTTCAAAAAGCCATGATTATCAAAAAATAAAAAATAAAAGAAAATGTGTAAAAATTCATAAATACATTTGGGACTCTTTTAAAAATTTGTAAAAACTGTAACTAACAATACAGCAAAAAAAAAAAAAAGAAAATTTACTATACCATTTATTATATGACAGTCAACATAATGTGCCATATATAGTGTCAGAATAATGTTCTAATATAAATTGTAATGAAGAACGTCATGCTATGAACAATTCTGACAATCTCTCCACAACAATAAAAAAATATATATGTTTTTTTTTATATTTTATTTTTTTTAAAATAATATCTCATACCATTTTTCTATGTTTTATAACCATAAACCCTGCTAGACAGTATGCCAACTTAACTGTCAGAACATCTGATGTTGGCGTTGAAATTTATTTATAACTATAAAAGAAAAATTTTTTTAAGTTTTTTTTTTTTCGTTATTTTCATCTATTATTTTTTATACATATTTATTTCAAAAATATAATTTATGAAAAAGAGAAGCTAGTAAAATTGGAACTGTTGGGGAAAACTCCCTTGGTGCAATGTTATTTATTTATATTGTTTTGTCAAGAATTTAAAATAATTTTCTTTTTACTATGAATTTTCTTCTGTTCGGAAAATTTTGTAAAAAGAGAATATTTTAAGAAATATAAATAAATTTTGATTATGAAAATATGTTTATGAATTGTATTCATATTTTTAGTGTCTTTTTTCCACTCGATTAATACAAAAAAAAAACTTCAAAAATTAGTAGATGTATTTTTCTTTATTAAAAATTCAATGATTATTGGGAAATTGGAAATTAATTGAATAAAAATTCAAGAGATTTAGCTTTTATGCATTACAAAACTTGGGGGATAGTATTAAAAAAAATGTAATTAATCAAGTCAAGCTGAGTTATAACGAAAAAACTTTGAAAAATTGGTTATAATGAACAAAATATGACAAACGGATTCTTATGAACATAATATGGAAAATTAAGTTATAAATGATAACACTCGGAAAAAGTATTTATAACGAAGAAACTAATTCAAAATGTTGTTTTCAAAAGTGATAATCAATGAATATTTTGATTGAAATTTCCAGCTTTCATTCAAAAATTCCTGCATTCGGTCGAAATTTTCTAGTCGGTTTTTCTATTCCACTCCCTGTAATGGCGTGTATGTAGGTTTGCTGAATTATATTTTTTCTATTTTAATATAAAAAATAAAGTCACACACCATTTTTTTCCTCTTCCGGTACCCGACCAGATAGGAAGTCCGTTTCTTTATTATTATTTTCAGTATGATATGTCAGCTTGCAAGTAATAATTACAATCTACAAGAACATATAATTTCGACCCAGAAAGATTGGTATACTAAGGAATACCGACGTTACAGTGAACATTTCATATATAGTTTTTTCACAACAAATTAACTGCCTGAAAAGTAGTCAAAGTATTTTTTTAAAAAAAATTTGATAATAATTTTAACTTCAATTTAAAAAATTTAATTCCTTAAAAATTCTTAAAAGTCAATTCAGCTGATAAATTCTCCAGAATTTAATGCAGGATACGGAAATTTTAAGTTTATTAAATAACGAGTTTCTTTATACTAGAATAAAAATAAATAATTCCACTTTTTTTTAAACATTTTTTCAAATAATTTTTTTTAATTAAATTATTTTCTTGACTTCAATAATATCTCAATGTCGTTTAAAATCATTCAAAATTTCACATTATCCTTTTTCGTCTATATACAAAAAATGAAATTCATTTAAAGTCAGATTGTTTTATAACATTACTATCAACATGTTTCCATTGTCATGTCATGAAAGAACATCATTTAAATATCATTTTATGTATTTTTGGACATAAAATATACAAAATATTATATAATATATACTTCAAAAAAATTCTATTAAAGATGAAAAAAAAAATTGGTTTTTTAGAACTGCAGGGATTATAAAATTGTCATAAATATCTTATGTATACTAATATATATATGTACTCAAAATGAATAAATACACTGGTATGTCTTCTGTATTTGAATAAAATTGTCATTTATATTATTTTTGAATTTTCTATCATTTATATTACCCAAGTCCATTATTATCTTTTCTAATATACATATATATTTTTCATATCCTTATACAAAATTTTTTAAACTCTTCACACTCACCCTCTCTATTATATATATATATATTTAAATAATGTCATGGATGCTGTTTGTCTAGATATACATACATATATACTTTCTAAATACAATTCTACTACAATTTATTTTGAAATATTACTTATGTTGTACTATGTTTTTTTTTTTTTTTGGATCCTATTGTTCATCATGATGAATCTTCCGCTTCTGTAATCATTGTATACCATACAATTTTTTTTTTTGTATAAAATAATATTTCGTCTGTTTTATTTGTAAAACTATGTATAAGCTTTAATGTGTCGCCTGTTTGTTACATCTGTCTATCTGTCTGTTTTTCTTGTCTATCTGTCTGCACTTTTAACATAGACTGAACGCCATGCATATTAGCACAGTTCTTTTCAAATAGCATATGCATTTAAATATAATGACATTGCACCAACAAAAAAAAAAAAAGCATGTTTAAAATTTAAAAAAAAAATAAAGGATATTTGAAAAGTAGAGTAAATAAATTGATATGAACTTGCTAACAAATAAAATTTACATATTCAAAATCGTGAAGTTTTTATAAAAAAAAACCCCAACTCCATGGTATCAATAATTTTATATAATAATAAGGGGTATATCAGGTGGAAATTTTGGAAAATTCTACAAAGAAATTTATTGGATAAAAATTTTATTTTCCTGGCAGAATCTGGATTTTGTCACTAAATAACTTAGTTTTTGTAGTAGAAATAGTTCTTTATAAAGATAACCGGTTTAAAATTAAAAAATTATGCAACTGAAACCGATTACGTCCAGTTTTATCAGAAAATATAATTTTAACTATTATTCCTTCCAACGTTTTCTAACTAATCTTTAAGGTATAACAATGCTTCTTCTAAGTGACAAGGTACTCTTTCTTCAAATTTAGTATCAACCACCAAAATGACACAATTCCAATTAGTTCTACCTATAAAAAACCAAGTTATAAATCGTACATCCAACATAAAAACTTTCGACATTATTTATTTCTCACAATTTTCATAATTTTTTTTTCCCCTTTTTTTTTAGTTTTGATTTTTTTTGTACTTCATTTTCCTTTTTTTCTGGTTTCTTTTTTTTTTTTTCTGTGTGTGCATTATTTCTGCATTTCTGCCATGCAATTTGAAATATTTGAAACATGATGTTCTATGCTGACAGTTCTTAATTGAGGGTTTTCTCGCTTTGCATCCTCAATACATGCCACTATTACTTTGCACAGCCATAAAACTGTCTTGTTGTTTTTTATTTTATTTTTTTTTTTGATTGTGACAGGCAGGCAAGCGTGCTGCTGCAATTTTCGTTCTTTCGTTTATTTTTACTTTATTGTTTAGTTGCACATAATTTTACTGTCGTTGGTGCTGCTGCTGTTCATGATGTATTTTTTTCCTGTATGTCTTTTTTTTTTGAAAATTGTGTGAATTCTTTTAACAGGCATAGAACAACAAAATGCAACAGCAAAGTTTTTTAGTCTTTCTTTTTTTGTGTCATAAGAATTTTTCATGACATTTCTGTATTTTCAGTATTTAACCATTTTTTTTCTTCTGTATAATATAACTTTAAGACCATTTACTGAAAATACCTTGTCAAATATTTTGGTTATACTTTTTTTTATGTTTCCCTTGAATATCTTTATTTTGAAAATTGTTGTCTATTTTTTTTTAGATTAATTTCGTTATTTTATAATTTTAAATATTATTTTTCTGTTTATGTAAGTGATTTAAAGAGAATTAGAATTAATGTTTATATAAATATGTTGGATATAGATACAAAATGATAAGATGACGGAAAAGAGGATTTAATAAAATAATTCACTAGAGATTTTTGATTGTAAATATACGTATTTATTTTTTTTTTTGTATTTTTTGAAAAGTGGTAAAAAATAAAATTTAAATTATGTAGAAAGTCAGACGTCAAATTGATTGATGAATTGATTGTATTAATGGGTAAATATTTAAGAAATTCTTTTATAAGTAATCTAATTGATGAAGAATTTCAATATATATTTGTAATTTGGCAAAATATATGGAAATGTGTGTTTTTTTTTTTAATTTTGGGGCCAAAAAGATGAAGAATAATTATTTAAATCATTAGTTCAGTAAATTAAATTTTTCAGTAAATTTTTTAGTGAATGTATATGAAAAAAAAATTGGAAAATTCTTAGTAGTCGAAATTACGTGTGGGCTACGTTCAACCTTAAGAATTAGAAAGAGTTCTGTGAAACGTTCAATTTTGGTGGTCAGACGAACGAATTTATTTATCAAGAATATTAGCAAAGTATAAATATTTTACATTTATAAGTTGCAAAACTAAGGTAACCAAAAAGTGGAAGTATCACTTTTTTTAATTATTTTTTCAACTCTTATAAACTAAATTAAATCACCTAACCGATAGAGTATTACGCAGTAATATGCACAGTAATCTTGAATTTCCTTGATTAGAACTTAGAAATGTCTTAGAACTTAGAAATGTCTTGAGACGTGATAAAGTATAATATATTTACCCCATAATAAGATAATACTAAGAAAGGATAGAAATTTATCTCGGAGAACTTAAATGTAAGTATAGATCTAGTGCTAAACAGTTTTTATCTAAAATCATCTTAGAAGATTTAGAATTATTGCATTTATCTAAGAATCAAAAAGTAGGTGTATTATTATATTACGAAGCTTAATTCATCAATGTTCGCAGTAATTCTTAATCCTATAAGTAAACATTGTCTCATGAAACATAGTCCCATTTACTATTTGACTCTGTTTCTGGGATCTTGCATGATACGATCGAATATTGTCCATATTTCATCATTTAGTCTTTTTATGTCGCTTGCCCAATTCTATCTGCCTCGCTCGTACTCTTTCCGTTCGTCTGATCACCAAAATTGAACGTTCCATAGAACTCTTTGTAATTCTTAAGGTTGAAAGTAGACCACACGTAATTTCTTGTTACTAGTCTGAAACATTCAACACTTCACTAACTTCAGAAGAAATGCTTTAAAATGAAATTCTTTATCTAGTCTGGTATGTAATTTAAATCACTATTTTCTATATATAGTAATAAATCATATTAATTAATATGATATATACGTGTCAACGAAGATCACAATGAACAAAGATTATAATCGTTTCACCTTTTATTATTATTTCGATTTTCCTCTCTAATATAATTCAAACAATTTTTTTAAATTTCATCTTATAAAATTTTTTTTAAGTTCATTTCGATTCGCAATAAACAAGTAGGTTAATCACCGCATATAAGGTTACCTCATCCTACAAAATTCCCATTTACCCACTTAATTTAATAAAATCCTATAAAAATAAATAAATATAAATACAATATCTCTATTTAATGATTTCATTTTCATGCCATGTTTTACCGACAACATAAACAACATTTTATATATATATGTATAATGTATGTAATAAAGAAAAAAATTTATAAAAAGTTATACTGAAAATTAGACGCGACATGAAAATCCAAAGGAGGCTTTCAGCTGTCAGATTCAATCTGATAGATGCTTCTTCATTCCTTCTGATATATTAAACAGAAATATGGCACCATATTTTATATATTTTAATGTCTGTCCATTTTTTTTTTTATACACAAACAAAAATATATATATATATATATACATATATACTAAAGGCAAACATTAATGATCTATGAAACATTGTCGGTATACATTTATAATTTTATTTATCACTTAGATAGATATAAAAAAAAAAAAAAAAAACAATTTTTAAGCCATACCGCAAATACTGACAATGACTTAATAAATTATGATTGATGGCAAATGGATTATTATATGGGTAACAAATCAACTTTTTTTTTTTTTAACAAATTCTCTATATTTTTTTTTTTATATCTAAAGCTCTTTTTAATGACGGTTACTAATTTGGACTTTTCAGTTTGCACAATTTATGAAATAATAATAAAAAAAAAATGAAAAAAAGAAAAATTGATTGAATGATGGGTGCTGTTTTGAACACAACAAGAGACTATAATATTATTATATAAATAATGACGTGTAAAAATGATTGTGGCGACTGAACTAATCACTTGTGATTTTTGTTAAATTTTCTCATAATATTATAGAATTGACGAGGTGTATATTATTTCAATTTAAGCTTATTTACTGACTTCCTTCAGCCAGATTTTATATTAGTAACTGATTTAACTCTGATATGTTTGAAGACACTATGTAGTAACCTTATTGGAAAATCATTAAATTTGATTTGAAAACCATTGAGTTCGTATTTATCTTCTATAGAATCATACAATAAATATCACTGGAAGCACCTTAAAATAGCCCAACTTATCTTCTATATTTTGTCATTTACTCTTTCAATTTTTGAAAAAAATATCAAAATATTTACATAGGTGACAGTTCATTCTAAATTATTTAAAAACACAATGTTCTGTCATTGTTCTGATCCCAACATTCTGTCAATTACTAGTTTCGGTTGGACATTTGGTTGGCTTAATTTCTATGAAAGAAATATGGAATCAATTTTTCTCAAAAATCTTGCAAGAAATTAAGAATATGGATTCAACTTAATCATTCTACTTAAAATACAAATTTCACGTACGACCTCAATTGTTTCCAATCTTTATTTGACTTTATTTCTTATAACCTGAATATTTTTTGAATCTTAAATTTTAATTTAGGTTTTAATTGAACCGGAAATTACTTGAAATTCTAATTATAAACCCTAGTGGAAAAATGTTTTACGTATACCTCGTATTTTCGTAATATCATAATTCCTTACCTATCCACCTTTTACTATGATTTTAATGCTTTATTTTGATAATTTTATATTTTTAAAAAATTAGTTGGGTATTCTTTAGGTTTGTAAATATATATATATATATATATTTTGTAAATCACAGATCCAATCCGTCATTTTAAGTTAATCAAATTTGAGTGGCGTTTTTTTTTTTCTTCTACTGTCTTGATAATATGATAAATTATTTGTATATTACATTAAGACGGATTTGATAGATACGAAAAAAAAAATATATATGGTATTTCTTTTTTTTTTTTGGTGGGTAAATGGATATTTCACATTAACATTAATGTAAAAAAAAAAAATAAATAAAAATAAAAGTAAAATAAATGTTTTCATTTTTAGGGAGCCTCCTAACACAAAATATTGAATAGATATAGAAATTTCTGTTGATTATTCAAGTTTTTTTTATGTTGTGTATATGTTGTTTGTATAAAGATTTAAAGGTAAATTCGACATTCATAAAAGTAAAAGAATGTTTAAATAGTAAAAAAAGAAACTTATAAAAGTGATTTTTCAATGTGGTGGCATGGCTCCATCAATTTGATTGTTGATAGCTCATGGTTGCTACTGTTTATTTTTTCACTGAGCATACAAACTACTGTTTTTTGTGTTGTTTTTTTTTTGTTGTTGATTGAACCTAAAAAAATATTTGCTGAACAATATGACAGGGCCAAGTTTTCATAAATTTTGGGTATATTCTTTCTTGTGGTTATAATGGGAAGAATTGATTTTTTTTTTATTATTTTATATATGCATTATTGTTAATTTTTTAAAGCTATTTTGGAAAGTTAAATAATGATTATTCAATTTTTTGAAAGACAATTTAAGCTGGGCATTAGGATTTGTGGTATTTATTTGTAGGAATTGCGTCAGAAATTTTGAAGGTAACAATATTGAATTCGTTTGTATCAGCTCAAGCAAGACGTGACGATTTTTTTTTTCCTGTCAGCGCTACGTTATCGCACTCCATTCAAAAGTATTTCATTTCTTTTTTTTGATTCCCATTAGTTGCTTCTTAAAATTATTTCAAATATTAAAACTCTAATTATGGCGTTTTAGTGAATCGTTGATATATGGTAATCTAAATATTGAAACAGTGATTGATCCCACAATTATTACAATATTTTTCAACATAATTACAAAGTTTTTCAAACAATTACAACGTTTTTCAACACACTTACAACGTTTTTAAAAACAACTGCAACGTTTTTGAATACCTTACAACGTTTTTCAAAGTATAGTTGCAAAGTTCTTCAAATCTCACTGGTTCTATTGCACTGAAAAATGTTGAGAAAAAAGTACTAATTGTACTGAAAAATGTTGTCTCATTTAAAAAACGTTATTATAACGTAATTATAATAATTAAAAAAACATTGTAATTATTCAGAAAAACCCTGTTATAATTTCAAAATCAGTGTAATTGTTTTAGAAAATGTTTTAATGGTTTAAAATTTGAAATCATTGTAAATGTTTAAAACAAAATTGTAATGGTTTGAAACAATGTTGTAATTGTTTTGAAAAGCGTTGTAATGGTTTAAAAAACATTCTAATTGTTTTTAAAAACGTTGTAATTGTTTTGGAAAACGTTGTAATGGTTTGATAAATGTTGAAAAAAGTTGTAATAGTTTGAAATATGTTGCAATTGTTGTGAAAACGTAATTGTTGTGTTGTAACTGTTAGCTCAACTTTGTAATTATGTTTAAAACCGTTGTAATTGTTTTAAAAAACATTGTAATGGCCTGACGTCCAAATTGTTTTGGAAAACGTTGTAATGGTTCGAAAAACGTTGTAAATGTTTTGAAAAACGATGTAATGGCTTAAAACAAGTTGTAATTGGTCTGAAAAACGTTGTAATGGTTTGAAAAGCTTCAAAATTATCTTTAAAAACTCTTTAATTGTCAGAAAAACGTTGTAATTTACTTTAAAACATTGTCATTTTTTAAAAAAATGGTAATGGTTTGAAACGGTTTATAATAGTTTAACAAAACATTGCAATTGTTTCAAAAAACTTTGTAATTGTTTGCAAAATATTGTATTTCTTTTTACATTGTTGTAATTATTTAGAGAAAAATGTTACAAAATGTTGAAATTGTTTTTAAAAACGTTGAAATTGTTGTGGAAAACGTTCTAATGTTTTCTAAAACATTGTAATCGTTTTGGAAAATGTTGTAATTTTTATAGAAAAGATTGCAGTGGTTTACAGTTTTAGAAAAGGTTGCAGTGAACGCTGTAGTAATTGTTTTGGAAAATGTTGTAATAATTTGAATAAAGTTGTAATTGTTTTAAAAACAATTACATCGGGTTTCAAAACATGTAGAACGTTATTTAAATTACGTTATTTAATTGTAGTATTTGCTAAACCATGATTACGTTTTTCAAAATAATAACAACGTTTTTAAAATCATTACAACTTTTTCCATAATGATTACAACGTTTTTAAAAACAATTACAATCTTTTTCAAACCATTACTCTAAAACATTTACCACGTTTTTTAAACAATTACATTGTTTTTGGACCTGTTATATTGTTTTCATAATAAATAAATCATTACAACGCTTTGCAAACAATCACAGCGTTTTTAAAAACAATTACAATTATTGGCAAACTACTACAACGTTTTTCAAAACAATTACGTTTTCAAACTATTATATTCTTATATAATATAATTTGGAAAACGTTGTACAATTACAACGTTTTCAAAAACAACTACAATGTTTTTCAATGATTTCCAAAAGATTTACAACCGCGCAACTCTTCTCAACCCAATTCTTCTTGCAGAGTAGAATTGAATTAAGTTGTCGAATGTGAGAAAGATTATAAGAATTTGAAAATAATTGTTCCAAAGAATTTTGTGTAAGAAGAATCATGGTTGCTGTTGAAACAGCTTTACAATTAAGTCTTATTTGTTAGTAATCCACAGATGCCAATTACCAACTAAATTTTATAATAACTAAATTATTCACAAATTTAAAAGTGGAAAAAATATGCTAAAATTTCAAATTTAATTTCATTCTTCTGACCTTTTAAGATGAAATATAATATTTACAAAATTCTTTTCCATGTCGAAATAACACAGTCGAGTACAGACCTTCAATAAATATTTGCTCTTTATAAAATGTCCAATAATAGTGGTGAAGATCAGACACTAAAATTGACTGTTGTTATAGTTTGAATAAAAGAAAATTTTTACATTATTTACCTAATTTTATGTAAATAATCATGAGTTTAACATTGAACTCAAAAAAGCATAAACAACATTACATCAAAGTTACTGGATAATAAATAGTAAGAGTTGTTCTCTTTTTTTGAATTCGTAATGACTTTAAAGATATTTCAGTTGGTGTAATTAATTTTGTAGTTTATGGGAGTATCTTTTATGGTTTAATTGGCTATTTAGTTACTTATGTAAAAAGGACTCCTTTCAATATGAAAAAAAGAACTTCCTAAAAAAATATTAAGTTCCCATTCATACAGAATTACAGACTACTGTCGCTTTTATGTAAACAAATGTGACAGATCAAAATTGAATTTTTGGAGACCGCCTGCCACGTATGCGAATATAAGGGATTTAGACATCGATTTCTACGAGACACATTCACTAAGCCTGAAAAAAATTCCCAAAACATAAATATTCTAGAATTCCTTGAATATCTCAGTTTCTTTAATGATCTTATCGTGGCTACATGTGTTTAAGAACCAAGTCTTCCAACATATTTATCAATCTGTTCAGTTACTCAAAGAATCCTTTCTATTATTTAATAATCAGAAAATTTGGTATCTAAATTTAATTTTTTGGTAAATTATGAAACCGCTCGAAATTTGTAATTTTTGTACAATAGATCGTCATATTATTTAAAATGTCATGTTCTTGATCACAGATTGAAGACAGATTATAGAAATTGAGATCAAATTTGATTCAAGTAAGAGACTAATTTAGTACCCGCATTTACTTCAAACAGTAATCCTCAAATTAATCATTCTACAATTAATTAAATTATTAAAAAAAAAAAAAAAATCGACATTAATTTCAAATCTTTATTTAACATTTCATACATATACATAACTCGACATCCTCAATTATCTGCCAACAAATTCACAAAAGTTTCCGCAATAAAGCAAAAAAAATATGATTTCTTCCTTTTTTTTTTAATGCTCTAATATTTTTTTCCTTTCTCTACTTTTAAAAAATTGTATATAATTATTTATAATTTGTAATTTGTTTCGGCCGCCTTTTTCAAAATGGAAAAAAAAAAAAAATGAAACCATCTCATGACAGGCAAACAAATCATTTTTTTTTGTTTATGTTATTTTTCCCGAAAATTAAAAACTAAAATGAAAATAAAAAAAAAAAAAAAACATATCGGATCATAAAAATGAAAAGAAAATTATATCTGAAAAAGAAATCTTTTTTGAAGAACAATTTTTTTTTTTATGTTGTTGTTGTTGAAGAGAAGTTGTGGTCCATTTCAAATGAAAAATGTGTTTGCCTTCATATTTTGACGGTGAATTTATTTATTTTAGTTGTTTTTTTTTTTTTTTTTGGTAAATGAATTTAATTTTTCATTTGGCTTTATCAGGAGAATTAAGAATGTTGCTGTGTTGGTTGCCTTGTAAAGTTTTCAACAAACCCGACAAATGATGACTTTTTTCAGTGTTTTTTTTTTTTTGTTAATTTTATGTTGAGGAAAGATGAAATATTACAATTCATTAAATGAATTATTAATATTATTTTTTTTTTTGTTTATAAAAATTCATTGAGATAATTTAAGACTATTTTTTTTTTTTTTTTATTTTTATGTTATGATCTCTTAATATTAAAAATTTGTAATCATTGCCGGTGGGATTTTAATGGATTTTAAGCCGCTGCCGGCCGGCTGACTTAATCATTGTTACTGTCAGTTATATGTTATTGTATAAATTTTTGAGTGGCATTCAAAATATATAAATGAATTTATATTTATATTTTCAAGAAAAAATATAAAGTAATTTTTCATAATGATTAAAAAAAAAATGATTTATGTTGAGATATTTTTTTAAAATTTTTTTTAATAGTTTATATGATTAAGTGTGATTGAAATTTTTTAAGTCCATACTCTCTATAGTCTATAGTGTTCTTTAAAAAAATATAAATATGGCATAATTTGGGAGTTTTTCATTAATAATAAATCCTTATGGAATTTTTGAGATGCAAAAATTTCTCTTAATTTAACTAGAGGATAATTTAAGCCAATTAATATTTAACTTATTTTTTTTATAGATCATTAATTTAAAATACAAATTGTGTAATTTCCATCAACTTACTAATTTTTAAAAATGTCCACTAATATAGATTGTGTAATTTATTAGAATTTACTGTGTGTCGAAAATTTCGATTCGAAATCAATTATTTTAAATATATTTCATTAAAAATATTCTGACTTTATTCTGGCAAAGTTGGACTTAATTTGCAAAAATATGGGAAATGACAAACTGAATCAGGAATAAACTGAATCCTGGATAAACCAATTCGGGCACATTGAATCTGGAATAAACTGAGTCAAATTACTCAGTCAAATCAAAATATGTTAAAGTATAAAAATAAAAATTTGTTGAAGTACGGAATGCGCTAACAAAAAATTAGTAATAGCTCCTAAAACAAACTATCAATTTGAATAAAAATTATTACCAATAAATATATATAAGTTTATCTTTTACTCTCAACAAAACTCAGGAACTACACTGAAATATATTGAAATTGTAAAATATTAATTTCACTTTAAAAAAAATATCACTTATAGAATTAAAACATAAACTGACATATCTTTAATAAATTATAGTCTTTTTTTTACAAAATCAAATTGATCGTTAAAATTGACTAACAAAAACCAACAAATTTTTTTTTACATAATATTAAGTATAATTAAAATGTCCACACATATCAAACTTTAAAATATTTTTTGGAACATAAAACGGAAATATTTTTTTAATTATCCGTTAATAAAAGTCATTTTTTTCTAATCTATAAATCTAAAATAATTTTAATTACAATTTTTTTTATAATTCAAACAGAAAAATGGATTTGACTATAAAGTTAAATGATGTATAAATTGGACCTAAAAAAAAAATATACATATATAAAAAATTAAAGCTAATGTCGTGCCGGGGTTTTATTTGAAAATCAAGGGAAAATTAATCTAATAGCAAAGTATATATGAAAATTATAT
Source organism: Empis livida (assembly GCA_963932195.1). Classification (NCBI taxonomy): domain Eukaryota; kingdom Metazoa; phylum Arthropoda; class Insecta; order Diptera; family Empididae; genus Empis; species Empis livida. Next base: position 15,481,417 of record OZ010649.1, read on the forward strand.
ATATGTATCTATTATTATTATATACGAAAGATAGAAGTGTTGAGGAAATTTTTTTTTTGCAACTGTGATTTTCACACTCTTTTTTAAATTAAAATTACTTTGCTATTAAAGCTATTACATCAAAGTTTTTTTTTGTGTGCATTACTTTTGGTTTATTTCTAATTTATTCTTGGCAAATAATAATAAAATACACAGAATAATCAAAAAAAAAAAAAAATACGTAATATTATTTTTATTTTTGTGTTTTATTGCCGCCGACAAGGATTGACAGGGTGACGCAGACATCTTGACAACTGTGGCAGGTTAATTATTTGTGATTTATAGCAATTTTATTTTTTCCTGTCAGTATAATTTTAATTTTAAGTTATGTTTGGTTTTTTTTTTGTGATTATTTTTATTCAATTTTTAATTACATTGTTTTTTTGTGATATAATAATTTTTTTTAAGAAATTAAAATGTTAAAATTTTGTAATTAATAGAAAAAAAAAATTAGATTCAAAGAATAAAATAATGATTTTTACTTTGTAAATATTTGTTAATGGAATTATGTATTCAAATCCCCTGTTAGTTGATAAATGAATCAGAAACAAGTGATTCACTTAGAACTTTTAGATATTCTAATTTAACAGTGACATAAAAATTTGTGTAGTACATTTTTGGGATTGGTATACATAAATTAAATTTAGGTGTGAAATTGTCTTAAGCGGCGTAAGCTGAATTCATTAACAATTCTTGACTAAATATGTGAGACCATCTTAAGTCTAGTGTAGGGTAGACTTAAGATAATATGAATATTTTTGATTATGTTTTGACACCTTAAAAATATTAATTATTAAAAAAAATTATTAAAGAAAATTTATTTAGTCAATGTCCTAAAATGGGCACGTTTCTATATAAGAATTTTTAACCTTGTCGGTGGCCGTGTACACTCGCTTTGGATACGTTTACATGTCCGATGAAATAAGCACTGGAAGTGCACACAGTGTTGAAGTTACACCAATTCCAAAGTCATGGTTTACGTAAAAAAGTATAAACAGTTGACAATTCCGTGCATACGGAATTATCTAGGGTTAATTAGTTTTTACTAAATTATTATATTTTAATTAAATTATTTTCAGTTTATGAAGTAATTCCAATTTAAGAATTTTCGCCTAGGTTTGGAGTCACGGGTGAGTAAGTCATTAAAATAAATTAATAATTAAAAAGGAACTATATTATTATAAATTAAATAAAATTAAATAAAAATTAAATTATTATTAAAACTACTATTAGCCCATTTAAGAACAATGATTTAATTTTTTAAGTCGAATGTATGATTTCTTAATGGTTATCACTTAGCGCAAAATTATCTTGCAAATAATCGAATCAGTTTATTAAATATTTCTTTGTTCATTTTCCGTTTGCATAAAGAATTTGTTTCTTCAAAGTTTATCTTAATTAGCAACATTGGCTTTTATAAACCATATCGTATATCATTGCTATTTAAAGTATGACAATAGTACAACATTAATAAACTGCTTGTTAAATGAATTTAACATTTCTTATTTGAAATTGGAGCAACATTCTATGTTTGGATCATTTTTAATACACAAAGTATTTTTAGTTGAAAATTTTAAATTTAAATACTGTCTTGCAAAACTTATTCAACAGAGAAATCAAATCATAATGAATAACATTTAATAATTATTCTTAAACTTTTTATTTTACAGTCAAAATGTAATTACTTGAAATAAATTACTAATAATAAGATTAACTTAAACAATTTTTTTTCTCGATATTTTTAATATCTTTAATTCATCCAAAAACATTATAAAGCATTATAAATTTTCAATTGACAATTACTTCTTATTATCTTGTATTGTCTCCAAATTTCTCTCAAAAACAAAATTCTTTCCAATCTTTTACCATAAATTTAGTGAACAATTTATCATACTTATATAATTAACAATTATACATTACCATAATTAACGTTATCATATTAAAATATATCATTTTGAAGAAAAAAAACGTATGTGGAACACAAAGAAAAAACATAAAAACAATCTACGCTAAATTAACCACACATCGTCATAAAATAATTTTGCCTGCAACAAAAAAAAAAAAAAAACAAAACAATATAATATCCTTTTTTTAAAATATAATTTCTATTAAAAAAAAAAACCCCACCAAAAAAAACTTAATGTTTATAAAAATAATATATAAAATATATTCATAAAGCTTAACGTTTTTAAGTACTTTTAACTCTGTGTTCCTAGGTAAATATTGTCAAAAAAAAAAAAGGAAGAAAAGAAAAATGAATAAAACCAACCAGAACCAAAAAAAAATAAAAATATGTATAAAAAAAGTACCCATAAAAATAAAAGCCCATAAAATTTGTTTTTATTTGTTTTCATACATATGAAAACTCTTATGAAACTTTTCACACCACCAAAGTCATTAATATCCTTATTTTTTTTTTTTTTTAAATAAATATATTGTTCCCCATTACCCATGGCATGCATGTATATTACTTTTTAGAGTACAATAACTAAAGTCACATTTATATATATATAAAACATAAATATACTTACATGTAAAGATATAAAGTAATTTTTCGCATTAATTTTATACTTTCCGTTGTTGTACGTATATTACGTTCTATATAAATATGTGTAAGAGTCATTACGCGGGTTGGTTTTTTTTTTTGTATTTTATATTATATGGCAAAAATAAAATATTAGCGTGGAAAACGTTCTTTTTTCTATTATTATATGTAATAAAAATTGCAAGAGAATAAAACCAAAACAAACGCAATCATAAAAAGAAACATAAAGTTAAAATATACAAAGTATAGGGGAGAACTGAAATATTGTAACATAGAAAATTTTCTGAGTTAAAAGATTGGATTTTTTTAAAAATTACCAAGTTTGCAGATAAAGAGAAAGTTTGTATATAGTTTTATTTAAGAATTTATGAGATAACCATAATTAATTCTATGGTGATTATTTTGTTTACCTTGACAAAAATTCCTTGCGACCGAAATTAACTTATTCCTACAGCAATCAAAATAAATATAATTTATCCACCTAATCTTATTCAAAACTAGTATTTCTTTATTTACTTTAACTCATGAGAAACATATGGCGTACGTGTTTAACTTAACTAGCGAAGAGTAGCGTTAGTTTACCGAAAATTTCCGCTGAAGTCTGCTCAACAATATAATGAGTAATAATTTATTTCATATAATCGTAATTTTTCAAAATTTAAGTTCATATCTTACATGAACTTAAATTTTGATATCTTTTTTTCCAAGTTAGCGAAAGTTAACTCAATTCTAGCAAAGAAATAAATTTCGATCAAACTATAAATAAAATTACCTTTAAAATTTCTTAAGCCTCTTTAAACTCCACAATAATTACCACAATAATTTCTCGGTGCATTTAATTAAGTACTGAAATTAAAAATTGTGTAATTTAGTCAATTTTAAAAAAAGGTACCTGAAATTAAGTATATTATCTATGCTAAACAAAAGTCTTTAGTCTAATTGTTTTTTTAATTTTTCTAAATTTAATTAAATTTTCTTGGTATTTTGTTAGAAGAAAAGAAACTAGTTATTTTTAACCTCTTTTAAAGTTAAATTTCTAAATTTATTTCAATGACAATTTATTTTTAAGGTCTATCTTACATAAACAATTAATTTCAATTCACTACATCTTACTTAAAAAATGACTGACAACATTTTCTATTTTACTCAAAAATTCAATATTAATACATTTGTTTGTCCCATTAATTCCATCTATTCCCTATACGTAATACATATGGTATATTCTTTTAACATATTATATGATGGTATGTAATTTATATCCCATATGTGGCACGGTAATTTGTTAAGTAGAGTTAAAATAATTGCTCGTATTTATAATTTACACATTCGTGTTGAAATTTATAGCATAAAAAAAAAAAAAAAAAAATAGAAGAAAATTTTGAACTTTAAGTTAACAGGTAACAAATATTTATACTCGTACGTTGTAACATATATGAATATTAGAATAATAGAGTGTAATACAAAACCAGAGTTTAGCTATTTTTTTTTTTTTGCTGTTGTAAAGCATTAAAAGGTGTGCTGCTATGGGTTTTACTCTTAAATATTTAACCATTATTTTTCTTTTATATGTTTTTTTTTTTTCTGAATACGCTTTTTTTCTGGGTATGTACATTTTTATTTATTCGCAACTTGTTTTACTCTTTCATCTAATGTTTTATTGTGCATAATGTGAAAAAAATTAAGAAAAACGCTTATACACAAAAACAAAACAAACAAACCATTATTTTGGTTAGACAAAAACTTTAACGATTTATACATATATACGAGTACGTTTTTTTCTGCTGTAGTTGTCATACATATAACTTTTTAATGGTTTTTTTTGTTTTTTTTGTGTAATAATTTTAATTTTTTATGCTACTGATGTCGTGTTCATTTAATGTCACCAATTATTATAATAAAGATTTAATGTGGACTTTGATGTTTTTATTTAAATATTTTGAAGGATACTTCTTTTTAAAACTGAAATATAAGGATTGAATACATTAAATCATTTGGCTAGGATAGAAGTCCAAATAACATTCCAGCTTATTGGAATATCCAGATTTGTAAATGTCCTAAAAATAAGTAAATTCTTCTAGAAGTCTAGAAACGATTTGTCAAATTTGTTTATACTTGTAATTAAACTGGATGTTACGATTCGATTTTGTGTTGTTTGGAGGTTTGCATATATAAATACCACAGAAGAGTATGTTTAACATCAAAATTCTGATACTTTGTAAAATTATTAATTTATATTATATTTAAAATTCAGGTTTCAATCTATTTTTCTTTAGGTAATTTTTAATGATTCAGTAATTTTTATCAATATTCGATTAGAAATGACAAAACTATATTTATTTGAAATTAATATAGATAGGAAAATTCTTTCAAAACATTCATAAGATTTGTTTGTGAAGAGAAGTGTTAAAATTAATGAATTTTTATGACGAGCTTACTAAAGGCAAATCATTAGTAAAATTGTAATATATATTTGCGGTAAAGAATCATTATGCATCCTTTCAAATTTTATTTAACTAATTCACTTCATTCAACTTGAAGCTGTTTTAATCAATTAATACTTTAAAATTGATTCAAAACATAAAAACCAAACTCATAAAAACTTACACTTTCTTGTTTATTAAATTGTTCTAACCAAAACATAATATTAACATATTATAAAATTTAGATACTTCAATTCAAAAAAATTTATTTCTTAAAATACCAAGAAACTAAAGGAACATATATATTATTTTGTCAGTTCATTATAAGTGTTACAATATTAATAGTAATACATTATATCGTAAATTAAATGTAAAATTCATCGATATAACTAATTTAATTTTATTATGCCATCAACATAAATCTTCACTATACCCTCATCTATTCATATTATATACATATATAAACATTAAATAAAACCATATCAAAATATAATAACAATACAATAAATAAAATCTCACTTAATATAAACATTATTTTTTTTCTTATTATTATTATATAGAACATAAGAATAATATTTATTATATATTTTTATATTCCATAAGAAAAATGAATTGAAAATTTATTAGCAATTGAAATACCATTTTACACCTTTACTATATTTCTTCTTTTTTTTTTTGTTCACTTCTTGCTCTCATCACTGAATATACACAGAAGGCTAAATAAATTTTGTACTAAGAAAACGATCATCAATTTCTCAAATATACAAAAAAAAAAATATATAAATTAAAAAATTTGTTATGTTCAAAAGGAAAAACTATGAAACACCACAATAGAGCCACCAAGTAAAATAATTTTCATATATAGAATCATCTACAATGTGTATAAATCTTCTGTCTGAAATATATTGATATTACATATCGTATAAATATCGTACCTTACACATTAGATAGATGAATTAATATCCTCGTTGTATACCAAATTAAAAAAAAAGTAATATATCTATTTAATTTACCTATAAAAAGTCTCTATGGAAGTACATAATATCGTGACCTCTTTCAAAAAAAAACAACCAACTTCTATATATTTCTTCTTTCGTTAATCAAAAATTCTGACGATATTTTTACTGACACAACAAAACAAAAACTATAATCCATATTCTAGAAAAGAATAAAACCAAAAACACTATTTTGCCGCGCTACTTTTCATCTGGTCGTCATCGTATTTTTCAGATATTATAGTCCAAAATACTATATTCTACTAGAATATCTATTTACACAAGTTCAGATATATATATGTATATATATATATTTTTTGATAAATTGATGGCCATCCATAAACTAGTCATTCCTGTCGAGAACATGTTCAATAAATAAATAAAGTCAAAGTCAGTAACTTAAAGGAGGTATTACATTAAATATATATAGGGAAAAAAAAAGATATTTATGGATTTTATGTCGATATGTGTATTGTTATCTGGTAAAGAGAGAGAAAAGTAGAAAATTAATAGATAGATTTGTATTCAGAATAAGATTAAATATATATATATTTTTGATGTTTATAACAAGGTAACTTGGCAGATAGTATTTAGCTAAACCAGGAAAATATTTTTTTTTTTTTGAAAATTCTACAGATTGACAATATAAAAACTCTAGAAAGTAAAATTTTAAAGAATATTTTGGAAATTTGATCACGAAATTAAAAAAAAAACTTGAAAATAATCAGAACTGTCTATTCTTATATATCACCGACAAAATATTATCAATACTGTTAAGATATTTTCCATCTGGGAGATTTGAACAGGAAAGAATTGAAAATTTGTTTTGAATATTAATTAATCTTATTTTGGCTGATGACATGTAGGTTTTCGAGTCACAATCATTGTCATATAAACTGCATTTTTGTGTCATGAATATTTGACGATTTTAATTATTCAAATTTAGTTAACCCTTTCGGTGTTAATAAAATAAACACATATTTCTGTTAGCACGGATTTATTCACAGTATATATATTTTTTACTTTGAAATTGACATAATAGCCACAGTTTGCATACTTCAGTGCTCAAAGAGTTAATCAAACAAATAAAAATGATCTTGTGCAATTTATTTGAAAACATAAATATTTAATATTACTTACATCGTTATACCCTGTTTTACTGTGCTATGCACATATATTTTAATCATCTACTGCATATATCAAGATCCATTTAACAGAAATTTTGTATATTTCAAAGGTTATATTTTCATCAATTTCCAAATAATCAAATTAAATCAGTGTTGAAAATTTTAATTAGTTAAATAACACTATATATAGTACGAAGTATTCATATATAAATAAAATTTAAATTAAAACTTCAATTGCAATTAAATACCAAGTAAAATATTTCATTTTCTATTTTCAAATTAAAATATGACGTATACCCACCAAAAAAAAAAAAAAAAAATAAATTTGTTAATCATGATACTTTTCCGGTATATGGTATATCTTCATTAAATATAATTTTCCTTATAATCTAAATCAAATTGTAATCTACTTAAATATTTCAAATTAATTTCACTATTTCCTTGTTCATTAAAGAATTCTTTACAAAATATCATACTTAATTCCGTACCATACCAAAACAATATAATCTGAATGGTATACGTTATATTTTTAGTTATATGTCATGAGATATAAATTTTAGTTTTAAGACAATTTTACCCATATAAGACATACAATTATAATATAGATAAACTATGGCGCTGAGGTAATCTAATTTTCAAAAGAAGTATAATACAACTACTACAACAGAAAAAAAAAAATATTTCACAAGCTGAAAATGTAATAAATGAAGCAATTACAATTCAACTATTTCTCCTTTATCAATCTCCTTTTTTTTTTAAATATCTACAATATATAACACACAAAAAAAAAAAACAAAAAAAATTAATATCATGATAGTTTTATAGATATATAGGCTCATAACATATAGCGTAGCATAGAATAATATTGTTTTTTTTTTTTTTTTGCTTCTTATAGATACTATATATCTTTACATTTTCTTTCTCGTTAAACTAATATATCTTAAAGAAAAATGGAATAGTAAATCTTTTTACATGTCTTATTACAGACATAAACTACAAAATGTACGAGAAATATGTAGTTATTCTAATAGTTATATATATATATATATGTATCTATATATCTAGAGATTTTAGTTAGTGACTTGACTTTTTCGAAATGTCTTACATATATTATGTTTCTTGTGTGTATATGGATAATAAGTATTCAAAATAATTTAATGCTCAAAAGGATATATGAATGAGTTTTGTTGAAATATTTATGCACATAACATAAATTTCAAAAGCATTAAAAGAAAAGTGTTTTTTTTTCCGTTTGCTTTTCTTTCTATTCTGTTATTGTGCTATTTTTGGTAATATGAAAAAAAAAAAACTTAAAATATAATTTCTTATAAAGGTGACAGGTATTATTACTGTCTGTGGAGTAATAAAATTTAATAAAAGTTGGATTTTAGTTAGATATGTAGGTGAATTTTGTTTTTGTAAGTAACATTTTTTTTTGCTGATATTTTATTAGTATAATTATGATTTTTTTTTAGAAATATTTTAATTGTAAATTGTGAAAATTAAGTTTAAAATTTAATATACAATGTGACGAATGTCATTTGTATAAAATTCATAATACTTAATTAATTAATTTCTGTAATTAGAGTATATTATGTGTAAAAAAATATATATTAAATAAGAATTAAAATAGTGACCCAGTTTGTTCAATTTTGTGGACATTTTACCAATACATGATAACTACTTTTGATACTTTTAGTTAAAGCTGTCCAAAATACGGTTAGTTGGTGTTTGGTATACAGAAACTTTCTGTTAATTTTTTCAAGTTAAAAAATTGAAGATTAGCTGTTTAAGCAATTAAGATCAGAATTTATTTAAAAGTGATAAAAAGTAATTATCATATTTTGGAAAATTTTCATAGAATTGTGTACCACCTTTTAGTCTTTTTATTTAAAGATAGTTGGTCTTTATATAATCCTTCCGAACGTTTTAAGTAATAATTTTGTATTATTGATTAATGAAAGTTAGAATAAGTAGTTATTGATTAATATAATTAAATTATGTCTAATATTTTCGTAGGTAGTGTTAACTTTAGTTTATTTAATTTCTTTGAATAAACATTAAATTAATTCATTTCCTCATTGTTGGACTTCTCAAATAAGTTATACACAGTGAATAACCTAATTAATCTTCAATAATGTTCATTTCTATTTCTAATTTCTTTTTCAAAATTCTATTTATTTTACAAATAAATTATTATATTAAAAATTACATTAATTTATTAAAAATTTACGCGTGAACAATTAATGTAAATGAGACATTCAACGTAACCATTAATTTTGGGTCATTAATTTTACAATGTAATACAATTTAGTTTCAGTAACTGATTCCGTAAAAAAAAAAAAAAAACACATAATTCTATTCTACTTAGAAAACCAACAAATAATTTTATTTTTTTTATCTTTAATTTTAATCATAATACAAATCATATTTTTTTGATATTTTTCTTATTTACATAATGAAAAATTATTCAAATTATTTTCATGTCAGTGGAATTCCAACCACTTTGTCAGTTAGATTATTTTGCATTTATGTTCTCATGCCAAAAAAAAATGAAATATACTCAGCCAGAAGCACTTATATACATAAATTCTTAGATAGTGTGGGCTAATTTAATGAAAAATCATATTTTCAAAAAAAAAAAAAAATTAAAATATCCCAAAAAAAAAAAAAAAAACCATTAAATAATTTAATTTTGTAATAAATTTCTTTAATATTTATAGATCTTAAAAAACTGGCATGGTCTAGTGATAAAATTATAATAATTTTTAATATTAAAATCATGACTAATGGACGACAAGTATAAAAATATTTTTTTGTTATGCTTCAAAAATGTTGAACCATTTGGACATTAAAAATGATATTTCTTTTAAATTTTAATTTTAGAGCGAAAAAGTTAAATTATATATATTTTTATATATATTCATAGCCGCTGCTACTGGGGCTAACATTTTTTTTTAAAAAAAAACAAGAACAAATGGGCAATTGTCAGTGGTCATTATAACAATTAGTCTTAGCTTAAAAGAAACATTTTTATATAAACAAAAACAAAAAAATCATAAATAAATAAAAAATTTGTATTTTTTTTTTTTTTTATTATTATTCTGTTGAATATTAGACATAACTTAGCACTTCTTAATGTCTTCTTAATGCCAAGCAGAAGTCTTGTTTTGTTAGATTGTTGGAAATTTTATTTTTAATTTATTCAAATAGATTCATCATAGAAGAGAGTGGTTTTTTATTTTTCTCGTGCTTTGTACTTGATATGAAAAATATGAACAATTTATTATAAAAATATACATATATATAAAAATGAAATATTATATATAAATTTATAATAATAAAAAATAATTAATGAGTTAATATTATTTTTATGTTTAATGAGAAATGTAAAAGAAAATGATAAATCAATTTTATAGTAAAAAAAAAAAAATATAATAATTTTTATAGTGGAATTATTTTTTAATTTAAAAAAATTTAATTAAAGGAAATTGTAAAATTGTATTTTAGATTACATGAGAAAGCACATCATTGTTATAAACGAGAAAATAATGTGTACAAAGAGTCCTTCATAGTTATGGGTATATATAGTTTTCAATAATAAAAGCACTGACAATTTTCCGATATTCCAGGAAAATAAGATTATTTATAGTTTAACCACAGATCTTTCTATGACCCTGTCAGTCTATATTGGAAGTAAAATATTTTATAAACTTTATAAACTAGACCTGTACAAGACTTGTCGTTTTAGTATCGATAATCATTAAAATATTTTGTATTTTTTAGATATAGAAACTTAGTTGTCACTAAATTTTAATTCATATGTCTTTAATAAGCTATTCTCTGGACTTACAAGATAGCTTAATCTTCTTATTATCTGGAATTCTTTTCAAAATGACTGAGTGAATTTAATTAGACTGATTTAATAATTAAAACTTTTTGGACATTCTATTAATTTAAATTTGCAGATGCAATTTCTATATTATCCCGCTCAGCATTAGCGATTATGTTTGCAAATTTCATTAAATTAAATAATAAATATTTATAAAAATCAACGTTAAATAATAGATATTTATAAAAAAATCAACAGATAAATTCTCTCGTATTCTTCCGTCAGTCTAAGATCTTCGACATTAAACTAATAAAGAAACCAGAGACTGAACTCCATCTAATAAGTAAAAACACACCAGATTATTCCTCATCCTCAACACTATAAGTTTTCAAAATATATATTCTGGCACTCAGTCAATGGTTGTATCGATTTTGTAAATACGTGGCTAAAATACTATGTAAATGTGACGCACTAATATCTGAAAGACTAAGAATTTTAGACGCCTTATTAGTTGACTTATTAGTCTATAAAATGTACCCAACACGATTACTATGATCTTAATTTTTTAATAACCATTTCTCTTTCAGTTCCAAAAAACTGCTTAAATTTGGACAGAATTTCAACAAAAAAAAATATTAAACATAGCTCATGTTTGAGATAATCTACAATGAAATTACTAAATTTGTACAGAATAACTTAATTCATTAAATAAGTAATACAAATAATATAGTTTTTATTTTTAATGTCTATATGTCTCTGACGGATGCCTTTTAATTTCTATAATATTCCAGTAGACGAATAGCATTCATTATCGCCTTATAATTTGATATAAATCTTTCTAGATATCTATTCAACTACTAACAAATAGCATTAATTTCTTATGTTTTTTTTTTTGTTGTTCATTTTTACCAACAATTTTGTTATAGATTGTTATCATTATTCTTTATTTCGTTGTGAATTTAAGTTTTCTACATTTTTTTTAAATATATATTTACTACACATATACATAATCTGAATGGTGCATCTGTGTAGTGCTCATAATTAATTACCACCCATTATTATGCGGTCATCAATCACTCTTATTCGTTTCGTTTTTTATTTTTTTTTTTTTTGCTGGTGGTGGGTATGTGACTTTAATGTTTGTATAAAGCGCGGTTTATTTTTATTTTTTAAAGGTTTTTCATTCTTCGAAGACCATTGCTAATGCTATCCATGTAGAAATCATTTTGCTGACTTTACAAAATAAAAATACTTATAAATAGTTTTTTTTTTGAAAGTCATAGTGATTGTGTTTAGACACCAAAAAAAAAAATATAAATATTTCCTTTAATAATATTTTTTTTTAGTTTCAATGAATGAGAGACAGTAGCTTGGTTAGCTGTCTAAAGAAAGTAAAGGTTCAATGATCATGTTCTTGGGTATAGTAAATAGTTGTTTCGTATCGTTTTGTAAATTGTAGATAACTGGAACTAAATATACTTTTATTCATGTAGATTAGAAATTAGTTTTTGTGAAATATTAAGTCATTCTACTTTGGCTTGGTAAGACAGTTGAAGGTTATATACTGAAAGAGACAGCTGAAATAATATTTGAAAGAAGCCTTAAGGTTGTTTTACATATCCGACGATTTTTACCGTAAAAGATTTTTTTGGAATAGTACAACCAATTAAAAAAGGCTGAGAGATCAGCTATTTTGTCGCGAATAATACGCATCCAAACACATTGTATATGAATATTGATTCTCAATTTTAACGGATAAATTATTGTTTAGATTGGAATTTTTTTATGGAGGTTTTTTATTGGTGTTCAAGGATTTAGAAATAAAGAAAATTAACACAGATTGCGAAAAATTGAAGAATTAATCCAAGCAGTGGAAAATAGATCAACTATTTACGAGCGCTAAAATATATTTCCTGTCAATGAATGTCAAATAATAATTTCTGTCAATGAATGTGTGTGGAAACAATTGAAGTCAAAATTCAGCACAAATATAGATCGGCAAAATTAGTCTGCGGCGAATAAATTTTGCCTGCTGCAGACCAAAATTAGCGGACATGTAAAATAACCTTTAATCTGTTTTGTTATATAAAAAATTTATAGAATTAAATGTCAAAATTGTTTTAGGTCATCTGTTGTTGTTTTTATTTCAAAAAATATTAATTTAACGTCATATATATTGCTTAACAAAATAATTCCAAATTTTATCAATGAAGCATCAAATTTTGAAGATCTACAAAAATATTTTTTTTAGCTTTTCCGTTTCAACTTTTTGAGTATACGACCTTAAAATTAAAAAAAAAGAATATATGTGATAATATGCTTTGCCCAGTTTAACACAAAATACCAATATAATTTATCGAAAATTTTTCGCTATGTCATTTTCACAACAACAAAAAAATTATATGACAGAATGAAGAATAGCTTGACATGAGATTTGTGTGTACAAGGCAAACAAAAATATCGAAAACTTTTTTCTAATAATTTAATATTATATATATATTTTTTTTGTGGTGTGATGGAATGTCATTATTTTATATATATATATATGTTATGGGGAAACAGTGTAAAAATTTATTGTTGAAATGTTTGCATTTCGTTGTCAATTCATTGATTTATGGTGACAAAAAAGATATATTTGCTTTTTTTTATTATCACGAAAAAATAAATTCATTATTATTTTAGATCATGCTGTGTTGACAGGGGAAATAAATATTAAAAAAAAAAATTGAATTTGTACGTTTTTTTTTTTTGGTGGCAGAGTGCTGTTCTGTTAATGATGATGAGTTGTATACGACGAATTGAAAGTCATTTTTTTTGATTGATATTTACTTTAAGAAAATTGTAAAAAAAATGAAATTTTTACTTAGGGTTATTGTAAAAAAACTGAATAAAAGTACAATTTATTTTATAAAAATTGGCTAATATATATTTTTTGGTATATTTACTTTTTTTTAAGGTATATTACAAAAAATTCGATGTAATATCTTCATATGTTCTTATATACCTATATCATAAACATTAATTTTCATAATTAGTGCACTAATAATCTCAGTATGTTAAAACTAAAAAAATTTCAATCAGTAAATCTGGCAAATATATATTTTCATATTAATATTAAGTAGAAAATCATATTTAATACTTAAAATTCATGAAAATATTATTAAATAAAATCGTCGTATAAATTTAAATAAAAAAAAGTTATTGCTAAGTGGTTTTTTCTGTCAGCAATAATAATTTTTAAGAATTTTCTATGAAAAATTGTATTTGAAAAAATAAATTTCAAATACAATTTTTCATTTCCCAAAAACACAATGTTCCAAATAAATCGATTTCACTGTAATTATATTTGTCTTTTAAATTATACAAAAGTGCTAACATTAAAAATAAAATTATAAAATTTTCGTAAGCTTTACATCTGATTTATGTGTTAATTAAATTCATTTATGACCATAATAATATTTACCAAAAGAATAATATTTTTTTATTTGCTTCCAAATACGTTTAAATTCTAGAGCGTATTACAAAAAAAAGGAAATTAAATACATATAAGTAAATATAGAAAATATTATTCTTACTTTTTGTGGAGAGACAATAATTTTTACCCGAGTTTTTATATTTTTAAATTATGGTTATAACATTATGGTTTATAAAAAGTAATTTTATATATATTTTCATATAAATATGTATATTTTTAGATTTAGTATTGTTAGCATAATTTATTATTATGTATAAATTTTCATAAAACAGTGGGACAACAAGAGATAACAATAAAAATTTATTAATATTTAACTAAGATGACCAAAAAAAGGAAAAACCAAAATATTTCCTTAGAGCAAAAAAAAATTTCATTCATATTTAATTACATTATGGTTGCAGTCACTTGGGTAATGTTAATTTGTATATAATGAAAATAAATAAAAAGGATTTAAAATGTTTACCATGTTTCTGGAAATTTTATTATTTGAATAGTATATTAAGTAATATTTGTAAGGGTCAGAACGTTAAATAGATTTCAAATAGTGTTGACTGTAGAGAAAATTAAATATATTTGAATTTTAGATTTTTTTAAGAAGATGGTCAGACGAATAATTATTTAATATTTTTACCTTTACTTAAACTTATTTTAATCTTTTTCTTACTATTTCAAGTGTAATTAAATTTTATTTATCATTTCATTTGAATTATTTATGCGGTTTAGAACCAGTATGGATCATTCAAATTTTAAAAATTCGGAGAAATCGGGCATGTGATAACTTTAGCAGTGTGGAAAGTATAATGTACTTAATAACGATTCAATTAAAGGTCAAAAATCATATTTTAACAACAACCCAAACTAAATCATTGACCTTCCAATAAGGGTTTAGAAACATTCTATTGCAATTTGAACCTACTAACTTTATAAGCATTTAAAGTGGAAAAAATTTCAACATACTATTGGTGACACATTTGCTGTTTTATTAGTGATAAATCCAAATTTGTATCCAAATGTCCTCGACGGTTACATTATAGTCTGAAATTATTTTTTTCTAATTTTATTACTAGTATCGAGGAAAATGGTTTTCTTTGTAAACCATGGTTTATACTGAATAGGAAACTTTTGTAAGTTGCACATATATCAAAAATTATAAAGCGAAGTGGTGCAGTGGTTAGATTGCCTTCCAAGTTTGGATCTAAATTACATAAAAGGAATAGAACGTAGCCCAGCTCGTAGTCTAGGAAAAAAAAATTATGATCATATCAATTAGTCAACAACTAAAATCATATTATCATAAATTCAAAAACCATCATCATTATTATCTCTCCTTCAATTAAACTAAATCTTAAATTTTCTTTCAATTCATAAATTTTCTCATCCAAAAATAAAAAAAAATATAATATCTTGTATTTTTTCCATCTAACTCTAATATAATTTAAAACTTATACTCAAGTAGAAAAAATAAAATTCTTAAAAGCATAAAGTTCAAAATAAAATTAATTATACAAATAAATATTTCAACTTATATTTGAAATCTCATAAAGTTTTATAAGTGTTTTGCCTGCTTGTCTTGGCTACTACTTTTTTTTTTTTTTTCATTCGTTTTACTTTTATTCAATTCAAAAGAAAAACTATTCACATAAAATTTAAAGTGATTATTTTAAAATCATGTAATAAACATATCACATCAAAAACAATTTTTATTTTGTTCATTTTTTTTTTTTTTTGTTTTTCTAATTCTAAATTGTTTGACATTAATTTTTCGTTGAAAATCTATATTTTTCTTGTCAAGTTTTTAACATTCGCGCTTGTTATAATAAAAATGTTAATCACTTTGTTACAAAAAAAAAAAAAAGAAAATCGGAAAATTCTACACTAATTTTAATTCTTTGTAAATGTTTAAATTAAAAGTTTCTTTTTTTTTTTTTCACCGTCAATAAATAACCCTTTCGTAACACTTTAAATATATATATGCTATATAATCCTAATTCTAGACCTCAAAATATAAAAATTTATTTTTTAAATTATGTTTTTTTATTTTTATGTATTTTATGTGTTAGCATAGTAAAATGGTTCATAAAGAAATGAATTTAAAATTGTTAAAAACATGGTAATTTAAAATATAAAGAAATATTTAAATTTATATTTTGATTTTATGTGAAAAGTAAAATTATTATTGTTATCTAACCAAGAAAAAAAAAAATCTTAATGTTGAACCATGAAAAAAAAAAAAATATAGATATTTTTCATGTGTTTGAATATAATATTAACCAGTTGTTGTCAATTTATTTTAAAATTATATTTTAAGAATAATAGACGAGGGTTTTAAAATTAAGATTATTCTTATTATTATCTATGACAAATCATTGACAAATTAGACATAATTTTTTTTTTTTTGTGTTAGAATAAACATGAAACATCGATTAGTTAGTTAAATTTGAAATTTAAGTTTTTGTAGTAAAATATTTTTGAGATTTTTATATAAAATTTTTAAATGATTGTCTTAATATGTAAAAGAATATATAAGACATTTTTGATCAATTTTTTTAATAGACTTTTAAAAGAAGTGAATTTTTGTGGTGGTTTGTAGCGTTATAGAGATTATAGAGATTTTGATATATTTTGACACTGATGTAGAAGGATTATTTCGAAAAGAAAAATAATAATAAGAAAAATATATTTTTCGAAAGTTAATCAAAATATTTAAATAAGATTAATTCTGACAGATCTTTATATTTACAATAAAAAATGAGTAATAAATCCCAAAATTATGCTAAAAACTAATTATTTGGGTTGGTTTGGTGATTAGAAAAAATACGAGTTTTAGTGTAAAATAAATTTTTAAAAAATGGACAGGATTACACAAAATCTTGATTATACATAATAATAAACTATAAAAGTATTTATTATTTTTAGATTGAATTATTAGATCTTCACAGTATCTTAATCAATTTTCTAATTTATTTAAATACAAATCATTTAACTACATATAATCAAAAATATTTCCAATTTTTTTTTTTGCTGTCAAACACTTTGTAAAAACAATATTAAACACCAGGATAAACCAGCGTATGTTTCAATTATTATATTATTTGTCGGCTTTTAATTGATTTAATTTTAATTTAAAAAACCAGATTTGAACACCACTAAATTGACTGTTACTACAAATTAATTCCAGACAGACTGACTTGGTACAATTATTAATTTATATTTATAAGAGCTTAATTACCTATTTTCTGTAATTAGCGATATTCTGTAAAAATTTCATAATAAAACTAAGAAAACTGTGTTTTATTTAAATGATATCCGCTGATTTAATCATTCACCTGTAATAATGATAGTTTGTTAATTTTCTTTTTAGTTGTACGACAGCATAAGTTAGCTAATTTGATGTTAAGTCCACACTGGTGTTAAGTCAAGTGAGTCTAGAATTACATACGTCTTCTTAAAATTTCTTAAGAAATATTTATGGTGTTGGGTATTATTTTCAGTAGTAATTGTATTGGGAATTTCTAATAACTTTTCATATTTTATTTTTTGAGAATCTTTTGGCTACATATCGTTTGTACCAATGGTCTCATGACAAAAAACTGGCAAATAAGCAATAAAAAGTAATTAGCTAATTTCGTATTATCCGTATGATGTTGTAACAACAAAAAATTAACATGCAGAAAATTTTCCAATTAAAATTACTAGTTGGGAATTAATCCTATAAGTTCATTTTTGTTAGGAGTATTAATATATCAGCCATAAGTAAAATATTTTAAAACATTTCACTAAATGGAACAAAAAGTCAAATTTTTCATTCACTATCTTAAAACACTGTATATCTGACACTGATTTCTTTCCAGTAATAAATTTTTTTAATAATTTAGATGGATTAATCGAATTACAGTTTCCGGTACACTGATTACATATTATCAATCTTAAATATTTCATTACTTACATTTTATTAATATTACAAGTAATTGAACTAAATTACTTTTAATTTATTAATATTTTTTATTTCTATATAAAACGATAAAAACATTATCCATTAAATTTTTTAAAGTTCGATTCAAGACAAAAAAAAACTAAAAGTTCTTTAATGACTTGCAATTAAAGCCATATTACAAAAACAGAAATTCCAGTATAATTTATGACTTAATTTCAAAAAAATTTATTTGTTTAGTACTTTTGATTTGAAAAATCATTATTAAAAAAAATTCCATTTAACTCGTAAATTTTCAAACTATGTATAAGACTGACTACAAATTGATAGAAGGAAGAGTTAAAAACAAGCTAATAATTGCACATAAAAATTATCCCAAATCGACTATAAAAATATTTTTATTATTTCTTTTTTTTTTCATGGAAAAAAGTATTAAAAGTCAATTTCAAATTAGAAATGAAAATTTCAAGTTGTTTTTTTTATTTTGTTTATAAAGTCTAAATCAGAAATGAAAATAAAATGTTTTTTATGGCCATTGAGACATAATAAAAATGTAGGTTGCCATAAATGAGGGGTTTGAAAGAAAATATGTTGTTATTTGGTTGTTTCATACAATTTTTGTACAATTTTTCTAGCAATGTTCGAGGACTATTATCGATAACTATTAGTTTTTTCTAACTAAATGAAGTGAAATGTTGATTAAAACCGATCAGGTGCGTGTTTTCGAAAAAACTGAAACCGGATCGGTTTACTGAAAATAAAATTTAAATTTTAAAATTCCCATTAGTGTTAGAGCCCAATGAAAGATTTATAAATTTCCAAAAAATTTTTTTAACTAATGACGTTTATTTGGTATTGGTATTTGCAAAACTGAAGGGGAAAAAAATGGGGTAGCACTACAAATGCACCCGATTCAAAAAATGGCGGAATTCATTTTATTAGAAATTAGACGATTTGATTTAGAATAAAACAAGTTTAGGTTTAGTTTCTGTCAAAAATCTGATATAAATAGGGCAAACAATAAACTAGTTTTGTGAAAACGTTTAATTTTAACTTAAATTTTCAAGTTAGCTATTGATTTTTCTTAAATATCTCTTTTCTGTTTACCATTCTGTTTTCATCAAAATTTAAATTTTCCTATTTACTTCTCCAATCATAAATTACTACAGTTTTTCAAAATACTTATTACTCAATTCTATCATAAGTAATTCGACTTCAATTTACTTTTAAAATATATTCTTAAAAAGTAAAAAACCCAAAGAAATCCTTTCAATATATCCTCAAAAAATTTAAGTTCATATATCAATTCACCATATCATTTCCCCAAATTCTCTACACTCTCTCTCTCTCTCTCCCTCTCAAAAAGAAGAAGAAATTAATGTTTATTATTGTTTTCGATAATAAATTTTATTTAATATCAATTAAACTTCTGGATATCATAAATTTGGTCATTATCGATTCATTTTCGAAAGAAAACAGGAGTACATAACATGGCAATTTCAGGCAATAATTTAAATAGTTTTACCACCATGTCAGGATTATTATTATTATTTTTTTTTTTTGTTTTCAAAATATTCACATACCATAATTTTACTATAATATTTATATAAAATTCCATATAGTTAGATTATATAAGGAACTCCTGCCGAGGTATAAATATTATTCAGAAATAAAAATATGTACATGTATATAAAAAAAAGGCAACTCACATTAAAACTTTAATTTTACGATAAACTGTTTTCAAATAAAAAAAAAACAACCACCAAAGATTTTTTTTTCTCTAAAGATTTTCACTTAAAACAGTGAATAATAAAAAAAAAAATCATATTTATTTAGTTATTTGGGAAGACAAAAATTTTGAAAATCAACATAAAAAAGTAATTTTTATAGTCGAAGACTAAATTGATGCTAATGACATTTTTCAGTTTTCTGGGTGTTTTATTTTTCTTGTCGTTGTTTTTTTGGTTTGTGGTTGGATTTCCTTTAAAATACTAAAAAATACTATAAAATCACGACACAGACGTCCAAGTTCACAGTTGGAGATATTTTATTTTTCTGATATATAATTTGATTTTTATTTTATTTAGTTTTTATTATATTATGGGTTTTTTTTTTTTGTTTTGACATATTTTTTTTTTTTATGTGGATTAAGATTCAAGGAGTGTGTGGATTATGTTTTAGAAGGAAATTTTTTTTTTTTTTGTTATTTATATCTGATTTTGAAATTTATATTATTTTTATAAATTTGTAATTTATGAAATTGGATATATTAATATGATCTTTAGAATTAATTATATTCCATAAAATTTTATGGTTTCTTATAGAAATTATAAGAAAATTATAGTTCAGATATAATTTGTATAAAAGTTTGTTTAATAATTCCTATTAATAGGATAAAGAATTACGAAATATTTTATAAGTTGACTTTTAACATTTTTGTAAGAAATTTACTTAATATAAATTTATTAATTTATTTAATAAAATTTGCAAACTTAATGGTTTAATTTACTATTTTATAGAGTCTAGATTGACACTAGTTAAGGAATAATTTAATTTTAATTTCAAATTCTAATCAAAAATTTGGTCAATTTGATGAGAATTTGAAATTTGTTGAATTTTGTAATATACCTATTATAACTTAATTTTTTTACATATTTCCCTTTTGATTGTGACATAAGTAGATTATGAAAGTGACATATGGTAATAAAATTTCTCTCTATATTTGTCAATTTCTTTACTCTCCAAATTGTCAAAAAAAAATTTTGCTAGAAATTTTGATGTTTCATTTCTCAATTACACTTAAAAAATATATGTTCTGATGTGTAATTTTATTTGAAATTGGATTATTTTTACGATGGTATTGATATTTCTGGAAGTTGTCAGAAACCTGCTACTTTTGGTTGGTCAATTTAGTCTAAAAATTAGAGTAAATTTAGATGAACATCGATGGCTCGTACTGGAGTTGTACACAGTACCTACTTCACCACAACTTAGTACACTACCACTTTTATAATACTAAATAAAATTTACTCAAATTATAAACCATTAAAATTATCTAATTTTTAATATTCATTTTATTGGATTTTCTTTGTCTGACATTTAATTATCTAACCAATAAAATAATTTCTTTAACTTTATCTTATGTATTTCTAATTTTATTTTAAAATTATATTCTGCAATTATTTTGCAATATAATTCTGCAATATAAAAACTAAAAGAAATTATTATACACACACATTATTCCTATTTTTTTTTAGTTATTATTAATTTATTTGAAATATATAAAAAAAAAAATTTCTAAGAAATTCTAATGTCATAATAATTTCTAATATAATTTATCTACTAAATTATTCAATTTAATGAAACTGTCATCATCAAACTCCTCCAGGAAATAACTTACATAAAAATAAGACAACTTTTTCTTCTGTTTTTTTGGTTGTACAAAAAATAAATAAAATATATTTCAAATTAAATATTCTAAAATAATAAAGATACAAAACATAAACTGACCATATTAAAAGTATCTATGAAAAAAAAAAAAAACAGAAATAATTTCTAGAGAGTTTTGTATAAGTTAATTGATATTTTTGTTGTTTTGTAATGTTCTTGTCACCTGCCACCCGCTGTGAAATTGCTGTTTAAATTGGTCATAGACATACATATCCTTTCAAAATTGAAAACTATATACACATATATACATATAAATTATAATAATGTTGTTTAAGGTCGTCATCACCATGTTGATAATAATTCCCAATGTGGTATTGGACAAAATTAATGGCACACGCACATAAAATGGTTTTTTTTTTTTTGTACAAAGTTCTTTCTTATTTTTTTCTGTGGTTTTTTTTTTATTTTGGTTAAAGAGGAAAAATAAAGATTTTTTTTTGTTGTCTGTGACATTTTTATTATGTAAACAAAAAAACAACATAATATTATATAAAAAAAAAAAATTAAATTTGACATATGACAACATAATATCAACGAATATAAAAGAAGGCAAGTTTTACAAGTATAATTGGTGTCGCCAACTACTAACCAGATATAATGGACCATTTTTTTATTTGTTTAGATTTAATATTTTTTGGTATATTTTTGGTTTTTTTTTGTTTGTAAATGTGATAATTAATTTGGCAGTGACAGTTTTGGTTAGTGAAAATGTATATTTGATATTTTATGAAAAATTTATTTTCATATTTGAATATTTTTTAGATTTTACTAACATCATTGATTTCTTTTTTCTAATATTTTCTGTAATTGTCTGACTAGTCCTTTTATAAAGGCTCTTTATGTATTTTCATGATTAGATATAAATAAATTTGAGAGAAAGCCGACTTACTTAGAGACAAAAAATATTTGTCTCTAAATTTCGATTTAATATGAAAATTGGATTTTAATTGCTTTTCAATTTCGATAATAACAAAACAACATTGAGTGTGAATCATAAAACAAAAATATATCAGATTTTTCAGTTATATGTGTTTCCAGGAAACGAATTTCGTTTCTAATTAACAAATAAATAGTCTTACCAAATAAATAACATTTCTGCTAAACATTTTTCTTATTTCGTAATTCCACTAATCTTTTTTTGTTGAATTTAACTTTATAAATTAATATTTATTTTAGATTTAAGCACTTTGAGATGATTTTAAACTTATTTAGCACGAATACTTCTCATAAATATTGTTCGTTTATGATAAATAAATATATGTATACATTAAAAAACATATAATTTCACCGAATGAGTCAGGTTTACAGGCTCTACAATTTTGTTTTCGAAAAAAGAGTTTTATGAGTCAATTCTGGTTTTACGTCAATTCTCCTAAACGCATCACAGAAAATTTCGAAATTATACTTAATTTTTCTAACAAATTGTTTAAAATTTTCTGAAGATATTTGCCACAAACATAATAAACGTACTTTTTCTTAAGTTTAATTTATATAAAACGTAAAACTGTCTTCTCTCATTTATAATAGTTAACAAACTCTTTTAATTGTATTCTTTAAATTTATTGCTTCTAATTATATGTCTTTTAATTGTATGTCATATACCAATATCAGCATGGGGTTTATTATAGTTAGTTACTTTAAATTTTTATTTACCTTAAAATATCATTTATTTATTTATTTTATTTTAATTTCTGTATTTAAAGTCATTTCAAAATAAAAAATTGTTGAAATATTTTATTAGTCATATGATTGCATTATATGGAACTGTCACAGTGGGAGTTCGCTTCAAGCAAAAATTTATTAACAAATAATAATAACAAATTAATTAAGTTTTTAACAGTTTGTTAAAATAATTAAAGTTAATTTATTTAAAAATTACTTTTATTAAAGGTTGCGGCGCAGGTGCAGTTTAGCGAAATTTAACATAGAAAATATCCCCGTGAAAAAGAAAGAAATGATAAATTTCAATGAATAAGAACTGAGCGCATCCTGAAAAAAATTGTGAAATCTTTAAGTTATAAAATTTCAGTGAGTTCTAAAGTCTCTATTTTATATAAATGGCGATTTAAAATTTTAGAAATTTTTAATATACCGATTTTAAAATCTATATATATCTATACAGTATAGTCTCGCTAACTCGGATTAATTAATATAAGTGTTGAACCGAATTAAAGAAAAATAAAGAAAACGTTTGCTAGTTCTAAGTATAATCTGCATTCTAGTACAAGAACATAAAAGCGCTGCGTATACCAACGAAATCCGAATAAAAGGAAGGCGCGAATCTGCAGGACTGTACACTGTATATTTTTATTTGAAAATATTTAATAATCAAATTTAGAAATAATTAATGCCCTTCGTATATTTAATTTTTAATTTTGTCGTGATTTCATCACTTTAGGGTTCATGTTAAAATATCGCTACGCTCAACAGCAATACACTATTATTAATGCTTAAGTTAATAAATGACAAAGAAAATAGAAACAATAATTTTTATATGCTAACTGAATTTTTCACAAAATATTATGTTAACTATGAAAATTTAATAAGCAAAAACTCCCCAAGTCATATTTCCCATAAATAAAATTATAATTTTTTTTTTCACTCATATCCAATTATTTAATATGTCATAAAGTAATTTTCATTCTCATAATCACAATTTACGTTTTTTTTTTATGTTGTTGTGTATAGATACTTTTTTTCTGTAAATGAGGAAAATAAATTTACAGTCAAATCGAAATCATTTATTATATTTTATTTCACACTTTTATGCTTTATGTTCGAATGGCCTATACCAGCAAAAAAAAGGAACAAAATTAAGTCTAGTATGAGTTAAAAAGGAGTAAATAAAATTCATTTTACTAACAACATTCTCACTGTTTCCCCCATTTTTTAAATATAATTTGCCAAAATGACTATAAGAAGAAATAAAAATATACTTTATGCTGGCTATAGTATAACGCAATATGTCGATTTATTTGCAAATGTTTTATGGCAAATTTCATCTTTGTTTTTTTTAAAATATATTTTTACCTCTCATAAACAATAATGTTTTTTTTTTGTGAAAACATAAATTTATACTGGGGTATTTATGATATTTTTTTTTTGTGTGTAATATTGCCGCCACCGCCGACGACATATGAAAAATGCACATCGTTAAGTGTATAATTTATCCTGGAAAGATTGAACTAAGTTTTTTTTTTCTCTCTCTATCTGTAGCTCTATATTATATACTATTTAACGCCACCACTTTGTATTTTGATATAAGCGTTTTGTTGTATTATTTATTCATTTTTCTGTTAACTCCCCCCCACCGATCCAGTTGGAATAAAAAATTGTACATTTTTTATTTGATAAAAAAAATTTTGCAATTTTTCCAAACATTTTTTTTTTTCAGTATAATGAAATAAATTATTTGAGGTTATGAGAGCTTGGCGGGTAGATACATTTTATTTTCTTCTTTTTTTTAATAGTTTCGCCGTGCAAATTGGGAATGAAAATATAATTTAAAAAAAAAAAAAAAGTATAAATATTAAAAGAAATTATGGGGAGATATAAAAATTAATGTTTTCACTTATTAGAAGTTATGGAGGTATAAAAAAAAGATCTAAGGACAATTTTCCGGGAAAAAAAAAAAATTTTTTTAGCGCCATCGTTAGATTGGATATAATTTAATTTCCTTACCAATTAAATTGTGGTTTTAATCAAATAGAAGCTAAGATAAAAAAAATTATATTTCCGACAATTTTTCAATATTAGACAGACCGACAATTAAGTTCATTTATTTCAAAAAACATAAAATTATGAAAATGGACTAATTAATTTGAATGAAATATGGTTCGTGTTTAACAATCATAATTTAAATAAGTTAATTAAAATATAAATTACTTTGGAACAACAAAAAGAAATGAACGAAAAATTATGATTTAATGTTGTTTTGTATCATTTTTTACCATTTTGTCAAAATATTATTTTAAAAGAAAAATTAAAAGAGAAAGTAATTTTAAAACAAAAATTTATTTATTTAATTACCAAAAAAAAAAGAAATAAATGGAAATTTCAAAATTTTACTTTAATGTAATTACTAATTAGTAATACTTAAATTACAAATTGCTACAATAAATAATTGTATGAACTATTCACCGATGCCGACTGAATTGTGGCTTCGGTGGGTGACAAGTATATCTGAAAATGCTTCAACGGGATTAGTTTCTGATACGAATACTAATGGTCGTCGAAAAAGTGGTTGCTCAGATATAGATTGAATGGCAATATTATGAGCGACTTAACAAGTTACGCAGGTTCAACTGGCTGACTGTCCAGATGAGTGAGAAAACAAATGTTAAATTAAACAAGTACAACCAATCCTGTAGAACACCAGCAATCCATTGGAAAATGAGAAGGAAAGAAATAATGAGTCCCTGTACATACTAATAATAAATTTGGGCTATTATTTCGATTTAGAATTAAGACTGCATTCTTGAGCGAGAAACAGAGTAGGTTACAAGCAGACCATACAAATAATTGGAAATCTTCTAGAGACTTTTGGTGCACTGTAGTGAGAACGATGCGTATTAAGAAGGTTTTTTGTAGGCTTCAAAAACTGTAGAGTAGAAAACTTCTCATATACGAAATATTATGATGTGAATGAACATATCTCGGCAAATTCATGGTGTACTTTGACCAATTAAAGGAATTTTTATAAATCAGTCAATCATTGCTTTAAGTGGTCAAAGAAATTTTTTTATTACCATCGTTTGGAATGTGAAATATTGGACTTTATCTTCTTGGAATGGTAGAGTCTAATTCAGATTATTACAAATAAGTGTGTTAGTATTTAATCAAATTAAATTCTCACTTTTATAAAAATTTATTTTAAAGGCACAGTTTTTAATTACCTTATCAAGTTTTCCTGCAAATAAGCATCATTAATCCAATAAGGACAGATCAACGCCAAAGAAAGTACCGGACAACCTCATTACACATTATTTTCTTAAATTAAACCTCATAAAAAAAAAACTTTAAAATTTTGAAAAAAAGAGTAAAAACTGAAAATATAAATTATTTTGGTGCCCAATTTAATTTATTATTCTGTTTAAAGTTTTTAAAAGGAATATAACGAAGAATAAAGAAAAAAATTATATATTAATGGGCACGAAATTAGACGGTTTATCAATATGCCATGAAATTTTACGTGTATAACGATCATGTCCGCACTGTGCAATCAAATTATATACTATTGAATTATTTTTTTTTTTTTTTGTTTAGCGGCGCACAATCGCAATAAGATATAAAAAGGTTTGAACTTAAGTATCGCCCCAACATCACACACCAAAAAGCTTTATATCTATAGATAGATCATAAAATACATTTTCTTTTATAGGTAAGAATTGGAAATTCGTTCTTTGTACTTTATCACAAAAAAAAAAATATATATAGGTACGTATACCTGTTATTAAAATATTGGTTAATTCACGTTTTGTATAAATATTAATCGCCAGGAGGTTCTATAAAAATTAAATTTACAAAATGTAAAATATTAGCGCGGATGAAAAATCAGTAATTTTTCTGTTTTTTTTTTTTTTGTATTAAACATGCTACAGAAATTTATACGTTGAGATCTTAATTTACAAGGTTTTCTGTGAGGTTGACTTGTATATTTTGTTGTTGAAACAAGATAAATTTATTAATGGTGGTAACATGGTACAAAATTTATTATATCATGCTATAAATAATAAAAATTTTTGTGGTTTTTCGTTAAATTGTTGTTTTTTTTTTAAATTTAATTTATTGTTTTAACAAATTTTTTGATATATTTATTTCAGGAATTGACAGTAGGTAATAATTTAGTTAAAGTACTTAATAGGCTATTAAAAAGTTTTTTTTTAAAGTGCAATTTGAATTTAATTGGATTTGAAAATTAATTTTGGAAATCAGGAAATATATATATACGTATATAATAAAACCACAACAAATATTTAGTTATGATTATTAAATTAGAATGCGGATACAATTAATTATAATTTTATGAAGCGTTTAATGAAAGTTTTCTACTAATATTTTATAAATTGCTTATATTTCATTGAACTCATATTAATTTAGACTTTTTTATGATTTTTCCTGTTTTCTTACAATTAAAAAATATGAAAATTTAGTAATAAATCTTACTACTCAGAAAATATACATTAAAATTCTTAAAATCATAAATTTAATTTTTTTTTTAAACTAATTTATGATTGCATTTCCAGAGGACGGTTTTCAGAAATGCTGAAAGATACCTTAAAGCATCTTTCAGCATTTCTGAAAACCGTCATAAGAACAGAGTTCAATTACAAAGTATTGATGTTGTATTTTATAAAAATACGAAAGAATGTAGATCGCCAGATTCGAATAACGTAAATTATTTCTGTGCTAAAGGGGTTGGATGTAAATAACTTGTGACAGTATATTGACAGATCAACCGTATTTCATTTAAATAATTATTATATTAAAGTGTGCTGGTATTCGTTCTCGTGTTAAATTAGCTGAATGCAATAAATTTTATTATTGGACATGAAATTCTTTTAAACATGGCTATATGAATACTCCCAGAACCTAGTAAAAATATGTTGGGTTTCATACTATTTATTAGATTGTGTTGCAGCCGAAAGAGATTATTTAATATTATATAGCCAATAAAGTGATATAAATTTAAAGGACATTCTAAATTTCAGATTATTACTTCTGATTTTCAAATAACTAATTATTATGCAATTTGTAATTTAGAAAGTCTTTAATTATTACTAATTTAGCAATAATTTAAAACTTGAAATCACCTTATTTTCAATCAAGATACATAATTCAGGAAAACATTTTAAAATATACCAATGAAAATTTATTACTGCATTTTGCATTTTTATAAATTTAATCATAAAAATTAAGTTATTTATCTTAATGCTCCATTAAATTTTAAAAGATCTACTCTATAAAGGTTAATGGTAAAAAAAAAAATGCTGAAGATCAAATTTATTGTTGCCTATTATTGTTAATAAAAACATAATTTATTTTGACATTTTAAATCTTTAGATCGAACAATTCCTTCAATAATATAAACAATTTTTTGGACTTAAAAGTATTATTACAAAAAAAACATCTACAACATTAAACTATAAATTAAAGTTTAATCGGTCGTTTCTTTAAATACTATAAAGAGTTAATTTCAAAATTGCGACCACAAGTAAATTAAGTGGTTAATTTTATGATTATAATCGAAATAAATATTTTGTATTTTGTTTTTATATATAAATATTTTGATTGTTTTGAATACAAAATTTCAAATGAAACGAAAAATTATTTAAAAGGCGGTTAAAATCACGATTTTATCATTATTTTTGTTATTAATATCATAAAGATATTTTATTTTGCAATATTTAAAAAAAAAAAATATTAAATACAATTAATAGCTTCTATTTAATTGAGATTTTATTTTGTAAAAATTTATTTATCTCAATTATTTAATTGAGAAATTGAAGTTAATTAGTGATATTGTTAAAATGAAATATTAAATATATTTTGTCATGCAATTTAGTGAATGAATGTTTGCTATAAGAGATGACATGTCGTCCCGGGTTGTTGGTTTATCACTATTTCTTGAATTGATCTTAGCACAATCCATTCTGTCAATGTACAGGACTATGATTAATTGAACAGAATTCAATACATTTGCTTGCGGCCTATAAGCTATACCTTACTATTTTTCCTTGAAAGGATTTTTTATCTGAATTAGCAATATTTATTTCAGCCCGAGATATTCTAAACGTCTGTAGGTCTACTTTTTTAATGTAGACCTACAGACGTTTGCAAGTCGGTAAATCGTGTTAACTTTTAGAACTAAATTTTCTAAATTACAACCAGTTTTTCATATTAATATTAGCTTGACATTATATGGAATCGAGCCATATTGAGATTAAGTCAACAAATATTTATAGTACACCGTATATATATTTAATATATATAATTGACAGAGTTCAGTAAGAAATAATAGATAACTCATCCATTTTAAACCAACAATATCTGTTTACAATTGAAAAAAATTTCCGTTTACTCCGCTTAAAAATTAGCTTTCTTCAATTATTAAACCACATCTAGAAAAACCAACAAAAAAAAGCTAAAAATATTCAAAATTCTTAATTAAACATTAAAATACTACCTTCTTCATTTGCATATCATTTTCTTTTAACAATATAATCTATTACTTTCTATAAATTAACCTTCTTTAAACATAAATAAATAATTCACAAAAAAAAAAATTTCAAAATGTACTAAAGGGCGCCAACATTTATCAACTCAATAAAATAACAAAAAAAAAAAACTTTCAGTCCCACCTCAATCACTACTTAATTAAAATATTCTCAATTTAATAAAACATTTAACAAAAAAAATAAAAATAAAAAATAAATAAGAAATTCTTTCCCAAAAAAAAAATAAAAAAAATATTAAGTAGGAAGGAAGGTATAACACATATTTTACAATTCTTATCAAAATCCATTAATTATCCGTACCGCAATAGCAACCGCTTTTTTGTCAGTATTATTATAAATATTTCGGATAATAGATATGAAAAATAAAACTTAAATATTTTTTTTTTTATCTATTTTATTACCATACATACATATACATTAAAAACACAACCTGTCAAACATAAATCTAAGTTTAAATGGAAAAATAACTAAAAAAAAATCTATTTAAAAAAAAATGAATGTATATAATTTCACAAAAAAAAATTATACTCCTATCGTTTGTTGTAGTTTAATCAATAGAGGGCTGCAGGAAACTTTGATAAAATGAGGGCCAAATGAATAAATATAATAAGGCGGGCCAGTTAAGTACTAATTTGGTCAATTAAGAGAATGGCAATATCTAACATAATAGAATTTTATTAAACTTGTACAGGTTCGATGGAAATAATGTTTGTAAAATATATAGCAGGAGGAGGAGAAACTTTCTAAAAATGAGGGCTAATAGAATAGCTAACTTAACCTACAGGAATTTGGCAAATGAGACTGCAAATTTAATCAGAGTTGTGATGGAAATTATATGTTCACATATCAATCTAAGACAAAGCTATAGAGATCTTTTGTGGCTACATTGCTATTAATACCTACTTGGAAATTTTTTATGCTCGTATGGACACACTGGACTAAGAAAACTCCTTATAATATTATTACAAGAATTATAAGTATTATAAGAACTCATAGAACTAATTTATTAAAGGAAGAGGGTGGACGACAAATCCGATGTTGCTCGCCATAGCTTTTAATTAGAAACAGAAGCACCAGTTTTTTTAGGTAATGGTGAGCAAGTGATATTGGCTAACCATATAACCTCCTGTGAACCGACTGGTGAACTTGACTGATGTAAATTGGCTTGGAGAAGTTCAAAGCATAACTGTGTCTTTAGGTGGCCTGAATAGGACTGCAAGTGATTAGGAATCTAGTTTAATAGAGACTTTCCAATGACTGTAAATTTCGGTTTAATAGCAACAAGTTAGCATTTCATAATAAACTAATTTTCATGTTTTGCAACATTTTTCCTAGATTGACAACATTTTACAGAAAGAATTAAATTTCGCTTATAAATATAGTCAGCCTAAAGCATTGAATAAATTCAAAATTTTAATTGTCCGCTTATTTTTCAATGACCAACACCTGGATCAAAAATTTTATCAATAATTTGAATCTAAAGTGTTGAGTGCTATCATCAATTTACCGAAAATAAAATATTTCAAATATGTATTTAGATAGTTAAAAATTACTATTTTGACATTTAATATTATTGAAAAATTTATTAAAATATAAACAAAATAAATTTTATTAAATATATATTTCAAAATAACATTTTTTTTTTATATAATAATTTATTAACATTGTATATTTACGTCGTCGCTGTTTTTTTGTGTGATTTGTAGATTTTTATTTTATTTTTTTTAAACAGTGTAATTTAGTACTTTCAACACGATTTTTCCCATTTTTAAAGATTAATAATTTATTAAAAATACATGTTTAAATATAATCTATGAATATAAATAGTTAAACATAAAATATTATCATTTCATTTTTTTTTTTTTTTATAAAAACGGAAATAATATATTTTATTAATTTTCCTGAATAGAATGAGAAATGAAAATTTATGTTATTTTTGCATTTTAGTGTAAAGAAAAAAAAATTATTTAAAATTGGGGGTTGTAAAAAATAAAAATAGCACATTAAAAAAAATAATGTAAAAGAAAATGTTATAAATATTTTAAATATAAAATTTATTCGGATATCAAAGGACATAATTCAATGTTATCTAAAATGAAAATATTTTGTTAAAGTGGTGCGTTTTTCATTTTTACTTTATAGGGAATGGAAATTCTGATAATTCGGGAATTTTTTTTTTTTTTTTTTGCGTTTTAGGGGTGGTTTTTTCTTTATTACATTTGATATGGAATGCAATTTACGGAAAGATTATTTTAAATGAATTTTTATTGTATTACTTGTGCAGTTAAATTTACATATCACATTCTTTAATAACACGTTTACAGAAAATTTGTAGTAATTAAGGTGGCTCAGTAATGGGAAATTATAATAATGTTGTACAGGGTAGAAATAATTAGCTTAGTACAATTAAAAATTTCGTTAATAACTTGAAAAGTTTTGTATTATTGCGGTTGTGTGACACAAAATTTGTCAGTCATTTTATTCCAAAAGTAGGATTTATTAATTCTTTATCCACAAATATTAAAGAAATGTTTAATACACTTTATATACCGAAATCACGTTGTACGACTAGATTTAACTTGAAACTTGTTCTGCGCAGAATGTAATGAAGAAGAATAATAAATCAAATATGTCTTCTCCCAATGTCCATCATTGCGAGACCGAAGATTAATGATGCTAAAATACTATTTTCTTAACAAATTATTCAAAAAAGGTACGGATCTATCCGGTCAAAATATTCTTAACAAAGTGGGTTATGCTAATTTATTTTTCTACCATCAAACAGAGCTTACTCCTGGCCAATAATTGGCCTAGGTGCATGAATTACTAGAATATCTGATACTCCTAAGAAACGAACCAATCAAGGCAGACGGAGAGCATTAACTATTTTGATTTCGTAAATATAATTTGTGGTCTAAAATAATATCCGATGTAAATAACAAACTTGGTGACTAATGATACTTCAATTTAATCTTTTTCCATCAATTACAAAACATTAATTATAAGCTTAGTTATCTTCCTTTCCTCAATTACACTTGATTATGTTTGTATTATCAGTTAATTAGACCCGATAGTTGTCTAACTTTCTTATTCTCGATTTATTGCCAAATTCCAAAGATTCCTCTATCATTTTCCGAAAATCTTTGCAACTTACAACATGACCAAAATAAATCTTTTACATGAAACTTTTTTTCGCTCTTCATTCCCAAGAAAAATCACCAAAATTTACCAAAATATAAATATTTTTATTAGTCGATATAAATCGGAATAACACAAATAAAAACATTTTAATCTATTTTAATAGAGAAATTGTATTTTTTTTTTGTAGTGTGATAAATTTGTACCTATAAGTCTATAAATGCTAATATGAATTTGTTGATAAATAAATAAAAAATTATGACATTGAAAAAAAAAAAGTTTATGTTGGCTTATTTTATATTTTTTTTTGGTATGTTTTTGTAAAATGATAAATTTCATAAAACATATTTTTATTTCCGCCAACAACAAAAAATTATATATAGCTATCTATAGATAAAAAACATATATCTATATACATAATATCTTGATTTATGGACTCTTGTGGAATTAATATTTATAAAATATAAAAGAGAAAATAATATTTCAACTAAATATTTTATATATCAATAATATTTCAATAAATTTAACGAAAATATGAAATAAAATAAAAAAAAAACTTTATATGATAAATTAACACGCGATATTAAAATAATTTTTATAAATCATTATTCCGATAACATAAATTATTCGATTTTTCATAAATAAATTTTTTTTTTGCATGATTTTTTTTTTTTTTTTAGTTCAGGGTTATAATTTTTCTGTAAATAATTGTAAAAGAGTTCTTTTCGATATTGATTTCGATAGTTTTTTTTTATGATTATTAATTATTTTTGGTATGATTTCATCGATTTTCATGTTGTTTAATAATTTTTTTTGTCTTTTTTTAGATTTAATGATTTTATTTATTACCATATTAAGGTTTTAAGTTGTGTCAGAAATGAAACTTTGAATGTAGATGTACAGGATTTATATATAAACGACCAGTGATAAGGAAAGCTGGTGTAGTCGGATTTCAAATCTGGATAATATTTATTTTATTTATTTTTAAGACTACGACTAATAAAAATTCTAAAATTCTATTAGAAAAATATTAATTGGTATAAATATTAGTTAGCAAAAAGTTTATTTGAGAAATTATCTTTTTGGCACGTTAATCTTTTAAATTTGTTTGATAATTCAGGATCAGGATCAGAATTTTTTTTTTATATTTTATTTATTACTAATAAATTTTTACATTGTTTTGTAAATTTTGTATATTTTATTTTGTATGAGAAAATATTCTCGAGAATTCTCGATATTTTCGAGATATAAAAAAAGAAGATCTTGAAATCTTGAGACATAAAATATGGCAAAATCTCGATGTCTCGAAAAATGTTACTCACTCACAGATAACCCTTTACAAACTTAGCTATCCTGTCAAAAGTGGTAAAAAAATAATAGAGGAGTCATTAAAACATTAAAATCAGACAAATAAAGTATATGCAATACTGGTATCTAGCTAAGGAGATATAAAAAATTTAAAATACTAATAATAGGTAAAACTTCAAATTTAATATTGTCCCCATTACATACCAAATCAAAGAAAAATTATATTCTTTTTACCCTTATTTATCTTTAGTATTATCAGAAAATTTACAAATAATAATTAGCTTACAATAAACACCCGGCCACAATTCGTTTTTATTTTCCTTAAAATACAATTTATCAATTCTTTATCAGATTGACTTATAGTCGACTAAAATCAATTATTTTATATATTTTTTCCAAAAAAAAAAAACAGAACAAAACAAACAACCAGCTACTACTACACCATATTATAATCATTTTGTATAGAAATTTTTCTACTTATCCTCAAAGATCCTTTAACCTTTCACCATCAATAAATTATTTTCTAAACCATTAACAAACAAACAAAATAAATAAATAAAAATAAGGGATGAAAAAAAAAATATTATAGAAAATTTCCCTAAAAAGAAAATATAATATTTTTTTTTATCTACTATTTAGTAGATTTTTATAGAGACCCTTATACAATACCAAAAAGGAACCCCGGAAGGATCTTTTCTATTATAACCAACACACAAAAAAAAAGAAAACCGAAGAAAAATATTGAAAGAAACAAATATTTTAACCAATAAATTGTCTAGTTATACATTTATTAATATCTAAAAGATAAATATTAAAATTTTTTGAAAAGAGTATAATAATAAAGCTAGTAGATTGTAAGTATAATTTTTTTTTTCCTATGTTAAAGATAAACGATTAAATGATTTATCTCAATAAATAAGTCTTCACATCTTTCCGCATCATTTCATATGATAACCGCAATAAATTATCGTTTAGTAATCAATTATTATTGCTTTTTATTTTTTTTTTTGGGTGAACTAAAGACTGATATAAATAATATAAGTTGGCTTTTCGTTACTGTGTAACGTAAATATGAAGATAAAAACTAGCTTTAACTTTTAACATATTACTGTGGTTAACTAAATTGATTATTCATTATATTTTAGCTAATATTTTTTTGTGATTTTGCTTTTTACTGGAGGGGCCTTATATCCTAATTTCATAAATTTCATAATATTTATTCCTTTTTTTTCTGTGTGTATTAATATATTATATTTATTTAATAGATAAATTTTTTGGTTAAATTATGTATTCTTCTGTTTATTTAGACTAATTTGTTAGTTTTAGTTTCATTTTGAAAGTCCTTCTATTATATTGAATATTAAGTCCTAATTTATCTTAATTGATATTGAAATAATTTAATATTTAACTTTTACATATTGTGACTTGATCCAAACATATTATTATTATTGTGATTCGTCCAATTTTTGTGAGTAAATATTTTTTGTGTACTTCCCAAATCTGAATATGCTATAAAACAAAAAAATATACGATATCTACATTTTTTAACATTTTCAGTTAAGTTCTGATTTTGAAACATTTAATCTTCAAATATACGAATCCATGACAAATATTTATTTGGGATAAAGACCAGACCAAAATTTGTAAATTCTAAAACCGATTTTTTATTTCTGCGGTGATTGAATTTACCAAACAAGACTTTCCACAAAATTTTGATTTATGAATCAGCTACCAGAAAATAATTCTAATCTAAGTATTTTAGAATTCACAAGCATTTTATTATCATGAAAAGTTACGATCCAATTTTCTTAAATTTTCTCTGCTGAAAATTTGTAATTATGTAGATATATTGTTTTCGACAATGAAGTGTTGATGCTTTTCAGATGTTACTCGTTTGAAACAATTAGATTTTGATTCCAGTTCTTATCATGAAAGTTTAATTTGATTGTCTCGTTTTAGATGAGAAGTATTAAATAAAAGAGGGAATAGTACAGAGCAGTGCTGATTCAATAGCAGTCCCATATAGTATATTGCACCTGAGATCATTAGTCGAATTTTCGTCAAACCTCTTGTGGTATCTATAAATAATTTTTTTAGTCTGTTGAAATATCTTTAAATGGGTACTAATTAATAAAATTGAATTGTAAATGTAATAGATTCTAAAGTTTTCCAATTCAAATATATGATGTGAAAATTTTATATTCCTTAGTAAAATTGAAATATTCTAGAAAGAGGTAGAATATACAGCTTTAAATTTTACTACCACTTACAACAGCAACAATTATAATTAAAAATAATTTTTTTCACGACACACCTTTAAAAGTAACAGAAAATCCCTAATTTATAATTGCAGTGACTAGGAAAATTTACCATGCAAACGAAAATTATCATAAACCTAACTAATTATTAAGTCTACTCAGTCACAACTGACAGATAATTTGATTTATAAAATTTTTCGAATTCTTCGTATAATTTTAAACAAAAATATATAACATTTTTCCTAATATCTCATAATACCAATCCTTTTTCCTTGATAAAATTTAAATTTATATCCTTACAAATTAAGAAATATTCCCTCCTAACACAAAAAACTAATAAAATTTATCCTTAAACATACAAAAAAAAAACCAGCCTAGTAGAAAACTAATAAATAAAATTTACACAACAACAAAAATCAAAAAAATTTTTTATTTATTTATTATCCTTTGATGTTATTATTTGCTGGTGTTGGTTATTTATATCACCAAAATACAAAAAAAAAAATATATAAAAACTCCCATGGAACAATGACTTTCCTACAAAAAAAAAAAATACAAATATCCTTAACCAAAAAAACCAAAAAAAAAAAAAATATAAATAAATACATTTTATTTATTCGACAGTACCGAAAAAAAAAAGGACATTAATATTTCTATTTATTTCTGGGAGCAATAAATTCTTTTAGTCTTTCCTTCTCCCATTAAATTTTTGCACACAAAAATAGTCATTTCCAATATATGAATATTTTTTTTTTTTGCTATATATCCTTTTTAATATCCTTTTATTCCGCAGACAAAACGAAAATCTTTTTCCATATATTTATATATATATGTATACATATAATGTGACGCATTCAGTTTTTACTTGTGGAAAAGTGGTTTTCCTATATTCCCTATTAATTTTCTTAAACAGTTCTTATTCTTTTTTCGGTAAAGGATATAAATATATTTTTGTTTTGTTTTGGTAGAAATTTAAGGGTGGTATAACATAAATTTTGATAACTGGTGTACGTTATGGTTAGCAATTTCAAGGCAATAAGAATGATTTGTTAGACATTATACTTTTTTTTTTTAACTAATATTTTTTAAAGCTTCTATAAGTAAGTTGCGTTATAGAATCACTGAAGGAGATTATAGCAAAAAAAAAAAAAAAAAATAATGTCCTGATTTTATGATTTTTATTACTGAAAAACTATATACAGTAATTTTGGTGAGTATAATCCTCTTGGATGGGAAAATATCCTGATAATAAATAAGTGTTTAATTTTATTGCACAGCAAAAAAAACTTTACAATTTACTCAAAATACGTTTTTGACTGGAAACACACAAATTTATATTTTTTAGTTAAAAATAATAGGTTTTTCAACTAAATCTGGGTAATTGTCTATTTACGTCTTCACTATGAATCAGACGATTTCATTTATTGGTTTGAAATATCATATTTAAGACGATTTTAAGCTGAAATGTATTAATTTCAAGGTGGTTTTTAGTTAAATATATTTGAATTACAGTGCTAGGGAATAATTTCTAAATTATTTTGAACATTTTAAATAACATATTGTTTACAAAATCCGTTTATTTTGAACATTTTAAATAAAATATTGTTTACAAAATCCAAGGTTTATGTTTGCTTTGAGTCAAGCAGGATATGTCGCTATCGTATGTCGCTGTAAGAAGTCAAAAGAAAAATCAAACCTATTTATTTTTTATTATAAGATAACAATTTTGTCGCGACTCGCTATATATATCGCTACCCTTTTTATATTATTGGTCGTGATTCTGTTTTGACAAATCTGAAATTAAAAATTAAATCGTGACACAACAGAAAAGCTATTTCCTAAATCTAAATCAATATATCGCAGCGACCCGAGACACAAATACTATAATTATAATTTCAGACATTTAGATTTAGTAACCCACTTAACGGCAAATGACAGCGACATTGGCTCTTTTGTTTTGTCACAATTCTGTGAGTAGATAGATATTTTATTCTTATCAGCACTGAGAAATGTCAAAAAGAATTCTATAATATAACGAACAGTAATTACTCTGGCGCGAAACTATTGACGTAAAAAAATTGTCATTCTAATTTATACTAAGACTAGAACTCAGTATCTACTTCAAGTACTTGCTGGCAATTTACTTGCTTTGGAAACAATTTACTAAATTTGGTTGTTGCTCTGAGATAACAAAAAAATTAAATTATTTTCTGAGCAAAAAAATTAATTCCATTAAAAGAAGATTATACCAAATATGATTGTACACATTGTCATTTAGTAATTTCTTATTCCATTATTGCAATTTATGTAATTCCCTCATATTTTTAATATATATTTTTTTTTTTTGATAAAAGAAAGGATAAATTCGTGTGTCTAGAACGCAAAATCCTTGATAGTGCGACAAAAATAATATTTATTTTATTTATATATTTTTTTTTTTGGGGAAATAATAATAAAAATAAAAGAATGGTTTAACAAATCTTTATTGTGATTTGATTTAATGATATTATTTACAATATATATATTTTTTTTAAAAAGGGTTCTTCATTTATGTTTTGGTTAGCATAAGATACTATATAGTCTGATAATAAAAACTCGATTTCATTGTATTTTTGGTGCAGTTTTTTTTTTTTTTTTTTTTCTTTGACAATTTATATTGTATTTTTGAAATGATCCTTGAAATTTCTTTCGGAAATTATCGGGGACAAAACAGTTAAAATAAATATTCGAAAAAAAAAAAAACACTAAAATATTTAAAGGGATAATCATTTTTTTTTTTTCTACACTTATTTAGACCACAAAATAGTATTAATACCAGTTTTATTTTTAATGTTATTATCCTGGTTCATTATGTGAATTATTATTTTTGACCCAAATTTTTATTTTTTTGAAAATTATATTTAATGTTTAACTATTTAAAATAAATAAAATAAAAAATTGGTTTAATCCTTTGATTGAGTGTTTATGGGCATGACATGATTTTAAATTAGAAATTATAGTTTTTTTTGGTTTTTTATTTATTTTTATTGTAATTTAAAAGAATTAAAATTGATTTTTATGGTTAAAAAATACAGTAGTTTTTATGGTGAGATTAAAGGAAAGTAGTTTTGATGTTTCTTTTGATTTGAGTGTACAATAAGTAAATATAAAATATTCAATTTAATTTGTGTTTATTTTTAAGTGGATTAAAAAAAAAATGTATATCAGGATTTTGTGGTATTTTTTTTTTGGTGTACGTTTAAATCATATAAAAATTGTAAAGAAATATCAGGTTTAAAAGATAATTGAAAAGATATTTCGTTTTATAGTTTATAAGAAGATTAAGAAAATATTAATTAATACTTGAATATGTAATTCAAGTTTTTTTCTTTTAAAAATTTATGAAATGTGAGTTTGATTTACCAAGGTTTATTTGGGTTTTTTTTTTTTTTTTCAAAGTTTATTATTTTCTCATAAAATATTTTCAGTACAGTCTTCTGTTTATTTTAATAGTAAAATTTTGATTAACCCTCAAAATTATTAAATTTCATAATTTCAATTGTCATCTATATATCTTGATATTTTTGACACTTCGGTGAGCAAATAAAAGAGTTTTTGACAATTCGGGAAATTTTTGACAAGAGAATAATTTTATTCGAAAATAATTTTAATAAGAAAAACCAACACAAATTTAACAAATTTTTAATATTTATTAATAAAAATATAGTTTTGGGATATTTTAATTAAAAACAATATTCATAATAAATTATAAACATTTTCATAAAAACATTAATAATAAATTATATCCTTTTTTTTTGCCAACTAATAACCTTATATGTCTGACATGTCATACGAACTAACAAAAATACAAAATATTGTTTCTAAAAAAAAAAAAAACTAAAAATCCATTCATTTTCTTATGACATTTTCATTTTGATTTATCACTAAACGTTAGCGAACATCATTCATTTTCATTCTTAGACATGTATATATTCCACCTAACCATCTCCAATCTACTCTCTAATGATAAACAATTCAAAAAAAAAAAAAATCTCCATCTGTCCACTTTTTACATATAAATTTATATATATTCCTAATTTATTTTCATTTTTCCTTTTGATACATTGCTCTCTGGTAGAGTATCATCAGGTCAGGTCATGCCAAAATAACTGATGGTCTTCACATTCCACAAAATAAAGGAAAAAAAAAAATTATAGTGTTGTAGAGAATTGATGTTAAAAAAAGAAATATATAAATGTGTATAGGACATTATTCAACTTTCCTATATCCATTTTTCTGACATATCTTTCTAAAAGTAGAGATTTCCACATGACCCATCATCAGGTTGAGATATATTCCAACAGAAAAAAAAAAAGAATTTTTTTTATGGTACATTTCTCCATATACACAAACACAAATCTTTATATAAATAATAACCATCTGGTAAAATATAGTTTGTCTTGTGAAATTTTTTTCATATATTTATATATAGCAAAGGACAAATGTCCTTTATATTGTTATAGTAAATTGGGCACAGGGTATACGTAACTTAAAAGGATAAAATTATTCATTATAAAATTTTGGAAGGTCGACAAATTTGTATGCAATTTTTTTTATTGAATTGACACCATTCAGGCTACTATCGCCGTCTCATTACAATTCACTTTGGAGTCAGTCTTTGAAATTATTACAGAAATTGTGATCCAATAATTCAATCGATTCACTTGCACTAAACCAAATACAATTTCAAATTTTGTTGACATCTAGATGTCTTGCAGAGATCACGAATTGTAGCTCAGAGTTCACGAATTAAATTTCCTTAACATCCAGTGGAATTCCCGAGATTAGGAAATTCAGCTTGTATATTTAATAATGTAGCTTCTTAAATTACACCAGGGACTAGAACTATCGGATTATAATTGATGCAGCAAACACTATTTGGATTTATCAGCTGGATTTCTTGATCCCTGGAATTCCGCTGGATGTCAAGCAAATTTTACTTCCGGACAATATATTGTAGGAGTTGCTAACAAATTCTAAATCTTGTAGCTTTTAAAATCTGCAGATAATAAAAATAAGAATGATCCTTATTAACAATACTACAACTAATTTTAATATCATTTTTCTGAATTTGTTGCTTCCAAAAACTTCTAACCCATATTATTAGTGGTATCATAAATGACTAATAATGAAACACCATGTTTTTTATTTTTTGTTGCCTGTCCTGAACCAGATAATATTTTGATATCCTAGACAGGACTAGACCATCATTCATCTTGACGTCAACGAGTTTCTGATTTTGAGTCTCATATCACTATCCCAAAAATACAAAGCAGAGAAGAAAAAAAAAAAAACAATATCTACAAATTAATTCTATACATCAAAATATAAACAGAAGTATATAAAATACATAAATTTATGGTATGTAGAGAAATATAATTTTTTTATGGTATATGGTCAAGGCAATAACAACAACAAACTAAAATCTAATGTTAAAATCGGAAATGCTAACAAAACTAAAAAAAACAACAGGCTCTGTCTCTTTTGGTTATCCATAAAATGAAATGTTATTTTGAGCACTGAACTAAAAATAATATTTTCCTATTTTTCAACATATTTTATTTATATGTGTATAATATTTTATAGAAAGATACGACGACGGTAGACATATATATCTAGTTATTTTTAAAATAACAGGATAAAATATGTTTTATGTTTACTGATGGAGATGGACATTCTAAGATAGATATACTCTGACATAGTTTATGTTTATAGATACATATATATGTGTTTTTTTTTTGTAGTTGAAAAATATATACAAACTATGTTATTCTTTTTGAATTTTTGACATTTTCAGGTGACTTAATGAAAATTAATGATGACATTGTGAGCAAAATTGGAAATGAAATGAATGATTAATGATGATATTTTACTGATTTCAAAATAGTTATATAAAATATATAGATATAAGTATTTATAGATTTTTGTCTAAATGAACATTTTAAATGACATACATATATGTATATATTTATTTCATATTTATTACTTATATAAAAGTAATAAGGATAACGAATAAATTTTTAGGGAAAGAAAATTTGTTTCAATTGTGTTAATGAAATAGACAAGTTTTAATATAAATAAATTTGTTTTTGGGGTAAAATGAAAAATTGATAAATTATTATTTTAATGAAAATTAATTTTATTTAATAAGAATATAATTTTTCTGAACAATTAAATATTTGCAAGTACTTATAAGGCCAATTGTTTTAATAAGAATGACAAATAATTAATTAAAAATCAGTCATGAATTTTAGTCCTGGTTTTAGAAATTTGACTAATGATAATATTGTATTTTTTTTTGTAGTTTTAGGAAGATTGATAGGCAAATAAAGTTTTGTTTAAAAGTATAATAAACTTGAGTTCTTTGCTCTTATTTTTATTTCAGTTACTTGCTCTTAAACTGTAAATATATTAAACTAGCACTTTTATAGAAAAAAAATTGCTTAATTGAATTAATTAGAGAACTACGCTTTCACGTATTAATAACTATGCGGATTCTATTCATTATTCGGACTAAAATTATATTTTACGGCTAAATATCA
This sequence comes from Empis livida, assembly GCA_963932195.1. Lineage (NCBI taxonomy): Eukaryota > Metazoa > Arthropoda > Insecta > Diptera > Empididae > Empis > Empis livida. The sequence goes on from OZ010649.1 coordinate 15,524,753, forward strand.
AGCAGTTTTTCAAGAACACTATGTACCAAAAGAATATTTTGTAAGATTGTCTTGGCATTTACGCGATTAATAATACTTGGTCGTCTACGTTTTAAGCTTCAAAAAATATATAATTTAAAATGGTCTTAGTCGCCATAAATCAATCCCTAATTAGCACTAAAATAAAAGGAATAAGTTTCAAGGGATCAATTTCTATATACTAGGCGATGGTCTATATTACTCAGCCATATGGTCTTGAATTGGAAGGAATCTTATAAACTGACCCAGGGTATAGCTCAGCAAACCACACAACGACGAACCTATCATCTGTTGAGAATGAGTATGAGCAATACCCTAATATTCCTCCAAATGCAGAAATATTCATCCTAGTTCTAGGGGTTTAATAAAGATTAATATGTCTATTTTGAAAATTTTGAAAGTTTTCCTAATTTTTGAATTATAAACTTAAAACAAATTAAAATTATAAAAATTAAAACTTTGCTTGAATCTAATTCAGAGCATAAAATAAATCTTAATTTTTACATTCTATGTTGACACTTGAATCTGGATAAAATCTTTTCAAACCACTTTCCTCTACAATTTAAACCTGTTGTATAAAATACAAAATTTCAAATTTATTTAAAGTATTTTAATAATGCGACAGAATTTTATAAAGATTTAATTAAACTAACGAAATTGTTAGGAAAATAATGAATAAGGAAAATAAAATGAAATTCCCTGAAGCTGAAAAATGATTTAATGTAAAAACATAGTTAAGAGACAATCAAAATTAGATTATTTCAGTCTACTGCTTTTAAATATATGTATATATTTCAATTAAATATTTCATTTCACTAAAAAACGAAATTATTTTCACCCCTTTTAAATATTCTGTCTGGGTGTAATTTACCCTTCATTATTTTACATCCAAAAAATGAATACAAAAATGTTAATGATCTTATAATATTAATTTACTCATTTAAAAAATTCATTAATTTATTTCCTTAAAAAAATCTTTCAATTATTCTTCCTTTTTCCTTTAAGAGAAAAAAAAATATTTTAAACCCCTTTACAATACTCACTTAAAATGATTGATTGTTTTCTAGTTAAAAATGAGAAAATTTTTACCACACAAAAAAAAATATTTTAATTCTTTAACAAGTAATTATATTAAAAAAAGGATATTTTTTTTTATTATTAAATTAGACATAGTAAATTCGGAAACTCATAATAAACAATTTTCCTTAAATTTTTTTTATATTCAAGTAAAGGACCCACCTGACTTTAAAACATCATTTATCTTATTTTCTTTCAACTTCAATCAAATATTAGTGTTATATACTTTCTATCTCAATCAATTTTTCTTTTTATACTGAAATAATATTATATATAAAATGTTATTTATACTGGTTATGTTTAAGCTGTCATTCTGTCTTTCAAATATGACAGATGACTGAAATGTTTAAGTGAAAAATAAGGACACCCCAATCACATATACAAAACAAAACACAAATCAACAAAAAATTATATACCACAAAATAAAAAAAACATTTTTATCCTTGGGAATCCCGAAAGACACGCACGATTTAGTAAACAGAAGCAAAAAAAAAAATATAATATGATTTACAGGGTCGTCATCTCTTTTACATAATATGTGAAAATATTCAGAAATATGAAAATATTTGGTGGTAATTCATTTCAATGACTTTTAACTGTTCTAATTTTTTAAAGTTTGAAAATAAGTAGAAATATATATTCATTTTTTTTTTAAATTACCACACTTATTCACGTATGACGATTTGATTATTATGTTGTTTTTATGTTGGCGTTTCTAAAAAAATGTTATAAAAATTCTTATAGAGGAAAATTAATGACAATATGATTGATTAAGTATATTTATTAAAAATGAAAAACTATCTCACGTATTTAGAAAATTTTAGGACAGGGTGTTTAAATTTAATCTGAATATAAAAAATAGAAAATGAAATTGTTAAATAGCGACATTTAGTCCTTGAAACAATTGAAATTTTGAACAACGACCAGTTGTTTCAAAAATTTTAACTTTTCCACTAAAGGTGGTAGCCTAAGAGACTGCACAGGATCATCGTAACATAAACCTGTAAAAATATGATTACTAATTGCTTTATATCTTTGTACGATCAATTAATACCAATTTTGCATAATAAAGTACAATTTTATGAGCAGGAGGCAGAGTTTCCTAATAATAATTATCTGAAAAACCCCTATTTGTGGCCAAAAAGAATTCCTTTGAATTGTTCAAAGGATCAATCAATAATTACTTCATTACAGCTAGATTCCTCTGAACTATGAAATGATCGGAAAAATTCATTTTTGTTCCAAATAGAATTCCTCTAAACTGTTCATTCAATTTAGGCTAAGCTTATAAAGACTTGACCAAATTGACCAATTTTGCATAATAAAATACCATTTTGTGACAAAAAGACAGTATTGTTATGCCAATTTCTAAAATTAATTAATTCTAAAACACAGTGATAAATTGACTAAACTAATAAATTGAATAGAAATGGTGTCAATTATCTAATAAATGCACCAAAATTCATATCCACTACTAAATTGTAGCCATCATTATCCACACAAAAAAAAATTCCACCAAATAAACTTAAGTCACACCACCATTTTTATCCTCCAGCCTCCTAAACATTATAATTTCAGTTCCATAAAATATACGTTGAACGATAAATTTTTATGTCAGAAGTGAATTAATAAATTTTCATCTGATGCGTATAAGGACATTATTCATTTATACATATATGTAAAAGCATATATTCACTATACCAACCATCAGTCATCAGATTTTTAGGATTTTTTTAAATTTCTTTTTTTTTTTTCTGTGCAAAACGCAAGAGATTTTATGAACTAATATTTATGATGGTGTATATACAGGAAAAGAAAAAGGATGATTATAATGATGCATGGATATAGAAGGTAGAATGTGTATGACTGTGATTAATTTCATTCTACAATATATATGTATACAAAAAAAATTATTATTATTATCAGAGAAATGAATGGTTTTTTTTTTTGCGTAAGGAAAAGTTGGCTCACATAAAATTTATTTTTTTTATTTTTTTGAAAAACATATTCATTCATAATCAGGTCGATTCTGACACCAGTTGATATATGACTCCCTTGTCATGTTGATTGTATACATTTAATATGAAGAGTAACAAAAAAAAAAAAAATTCTCGTCCTAAATTGTATGTGTCTGAAATGAAATATATACAAAGAAAAAACAGTATAAAATGGTTTTTTTTTTCAAGTCCTTGAAACTGAATATACAGGATTTATGACGACGACGCCAACAAATAATATAGGCTAACATAAAACGTAAAAAAACTAGGAGGTATGGTGATTTTGATGGGTAAACAGAATGATAAACAGTTTTTGTGTGTGCTAAAATAAATTTTTTTTTCTTAGTTATAAAATGACTGATGACATGCCCAACAAAATATGAATTATTAGAGTTTTGGCAATGAAAAACATAAAATATGTATTTTTTTTTTTTTTGGATAAAATTGATGTGTTAGAGTTATGAAAAAATATATCAAATTAGTTGTGAAATTGTTAGTTGAAGAATTTTTGTGAAAAAAAAAATGAGGAAAAATTCTTTTATTATTTAGAATTTTTGTTGGAAATTGTGTAAATGGAAAAATGTTGATTATACTAACGAAAAAAATTGTTGTATAGCTGTGTAATGTTTTTTTTTTTAAAGTTGACGTATGTTGATAGAATTGATTTATGAACTGTACGTACAATTTTTGTTCAAAGTAGGTATATCAGTCGAGTTTGATGGTGCATTCGTTGATGGTGCATTCGATGGAATTATTAAAGATTTTCTTGTCTCGAGGATAACCAGATGGACAATTTTTAAAAGCTTTTGTCATATTTTGATTGTTCAAATTATTAGGTTAAATAATTTGGTTCTAATTTGACGGAATATTCTCTCTTTTTTTAAAATTCACTTTGTTTCAACAATATCTGCATTTCGCATACTCTTTTTCTACAAAAATTTGGTTAGTAGTTTATCTTCATTATTTGTTTTTGTAGAAAAATTGTCTCTAGTAGAACTGAATGAAGAATTTCGTAAAGAGTGTGTCATACATTGGAAGATATAAAGTAATAAGCCCGCTAATTTAGTTCTAAGATAATGTTTTTTTCTGAAATTAATTTTATTTCAACAAAGATTTTTTTCTGAAATTAATTTTATTTCAACAAAGAAGTTCGCATACTGTTTTTTAGTAATTTGTAAATTTATGTTCTAAATATTAATTCGTTTTTATAGAAAACTTATCTGTAGTTTAATTGAAGCGAAATTTGCTTAGATCGTAGTGCATCGAAAGTCTGAAGATATCCAGTTTTCTGAAATTCATTTTATTTAGAAAATGACAGCATCTTGCATATTGTTGTTCCAAAATTCATTTTAAAATCTATTTATCTTCTAATGTTGTAACAGATTTAGTTCTTTTACGAATGTCCATAATATCATAGTATTTTTGCATACCATTTTACTACAAAATTAATTTAAAAATCCATTTCTCTCTACATATCATAATTCACTTTTCTTGAAAAGAAATTGCTCAATTATTGATATTAGTTTTTTTTTATGTTTTTCAAAATTATTTATTTATGACCTTTTTAAATTAGCCAATTTACAAACTGACTATAAATCAAAAAAAAAAAAAAATTATTTCCATTATTTCACTTCCAACCAAACAATTGTGTCTAATCATTACGTTACAAAAAAAATTTTCCTTTATATTTTATATTAACTTTAAAAATTTACAATTTGCCATCCATACAGAAAACCAATTTTATTTATCAATACAAAATATATAAATACTTTGGAAAGAAAATTATCGCTCCATTCACTTTTTTCACGACACCGATATACAACATAAAAACCTTTCGATTATCCTTTCGAACAAACTGGGTATGTTCGTGCAGCAGCATAACCTCAACCAAAAAGAAAAAAATACAAAAAAAAAAAATTAAATGAACAAAAGAAAAGTGATCACAAATCACTTTTACTTGACTCAAACAATAAATTTCATTTTCATTTAATTATCCGTTTATTTCACTCTTTAAACGATGTTCATAAATAACTTAAAAATAATAATAATATTTTTTTTTCTCATTTCGCAAAAAGGTATTATTTTACCATAATTTTTTTTTGAAATTGTACCCATAAAATTTTGTATATACACATAGAAGCATAAAAAAATAAATAAATAAGAAAAATATTATTTATGTTATTTCTTCGTTACTCTTTTGCTATACAAGCGTTCTTTTAAATTTGCAAGAAAAAAAAATATATAATAATAAATAAATATATTGTAAAAGCAATATATTTACCCCTGAGAAGTTGAAGTGGAGTAGTTGAAAAATTACGAGATTTTTTAGTGATTATCCAGTTTTGTAGAATCTAGCTATATATCAAAGTCCTAATAAAAAGAGCCACATCTCAAACAATTTTAATTCCCTAAACTTCGGACAGTCACACTCATCTCTTCTCTATGTGTAAATTTGAAGATTAAATTGAAATTTCAATCCTAGTTTCCGGTACAATTTTAACAATTAACGGAAAAGCGGCATACGTAACTATATACTCGGTTAAAACGATGAATTTATTTTATTAAATATGAATAAAGCATCATAATCCTAAAATCTAAATTGTACTTTAACTCTAATATTTTTTTTTTTTTAATAAAAAAACTTACCCGACTATAATCGCGATTTTCTCAGAACAATTAATTTCCATTAGGTCAGCGATATATACTAATACAAATTTGGCTTATTGTCACAAAATTCAGACTCTTCGTCAAACCCTCCAATAACCCTCCAATTTAATTTCTTTGTAATCTTTGGATAATCTTTGGTTTTGATTACCAATTACAATAATAAATTTGTTAAGCAACATTGAACGAGAATTAAACTATAATCTTTTTCCCAGTCGTTTATTACGTGTTCCTTCGTACACGTTCTCTCATTAAAAGAGTGCACTGAATTGATGTACAATTAATCTAACTGCTTTGATCAAATTTTTAAGGAAATTGATGTCTAGTCTGATTAGTTTCACGCAAGGACGGTCTGTGGCAGAGAACATATTCGATTGATGTAATTTGAATTGGTCATAGAGACACATTTGGAGAAATAGTATTCTACGAGCTATACATATTGAAAGGTTACTCTTTTCCAGGATTTCAATCTCTTATTTGTTTTTGTTAATCAAATTAGAGAAAAATATTTTATCTTAAATTGTAATTATTTGTTGATAAACATGTAAATGGAAAATAGAGCCGCCTGAAGGATAAATTAAAATTTCTCGAGCAACCATTAAATTGTATTCAAATTCTAAGCTGATAATAATTTTTCCTGCCAACATTTTGTCAATATTAATCTATTTATAGTTTAGAATTTTGCCAATGGTGGTCTAATCATATTGGACAGACAGACAACAAAAAGTAGGAACTTTTCCGTATCTGTAAACAGAAAAGTCTTAAAAACTTATTGTTTTCGTTCAACATTTTTCGGCATAAACTCAACGAACAAACATAAAATTCTGTTTTTTTCTGGTGTATTTTTTTTTTATTTATTAAATCGCATTGTAACGAACAATAACAATCAGTCGTTCGTGGGGTTATTATTCATTTTATGTTATTATTATTGTTGTTGTTATTGTGTTATGTTATTTAACCTATCCTTATGCAAATGAAAACATAAATCGGGTGTCATAAATTTTAAGCAATAGTATATTTTTTTTTTTTTTGGTTTTGTTCATTTTACGTTTTGGTTTTGTTTTGAATTCAAAAATACAAAACAAGAAATAAACTAAAGCATTAAAAAAAAATTGTAATAAAGTAACTCGCGGTTTTTTTTCTTTTGCATGCATTGTTGTTTATTGTGCACGCACGTAAAATTTTTTAAACAAAACAAAAACATACGAAAAAACTAAAAAAAAAAAATTAAAATTGAAAAAAAAAATCATAAAAAGAGTAATGTGATTAAAAATGGGCGAGGATAATAAACAACAACAAAAAAAAGGAAATTTTATATTGGACTTTTGGGTAATAAACTACATGATTTTATAACTAAAATGTCAGTAGTTTTATTATAAAAAAATTCAAAAATATGTGAAATGCTAAAATCAGACATCGTTTTATGAGACAGTAAAGTCAAGAACATGTCAATCTTTAATTGCAGTAATTATTAGTCATACTAAGCAAATTAATTACTCATTTTTAATATTTAACTTTGTCTACTTAATAGTTTTAGTTGAGTCACTTTTTTAAAAACCTACTAAAGCAAAAAGATAAAACTGACAAATTAGATTTAATTTAGCTTAAACATACTATAAAAGCATGATAATTATTTTATCAGAAATTTAGTTTATCAATTAATCTTTCCTATAAAATAATGCACAGATACAAATAATTATAATGATTCTGGAATTTTTCACATATCCTGTTCCTCTCTCCATCTCTTACGAACTTCTGATTTAATGGTTATATTAGTAGGAATTAAAAGGATGGTAAGATATTCCATGAATTATAGCAAAATTAAAAAAAGTCTATTTGTTTTATTTGCATTTTTAAGGAATGAAACTGCTAGTTTGTAATATGTCGTATATCCATGAAGTTAACTAATATATGGACCTTAATTTATCGACCCAATGATTACTAATTAGGGCTACCACCTCTCATAAATTCAGCTTGGCAATCAACATTATAGAGCAATTATTAAAATTCAGCACTTGGAAAGCGAATTTTAAGATTCAATTTTCTATTACAAATAACTAATTTGGAATATCATGTCACCAAAATTTGGTGCAGCATTAAATAAAAGAAAATAGGTAACATTTATATTAACTTCCCAAATATTCCAGCAAAACTTTACACCTAAACATTTAAGTACGATTAATAAAATAACTTTTCGCTCATTAGTTATTTCTGGACAACCAAAACAAATGTCTGAGCGTTGCAATGATGAAATCGGAGCTGTGCATCAAAGTGAACTCTAGAATGGGCAGAATTTTTAAAATGATTTAGTGAGGAGGTGTAAAATTAATTCAAAATATGATTTTAAAATTAAATAAATTTAGCTAAAGAAATTTTTTCTGAAAGTGAATCAAGCTGAAATATATTAGATTCTACAAATTTTAATAATTAAATAATTAAATTACTGTCTGTTAAATTATTTATTAGATATAAAAAATATACTAAAACTGCTAATGCTATTTCTGACATTATATTTACCTAATATTTGATTAATTATATAATTACCAAAGAGCAGGTGATACTATTACCAAAATTAATCCATAAAAACAACTTTTACTCAACCAATTTCCAAAAACCAAATATTAAAATATATTCACGAAATACTTTGAATACATTTAACAAAAATAATATAAATAGCCTTAAATTAGTTTAATTTTCATCATGATTTATTGCAATCGGTTTTAATGACCTTCTTAAAAATTAACTTTAGTTATAAATATAGATAAAAAATATATATATAATCTCTTAATTTATGTTTCATATTTTCATTTTACATCTTTATAATACAAAAAAAAAAAAAAATTTATGTAAAGACTTTATGCCGAAACATTTAAGCTATTTTTCTAAATAATATTGTCTTGTTTTTAGGTTCACGTTTTATAACTAAATTTTTTATATTATTAAATTGTTTTTTTTTTTTATTCTTTATTTCGATAAATTTATGAACCTAGGGGAAATTCATAAATAACTCAAAATTAATAAATTGTATATATATATTTTTTTTTTTTCAGTTTGTTGTATTTATTTATACATAAAACTGCAAGATCATAAATAAATTCGTTCTATTCACGCTTTTTTTTTTTGTTTTGTTAGTTTGTTGTGTGTAAGCTATTTATCGTTTGTATCAATAACGTCTCACTAAATATTCGCAATAATTCATAGTAGTTTTTATTTATATACAAATTTTTTTTTATTATTATTATTATTATTATTTTGATATAATAAATTGTGAATTTTCCCCCTTTTTATATAAAAGTATCTATAAGATATTTATTTTTAATTTATAATAAATTTTCGTATATAATAGTTTTTTCCTATTCAAATATAAATACATACATACAAGATTACTTTCAGGTTGTTGCGAATGTTGTAGAAGATATGATAATAATCAAAACAACAAATAATATTATTATTATTATGCGAATATCTATCTATCTTTTCAATGGATTTCAATAAATTTTCAGTACAATAAAAAAAAATGAAATATTCATAATGATTTATTATCTACAAAAAAAAACATTTTTTTTTCTATATTTATGAATATAACCAGATACTACAAAGTAAGTAAATAAAAATTGTATTACATAGTTTTTTGGTAACTCTATTAATAAGTTTTATATAATATTTCATTGTTTTGAGTGGGTAAAAAAAGACAGTTTCGATGGAGAAAAACAAGGTTCAAAAGTGAATATAATAAATTCATTTTTAATATAAAGATTTTATCATTTTATATTTGTCAAAATTGTCCTAATTGTCAAAACTTCGAAATATTATAGTTTATTGTCTTATTATTTCTACAGATCTGTGTGTACTCGACAGTAGCATTTTTACTTTACCAAGTTTTTAATTAATTTAGTGGCCATACAGAATATGTAGCTGTCGTCTATCGTCGAGTTTGTCGGGTTAATGATCTTATTTTAGTAAATTGAATTGATTTTCTTTAATTTTAGATATTTTAAATTGTCAAAATACAGTGACGAGCGAAAATATCAAAACCGTCAAATACAGCGACGAGCGAAAATGTCAAAACCGTCAACAATGGTGTGCGACAGCATAATACGAAATACGTTTTGATTTTGCTTTTAACTTTTTATTGAATTAGATTTATTAAATATTACGTTTTCCTTTGACTTATCTAATATGAAAATTTACTTCAAAAATTTTCCATGGATTTCATTACAGAAATCTAATTGATGTCAATTTACAAACAAATCTATTATAAATTTTCAAATCAATGTAAGCTAAATGGAATCCTATAATAGAAGTTATAAATGTACTAAATTTTATTCACTTTAAATGCTTTTAACTAAATAAAATCGAATCAATTAAAGTAGTTTTCACCAATCAAGGATCAAAATCTTGATTATTTTACTAAATTTATATATATTGCAATTTTTTATAGTTAAAACTAATTTTCTATAACTCATTTGATATCTTTCACAATCTTAAGTCCTTAAAATCCTTAAAAATCGTGATAGAGTTTTTCTAAATATTAGCTACTTCATTAGACACTAGAAAAAATTTGTTTATTGACTTGGTACATGAATAATTTCATTACCATAAAATAATTTGATATTGGTATCTCTAATTTTGGCATTTACTTCTGCTCGCCAATAAACCAACTTTTTAACAAAAAAATATTTAAAAATTAAGTATTAGCAATTGATATTCTATTTGATATTATGTTAGTTTGTAGTTACAATTATAGTCATGTTTTTCAAATAATCCTTATATTTCTTCTCAAAAAACCCTCAAGTTTTCTATGAAAAAATAAATTTAATTATTCTCTAAGGTTTCCAATTTCAATCAATAACAATTTCATCAACATTATATACTATGTATGTATATAATTTATGTTCTGCTATTGTTCAGCTTGTATATTTTAATCGTTTTAACACATCAATTCTGATTCGATATATTAGAAAAACCATATATGTATACACCAATACGGATATTAAGACGCAAAATAGTCAATAATATAATTTTCCAATTATATATATTAAAATTTTTTTACAATTACACAGTTGCACAGGAAAAATAATAATAATAATAATGTATATAAACCCCATGATGACTGACTATAATTTTTAATTTTATTACTTAATGTTGTATGATTTGAAAAAAAAAAAAGGAAGTTTTTATTACTTTATGTTGCGTTACGCTAAACGATATTTTACATTATTAAATTGAATTTATTGATGTTTTATTTTTCCTCATCTAATCTAAAAGCTAGTAAAGGAATACAAGCAACAATAATAAAAATAATGATTTATTTGCTTGTGATTTCTACATACTATACATATTGTTTTTTTATGCTGAAATAAAAGATTGTTTTTTTTAAATATATTGCTATATTTTTTTTTTTTGTATTATTTTGCACATAAATTATAATTGATGGCAGATAATAAATCTATTCGTACGTATCGTTTTTATAGTTAAAAATAATAATCTTTTTTTTTATTTTTAATGTTGGATATGTACAAATATTAAAAATCCATGGTAACGTAAATCAAAATTATTTTAATATTAAAATTGTGAAGAGTTGATTGAGGTTTGAGGAGCCTAGATTGATGGTACAAAAAACGATAGTTAATAAATTTTTAACAAATACCAGGTAATTATAAGATTTTTTATAGGAATATAGAGAATTGATGAGGTTTTTAATTTGCAAATATTTATTTCTAAATGATCAAAATATCTATTAGTATAAATATTATATTAAATTCAAATTATTTCGCAAAAATTTTAATAATTTTATTTTAACCAAAAACTTGAAAATAATTATTTTAAAAAAAAAATTATTTATGATAAGTGAAAGGGTAATTTTTGTTGGTGTAATACATAATTCTTAAGAGAAGCAATATTATTAATCACATACTATTTAGTGTATAAAAAGATATTAACAGAAATTGAAATATTATAAGAGGACAGATGAAATTGCATTTTAATTAAAAATTACTAATAAAAAATATTCTAAATTACCTTGAAAAATTAGTTTTTTTTTTTACATTTTCTACAGGTTAGCATATCTGTCTGCTTTTAATTAACCACTATACAATTTTATTTTACAGGGAACATACATTTGTCTATAGAGGACATAATTGCAATAAATTATTTATCTGATTACATTGTCGATTATAATATTAAACTTTTCTATTAAGTACATTCAAGTTTTAGTTGAAGTATGCATTTATTTTGTGATAAAAATTTGCAATATATTAATGGCAATTGATTTATGATGGTATAATGAAGAAATTTCATTAATTCTTATCGATATTAGAATCATTGTAAAATACTTTGTCATAATATCTATTTTAATTACAAAAAAAAAAATTAATTAAAAAAATAATAGCAATCAGACTGATCTATAGAATATTGTGGATGTTTCGTAGTTGTTACGATATAATTAATCCTAGGATATAATTATTTATGTTCGAATTATATATTTACGTTTATAGCTTACGTTTGGGTATAATTGAGTTAATAAACCAGTAACCATCCACGATTGGATTATTAACACAAAATGTATTTGTATTACATTAATTTATTTATTTTAAATCAATATTCCATAAAAGGATATAATTGCTAATCTGCAGAACTAAAAAAATTAAATTTTGATAATAAAGTAATCAATATTTCATAGAACTAATAATTGAGTTTTTACGATCATGAAAAATATGGTTTTGCGTATACCATAATTCTTATATACTTGCAACAAAATAATTAATCCCGGATTCACAATGAACGCTTTCTTTCACTCTCTATACACAGGAATTGCCAAAATTAAGTTAAAATCACTAGAATTACACTAGAATTAGAGCTTGTGCGCTACATAGCCTAACATAGTTTGCAATTGATACCTAAGTTATGTATCAGTCTATTTAACGAATCGACTGGCTACGTTACATTATGGCTCAAGCTATACGCTGTAATTTTGAAACTATGAAAAAAATTGAATAACTTTTAATTTTTTCGACTTCAAAAGCGCATCAAAGTGTCAAATCATATTAAAAAACCCAGCGATTGTAGTGATCACTATTTTTAATAGCATGCTTTAATTAGAATTATCTAATTGCGAAATTATCGGCTGATTGTTATTTTAGGCGACAACATACCGAACTTTCGGCTTAGAAGAAGATTTTGGGGCAACTATCTAAAACTTATTCATTGAGACTATATTTCAATTTTGCAACCCCTGCTTAAAATCAAGTAAATTGTGTATTATACCGAAATTGCACTTAGTAGATGAATCTTTTCGTAAGTTGCGTTAGAAAGGGAATAAAAACTGAAATGGAAGTCAATAAACCTAGTAAAATTACGATTACAACACCTCCCCACATAAAATATGACATTAAAGATTTATGAATTAAAATTATTTAAATTATATCTTATGAAGTTTTGAAATTTTTCAATTATGTTTATTAATTTATTAGCTGCTAAAATTATATATCAAAAATTTTTAACAAATTACTACAACATCTATTATGCTTTTCTATTATAATAAAGATTTTCTTTGAATTTTCTTGATGAAATAAATATTTCTATCATCAACTAAGCAAAAAAAAAATAAATATGATTCCTTTTATTTGAAAAATAAAATTATAATATTTCTGAAAAAGTTGACATGTCGTTAAAAATATATAATAATATTGAATTGAAAAGCATCGGAATATTATATCATCATAAATATTCTATATATTTTTGCAAAACATTTTCAAACATAGTTAAATTTTATATCTATACAAAAAAATAATAATAATAATAATATAAGAGATCTCTGTTAATGGCATTTCAAAGGAATCGCTAACATATCTAAGCATAAATATATATATGTATATGTTCGCAAAAAAAAAAATATGAATTTATTTATATACACAAAAATTTATAGTATGGAGACATGAAATTAAATAGACAGAAACATTTTTTGACAGTACTATATACATATATAAAATTATGTAATATAACAAGCCACCCAAAATGTAGAAGACAGGAAAATGACACTTTGCTGAAGGGCTGTCATGGGAAACATAGAAGACATTATCATGACATATCATCATCATTATTATTACTTATATACACAACTACTTTTTTTTTTTTTTTGTATTATGTAGAAGCATAATATTTATCAGAATTGTATGATGATAGAAATGATAGAATTATATCGAAAAAAATTCCTATAGATCATAAAATTTAGAATGGTTTCATATTGCATTTATTTGTATTGCAGCATGTTTTGTACAATGTACTATAAATATAATTGAAAATTATCATTCTATATATTTTTTTTGTTAATATAAAATTAATATTCACAATGCCGTCTTCATCTTGTCTTTATCTGAATAATTGTCTATATAAAGAGGGTTACCATGCGTGCCGATTTGCTTGGGACTGTCCCGATTTCAATTCTAAAGCTGCACGTGCCGATTAATTTATAAATTTCGCCCAACTAAACAAAAAACTATTGTCAATTCTGTTAATTCATAATTCACAATACTGCAAAAATAGCATTTTCGGTTCTTAGATAAAATAGCATTTTCGGTTCTTAATTAATTGTCAATGCATCGACGAAAAACACATCAGAAAGCAAGAAATATCACGATTTCTTTCTACTCGTTGGTGAACATATCTCCCAGCAATTATTCATTCTACAAACATATGAAATAATGGACACACTTAGAACTACATTAAAAAAAATCCAAGAAGAAAACCAAGAAGATAATTATCGGTGTCCGGGTTTGGCAGTTTCAATATATATGGTAACCCTGTATATAAATATATACATTTTTTTTTTTACAATTCCTTATTTACATCCCCACACCCTTCTTTCCATTACTTATAATAAAAATTTACTCTTTTTTCCAATTTTTTTCAAAGATCTTTATTATTATTATTTTTTTCAGTTGTGTTATGCAAACTTTATTTATCTCCGGAATACCGGAATTCATGCTGCGATTTTGACATTTTTCTTATATACTATTTTATTATAATACATTTTTTGTTGTTCCTGCTGTTGCTGTCACTGAAACTGTCATGTTTCTTGTTGAAAAGGTAAAAAAAAATAATAATAATAATAATAAAAGGCGGGGTAGTTTCTATGTTTTGTTACTTGTTGTGATTTGCTAATATGATGAATAAAAATGGAACAAAAACCAAAAAAAAAAAATATGAAAAAGGATCTTGAAAAAGTGTTGAGAATTTCATTTGATGACATCCCCAGCACAACACAAAAAAAAAAAATATGTATTATTATTTATGTTTCTTTTATTATGTGTATGTTAAGGTGTTAATGTTAAGGATGAGAAAACAAATTTTTTTTTTGCTTGTCAAAAGGATATTTAATATTTGCGAAATATTTACTCATATCATCAAAAAAAGAAGGGTTTTTTTTTGTTTTGCAGAAATATTAAATTGATATTAAAATTATTTGGTATCGTATTTTCGAAAAAAAAAATATTATTATTATTTAGACAAGGATAATAATAAATTAGGTAACTAAATTGCGTATACATATAAATATATATAAAAATTAATATGTGAAATTGACAGGAAAATAATTTAAGAAAAATATAATGGCATTTATTTCAATTTTCTTATTTTTTTAGTCATAAGATTCATTTTGTTTTTGACAAGGTATAAGAATTAAATTTCCTCAGAAGATCTGTGGTATCCTTCATTGCGTATGAAATTTTTTTTTTTATTAATAAACTTTTAAAATCAATTTATATATTTTAAGGAAATGTCTATTTTGCAAAATAGTTTAATTTATATTTTGGTGGCCTTCTACACTTCTGATTATGGTAATTAGTAATGTTATGGTAATTAGTTTTGTTGTTCAGGAATTTAAAATAAAACATTTCACTTAATTAATAATAGAACCAACCCCTAACTTTGGAAAATTTAAAGTATATATAAACTACTTAATTGGTTATCACAGCGAGATGAAAATTACTTATCAATTTCTTTAAGAAAAGTCAACCATTAATTTGAAAATGGAATGACAATTCAATTTGAATTATAATGACACTATATTTTCAATCGAATTTCCAAAAAATTCTTATTTAATGCTGAATTTTAAAGACAATTATGACCCTGTTCAGAAATTGAAACCAATTTATTAAAAAAATATTAATTACTGATACCAACAACACTACCTCTTTAAAAAAAAAATGCTTAATCATATAATTTATCTAAAGAAAGCATTACTTTTAAATGCTCTATTTAAAGCTTTGTGGCTCAAGTGACACTTTTTTTTTTACCTTAACTTTTTACTTAAAACATTTTGTTTTTGATTGACATTTTCAATATTCTACATTTTATTATTCCTGTCAGTATAATCAGGCTTAATATTTTTTTTTATATTTTGTTGTTTTTTTTTTTTTTTGGTTGCCAAATTCTATTCATTCATTCAATTTTAAATGATTTATTTATATGTATGTTTAGATGAAATGGATTTACAACTCGACAAGGATAATAACAAGGATAACCAAAAAAATATATAATATAAAATAATAAAAAATATATATACGTAAAATTTTACTCATACCATATTTTATCAATTTTAAGATCTGACTATCAAACCGTTGTCATCATTTAAAATAAAATCTATCAAATACGTCAAAGGATCATCTGCTAAAAGCAAAAAGGATATGTTTAAAATTTAAAGGATATTTCTAGTATATTATATGTTATATTGAAATATTTTAAGTTTGCAAATGTAAATATATAGACAAAAAATTTCTTAAATCTTTAAAAAACGGAAAGAAAAAATTTAAAGGATAAAGTGCTTTGAATTAAAGTATAATTTTTGTGTTCCTGACAGATGTTAATATAAATACATAACAACAATTTTTTTTTATGTTTATGTTCTTCATTGATGTGAAAATTTTTTTAAAAAAGATTGTTATCTTTCCTTTTTTTAAATATTTTATTTTGAGAAAATAATTTGATCGTTTTTTGTTTTGTTAAAATATTATAATAGCTAAGAAGATATTAAAATTATTGAAACTGATTGCAAGCGACAATCTTTCACAAAAAAAAAAACATAAATTTGTCAGATGTTATGAAATTATTTGTAAAAATTTAATTAAATGGGACAAACTGATTAAAATTTTTTTAATAGCAAATAATTATATGTATTTCGGGCATTATTTCCCTTTGTAAAATCTAGATCTATTCAGATTGTATTCTTGTTTGTGAAGTTTATTAATAAAAATGAACTAATTTTCGCATATTATTTATATTTTTAAATTAAAATGTTAATACTTTTAAAATGTTAATAATAGTTTTTCCCTACGACTATTTAGGAAATTATTTCCTCTACATAAAATTTATTTTTATTCTTATAATTTAAAAAAAACTCACAAATCTGTTCTAAACAATTGATTTTCTATCTACACTATACTATCTAAGGTTTTTCTAAATATAATTAGGATTCTAAGCGAGTACGATTTTTCTGGTGTTATTTCCAGTTTTATTTATTCGCCCTATTTTGTTTTTTTATAAATGCAAACTCTCTTTATTCAAAGTTTTTTTTATAAATATTTTCAAAACTATATACAATATTTTATTGATAATCAATCTATAAAAGTTGTATGTTTTACAGGATATTTCTTATTTGATAAAAATCGTCATCTCATTAATTTTTCAACCTAGACAATAAAAGTCAAAAAAAACAAATATATACTTATTTTAGTTTGTCTTAATACAAAATTTATCCCATACTTTTATATTAAATTTATTCATATCCAAAGGATTTTCACTATATACAAAAGTAGTGTACGGCAGAGAGCCCATCATTGAATAAAAATAACGAGATATTTGAAGATATTTAACAAGGATTTATACTTATATTCTGTGAAAAACCACTTCAGACTTTATATATACTGTATATAAAAATATATCCTTTAAATAAATATTTATGGATATACATAAGGATATACGTACTATAAGATACAAAAAAAAAAAGACTTGAAAAGAAAACTTTCCAATAAGGAAACGATGTAACACAAAATCATCTACCAATTGCTTAAAACAATATATATCCTATTTTTGTAGATTTTCACATCCGTTTTATTCTGTTGTTATAATTTTTTTTTTTTTTTTTTTTTGGGAAGGTAAGATTTCATTTTGTTTAAGGTGGGCGGACAATTTTCCAAAAAACATAAAAAATATGTTAACTTCAAACTTAAGTTTTGTGAAGGAGTACAATGCCAAAGAGAACAAAAAAAAAAGTTGGTAAGAAAAAATACACGATGAGATCAGCTTGGTATATTTTTTTTTTCTTGTATATTTTCAAAATTTATGGCATCAAGGGTAGTTTTACTTTTTTTTTTTTTTGGTATATAAGAAAAATGAATAAAATGAATGTGCTGACAAGTATTCTATAAATTTTTTATAGGGAGAAACTGCCAAAAATTTTTTTAATACTATATTCTTTTATGGTCCTGTGGAATAAAAAAAAAAACCCCCACCGAACTCTTAAAGTCTACAATTTTCATTTTTTAGACTTTGGTAGAATGAGAATTTTTGTTTTTATTTTTGAGAAATTTTACTTTTGGAAAAAAAAGACATTGTCAGAGTATATATTTTTATTTAAGTCTTAGCCTCTGTCTTATGTTATTCACTTTTTTTAAAAAATATATATATTTAACAGGATATAAAGTATATTATTTTGTTGCTGTTGTTGTTGTTTCCAACATCTTTGAATAATATGTAAAAAGGATCATAAATAAACAATTTCACGGAGAAACAAACAGATGGTGTTGAAAGGTTAACACTGACATTAACAAAATATATATATATACATATATAAAAAGAAAGTTTTATATAAAAAAAAAATTTAAATTTAACTAAATTTTCGTAGGATAAGATAAAGTTTTTCCTGTTTTTGTTTGAGGTTAAATTGTTTTATAAGGTCAAAGGATAAGAAAGATGCATGATAAATTTTTTTTTTTTATAACTGGCATTGTTGGGGGTGATTTACTCTTTAATATTTAAGGATATTTTTCCTATTTACTAATGATATTTACTGTGCTTATTACACGGTTTATAGAAGTTGAAAATGATTTTTTCAAAGAAATTTAAAATGTTTATATTTTTTTACTTGGATAAGTTATTTAAATTTTTAAAATATGGCAAAATTCACATTGGAATTGTGTTAAAAACTATAAATTATGTAAATACATATTACCATAAGTCTACATCTACATTAAATTTATTTCATCCAAAAAGATATCGAAATCTCGCCGTAAAAAAATTGTGATACTCTTAAAAAAAACTTAAATTTTCAAGTAATTCCAGATTATCTTTTACTTCACATGAAGCGATATCGTCAGGCTTAGCAAATATTTTAGAAATCGAAATCAAGTCATAGTAATATGCACAAATTCTTCAGCAAGGCACAGAAAGATATCGCTTCCCACTTAAAAAAACAAATTCTGGAATCTCTAAGAAAAACCATCAACATTAACTAAAAACCATGAAGAAAATTATTTCCAATTCTCAAATCTAAAATCAGCTGTCTTCTTTATATTAATCTAGATCCTAATTTCCTTATAATCCTACTCATACGTTATCCATACCATAATTTCTTCAAAATCCCCTTCAACTTTAATATGTAATAACCTCATTTCTTTTTATTGCAATTCACTTCCTCCGTTTATTTTTTTTTTTTGTAAACACTTAATTCAGTCTGACAATTTATATCCGCTGATACGTCTATAATTATCATTTACACCTCTATAAGTATTTATACAAAAATTGCAAAAAATAAAATAAAAATAAAATAAAATTTAATTCGTCTGTCTATTTATTTCTGTCTATGTTGACAAGCATAAAATTATTATTTTATTTTCTATGTACAACCAAAAAAAAAAACATTGAAAATTGAGTTTGAGGTATTAAAAGAAAAAAAAACCTGATTATTATTTAGGCAGAAACTTTAGCACCCTAATATGTCATGTCGTGTTAATTTTGAAAAAAAAAAAAATTAAAAAAAAACATAAACCTTATTGAAAAATTCCAATTTTTTTTTCTCTGGTGTTATGATGATAATTCTTTTTCGTATTATAAAAATCATTTTTGATATGAAAGTGCAAACAGAAATAGACATTTATCCGACTTAAAATATTTGTAATCTATTTCCAAAAAAAAAAGAATTAAATATTCCTTATACCTTTTAGATTAAAAAAAAATAAATTTATATTTCATATTTAACACTCATATTGAAAACGATTTTGTAAAATTGCATTACAAATGATATAATACAGAAAAAGAGGAGAGAAAAATTTAAATTATATTATAATTATTATCATCAAACTATATACAATGAAATATTAGGCTGTCACTTATAATTCCGCCCTCTTTTTCAAGTTGCCAATTATATTTTCTGACAACTGATCCTAACCCATAAAGACAACATATCCGCCTGAATTTCTACAAAATATTACAAATGCAATCAATGAAACTTGTAATACACTGAAATAAAAATTTATGGTTGTTTGTTTTAATTTAATGGTTAAGATCCTTTTTTGATGGTTAAATCTTTTTTTGATGGTTGTAACACTTTCTTGATGATGGATGATATGCCGTTTATTTTGACCAAAATTTTGTCGGTCAATATAATCTTTGTCAACACTTTTGTCGGAATTTGTTGGACAATATAATTTTTGTCAAATCAGAAATGATACTATAATTGCTTTTAATACACAAACGATTAGTTAAACAATCGATTCAAAAGTAAACGATTTATTTTGCGAAAAATCTTTTTAATGGTTAAATCTTTTTCTTGATCGTTATGTCCTTTTTTTATGTTTAGGTGCCCTTTTTCAGCAAAAGTTAGTTTAATAGTTAATTTTTTTTGACTAAAAGTCGTCGGTATTTGTCGGTCAAAATAATTTCTGTTCAAATTACCTGTTCAAAAAAACATACTTTGCCCCACAATCACAAAATTTGTTGTGCTAATTCAATTCAAACTCTGAAAATTTTAATTTAACATGACTTTTCTTAGAATTATAGAATCATTTGTCTTTATTCACTTATTTTTCTCAGTGTAAATATTGAAAATTGTGCAAATTCATTTTACCAAAAAAAAAACACGAATTAATTTTTTTTTTCCATCATTTCTCCCTAATATATTTCAATATGTTTACACTTACATAATTTTGTATACAATTTAAGATACCAAAGTATAATTTTTTATGGCCCCATATTGTGAATCTATCAAAACTATTCACAAATAATTTCCCAGCTTGTGACAAGAATTATACGTATATTATTCGAGATCAAAGTGAATGAACTTAATTTTTTTAAATTTAAAATCAAGTTAACACACACACCAGCAACAACAACAAAAAAGTAATATAATTCTCATCCTTTTTTTTTGCTATGTAAAATTTTTATTATATGCCTTTTTTAAAATTATTATTCCATTGATCAAGTCCGTACACTTTTTTTTTACTCAATCAAATCTTGTGTTACTGGTATTTTCAAAACTAACAACTTTCCATTTGTTGAAGCACAATTACAGAGCGACATAAAATTTCAGAGATTTATTTGAAATTTTATAATGTAATCCTCATGTTGCATTGAACATGACATAAGTGACATATCAATGTGGTAATTTAAAATGACATTTTCTTTACGTACGTATATACAATAATATTCCTTTCCTTATTTTTTTTTTTTTTTTTTAAAAACATATTTCTTTTATGTTTACTTTCAATACAATATTTTCGTGCTGGTTAGATTGTTTAGCATAATATTTTAATACATACAAAACAAGTGTGGAAAAAAAAACAGATTTTCAAATTCATATATGGATATATAAGTTGAAAGATCAATATGTAGGGTGATAGTATTTGTATATACAGAATATCTACCAGGGTGAATATGTCAAGTTCAACATAAAATAAAGATATTATGAATGAAATTCATTGTAAAAGTAGGTGGACGAACAATGCTAACCATATGAAATGGACAATTTTCTTTAATAATAGGAAATGTACTTGACTTTCTGTAAAAATGTATAAGGAAATGTCTTTTATAGACCATATTTATTGTTAAGTCAATGATTTTCTATGTTTTTTTCTCGATAGATCTTAAAAAAACTGAAGTGGACAGGGAAATATTTAGGATTTGTTAGAATCTCAAATGGTTTTTGGACTAAAATAAATTTGTTACAGAGATATAGGAAAATAGTGGGCATGGAAAAATTATATTTGATTGTTTTCAGTACTATTTTTGAGGATAGTTCTGTGTAATAAACAAGTTCACTAGCTACTGTACTACATGGTCATGCGTTACAAAGACCGATTTAGATCCAATGATATTGGTATATTAAGTACTGGGCTCAATTTCCTTCTAATATTGGTCTAAGTTTACTCAGCTTTAAATGAGTACCATTAAAAAAATTATAGTAAAATATAATTTTATGAATAGGAAAAATGTTGAAAATTGAGCCGATTTGCTACTAATGTATTAATAAACCCATTAAAGAAATAAATAGTTCGAAATTTATATAAAATTAGTAGTTCCAAATTTCACCCATAGAATGTTTCGAAAGCATCGGTGGTATGCAAAAGCTCAATTTAAGCAATTGCGACATAAATATTGTAGGCTCATTTAAATAACATGGATACTTTGCCGCAACGATCATATTTAGAGACAATATGTTCAGAAACCACCAGAATTAAGTCTGTGGAACTTTTCCCAATCACCATACCAAAATTTGTGGTGGGGATTCAGCTGTCATGTTTTAACAAAGTCAATCGTTACAGAAATAAAAATATCGGCTTTAGAATTTACCAATTATGCTCTGGTCTTTATCACAAATAAAAATTTGTCATTGATTCGTGAAGAATAAATGTTTACCAATCGAAAACACAGCTTATTTCAAATTGTCAAAAAAATATATGTCTTGGCAAACTTCCACAAAAGTGCCATCGTCCTCAAAATGAGCAAAACTAATTAATTTATGACTATACATTATACTGAACTAAATAAGAAATTTTTCGTGTTGTCTGTAAAATTTTTTAAATGTCACTTAAATCTTACGGCAAGGTGTCCATATTTATTTAAAATTTTAATTAAAACTTGTATTAGAAAATTTTTCAGTAGGAGTGAAATTGTTTTAAATTTTCTTTTTTTATCGTTAATCTACACATTCTACCAATAATACATAATCTTTTAGTTAGTTATATATTCGAATGTTACCAACAAATTCTGACACTATTAATAACCTACGCTAAAACTATCTGTATCTAAAAATTTTACTTTCCAATTTCACATAATATTTCAACATAAAATTTCTAATATACTTACAGTCAAAAAAAAAAAATAACTTGTAACTTTTTTTTTTGTCCCCAAATAAATAAAAAAAAAACAAAAATCATACACAAAAATATAGTATGTCTCATACAATGACATTCCAACCAGCTGTAAAAATTTGACAAGGCATGAAAATATACAAGAACATTATTATTTTTTTTTTGTAGATACTTAAAAAAAATAAATATAATAACTTTAAAATTACGAATAAAAAAAAGTTTTTGTTATATATAAAAGTCAAAAATGCTATTACAAAAACTGTCACTAACTGTCCTGACCATTTGGCATGCGACATGCACAATCTGCTTGTACAAAATATTATTATATAAAGATACGATATGTATAGTAATATATTTTAAGATAGAAGAGACATAACCAATATTATATGGTCTCATAACATGTAATAATAATACATAAAATTTGACATTATAAGCAATTTTTATGTAGTTATGTTGTTGTAGATATATCTTTAATTAGGTTCACCCAGAGCATAGAGATACAAACATTTTTATTTTATTTTTTATAAATGTATAACAAACATTTCTATAATAATTTTAACGATTTAACAATTTTGACACATGTTTATTAAAATGATGTATGTTGACAGTTTTCAAAAAAAAACATTTTGTACATGTTTGTTTTTGTTGTGAATATTTGTACTATAAATTATTATTTCGATGCAATTTTATTATATATACAACATATATAAAGAACATATTCAATTCTGTCAATTTAAAATTTAATGAATATGGAAATAATTGTAATGAATATTAAACAAAGAATAAATTGTGAAGTACACACTATTAGTTTAAAATAATTAAGTAAATATTTGAACAGACAGTAAAAAAAAATTAATTAATATGAGTAATTGTTGTTGAATATAATTAGCATTCAGGTGCATAATGAGTTTTAGAGATAAAGTAATTAGTAACAAAGCATGCAATCTTTATCAAATTCAAACACCACATTTTTATATTCAAGAAATAAGGACTTTGGAAAGTCATTGATAGATCAATGAATAGAAGCAATTTTTTTTATAAAAAAATTAGTTTAAAAAACATTTTACTGTGACTTAGTACCTGTCTGGTACCATTTCTTTCACATTCAGAAAGATATAATTAAATAGAATTTATTCTATTCGCGCTATATGACTTATACAATCCTCCAGACTTTGGAAACTTACCTGCTTTGTCTTACAGAGAAACTAAAATTACTGAATTACTGAAATTACTGCACTTAATTCCTCTTTAACAAATTCTGCAAGATATTCAACGCAAATAGTAGTAATTTTTCACCAAAAATTAAAATAGCATATGTTTCATCAAATCGCAAAGATTGTGAAGGTTAGGACGTGTCATGGAATGCCAGACAAAGGATGTTAGAAGATACTTTACAAAGAATCTAGAAAGAAGAAGAATGTATCGCCGTCCATGGAAAACATGATTTAAGGATGTTGGAGAGGATATTCGAAAAATGTATGTACGCAATTGGATAAATATAGTTAAACAAAGTTCGAACTGGAAATCAGTAGTACCAGAAGCAATGGTTCATCGAAAACTGTAAAGCTGAGCAGATGTATTTAGTGCTGTACTAAGTTTGGTAAATAGCTACCAAGAAGAGCGCTAACGTCAATCGTATTTGTTTTTAAAAATCACTTAATTATTGCAAATCTAAATTTTCTTACATCAACAATACTTTATAGGTCTATAGGTTAATAGAATTGGTTGCAGAAGAACTAAAAATTTGATTTAAGCAAGTAGACTGAACGTCCTAGTAGATCTGCCATGAAGAATAATAAAAACTAATAATTTTATTTTGATTTATTTAGAGTCTTTAAAATAGACTAATTTTCTCTGATTAAAGCTACCAATTTCTAGTATAATATCAATTCTTTTAATTACACATAATTTTCAAACTTTAATTTTAATCAGAATCTATAAATAAATTACCGCACAGTTTGTTCATTTTAAAATTATAGAGTATATATATAATAAATTCTGTCATCTGTCAATTAAAATGTCTTATTTTTTTTTTTCATCTACAAAAACCGAAAAATAAACCCTCACCGTAAATTGTAATTGATTACAAAATGAATTAACATCCTCGGGTCTTTGAAAGGTTGAAATCATTCGAAAAATTTACCTTCATTATTCTTCATTGTATAATATTGGGATAATTTTTTTTTTTTTTTTTTCAGAGTAAAATTTATGGCTTTTCTTTAGGGGAAAGTTTGATAGGTGGAAGTGATTCTGTGGTTCACTATCTCTATACTCTTATATTTATGTCCATTTAGATATAATAAGGTATATATATATATATATATATATATAAAGAGTATAATCTTTAAATAATACTTTATGACCTGAAAATCCTTTTTAAATATACTTTATAACTAATTTTTCAATAGATTTCATTTCTTTTTTTTCAGGATATTTTATTATAATATGGAAAAAAACAAACAAATAAACAAAATATTTCTTTTCTTTTAGATACTTTTAATATAAAAATAATAAAATATTGAATAAATATAAGGAAAATTGATAACCCCCAAAAGATGGCATTTAACACCATATCTTTTTAGTCTATATAAATTTTATATAGTGTCATTAGTGTGTGGCACATTTCGACATATTTTATTTTATATATCAATAAAAAAAAATTTGAAATTCGATTTTATTTCAGGTCTAGAAAACATTTTTTTTAAGTTAGTAATGGGCCATTTATTTAACATAATTTATTTAAACTTATGGCCTTTTTAAATTCATTAAAGTCATACTAAATACTTTGTTTATACTTCATTAGTCTGAAACTTGTCAGGATTGTTTTCATTGAAAGTTCATCTAGGAGTTCTTTTTTCCTCTGTTATCCTGTATATCACAGAAAAAAAGTAATTTAATCACTCGTTCCGAAAAGTCACTTAGTTGGAAAAGGTAGTATACTTGGCCAGAAAAGTTAAGAGATAAGGGCAATTTTATTATCGAATGCAAGTTGATACGTAAGCTCTCCAATGATGTATGGCTTAGAAATCAAATGGAATAAAAGGGTAAAACACCGTACTAGGTAGAAATATTTTATTGACTCCTTATCTTTTATGCTCCTAGTTCTAGTTAATATTATAATCTTAGGCTAGCAAAATTTCTTTGCAAAGTACTATGTTATTGATTTTTTGACCTTTTCCAATAATTATTATTTATATATTTTTTTGTCCAAACAATTGTACGTCTTCAAGATATATAATTATATAATAATTTGGCCCGTACAACTTAGATACCCCTAACCTGGAACATCTCTGAACTAAATACAGGAAATAAACGATCTAATAGTTTGACCAAAAAGAATAGAATTATATAAATTTACTAAAAAAAACCATATATAAGATAACCAAAAAAAAAAAAAAGTTAAAAAAGAGAAATTAGAAAGAAATCTTTCTGACCGGAAAGATTTATGGATGAAAAATAGGATAACTATCTATTTTCTCTATTGTTGAAGGTTATAATAAAATATATTCTTGCCTATACACCTACTTATTCTATATTCCATATTATTACAAACAAGAAATAGAGGATTAACCTCTGTGACTCATTGACAGGATATATAACAAATAAAGATTTATGTATTTGTAAGGATGTTCTGCTTATTTTTTTTTATTTTGTACCATTTTGGATAAAATGTATGGACACTTAATAACAAAAGATATCATTTCCTGGGATAAAAAATTACTTTTGGTGAAGATTTTTTTTTTTGGTTTTTTTTTATCCGGTGACAAATAAGTTTTTTTTGTATATATACTCGTGTATGAAGATTTTTATCACCAAAACAAACAAAAAAAAATTGGTGTTTTATTTAGTTTTTTTTGTCGCAGTATTATTTATTGTTGAATTTATTAATTTTTTATAAAATGAAATATTGTTGACATCTAAAAATCAAACAATTTTAGGCGCCAATTATTAAAATGATGGACAGATTGATGGAAATGACTGGATTATATAATTAATATGGTTAAATTAATAATGTATTTTATTGTGTGTTAAAGTGAATCTGTATAGTAGAGAAATGAAATATATTCTTAATAAAGAACTGTGTTAGGGAATCACTTAAATTAAATTGACATAAATATAGTTGACAGCATGACAGATTTTTGTAAAATATACATATAAGAACTCAATTTAATAGTTCAGGAATTTTTAAATATAATATTAGTTAAGAAACCCAAAGATAAGCAGCACCAGTTGAATCACAAATTATGCAGTCGAGTAAAGAGGTATATGAAGTGTGAATTGTATTAGGTCTACGGGATAGCTATATTTATTAGTAGTTAATTTACAATATCATTTTCATTATTATTGATTGACTTCTTGCAAATTATCTTACTCTAAAATAACATTGGTCTTATTCCAAATGTTGTGAAAGAATATCATTATATCGCAAAGAAAGTCTTTTAGAGCGATGTTTGTTTTTATGCCCGTTCTGCAATTTCACGAACCAGCTTCTGCATGTTGTTTCAGAAATTGCAGCTGTCACAAAAACTTTTAACAAATCACTCCATGCAGCCTTTCTTTCATTGCAGCATTTGTTCCCTTTTGATATACAAAAAAATATACTGTGCCATAAATGAAATTTATCGACAAATAACTTTCCTTCAGTATTACGCAGTAGAGTCAGAGGAACAGTGCCTTTTTAAACTTTACAGCTGAGCTACGGGTAAAACCTCATCAAGGTTACGATTTCTATGTAATTCTTACCAGGTAAAATATCATATAAAACACAGAACTTTACGGTTGACCTAATATATCAGAAGAAAAACAAATTATACAAATTAGTTTCAAAAGAATCATAAATTGTACAATTCAGTGTTCAGTCGCAGTTACATGTTCCTTTAAAATTCTTCCTCCTAAAAATATATTAAATAGCAAAAAAATCGGTTTTGTCTCAACACAGAACTTGCCTCAACAAAGTCAACTTTAAAAATATCTTCATTATAATACTTAATAAACCAACTAAAATTAATTTATTTCCTTGTACCACATTAAAATATATTTATTCAGCCGAAAACTTGGCCCATAAAAAATAAAACAATATTTCAAAAAAAAGTATAAAAACACTAATTAAACACATTATAAAAAAAAATATCACGCATTTAAATTATAGCGAATATAATTCTCTTTAAAAAAGCGACAAAATGAAATTAACATTTCATTTAAAATGTTAAAATATTTAAAAAAAAAAAAAAATACTAATAAATACGCAAACCATCATCACCCAGGAAAATATAAATCTTTTTTAAATAGCATAAAAAATAAAGATCTTTTAATTTATATTTAACCCAAAATAACAAAAACTAAATAAAAATCCATTAATGCCGGTTGTTGGTGTCATGTTGTGTTTGCAACTTTAATTCTTTTATTTTCCAAATACAACATACAATAATACAAAACTGTTAATTAAAGGTCTATATCAGCTGTTCAAATATAAATTTATATATATCTTAAGTCTAACAGTTTTCTTTATGTTACTCAAAAAAAAAAAAAGCAAAGATCCACAAACTATTCATTTATTATCCATGATTTTGTTTTTGTGTTGGAAATTATCATGCAACAACATAATATCTATTAAAATATATCTTTTTTAATGGTAAAAATATTATAAGAATT
This sequence comes from Empis livida, assembly GCA_963932195.1. Taxonomy (NCBI): domain Eukaryota; kingdom Metazoa; phylum Arthropoda; class Insecta; order Diptera; family Empididae; genus Empis; species Empis livida. Next base: position 15,553,524 of record OZ010649.1, read on the forward strand.
TTATGCGAGTTATGGTGCACTCAAAAATTCACTTAAGAAAATTGTATATTTAAAGTGAATTATATGAATTTGCTTCTCATTTTTATTTTTTTTTTTTTTTTTTGGTATATTATGTTAATTTATGGTTTCTGTAATATTCTTTAAAATATTATTTATTTATATAATTTATGTTTCGTAGAATTTTCATAGTTTTATTTTTATCTATGGTATGTTTAAGATAGTGTACATAATGTATGATAACAATTATAAGGAGAAACTTATTTAAGATAAACATAAGTGTAGGTCCTTGAAGTGTTGATGTATAGTGTTTATGATCTGATAAATAATTTTAATTTAGGGATATGATAAAATTAAAAATTTTATCAATTTCAAAGGAAGATTAGATTATTCTTTTGATTATATGGACTGTTAACAGTTTCATTTCACCCAAGATATACTCAAAGATAGTACCCCTCAGACGTATGCTACAGGTAGTAGTCTCCCTTCGATAATTCAGTAAATATCCTTCCAGCACATCGACCCATCACCACTTTTTTAATAAACTTCAACAGATTAACTAGCTTGTTTCTAACTGCCACCTCCATGTTGTCAGGAAACTACAAAACATGGTTGTGTCACCGAGTGATAGTTGCAAAGAAAATATTAAATATACTATGGCTAATTTGGGAAATTAATGTTTTAATTCCATATTTTCTCTACAGTTGGCCAAAGATTAATAAATAGTTGAGAACGATCAAATTCAGACACGACACTTAAAATTAGTTAAACCGTGAGAATTTTTATTTTGAAATTCATAAGCAAATTTCTATGAAAAGTTTAGATAAAAAAATCAAATATGAATTTTTTTTAATGAATAATTTGTCATTTTTTTTAATTAAAATTTTTTAGCCGTGAAAAATAATCATAAATATTCAAATAAAAGTGTCATAACTCTCCCTATACTAAACTTAAGATCATCTCACATATTCAATTAATAATTGTTTATGAATTCACATAAAACATTTCCGACAATCTCACAAATAATTTAGATTTACAAATTGCAGCATTAAAGTATGATTTATAAAAAAAAAATTCATTTATATTTTGCGACATTTAACTGACAGCCAATTTTCTCTTAAGTAATTCAATTTAAATTTTCAATTACATTTTTTTTTATTAATTACTTAATTGACAAGTTGAAATATCTGTATATGTTATTTAACTAAATAAATTTATGTTGTGCCAAATCTATACCAGAAAAATTAAATCTCAAGAATTTAATTATTACAAATTAATGATATGATACCCAAATGTAATTTAATATTCTTGCACTGATTTGTATCAAAGGTATAATCAAAAAAAAAATTTAAACCAGATGTTATACCAATACCAAATTTTTATCCAAAAAAATAGACTCGTATACTTTCAGTCTATATTAAGTCATTTTACTGTACTAATTATATTTTAAAAAATAATCTGTCTTAAATTGAACATCAAATTATGATGAGTATATTATAATCTCAATATGTCATAACATTTGATCAGGTTCAGAGGCCATAAAAAAAAAAAATTTTTCTGTATAAAATATTTTGAATGAAATATAATGATAAGTAAGTATAACTCTGTAAATAACTATAGTGTCAAAACATTCGTTTAGTTATAAATCAAATTGAGAAATTGTTATTTTTTTTTTTTGTTGTACCTAATTCTATTTTCAAATTTATGACTGCGGCCTGGATTTTTATTTTATTTTTTCTTGAACTGTTATAACGCACTTTATAGTTCAAAACGATATTAAGGAAGTATATTTTATGTATAGTGATTGTGTCATATATATTTTAATTTTATTATTTATTGCTATCAGCAGTTTTTTTTTTTTTTTTTGGCTTGGGTAATGTAATCAAGTTGTCTACTGGTAGATAGATGAATTATAAGTTAGTTTTGGTATTTTGTATAATTATTATTTTATTTATATAAATGATTAAGATTTATGAGTAGAAAAGGTGTTGTAATTAGGTATATAAGAGAGAACTGGTTAGAATATATATATATATTTAGGATGTAATAAATCATGGTTTTGTTGGAATTTATGGTATTACGGTCATGTATTTAAGATTTTATGTTTTGCGGATACTATGAGGTGTACTAAAAAATTGTAGTTTAAAATTAATAGCTGACAAGTGCATTTCCATTACAAATAAAATTTGATTTAATAACTATTTTATGTTAAAAAAATATATTTTTTATAAAGCTAGAACTTGGCAATGGAAGGAGTTTGATTGATTTTTTACAATTAATATCACAATAATTTAACAGGTTTATGCGTAATTAGTTTAACAGTGTAGCAATTTTAATGATAGAGGAAATATTTAATTACAATTTAAATTTACTAATTTTCATCAAACTTATTAAAGAACTTGTATTGCCTGACATTTTTAATAAAGAAACTTTAATATATACGATATTTAGCTGAAGGAAATAGCATATTAACGCTTTTGTTGTCAACAAATGCTATTAAAAATAGCATTTATTGTCCTTTATTATGTTTCCATGTTATTCATATATATCTACTTACTAAAAATGATTAACAAAGTGTTATATTTTGCTCGTGGTATTTTAAATTGCATATCGTTTCTTAAAACGTACAAAGTGAGTAAATGACTTATTTTGTTCAAAAAGTAACTATAACTTATTTTTCTGTCTACAAAATTGAAAATTAATTTTAAAATTGAGAAGAAAATGTAATTTAAATGAAAATTCATTAACTATGAAAATATTGAACTCAACATAAATTATATTATTAAATATAGCGATACAGTACTAACAAAACCACGCTTTCCACAAAATTATCTTTATATGCAGAAAAATTTGAGGATAAATTTCCAAATCCTACAAAAATAAATCAAAATACACAAATATATTTTTATTATAAATCATACAATAAACAGGCCGAATGAGTGCTATAAATTTGCTCGAATCTGATTCATCAACATATTTTATTTTTAATTTTTCTGTCAAAAAGTATTGAAATGCAAATATTTTAATAAAATGGTTGCAACAATTGCATTCAACAATGCAATTGTTGCAACCATTTAATTAGCCAATAGGACCTAATAAATCTATCACGTGATCTAATAAAACATAAATTAACATAAATTTGCATAAGTTTACAAATTTTTTTTATTGAGGGAATAAAAAAAAATTGTAACTGAGTTAAAAAAACAGACTGAAACTCTTATAAAATTCACCACAAGCTATAAATTCTGTCAATTATAGTTGTAATTTCTTTCCAACCAACCTAATATATCTTTTTCGAAAGCCAAACTTCTAAAATAAGCCTTTTTTTTAATAAATTAATGCAAAAATGTAAAAAAAAAAAATTTTTTAGACATAGATATATCTTGCAAACTCTAGATATATCTATCATAAAAATAAAAAATTATTATTACAGATTAGATAGACAACTGTTCAAATTGACTGATTATCTCCTGTCAAGGTATATTAAAAAACATTATATATTACTAAATTCCCCCTTATTATCACTGTTTGATCTAAAGTGGTTTATATACTGTTTAAATAACACCGCCTCATAGATATATTTTTTTATGAGATATCATAAAAAAAAAAATTTGTTTTATTTTATAAAATACATATTTATAAAAAAATATATATATATATATTTGTGAAAAAAAAAAAAACATTTCATTTATTTTCTATCCAACCACATTAAAAAGGTCTTATGATTATTAATGATTTATGACGTTTTGATAACCTCTATTTTATAACAATATTAAAAATTATAATTTATGTGAATTTATTTTAATATCTTTCCTATTTTTTTTTTTGTAAATCAGTATAGCTTTCAAGTCAGATTTTTCACATAAATATTTACTCTAAAATTCTTTATTTTATGTCGAGAAAAAAAAAAAAAACAGAAGAAAATTATGATGTCTCACTTTTTTGTTTGCCTACTGTGACACGCGGTTATCTCTTAGGTTGATGTTTTTTTTTTTTTTTTTGCAATTTATTATTGTGGCTTTAGGAGAGGTTAGGAAATTTATGATTTTTAAACAACAATCGACAAAAATCATCGACCTCAAGCTGTGTGCATTAAAAATTTATATGTATCTATTCTATAGAAATTATTAAAGTAAAATTTATGAAAATAATTATTATAGTCAAGAGTTTTTTAACTATTATATTTATGAAATATAATTTCTAATTTTATATTAATTTATGATTGACATATGGCTACTTAAAATATATAATTTATAGTCTCGTTTATTTCTGTGTAATTGGATTTTTTTTTGTTGCCTCTATTGATTTAGTTTAGGAGTTTATATGTTATAAAGTCTAAACGGTTGGATTGTATACTGGAAATTGTTAAATGCAATGTGTATGTTTTATTTTTTATATTAATATGTTTGCGGCTGAAAAATATGTTTTGTAGGAAGTAAAATTGAATTTGTTAAGAAAAACGATATATAATAAATGTCAAAACGTATTACTATTAAAGAATTGTAAAAAAAAATTGAGTAAAAGCCGTTAATAATGTTAAATAAATACGTTATTATGAGTTAGAATACTAATATTAGACTGATGTTGATATAAGCTGTAAATAATTAGTGTTTAGTTGGCGAAATAATTAAGTTAAGTAAAACTCAAGATAGTTTAACATAGCCTTCAGCTATTAAGCGTTCTTAGTAATCCAGAAAAATTGTGTTTATGCTTAAATTCGTTACTCTTACTTTTAAGATTCCTAAACAAACTTAATAACTGGAGGCTATATAAAATCGGCTTGAAAATCTTTAAGGTTTTACATAGGTAAACCCCTTTATGTTAACGATAAGTCTCAGGACAATGTTTTTGTCTGTTTGTCAGTCTGTCCAGTATACATTAGTTCAAATTACAAGTTTGCAGTATATTAGAAATACTGCTAAATCATAATAAATATCTAATCTGTATTAAAATCACATGGAATCCCCAGAAAATTCTTACTGAAGAAGGAAACTGATGATTAGTTTGGACGGACCAGCGCCTATCATATAGAATAGGATATATTACAGCAAGAAGATCTTTTGTCCTACAGTGGATTGAGATCTAATATTTCCGTTACTGGAGCAAACAAAAGTTAGTACAACTGCTACTACAAGATGTATAAAACATAAATTTTGAAATAAATTAGAAGTAAATTCTTCTACATATCTTTTTGAATAATTAAAATTTATACAATGGTGATTAACAATTCATGCGTTAGGCGACATTGTTCTTCATTAGTCAAAAATTATTATTTAACATTAGTAAATAATATTCAACAAATTTGCTTATATCACGAATTCTAGTATGGTAATAAATTTCTCAATTTTCAGTCCCAATTTTACATTACAAATTATGTAAAACCAAAGACTAAAAGGATTAAATTAAGTAAATCTTTACTAAATTTAAGAGAAGTCATCATAATTCAACACCGAATCCTAAAATAGTTCCAGAAATTCTGGCTTAGTTTTGGAATAAAATTGACTAGAGAATGTAATATTGAAATTTTATTATGGAACAGTCTATTAATAAGAAATCAACTCAATAATTAATTTCTTGTCTGTCGCCTACGCTATCAGTGGACTTTAACTCATTAGGAGATTCTGTACAAAGTATATAATTAAAAGTTTATTAACCCATAATTACTTAAAAAAATTCTTTTGTTATGTTAATTTACTTATATTAATTATGCACAATTATTCTAATAATAAATATTTACAACTTTTTTATAGGTATAACATTTATACGGACTCCATAATAATTTTCTTTTACGATCACAAAGTAAAATTCTATTTTCCATAAATTTTTTTTTTAAAAAAAATATTGTAAATCTTTTTCTTTATAAATTTTTTTATTTATATTTTTAATGATTATATATTTTTTTTAATATTTATTTATATTTTATGAGCAAAAAAAAGGATCATAAATCATAAATTTTTATTATATATATACATATATAAAAATTATGAATTATTATTACTGGTTGGTGCAATAATATTATAAAGACTTTCACGATAATATATGAATTTTTTTTTACAATAATATATTATTTTCAACATAAATATATGTGTATATATATATCATCTATAAGATTCCAATTTTCTTGTTGATTTGATTTATTTATGAGCAATAAAATTACTTCAAAGATATTTCATTTTAATAAATAATAATTTATAAAAAATTTATATTTAATTTTTTTTTTTTCAGCATAAATTTATTTTTTTTTTCTTGAAATTAAAATTGTTTTTATTTTCTTTCGAGTTTTAAATAAAAAAATATCTTTTTTTTTTTACTTGAAAAAAATTATAATTTATTAGTTTTACTGGAAATTTTGATTTAACAAAAAAAAAAAAAACCATCCAATTTAAAGATTTTTTTAAATTTTTTTATTCAGTATTTATTATTTCAATTTGATATTTTGATTTGCACAAGATTATCAAATTAAATTATTTATGATAGATTTTTTTTAATAAAATAATTTTATTTAATTTTGATTTATTTTGATAGAAAATGATTATAAATTTAATTTTATTTTGGAATATATACTTAAAATCTCGGTTTTTAAGTTTTTATTTTTGGGATAGATTACAAAACTTATAAGTCTATTTAGACAGTTTTTATTTTTATTTTTTTTAAATAGAATTTTGGAAACAAGGTTGATATTTTAAGCTTTTAATTCTGTAGTATATATATTTTGAAATTAAAAACTAAAATAAAAATTTATAAGTTATTTTTCAATATGACTAATGTGATAAGAAATAAAAATTTTTTTTGGTTGTCTTTAGTTAAACAATTTGATGGCATTAAAAGTTAATTTTAATAGCAATGGGTTTTATAGTTTTCATTAAGTCAGAGATATTTTTAAATCAAAAAATGTCGAAAAATTATTAAAAATTTCATTGACGTTAAATTACTTAATAAGTCAAATCACTGCTCTAAAATTTTCATTTCAGTGCTCTAAAATTTTGGTACACATATAACTTTGCCAAGAGAAGATTGAATCTTAATGTCAAATAATATTTTTTTTTTTTTTAAATGTTGGCCTAAAATAGCAAAATCATTATATTAAAATTATGGTATAAAGGTCTAAATGATTGTTGAATATTATACTTAAATAATATTTGACATCAAGGACATTGAGTGGCCCCCTTTTTTAAAAAAAATTTAATCTTTTACTTTGTTGCTGTTTTATTACTTAAAAACTTCACTTTGTATCAAGCAATTACTTACTACTTATAATTATTTTTAATAATATATTTGAAATGTAAATTAACATTTCAGTTAATAGTTTTAATTAAAGTGCTAAAAAAAAAACTAGATATTTACTGAACATTAAATGATTTTTTTTTTTAATAATTATTTTTTAAATTCTCCTGGGGTATGCAAAAATTCATAATAAAATTGTTTATATTTAATATATTATTAATTCATTTTAATGGATAATTTAATAAAGTAATAAAATAAAAATTGTGGACAAAGTCTATTAACCTTCTATACAGCTTCTGTTGGTTTTGACACTTCATGGTCATTTTGATTTTTTTTTTTTTTTTTTTTGGAATATAAAAATAAAAATATCTGTGTCTCAGTGAGATTGTTTAATTATTAGCTTTTAAAAGAGGTATGGTGAAATTACTTATTAATAATTTTTTTAGAATTTAGTTAATAATTTATTGAATTAACGATCAGGCTAAGAGTTTAAACGTACTTCGCACCGCCTAGATTGAATTGTTTGTTTGTTAACATGACGAGTTGAATTGGAGTCTTATTGAGGTTCATGGAAACATGGATTAAGTTGACTTTATATTACCTAAATTTTATATTACCTAAATTTTTCACTAAGTTCTAAATAAATTTAAGAACTTTGTGGAATATTTATGAAATAGTTCAGCCTGGAAGATACATAAAAATAATTACATAAAGGAAATTCGGGCTATGCTACTATAGGAAAATTTAAATTCACACATATCCTACAAAAAGCAGAAATTTTGCTATGGAATTTTATTCTAAAATATGAATTTTTATGTAAAATATTAAGATGAATTTTTTTACGAATTACATAATTATTTCCAGGTTAATCAACACAATTTATAAATTAAGATATGAATTGATTTTTCATATTTTACAGCTGTTTTTTTCAATTACTTGCTTTTCTAATTCTACTGTTTTCTAATGGTAATTAACTACCAACAAATAATATGTTTAAATCAAATAAAATTTCAGTAAAATTCATAATTAAATAAACTTGAATCATAATTTTTTCTATATAATTCCATAGTTTTTTTGGAGCTGTCAACACTTAACCATATAAAAATTTAAATAAGACCATACATTAAATTTAAGATTGTCTCACATATTTAGTGAAGAATTATTCATGAATTGGCATACAACTCTGAAAACAATCTCACAGATATTTTTAATTTAGAAATTAGCACATTTGAGAAAAATTTAAGAAAATACATTTTCTACGAAAAGTCAAAATTTGACTGTGTCATTTCAATCTTAAGTAATAGAATCAAAACCTGATAATTAAATAAAAATGCAACATATTTTTTTTTTTTTATATAATTAAAATTTTTTAATAATATTTTATTTTTTTCTCATTGGTTTCATTCTTAATTTAATAATAAATTTTATATTTTGTGTTGAAATTACTTAATTTTAAAATATAGAAGTTTATATAATTAATTATTTTTTTTAAATACAGTACATAAAATTAATTTTTATATCAATTTAAAATTTATTATTTATTTACATTTTTCATTTTTCATAATTTTTTCTTTTTTAATTTGCTGTTATTTTCGATTGTAAATAAAAATTTTCATTTTTTTTGTGGAAAAACTTGAAAAATAATTATAATTTTTTTGAGTTGTTTTTACAAACATATTTTTTTTTAGAGATTATTTTTAACATAATTTTTTAAGAATATTTTTTATTATCTTTTTTTTTGTAATTAATTTTCATGGAAATTATAAATTAATTAAGAATTTTTTTTTTTTTTTTGACTTTTTTTTTTATGTTTCTTTGTTATTTTAGTTAAATCTATAAATTTTTTACGTTATCACAGTTTTTCAAATGAAAAAACAAATTTTCTTTCAAATTCACCATAAACACCAAAAATTCAATAATATATTTATTTTTATTTTAGTGAAATTTTAAAAATTAATTAAACATTTTAAAAAATGAACACACATCCCATATTATATAATCCTCTTGTCACGAATATATCCATTTAAAAAAAAAAATAAAAAAAAACTTATGTTAATTTATTGATGAACTGCTGCTGAACCAATTCGTTGACCATACATTGCATATGGTGAATAATATGGTCCTAAAGCAGCAGCTGCAGCTGGATTAAATGCACCACCACCAAATGGTGATCCTTGTAAAGATGGTTGCATTGAACCTGGTTTACCATATGGATGATAGCGTGCAGCAGCTGCTGCAGCAGACATTGGACTTAATGGTGGTGTTGGATAACCTCTTGGTGGAAATAGAGAGCTTAATAATGATTGTGCTTGAGATTGTGCTAATGCTGCAGCAGCAGCAGCTGGATCTGATAAATTACCGGTATGTGTACGTAAATGACTAAATAATTCATCGGATGTATTAAAACGTTTACCACAATACGCTTCACCTGTAATCCAACTACATACGTATGGTGAACGCATTTGTGCTTGTGCTGATGCAGCTGCCGCCGCTGCTGCAGCAGCAGTTGCATACGGATGACCCGGCGGTAATGAACCTAATGATGCTGCCATTGCTAAACCATATTTTTGATGTTCACATTGTGTACAACCGCTAGGACATGGTGCACCCATTAACATTTGTTGGGTATGTGCTGAATATGGACAACCAGGACAATATGGATCTTTACAAACTGGTACAATTGCCTCACCGCCAGATGGTGTTTTAATACGTTGATAACTAATATATGGATTATGATTACTACCCGGACCACCGGCACTACTTGGATATCCTTGGGCAGCAGCTGCTGCTAACATAGCGGCATGTTGATGTGTATAACCACCAGCAAATGGTGGACGAAATGCTGGATTTTGATGTTGTTCCATACTAGGTGGACAGCATAATGCTGCTGTTAATGGATTCATACCATAACCACCATTATTTGGTTTATAATTACCATTCATTTGTATATCCTTTGGATGGCCATGTAATATTTCCATACCAGAACGTATTATTGGACTAGCACCGCGCTGTGATGAACCAGATGGTGATACAGTTTTACGTGATTCATTTGGTGTTATTTTACCACCATTTGAATTATTTGAATCACTATTATTACTATTACAATTATTTGTTACACTAATTTCTGGTGAATTAGATTTATTACGTGATGGTACACGAGCACTTGTATTATTATTATTTCTTAAATTATCACTATCACTATTATTATTATTATTGTAATTATTAAAATTATTTGGTGTAGTTGTTACACTTGATTTTGAATTTGGACGTTGCTGTGAATAATCCTCATTATTTAATTTTGAATTATTATTATTATTATTATTATTGCTAATTGTATGATGATGTGATAAAACATTTGTTTCATATGGTTTAAATGCTAGCCTAACTTCAGTCGATGATGGTGTTGTTGATTTTGGTGTTTTAATTGTTGGTGATTTTGATGTACCACCACAAGATTCATTTTTCTTTTTATCTGTACTAACTGATGGTTTAACAGCTGTTGAATCAGCACCAATTTGACTACAAGTTTGTGCTAATAATGCCAATGGACTTTTCTTTGAATCCAACTGTAAATAAAATTTAAAAGAACATTTTAATTATTATAAAGGAAAATTAATGATTTTATTTTATTGAAAATTTTGATTGTCAGTTAATTTAATTTTCAAAAAATTTTTAGAAGATAAAATTTACACCTACCGTTGTTGGTAATGGTGATAAATAATCCGGTTGAAGATATTGGTTATTACCAATTGTAACAACACCACCACCACCTTCTAAAACAACCATTTTATTTATTTTATTTTAATTTAAATATATTATTAAATAATCCACAAAAATATTGGTTATTAACACAAGAAATAATTTTTTTTATTATTATTTATTTAAATCCTTTTAATGTCCTTTTAATCCACAAAACAATATTATTATTATTTTTATTTAAATATTAGTGTTTTTTGCACAATTTTCAAAGTCTTTTTTTTTTTTTAAAATATTTTTCAAATTTTCTTCAATTATATTTTATAGTAAATTTCTTTTTTAAATTTGTTTTTAAAACCGCTTTATATTTCGAAAACGACTTAACTCAATCAAAGCCAAACTCGAACTGAAATCAACTTTACATTACTCTCGACTTACTCAAATTTTTACAAAATTTTCTGAAAGATACAAAAATTTACAATCAATCCAAAACAAAAAAATATTCTACCCCACTCTAAAAGTCTTGCCCCATAAAAGAGATAAACGTATTTAATAAATTTGTTAAACAAAGACAAAATGATTTAAACAAATTTAAATATGGCGTCGATTCGGCCAATCATTAAGCATGCGTTTACCCCTAAATTGTAATTTTTATTAAAAAAATAAAAAAAAAATTTCCCCTCCCCAAAATTTCATTTTAATAGTATGCGTATAAATTAAATGGAGAAATAAAGAGTAAAATTCTCTAGAGAAATCACCAATGTTTTTAAATTCTCAATTTTGAGGTATCATCTCATCATATTGCAATCAAGGAGAATTTAAAAATTTTGAGCTCCCTTTTATTTTTATGTTCTTTTCAAATCAGTGTGTATATTTATGAAAATAATGAGTACAACAAATATCTTCTAAATACCGAAAAAAAAAAAATATGTTTTAATGAAGTTGAAAAATGAGTAAAGATATTTTTTGTTAGATACTTAAGATATTAATATCTTTTAATGGGAAGTGATTTTATATAAAAATTGAAATTATATTTTGTAGGTTTTTTTTTTTTCATAATTTAGATATTTTTTTTAGTAAATATTTCCTAGAACAAGTTGTTAAATTATAATAAATGTAATTTATAATATAGTTAATAATATTTTTTTTTTTTCGAATGAATTAATTAAATGAATTTTTATACTATTACATATTTTTGAAATTTTTTTTAGTTAGAAAAAAAACATTGAATTATGATTTATATATTTTATTTCACATATGAATAATGATTATTTTTTATATATTTATTAGTTAAATGGAATTTTCATGAATTGAATTTGATATTAGTGAATAAAAAAAAAAATATTATGTTAATCATAATAATCATGATTAGATTGAAATTTTCTTTTGAATTTTATAGAATTTTAATTTTTTTTTTTTTAAATGCAGACATATTTTGATATTATGATATAGTAATTTGATAGAAAAAGATTATGTTTAAATAAAATTTAATGAATTTCCATAGAAATTAATAAATGAAAATTATGATATTTTATGATAAGCGGATGTAAAATTGTTAAGAAATTAAAATAGAATATTAATAGTATGTTTTTCTTTCGGATAATTTTAGAAATTTTATTAAAAAATATTTTTTAAATAAAATTTTTGGTGGGATTAAATTTTAGTGATACGGTGAAATATTTAAGATTTTCCTTAAATTTTCACTAAAACTTAATAAATAAGTGCATAACTTTAAATTAGATTTATTTCATTCTGTTCAGTTATTCCATGTTTTTCATCAAATTAATGATTTTGTATAATTTAGCCTAAGAACATATCAACTAATTTGATTTATAAAGAAATAATAAAATTCATATTACCTTGTTCAACATTACAAAGAATCTTTTAAATTGTTTATTTTAATGTAAAATTTCTTAGTTCTATTTTTCTGTTATACAAAATTTAACTAGAATTTCTTTATTCGAGTTCTAGAGGAGTGTATAAATTTTACATATTCAAGATAAAAATCACAAGTTGATTGTTCAGAAAGATATAATTAATCTGTAAGAATTTTAAGTATACTTTATATATAATTTGCTAAAATTAATTGCATATCCTCAAAAAAGTGAGAATTGTATAAGACAATAGGTGGAGAGACATAATTTCTGATATAATTTGAAATAATCTCGGCCCCCTGAATTAATATTACACCTAAACTGTTAGTTTGATTAATCTATTAAAAACAAACAACAATTTGGTCAATTCAAAAAAATCTATCTCACAAGATCCTACAAGGATATGCTTGCTTAAATAAAATTTGAATCTCGTGAGGAATTATAGTTTTTAAATTTCAATTTTATCACCATACAAACTTTTCCGGCATACGTCTTAATATTTGCTGTTAAACGATTTTAATACAAAATAAAAAGGATTAACATATCCTAACTAAAAGTTATTCCCAAATAATCTACATTATTTTATATAAAATTTTATGAAATTCTTCAAAAAAACTAAATTATTTTTTGCAAAAAAAAAAAAACAATATAATTTAAATTGTAGACATTTATAATATCGTTATACCGACGGTAAGATTTATTCTACCATTTTATATTTTCAAGAAAATTGGATTAAAAATTAAATTATTTTATATAATTTCTAAAAGATATAATTTTTAACATAAAAAAAAATTATTTAAATATTTTCTTTTGTTAGTTTATGTATTTAAGATTGCTTTTTATGATTCCTGCTATAAAACAGATAATATTTTATAACCCTCGAAAATAAAATAGATTTAAATAAAAAAAAATATTCATAATTCATAAGGATAATATAATAAAAACAGTGTTTACTGGGTAATCTTAAGTATATATACAGGATAAGTAAAATTTTATTATCCTTTTTTACTATATAATTGTGAATTTTATTGTTTTTTGAAAACATAAAACAACAGAATCTTTTCAAAATTAATAATACCTTTTTTTTTTTTTTTAAAAATAACTGAAGAACATAAAACTTTTTTAATTACCTAATTTGTGTTTTTATATTATTTTATCTAATGAATCCTTGTTCAGGGTATAATCAAAAAAAAATATTTGGAGGATAATGTTAAAAGTTCAGTTTAAGTTCATAACGAAAAGATTATAAAAGTCAAAATGCAAATGTTTTATTTTATTATTGGTCATTAAAATTTTGAGATATTTAAAATTTTATTATTTTATTGATTTCATTTGGGGGAAGGTTGATTTTATACACGCCTTTTAATTTGTAACGTATTGGTTTTAATATTAGTTCCTAAATCAGATTTTAATTTTACTTTATTAAAGATATATTTATTAAGATAAAAAGATACGCATAAGATACAAATTTAACAAAATGAAGTTGGTTGATATTAAAATTATGCAAAAAAAAAAATGTAATTTCTTTTTGAAGAAACTTATTACTGGTAAATTACATAAAATTCTTGTATTTTACAAACTACACTCTTCAATTCAATATTTCTAAGGCTTTGTTCGCCTAAATACGTACAAGAAGATTAGAAATTATAATACTTAGTTTCCCTCAGGTAATTATTTCTCCAAAAAAAAAAAAACTTAAAATACTTGAAATCTTATTTCATAATCCTGTACTCAATCCGAAATAAACACACCTGGACAAACCTAATCTTCTAAAAATTAATCTGTCCATTTACCAAAAAAACAAAAAACAAGACAATGTGTTATAAATACTTAATTACCCCTGTACACACAGTAAAAAAAAAAAAAATATTACCCCATGGGTACAAATAATAAATCTAATACGCGAGGACAACTAGAATAAAATCTTATAAAAAGGACAAATGTAATAAAAAGGAATGCAAATAATAATAATAAAAAATCCCTTTTAAATTATATTTTAATAGAAAAAGACTTAACACAAAATTAAATTCAGGTATAAATCTGTAAATAATTCTGAAATGAAATTTATTTATAAAATTTATGATCTTAACAAGAAAATCGTTTAGGATTTTATTTTTTATTTTTAATGAAGAATGCAGCACACACCCACCTCACACATACACACGTAAACATTGAGCATTAAAAAAAACCTCATAAATTTCTTAGACAATTGTAAAAATAAACCTTAAAGATACAAAAAAAAAAAAAAATAATACCAAATTTTATTACCCAAGGAAAAAAAAGCAACAAAAAAAAAATTTCATTTTGCCAAAACATAAAACATACTAAATTACAAAAAGAAATATAGAAGATGAAAAGAAAATAGTGCAGTTTTCCTTAATTATTTTTTTTTTTTGTGTATTTTATGTTATCTACCTATGGTGTTGTCAGATTTTTTTTTGCATAAAATATATTTTTCACCTTTTTAAAAAAAAAAATAACTTAGGATTTAAATATATTATCTGTATTAATAATATTTTATGACCATAATAATTTAAATAATATATTTTAATTTTTTTTTTCTGTAAAATATGGCCATATTTTATGACAGAATGAACTTTGCACAAACTTATATTTTTGAAATATGTATTATTATAATGATCCATTTTCTGGAGAGCTTTAGAAATATGAAGATTGTTTATAAAATCATAAAAAATTATGTTTTTATCTTCACGGTAGGATATTTAAATTTGGTATTATTTCTATATTCTGAAATAGATACGGTGCTGCATTGTTTTGGGGTAAGTGTTTGAAATTCTTGATCATTAGTGTTTTAAATTATATTCATCGTTTGAAAATAAGTAATAGATTATAATAAAATTGTTTTTAATGTAATTGTGAGAAGTTTTACAACTCGGTAGCATTGCTAGCAGGACGCCAATGTTAAAATCCTTTTTCATCACTAAAAAAATGACAATACAATTTTACAACCGGAAAAAATACTAAGACCGAGGTCATTTGCTAACAACAAATTTTCACTACACGTTGGGAGCATAGGTCGTTAAGTGTAGAATTGCTTTGTTAATGCGACATTTGTTCCTGAAAAATGCATTTTTCCTAGTCTTAAATTACATTTTATCGTGAAGCCATTGAAAACCATTAGTTTATTGGAATTAAAATTTCTTCACTGTACAAAAATGTATGGTTCGAAGTAACTGATAATTCTGTACCTATTCTCGCACCGGAGCTGAACAAAAATTAAATTATTTTATGCTTCTAAAAAATTATGGGTCGCTATTTTTGTTTTATGTTAACACTATTTTAAATCAGCTGATTATCAAAGTGAGATAAGCATTTGCTTCACTCTTTATAAATCGATTGATTCATATAAAATAAATTGACTTTCACTACCTTGAAAAAGTAACAAAAATGATCTTAATTCCTCTTTACTATAGTGTGCAAGAGTTAGCTATAGTGTGCAAGATTATAACTATCCAATTGATATCCAACAAAAAAGTCTAACCATTACAAACCATTAAACTCACTGCATTTTAACAAAATTTATGATTTGGAATTGCAATAAAATCCTTGATAATCTTTATAATGCGAAAGAGATTGTCTAGAAATGATATTTTATGATGTAAAACTTGTAACATTACAAATCTTTATCAATCACTAAATTTAACAAGCTGTCGCATTATGATAATTATATTTATAAAAATTACTAAAATTCCCCTCTTTATTCTATAGAAAATACCATTTAAAAATTTAGTGAAATATTCTGATTTTCTTCTATTTTTCTTTATGGCTAATAAATCATGGAACAAAACTTCAAAAAATATATTTTTTTTTTTAGCAATTCAAAAATTTTTTGCTATATTTTCAAGAAAAAGAAAACTTTGACAAAAAAATATTTTTTTTTCTTTCGTAAAACTTTTTAATAATTTTTTTTTTTTCCATTCTATGGAAAAACCTGAAAATTTGTGTGAGAAAATGTGAAACATTAAAGTAGAATGCAAAAAAAATTAAGAAAAAACATGTTTCCACCTCATTAATCAAAGTGAAAAATTCTTATGAAAAATTTATCATCTTGTCTAATGTTCTCCTTCATTTTTTTTTTTTTCTGTTTTTACTTTTGCTATTTTGGTAGCTTTATGAATTTATGAAGATTATGGGGTTTGTTGCCTGATAAAATTATAGTAATAATATAGATCAAGATTAATTCTATATAATATTTATTATAATAAGTAATTTACTATCCTTTTTTGCTTCAGATTTTATTTAAAATTCTGAAAGTTTTGTTTTGACATTAATATCCTGTCAAAAAAAAATATTACTACTCATAAACATAAGTAAGTGAGATTTTTTGACGGCTATAATTTTGATGGATTATGAAAAAAAAAATATAGAATTTTGTGAATAGTTTAAATTAATAGTGTAGTATGGGTAATATATCTAGTTTGGATGTAGATTTAATTTAGCATGTGTCAGAAACAGTATTTTTCGAACTTCGGGGCAATTTTTTAAATTTCACTAAACTTATAACATTTTTTGAAGGGTTTAATGCAAAAATGTGATTTAAAATTGGAAAAATTGTATTGCTTAAGAAAGTTTGAAACAAGCTTTAGTTGTTTAATTCAGAAATTCGACGCAAGTCGTGAGTTTATTAAAATACATATCCTACAGGACTTCTGGCATAAGTATTATTAATATCTGGTATTTGCTATTGCACTGTACTTATAGAGGCCAGTGTTATTTCAAAGTAATTCCAGCTTTTCAATTAAATTTAGTGAACAATATAGCAAATATTCGAAGTGAGAGTAACTAACGAGATCAATAATAATGAATTACTTTAACCCATTTTAAATTAGTAATAAATTTAATTTTGCTTTACTACTTTACTTTAGTAAGTAGTTTAACTTTTAACCTGCAGATTAGTATACCTGAAAATTTGCTAAATTTAGCTCAAAATTTGCTTAATTTAGTTAAATCACTTTAATACCAATTTGCAAATTTTGAATATAGTTTCCACTAAAAAAATAATACATTTTAGCATCATTCACTTCATTTTCTTAAAAGTCATACACATAATTCAAATTCCTCACAATCAATTTTATATATTAAGCACACATATACTAACAATATCCTTGGAAGTTAGATATTATATAAAACAGTATATTTTTCTAAATATTAAATTATGAAAAGTCCCAAAAAGAAAATTTATATAATAAAAACATATTCACTACTTTATACTTTGTATTTACTAGTTTTTTTTTTCATACATAAATAATGTTTTATGTTTTATGACATAACAAATGTTATATGGTTAATATACAGAAAACATTTTTTTTTTTTTATACGCATCAACAAGAAAAATCACTGAAAATTTATTAAATTTCATATAATTTTTCTTTTGCTGTTTCTAACATTAATTTTTTTTTTTGTACTTTTACGTATTTCCCTTGTGGCAATTTCTAGTACAAGTCAAAATAATATGGGGAAGGGTATAAAACTTTTTAATACCAAAAAAATACTTATTTATAAATATAATAAAAAATTTAAAATGTAAATAAATATATCTTTATGGTTTCTCTCTAAAATTAAAAAAAATATTTTGAATCAAACCCCAAAAATTTTTCCACACGCATGAATAATCATCCAACCATTTCATAGTCAATTGACCGGGTCAGCCAAAGGCGTTCTTCGCAATAAATCGGATATGCCAAAAAAAAAACAGTTGTTGTTTGGTTCTTTATAAATGCATTCGTTAAAAAAATATAAAATAACAACAACTAAAAAATTTTTGGGGCTTTTTTTTTGGTATCCTTTTTTTTTTGTTAAATTTAAAAAAAAATGAAATTTGAGTTTTTTTTTTGTAATTTTAAAAGAATTTTCCATTTTTCAAATAAAGATACAATTATGTAATACAGGAACTAAAATAATTAAATTTTTCTTAATTAAATTATTTTAGTTTTTTTTTTTTATATGTTGGAAGCATAAATTATTCTTTGATCTTTTTTTGTACAAAGTTTTATTTTTTTGGTATAATTGATAATTTTTGGTTTTTATTCTTTCCGGTCGAAAATTATGAAATATCTTATTTCGTTTTATGAATTTTATGAATGAAGATTTTTTTAGTTGTGGTTGAAAGTTTACCAGAAGTTTTATTGAATTAAAATATGGTTAATGATATAAATGAGAGGAAATTATGTGAATATTAATAAAAAAAAAAGACAGAAGTTTTAATTTGATTGTAAAATATTAATTTGAATGTCATAAATTAATAATATTAGAGATTTGAATAAAAATAATTATTTTATGATATATGATTATGATAAAAAAGAGCAATGGTTGAAAATCTCAAAACCGATTTAGTAGAATCTCAGTAATCGGTAGAATTTAGAAGAAAAATTTAATCTGTAGAAATTGAAATGGAAAAAGGTCTTGTCTATTAGGATAATTACTGCTTAATTGTAAATTACCAGAAATCATTTTACTCCGTTTCCACTTTTAGAGGGAGTATACTTAATTCAATATGCAAAATTAATTCGATATTCAATATATTTTCGAGTGGTTTTTTAGCTGGTAAATATGAAAATTGTTTATTGTATTCAGTATATTCAGTTGACTTCAAAAAAAAAACGTTTTGGTGGTGAAAAATCAAACAGAGATTAGCTTATTCAGTCTAATCAATTGATAAAACTGAGAAAATTTGAAACATTTCAAATTTTTAAGAAAGTTTACGGTGACTTAAAGACCTCCTCCAAGTTTTACAATCTTGTTACTACGTTAAAGTGCAAAAATCCGTATTATTTATTAATATACAAAGTTTACATAATTGTATTTAATATTTTCCTAAAACTGATTTACTTTTCTCACTTGTTTGAATAAAAATGATACTATTTTCTGAGGAACTTTTTGGTTTGAGTTTACATTTTCTTCGATCAAATGTAATCTAGTTTTTGTTTCCTGAAAAACTAGTTGGTGGAAAAAAATCGTCATTATATTGCAAAAACAAAAATCAGAATGGAATTACATAATAAAACTATAATTGGAATTCTGTCATTACAGAATGCTCGTAAATAATAGATATATCGACACTTCTTCTGAGAAAATATATTAACTTACAGATTTTTTTAACAAACTACTTTCTATGACATGTATTGATCCAATTTTAATGGTTCTATGTTCTATCACAACTACAAAAAACATGTTTCACCTATTATGAATATTCTATTCCCATCAAGTAATTTATTATAATATACTTATACATAATGCAGAAAAAATATGGAACAGGACGCTTTATCCGTTTCCTGTAAAATTTTTAAAATTCTGCTATATTTTCACGGGAAGTTGTTCGATTTATATTGGATATATCCATATTTTTGAAATAATTCAGATATTTTTTTTAATTAAATTTATTCTCCCGAAACATATTTAAGTAATTATTTGGAATACTTTATATACAAAACTGTCATATTCACTTAAATAGATCATTTCATTTTTATAAAAAAAATATCTCCATTCCCCATTTTTTTTTCCAAATGAAAATGAAAACTTAAATATAATATTTTTTTTTTGTTATAAAATCCTCCGTCTCTCCTTCTTATATTCTAGTTTGGATTAAAGTTATATTTCGCTTTCGTGACCATTCATTTAATCATCATAAATTTATGTATAACAATAACTCTTTTTCCTTTTTTTTTTAAAAAAAAAATAATAATAATAATAATATTCCACACTCTAATCATAAATTATATTTTTTTTTTTTTACAAAGAAAATTATTACACTAAATAAAATTAGAAAGAAACTATAAAAAAACAACAACAAATTTATAGCAAATGAAAAACTCATATCTTTAGCGCATATTATAAGAAGGCGAAATGTTATAAGAAAAAAATAAAAGAAATAATATTAAAAATTATTACTAAAGCCTGAGGCTCATAAATTTTTAAGTTAAACATAAATTACATTTTTATAATACATATATATAAAAATATAATAATACATATATATATGTATCTAAATATGGTGTCATAAATGTTAAATTGTAGTAGTAAATAAATATATTTGTAGTAGTTTTACATGAAATTAATGGCATTAAAAATTATAACAAATAAAAAATGAAATATTAATAGAGGAAAAATGTCTTAATAAATAATTTTCTTATAATAGTTTTTCATTTTTTTTTTATTAAAACGGGAAAAAAATAGTTAAATATCTTAAAAAAAAAAAAATTTATAATTGTTAGCGTGTTTATTATTTATTAATATTAAAAAGCTGAGGAAATTTATTAAAAAAAAAATTAATTAAAAAAAAAAAATTCAAAATTATTTCCTTATTAAAAATATTTTTTTGTTTTTGTTTTGATGGAAAATGTTTAAGGAAATTGAAAATTTTAATTAATTAATATGTATAAAAAAATTTAACTTTCTATTTATTTTTATTTTAAGAAATAGATAAGTTTTGATATTAATGAAATAAATTTTGTTATTAAAAGTATTTTTAAAATTATAGCATAATTACAAAATTACCATTTGATATAAAGTGTTTCTTAAATTAACTGCCCCCTATTCTAGTTTTCGAATGAAACTGTTTGTTCGTTTGGAAATTTATTTGATATTCTAGTTTAACCTCGAATCGAAATAAGCTGTTTAGATTCCACTGAAAAATTCTAGATAAACAAATTTGATATTAAATTCTTATTCAATCGAAAACATTGAATACAAAATACTTCCGACTAGATTTAACACCGACTCAGAATATTTCTATTCCTTCGAAGACTCGAAAAATTTTCGCATATTTTCTGTTCACTCAAGAACTAGGATAGAGTAGACTATACATTTTTTTACGAAATCTTACCAGAATCAATGAAATTCGGTTAGAAATTTTAAATTTAGTCTATTTTTTACCAGTTCAGATTATAAATTTTTAAAAGTATAATTTGGTCTGGGAAATTTATTATGTAAAACAACATTATTTCTCATCTTAAATTTTTAATATTTCATTAAAAAAATTGTTTTTTTTTTTTTTTTAAATAAAATATTCTCTTCAGTTAAAAAGAAAATTAATTTTCCTGGTTGGTATATTAATTTTCAAATAAATATTTTCCAAGCAAATAAAATTTTCTAGAATTTCATCTAATATCCTTTATCGAATATACTTTTAATTCAAATATTCTTTATATAATCTAAATCTAAAATATCGAAAAAAAAGAAGAATTTTCGACTACTTTTGATCATTTGCATATTAAAAAAATGTATCATATTTGAAATTCTCTTATCAATACAACATAAAGGACAGAAAACTGATTTGAAAAATAATTTTCTTCAGAAATATAGTCACCCTTATGGAAAATGTTTATTAAATATGCAAAATACTATAAAATTAATGAATTTTTGTATCAAAGGATAATATTTTTTTTCGGCAGAAAATTGAATCTTGTATTAGAAAATAATTAAATCCTCAATTCAATTTTAAAGGATATTTGATTTTAATTAACAAAAGAGAAAAATCCTACATGCATTTTCATTAGTATTCAATATTATAGAACCTTTTATCAATTTTTGCACACAAAATTTTGAAGTATATTAATTTTTAGACTTTGTGGTGTATCTCATTTGATTAATTCGAACGAAATATCATTTAAATTAGAAATATGGACACAAAAAAGAATATAAAACATTAATGGAAAATGATGAAAAAAACGTTATTGCTTTTAGCATTACCTTTTAATCTTACAGTTCTATATAAAATATTTGCTATTAATCTAATACCATTTTTCTGAATAAAGGAGTTTAATTAAAAATTTAATTATTAAAAATTGCATACTTTTTGAAAATTATTTATTTAATTATACCAATAATTAATTTCCTATTAATTAGAATGAGTTTTTAGTTAATTAGGAAATATTTATAACTCAGAATATGCAAAGAACAAGCCAGCACGAAAAATTACCAGCAGAAATACCAATATTAATGTCCATGACAAGAAGTTGCGGTAGTAGATGTATGATAATCTATTTATTAGCAGGACCAGCAAAATTAACAATTTTACGCATTTTATTACTTATATTTAATGGAAGTTGCTTTCAACTTTGCCTTTAATCTAAATTTGTCAATTATAGATTGGATTTAAAAATGAGTTGATGGAAAATTAAATGATTGTTATAGGAAATATTGAAATTTACTAATTATTAGCCTGGTGTTTGTGTTATCTGATGAAAACTGGTGGTACATTCTAATCACTAACGGAATAAAATAAAAAAAATAATCCTTACCTAATACACCAGACATCTTATTCAGACATTTTTGAAAATTTTGTAATCACAATGAAATGTAATTTGTATTATGATAAGTCTTATTACTAGAAATTCAATCTCAACCAATTCTCGTGAATAAAATCAGTATTATACATAATTCTATAACTCAAACTTTAAATTTGAATGGTTTTTTTATTCAGACAATTGGTTATCAGCATCAATTAAATATATTATTAGTAAATTTCGTATGAATAATTATTGTTTACGATATTCATTCAAAGTAATTAAATTTTAATACCTATTTATTTCAAGTCGATTACTGACTAAGCATAAAAAAATGTTAATTTTTTTTTGTTATATCATTGTAAATTTCTCTAGGAATTAACTTCATTAATCATTAAACTTCATAATTAAGTCTTATTTACATATTTTCATTTAATTGTTACACGAATTTTCCTTAAAAAAACGTATAATTTTTTTTTTATTTTGCCTGTATCTTGAAATGTCTATCAAAATGTCATAAAACATTCTATAAATTATCAACAAAACATGCCCCAAAAAACAGTATATATGCTACCAAAAAAAAAAAACAACATTTTCTTCATAGTTTATTTTAACAAAATTTTCTTTTCCACCCAAAAAAGAAAGGCAAAAAGGATAAAAAAGAAAAAAAAAAGAAAACAGCAAGAATGAAAATAAAAATATCAGCAACACTTTTCCATATAATTTCTAAAACATTTATAATAAAAAGCAACATAACAAAAAAACATAATATTATATATTACACAATAATTTTTCTTTCATGTTATAAGCATTTTTTTTTTATTTCTGTTCTTTCCATTTTGGTTTTGACAAATGATCAAGGGGGAGCCATCAACATAACAAATAACGTCGACTTATAAAATTGATTGTACGTCATTAATTTTCATTCAAAACCATCACAATCATACCGTTCGTATACACATATACATATTTTACTACTAAATTCATGATATTTCTTTTTATTACAATTTTATAATAAACGACTTTTCAAGTAAACTGGTTTATTTTTAAAAATGTAGAACAATATTTTTAAAAAAGAACAAAATAATAAATGAAAATATTAAAAACCATAAGATTTATTTACCCCCAGAAAAAAAAAGTGGAAAAAATGTTTTTTTGGTGAAAAATTATTTGCAAAAAAAATATGGAAAACAGAAAAAAAAAATATAGAAAAATGGTATGCAACAAAAATTTAACAAAATAACAGGGTGAATTTTAAATTTTACTGCAGAATTGGTGTCAGGTGAACTATTTTCAATTTACAAAATTATGGGAAGATTTATAGGAAACGGGTCTTTGTCGAAAATGATTCAAAATCTTCTCAATTTGTTTAAACTTTGACAATTTGATTGATAAAACATTTAGCATATAAGTTTTGTTAAAATTTAAATCTTTGAGTTCAGCCATTATTAATTGGTAGCATAAGTTTAAGATTTAAAATTTGACAAAACCATTTTATTTAATTCATGGTAAATCGATAAATATTTCTATTCGATAATTGGTTCGAATCGTGTTAATTATAGTTATAATCTTGACAATTGGATTAAAACTGTGTAATTAGTAGCTTAACTTTACAATTCTTACAATAAGGCGAAAATCATTTTAAGTTTGAAGAATTGCCAAATTATGACAAATTTTCCTGCTCGACAATGAGTTCTAATCTTGTGCGTTAACACTTACTGTGACAATTGGGTTGATCAAATATTGTGCCTATCTTGATAATTTTTAAATCTAAAAGTTAAGCTACGAGTAAATGATATCTTAAGTATAACATTTAAATTTTGACAAATTGAAATTTAATGTAATTTCAATAAATTTGCCAAAAATTAAGTTTAAGGTTAAATTGTTACAAAATCGATTTTAATTATTGTGAAATTTCGATAATTTTAAGTTTTAAATTTTGACAAATTTATGTTTCTGGTTACAATTTTACTTTAATTTTGTCGACAAATTTTTTGGTTTTGACAAATTATCAAAAAGTCAACTTAATAATTTAATCAATGACATGTCAGTGTTTATTTAATGAATAGAATAAAATAAGAGTTTACTGTAAGTTCAGATTCTAACCATTACTACTTTTATTAAAAAGGAAAATTCAGTTAAGAGTCAATTCTCATCAGTCTGAAATAATACAATGAAAATATTATAGAAAATGTCACTTTCTATTGAAATATACCACCTGACTTGCTCAATAAGACCTTAAAAAATGATTTAAAATGAAATTTTCCGGAAAATACATAAAATATTTTTATCATGGCACATGTTTTCATAAAAAAAAAATTTGTAATATATTTCTGATCATTTTTCATGAGTGTCAGACATTATAAAAAATTAATTATTATGTTTTTACAAATGATTAAAATTTATCTAACATTTTTGATAATCATTTTCAGAACATAAATTTATAAATCATTTTTTAATCCCAATCAACTTGATCATCATCTCATCTATTAATTCATTTTGATTTAATTTTTTTTTTCAACTTTTATAATTACATGGTTCATTAAAACTAAATGTGTTTAACTTATATCTCAATTTAGTGTTCAATTTATTATTATTTCTATCCCAAAAAAAAAAATGTTTCATCATTTATTTTATGTAATTTTTATTCAAATAATTTTATTTTTCTCTTATGTTCTTTTTATTGTAATCGTACATTGTATAAAACCTTTTTTTTTAACGCCAATCTGGGTGGTTTGACAGCAGGACAGATTGGATAACCGCCAGAAGTAAATAAATAGGTTAAAGTTCTTCTTCTTTTTTCTTCTAAATTTTTCGTTTCTGTTTTTACCATTCTTGCACATTTACTGAAAATAATTATTTAACTCTGTGTATAAGCTTAAAAGAAACCCCACTGGATTGGGGAAAACGAGAAAAAAAAACAACTTATAATGCATCCACTATTATGTACGTATGTATAGTTAGTCATTCAATGTTGACGGGTCTAATCTATCATGACCACAGAACAGACAGCTCTTTGGCGGGTGAAAAGCAATTTGAAATAGGTTTTTTTTTGCATACGTTTGCATTTTTTTTTGTTCGTTTTTTATTTTATTTTATTTTTTGTGAAAACATTAAATAATACTTTATTTAGTTTCCCCGTTGGCAGTGGAGCAGAGTAAATTAATGAAGTCAGAAGTTCACATCTAGAAATTGCTTTAAGATTTGTGGTCATCAGTTAAGAGTCAATTCAAATTATCTTAGCTAAAGATGGTAAGCAAGACAAATTGGCGAAAACAATTAAAGTATAGAAAATATCATATAAAGAATTCACGCATTCTTAAAGTTTCTACGAATTCATAGAGTTCTGGTATATTATGTGGTAATAACTGGGACCAATTGTACAAAAGGAGGTTCTTTAATTCTAGTTCAGAAGTTACTCTTAATCGACAATAATGAGATTATTAATTTTGGCCATTGAGTGATTGGTTGGTTCTAAAGGACAACAGGAAACGTCAAAAATCTGGAGTATATTTCTTTCCTGAATAAAGTGACCAACCTAGATGGTTGCACCAAAATCCATAATCAATTTCTCCAGTCTACATTTTACTATCCTTAATCAATTGCTTTTAGAAACTGAACCATCAGTAATAAATATCTTGAAACTTTTCTTCGGATTACATGTTATTTACTAAAAATTTTCTGTTAGATTAACCAGAAATCCCTTAGTGAGTTTATGCATTTTTCGCGTGATGCAATCAAATTTTCGAAAAAAAAAGTATAAAAAAAGTTAACATTTTAAAGTCAGCAAACAGAAAATAAAAACTCCGAGACATCACTCTAACTCATCCGTAATATATATGTATATAATTATACAATGTTTCCAAAATGTAATAAAACGGACTTAGTACGGACAATTTGAAAGACGTTCAACCCATTTACATTTATTTTAGTTTTTTTTTTTGTGTGTTTTTTTTTTTGATATTTTAGCAAGAACATCAAGCAACAAACTCTCTGTTTATAATAATTTGAACATACAGAAATATAAAAAAAAACAGGTGATACCATAGGAAAATAAAAAGGCGATTTCATTTTTAGTTTTGTGCACTTTTTTTTTTTAGAGTGCTGAAAGGTGCAACTACAGTTTACCATCATCAGCAAATTTTCATTTGACTGACAAGCAAATTTTTTTACTTAGACATTATGTTTTTTTTTTTGTTTTTAGTTTTGTACAATTCTTCTTGTAGGTTTCTGGTATAATGGTGGCTCTATTTTTTCTTTTTGTGTTTGTACAACAGTGACGTAAAGGTTACTTTTTTCTCTGTTATATGCTGTAATAACAATGTTTTTTATATATGAAAAAAAAAATATACGGTATATATAATTGTGTGCTTAAAGAGTGTTAGTCCTATGGTAATCAACTGTCCATCAATTCACAATATAATGTCTGAACCTGTCTTAAATGTTTACTTTAGCGGATGTGTTGTTAGTTTGATTTTATGATCACGTATATAGTATGTTAGTTTTATTTTTATATTTGAGTTTCTTTAATTGTAGTTTTTTATATGAGAAATGTTGTGGGAAGTCTTTTTATGGAATGAATTAGTAGAATTAATTTTATAGATTATTTATGGAAAATTTAAGTTTATAAGGAATATGATTTTAAATTTATAATAATTGACGGAAAGAGATTTATAATTTAGTAGTAGTTTTATTATGATATTATTGTCCGAATATTATTCGTCACATGTTCAAATTTTGAAATAAAAGATTGTAGAATCAGCAAAATCTTTTCAATTTTATCAAAGACTAATGTCCCGACATCCTTAATAAATATTTATTTTGGGATTAACAGGTACCGAATGGAAATGTTTCGTATATGTTTAAACAATTTTTTCAAAAGCTAAAACTTTTTTACAAAAATTTGGGGGGAGAAAAGTTAATTATCCTTTATCCGAGCAGTATTTTCCGACTTCAGATTGCAGCGTTAGAAAAATTGAAATAATGATTTAATCTTAAACAAAAAAGTGAGGATTTTGTTCAATTAGTGATCAATAATCACTAATTGATTGGGGACGAAAAGAAAGAAGCCTCGCCAGAACACACGCAGAGTTTCAAGGTATAATATAGTACATTATTATATTTGGGGTTATACCTTGAAACTTTGGGTATAAGAAAACACTCGGAAATATTTTTCTGGAAGCTAAGATTCTTCAACAAAGGGAGTAATAATCCTTGTTTCGTAAGCCAATTAAAATTCTCGTTTTTAGACTAGGTGACAAATCAATTTTTAGAGAGCCATATTTAGACAAGACGGGAATACCAATATATAACTAATATTGTGGGGTAATCACGATTGTTGCACATCCCTATTAATTTCCCAACTTAATGTCTTCTACCACTAGTAACAGATTAGGTTGTACCTGATTAGAGTGAATGAACGAAAATTTTAATCTTGACAGCATAAGAAATTAATATTCCGTGGATGTCCAGGTCTTAAAGTGATCAATCAATAAATATAAAACTTTCACAAAATTATCCACAAAATTTAAATTTTTTATTAAAAAGGAAATTTTATCTTCAATTTAAATTTTAAGAAAGCAATAGAAATAAACAATAAATTCCATTTTTTGTTTTCTTATAATTCACTTAAGTATAAATTCATTTTTACCTGATTTATCTTTGATATTCTATCAATAGCTACCGGTTTTCGAATTTTTTTGTTTTTTTTTCTCATTTACCTCAATCAAAAATTAGTCAAAAACAGAAAGATCAAAAAGTCGCGCCTATAATCAAATATAAATGAATCCTCTTTACACTGACATTTCTTAAATTATAAAAATTAAATACATAGTCAGTCAATAAGAAAAATACAAGAGAAGAAAATTTAACAAATCATTCATCAGTAAAATTATAATCTTCAATTGGGGTAACATGTAAAAAAAAAACCTCTTGAAAAATTTCGGCATTTTTAAGACCATACCCAAAAAAAAACATAATATAATATAAATAATTATAAAAATAATTCTATATCCTTTTTCGTTGTATATATACGTCAATGTAAATAAATATTAATTTCTCATCGTGCGTGGTATTAAAAATTCTGTTGTCGATTATAAAATGCCATCACATATGTCATCCCATGTTCCTCAATATTTCCGAAAAATTGTGTTTTTTTTTTTTTTTTTTTGGTTTTTCTTTGAGTAAATTACGAGATAATTTGAAAGCATCTTAAGAAACATAAAAAAAACAACATCTTTGAACATTTCTTGGTTCCCTACTCAAAGGTTTATTTTTTTTTATCTTCTTTGCTTTCATATTTTTCTTGCATGGATGATGGCCGAATGAGTGTATAATCAAACCATTTGCCACTTTAGCTTAATTTCATTTTACAAAAAAAAAAAAAACGAAAAATGATGAGGGGCTAAATACTATTCAGTTTACATATTATTATGTATATAATGTAGAAGATTGAAGAAGAACACAAATAACCTTATAATTATATTTGAAGGAACTCAACACTTAACAGCTCTTGAATTGAGGATATTTATATTTATTTTGAAAAAAAAAAAAAAAAAATTAAATTTCTTTAAGATTACATTTTAATTACAGTGTAGGATGAGAGAGAGATAGGTACAAAGGAAAAATTTCAAACTATCTTTGTTTAGTGATATTTTAATGATTTAGTTAATAGCTTTTAGTAAGAATCCTAAGTAATTCTTTATAAGAAAAGATGTGCTTAATGCATCAAGTATAGAAGTTAAGAAAATGGTACAGAAACTGCGATTAACCCATAATACTTAGATATATCTTCGGATGTTGTCTCCTCAAAATATGACTCTCTAGAAATTGGCTCATTATATCTTCACATCACCTAAGAATTAACTCCTAACATTAATTCTGTATAGGTTAAAACTTTTTACTGTCCTTAATTGGAGAATCATATCCTCCAGAAGGATAATCCCACAATTGTCATTATATCTTCTCGGAGATTACCATTAAAGCATTTATGGCTTCTTCCCAAGGTCGGTCTGGACCAGATTTCTCACTTTCAGTGGCTTATTATCCACATTCGCGATGCCCACTATCAGCCCTTCCTACTTTCTTCACTCTATATGCATTTCTTTTCTATTCTTCCCGGCAATTTTTTTTAATCAAAATAATTCCAATATTTCGTACTGTGGCATCATAACAAATATTTAATCCTACCCTGGTAATCAAAAATTTCTTTTCCTAATTTGTAGCTGTCGTTTTTAAATGCATTTAACATTTAAATCCATATATTATGTTGTAGTTCGAGTTCAAATTATTATAAATTTATTCTTGTTTACATCAAAACTGATTGCATATATAAATAGAGACTAAAGACGGGACGGAGAGATATAGTGATAATGTTGATGGGCATATCACCAGTGGCATTAAGTATAAGTAATGGCGGCGGCGACAACAACAACAATTACGATGACGTCTTCGGTAATGTTTAAAAAAAACCTAAAAAAAAATTTAAAATTGAAGTGTTGTTTAACTGTCAGATTGTTTTTATTTTTTTTTCGTTTTATTTTTTATTATTTTTATATTTTGATGGTGTCATGGTGGCGGCAAACAGTAATCGTAATTTAGCTATGAACCACACACACAAATAGAATATGATGCGATCGGTGAATTTTCTTTTGATCTTTTACCCAGCTCATTTTCATCTCATTTATCGTAATGTAAAGTGGATTCGAGATCAAATATAAATATAAAAAATGTTTTTTTTTTTTGTAGATATGCAAAACGTTTTATAGAAAGGAAAAAGTGAGAGATTTTTCACACAGACGTAATAAATAAATATAAAAGGAATTATTTAAATTGTCGAAAAATTAGTTAAAATTTAGGATACACTGTTAATTTTAGAATTGTAGCTGGAATAGCATAGTACATCATGAAAGTATTTAAGAATTTATTAGAAGAAGCGATTGAATTGTTGAAATGTTCACTAAATGGTCTTACAATTTGGAGATAGGTAGAGGGATATGACAACCAGGAAATAGAAAACTGAATACTAACTCTAAAATATGGAAGAAACAAAGTTCTAAAGTAAAAAGTCTTGGAGTAAAACGATGCTGGAAATTTACTGAAAATATTGGAAGAATTGATCAAACAGGATAAATTGCAATTTTTAAGAAATTTATATTATTTGAAATTTTGAAGGAAAAGCAATCTGGAACAGATTTTGCACTGAATTTTATTTAGTTTTTTCATCCGGATTTTTAATTTCGATATTGATCGTTTTCCAGGTACACAACTAGATCATTTTGTGTTAATTGCACATAGTATGTTTCTTCTAAACTATACCTTCTTAAATATTACCTCTTTTTTCTGAACAGTGTACTAATAAATTAATGAAAAAGAGGTATTTTTTCTTATATTTAGAGTGATTGTCGGCATTTTTTTTTTCAAAAATAGCATATAATATAAAATTTAAATGTAGACAACATTCAGGCAGGAAGATGTTAATGATGATGATAGATCCGAAAAGATATTAAGATCGTATTTTTTTTCTTTATATTTTTGACATGGTGGGTACTTTTTAACTAAACAACTATAAAAATATCAGCGGTGCGATGCAACATTATTTTATCCAATTCATGTCAGATGATTGGTGTAATATAACAATTTACGCCAAGATCTTTTAATTTATTATCATCTCTTGTCGGCGGAGGTAAATAATAAATATATAAACAAAAATAAAAGATTTTTTTTAACGATTTGCTTTTTGTAGTGCATAATGTGCACTGCTCTGTAAATGATCATAAAATATAATAAAACATAAATAATAAAACATTTTTTATTGAATAAAAATGATTTGAGAAGAAAATAGTTAAATTTCACACTGTGATAAATATAAAAATTTATTTAAAAATAGAAAAATCTACTAATTTATTATGGGGGGTATATAAAAATGTTTAGATAAGGAAAAAAGATAAGGATGGATAATTTAGATATTTATTACATGTATTATTAAATTTATATTATTTGAAATTTTTGAAATATGTTTGACTTAAAACTTTGAAATCAATGTCCTATTACATATTTTGATAATATAAACTGTGGGCACTATTTAAGAATTTGACGTATACATGGTTTCAGCCTCTAATTAAACAATCTTTCTAAATCCTAGTTTCAACAATGTAAAGACAAGTAAAACAGTGCTCTATTAAAAGCCTATTTTTGACAAATAGACAAACTATATTTTTGACAAATAAATACATGCTTTATTAATCTGTTTACACATCTATTTAAACATCGTTTTCTGCAGAATCTACGAAACGTCAAAGAAATTCAAAGATGTGTAAACAGCGATATTTATGCTTATTCTACTAGTCCAGAGGGACGTGTCAAGGCAGAATAAATACGTTTTTCTGTAAAATTAACATTTCTTTCACCAGTGCTAAATTTCTTAATTAATCAGCTGATTATTTTTCACAGTAAATAAATAAAAAATTGAAAAAATTCTTAATTAATGAGCTGATTATTTTTGACAGTAAATAAACAAAAATATTTTCAAAAAATTTAATTTAAAATATACTTTGAATACGGAATGACATGAGCGACCACTGGAATAGAAAATTTCGATAGAATTCGGAAACTTTGGATCAGAACGGTTCTTGGAATAAGCATGATTATTGAAAATTAATAAACCACATTTTTATTTCTCAAAAATAGATTTTACTTTGTCAAAAAATAACATTGACATTGTCATATTACAACTTGACCCTGTAACATCACCAAATTTTGAAATTATTAATAATTTTAATTAACTTAAATAAATTTTCCTAAAACTATATTTTTTATTTATTTATTATTATTATACAAATATTTTCCATTAACCACCCGTTGTCAATTAAAGTGATTTTGCACAGCTTGAAAATGAAATTCTTTCCAAAAAATTCAAAAAAACTTCTTTACATTAATTTACCCTTAAAAACACAAGAGCAAATCAATAATATTGGATGTTTTGTTGTTTTTTTTATTCCAACAATTTCAATATAGTTTCTTCACTTTAAAAACATTAATAAATGTTTTTGAAGTTCAACTACAAAAAAAAAATCCAAAGTTATATTTATTTATTTATCTCGTGAGATATGTTTGTATCGGCATATCATCAACATTTTCAATTTATTAAAATAATAATAATTATAAATGAAAATAGTAAATTCTAACTTTTTGTATGCTTTTATTTTTATAAAGTATATCATAAAAATTAAGTTTAACCACCCCCCTTTGTGTTTGGTGAAGGATATATATTTATGTATCGGACATAAATTATTAATGTCATTTTTGTAAAATGAAATATGTATTGCAATAATTTTGTATATAACATAAATTGTAATAGAATGTTTCAGAAATGTTCTAAAATATTTATAAAATAGAGCACTGCTAGCAGATATTAAGACATGATTGAATAATATATTACATTTTTGGGTAAAAATCCGAGGTGATTAATTAAAATATAGTCGTTTTCTGTTGCAAGACATTACAATTACAAAATAAATAATAAATTTCTTACTCAGTAGGACATTAAGGTACATAAAATTAATAAAATTATGCATTGCAAATATTTATAAATAATTCTATCTAACAAAATTGCAATTAATAAAGAGGTGGAAAAAGGTGTTAAGTGCAGGTTTTAAATGAATACTAAAATTATATACGTTTTTAGTTAAGTAACTTGTTGGTTTAGAAAGGATATATATTTTTAATACAAGTATTTAGAACAATTCATAATTATTTTGCACTTTTATTAAACTGAGAATTTCTCATTATTTAAAAATTCTTCTAGCTTGTGTTAAAATAAATTTGTATACACGGCGGACAGTTGCCTCACCTAAAATTTAAACTTTGAGTACTATAAATATAATAACATTAAAAGTTGCAGTGGTAAGGACAGTTTTTAGATTACCCATCATACTAGAAAACTAACTAAACTAAATATAGTAATAAATTTTTTCTTTCACTATTTTAAACTGAAAATTATTAATTAACAATTCTCATTCCATATTATTTCCAGCTTAAAATTTCTTTAATTCTCATAGAACTTAAGATTAATCTAGTTAAATTCCAATATAAAAATAAATGTTCACTACAATACTTAACATTTTTATATTTCCAAAAAAATTTTCTCAACAAAACTACTCACAAACAATAAAACTTTCAAATATTAAGTATTTAACACTATATATTATATAGTAAGTAAATCCTTCAGAAATATTATTAATATACTTTTCAAAAAAAATATATATATATACCGCCATTAGTAATTCCAGAAAAAGAATTAGTAATAAATTAGGATCAACCCTCCTGAGACCTTTCTCTAAATACATTTGACACACAATAATAAATTCTTTTAAATATTATTTTCTAGAAAATATTATATTTCTATACCAAAATGACATTATATTTACTTAAAAATTAGCAAAAAAAAAAAAATATATATTTATCCTTATTTTTATTTTTTGTGTTATTATCCTTGACATTGAAAAATAGACTTAATATTTATTTATTATTTGAAATATACGTCAGTAAAAATAACCAGAAGCATAAAAAAAAAAATATACTGAATTTCTATTGACACGCACAAAAAAAAAACAACACAATAATTTATTAACATTTCCATTTGTCACCTTTTTGTGTTCGTATTTATTATTATTATGTTTTTTTTTTTTTTTGGCTTTTTTGTGAAAATTCATTGGAAAATTTTCATAAATACCTATGCCGTCAAAGGACATCAAAAGGAAATATAGAATTCTCATATTTAAAAGTACAAATACAAAAAAATTGACAACGGTAAAAAAAACCTGAAGAGCCATCGTAATAAATAATAAAATCAGGATATTTGTTTGTCGGTCCAAGATTGAAATTTATATAAAATTCATTTTTGGACAGGATAAATAAAAATATATATGTTTGAAAATTTCATAAATTGTTATTTGTCTACAAAAAAAAAAAAGGATATACTGCTGAAAAATTTCAATATATTTTGATATTGAAGTATTGTTTGATGGTTTGACTTAAAAACTATTTTAATAAATATATAATAGTTTTGTATTGAAAAGGATATTGAATATGAAAAGGATATTGTGGTATAAGAGGATGTATTGAAATAGAAAATATTTTGAATAGTCTTTTTTATTTTTTTAAATGAATAAATTTTTGTTATTACAAGATTCTTGAAAGTTTTGAAATATCAATTATTATTATATTTTAAAGAGAAACATTTATGGAATATAATTGATTATTTATTTAAATGTTTATCCTTTTTGGTAGAAAATTTCTAGAAATTTTCAATCATATTATTTAAAATAGATTTGTTAAAATTTATTTTCATGTTAATAATGCTTGTTTTTCTGTCATAATGACATTAAATATTGATAAATTTATATAAATATTCCAATGATTCAAAAATAATTCTTTATACAAATTTAATAGATTTCCTAAATTTTGATAATAAAATTTAGACATTAATTAAAATTTTCATAGTTAATTGTATCTAAATTTTTTGACAGATTTCCAAAATTTTGATAGTTATTAAAATATTAAATTTTCTTAATATTTTTTATATAAATTTAATAGATTTACTGACAGAATTATTAAAAACTTTCTAAGAAAATTAATTTAATTCAGTGAAATGGAAATATATTATATATATTTTAATTTTGAGCATAGAAATTTCAGTACTGGTAATAATCGATTTTTTTAGCTCTCATGTACCAGTACTGACATATCTGAAATTATCAGTGCAACAGTGGCAGATTCGAACAACTTGTTCGAAACAGGTTAGTTCAGGCCAATCAAAATATTAATTTTCTTTAAAAGATTTTGTTGGATTAGTGAATTCTATGTTATGACATCCATTTATGACATTGACAATGGACCTATAAGACGCCTTCGTGCGGAAATCACATGAATATCAACTCTGTTCAAATTAACCAACGAAATATTTGATAAAAATACATAATAAAATTGTTTTTAAATTAAATTTCTATAAACTTCAAATATAAAATGACATTTTCAAATTTATGTTGCGAAAAATTTCTAAAATTTGGCATTTAATTCAATTAAATTTAAAAAAAAAAAGACTTTTCTATAATACATAAAGTAGTTTAAATTATTATATGTACTTAAAATATGACATAATATTTCATATATCCTTTTTTTTCTAAGTACAATTTTTTTAAAAATTTATTTGCACATAATTTGAACCCTAAACATAATATTTTAAAATTTATTTCAACATTATTATATAAAAAAAAAAATATAACCATTTTATTTTTTTCACTCATAAAATTAATATTATTTTCTCTTAAAAGCATATATCCTGCTGAGTAATTTATGACTTTTAAGTTTAATATTTCTTTCTTTTTTTTTTTTTTGCAAAGATACATATTTCTAATAGAATATAATGGCAATATTTTTTTTATTATAATAGAAAAATAAGTAAAAGGAACATAATTTTTGGAATATTTTTTCCTTCCATTTTGGTTCAATAAATTTATATTGTGACTTATGGGGATCATAGAAATTATTCACTCCCAAAAATTATAATAAACTAAATCATTAAATTACAATTGTTACAATTTTATTTTTTGTTGTACCAAAAATTCTTTAAATATCCTTAAAAAAATTCTGTAGATTTGCCAGAAAACTACTGCAGTATCAACAATATTTTACTTGAAATAAAAATAATTGTTTACTTTCCAAAAATTGTTTTTTTTTTTTAAGGTAAAAAAGAAAATTTATCATTTCTACCCATTTTGACAATTATTAAAAATATTACCGACAAAAAACACATTTTTAAAGTTTTGATTCATTTATCATTTTTTTTTTTCTTTGGTACACAATTTTTAAGGACATCATAATTTTTTTTGCAATGTCATCCAAAGAAAAAAAAAAGGAGCAGTTTTCTTATTGCAAATTCACCCTTAAAAAAAATATATATATATAAAAAAGACTATCAACAATAATTTTTTTTTTCCTGAATTAGGATTTTTACAAAACAATTTATCGTTATGACACTGGAATTCTTTTGTGTGTAGTTCATTTCGGATGAAAAATGAATCATAAATTTAAATAAAATATAATATAAAAGTATTTTTTTGACTTTTGACAGAATATTTTGTATAAACAGGGTGGCAAAAAAAAAAAAAATAGTTTATAAAATTGTAAGAAAATAATTTTTTCTTGTCAAATCATTTGATAAATGAATGTCCTAGTTTCGATTACATATATACATAAAAAAGAAATGTTCCTTGAAATTTAAATAAATTGAAAAGGAAATAAAAAAAAAAATTTTTTTTTTGGAAGCTGAAGATTATGAAAAAATTTATAGAATTTTTCAAAATCAAAATTACATAAATTTTTTTGTGTAGATTGAAGTACTGAGAAAAATGAGATTTAAAAAATTAGATAAAATGATTCCAAGTTAAAAAAAAATTGTTTTTTTTTCGTACTCCAGCATAGGGTCCTCAAGTACACAGATATATATACTTTTTCAATTTTAAACATACATTTTACTGTAATCTTATAACAGGTACTTATGAGTAAACTTCATATACTACCGGCAGTTTTCCAAGCAAAAATATTTAATACTAATAAATATTTATAATCCTTTACTTCTTCGTCTTCTAAGGCGCAACAGACAGAATCGAGTCTCGGCCTCCGACTAATGGTTTGTTTACATTCTATTACAATTTAGTTGAACTACATATTTTAGTGAATTCCGAACTTTATTCCGGATTTATTAGTAAGTAATTTTCCTTTTCACTCCCCTAGGGAGTATAGGGCTCCAAGTACTGAGTTATCTGCACTTGAAGTTTCTGTAACAGTTTTGTATTGCAATTTGGACCTACTAATTTTTTTTTTTTTATATGGATTCCGAACCATAAATTTCTTTATAGTGAAGAAACTATTAATTGCAACAAGCTAATGGTTTTTATTCGTGAGACATTTGTTGTTAGCAAATGGTCTCTGCCGTTAGCATTTTTCCCAGTCTTAAATTACATTTTTATTATAATTTTATTACTGGTACTCATTTAAAGCTGAGTAAACTTAGACCAACATCGATGTCTCGGACGGGCGTCGAACCCAGTACCTAATGCACCACAGCTTAGCACACTACCACTTAAGCCACCGTCGGTCATTAGTAAGTAATATGTTGTTATTAAATTGATTGGCTGTTAGCATTTTTCCTAGTCTTAAATTACAGAAAATTGATAATCTCTTACTTGTAATCTTTTACTAATTAAAAGCTATTGTAAATTTTGGGATAAATATGAGAAGAATTGATAGAAAAAATATTTTATTAATAATACTTTTACAAAATGAATTGAAAATATTTCTAATAATTTTAGATAATTCAAATAAAATTATCATAAACTTTATTAATAATGATGAGAAAAATCTAAATTATTACCCCGGAGCAGATAAAATATATTTTAATATCAAAATATGGTAATAATCCTAATGATAAAAATGAAAATGAATAACATAAAACCCATTAAATTCCATTAAAAGTTTATTTAAATGTTTTTGATAACTTTAAATATCTTAAATTATGTAATCTTAATGTAAACCTAGTATTTATTAGAATTTTCTGTAAGTATTAATGGAATTTCTTTCTTCTTTTTTTTTTGGGGAAATTTATAATTAATTTTGGATATTAATTTAATCATTTACTTTATGTAATCTTTTTATAGTCGTATTTCTAAGATTTTGGAATAAATTCTTTATTAGTATAGTCAGACAAAATTAAATTCAACATGTAATATATATAGTAACTGGGCAATAAACAACTCATTGGCCCTTCAGGTAGGTAGTTTTTTAAAAATTAAAGTAGTAAGAATTAAAAAATATAAATCGCTCATTCAAACCAAATCTAATATTAAGTAATTCCAAATTTCAACTAATATGCTTTAAACACACTTCTCAAAATAACTTTAATTTAGCAAATATTAAAATTAGTAATTAAACTATAAAAAATAATTGAAAAAGTTCGAAGTTACTTAAATATTTCCCAAAGGATATTACAAAGGTATGTAATCTAAGTTATGTAGTCTGTAGGCTAATGAGAAATTGGACGTTCTTTACCAATCTAAATCAATTTTCCAGTTATTTCATATTTTATGCAAATTATAGACCAGTCTTTGATAATTGTATAAACCTGAGATCGATGTACCTTCAACTTCAACCAATGTAGTACAGGAGGCAACGACGAAATAATTGCAAATAAGTAATAAATTAGTTGTTATTGGAATAGGATGATTGTTCTTTAATATGCTTTCTGACCATTTATTGACTCTCTGTAACTTCAAAATTTAAGTTTCTTCACGTATATTATCAATGTAGACTGACAGCTGGTATCTTAGCCAGACACTGAGTTTAGTCCACGAAAGCACATGCAGAAACTCCAAGACCATGAATAGAAAGAAACTTTTCAATAGTTTTTGTGCCATTGCTGGACGCTAATACAGCTTATTCTGGGATAACCATAAAAGTATGGTAACCGAACACTTCTAAAACTACACAGAGTCTTTTGACTTCTTGAAAACAAATAACCCCCGGTAGTAACGACGTTTAACTCTTCCTAGTAGTGGTATCTTTAAGAATTATGCGATGTTGTGCCGCCACTAATGTTACCGATTTTTACAGATTTTATATTTTATAATCTACTATCCTACTTTTATAAAATTTCTTTACTCCTGTCGTTTTTAGTTCAACAGCGACAAAACAACTCGTTAATCGCAATTATAATTTAAAAATTTTGTTAATTAAATATAAATAATTAAAATTTTAACTAGTTTAAAACCTAAATATTCTTCTAAAATACAATTAAGAGCAAACTTTAACTAATCTTTAAATAATTAGCATATTTAAATGTATTCACTTTAAGCGAGAAATTTATTATTACATTATTAATATTTAAATTATTTACATAACCTAAAATGAACTTCATAAAAAAACATAGTAAAATTAGAAAAGGGGGAAAAATCTATTATTAAAAATGATCATATTTTATATAACTATAAACAATTCGGAAAGATATATTTTATGAATGACTTTAAAAAATCTATTTACCCTATTCTTCATGTTGTTTAAATAAAAATTAAACTTAAAAAGTATCTTTATTTAAATATGTTTTAATCCCTTTTGTTAATGGACTATTTTTATTTTTTTGATTTCGATTTAATTAAAATTTGTGGTACTATCAACCACATATTTTTTTGCAAAATATAATAATATCATTTTCATATATTACCTTTTTTTATGATATGGTTTTGCAAATGGTTTATTACCTCTTTGCACTAAAGGGCCACCATTCTCATAAAATACACCCATCCCTCGCTTTACGGAAACAATCCGTTCCTGAAAAGTTGTCCGTAAATCGAAATTCCGTAAATCGAGTTTTTTTAAAATGTTTGTACAAATGTGTATGCAAATTTTGTACTATGTACAAATGTGTATGCAAATTTTTTATTTTCCGTAAATCGGTCGTTGTTTGTTTAGTTATCATTCTGGAAATCCAAAAAAAAAAAAAAACTGAAATATTGTAAAATGCAAGGCCTACTAGGTCAGCTTAATATTTTCCGTAAATCGAAATTTCTTTCCGTAAACAGAAACCAAGAATTAATTTTTCAATTCCGTTATAGCGAAATTCCGTAAATCGAGTTTCCGTAAAGCGAGGGATGAGTGTATAAATAATAATTCTACCTACGTTTTAATTTTTTTTTATATATTATATACATATATGTATAATTTTAATTTATTATACCCGCGCGGCTGGTTTAAATATACAGTCACAATTTATCCTGCCATCATAAAATGTTGGCATTTTTTTCATTAATAATTAGCATATATGACAGAAAAGTGATGAATTACCTGTAATAATGGAAACAATTATTTCTTAGGGTTAATGTCAAAAAAAAAAAAAAAAAAACAACCACTTTTTATTTTTTGTTATTTGTATAATTTATGAATTTGAAATGCATGTGAGAAAATTAGCATGCAAATAGATTTTAATTTAACAGAGTTATTTTTTTTTATATGTATTTTATGTAATTTATTTTAATTTTTTTGGCTTTTGTTTCCGATATAATGCGGTTCGTTGCAGATAAGATTTGAGTTTTTTTTAGGGTTCATTGGGCAGAAGGAAATGAGATCATTAACAAAAAAAAAAAAAAAATTTTCAAGATTTTATTCCCAAAATTTTTTTTAAAAATATGTTTTTTTTTGTGTAATATATGAAATATTATGATTTTTCTGTGGTTTTATTTTTTACATAAATTTATTATTATAAAAAAAAAAAGGATGAGAAACATTAAGAAAAAAAACACATAAAAAATTATCATTAATTTATGTGGAAAATTTTTACCTTGTAAAAAGGAAATTATTATTATTATTATTATTTATTGTTTTAAGGTTTTACTTAAATTGAAATATTGATGAGGCGTAGAATTGTAAAAATTTTAATGATCATATTTTTTTCTTGAGTTATATTTGCAATAAATTTGATTTTTAAGAGAGAAAATTAGTAATATTTTACAATTCTACTGAAACAATATTAATTAAATAAATATTATAAAGTATTATGAGAGTCGCGGTTGTAAAATATGAATTCTTTGTGAGAAATTTTATCAAATTGATATTTATTTTAAAATGTTTACTATATTTTGATCAAACTGAAATATTTATATACTATTCCCTTAGTTTTCAAATATATTTGTATAACTTGGGTTACCAGTTGAATTTTCAATATGTACCTATGCAACGAAACCAAGGACTCTTTTTATACCATGAATCGTTAAGTCAATTGCCACCAAGTGTATGAATATAATTGCGACATTTTAAAAAACTTATTAACTTTAATTTTCAGGCCAGCATAAAACACCTGTTGAAATTTTCATGCCAATGGTTTGTACCAGTATAACCAGTATCATAATTTAATATCGAAGTACTCTTCAAAACTAAATAATATCTTTTACAATAATACTTTAGATTATTTTCAAGTCAGGTCAAATTCAAAATTTAATATAAATTTCCAGTCACTTTTATAGAAATGGCTCTGCGTTTATTGCATTTTACGTATAAGTCAAATATTACATTTCGGTGAGTAAATCTATTAAGAAGTAAATTAAAACAGCAATTTATCTTTAATTAAAAAGGAACCGACTATAAAATGTCATTTATTTCTAGTTAAAAAAGGATTGACAGGAAAATATTTACGAATACATTTCTGCTACTAACTAGCCCTATATTATTTTAACACTTATCCCCTTCTTGGTAAATTAAGTATCCGTCTCCCAAGTTTTAGCTTTTTGTTTTAATTTTTAAAGATTGAAAAACCTGCCAACAAAGATAATTCATACATTTTTATGGAATTTAATTTTTGATTAA
This sequence comes from Empis livida, assembly GCA_963932195.1. Taxonomy (NCBI): domain Eukaryota; kingdom Metazoa; phylum Arthropoda; class Insecta; order Diptera; family Empididae; genus Empis; species Empis livida. The sequence goes on from OZ010649.1 coordinate 15,595,969, forward strand.
TACTACCATTTGTACTTCGTACTACTCATTGAATTTAAATTTGAATTAATTGTTTTTAACTGTACTATAATTAAAAAATCTACTTAAATCCAAAAATATTATATACCATAAAATTATATCACCTTCTGCTTCTTTTGAGACAAATTTACTTAGCTTAGAGTATATAGTACTGTCAACAAATTTCATTAACTTCCATATCAGTTAACAAAATTTTCCAGTATTAATTTTACTTTAATATAATTTTAAATTTAATGAAATATTTTTAATAATTCATAAAAATTTTTTATTTATTTTTATTATTAAATAAAATCAAAAGAAAAAATCTACATAATAATGTCAACGGCAAAGTTGCTACAGCTACCCTCCTCAGGAGGATTAAAATTTTATGTCACTTCACCAAATTTGTTAGTTTATTTATTTATTTTTTTCTAGTTAGTCTAGTAAAAATAAAATTTATTTTATGATTTATGATACATAATCATAATGACATGTGCATGTATTTAACTTAACACGATCATCAAACCGAATGCTTATTCATTTTGACATTTATTATTAACAGAACAGAATTATTCTTGCAATTCTATTTGTTATTTATATTTGGTCTACGGATGATCTTATCTCTCTAGTAACGCTAAGACCAAAACTAAACATTATTTTTATGTGTAATAAAAAAAAAAACATTTATAAAATTTATGATCTATATATTTATTTATGTTTTTTTTAGCTGCGTTCAACATAAATAAAAATTTTTTAACTTATAAAGCAAAAGAATCTATTTAAATTAACAAAATTTTAAAAAAAATTTTTTTGTACATCCTACTCTTAAAAAATAATAATAACAAGTAAAAATGTCAGTGGGGAATTAAACCGAAAATGTCAATGAAATTTATTATTATACATTACCTTTTTAAAAGAAAAAAAACATATTATTTTTATTTGCACATAAGATTTAAAGACCTTTATGTTGTTCCGCAAAATAAGATAAGAAAAATATTTTTTTTAAACAATTTGTTTTTTTTTTATTTTTGGGAAAGAAATGGGTTTGTTTTATAGAAAGATTATTACATTTTTAGACTAATTTATTTTCGGCATTAGATTTAATTTTTTAGCTCGAAATTTGTTGTGATTTAATATTGTTTTATGTACAAAATTTAATATTTGATGTCTAAAATAAAAACATAATTTACACTCAAATTGATATTTTTAAACTTTTTTAGATCAGAACAATTAAAATTTATTCGATGCATCTACTTATTGTCAAACGTTTCAAAATGCAATGATTTCGATGGCTAGTTTGAACAGTAACGATCCAGTAACACAAATTGTCATTTCGGATGGTACAAGAAATACCATAACTCCGGCCGAAAGATGAAACTAGGAACCACTTCAACGCCCAAAACAGGAGAAAAGTTGCCAACATGCTGGAAAGAAATTTTCGGAGTCGGTTGAATGTAATAGTGGCATGTAAAGCCGTATAAGTAAATAACTAGGGTAGGTTTAAAAGGGGTTTACTTTACGGCGGCATAGATTTCGCTGGATCAATTGTGATCGCTTTGTACGCTTTGCAAATTTCGCTTTATTCCATGAAGAGTTTGATCCTTCATTGTGATCGCTTTGTATCGCTTTGTAAATTCCGCTTTTTTCCATTAAGAGTTTAATCCTTCATAGAGATACACCAGCGAGTGCCGGTAAATCGTCAAACATAAAATAGGCCATGTATTTGTACTTGAATCTAATTCAATATTTGTTTTTGGCGCTGCGGCTCGTGAACAGGCCTTCTATCATAAAATTCTATTGCAATTTCTACATTTTGATGGCTAAAAATTATACTATACTATTAATTTAGGGCTCAAAACTATGTGCCTATTTTATTAATTTATTTGTAAAACTACATAGAGTCTGTCTATTTAATAAGCACAAAAATTTAAGAAAATTTTCTCAAAGTTAATCAGTAATAAAAAAACAATTTTGTTATGTTTATATAATTCATTTAAAGGTCTCGACTATTATTAATATCAAAGTTAATTTAAATGGAATGTTTACATTTTTTTTTTATAAGCAATGAGATATTTATCAACAATTTTTAGAACGGAAATACATAAACATTAAAAAAAAAATGATATAATTAATTGTTAAAACTTCAGCTAAATCATAAAATATTAAATATTACTCCAATTTAGTAATCAAATTGAGGAATTAAGTTATTTATATATAAAAAAAAAAATTATTACTCAATTACAAAAATAATATAATACTTGTATCTTAAAAATTGTTTTAAAATTATATGGGTTGAGTTATGTTAATGATTATAAAAGATTGTTTTCATAAAAATATATTATAAAAGCAATTTAAAATTTTAGAGCAAAAACGAGTATAATTCTAAATTAATTAAACAAAAAATAATAATAAAAATTTTCTGTGTAATTTCAAGGATTATCATAAATCTTATACAGTTTTTCAAGGTCCTTAAATATTTTGAAGATAAAATTCCATAAAATTAAAATGTATCAAGTCATAAATTTTAACTTTGAACATAAGTAAGTATAATTAAGAATTATTTTTTGTTTTTTGAAAGGACCTTCAATAAATAAGTATTAGTTTCAAATTACTCTCAAATATTATAAATTATTATAATGTCCTTTTTTGATATCTTAATTTTAGATAATTTTTGAATTACAAATTTTTACCATAAATTATCACATTCCAATTCCAACCAACCTAATATATATTTATGACTAACAAATGTTGAGTAAGTAAGTAATATAGCCAACCACTTATGCACAATAAATATTAATTTAAGTGGTGAATATCCTTGCTGATTATATTAAAAAAAAAAAAAAAATTTCTGTAATATGAACTAATATCAAATTACTTGATTCTTTGTTTAAGTGTGGGCGGAAATGGTTTGTCTTGAATAAATGTCATTAATATTCAAAAGATAAGATAATTATTCCATAAATAAAAATGCATAATAAAATAAAATTAAATAAATTTTTAATAAATTTAAGTGTTTTTCTTGTTTATATTTTAATCAATTATTCTGACAGTTGGTGATTATTTCAAAGAAAATTTATTATATATATCACAGTTGGAGAAAACGCTTTGTTTTTTTTATTTATTTATTTAAGTGTAGTATTTTTGAGGAGTGATGTAAGGTCAAAAAAATTGAATTTAGTTTAGTTTGTTTTTATATTTTTAGATTGTAGTACACTACTGTTTTTTTTAATAATTATTTAAATTTATTACAAATTATGTAAGTAATTAATTTTAAAACAGAAGTGTTCATTAGGTTTGTAATATTATACTGTAGTTAGAATTTTTTTAAATTAATTTATGTCTTATTTTCATATTTTCAGGTTAGGAGAGAGTTAAATGTCACGTAACCAACAGAAACTCGATTTGGAATCTACCAACTGCTAGAAGAATTTGGAACAGGACACTGAAATATACAAAAATCGCATTCAATAATGCACCAAAAAACTTAGACCTAAAGTTTTAGGTGAAGACTTTGTGTTGAAGAAGAAAAGTGTATAATTGCTACAAGTGAAAGCCTATAAAATGAAGGACGATAAAAAATGGTAGTTGGATAAATAAAATGCATAAATTAAATAAAAAATTACTTAAAATTACAATTAGTACCAAATAGTCCCAGATAATTTAAAGCTCCAAAATTATATGAAAAATATATTTCAAAATCAAACTAAAATATTTTTATTATAAACAGAATGTTTTTTTTTCAAATATCTACAATTTTTCAAATAGCTTCCCTGTAAAATTCTTATCGAACAAATTTCCCATTTAATTCACTCGAAAAATACACAAAAAAAATCCTTCTCGGATGATTTTCGGAAAATTTCTGAAACTAAATTTTCTTTCACTAATTTTCTTAACAAATAATCAAATAATTTTCAATATTCTTTAATTACAAAATTAAAAATTTATAAAAACAGACTTAAAAATCCAAATGTTTTTTTGTCCAAATTGTGAAAATGTCATATCAAATTAATTCTACTTGACAATTTTATGCCCCGCTTCAAAAAAATAAAAAAAAAACATAATATATAAAATTAAAACATATAAAAATATTAAAAATCTTAAATAAATGTTCCAAATCATTAATAAATGTCACAATAAATTAACATTCAACAATATTTCGACTAATAATTACGATGAAGAAAAAAAAACAAATAATGCCGAATAGTAGTCAATTCTATTTATTCATCTTTATTATTAAAATAAACATCCTGTATGTGAAAAAAAAAATATTATATCTCATTAATTGAAATTAAGAAAGAAAACCTCTTTATCAAGAGCTCTACACCATACTTCAGTATTTGGGTATAAAAAATGTTCATATCCATAAAATTAAAAAATTATGAATCAAAGCTCTTTAAAAAATATTATAATATCTAAAAAAAAACCTGGTGGTTTCTATCATTCTATCCATTGACAGCTACCGTCCATCATGCGTAAAATTTCTTCAAAAAGAAAAAAAATTGAAAAGAAATTATTATCATCAGAAAACAGTAGTGAACTAAAATAAGGCAAGTCAAAGAATCAGTTTTTATTTAATACCAGGGCTGAAAAATAGTTGGTTTGCGGACAACATGTATTTGTTGCCTAAAATATATTTAGGACTGACTGAATTTCGTGCAAATTTCGAAAATTTTGTAGTATTTTCCAGGAAAAGAAATATATTTTTAGAAAATAGAATTTCTGTAAATAATTATAGTTGTCAACCATGTAACTAAATTCTTTCCTAACACATTTGTAGTTGATAATTAACTTTAGTCGATAGTTGATAGTTTTTAGTAAATTTGGAGGAATTGATGTATAAAGTGACTTAACTATCAAGGATATTCTTAGTAGAAATTGAACTTTTTGCATTAGCGTCCATTAATTTGACAAGCATACACTGATTTCTCCTAAAGAAATGTTTTGTCCGATTTCTACATTAAGATCCTGGCCCGCAAGCCATTATCAAACTTCCAGATCTGGTTTCAAGATTTATATTGTCGGCGTTTTTTCTTTGATTTCTATATTATTATTAAATTTTTTTTCCATTTCATCGCGCATCTTAAATACATATTTCCTTTCCATAAAGATAAAATAATAAAATATTTGAAAATTTGTATTGTTTTCTTTTGAATGCCACTACAGAAAACCGACCTTGTTTTAATCATCTCACCAAAAAAAAAAATTAAACTTCTAACAAAAACAAACAATAATAAAAAATCTATTTTTAAATGAATTTGACAGTCGAATTTAGTTCTTATTTTCACTCTGTGTGTGTGTATGGATCAACCAATTCTTTTAAAACAAACATTAAAATAGATAGAAAACATATGACGCAGCATTAACAAAAAAAAAAGGATTTTTTTTATTTCAATTGTTTGCGTGTCAAAAAGTCGCTTCTCGCACATTTTATACAAGATTAAAAAAAAAACACACAAAAATATACCTTTTCGAATTCACCGCATTTTCAAAAATAAATATAGAGAAACTTAATAACTTTGTTGGAATTCTAAGACAGAAGCATTACAAAATAATAATAATAATAAAAAAAAAACAGAAAATCTTAGTGGACACAAAATCCACAAATTAAATGCTGTGCGTCAAGCGTACCGGTACAAATCAAAGAAAATCAGCAGGAATTCCCAAAAAAATAATAAACAAAAAAAAATACAAGCCACAGCACCAGACGACAACAAACCAAAAAATAAAAATAGTTATAAATTAAAATTAATTTTTGGATTAAAATTTATGGACAATTCGAGGAAGACATTGTTTTTTTTTATTAAATATTGAAGACAGCGGCTCTTGTTAAAGTAAATTTTAGGAAAAAGGATTTTTTTAATAGGACTAGAGATTTTCAAATGTAATTTGGCAGTCAGTAAGTGAAATTTAAGTTTCTCAACGTTATTTATAACGCAGTTCATGTTTAAGCACCTAATTACTTCTTCGAAGTAATATGAGAATTAGTTTAACTAATTGGCAATCATGTGACTAAGGCAAGATTAACAGATAACAACAACGACACGAAGAAACTCTCGCACCAGGAGAGAAAGAAACTCTCGCAAGAAAAGCAGGAAAGAGCCCTTGCAGTACTTCTGTGTCACTGTCTGGCACTCGTACGAAATGAAACTGCAAATATTGGGAATACACTGTTGACTGAATTACAGGTAATCTCAAAATGTAGCGGACTATAAGAATCCTAAAATTCGCGGAAAAACTTAAAAACATTTTTGTTCTTCTCGAAAGATCTGCTATATTTCTCTGTTAGATACATATGTATCTCCTAAGGAATAGAATTTTTAAGGCCGCTGAAACAGCCACTGTACCTTAATTTAACCTACTTGAATCAAGTAGAGTCTAAAATTATTTCAAAATACATTTCAATCTGATTCGAAGAGATTTCTTAGGCAAGTTTTACAAATTGGTCCGTTTCTGATCAGAGTTTTGTAAAAAAAAGTAATTTTTAAAAATTATTTCTATCACTTCTCGAATCTTCCTATAACTTGTCACGACTTTGATTATTCTCCTATTAGAAAATGCAAATCATATAATAATCAATTCTAACCATTTTTCTAATAAATAAAAATCGTTTCCTTTGATCTTTCATTTAATTTTATGCTTTTTATTACACCTAATAAAACATTATACATATATATATTTTTTTTAGATATACAATCTAACATATTGTCCGTTAAAGCACTATGAATCATAATTTATAATCCAACAATTATTTTTCTATGTTTTTAATGTGTTTGTCTACATAAATAAAAAAAAATTGCAATTTACTAAATTATTTCTTGATTATTTTATGATTACCGACACATCTAATAAAATCATAAAATGTATAAATATAATAATAAACAAGAAATACCTGTATTACTATGATAATTATATTGTCGGCATTCAAATAATATTATGATTATATTAGACTTTAAAAATAGCTAGGGCTTAAAATAAAATACAGAATGTCTTCTCTTATATATTTAGGCCAAGCTAAAAAAAATTTTCTAAATTGGTTTTTGTTGTATGTCATAAAACTGCTTGAACAACAATTTTATTATAAATTTTTTTTTTAAAAACATGATCCGACTGCGGATACTATAAATTGAGGGAACACACACATTTTGGCATCAATTTTGAACAAAAAAAAAAAATATATCTATATAGATAAAAAAATTTTATAGGAATATTTAATGAATTTTTTATAAGCATAATAAAACTTCATAAAATTTATGAACCTAAAAAAGGAAAAATAGCATATATACATAAAAGTATTATACTGAATTAGGAAAAAATTGTAAAAAGTATCAAGAAAGACTAAAATATTTATATTCCAAAAAGATAAGAAGAATATATGTTACAGACCTATGAGTTATTTTGGAGGCATGAGTATGATAAAAATTAGGGTCAATTTGAATTATTAATTATATTATAAAACCATAATAGTTTGTCATTTTAAGAATTTGATTTTGAAACTAAGTTACATAAATTGCGTATGGTTTTAACAGTTTGACTCTATTACTTTTTTATCATACGGTTATAATTCTACACAGATTATAATTCATTCTTCAAATTAAAAATTTTGTTACGGAAAATTTGTAACGTATAAAACCTCCCAAAACGAAACTAACATATTTTGTGATAAACAACTAAAACGTCGTCTAATTTCGAACTTTTTCAAATTATTTCTTCTGCAAAATTGTTTATTACTATTTGTCTAGCAGTATGAATAATGACACTATCTTCTTGGTAACAAATTTAAAAGTAACTTTCCAGTAACCCCTGTAATTTTTCTACATTGTCTGAATTTACAAATGTCTGCACTCTGCAGTAGTAAAATGCAAAATTACAATTTGAATTTTTTTATGAAAAATAATTTATGTAAAAAAAAAGATAAATAATATTACAAACTTTCAGTGCCACCCTGTATTATGTATGATTAATTTCCTAGTTTATAATAAATATGTCTTAATATTAGAAGATTATCATATTTTTATTTAATCATAAAATTTAAACTTTAGTTTAATGATTGTCGAGTGAAAACTAATTCCTTTAATTGTACTTTATTATAATAAAATATGTAATTGCATATACGCGGAATTGAAATTTGAAAAAAAGAATTATGTATTATGTTTATCTAAAAAAATTAAAATATTTTATGATCACTTTATAATTATCCTTCTTTTTAATTAATAATTTGAATTAAGTAAATAATTGAAAAGTTATTGAAATTAAGGAAATATTAACTGCCATAATAGAAAACTTTAGAGCGGGATGCTTGAAATCTTCCACAAAAAAATCTCTAACTAAAAATCTTCATAAACAAAATCATGAATCTTGGATCCGGCTACTTGCTAATTTAATGCAATTTGGGTAATTTGTATTTGGGGAAACAATCATTTGTCCTTAACCGAATCTTCTTTAACGAAATAAAGTTTGGAACAAAATAGTTTTGTTAGTTTTAGGAAAGGACATTAAAAAATTGGTTGAGTTGCAATTGTAATGGTTTTTAATCTGGAAGTAACATTCAATATCTTAAATATCTCATTCTTAAATAGTATATTTTTAATATTAATTTTGTAATTTAATTGAAGTTTCCATTTAAGCCAAGCTATTATTTGCAGTCATACTCTTTAAGTTGATTATTTCACACTGCTTCCTGGATTTTAGTAACCTTATAGTAACTTAAATATATAATAAAATATGTAATTGAACTGGTACCAATGACCCCACCCAACAATTGAAAATTTCTAGTTCATAAAATCAACTGAAGTGTTTTCAGTTGATAATTGGTGCTGGAAAAATCCTTATCCAAAACATGTTTTTCTACATATTTTTTTGTACTTCACAGGCAAATTTGTTTCTAGCATTTAATGAATTATTGAATCCTTTTATGTTTTCAATTTAATTTCCCAAATAATTTTAATTAAAAAAATATTCCATTCTAATTTAATTTACATTTCCTTTAAGCTCTCCTTTTTGGAGAAAAAAAACTTTTGTAAAGCAACAATATTGTAATAAACCTTTAGAAAACCAATTGAAAATATTTTAATATTACATTGCATTGTGGTACAACATCATAATTTCTTATACATATTTGTAATAACATAAAAATATCCATTCTTTTTTATTTATTTTCTTTTTTTTTTAAAGGTAATAAATTGAAATTTTTATGAATTACAATTTTTATTTGGTAACCAAAAAGGCTTTGAACAAAAAAAGCATCACTAAAAGACTTTATTATAACAGAAGGATATATGGTACAATGCTCACTGATTTTTTTATGTGAATGGGAAGTATTGTATCTTTTGTAATATTTTATTTTTTATTACATAAAATAAAAATATAAACAAAAAAAAAAAATATAAGAAAATCGCATAAATTTAATAATAATAAAACCATAAAAATTGTTTCCATTTCTTTCTCTTGGGATACTAAAATAATTTATTTTATTTTAAGTAATTTATTATTATAAAGTATAACAAACAAATTTTATTATAAGAGATGAACATGCAGAATAATATTTTAAAGGTGTCAAAATAAAAAAGAACGACTAGCTGTTTTTTTTTTAGTATATATGCCTTGTAAAGGACTTATGGGATTTTCATTCAAGAAAATTTAAGTTTTATTAAGGTTATTAAATTTAATTTCACCGAAAAATTTTGTAATAAAGTAAAAAGGTTTTTTGAACAATTGAACTGGTCCAATTGGTGCTCTGTGCACAATTTCTTTTTTTGGGAAATATTAGAAAGTTTTAAGGAAGTAAATAAAATTAGAACGGTTTTTATTTCCCAAAAAAAATTGGAAAATTAAATTAGCATCAATAAAACAATTCAAAATTTCATAATAATTTTTGTTTTTAACCTCGTCAATAATCTCGTCTTTCGTGTTTAAACATTGTAAAGTTTACGAGTTTAACTTGTCAAAATAGTTTCGGTTATCACTTGTTTCCTTCTGATTCAGTGTCACTTCAAAAGTAAAGTTGTATACCGGATATTCAAAGCAGCGATTAAAAAATGAAGAACAATATATGAAACAGAAAAACAGTGGACAAAGAATACTTTGAGACGTTGGAGTAATGTAATATTCACTGATCAGACGTTGGAGTAATGTAATATTCACTGATCAGTAGTCGAAAAATGACAAAAAAAGCTGAAAAGTCCAGAAAAAGTCCATGTTGCTCACAACAATCATTCTAAAGAAACGGATCATTAGATTCTGAAAAACACGTTAAGCAAAGAATTCTGCAATAGGGTAACTAGTATAAACATCGCAAACAGCTATGCAGCTAGAAAATGGCAAAACCACAAAAGTTGGACCATTAAATGAAACGGCATAATTAACAATCAAGTGGGCTCGACCTGTAATTAAATACAAAATAAATATTTTTTAAATATAATTTCGGTTTTTAATCATTTTTTTTTCAACTTTTAAGTCCAAATTTAATTGAAACAATGTGGAAATAATCTGGTTAAAGAGTATGTCTCTAATTTGTTCATTTCAACTTATGACAAAAACATAAAACTTATAAATCTATTCAAAGTTAATCCAAAAATTTTCATGACTTATGCGTGACTTCTGATAAAAACCTGTACACAATTATCTTATTATAAAAAAAACGTTCTGTTCTTATAAAACTTTCTAATATTTATAATATTTATTAGGAAACATGTCAATTCTACACAAATTCACAAAGCTTTATAAAATTATAGAATCTATAAATTTCAAATGAATCCTTTAATCTCTTATATCAAATTTTTAAAGCTTTGTGAAAATGTTCAATTAATTTTTTGTTATCATAAATGTTTTTCAAACATTTTAAAATCATAAAAAACCATTTAAATTCTGACATAAAAATAAATAATAAATAATCCTCTTATTTAATAAAAAATTCGCAAATTTATATTATAAAAAAAAAAAATAGTTTTTATTTGTCACTCTGTTGTCTTACATAATTCTTTTGCAATTGGAAAACGACACACAAACAAAATAAATAAAAATTTATTATTATTTTGTAAGTAAAAGCCAACAAAAATTTCTACACAATTTAAATCACATATCAAAAGACCTGCCATAGTGTCATATATATTACTAGACATTAAGACAGACATACAAATTCGCGTAACATTAAACTCTGACATTAAAAATGTCTATTTCATTTTCTCAGTGCTATGCGATTGCTTTAGTAATATGCTATGTTATATAGGTTTCTGTCGTGCCATTTTACTAAATACTCTTTTTCGACAAGCTTGAAAACAGGAAAAAAAAACCATTCAAAATAAAAACGTTTTTTATTTTTATTTTTACTATAAAAACACGCGTAAGAGAATGACATCTATACTAAGCAGGATAGTACAATCTATATAAATGACAGATAAATAAAAACAAATTCGGTCAACAAGTGAACAGAACAGCAAAAAAATAAAAAGGAAGTTTGCAAAATGAAAAACAAAAAAAAACCTTTCATCTTATTAGTTAGATACCGCGACGCGTTGAAATTAACCCGCTAAAAGCGGTAAAACATCAAAGTCCTACATCTTTTTGGCACATAAACTCAATCTGTTCACATTAAACGGTGCCGGCTGTCAATTTTAGTTTACGTTTTATTTTCAATTTTTTTTTAAATTGTTTTTTTTTGTGTCCGTCTTTTGAAGTTTAGTCAATGTTGTGTTTGTTTCTTTCAAAAAAAAAAAATTTTTTTTATTGATGATGCAATAAAAATTATATTCCTTTACCCTTTCGTTTGGTTTGTTTGTTTTTTGGGGAGTTTGATTCTGGGGTAATATTTTATGGGAAATATAATATCATATTAAAAGGCACTGATGTAGGTCTTATTTGATTTTATTTGTTTATTGTATGAAATATCCAAAGAAAATAAAATATATACAAGATTAAATACAAAATTGATGATGACATATAGTGTTGTGAAAATGAAAATATACATAGCAATTTTATTCAAGTAAAAATTGTTGTTATTTAAATAATAAAAATGACAACGAATTAAATAATATCTTCGTATTTCATTTTTTCATTTTTTCCATTTTTTTTAAAAATGTTTTATTAGATTTACTTCCGTTAAGGAATTTGATGGAAAGTTCTCGAAGAAGTTTTAGAGGTGATATTAAATTTTTGTGAGAGTCAGAGTTAAATTATAGGAAATGACAGTAGAATAATCTAGTTTAAAAAATTAAATTTTATTTGTTTTGTAGAAATCTGTCGCCAAGAGCCATGGTAGTGCCATATATATGACACAAATTCTATAGTCCTCTTTTTATTCCTCAACGAAATGTCCAAAATTTCTATGCCAGTTTATGAAGAATTTAAAACAAAATAATTTGACAGAGCAAACTGTCATCTTTGTATTTAGATATATATTTTGACAATTCGGGGAGTAAATGGAACAGATAAATATAGACGGAGAGTTGGGCAAGTTTATTTCTTTAGGGTGCTTCTAGTACTACGTATTCTATGTTATAATATAAATCAATGAATCTTCAGAAAGTCTATATCAATTTTTGGGATGCGGTTCTAGTCTTTTACAATTGAACAGTATAAACGGTGCCACTAGTTGTTATTGTAACCTTATTATATTTTATCCAGCAATATAATATATTTTTAAGTTTTTAATTGTTTTGTATAATTCAACATGAAAACTATCTGAAAAAAATTGTATCTTAGACATTTCGAAACTATCTAAAAACAACATGAAAACTATCAGTAAAAGTTTGCCGTCCTAAGTACATAAATCAATTTTCCATATTTTCAGGAAAATTAGTTTGAAATACTTTTTTAGTACTCGTGATGCGATGTACATCGTATGGACAGAGGTTAATTACCACAAAATTCTGGAAAATTTTATTTAAAATTTAATATTTGGAGCTTAGTCACTTATTTGGCTGATTTCGTGACCAAATGAATTTATTTCAATTTCATCACGAAATATTGTGTAGAAAAATTGCAAGATAACAAACTTTCAAAAACGCTGCTAAAGAAACAGAAAAGAATTTGCCGGTTTTAAGTGACAAATAATTATTTTTTACCAAAAATGGCTTAAGTCCTTTCACTGAGACAATTTTTTTCCAAATATAAATTTTTAAAACGGAGTAATTATTATGTATTATTTCGTGATAAAAATAATGAATTTATTTTATCACGAAATCTTGTTGAATAAGTAATTATTAAATGACAGGCTTGCAAACAAACTGTCTCAAAGAATACAAACGAATTTTCCGAACTATCAATTTGGCATCAATTATTTTTTAAACAAAAATAGATTATGTCCTTTCTCCCAGACAATATTTTCAAGACATTATTTAAATTTTGTTGTAGATGAAATGATATTGCAAGAAAATTTCAAATTATTATCTAATTAAGTGGATATATTTCAGTATTCAATATTAGTAATATTCTGTCACTAACAATTAACAAATTGTTTTACCTTGTAACAAATCATAAAATTCATATGAAGATAGTGCAACGAATTTTTCCAGTGCAATATTCTATTAATTTCAATTAATTTAAAAATTTAATTTAAATTGAAAAATATCCATTTATACATAAATTACCCTACAAATTTTTTTATTTTAATTTAATAAAAATATAGATTAATCAAAATGAGAATAAAATAATTATTTTAAAATTAACATAATTTCAATAAACATAATAAAAAAATTAACAATAAAACAAATAACAAAATAAAAAAAACATATTTTATTTTTTCATCTTTTAAGATTAAAAAAAAATATGTTTTATGTGCGTGTACAAAGTTTTTTTTTAATATGAAATCAATTAATATGCAAATTTTTATTAAAATGCATTTTATTTAAATTTCATTATAAATAAACAAAGAATTCTTCCCTTTTTAAAAAAAAAAAAATATTTTTTCATTCAATTAGTTGAACCACAATTTTTCCCATTACATAAATTTTAATCAAATATTAAATGCATAAAGATACTTTTACCCTTCCTTTATAATAATAATAATAATTTTCACACCACAATAATTTCCAGTTTTTTTTTTTCGTCTTCAATAAATTTAAGAAAAATAATTTATATATTTTTTTATTATTATTTAAATTTTCAATTTAGATATTTTGCACCAAAAAACATTGTAAATTTTGAATGTAAAATATCTTAAAGATCTTTATAGAGATTATATAAAAGAAAAACGAGTCCTTGAGTGTCAAGACAAATAATAAATGTTATAATACAAAAGGATTTAATAAGCCATAGTATTGCTAACTACACGCACCGTATGATACATAATATAATCCCATTTCACCAGTAATTGAAATTGAAAGTTGAGCTATAACAGTCATATAGTAAAAAAATGTTAACCATTCAATAACAATAACAAAAAAAAGGGGGTAAAATTGTTAAAATAACATAAATTTAAATGTCCTTTTATGTTGTTTACTAAAGTAGAGAAATAAAAAAAGTAAAGGAACACCATAAATAATAGTTTTTTTTTTATTTATTTGGTATAAGCTTGAAACCTTTTTCAGCCCTTCTGTCAGTCAAATCAATTGTTAAAATTACATTTTATGTTTTTGTCTTGATTATAAAATACCGTATTTCGTTTTTTGATGGTTTTTTGAATGAATTTTTATTTATGGACTAAATTTAATTCATTTTCAATGACAAATAATTATCCATGAATATGACAATAAAATGAAATTGTTATGAAATAGATAAATACTTAGAAAATTTGTTACAATTTATTTAACCCATTTGATATAATATCAATTGTTGTGGTTTATAAATTTGTTGAGGAATAATATTTAAATAATACGGAACTGTTTGTAGGTAAATAATGAAGTGAAATTAGAATTTTAGGTTTATCGGGTTGTTATCTGAAAATATTCAATAAATTTATAAGATTAAGTTTAGATGGTCACCTTCTAAAATTTATTGCAATTAAATTCCTAATTCAGTAAACAAATGTCATTTGGAAAATAGTTGGAATACTTTTCACGCGGTTAAATTTTCTCCTAAAAATCTGATAGACTAAAAAAATCAAAAACGAAGAAAATTTATAAGAGGTGAAAGCAACAACTTATTGATTTAGAGATTAAAATCGAAAATGGTGCTGAAAAGGACATCCGCCTCGTAAGATAAAAATATGAAATGAAACTACCACCTCATGTGTTCCCATCGAATTATAGCCTGAATAACTTTAAGAGGAATGTGAACTAATTTAATCGTTCACATTCCTCTTAATTTAACTTTTTCCCTTTCCTAAATTTCTGATCGCTGTCCATAACCAAAACCTGTATTCGCAGTTAATGGAAACTTTATCGAGTGTAATTCAAAAGGTAGAAGACAATGTGGTAGGCTATAACAACCTGGAAAAGACCTAGTAGCTAGTACAGGAAAATCATGGAGAAATAAAATCGCAAGCGATACAAATTAAAAGGAAGTATAAAATAAAAGGTACTGTTTTAAAGATGATATATGCTTAACAAGGAGTAGAACGAACTACTAGTACTTTGTTGCGGAAAAACTATATTGTCCGCGGTATATTAATGAAATTGATTTAATCCTTTTCTGCAGAAAATATTTTGTAATTTTTGAAGCTTTCAGCTTTTATGTATTGTTATTAATAATTTTTTTTATTTAAATAACCTAATTTCTAACTTAGACATTATGCCTTTAAAAATTACTTAAACTTTAATTATAAAACTTAGTTATTTAAATCTTTTTCCTCTAAAAATTTTAGTATACAATTATACCAACCACTTAAGTCTTCAATAAATACATGACTGACTAAAACTATGAAGATAATGGGTTAACTAAATCCATAATTTAAATCTTTAAAATTAAAAAAATTCTACTTTCAATTCTTTAATCAAATTTTTTTACGTACCTATTGAGTTATTTATTTTCTTTAACAATTTATGATGAACATCCTTTTATATTGTAAACAATTCAAAAGGACTTTTCATACATGAATTGATGTCCTCTTTTTTATTTAATATATTTCAAGTGTCATAGAAGCCAACAAACAAAAAAAAAACCCTTTTTTTTGCTTTCCCATTTATTCAAAAAATTGAAATAACATTTCCTCTTTTAGAAATATTTCTTTTTTTTGTAGACCGGAATAATGTATACGTAAAAAAAGTACACATACCCATTTAGAATGCATACACGACATTTTATCTTTTGTCTGACTTTTAATACCCCCTGAATGAACTGAGAACATATTATTATAATATTTGTATACCACAAAAAAGAGGCTACTAATGTGAAAAGCTGCTGTCATTTAACTCTTGAGTTATTTTATTATAATAAAATATATATAATTTTTTGTGTTGTAAAGTAAGTGTTCATTGTTATCATCGTCATCGTGATTTTCTGCGTCCTTATTTTTTTTAATTTTAATTTTGATACATCATCACATGTTTAAACTGTTAAAGGAATATTTTTGCGTGTTTAACCAGTTATCCTTTTTGATTTGAGTCTTTTTCTATTTGTGTATGAGTGTGTATTTGCAAAAGGATAATAGATATTTGAGGTGCGCATCCTATTTCTTTCGTTATGATAAAATAATAAATTTTTCAATGAAGAATTTTTTTTTTTTGTTTTTCAGATTGGAGAAGTTTTTGTTTTGACAGGGTTATTTCGAATAAGGTGGAGAATTGGATAGGAAATTAAATTTATTGATACTGGAATATTTATGTAATCTAGATGACACCACTTAGCTGAACTTCACTTTAATGAATTGAAGAAACTTCCTGCATTTATCTAATTTAGAATAAAAATTTACCAAATTGCTCTAATTCCTTAATATTTATAATGAGATTAATTTTTAAAGTATTACTGTAAATTATAGTTCATCGAAATCCGAATCATCGAAATCCGAGCGTTTTCTCTCCTTTCAAATTTATGAAATGTAACTTAATTTAATGATTTTGCAATATATCACGAAAAAGTTTAGAATTTTTCCGGTCCTAATTTTTCCTCCATAAAAGTTCAGAACATTTCGTCTACTAAACATGCAATGTAATGTTATGGTAATACAATGTTTTTTGTTAAGGCTTTGTGGTATAACTTTTTCTTCAATTTACTTCGCATTTTGTTTAGGTTGATTTATATGTTTGTTATGGAATTTTTATGCCGTTTCCCACCGGTCTTTTTTATTCTTAAGAAAGGCAAAACTAAGGCCATTAAAATTTGTAGAACATTCTGTAACAAAATAAATCGAAACTTTCGTAAAGATAACTTTTAATATTAAAACAAATCTTGTGCAGATATGAAATATTTAAAAAAAATTTTTTTTGCAGAAATGTAGACGTGCAGCAATGCTTTTAAACTTAAAAATACATGAAATTTAAACTAAAATTTAAGTTGGAGACATAATTTCATATAACATTGGGACATAATTTCATATTAGTGAGAATTGATTAAAGTCCAATGGACTAAAATCCAAACGCTACATTTCATTTCTACTATTCACATTAATCCCAAAATAATGACAAAAGGAGTTTAACATAGCTCGTCTCCTTTGGTGTACTTGTGATGACGGAAATTGAGTTACATGAAAACGGATTTTAGGAGCGAGAAGGAGAATTAATTTAGCTTAATTTAGATTAATTCTGTCAAAAAAAAATCTTATACATTTTTAATTCAAATTTTTCTTAATCACTTTGTTTCAATCAAAATCCAACTCAAAAGAGTTAATAACATTTCCATACTAACTGCACTTACATATTTTCTTATTTCAATTTTAATATGTATATATAAAATGTGAAATAAATTTTCAACATATCATTTTGTAAAGTCTTTTTTAAGTACATGTTTAATACTCCTTGAGCCCTCATATCCTGAAATCTTTTCCTTGTTGTATATATTTTATACGTTTTATGAAATAAAATTTGTAAAAGGATATTAAATACTTCAACTAAAAATAAATATCCTTATATAAAATTTTGTATACGGTATATTGCAAAGAAACGAAAAACAAATTTATGTGAAAATATTTTCTAATGCTTTTTGTGTTTAAAATAAAACCAAAAAAAAGATTAAAATTTGAAAATCTTTTCTAGTGTAAAATCTGAAGAGCTCTGATTATAATGAAAATTTTCACAAAAATTTTCTATCTATACAGATAGATAATATGTTCAGGTATATTTGATATGAAATGAAATTTTGATATTTTAACATAAATGAAATAAAAAATGTTTTTTTTTTTTTTTGGTATTTGTTATGTGAAGATTTATCTGAATATCTGAGTTAATTAGAATTGTTGGAAAATATATTTGTTTTTTAGTATTTCAAATATTATTGAATTTATAAAGAAAATCCTTTTTCATTTAGACCAAAAAAATTTTGAAATTTTATTTGGTTAAAGAAATTATTGAAATTTTTCTAACAAAAAAATTAAAAGATTTATGATTTTCTATTAAAAATTGCAAATAAAAGAATTGTGACTTGAATAAAAAATTATGATTATCTTTAAAAATTGGTTCTGAAAAATCTGCGGCTTGAAGAAAATAATACTTTGATTAGAAAAAACATTTGGTTGCTCTAAAAACTGGAGAATAATGTAAATAAGTCAGTTTTACTATGAAAAATCAAGTTTTTCTGAAATATATTCGGAAAATTTGTTTGGTAATAATAATAGGTATAATTTATTCCTACAAATTTGACTAATTTTATTCCTACAAATTTGACTAATTTTACAGAAGAGACATTTCCTAGCAAATCTTTTCAAAATAATTACATTTATTCCTGCATTAAATTACCATTTTTTTTTCCTGGGCAAATAATTTTTAACCAAAATAAATTTTATGATCTTACTTATTTAATAGGATTTACGAATAACGTATTAGGTATATAAAACATTTTTGATTAAAATTTTATATACAAGAAATATAACTGTATTATTTTCACATTCATAGGATAAATAATTTTCAAAAAGGATTTCAAATAATAATTCTTTTAAAAATCATATTTTCAGTATATAATATTTTTGATAAGGAATTTATGAATTGATATTTTATTGAATTTGAAAACTTCAAATAACTAAGATTAGTTGAAAAGAAGAAAATAATGTTTATGATTTTCCTTATTCATAGAATTCCTTTTGATATTTCTGTCAATTATTTTAAAGAAAATTTAATATGTATATATGAATTTTCAAAGTGATTTTATATAATGTACGTATAGATACGTTATTTCAAATTAATTATTAAGTAAAAATAAAAATATCTTTATTTTTGGTTATAGAAATAAATAATTTATAACTTTGATATGGCTTTTATAGAGTCTTGTATTGGTTTTTTTTATATTATATTTTAAGGATAGCTATGACAGACAACCTTAATTCGGTATTTGTGTTATATTTAACAGTATTTGTGTTATTTATTATTGAAAATTCATATCCTTGGTAAGTATATTTTGGGTAATGTGTCCTTAAATATTTAATGAATTTTCGAAAACTTCTTTCAGCTCAAAAATTTTCAATTAGATTTTAAATGAATTTTGTCTGATACGAAATTATTATTTTATTCTATCTTTAATCGTCTTTAAAGTTTACTTAGACTACTGTAGTTATCATATCAGATTTGTAAATTTAATGCAATAATTTAGCGAATAAAGATGTTGGTTAACAATTTTGTTAAATTAAAAAATAAAACTATATGATACAAGAATGTACAAGAAGTCATTTAAATCTTTAATTATAAGCTGTAGTTACAATTTCGCATTTGAAATATTTTGCATATTTTGGTGCAGTAATAACTACTTACAATGCAATGACAATTCAACATAAAATACCAATAATCGTCCGTGACTCCAAAAGAATGAAAGTTACTTTATAATATTTGAAGAAAAAAAAATATGAAGAAACTTTAGCCCCAAATTAAACTCTGAAATTGAATATTTAATCCAAACAAATCGAGAATTTAATGAATTCTCTAGCAGAGAAAATGTTGTAAAAGCGGAGCGTCCAGGATGTGTTTAGCTCGGATGCCATCTGAAAGATTGGCAAGAATTGTAACACATTTAGTCATCATCTGCTTCTTAATAAATTAATGAATACAATAAGCAGAGGATGACTAAAGAAAAGATGGATGGGCGAAATTGAAAATTATATAATATTGTTAATATTTGCAAATTGGCAAATGACGGAGTAGGGCAGGATGTTGTGTAGAACTTGTGCTGAGAACAAAACTTCACCTACGAATGTAGAGCTATGAATTATGATAATCACTATGTATGTTTTTTATTCACAGTTGAGCTAAAGTTTATGAACTTGTAGTAATTTATGAACCTAAAACATGATTTACTCAAAATGAAAATATCTCTTAGCGCCTTCATCGTGTAAACTCTTTTACCGCCTTCATCCTCTAAATTATAAAAGCAAGCCTACAATTTCTGGTACAATAACTTTTCAATTGCTTGGTGTAAATTGTTCTAATGTGAAAGGAATTAGAAATATTTTTTTTTTTTAAATCATTTCCTTCCTATAAGGGTCACTCATCCTAGAATACCTAATATATGGTTTATGTTAATTTATTTAAAAATCTTTAATTTTGTTAGCACGCTTTAATAATCAGTTTTGTTTTTTTATAATGTAAAAGTAATATTTAATCTTGACGCGTATATAAAGTACTTCAAAAGATAAAAATCACCTGTAATTTTTCACTAATTCATTTAAAATCTTGTTGTTACACTTAACAACACAAAAAATAAATACGTTTTGTTAATTTATCATAATATATTTTAATTTTATTAAAACTAAATTTCTTTTATTTTTTTAACATAAAAATTGAAATACATTTTTCTTCCCCAAAAAGAATCAATATAAACGTTTGAACGTGTAGTCATTTATCACTAAATTTTACAAAATCTACTTAAATAATATATTATAAAGCTGGATACAGACTGAAGATAGAAACTGACAATATAATAATTGGGACAAAAAGGACTATTATGACTAAGTTAAATTCGCTGCTGCTTTACCTCTAGAATTGTCAATTTATGCTGGTGTTGTTGACGACGCTTTTGAATACGAGAAATGGAAGCAGTGCGTCGTCATGACAAAAAATGGTGTTGGCATAAACAAAATTTCATTTGTCTTCAAATTTAGAATTCCAAGATATTTTTTCAAAATTAGTGCGCAAAAAAAAGAAGAAATAGAAACTATTTAGGAAGGAGTACAAGCGATAGTCATGAAAGTGGACTATTTCCTAACTTCCATAAATTTCCGTATAGTATTTCTGTTTCTTTTGACATTTCAAAAGTTGTTGCTGAGCGGTATCAGCGGCGAGTTAAGCTTCGCGATTATTTTCTTACAGAATAGAAAAATTAAATTAATCACGAAATTTATTCAGTAAGTGTTGTTCAAAATATTAGTATTTTGTCTTGACAACTGTTCGTAATCATTTGTAGATTTATTTGACACAATATTAAGAAAGTCTGTGACCAATATTAATAAATTTATTTTTGTGCTAAATACCATCTTTTTTTTTATGTTCATTTTACAAATTTCTTACATTTTCTATAAAGGCACTTCATTTTTTGAATAATGTTTTTTAAAAGTAAATTTTATGTTGTCTTCTATATTTTCGTGTTGTTGTTGTCGTCGATCAAAACCAAAAAAAATTTCTTTTATATTTTTTCACGTAAATTTTTGCATGTTAACTTTTTATTTTAGCTGAACAATAAAAAAAAGGGAGTACTATTACCCATCATTATATAACAACAACAACAACAACAACAATATCATACTACATAAACATTACCACCCATCATCAAGTTAAAAAGTACTGAACAATTTTCGACATAATGATTGATGTTCTTCCTATATATCAAAATCAAATAATGCCAGCAGCAGCGCCCATTTCTACATCATTGTACTTAAGAAAATCCCTTTTTTTTTATATATACATATAATTCGTATATTTCATGCTATTCCTGGTTCATCCTTTTAAAAAAAAAAAAAAAGAGTATATATTTTGTTTAATGAAAAAATCTCTTTGAATGAAAATGAAGCTAAAAGATATTATTCACGCGAAATTCCATGCATATCAATCGCTTAAAAGTACTTTGACAGATGTTTTTTTTTTTTTTTTGTCTGCTTTTGTAGAATTTCATTGAAAAAATGTTTCAAAAAAAAAAAAAAAAATAGTTAAACACGGTGATGGCATAGCAAATAAAATATATAAGATAATTTATAAAAATGAATAATTATGACTTGTCTAAAGGTTGTTGTTTTTTTTTTTTTTTTCAGTCAAAACTTAAAAGAGGAAAATTAAAATGAAAATTATTGCATAAAATAGAAAATCGTCAATCTTATTTGTTTTTTCTGAATGTTTTTTTTTTTGCAAACAGTGAAGGGTATAACAACACTGAATACGTTTTGTTGTTTCAAAAAAAAATTTATATATACATATATAAATGTTGACGTTAAGAATACGGGGGCAGTGATTAATTATTGGTTGTCATGTCAAGTATTTTTCAATGACGTGTGCATTAATTTAGTTAAAGTTAATGGTATTTTTTTTTTATATTTTCTGTACAACATTTGAGTTCCAAAAAAAAAAAAAAAATGGGGAAATTTATTTTATTTTTGAATTATTATTTAAGTTTTTTTATTTTTGTGTGATGAATGGACAGTAAAATTGAAAAATTTTCGAAAGAAAAATTAATTTTATTTTATATTGAAAATATATTTATGTATAATAATTATGTTTGAAGGAATTTTCTTTTTTTTTTTTTGAATATGTATTTACCAAAATTATTATTATTTTGAATGATAATTAAGCTTTCATATTTTCTTTAGAAAATGTTTGTTTTTTTTAATAAGTGATCTTGAAAAATATTTTAATTATTTTTCATATAATTTGACGTTTGTTGGAAAAGAATTTCAAAAATTTTTATTTTTAGTATAAATAATGTGGAGAGTAAATTTAGAATTCAAATGACATATTTATATATTTAAAAAAATTTTTTGTATATTAATCAAATTTTTGTGTATAGAAATATGGAAATAATATAAAAATCCTGATTAAAAATTGAATAATTGACAACATGAAAATAATTACAATATAAATATGTAAATTAGACCTAATTTTAATAAGAATTTAATATGGTTTTTAGTACATTAAATTCTCATTTGTATTGAAGTACTTTTTACTTAATACTTCGGTGGTAATATCGTATAATATTGTTGTGGTTGTTAAATAATGATGAGTAGTACCCCATTTTTTATTGTGATGAGATAATTTATGTTAATATGCAAAAAAATAAATGAAAAATAAACTTTTGATTGATGACAATAACACGAGAGTAGACAACATAAAATTTATTTTATAAACTATTATTCAAATTTAAAGTCCTTTAGAAAACTGAGAAATTTGTTAACGAAAAAAAGGTATTATTGTACAATTTAGCAATCAGTCAGTGTAATATTGTACACTGACTATGATTGCTAAATTTTGTCTTAAAGTTAGTAATTACTAAATTCTAACCATATCACGGCAAAACCTAAGTTTAGTTAACCATCTTCTAAACGATATTTCTTTGCGGAAATGCAATAAAAAATTACCCAAGTATGAGGCGCGTTTTTCGTACAATTTTTCCTACATTCTGGGCAATTTATTTGGATTAAATAACATTTTGAAACTGAATTGTAAATAAAATAAAAAAATGCTGCAAAATCATGCAGAATACGCGGTGATTTGAAAATTTCTATAATCCACAAATAAAGTTTGCGAATAATTAGCTGCGGTATCGCTGTGAAAAAATCACTCCGGTTTGAATAGAGCTTAATACAAATAATCTTACAACAAATTGAATATGAATAATTATGTCAGGAAAAAGTTAGTTCATATGAAATACCCGCATTTCTTAACTTACCCCTTTCGCGACGATTTTTTTTCTTGAGGCCCTGGAACACATTTTTATGTTTTTATAAGTAAAAAACTATAGTTTTTTATGCTTTTATAAGTCAAACCTATATTTTATATAAGAAACTGGTGGGAAAAACATCAAGGTATAGTGAAAGAAGTAATGGTAACAAGTAACAGAATTTCCCAATTTATACAAAGTTAATATATATCGATACAAAATTCCATAATCTGTTAATTCCCATGACAAATGTCACTCAAAATTTTATAAATTTCAAAATAATTTTAATTAAACTCATCAACAAATTACTATTAATTAAAAATGTATTGAAACTCTATCATCATTTGTAACATAAAATTACTTCCGGAAGCAAAAAAAATTATTCTCATCATTTATTATACATGATCAACGATTTCAATTTATTGTTTTTATTTTAATTGCTTCCATTTTAGCCTTTAGAATACAAGGTTCATTCAAAATTACCAAAAAAATTATACTCATTTGCAAAATAAAAATAAAAACATTCAAAAACTTAAATAACCATGATTTCCTTTTTCCATATACAAAATTCCAAAACATTACCAAGCAAAATTTTATATATCACTGTCATTATTGTCAACACAATTTCCACAATTACAAAATGCATGACAGCATCTCAAAAAAAAAAAAAATTTGTATTTGTATTTTTTTTTTGCAAAAAGAAAATAATAAACAAACTAAATTATTTCCTTTGGATTGCTGACGGCAAAAACTTGACAAAGCAAAAATTCTTATTGAAAAATCACAACATACCGGAAAACCAGAAAAGTACTAGTTAAAGTATCACGCATCAAATACAGATATTTTTTTTCTTTCTAGAAAATGTCTTTCTGAGTTTATTATATAATTTCCATATGTTCAAAAAAAAAAATAATTTTTTTTTTTCAAAACATGTCAGAAAGCATAATATATAAGCGTAAAACTTTTTGACAAAAATATGGAAAAAAAAAAGAAGAAAAATTTAGAGAAAATTATATAATATGGAAAAAGCAAATAAAGTTTCTATAGAAAACTACCTTGAAACCACGAACCGTAAAAAGATGACATTTTTGACAACGGCATGAAAATCAATTTGCAATATGTCAATCTAATACAGCCATCACTAAAATAATAATAATAAAAAAAAAAAACAAATAAATAATAATAATAAAATAAAGTCTATGATGTGAGAGAAGAAATGATGATGAAAATGCTATTGGCATTTATATGTATATAAACATATATATACCAGATTGGAGAAATGTGTTCCGTTTTTTTTTTTTACCACCGACGCTAATATAGTACGTCGTACAAACAAAAACAACATCAAAGCTATACCTTTTGGTTATATATGCCATTATACCGCCATCACGGAGACTAAAATGTCAAATAATATGACATGCTGTTTCCCACATCAGCAGCTTTTTGATGTGTGATATTTAGTTGGCTCCACTGGTACATAAAAAAAAAAAAAAATTTCCATAAATTGATTTTTGGTTGTCAGAAATATTATTTTTTTTCAAAAATTTTTGACTTGTATATTATAAGGAAATTTCGTATATTTTAAAAAAATTTGAGATATTTTCCCAATTTAATGAAAAACGAGGGTTTGTGAAAGTTATAAAATTGTGAATGAATTTGGAGCGAATTTTTAGCAAGTTGATTGTTCTGGTAAATTTTTGAATTTGGGAATATTTTAATACAATTTGATAGAAGTTAATATATGATTCGGGTATATCTGCTCATAATCAGAATTTTTGTGTTAGATCTGATATTTCATGACCGTATAAACATAAATATAGTCCATTATCACAAGATTGACGTTAAGCAACTATAAATTAATAATTATTGTACAAAAAATTAAAGAGAATAAAGCAAGTTTTTTTAACAAACTAATTAATATTATAGTTACTGCGAGAAATGTCAAAATTAGTGTTGCCAAAACAGAAAACCTGATATTATTGTAATTAATGGGTTTTGTATCTTATATAAACCATAAACCTTATCATATATTTATGATATATGGGTAAACCTTATCATATAAGGTTTACCCATATATCATAAATAGTAAGCCTTATAGTAAGCCTTAGCTTACTATATGACAAAATATGGCCAATCTTATGGCTAAGTTTTTTTTCTTAAAAATAAAATATCTTTCGACAGTTGAGGTCAATAAATAACAATGTAACCACGAAATGCTCGGCTATTTTAGTGGTATTTGTGGCTTAATCTATGGCTATGGCGGTAGCAACGTTTGTCATCAATTGGTATCCGCTACATACTACAACTACCCAATATAACTAGCCAATTGCAAAAACATAATTAATGAACTATAGAATTTATTAATAAATTATAAAAATTTATGAACTTCTCCATTAATTTCTCATGACTGTCATACCCCTTAAGATAATTTTCATTTCCATATTCAACTCCAAAAACAAAAAATTCTTTTTCAATTTCTCATATATCAAATATATACCTGGGTTCTTAATTTCGTCCTGTCATAGTCACATTATACTTTCCTGAAATGTTTATAAATGATTTACACAATGACGTATGTTTGCCTTCTTTATAAAAAGTTCATTAGGTGAGTTTTTTTTTTTTGTTCCATCATACTTCTTGAATATAATAAAAGTATTGAATTACTATGCCATTCAAATAACACATTAGCGACAAGCTGAACTTACTACTGACGGCTGTTTAGAATGATGTCCAAATAACAACAAGAGAATTACCAACAAAAAAATCATTCAATTTTTTTTTATATTTCTGTTCTTTATTTTAATGTAAATTACAAGGATGACTTTGCTTGAAAAAAAACAAAATATATAAAACTTTTCTAAAATCATTTTCATCATTTTGATTGTTAAAAAAAAAAAGCAAGATGATAGTAGACTATTATCACTGGGAAATTTGAAAAGATATATGAGAAAATTTAAATATTCTGTCATCCTTCGTATATCTAGGTTTTTTTTTTTTTTTGGTTGTGACATATTTGATTGAGTGGTTTTTCTGGTTTTTTTTTGGTGTGGTTCTATGGTCTTAAAAAAAAAATTTCTATAATTTTTTTATTGTTAATCGTCCTACTGTCTGTGTTAATTGAAATATGATTACAAACCACAATGAAGATTTTTTTATGCTTTCTTTTTGGTTACTGCGTTTTGTGTGCAGATGGATAGATAAATTGGTTAGGAAATTATTATTAGATGATATGAGAATGGTAAGTTAATTGGATTCTTGTTTTGGACGTCAAGAATTATAAGATTTTTTTTTTATCTTTAGATATTAAATGTATAGCCATATACTTGAAGATGATATGTTGGATAAAATGTGGAAGTAATTTTTATTTCAATTGTCTTTTTCTATTAAATTGAAATTGAAATTTTATGAAATTGTGGAAGAGAAATATTTTTTTTTTTTTTGATTTGATGAAAATGTTGATAAAAATTGAAGTATTTAATTAAAATTATATTTTAGTATCTGACATGATAATAGTTCTAAAGTGAATATGACTTGGTATCTCAATTAAATATTTAATTTTGTAGGAAAATAAATACAGAATATAATTATTTAAGTCTGGATTTAAATACAAATTGAATCGCACATTATTTAAAATGTATTAAAATTTTTAAATTGCAAACCTACAAATTGCAATACTTATTCATTGTAATACATATTTTTTTTAACTTATTAATTATTTTTACTAATATTTAAACTGATTTGATTGTTGTGATCTTACGGCATGAATTATAGTGCATATTTTAAAGTTTTAAGCTTATAGTTACATGAATATTTTACAAATTTTAAGAGCATATAAATTATATATGATTAGCTCACAATAATCCCACAAAATTTTGTAAACTAAAACATTTTTTTGAAGAAAAAAAATCAGTTTATCACAATCTTATGAAATTTGGAAAACTAAGGAGATTAAGTTGAATTAGTATATAATAATTAGCTACCACAATCATCGCATCTTTTTCTGAAAATATTTAAAGATCCAACCAACAAATTTTCACCCCGATTAAGAAAATTTTCAAAGTAAATACCACACAAAATTTTATGAAGTAAGCATAATAGATAATAAATATTTCTGAAAATAATTTACAATTAATTTAGTTCCTAAACTTGACTAATATAGAAATATCACTCTAATTCAAACTCATGCCTTTATATGAATCACAAAATAATAAATTTATATACAACTTTATTTCAAGATTGCTATAAAATAATGCAAAATATAAATTCACTATGCTATTCAACGAAAAATAGTTTGGATAAAGATGTTTAACCAACAAAAAAACCCAACCTTTATAAATTTCAAAAAAAAAAAAATATATTTATAGTCATGTGTCACTGTTTTGGAGTGTAGTAGGAAGCATAAGAATTTTGTATAAGCTCTATGGTAAAGAATTTATGTACTCAAATTAATTTTATAATTGTTCCTTAAATGAAAAATAATATAAATTATAGACGAGAAATGTAAAATTCACAAAAAAAAATATTTCTAAAACAATACAAAAATAAAGAAGAAGTATTATAATTTGCTGAAGTAATACAATTCCTTTTGTAAATAAAATATTTTCTGCACGACAAGAACAAATGAATGAAACTTTATTTTATAGATATAAATGGATAATAAATACTATATTCAGAAACCTTGACTTTTAATGATATATATTTACGAAAATAAATGAATTCAATGGGGTTTATTGTTAATATACTAAGTCGAACTTTCTAATATTCCATTTTTGTATATAGTTGTATCTAAAATAATAATTTAAGGATAGGGTAATTTGACAAATTCATTTACTGGTATAAAGTGATAATGGAAACGAAATATTTTTCACTAATAATTTTAACTATTTTGTTGATTTTAAAATTATTCTGGTATGACAAAAGCTTTGTTCAAAAATGATTTTTAAAATTATAATCAAATGGTGTCTTCTAGGGAAGAAAATTTTTCAAAATGTGTGGTGGTAAGTGAAGTTAATATCTTCAACATTATTCATTCAAATTCTAAATATTTTTCGAGTTATTTTAGGTGGATAATGGGTTATAAGTTATAGTACACAGCACGGATGTCTTTCTTAGAGGATCATTCTTAGAGGGTCGGATGTTTTTCTTAGAAGGTCGGACGAAATCCGAACCATAAACTTCTTTACAATGAAGATTGCTAGAAGCTTATATCTTTATTAGTGAGATACATGTCGGTAGAAATTGACTAATCAATTTCATTATCAAATGGCCTGAAATTTTTTTGCAGAAAGTTGCAATACACATGCGCGCATTAGTTTCTATTGTAATTCACTTGCTTCTAAATCAATATTATTGCTGCTAATGAAATTTAGTAATAAAAACCGATTTTCATTAATCATAACCGAAGATTTGGTCTGGCATGCTGAATAGTCTTAAATTAAATTTTATTATAATTTTATTACTGGGACTGGACTGGCTTTCATTTAAGGCTGAGTAAACTTTTTGGCCTAATATGCCTTAGACGGAATTTGAAACCAATAAATTTAGAGAAATCGACGCAATGAATTATTTTCGAAGTAATGAATTATTTATTAATAATTCAGATCGAAGTAATGAATTATTTTTCTTAAATATAATATTTTTTTTAGAAAATAATAAAACTTTTATTTCAAAATAATTTTACGTATTTTCGATTAATTCCGCATTAGATAAATTCGTTTTGGATCAACTCGTTTTCGGTAAGATCTGTCGGTCTATTTCTCGAATTTATATAAATTCCAGAATACTGAAATGATCCTAGTGTTAAATTTTATTTAAGACTAGAAGTTTTACTAAGAGATAATACTTGTAAATTTAGTATACTCGTAAATTTTCGAATTTTCTTAGCATTCGAACAAACTACATAGATCAATTACAGTGTTTCAAAAACATTATTAACAAATCAATAGTAATTCCTATTATTAGCTATAGAAAATCTATTGCCAAAAATATCTACATAAAAATTATATCTTAAATTCGATAGCATAACACGAATATTTAATTCTAGTATAGGTATATAATTTTTCTGTAATATAATCTGTTTGCAATTTAATGTAATACTTAATTCTATAAATTATACAGAAAATAATCACTCCCCAGAGATCAATAATAAAAGTATGTGCTATGGGTAGAATATATATTTTTTATGTATTACAACAAATGACTAATTAGAAGTCATTTATTTAGCTACTTTAATAAATATGCCTATAAAATAAGCATTTTAATATAACAAATTAATGAGAATAATATTGTGAAAATAGAATAATAAATAACTTCAAATAATTTAACCAAAAATTAGACAATTTTTAATAGCATATATAAATTATACCGTCATTATATTAAGGGGCCAACTGTTACATAAACTACATAATTAATTATAATTTAAAATGCTATTATAATTATTTTCAAAAAAATAATATATAATTTTTAAAAGAATTCCTCTACATAATTTTAAAATAAATTATTACATTTTAACACCTTTTTTTTTTGTGGAATAATTTTATGATTATCAGTGACTTTTATTCTATATTTTAAAATTAGAAGGTATAAAAAATTTATTAAAATTTGTCTTTTCATAAATCGATTTTTAATTAGATGACTTCTAATAACTATTTTGTAACAATTTACTTCCTCACAAAGTGCCACTTAAAAATAAATTATATTATAGGGTCGGAAAAAATGTAGCTAATTATATTTTCTTAATATATACTATAATTCAACGGACGACTATGAGGATTCAAATTATTAAAAAAAGTATTTTATAGACCAAATGACATAAAAAATAGTTTTACAACTTATCATTTTTATTAAGTAAAAACAAAAATATTAGTATTCATACCCTAATTATTAAATATGCTCAATTAAAGGTGATGAGTTTTTTACATTTTTTTTTGTTGTAAATTAGCAAAGTTAGTTTCAATAATTATTATGTTGAAATGTGAGAAAGTCAATTTAAGGTACTAAATTTATGAAAATTATAATTTATGATAACTGAAGTTAAAAACTAATTTCTTTGTAGTGGAATGTAATTCACAAAATTAATTATCATAATTGTCATTTTTTAAAAATTAAAATTAGTTTTATTTTAAATCATGGATAAGAAATTTTATAATTTTTCACATCTACGGAACATGTGCTTTTATAATACCAGTACCACTTCCTCAATGGTATCATTCGGCAACCAAATAAGTTTTCAGTGTATCCGAGTATATTTTTTATACAGATTATTCTAAGGGTTTTCTTGTATTTAAAATTAACCCATAATTCATTAAAAGACCTTGCATTAAAAGGCCTTGCAATGACAAATTTATTATAAATCAATCTAGTTGCATAAACGACAAAATAATTCTACACCAAATATACTGAAAATGGTATCATTTAGAGATTTAGAGCACTCTCGCTTATATCGAAAAATTATTTGGTGATATTTGTGATTTATATATTAACCCATTGATTAATTTCCGTTCGGAAAATGATGCTGTACTATACCATTTTAGTTTCAAAATGAGAATAGTAAACTTCAAAGTGTAATAGTAAATTTCAATATAAGAATAGTAAATTTCAATATGAGAAATTTTATTTTGATTTAAAGCAATTCATTTTGATACAAAATATTTGAAATTCAATTTATTAATATTGCATATTTTCTAAGCTAAGAGCCGTAGTGAATTTTCTTTGAATGCTTGCGATGCAATTGGCACATACTGTTAGTGTAATTGTCTGCAGACCTTCTTTCATAAAGCTTTCTATACAAACACATATTGCAATTCTGCTGTTTAATTTAAACAATTTGTAGAAAATCAGGGTTACAATTCTCATATTGAAATTTTCTATTCTCATATTGAAATTTACTATTTTAATATTGAAGTTTACTATTCCACTTTGAAGTTTACTATTCTCATTTTGAGGTTTACTATTCTCATTTTGAAACTAAAATGATATAGTTTTCTAGATGAGCAGGGGCAGTTAAACACATTTACGCAAAAATTTTGCACCTAGGCCTTGTCGAAGTAGGTCTTTAGAAATGTACTTCTCGTGTCAAATACCGTATTGTAAAAATAAGATAATTATGTTTAATAGTTTTGGCAAAATTGGGCCAATCGTTTAATTCAGTACACAGATATTACAGATGTTGTAGACCATGGACCAATCGGTTAATTCAGTACACAGATATTGTAGATTAGAAATTATTGACATATTATTGACAATATTTATTCGTATCGTAAAATGTAAAAAAGTTATAAATTATAGACTTATTTAAGGATATTTTTAGCTAGAAAAATACATTTCTGTCAAATATCTATCAAAAATTACTTGCAATAACGAAATTTATACCAAATTAAAGTTCCACTGTTAAATATTTTTAAAAAAAATTATACATCAAAAGTCCATTACAAAACTAATTTTGTCCATTAACATATTAAATTTCAATCAACTAAAGCTCTTAAAATTTAATTTAAAAAAAAAAATTATCAAGAAATTAATTAGTTTTTCCTTTAATTTATTATAAAACTTAATTAGTGCCTCTACCGACAGTGTAATAAATTTGAACGTTAAACTAAAAATATATTATTGCTACGCTAATTGATGAAATTTATTTATCTAAAATAAAAAAAACATTTTTATTTCTGTCAAAAATATCACCATTAATAAAATTGAAACGAGTAGAAAAAAAAAAGAACAATTTTATAATATTTATGTGATATTTTATTTAGATGTGAAAATAAAACTGCGATATTAATGTGTTTCAAAATGTAAGCTCTAATTTAGACAGACCCGACATACATATAAAGCCATAATAATAATTTTTTTTTTCATTTATATGATGACTACACACCGGGGGGTCTTAGTCTAATTTTTTTTTGTCTAAAATGAATATTTATTGAGGAAGAAACAAATATAACAATAATAAAGTAATTTTAATAGATATCTCACAAAAAATGCTACAAAAATGGTTAAGTAAATAATGAAATCGCTTCTTCTCTAAATGATGTTTATAGGATCTAATAAACTGGAAAATAAAATATAATATATTAATATATAATTTTCCTTCTTTTTTTTTTGTGGAAATTTATTACGATATTACCAAAGACAATAAAAGAAATGTTGTGAATTATATTAAAATAAAATAAATATTCTGTTTTTAGATACAACACTAAATATTTGAAATGAAAATTTGGATTTTTTTACCATATTGAATGTTCTGGAAATTTAGAATTTTTTTATATAACCAGAAAATTAGATACAGAAATTCACACTTTGTTCGGTGTAGTATTCGCCATTACTCTATTATAAGTGATTATTTAGTTTTAGCATAGATGTTCTTATGTCTACGGGGATTACCGAAAACATCATTGTAACAATTAAAGTAAATTATTATATTTCGCATTGTGATAATTCAGTATTCATGATATGTAAAAGATATAACACAAAATCTTGACATTTTGAAGAATTCCATAGTAAAATAGTATATTTTTACATTTTAGCATAGAACCAAAGGATAGCACGGTTATTTAATATTTTAAATGGTTCGCTCTCAGCTGCCACATATGTGTGATACACATATACGTTTTATTGGCCTGCAGTATAAATTCTTTGATGGTGTAGTCCACATATTAAAGCATACATTGTATTGCTACAGTACTGGGTTATATAAGTGGGCCCCTTAAGCTTATTTACTTATTTAACACTCTCAGTGCCACAGAAAAAACAGGCATTTTTTAACATGTTATTGTCAGACACATTGATCTGACAAGTTTATTTTAAAAAAAGTCTTTGTCAGACAAATCGACCTATGTATGTTAAAAAATACGTTCAGACAAAAATCTGAAATTATTAATGTATTTTCAATATAAACTTGACAGACTGTGGATCTAAGAGAAAATTTCCAAAAATTGTTGTGGTGCGAGCGGCAAAGCACTGTCAGTCAAAAATTACTTACACGGCACTGAGAGAGTTAAAGCGTCATACATATTTATAATAGTCTATGTTTTGTTAATCTATGTCATTTGGTATTGCTATCATATAATCTCTAAAAATATCCTGGACTAAATTTAAGTAGCTAATATAATAAGCATTTTAATTAAGTCTATACACAATATTATTTGACTAGAAGAGGAGTGTTCAGCTCTTTTATGAGTCTTGTCTACTCCTATTTAATTCGTTTAGGTATTTGATCAATAAAACCTGAATTATTTAAATGTTTATTAGTATTTGTCTACGTTATATTGAACCACTTTTAATTTGATTACCTAAAAGTTGTAATCAGATTATTATTAACATCCTCCTAAGAATTCTTTAAATAAAGTAATCATGTGTAAATTGTAACTCTAATTTATACTTTTCTATACCAAACTCATTTTTTTATACTAGAAAGATGAACTAATCATAATTTATCTGATAAATTTATATTTAATTCATTTAAATATTTATAGATGCCAGTTTCTAAAACTTCAGAATACTTCAATAATAATGTGCAATTCAATTCAACTCACATTGATCTAACTTTTTGAAACAGTCTAACTAACATTTTTCCTATAAATTGAACAAACCCTTTAAATCCTTTAAAGAACATTTAAAACCATTAAAATAATATTGTTAATGATGATTTTTAACATCAAATAATAATAATAACATAAATAATTCAAGGTTTCTGGTTGAATAAATATTGTAAATATTATAATATCACTTATATTAGAAATTTTTAAGAGGAACTCTTAAATTGTAATAAAAAATAATTTTACTTTTAAAGAAAACCGCCAAATTAAGGTGTAAGTATACCTAAAAAAAATCAAGGTGTGTGGTATATATGTTAGTTTATATATTTAGTTACAAATATATGCAAATTGATTGTTAGTTACCTGCTGTATGTATGTATACTTATATTAATATAGAGAAACATGGTTTTCAAATTAACACATCTATTAAAAATTTATTTTAAGTATATTGGGTTCAAAAGTATTTATTTAAGTAGTTAAGCAAATTAATAAAATTTGTATATTTTAGATTAAGAATGATTTTAACTATTTAAATAGAATATATGTGTAAATATTTGTAATTTTAATGATTATTGGGAGAAATGACAAGCTGAAATATTACTGAGCTATAATTTAATATATTTAGAATTTTTTTGGGGTCCTGTCATAATTAAAATTATATTTTGCTATTTCCTACTGAGCACAAGTAGCACAAAACCTTCCAGTACCATAAAAATCGTTTATAGAAAAATTCTCGGCATCATATTATAGTTTTAATTCTATTTAAAATTACAACTTTTAGTTAAACCTTCTATTATCTCAAAATTTAAGAAGTCCTGTTGGTATGTAGTGGAGGGCATAAGCAACATTAGAATATTTAGTGAAGGTCATAAGCAACATTCATGGTGATCAATTAAGAGATTGCTAATATATTATTAACGCACAATCTAAGATTTGTGAAAAATGTATATTAGATTTGTTAAGGGGTCATTGGCGAAAAGTAAGGTCTACCTATGCGCCAAAGTGACAATCTTTTCATTCCACCTGTCCAGAGCGAGTTTACCCATTTTTAAACCAACCTTACAATTCTATTTATTTATTATTTGCGTTAAAATATCTACAAATTTTGCAGGTTTGTTATGTACACATTTGCAGTGTTAAAAAATGATTTAGCTAAGTTTCCGGACGGACAGATGTAAAAGCGTTAAATCAAGATTTATTATTAGCATACTGTTATACTAGAAATTTTTTTTTTGTAATGAAGCCAATTTAATTAAAAATATGTAAAATCATTTTCATCGACATATAAAATCTAATTTAAAAATAATTTGAACCACATAAATATAATGTACTTCAATTAAAAACATTTAACTTAAAAATTTATATAATTTTAACAAAACGCCATAATATTTTCCAAAAGTCATTCTTCACATTAACTATTAGCTTCTAAAAAAGAAAAAAAAACGATGAAAATTGACGTCCAAAAATCATTTTATCCATCATATCAAAATTGACTAATAAATTAATAAATTACATGGATTAAGATCTGTTTTTTTTTTCTTATGTTAGTTCCATGTACAAATTAAGTTGCTCAACAAAAAAAATTAAAAAAAACTATTTACTATAAAATTATGGTGTATTTTTATTTTTCCTGTTCCATTGATAATCGTTTGTTAATTTATTTTTTTTTCCTTCGTTACAATGTCCTCCGTGCGATGAACATTGTTTGGATGAATAAAAAAATTGAACGTCATCTTAACCGATCTGTTCAACGCATTATTAAAATTGTCTGTCTACTCATGATAGAATTTAAAACAAAACAAAAAATTGATTTTGAATTCTGGAATAACTAAATATTTCGAAATTACAAATCTCGATAGAATAAGGATTGAAAATTTTATCTCTCAATTAACTGATAAAATATGTCGGCAGAATTATTACCAATCTTAAAATGTTATGACCAAAGGGAATATGTCTCTATAAAATTCAAAATCAATATTACGTATTTCGTATTATACGATTACAATATTATCGCGTATTTTTTGTATTTCGATAATATTTGATAGTTTCGCTACTCGCTGTCTTTTGACAATTTCAAATATAAAATAATTTAAAAGTTTTAAATGTCTAAAATCGAAAAGAAATTAAATGAATTTGCAAAGTACACTAAAATAAATGTACAAAAATTCTATTATTTCACTCGGAATTTACTGCGATATATTGTATTTGCTGACAATGACAACGAGAATCTTAATGTTGACGAACTTAACGACAGCGATATGTTTGACCATTTAGTTAATAAATATGTCGATTTCTAAGTCGGTCATAAATCCATATAAGCTCTTTAAAGAATTTTCCAACTGAACTGTCCGTGATTTTGGCTTATTTTGTTACCTTAAAATGACAGCCCTTACCGAAAAGTTTTTTGACAATTTTGTACTTTACAATTTGGTGCACTAACGTAATTTTTGGTCCCAACTAACGTTTTAAATTAATTTTAAATAATCTGGGGTATATTTCCAAAAAAGTATTAAAATATAATTCCAAGTGAATGTACAATTTACTAAATGCAATGGGAAATTTTCCACTTAACTTTTTTCGAGATCATTTTTTTCGAAATTTCATTATAACACCCTGTTTCGAATAAAACCGATGTTTCGAATAATTTCCAAAAATGTATTTTTAATGAGTGAAAATTAAAAAAAAAATTATATTTTTAATGTTTTCTTTTTTTTTTGGCAATGACTCGTCACTTCATTGATTTTCCTTCAACAAAAAATTAAAAACGACAGACAATTTTTATGAAAGAAATTAAATTAATTTTGATAATAAACATGGAATAAAAATAAATTTTAGTTGACGAAGCGAATATTATTTAGTTTTTTATGTTATAGGAGGGAATACTGAGAGACAACATGTTACGCAATTAGTTAAGCCAAACAAGAAAATTAAATAAACCTAAGAAAAAAAAAAAACAACTCATAAATTAAAACCTTTCCGGCTTAATTAGTGATTTTTGTTTGTCATGCATATAAATATTTTTTTTTTTTTCGAAAAAAAAAATATAGTAATAATTTTTCATTATTATTCGGGTAAATTATAATACTATTTTGAAAGAAAAACTATTAGGCTACTCTTCTGTGCAGTAAAAATTTATCTAAAAAAAAATTAAAATAAATTTTTATGACTAAACGAAATTACATAAAATTAATGAAAAATATGAAAACAACTGACTATTTTTTACCCTTTTTAAAATTAATTTATTTCTATAGTTTTGTAAAAGAATTTCTTTTTTTGAAGGCTATTATGAGTGAACCATAATAATATTAATTTTATGTTGAAAATTATAATAGAATAATTATTAAATACTGAGATTCCAATGAGAAAAATCTTAAAAACATATAAGATTAGGTTAGATATAACAGAGGGTTTTCCTCAGAATAATACATATCTTCGCTAATCTCACCGCCTATATATGATTCTGATCCACCGTCAAATAATTTCGAATCTGTCGAATATTTTCAAGTACACCAGGACCAGCATCTAAGTATCTTAACTAAAACCGTTTAAACAACTGTTTGCAGTATAAGTAATTATTAATATCATATCGCAGACCTAATAGAAAACTGTCACATCTGAAAATATATACTTTGGGGAAAATCTAGGTAAAAAGTTGCATTAGTTTTTTTATGCAATATATAAAAAAAAAATTTTCGAGTTACCCATTATTATTGGTTTTAATGACTTAGCTCCTTATGATATATTTGTAATTACTATGTCATAAAATAACCTTCAAATCTCATGACTGTTAGGTAAAATGTGACAAATTACTAACATATTTTCGAATGTGTAATCTTACTCATAAACCATTACCTAAAATCTTAAAAATTACTTAAATCTGAAAATAAATTTTACCATAAAAACATTATATTTAAAATTATTGCTTAAAAATGACCTAAATTTATTTCCAAATTAAATTAGCATTGCAAAAATACTTATTTTTGTAATTATTTCTCAACATGAATTCTCTAATTTATTCAGAACCATCACACACCACATCATCCAGTAATTATTTAAATGATTTTAGATTTTCTATAACCACATATGTTTATCTTTATAAATCCACATATTTTTTTTTTTTTTTGTATAACATCCTTCAATCTCTTAGCATGATTGAAATTTGAATAACAAATTTGAATAAAACCTTCTAAAAAAAAACAAAGAAATTTTTTGATCCTCAAAATTAAAAACCAAAAAAAAAAAAAAAATTATTTTCCATGAAACCATAAAATTAGTAAAAACCGAAAATAATAAAAACAAAAAAATCATTTTAAAAATGAATTATTAGTATTTTAAGGATAATCTACATAAAACTCACATTACACTCATTAAAGCATCAACAAATAAAAACAACAAGCAAAAATAAAAACCTAAAAATCCTCTGACTCTTTATATAAGAACACAAATGGGGAACATGTGTCCAAAGTCATGTCCTGTTCATTAGTTCTCATCATTATCATCATCATCATTTTGAAAAGATAGAAACGGACAGGCTATTTTGTAATTTTACTTCGTTTTTTTTTTTGTGTTATTGTATAATTTTTGTGCGGTTCAATTCATTTTTAATGATGATGATGAAGCATAAAAACAAAGAATTATATATATATTTTTTTCCTGAAGGTTATGTTTAAACAAAGCCAACCATAAAAAAAATATAAAGATAAACAAGAGAAGAAAAAAAAGGATATTATCGCCTTGATAATAAGGATACAAAAACAAAATTCAACAAAATAAAAAAAAATTATAAATTTGATAATGATGATTTGTGTTATCGTCGTGTAAGGCAAAACTCATATTTTCTCAGGCTGGTTGATAATTACATAGCAGATTGTGTTATTATTTGTATTTAACATGAAATTTATGAAAAAAAAAATTATTATGGAATTAATTAAAATGTTTTTATTTTTCTTGTAGTTTTTTTTTTATATATGTATATATTTTTGAAATATTAGTCTAAATGTCTATCTAATGAATGATATAATTAATTTTTTGTTTTAATATCTTGATTATACTCAATGGGTGGTAAAATTTTTATAAAAGTATAAAATATTTATGGAAGTATATATAAAGTGTAGTAAATTACATATTATTTTACTGCTAGAAATTAATTACAGATTTAATTTATATTTAAAATAGTCTAAATTCAATATATGTAAAATATGACAATTACTATTAACCAGTCTTAGAATGTTAGGATATATGAATCATAACCAATTGTTGTCGACGTCGGCTGAATTCTGAGTAGAATCATAACAAATTGTTGACGTAGGAATAGTAGATACTAAGATTCAATACTAAGATTCCAATGAGAAAATTCTTAAAAACATGTAAGTTTAGGTTAGGTATAAGAGAGCGTTTTCCTCAGAATAATAAATATCTTCGCTAATATCCTCGCCTATAATGATTCTGATCCACCGTAAAATAATTTCGAATCTGTCGAAAATTTTCTAGTACATCAGTATCCAAGTTTCTTAACTAAAACCGTTAAAAAAAGTATCTGCGGTATAAGTTATTATTAATATCATATCGCAGACCTGTCGCATCTGAAAATCGAGGTAAAAAGTTGCATAAGTTTTTTTATGCAATTTGGAAACCGAAATATTCTAATAGATATGTGAGTCATAAGCAATTGTTGTCGACGTCGGCTGAATTCTGAGTAGAATCATAACAAATTGTTGATGTAGGAATAGTAGATACTAGTTTCAAGACGTAAGTGGACCGAGTAAGGCATAACAATATCACCACTTTAAGTTGGAAAAAAGTACAAATTAGAAGTGAAATATTTCACTTCTAATTTGTACTTTTAAGTTGGAAAAAAGTACAAATTACTCAAGTGAAATATTTTTTTTTCATTAAAAAAGCGTCACGATCATATTTCAGAGGTTAATTTATTTTTAATGCAAAATATTAAATTTAGAAATGTGTGAACAAACGGAAGGGTTGAGATTTTTAATACAAATTTCAATTATTATTTCGATTATTTCCCTGGCTCAAAAATTCTCCAAAATGTTACAATAGGCGGTGCAATACTTTTTTCAAAAATATTTATGTTTTTATTAAAATATTTAATATATTTAAGAAAAATGACTTACTTCAGAATAAGAATGTCACCTGGACCATATTAAAATTGAATAATATTTTTTACATGTAGACACTAACCACAATTTCACATAACTTCACAAATTCACTTTTAATTATTTTTAGAAGTTTATTGTTTTATTTAATTTTAAACAAATATAAGTTTACTTAAAAATCAAATTTAACATAATAAGATATTAAATACACTTAATTTCGCTGTGATCTTAAACAGCTGCCAACTGGACATGTCATACTTAATATTTAAATGACAACTGAGCGCAGCCACAATTTCCCCTTAAAACTTTTGATATGTCAATATAAATTATCTAATATTTCTGAAATTCTGTTAGTTTACCATGACGCATATTTTTACAGATTTTATTATATATATTTGTTTAATGTTTATTTTTCAGTTATTTAACAATAAATAAAACATTAAATTTCTTTAAAAATATTTTATTTGCATATTATGTTTAAAACTACAAAAAATTTCTAATTTTTTTAATTAAAACTACACCAAATATATAGTTTTGGAATTTTTAATATTAACAAATTTATTTTGCCGTTCAAACGTGGGACAATTTTGGCACATTTACTGTGTTAAAATAAATTTTCTAATGAACAGACAATGTAAGAACATATAAGAACATTTTTTTGGAAATCTTCCAACAGCGCTCTGAAAATATTGTAAAACTATATTTCCACTTTTGAGCATAACAAAAGACAAAAGAGATCAAACACCTCTTTTATGTCAAATTGTCATTCGGTAAATTTGCGAAATAAGGGGAATTTCCACCCACTGACCAATTATTTAAAATTAATTATTGGAAAAGCGCAACGCATGCGAAATTTTTTAATTTGACATATTCATTTTTTTTATACATTAATAATGACCATCAACTATAATTAGTGCGAGGTGTAAGACATCATTTACGATTCTAATATATTGAGCGGCGTAATTAATATTTGTAAATTTTTAATTATGTATAATTAGACAAATTACGGCCATCTATGAGGTAGACATTATGTTTTAATATATTAAAATATTAAGGTGAAATTTTTACCCTCCTCAACTATAATTGACTTAAGTATATAATTGCATGACAGTGACAGGTAAATAAAAATTAAACAAAAATTGATTAATTTAGTTTTATTTCATATTTTAGAAATTTAACATGATTTTTTATTAAATTGAGCTATATTTGGCATTCCGACACAAATTTAAAACTTTTTGCCAAACACTTTATAATATGGAAATTTCATATCAAACTTGGATCTTAAAATTTATTGGCATATACTAGAGTGCTATTCGTTGATTTTCCCATTCAAGATTCTAATTTGTCCTTAAATATTTTAATTGTACTAATTCCAGGCGTCCAGGTAAAGGTGACAACTCGTAATTATTTTAAATATTTGTAATACCATCAATTTATCACCTATAAATTTGTTCAGGTTGATTGTAATCCAAATCTTTACTAACTGATAGTTTTTCAACTATATTACAATTAGATTTTATTGTCGTTGAAACTATCAGTAAGCAACCGCATAAAAAAAATATTACCATCAATTTCACTAAAAATTTTCTTCAATATTTTTGTAGAAAAATCATATAAACATTTTTCTATTATTTTGTTCCAATAATTTCACAAAAAAAAAAAATAAAAAGAGCTAAATCATTAAAAGGATCAAAAATTTTTTTTTGTTAATTTATAAAAAATATTATAAATCATGCCGGAACGTTTATACTAAATTTTCTTGTCTTATTTTTTTTATTTGAAAAATGATCATGCAATGACAAACCAAAATAGCAAAAATTTTATTCTTTATTAATGTAAAACAAATAAATTTTCCAAGGAAATATCCTTTTTTTCAGTATAATGCGTAAATAGACTGCATTTCCCATCAAAACTTTTTTTCTTTCTAAATTCATAAAATTTCATTTACTCAAATTATTAATTGAACATAAAAAAAATTTACAAAACAATATGACAAACATTTTTGTTATCATATACAAAGTTACATACAAAGTCATTAAGGATAATTAATCATACTGACACAAAAAAAAAGTTATTATTAATATATATATTCAGCAAAAAAGGACGGATACCATAAATATCCTTACACGTTGAAATTTTTTTAAACAATTATTATAAAATTTTTATCTTAACCGATTACTGCTAAAAAGGACACCATTATTATATTAAAATGGACATAAAAGTCATAATTTATGAAACAATTCATGTATGAACAAGGATATGGAATGGGCAAAAAAAAATAACATATTGAATCTGAGATGACAAAGTATCTTCATTCAAGGATTTAATTGTAAACTATAAAAAATATATATATTATAGTTAAAATGGCTTGGAAAAATACTTCTATTGTTATTAAGCGCAGGTCAAAAATGATAAATTAATCACCGAACCATATCCTTAATATTAACAAAACAAATGTATTTATCATGTCAAAAAAAATATATAATAATAAATACAGAAAATCATTTGTAATTTAAGGAAAGCAAAAAAAAAAAATATAGATAAATTGGTTCCAAGGACATTTTTTATGTACAATAGTACAGATAATCTTTGATTTCAAATATATATATATATACGAACTAGGATAATAAAGAAAGAAGGGCTTGCAGATGTCTTTTTCACAGTACATAGCGTGTCACTATGAAAAATGATTGTTTCAATTCTATTTTAAATTTTTTAATTTATGTCCTTACTTTAGGTTATTCATCTTAGGAACCCTGATACGTAAATGCGCCAAAAAAATAATTTATATTGAAATGAGAAAAATTGAATTTCTGCAGAAATAACCATTAATATAGAAACCTTAAGATTTATTATATTCGTTCTATTGTTTTCGGCCACCATGAAATTATTATCAACAAAAAAAGGACACTCTGAAAAGCTAATTTATCTTAATGTCCTTATAGCTATAATTTACCTGCAAATATTTACTAGATAAATCTAAGTTCCAGCTTGTGCAATGCATTTTTATTTTTCATTTTATTATTAGTCACTTTAGTTATTTACTGTCGTATTAGCATTTTAGTGATTTGTCATAATTCTTATTATACAGTAAAGCAAATATTAGGATTATCAAATTTATAATTTTAATTTAACTATTAAAGTGTTTTTTTTTGTCTTGAGAGACAATAATAAAAATTAACAAAAAATTTTGCATAAAATAATTTTTATCTTATAAGTTTACTAACTAATAATCTGACGATATCCTTTTATTTTTCTGTTATATATCTTACACCAATTTGAAAAATGATACTTCTAATTTCATTCTATACAATTTTCGGTATGTAATAAGGGTATTTATATTTTATCTTCTACACCAAAGCAAAGAGGACCTCATCCTGAGTGTTTCTATTGTATTGTTTGTAAAAATAAGGACATCAATTGATAATTTTATTGTATTAATATATAAATTATGGTCTGTAACATTTTATTTTTTTTGGGTCTGTAAAGGACAAAAAAAAGAAATCGGAACGACAACATTGTGAAACCCAAATATCCTGCTGTCAATAAGCACACGG
This sequence comes from Empis livida, assembly GCA_963932195.1. Classification (NCBI taxonomy): domain Eukaryota; kingdom Metazoa; phylum Arthropoda; class Insecta; order Diptera; family Empididae; genus Empis; species Empis livida. The sequence continues at coordinate 15,640,039 of OZ010649.1, forward strand.
TTTTTTTTTCACTTCTTCTTTAAATAATTATTCGAAGAATGACAAAATGTCTTCTCCTATTTTTCAATTTCAAAAATTATGTGTGGTATATTAGAGTAGAGATTTTCCAACAGATTGTTTGTTGTTGTTATGAAAAATTAAATAAGGGTGATTTATTAAGTCATTGCGTGCTCTTCTGACTCCTTTTTTCCACTAACGTTGACATATGATGACATTAAGGATAAACGTTAACGCGAATAGACAGTCAGTCGTCCTTCTTATGGTTAATATGAAACACTATTATTAAGGGGAAAGAAATTGTGTTTGTGTGTATCTTTGTTTTACCTTTTGAATTTTTAACGATATAAACACAGCACGTTTTTAGGATATATTGAAAAAAACATTTTTTATTATAGGAGGTCCTTTTTCATATGGATAGCATGTTAAAGTAAAATTCCCAAAAGTGATTCATTTTTATTTTATTACTAGAGATACTATGACGATAAAACGTTTTTTGTTGTAATAAATTAACCTTTATTTTCGGACTTAAATCATATTGATTGATGAATTGATATTGAATTAATATTATTTATTTTCGGTAAATGGATACTATAGTTAATTTATTTTTAAACTAAATTAGGTACAAGAAAATTAACAAAATTATTCACAAGATATAACAATATATCTTGTGAATAATTTTAATAAATGATAGGATAGTGATGGAAGTGTTTTTTTATACAGTTATATACTTGTAGACGGTTTGTGGGAAAAATTATGATAAAATAATTATGTATAAGCATCAGGGAATTTCATAGGAACCTTTTTAATTATTTTATGTGCACTATTAATTCAATCTCAAATTATAGTCCACAAGAAAGTTTATGTTTTACAGAAAATTTAGATGACCTCGTCGATCATAAATGATTATTATCATATACATAAGTCGTTTTAACTTATTTAAACATATTGTTAGATTTAATTTTTGCATAACACGGAATGGTTGTTCTTAGAAATGCTTTGTAATTCGAACATATTTGTAATGGTACGCTAAAAAGATTTTAACTTTAAACTTATTATACATATGTGTAGATTTAAAAATTGAGAAGAATTTTTATTATCTAGCACAATATTCTGGTTGCATTGGCGGTAAAACCACCAAATTTAAATAAAAATTCATATGAAAAAAAAACCCTTATTCTGTGTTTCTAAAAATTAATTCATTAATTGTAAACCAATAAATCAAAAGGTTACCTTTAACTAAACGGATAGCCGGTGAGCGTATGCACTTGAAGCTAATATGAAATATTCATTTCATTAATTCAAATAAAAAAATTCATATTTATTTGTTGAGAAGCAGCAACCACAGCCATCCTTAATAAAATTACCAGTAAATATTATTGCAAATTACCAATTAAATAAATCCTGTCAAAATTAATTATTACATCAATTAACGCTAATGGCATAATCCGTTTGGTTTTTCGAAAGCTTGCGGAAAAAATGTAGTGACCTTCAACATACCCCGATTAAAAATTGACAAATGAAAGTATTTGAAAAAGAAAAGCTTTCGTAAAGCGATAGTTTTAGGTATTTTCGGAGAGTCGGATTTTTGGATCAGGAGTGAGAAGTTTTTTTATATTTCTTTTTTTTGGTAAAATTATAGTATAATTATTTTTTCTAATATTAATATTTATTTTTTGTAATTTTTTTTTATTATTTAGGACTTATTTTTGTAGTTTATATTTAAACAAAAAAGAAAAAGTAGAAATTTAACACCAATTTTGTTTTTGTATGGTAGAAAGTTATTACGTTGATTAATTACCCCATTAGCATCAGTGATGAGATATCGTAATATAATTATACCAAATGTAGTACCTTGAAAATTTACCATAGCAGCCTACTAATTTCGTTACTAAATCCAGTACCCAACTAACTTCATTTTTCATTGGTCCAGTAGTTTAGAAGTTTTTATTTACTGCGGTTTTGTTTTTTGAAAGTAGTAATCGCCTTCTAAAAGTTTAGGATGTAATACGTTCAAGATTCCCTACATATGTCTATGAAATTGCAGAGCGTTTTTTAATTTTACTATTCTTTTTTTTTCTAATTGAACTTTATTGTAGCAATCGAGTTATCAGCGTCATGGAAACGGCGAGTTTGTTGACTTTCATATACTTTGATATATGTAAGCGGCATGAGCGGCGAGAGTGTATCATTCATTACGTAGGTTTACATACGTTTGTGTCAAGATTTCGAAAATAGAATTAATTATACAAGAAACATAAGTACATGTGTAAAAAAGACAAAATTGATCCTAAAAATTCATTTAGTTCTTAAATATTTAATTTTTTTATCAAACTTCCTAGGAAATATTTTCTTGTATACACAATTGAGCTTTTTTTTAAAATAATTTTATAACGAGTGTAATATATTTTTTATTTAATATCCTACCAGATTTCATCAATAATTCTTGTTGACAATTTCCAATTAATAATAATAATAAACTAGTAATTTATTTTTGGAATGATTTAGTCGATATAATTTACTAAATCAATGTTTATCATTGATCATTAAAAAAAAATCTGATTACACCTCTAATCTAACTTCAATTTGTTCCAGATCAAATATTAATTTATTATTCATAATAAAATACTCTTCCGTCATAATCTTAACTATATAATGCACGTCTACCGTACCAACAGTCTCTGGCTACGTTTATGTTGCGCCAACTTAGCAGTTCATGCCGTTTTTGGAACTGGTCTATTCGTAATTATTTTGTTTGTCAAAGTAGAACTTAAAAATTTCATTTCAAAACAAACAAAAGCATAAACACATTGGAGTGTTTATGCTTTTGTTTTAAACTCTCGCGTTTATTCCGCAATTTCGGTTCGTAGGTGGCACCGACATAAACATAGCATCACTCTACCAGTTTTAAGCAGAAATTTTAATTTTTTTTTAATATCACTTGTATACTTGTAACTAATTCTCGTGCAGTTGCTACTGTTACCATCTCCACATCGTTTTTTAATTTATATTATATTATTTTGATCAAGTTTCATATGACCATATGCCTTCTATAAAATACATTTATATCTATATATCATTTGCAATAAATTTTATGAAAAATAATCTTTATAAATCCATAATTTATAGCCTATAGATGTGTGTGCATGAATATAATATTATTTTATAAAGAATTTTATGTATACTCAATGTCTAATTTAAAATTGGTATTACAAGCAAACGATGTGTCTTGACATGACCTGACAGATTTGTACAAAAGTATTAACTTCAATCATTGAATATTATTATCAAAATGTCAGATAAAATGACAGCTACAATTTAACACGAGTTGACAGGTAATATGTGCTTTTATTAAAAAAAAAAATATTGTTGGTTTTTTTTTTAAGTGTACGGCGAGGTCTAATGATGATTTTGTAATTTTATTTCAGTTTTTTTCTTTTGCTGTTATTATTATTTTGCTGTCCGGATTTTAACGCGATATTAACATAATATACAGTCTTTTTTTAGATTATTAAAAGTAAGCAAGTCATCATAATCGTTTGTGAATAATATACAAGAAAAAAAAAAGTGCTTTTTTATAGTTGGATATTTTATGTTGTTTTGTTTGTGGTTGATGTTTAATTTCATAAGGAATTATAAATAGACATTAAGCATTTGTAGATGAATTCATGAGTATGCAATTATTACAACTAAAATTATGAATTCAGTAAAATAATTACTCCTCGTATGTATAGCAATGTTAAATGAATGTTAGAAGGTATGTAAATAAGAAAATTAGAAATTGTTATTCATTTGAAATAAGATTAATGAATTTGCAGATATTTTAAACAATGCAAATTAATTATTGTATGCCAACACTGAGAAAAATTTACAAAAAATTTGTAGCAGGCAGCAAATATAACAAAATTTACAGTTGGGACAGTTGGGTGAAAAAAATTATGGCTTAAGGTAAAATAATAAATAATAGATACATAATATATAAACTGAATACGTTTACAATTGGTTTATAAATAGTCAATTGATTATTCTATAGCAACTAACCTTTTTTTTTATGACTAAAGCTTGCTAAGGGGTAGTGTACTATGAGGAGGTGCAGTAGGTACTCGGTTTCATGTATGTCCAAAAATACAATGTCGGTTTAATTGCTGAGAATGGTTTATTAATTGCTTCTAATTTTCAACAAAAGAAATTCTTTTTAGCTAGTTTACTCCAAGAGAAGTTCTTTTGCTGCAAATTAATCACATTTGGGAAAAACAAATTATTCTCAGTGTAATTTCTACTAAAATTCATAATAAAGTTTAAATATATTCTTAAACTGCAGCAGCAGAATAAGAAATTTATTCAAATCAATTTTCAGTGAATTTTTTTTAGATAATTTCTGTCTATCTTCAGTAAACCTTTAGATTTAGACTTCTATTTTGATATCTTCTGTCAAAAGACTTCTATTTTGATATCTTCTGTCATCTCTCTTAGATAATTGAAAAATGATTAAGTAGTAAAAAATTGAAAATACTTTTCCGCTTTCAATCTCCAATAAACCTAATGCCTTAAGAATGAACAAGAGAAAAATATCTGACATACAAACTATAAAATCTATATTGCACTGGTACTCTTTGCGGTGTTGTAATTGAAATGCATTAATGGCTAGCATTATGCATGTATAGATTAATGATAGATCAAACATTAAAATATACATCACAATTAAATTTTCTCTAATGCTTACAACACAAAAATCCCTACAATCTTAAATAATGGTTACCAATTTGATGTGATTACTTATAGTTTGGAAAATTATCACAATCAGCATAGAAAAATCAAAAGCTATTTCGATATTCAAAACATTAAAGTTTTTACACAAAATTTCCAAGTTAAGCTTGAATTTATTACCAATTTGTTCATTATTTTCAACATACTTAATAAAACTTTACCATTTGGATTCAATTTTTTTTCCAAATTTAACTATGATACCTCAAAGACATCACTATAATATACTAACAATTTATTTAGTATTTTGATTGACATTACAAACAACATTCGTTAAAATTGATATAATGTTCAACCATGTCAGAACAGTAAATATAGAGTAGCAATTGAAAAGCTAGGGATGCATTATATCTAGATATATAAATGATACTGATGTAATTCTATTTTGGTTAGCCTATTGATTAAAATTTTCAAATCATTGTTAACCACAATTTATGTTTCATTTTTATATATTGTAAAAAAAAAAATAGTTTTTTTTTTTTTAACTTCAATTCGTTTGTATCTTGTCTAGTGTGGTTTTTATATCATATTTCAAAATCACATTTAAGTTGAGATTGACAGACAAAAGTTACTGTTTTTAGTCTCGTTTTTTTTTCTTTTTCAATTTTAATCTTTGTGAAATTGTAAACTTTTAGACATTTGATTCATTCACTAAGAGATGCATATAGTGACTATAATGAAACTGATGTTTTATATGTAGAAAAGATATAACATAGCGTGTTGGTTGCTGACATTTTGTGTTTTTCTATAGTTGTATTTATATTTTGGTTTGAAAACAGTAAAAGAGAATTGTGGACGATTTGATAGGTGATATTATTAAAGTAGATAGATAGATTTTTTTCACCGACATATTCGTCTCTACAACATCATAAATTTTATAATTAGCAAGTAGTTTTTTTGTTGTTGTTCTGTATTTGTGTTAAGAAACATTGGTAGAAATCAGTAAAATAGCGGATTATTGTGGAAGAGATATATTTGACAGCAAATGTTTAATCTTTGAATTTATTATATTTTCTAATGTCTTTACCTGAATGGATATATATATATATGTATGTGAAAATTGTGGTTAAAATGCAGAAGCATCATTATTGAGTGTAAAATGTTGGTTTTTTTTTTATTTGAAATTTAATTTAATATTTTATATGATTATATAGTAATGTGATTACTTCGACAAAATTTATTTAACTTATAGTGTCATATATTATTTATTATGTAATTTTTAATAATAAAAATGACAGAATAATGACAACTTTTCAAATCATGGTTAAGTAATTGGAGATTTCAAAAAAAAAAATAGAAAATATCATATATCGAAGTGTGAATTAAAATTAATATTAGAGTAATATATGTATATCCTTAACTTTTAAACCTTGATATTGTTAATATGGTTTACTAATATTACATTTTAACACCAAATTCCTATATGCAAATATTGAAAACAAAATCATTTTAGTAATTAATTAAATATTACTTTTTAACAAATCCACATTTTTATACATAAAAAACTTTTAGATTCTAAATTACAATTAATTTAAGCTCATGCTTCTCCTAATCAATGAATTGTCATAAAATAACACTAAATAATAACTCACCTTTTGTAAAAAGCCTTTCAATTCTATTTCAATAATTAAAATTCATGCAATATATAGAAGATAAAAATAAAATTTTCCCATATTGAAAAGATCATGTCAATTGTGTCTGTAATAAATATTGTGTATTGTGCAATTTATGGGTCACAATTAAATGATGTATGACCCTCAACTGTCTGTAAATGCATGACACATAACTTTTATTTTGGTATATTTGATGGGACATAAAAATATAAATGAAACCTTGACATTACAAACAAAAAATTGGTAAAATTTATATTTATATTATTTGCAATATTTTGTACATTTTGATCAAAAATTGTTGATTGTAACCTTCTGTAATATCCGGTTAAAAAAACTTTTTTTTGTAAATTCTAAAGAAATAAAAAAGGGCATTAAAAGGATAATTGATTGAATGAGATTGATGACAATTTTTGTTGAATATAAATATGTCATTTAATTTTTTGGTGTATTATTATAAAAAGTTCCATTTATTCATAAGTTATTGCAATGAATTGCGAAATATATTTGGACGCAGAAATGCATGAGAACAGGAACTGTGTGTTAACGTATTTATCGATACTTTAAATATATTTTATATGAAATTTTATGGACAAAATAAACTTAGAGTTTTATTGAAGGACAAAAATAAAGGTTTTACGCTAAAATCAAAGCTTTTATTAAGATTTTTTGTTAAATCATACAAAAGGATTTACTTAAGTAATCCTTTCCGAGGATTTACAGAATAATAAATCAATTTTATGAGAAAAATGTTGCTCAAAATCACTATATGTATGTATATTTTAGAGATATTTGCAAGACACATCATTTTCGTCATAAGTTATAAAACTGTCATTATTTTGCAGAAAGAAGCACAGTAGTAGTTGAAAAAAATTATTATAGTTAACTAAGGAGGATACAGGAATCTTTTTTTATGATGCCAAAGTAGAATTAATGTGTTTTGAGCAAAGATATAATTTGGCTAATATCATTTATAGTTAAAATACGAATTTCTTAATTTGCTTTATATCAGTATCAACAGCTCTACATAATTTTTGCCTGTGAAAGGCTGTAATATTTTGGTTGATTCAATTTATGCTAATTTATGTCGAAAATTAATGTTTATTAATCTAATAATAATTCAATTTCGAAAACTAAATTTTTGTTTTCTTAAGTACGATTTAATTTGAATATTAAATTATTATTCTGTCTCCTGTAAATTCCAGTTAATCCTATCTCTAAATAATAATTTTATCTTCTCTATAAAAATTTAAGCAAAATATTTTATGGCTATTATCTCATTATGTAAAGTAATACGAATTTTGTATACTATCCAAACTAATTACGCGGTAAATCAACTATATATTAACGTTAAAATAATAAAATTATTTCAAAATTCAAAATATTGTAATTTATAAAAACAAATTAACGTTTATACAAAAAACAAATCACAGGTTATTTAAATTACTCAAAAAATACAACATAAATAAATATAAAAACCATAATTATTTAACTTTTATAAAAAAATGTGTCCAAAACAATATATAAAAAACCACTCTATATTTTATAGTGAAACATAAAAAGCACACGGGTGTGCCAAATCGATTTATATTGATTGCTCAAATGACAGATTCATGGTGATTGATTAAAACTGTCCAAACTTATATTATTTATCAAAAAAAAAATTGGAAGTTTTTTTACTTAACATTTTTATAAATAATATTTTAAAAATTTAAATATAAATATTCCGAATTTTAATGACCAATAGTAGTACCGTCACTATTTTCGTGTACATGCAATTTTCACGACAAAAAAAAATTGAAATTAATCTTCATTATTGGCGGATATATTAAAGTTTTTGGGGAAAATATTTTATTTATTTTTATTATATTTCAATAATATGTTTTATGTTTTTGTATCTTTATTGGATACAAGAATTAAGAATTGATTGGCAATAAATTTTTATTTTAATGATTATTTATATGTATATACATAAATATTATGTTGAGGGGGGTTTTTATTTTAATATTTTTTTTTTGTATTTCGTTTGATTTATTGGAAAGAATTTTAAATGTTATTGTTATTAATAGTTAAGAGATATAAATAAAATATTTTGAAGAATAATAAATAACATCTAGTATTTTTTTTTAGTGGTAAAATGAATATAAATGTAAATTTTTTGTTGATGAAAGTTTTTAAAATATTAATTGGGGAATTTTGGATGATATCAAATTACTACGTAAATCAATAATGACTATACAAATTTCAGTAAAATATCTGAATAGCAAATTAAATAAAGTTGTACACCAGCAGAGAAAAAGTTGTTAATTTCGTGATGATATGCCCACAACATATAATAAATTAATATTGATTATTTTTGTTTTGTAAAGTGGGCTTAAAATGACTGTTTTGTGTATAAAATATAGTCAGAAAGATGGACTTGAGACCATCGACAATAATTTAAGAAATAATTAAATACTTTTATATAATTAAAATGAGTTAGTTTCTCAAAATTATACTTAATTTATATTTGAACTGTAAATTATTCCTTTGCCGGTTGTTTTGATATTTGAACAGCATAAGCATTACGTAGTAACTCTTATATGAATTTAAATATAGTTTAACTTACAAACATTAAGTTTTTGATCGATATTTATCAGTTACAAGCTTACAAGTGTTAAGTTTTTGTTTAATACTTGTATTATCAGTTCCGATTTAAACCGGAACTGATAATATAAGTTCCGATTCAAAATTCAAAATTGGTTTCTATATATCATGCCATCCAAAAACTTAATGTATTTTCAATTTGCCTTAATTATGCCGGTACAACATAATAATATTGGTACCACAAAGTGGTCCAATTTAGGCAACCTAAACCGTTTTTCTATGTAAAAAATGTGAAGTTCAGATTTTCTAGAATAAATATTTAATTTTATTCTACAAATTTTAGTCTCACTTCATCGTGTTAAAATATAATTTTATAATCTGAACATATTAAACATTTTAAATAATTGTAGAACTGCATTTATGTTAATTTTATTGGAGTAACTTTTAAACAATATCAGTGTAAGTAGTCTAACGTCTAAGAGTTGCTATTGACTATAAAATTAAACTTTGTTCTTAATACTATATAATAATTATATTTTATTGTAAAAAGCATATAATTTATTTTAAATATGATTTTTATAAAAAAAAAAATATGTAAAACAATTATTAAAAAATTATTAAACATCTTATTACCAAAAAAAAAAACTCACCAATAATTTATTTAAATTCTAGCAATCTAGAAAATTAAAATCTTATAATAATATTATTTATCAAAATGAATGAATGTCCTTTGAATAAATAATATAAAAATAATTATACTCCTCATTTTACTCACTTACATATTATTTATCCGCACTACACATAAAAATATATAATAAATTTATTTAAAATTATGGAGTTATAAAATTATTACTTATAATATTTTACTACCCAAAAAAAAAAACACTGAAAGTCATTATTCTTTTTGTCTGACAAAAAAAAGAAATTATTAAACAAATGACTGAAATGAATTATTACATAATTAATTAGAATAATTAACGATGATATCCGTGCTAAAAGAACTAAATAATTCCAACACAACAGTGAAATAAAGAAAAACAAGTAAAAATTTATGTTTTTATTTTTTTTTTCTTCAAATACAGGGTAAATGAACCCCTAAATTAGTATCCCCTGGTCTTTTATTTTCCTTTTTTTTGATTCAGCAAAAATTCTAGTTTTATAAATGTCCAGTTAAAAAAAAAATCTACATTTTTTTACATAGAAAGACGGTATTTTGTCTCGTTTTTTATGTACAAAAACCCTGAATAATTATTAAAAAAAAAAAAAATTCAGGACAAAAAAAAAGGGAGAAAAATGTCATCGCGTACAAAACATAACGTATACAATTTATAAAGTAATATAATTTTTCGCGTTTTTGTCATATTTTTCATGAAATTAACAAAATTCCAAGAAGAAAATTTGAGTATTTTTCCATTATTTTTTTATTTTTGCTTAAATATCCAACAAAATAATAACTGAAAATGATTAATAATTGCTGTCAGTTTTAATAAATTTTGATTAACTGCCACAATGAAAGCATTTTTTTTGTACGTATATAAATATATAATTTTTTTTATGTCCTTTTTGACTTTTTTCGTTTTTGGGTGATGGGTGGAATGAGATGTAAGAGACACAAATTGCTTGAAAAAAATTACAAAAAAAAAAAAAAAAATAATACAAAAAATGGGTGTTTTTTTTTAAGAGGAGAGGGATGGTGTTTGAGTGTGTAGTGGGCATTGACTGACATAAAAAATATGACTTAACATTTTTTAAATGTTTTGTACACATAAAATTTCATCCCCAATTGTGGAATTTCATTTAAATACTGGGGAGCTGAACTATTGTGCAGTAGTTTCATAAATATGGATTTTTTTTTGCTGCAGACACTGGAAATGGAAAATGAATTATAAAAATGTTTATAGTTAATATTTGGTGAAACCGTATTAAAATTTAAAGGAATAAATTACACTATTAAATTTTAATAGTGTTGTGTAGCGTATGTAGCGGAAAAAATTAAGTATAGAACAATCCTTTATTTACCTTTCAAACGGATCAGCTTACATCGCTTTTGGTGAATATGTAAACTTACATTTTCTAATATAACTTGGGGGCTCTAAACGCAGAATCTTCAGATCTTGGTAACGGTGCCTCTATTGGCAGAGTTTTCAATTAAATAAAAATACTCCCTTGTTGTACCCTTTAAAACCTTTACAACGTGAGGTCAATTATAAATTTTGAAGAATATTAATTATCTTAAATTGCAATTTTCCATTAAAATATATGTTTTCACAAAACGTGATTTACTCCGCCTACCGATTGGTGATTTTTACGTTCATCTGATAGTAAATTCTTTAACTTTTGTAAGTTGCCGTCCGGTAATATTTTATGTGTACATTGACTATAATAAATTAAAATTTACACACGGACGGACAGACCGATGACATAGTGTTAACATAAGTAATTTATTATCGAAAATAATTCCAAAAATAATAAAATAAAATTTTCTTTTCTATTTATTCATGTTTCGATTGGCCACCTTAATCTGCCCCTACATATCCACCCATTCTATTATGTACATACTATTAAAAAGTTTAACTTTTTTATCATAAAAGTTTTCAAAAAAAATTTATTAAAAAATTTAACTTTTTTTTGTTGATAACATCTTTTGTGAATATGTCTATAAACTCATCATCAGTAATGATAAAAATTGCATGTTGTGCTTGTCATTGTATTATGCTTTTAAGCATAATAAATTTTTCAATATTATATAGAAAATTACTTTAGGCTATCAACACAACAAATAAGGATTGAACCGAAAATAATAATAAAAAAAAAAATTAATGAACAAATCTGTTTAAAAAAAATAATCATTTTCGTAAATAATTTTTTTTTTGTTTTGTCTGCTTTAAAAAAAATAATTTTTGACAGACAAAAAAAAACAATTAATTGAACTGTGAACAACCAACATCACACAAACAGAGTCAAAGACAGCCCCCAGAGAAAGGAGAAAATTGAAATAAATCATAATGTAATGGTGGTCTCTGACATTAATTTATGATCTTATGTCAAAAAATTTTTAGCTGTGCTTTATAAATGTATTGAATTATTTTGTTGTTCATAAGGCTTGGAAAAAGGGGGAAAAAAATTGTAAAGTTAATTTTGTATGAAATTTATGACAGTTTTTTTTTGTATTTCATTTCTCATTTTATAATCATTAGAGTGATAACAGAGTATAAATGAAATTGAATTTTAATTGATATTTTGTTTTATTAATGGTGTTTTTTTTTTGGAAAACTTTTGTATAGTAATTTTATAGATTTGTTACTTTTGATAATTTTTCCAAAACATTGATTTTAATAGTTTCTTATGTCTGTAAACTCATTAATATAATTTAAGAAAATAATAAGAAGATTTAATAAATTTATTGGTATTTTAGTTGACGATTTGATAGTATTTTCAATTTAAAAAGAATTTGTTGAATAATTTTAAATGTTTAGTAGAAAATAAAATAAATCATAATGTAATGGTAGTCTTCAATAAGTAATTGATTATTTAATCCTTTTCCAAATGAAACATTTACATATTCAGGTAATAGGAACTCAGGAATGATACTGTTCATTTCTTTATATCAGTAAAGAAGACAAGCTTAAGGAGATATATTTTCTAATGAAGAAGGCAAGCTTAAGGAGACATATTGTTAGTATATTGTCCATTTTTGAGTGAAGTAAACCTCATTTTTGAGTGAAGTAAATTTATTCTAATCGTCTTCTTCATTAGTGATAACAAAAATACCCTATTTAACATTTGCTTGGTATTAGAAAAAGGTTGCACATTTCAAATTAGATTAGTTTCTCATTTTCTAGAATACTATTTAAAAGAATCTTTAAATAAACTAAAACATAAAAAAAATTCTTTCATGCCCTTTTACAGCTATTAATAAACAAGAAAGATAATTAGATTAAAGATTTAATAAAAATTTCATCGCGTGACGGTATTTTCTTTTTTTTTTAATAAAAAATAATCATTCTAATACTATTCCAATAACCATTTGTCTTAAAATTATAATTTCAATGATTTATATGATCAATCAGCAGGAGGTCGATCGTAAATTATTTTTATGCATAATAGAAACAATCTTAAAATTAATAATACACTTTTGACCTACAATATGCTCATTCAGTTGCATATAATTTAACAAATCCTATTTAAATCTTAGTAAATAGTAACTAACCCCAACTGGTAAATTCATTGTTGAAAGAATTTCTTTTCTAAAGTATTATTAAACTTGAGTCGGAAAATGATAATATATTGTTTTTTTGGTAAACTCTCTAGTTACAATAAATGCTACAGAAATGTATAGAAAAAAATTTATTGATTTAACCAAAAAAAAAATGTTGCGGCTTCAGGATTAAAATAAACACAGAGGGAGATATTAACATAGATGGAAAGTTAAAAGAAAAACCAAAAAAAAAAAAGATATATACTCAATGGGAGGTGATTTTTTAAAGGTTATATTAGAAGACAAGACCAGTGGATAAAAGTGATAATATATATATAAAAAAAAAAAACAAAGAAAGCCAGTCAACCAACAATTCAAGATTAACAGACGTGATAAAAGCAAGAAGCCCAACAACAAAACCATGTCTGTCTAATAAAATGGAAAATTAATTTGTCTTTGGAGACTAAAATACAGTATATTGTTTAAAAGAAAACATTTTATGTTTATCACATAAATTTTACAGGCTTTATAAGCTATCGAAAAAGTACAAGAATAATAAGGTTTAATAAATTTATTACAATATTAGATTAGGTGATAAATAAATTGTATTATTAACTGTTAATAAATAGAGGACTCAAGAGATAAATGATGCGGAAATTATGAAACTCTATGCAGTTCTTCTTCAAGTAAAATTTTCTTTGCAATTCCTCACACATATAAACCTAGCCTCTTGTGTGAACAACGACGACTAAGATTTAATAAACAACTCATAGGAAATCGTAGTCGGAGACAGACAAGAGATTATACTTCTTGCGACTTCATAACTCAAATTGCATGCTGAACAATAGGAGTAATATTTCCAATCAAAATGACAACATTACTGCTCATACAGCAATTCGGCTTATAACAAAAGGAACAATACAACTTTACTTTCTATAAGAGAACATTATTTTTATACATCAACAGCCTGAGTTAGGTTGAACTATTGTGGAACTTTACAATCCAAGGACTAAATTCTACAGTTTAGGTGGCGAAAGAACTTAAATGAGTATTCATATATCAAATTCATAATAAATTATAAAACAAATTTTAGTTTTTCAAAATATTTGAACTGAAGTTATTGGAAATTATATTTCCTGACTATTTATAGCAAATTTATAACAATTTTGGAAAGTTGTAATCCTTTGAACTGACATATTTCTTTCCAACATTATATGGATAATTTTTAAAGGATTATCTCTATTTTAATTAAAATAGTTTTAAGTGTTTAAATTGACTATATTATTTTATCATTGCATCAGTAACAGATTAATGTCAATAATTATTACCCTAGTAATTAGTATAAGATTGAAGAGTGAAAGAGGAGATAAAGGGTAATTCGAAAGCAAAAAGTATCATAGCAAAAGAAAAATACTACATTGTACTAAACGTTAAAAATGATCACATTATTATTAATTGGGATTGACAGCTGTTAGTCGATGTTGTATTTGGATATGGATACTAATTTAAAACTTTTCTAAACAAGCTGGTTGCAACATGGATGAACTGAATAAATTTGTATGAATAATTTTAATCTATATTGTATCTACATTTACCTATAATAATTATTTTTCTGAAAGTTCAAATTAATTTATTAGCTATATAAAATAGTTTGTAAAGTTTTACTATGATAGTTACAAGCGATATTATATATTACTCGTTCTATTGAATTATTGTTAGTTTGTTTAGAATTGAATAAAATGTAGTTTCACAAAAGACCTCATAAATTGAATTAACGTAAAACTTATAAGCATAAATTTGAAATTTAATTAGATATTTCTGTATGGTCAAAATTAAAACAATTTTCTTTTCAATAATTTAGTAATTTATAAAATAAAAGAGGTGTAATATAGGAATAATGTGAAAAATTAACTATATATGATAAATTAAGAAATATCATTGTGAATTTATCACTTCATTCCATTAAATAATATAAAAATGCTGCTATTAATTAGAGTACACTGAAAATAACATTTAATTAGTTCTGAAAAAAAACCCCCATTAAATTTTATATACCATAAATATATCATAAATCAGAATCATATAAAACATTATCTAATCAATATTAAATATCATTCATCATTCTAACTTATCCATAACTAATTTATACTTTAGGGACAATGATTTACTCCCAAATTGCATTCACTAAAATTTTTTTTTATTAATAATCATCAATTTCCTTTTTATTTATTAAATAATTCACTCTTTTCGAGTTCATATAAAAAAATTAATCTAAACCAAAAAATATTAATTTGGTAATTTCCTATCCTAATATATTATTTATTTTAATATTATTTATAGTTTTTTTTTTATCTTCTTTAGGGACCTTCTAATACTAATACATAAAAATATGCCATGTCACTCTGTATGACTTCTCATTAATAATAATTCCATTCGCGTAGGTAGATTTTTTTTTATTCATTTATACGTCTCCACAAAAAAATAAAATAAAATAAAAATCACTGCAGTGGCACAAAACCTCCAAAAAAAAAACATAGGCGACATTCAGCGACAGGCACTAATAATAACAACAACAACAACTGTCAACTGTCAAAAAATAATATTTTAATGGAATAAGATTATCATTATCATTAATTCTATTCTTCTTCGTCTTTTTTTGTAAAAATAAAAAAACATAGAATTGTTCACATAAAAAAAAATTATACATATATATATAAACTGACTGCTGTTTTGGGTGTTTATAATCATAAATACTTTATTTTTTGACGGGTGTCAGCTTCCTACATTACACCCCTTTTATTTTATTATTATTTTTTTTTTTTTTTCGTTATAAGTAAATTGATATCATGCCGAGAGTTACATAGTAAAATTTAAGGCATTTTACCTATAAAAAAAAAAAAATATAACATAAAGATACTATATAATAAATTATTAGAATAATGTTGGCGGGGGTAAAATAAAAAGAAGATGGATTATTGTTATTTTTGAAATAATATCTAGAGTAAAGAGTGTAAATGAATTATGAGGGTATAAAATTTGATTGATTTGCTCTTTTTTGTTGAAACATAAAACAAAAAAAAAAAATTTTAGGGTGCGTACTTTTAAGATACGTTTGTATATAAAGTGTCATTTTGATTATTATGTGTGTGGGTATTGTTGCATAATGGAGACAAATAGATATATTTGTACCAAAAAAAAAATTTTTATTTCAGTTGACATACATTAAAGATTTTTGCCCTATGATAACAATTTAGAATAATTCCCTATGTTTATGTGTAAGGGTGCAATTATTTTGTTTAACTTTTTGGGTAAAAATAAAATTATTAATTTTAATTTCATTTCTTTTTTTTTGTAGATATTAGAACATATGTGAATAATATACATAATACGTTTTTTTTTTTGTGGTCTAATGAAAATTTATTGGTTTTCAAAAAGATGTCAAATCATTTGAAAAATTATTAAGGTATGTACATTTAAAAAAAAAAAAAAAAAAAGAGATAAATTATGATTATTATATCTTTTGTTGTCATACTGATTTTTAGATTCGTTTCTTTTTTTTTTTTTGGGGAGGGAAAATGGTTTTAAAAGAATAATTTTTATTCAATTTTTTGTATTATTATTATTAATGAATTTTAGTAAATTCTAGATTTTTTTTATGTGATTTTTTTTTATGTATATAAGAATAAATCTATAAAAAGATTTTGATAGATACATAGATGAAATATAATATTTTAAGGCGTAATTGCATATAATGATATTTTAAAGGTTTTTTTTTTTGTATAGAATATTACATTTTTTTTTTTGTTTATGAAAAGTATATATAAGATTTGTCAAGGATTAATTAAGAATTTCCTGGGTACAAGTCTTTAGAATATTTGATTATCTAAAAGAATGATAAATAAACAGAAAATGATAAGAATCAATAAAGTTTTTAGTTATTATGACAGTTGAAGTACGCACACTCCTAAAAATTAAATATTGTAACAATTGAGGGTTTGACAATAATTGAGAATAGTGTAAAAATTTAATAGGATTTTCATACAAAATATTACCGGAAATTGTTATCAAAATGATTGTATTCGATCAACAAATGATTTTTTTTTTTAGAGATAGATTAGAATTGTAGATATAAATATGCTATGTCACTCTGTGAATAAAGTGGTGCTATCCTGTATTTAGAATATAGGCAAGAAAACTCTATTCACAAATTTAGTTTTATTGATTTATTTGAAAACTTTTTAATGCCATAAGTCAATAAAAAGCGAGGTAATTTTATAACAGTTTTTACTGCAATTCAAAATGGTTCAATTCCAGTTTTCCAAATTAAAATTATTTCTAAATATTTAATTTTACATTAAATCCTTAAATTTGATTCCTTTTCAACAATTAAATATGAAAAATTTATGTTACCCTTGTGTGGAAACTTTTGAAAATTATCAATTAAATTAATTTCTAATCTTTTTTAATATTTAATCCGAATTTTTTTTCCATCCAAAATCAAAATAAAAAATTTTAAATCTTCCGGCAACCGTTGCAAACTATATAAAAACTTCTCTTGAAATATAATTGGTATTAAAACTGATTACCATATTAAAATTATTAATAGGATAACTATTTCTTTGAATGTCAAATAAATCCCAACAAAAGTTAAAATAATAAAAAAAAAAAATATCTGTGCGTATATGTAATATAATCGCATTTAGAAAATTTTTAATCTAATTCTACAGAAAAAAAACAACAACATAATACTATATTCTTAACCTATCCTATTTTATTGAACAATTTTCTATGTTTCGTTTGTTAATATATACTGTTTGTTCTTTTTTTTTCGAATAATCCGTATAGCAATTTTAGGTATGCTCTCTACATAATCCGCTTTATAGAATTATACAATTGAACATATATAGAGTGAAAAAAAAATAGAATAAGGTAGGTTATATTGAAATTTACAATATAATCTTAAATATTTTAATAATGTGTACCAAAATACAGGGTACCCAGTTTACAGTTTATATTGTCACAAATTGTATTAGCAGATATTTGATTTATATTTCATCAATTTCTAATTTATCAACCATAATTATTTAAATTCTCTAAGGATTTCACTTTTATCAATTTTATTTATGACACAATTTCAAAAATATCTTTAACCCAAATCACCATGTACTTAATTTTTAGCATAAAAACAAATTACTTACACTAAAAAAAAAATTCTGTTTCTTTTAAAGATGGAAAAAAGATTAAGTTTTGTAAACCAGAAGCCACTTTTATTTAGGGACAATACTGTGACACCTTTTCTTAATCTTTGTTTTTTTTTTTTTTTTGCTGACATATAAAACTACTTTTTGTCGCATCATCAGGTCTTGTCTGAATAATAAACAAAAGAAGGAACTTAAATTCTACTTTTCATTTGTCTGTTTAAAATAATCTCAAATAACACAGGAAAAAAAAATTTATGCGGATGCTAATGATTCGTAAAGGACGATAAAAGTGAAAAAAAAGAATAAAGTATTTTTAAGATTGACACCAACATACCACGAAAACCCAATGTCATCAATAAATTTTCTTTTATGTCGGTACTTAGGGTATTTTTTTTTCATTCCTTCTTTTTTTTTTTTTTTTGCTTAAAGAGGCAAATCCACTAATTACTTTATTGTCTTTTTAGTTGTTAGTGTATGTTGAGAATGGGTATTAAAATTTATCAAGGTATACCCTAATCGGATAATTATACAAAAATCCTCTTAAATATTTCAGTTTTATCGTTATTGTAAAACTAGTGAATCTAATATAAAAAAAAAGGTTTTGCTTTGTTAATTTAAGATTTAGCAAAAATTTCGTAATTTGAAAAAAAAAAAAAATAAGTCTGAAGTGAACACACAGAATATTCTGAATTAAATGGTTGACTGAGTTTTTAAATTAAGTAATCTGAGAAGTTTTATTATATATAACCATTTTTATACTTTTTTTTAATTATCAACAATTTTTTGGGTCTATTTAATTAAATGAAGTTAATGGCAATGAAAATTTGGAAAGAGTTCGTGTTTATTACTATCTGTATTATATGAAAAATAGTCGTATAGTGTCATGAGCTATAACTAAATTGAAAAGTCATATAGTCGAAAATAAATAGCTTCAAAATAACTATAGAAGTCTAAAGATACAACCACAACTTCGACGAATAGATTAACAATGGTTAATTGCTTAACTATTTGTAAGACCAACAAAAATATTTAATTTCTCCATTATTTTCAAATGTTTACTTTACTTACATACCGCATAAATCATTATTTATTGTCATTAATCAACTTAAGTCATAATTTTTTTAATTTTGCAAATATAGGCTTGGTATTTTGAAAGTTATTTATTATATTTGCAATTTTAATTTCTTTCACAATTTGGGTGTTTAAAACTTTTTACCTCTATCCAAACATTTTACTATTCCAATCCATCAATGAAATAAATAAAAAAATGGACTAAAGAAATTTGAAGAAAAAATAAAGATTAGAGGTGATGGTATATGTTATTACTCGCTATCATTTTAAATGAACCATACACAAAAACTTAATCGAACATGACATGAATTTTTAATTAAGTCGTTAAAAAAATATAGAATTATTTAAATACTGAAATACTGAAAAAATAAATTTCCCAACAAATATTATACACTTTACTTGAAATAAAATTTATAGGAGCTGTGAGAAAATATCAGCTTTCGTAAAAAATATTACTTTTCTGGTATCATAGTTTCCGATGGATAAATCTATATAGTTAGGGATGAATGATTTTTCGTAAATTAACTTTAGACTATAGAAGTCCATCAATATTTTTAAGACACGATATGTAATCTTAAGGAATTAGAGTTGAGCTAAGTCTTTATGAAAATTAATGATGGGCGAAGAAACATAAGTCTGTTGTACGATCACAATTACAACCGACTTATGTTTCTTCGCCTGATGGGCATATGTTGCCCATAATAGCTACTTTACATTTTGAGCAAAATGTACAGAATATTGTACATTGATAGTGCCTCCTATATATATTACTGATTTGGTCAGGTAGAGGATATTCAGCTTGCAGTACTGCTTACTTTAAAAATAAAATATAAATAGATAGATAAATCTCAAAAGCTACTGAAGTCAAAATTGACATATTTTGGCACCCTATATCGTAAATCTGAGTTGAGCAACTTAGGTGTCAATAAACCTGGACACTTCCGTAGGAGACCTTGAGGCAAGAAACCTTTGTTCGAAGAGGCTGTTCTGCTGCAAGATTAACCTCCAGAATAAAAAAGGAAAACAGAATAAAATATAAATATCAATTATTTCCAGTTCCCTAATTGTAAACAAATTCTTCCTCCAACACTTTTCTTTAATATTAGAATCTGTCAATTGGATCTCATTATTTGCTTACTTATGGCCTGTCAAAAAATATCTTCCTAACTATTTATTAATAAAAAGATATCATAACTAATTTAAAAGTATTTTCCGCTTATCTAAACCGGCAGGTATCTATAATGAAAATGGAAATATTATATCTAAAATAATTTGATTAATTTGATACATTGTTGTACAACACAGCAGGCAACCAGTTGAAAAAAATATATACATACATATATAAATTAAAAGTCATTTATTTCATTAGAAAGAAATTTTTTTTTTTTATAAAATAACAAAATATAAAAATTATTAATATACGAATGGCTACCATATTTTTTATACCACCATAAAAGAGTTGATTATTTGTGTATTCCAATCTTTAACCACTTTACATATTGGTATATAAATCTATTCAGAGGATATAATAAAAATCTGTTTCGTATATTTATTCAGTTAGTTAAGTTAATGTTTTCACAGAACATCAACAGAATTATAAGAAAAAATAAATTGGATATTAATCTTTTGACGCATAAAAACTCACCACTTGGTCAAATTTATCATTTCAAATATATATGTATATAATAAAAACATAAAAAAAGAAAGAAAACATTTATAGAAAATTAAAAGGATTGTAATCAAGTTGCATGGAAGCGGACAATGTATAAACAAAAACTTGAGATTAATGTTTGTGGTCATGAGGAAATATATTTTTTTATAGGTATTCTTGATTTTGTAGAACAGAGATGGAGAAATTTAATTATTATTAAGGCTTGCAATATATTTTAGTCGTAGCAAATTATTTCAGTTATAAAGTACATAGTTTGTCAAAACAATGTTAAGTATCTTTAGATAGACTTGTTAAAAAACGGTTTTGGAATTCAATTTCATATTTCGTATAAGATTTGAAGTAGTAAGGGGGATACTTATAGATTTAATAATGCAGTGCTTTTAAAGCCAATTTGGATAATAAAAATATGCCATATTGTATTGATAATGCATAAACGTTAGAAGCCTTTCTCCAATAAATAAGCCTTAGAGTTATTTATTTGACCCCTAAAGGCGGCTGTCTATTACTTAATGGTAACAGTTTTCTTCAAATCTTATTAAATGTATGATCCTTTTTTATTTGTAGTTGACACCTTCTCAAACTTTTGAAAAACTATAAAAAGAAGAAGAATTACCATTAAATTTACTTATCAATCCTTTTCAACACAAGAAACTAAAATTATCATTAAACTGATTGAATGAAAACAGGAAAAAGACGTTTACTCTGAAAGCGTATATTATATTCCTTTAACATAGCTTAACATATTAAACGGTGTTTTTTTCTATAAAATTAAATAAAAGACTTGCTCTTTCCCCAAAAAAATATAAACACTTTACAATTTCTTAAGATTCAGAAATATGCTATAATATTTATAGAATAAGATTGTATCTTTTCTAAAAAAAAAATAAAAATGATGTTTTTCTCAATTTTTTCCTAATGTGTCGTCCAGGAAATTTTTACGGGGTAGTAGATAAACTATAAAAATAATACCGAATTCAAAATGATCGAGAACAATAAATTTAGACTTAAAATTAAAAAAAATTAAAACATATTTCTTTGAAGACAATTGAGTCCTGTCAGCAGTTTTCATTAAGATGCTAATTCTAAAAAAGATTTTTAGAAAATTAAGAAAATCAGAAATGTTTCCTCAAACTGAAGAAACATTTGCATATACAAGGATTATGGACATTGTTTCAGTGCAAGGAATAAATGTTGCACGTCTATCCTGATTCTGCAATAACATAGATGAAACTCCGGAATATATAATTTATTGTTGTGAAGCTCAAGCGGTAAGAGTCAAAAGCCTCTTGGCACCCCAATTATTTTGGTTTATTAAAATAATTGTAAACCAAAATAAAATCTGAAAGAAAATTGAAAAAAGCAGATTTAAGTTTGCGCAGATTAAATGAAGCACTTACTATAATTAGGAAATTTTGGAGAATTATTTCTACTTGGTGTTGAAATAATTGATCTAAACACGGTAAAGGTTGGTTTAGTAAACTTTAAAGCTTAGTTCTGTATTAATAAAAGTAGATTAAGATGAAATTAAGAGTATTTTTCTTGGTCAAGGTTCCTTTAGTTTTTTCGGCTGAAGATAACTTTTATGTTCAGATTGATTTTTGTGTTCTATTGAATAGGTTTTGTTCTTTCAAGATTTTTAAATTCGAAGTTCTGTTATGATTCCAATAATATTTATTATGTCTGAAGAAATAATATAAATTTTATTGTATTGTAGTTTATTTCTGTATAGTAAATTTTATCCCTAATTTAATTCTTTGGGACTACTGTTTCAGTTTTTAATAAACTACTATTCGTATGCATTGGGATTGGAAACTATTGATTGTTATCGAGATTAGAAGATGTTGTTGTAATTTACTACACCATTACAATAGATTTTCTTTATTTTTTTGTGGTTCCTTTTTTTATGGTTTTTATTACGAAAATATGTTCGTTGGTTTTTTTTTTTTTGCTAAAAGATAAATTTTAGAATACAACTAAATTATCAGATTTTGTAGGAAATGATAAGTAAAATTTGTCACGTTCAACACAGTATAATTTTTATTTTACGTTTATTTCTAGATCAAATATTTTATGGTGGACACTGATAGGATTTCGTTTTTTTTTCTGGTGTGAGGTTAATTATTTTTTAGAAATAAAATTTAGTTTATTATTTTTTCAGAGAATTTTTCTAAGAAATTCACTGAGGTTTATTTTGTATTTTTTTTTGTGTAATAGTAAAGTTCATTAAATAATTTTATCATGTCTGGTTGAATGAGGAAGTAATAAATTTTTTTTTTTAAAAGTTTAAATTAATGGGTTAGAGACGGTAGACGGATAGTTTAATTAATCAATATAAATGTTTAAATTAAATTTGTTTTTTTTTTAGTTGTACTTTTCTAGGAAATATTAAACATGTTAATATAATTAAATTGTCTTAATGTTTGTTGTGAATGAATAACGTCTTAAATAATAATTAACTTATCAAAATATTCTGTAAAACTAATTAAAAATTGTTTTTGTAGACAAATACTGCAATTTAAAATTGGGATTTATTATAAATTTAACTCTTTGAGAACTAGTCGATATCATAGTAAACTAAAATCTGAAAAAATGTATATATCATTTTCTCCTTACTAGAGTTACTGGAAAATTTTCCAATTCTATAATTTATAATAGAAATTTGAAGAATATGCAAATATGATAGCATATATGGGATAGTTTAAAAATTTATGAAAATAGTTATAAAATTAGTCTGAATTATAAGCATAGAAGTGTATAAACATAAAAATATAAGAAAGCTTTTGAGCATAAGAAGTAACTGAAGTACCCTTAAGTCCACGCACATGAAGTATATTTCTGAGCTGTGTTTTCTGACAATATGAACAAATTATGCAAATATACTTTTTGTAGTTAAAAGATACAAAAAGAGTCCAATTCAAAAAAAAAAAACGTTACGTTAATCAACAACAAGGCAGTCAGTGTGACTGCTAATTTATTGATTAGTGACCTTGTTTTTTGGCTTAGATACTTTTTTCAAAAAAGATAAATATTCAAGGATATATGAAAGGATTTAAAATTTTTAACAACTATGATCTTTTTAAAGAAAGGGTTAAAAGAAACAACATTATTTTAAATAATTATAAATTTTTGGCTGTAATACTGTCAAAACAATTTACAGGTAACAAGCTTTCAAAAAGTTTTGACATAAATATTACCTGTATGCACTATAAATAAACAACAACAGAAAACTATGAATTTATAGAAATTGAAATAAACATTTAGTAATTTAATTTTTAACATAAAATTTTAACAAAAAGCTTAACCAAAATAAAAAATATTTATCTTAATATCTTAAGGCGGCATATTTCTCTAAAAAAAAATATATTTTTAACATACAATCAATATTCATTTAAATTCATTATAAATTTACTAACATTTTTTTTCATTATAAATTTTCTGAATTTTTAAATATTTTATATATTTTTGTTGTCTGATATTTTGTGTCCTTTCAATGTCCATCAAATTACTTTAACCAAAGAACAGATTTGCGACAATTTACATACAATACGAAAATCAAAAATCTTAAACTAAAAAAAAAAAAAAATTATTTACGTAAAACGTATATAAACGTCTCCTTTGCAGATTATAATAAATACAAAAAAAAAATTCAACGAACGACAAACTCACTTTAAATGACAAAAATTGACAAGACATAAGATTGACAGAATGTTTTAGATTGATTGGCTACCAATCAACTCTATATATATAAAAAATAAAACGACAGACAGACATTATATTTTGGTGTGCGTCATGTGTGTATTATAAGAATTATTACCAATTCCAATACAAATCTAAAAATTGTAGAAATTATAGGAAGACATTTATTTATCGGAATATTGTGTACTACTACTAAAATATTCTCAATGGTATCATTGGCAGTAAATCAAGTTTGAGTTGGAAATCGAAAATATTTTTGTGAATCAATATTTTGTTTTGGATTTTGTTGCTCAGTAAAAAAATTGATAAACATAATGTCCAACCAAAAACTAGTATAGTTATCTTTCTAGAGAGTTGCCCGAAATATGAATGGCATTTTATGAAATATTAATTAAAAAAATTGGATTGCAAACAAAATTACACGACAGGACATACGTTCTTTAAATAATTAAAATTTCAAAATTGACATGTATTTTAGATACCATGTAATTTAGATATTTTTTTTCATAATTTGAAGAGTAAATGAAACAGACAAATATAGAGCAAAAGTTGGACAATATTATCCCTTTACGGCGCATCCATTTTTTACATTTGTCAATTGCAATGAAAATCGATAGGCAATAACTCTTAAGTTTTCATCAAATTTAAGTCTTTATTCAAAAAAGAAATATATTTATTATAGTTTAATTTAAAAAACCATATATTTTGTCCAGAAACTGAATCTTTTGATCCCAAATCGTATTCTTTTGATCCCAAATCGTATCCTTTTGATCTACAATCAAAACTTTTGCTCACTAATTAAAATTTATGCTCTGAAACTGAATATTTTGCTTGGAAAAGTCTGCTATGCTTTCTCAATTTTCGTTCAACTTTTTTCTTGAACAAATAATTTTAATCCTTGCTATCAAAACAAGAATATAATTTTTGTTTAAATTTTCTTATTCTTTTTTATGGTATATTTATCCAAAAGGGTTTTCGGCATTTTCTAGAAAATTTATAAATTCTTCTCGTTGTTATTGTAATTCTTTTTTTTCTATATAAAAAAAAATACTGCAATAAGTCTTGTCATTTGATGATCGTTATAATGCCAACAAAAGAATATAAACATATATCAAAAAGCTAAAAAAAAAGGAATAAGAAAAACGATAGGATAAAACTTACATAAGTCTTTTTCAGACAAACAAAGTATACAGTAAAAAAAAGCACACAAAAAAATTAAACTGTTTTGATGACAACTTTTTGAATTTTCACTCGAGATTCATTTATATTGATGGATGTCAAACCGAAATTGGCAAATATCAATCTTAAACATAAAAAAAAAAGGAAGTTTTCAAATATATTCGTTAGAATTGATAAATTCTTCTTTTTTTTGGCGTTCTGGAAAATTGAAATGAAAATAAATAAATTAAAGGTTTCCAAAAAGAATATTCGTTTTTTTAAATATTATTTTGGAGAGATATAAAAATTATTGGTAAGAAGTTTGTTTTTTTTTTTTTGGTTTTGCAAAAGGTAGAAATATTTCTTTTTAAAGTTGATTGAAAAAAAAAATTCTGTCAGAGATCGATGTCAATTGCATTTGCAAAAATTAAATTTTGTAAAATGTCAATATCAAAGCTATGAATGCCGCAATTTTTAAATGATTGGATAGTTTATTTTTATTGGTTACAAAACTGGATGTTACAGTGTTTTAGTTTAATTTTTGAATATTAATGTCTCTTAATTAAAAAAAATTACTGATATTTAAGTGAAATCTGAAAACTGATATGTTTATAATGACTGATGTATATTTTAAATAATTACTTGAAAATTGGAAATATTTATTAATTTAAAATTTGGGAATACAAAACTATTATCGTTAATTTAAAAAACCAATATTCACCTAAATGCTATTTTGATATTTTTAGATATTTCCTAAAAATCATATTTCTTAGCATAGTTAACGTAATTACATAGAAATGATAAACCTCACTCGGACAATATTCTCCAGGATAACTTCCATTCTAACATAGATTCACTGATAATGTTTTTGTTATAATACTACATTTGCAGTAGTAAAAGAGATTTACTTATTAGTAGTATAGTAAACAAGCTGTATTTGCCACCACTGTAATTTATTTCTGTTAAAAGCAATAATCAAGTTATAGATTTCATATCATAAGTAGAAATAGTACGAAACTCAATTAGTATGTCTGAGAAAATTATAAATATTTTTTAATTTTCATGGAAATTTGTAGTTCGGTCCACATTCAGTACATTATCCTTTAGCATACATAATTTTTAAATAATAAAATTTCAATTTTTTTTTGAAAATTTTCAAATTATTCATATAATAAAGTTTAAATTTTGAAATGATTCATTTAATTAAATGATTCATGCAATATTCATTTAAAACATCTGAATCAATTTTGTAATATTTATCCTTCTGGACTGATTATTTAATATATACCTTCATTAATATTCTTATCTGTAACATTAAAAATTTCATATTTACATTTCTAAAAAAAATAAATATATTTATGTATTTATTTAATTTATATTTTGCACAAAATTTTCTTAAGAGACATTAAATTTACGTATCTGTTTATTTTTTTTTTTTCCTGAAATAGCATAATATTTATATAGAAAAATGATATTCACCTCTATGCCTAAAATATATATTTATGTACGTTTTAAATATAACATACCAACATAAATTATTATATTTATCATTTTTGTATAATAAATTTATTTATTATTTATTCATTTATTGTCTTGTCGGTATAAACAATTTTTTTTTTCGTCATATTTTATTAGTACAAAATAAAAAAAAATAATATTTTTATTTATAAAAATTTATTACTAAACATTAAATATATCTATATATACATATATATTTTTGTACCATTGGACTGATGACCATCCATCAAAACTGTCAACACTGTCAATCATTTTGTTATTTATAGTCGAATATAACAAATAATAATAATAATAATAATAATAAAAAAAAAAAGGAAGACATCACGTCAAGGCAAAAATACAGTCATGAAGAAGTCAATCATTCTTTGATATTTAAAAGTTTGTTTCATAGTTTCTTTTTTCGTTGTAACATAATTTTTTTTTGCAAAAAAACTTTTTTAAATTATTAGTTTTAATAAAAAAAAAATTTCAAAATGATGGGTTAAACAACAAAAAAAAAAACAAAAATTGTTATAAATGAGTATAGTTTTATCATTTCAATGATGATGATGATGATGGCAGAAAAAAAAAACCAAGCTTGTATAATAAAAATGAATATTATTTGAAAGATGGATTGTTAATGTGTTTTGGTCACGATATCAGCTTATACAGACAACAAAATAAAATTGAAGAAAAAATTTTTCATAAATATTTTATAGAGAAAATTACGAAAATTTATTCAGTATTTTTTTTTTGAAATATAAATTCATTATTTTTTAAGCAATGAGTTAATAAGAATAATTAGTGGTAATTAATTTCAAATTGAAAAATTTTCATATAAACAAAAAAAAAAAAAATTGTTAAAAATTAAATAATGACAGCTGGGACTTGAAGTTGAGAGTTATTACGTAGTTTGGAAACTTTGTATTTGATAGAAATGAATGGAAATTAATGAAAGTTTATTGGTATACAAGACTGAAAATACTAAGCCATGTTCAGACATTATTTGTTCAGAAGAATATACTTGAAATTTTATAAGGAAAATTATATGATTTCAATGAATTTTTGTCATACATTATACCAAAAAAAAATGAATTATTTTTTAAACATTAGCTATTATATTTGAAACAAAGTTACAATTACGATAAATTTTTTTGTACAATAATTATGGTAATTTTATGTAGGCTTCCGAAACGGACAAGATATTAAATTAAGTTCAATTTTAAAATTTAGAACTAAAATTTTATTTGGTATTTATTTTAACACCAAAACTAAATAAGAATATCATAAAAAATTATGATAACATAGAAATTTTTCTAAATTTTTATTGCAGTTTTCAATTAAATATCAAATTTTTCAGGAAATAGAATTACTTTTCGAAAGTCGTCGAGTTCAGAAATTTTTCCTGTTCTAGTTTCGATTGAAGTCGATTTTTCCTGGGGAATCTATGCTTTTTTTAAAAATACCAAATTAATTTTCGGGTGAACAGAAAATTACACTCGAACATAATTCTTCTAGAATATGACAGATTGATTATTGATTAGTATCTAACTTTTTATGATCAAAATTATTATATATGTATAACTAATTTTAAGTTAGTAATTTTATTTTTAGTTGATTTATAGGTTTTTAATCTCTTTCTTTGTCCAAAACCTTCAAAATTCCTTATCCACAAAAATTTCTTATTCAATTTTTCTCTAGTAATTTGTCATTGATTTTTATTGTGAAACTCATAATGTTTTTATTGCTGTACAAAGCAGAGAATTTGCAACATCTGAAAATATGTTATTCAAATTTTATTCTGCAATATATACTTTTATGAATTTAATTTTACAATTATGTAATAAAGGAGTTTACAACCTTTTAAATTCAAAATATTTGAATATTAAATTTTCGAAATATATATAGTAATTAATGCTTTAACCTCAGAACAATCCTGAATAATTTGAAGGTTCTGATAATCATGATGCAATTTTTAACCAGTTTTTAATTTAATTTTGAATCACGCTGTATTTTACCTATAAACATCCTTAATTTTTCCATGTTCATCAATAAAATATTTCCAATTTTGGTTATAACATTTTGATATCTACATTTTTTTGTAATTATTTATTTGCACTTGTGTACATTTCATCACTCTGTTCTCAAAATTCTCATTAACCAGGGTTATTTTTAATATATAATATTATGAGATCATAATTTGTTAATGAATCATCATTAATCATCAAAAAAAAAAAAGTTAATGTAATAAAATATCCTTTACTCATTACCCAGAAAACATTGAAAATATTTTACTTTAAAACTATTAATCATAAAAAATTAAAATACACATTATTTTTATATACATATAAATGTTAACTTAGGCTCCAGCTGCGTAATAAAGTGTAATTTACCACCTTCGTTGTTGTCGTTTTAATGTCATGTTCATTCTGTCCTAAAAAAAAAATATGCTTAAAAATAATTCATAATCATCATAAATAAAAACTGAAAATTTACTCTGACAACCTACGAACAGCCAAAATAATAATATAACCATAAAAAAAAAGAAACTACCCAAAAAAAAAAAATAAAAAACCATAAGAAAAATATCATAACATTAAACCATAGCGACATAACTCAGAAATGGTGTCAACTAAAATGTCACCCAAAA
Source organism: Empis livida (assembly GCA_963932195.1). Lineage (NCBI taxonomy): Eukaryota > Metazoa > Arthropoda > Insecta > Diptera > Empididae > Empis > Empis livida. Next base: position 15,670,139 of record OZ010649.1, read on the forward strand.
CAACAGAAAGGAATAAAAAAAATTATATTTTTTTATATGAAATTGTATAGAAAAGAATATTATTAACATGAGTTTTTCAATTTTTATTTTTCTTCTGGAAAATTGTATGTTTATGTAACAAAAACAACAACGACAATAAATGACAAACCAAAAAAAAAAAAAAAAATATCATATGAAAAATGTATAATCAAGTTTACTTTTCTCCCCTACAAAGTTATGACATAGTCGTATTTTTTTGGGAAGTCATTTCGGTAGCTGGTAAAAAAATTCATCTATTTCTGTTATTATTAATAGTGTGTGGAATTTTTTTTCTTTTGCTATGACAAATGCTAGCATATTATTTTGAGAATCATTAACAATAAGTGAATATAATTTTAGAAAATGTAACACATTATTTTCCTTATAACAATCCTTTTATTTTTGTTCTCATTTCAGAAATAGAAAAATATTAAAGTGTAAATCATTTCCAACTTCTAGTATGTCTGTGTCCAATATTTTCATTGTACATATAAATTGTTGGGATACTATGAGCTGGAAAGTGTTATTTCACCAGACTTGTATTTGATTTTTTTTCCAAGTACACCAGCTATTCATTAGATGCGTTTGTCAATAGTGTACGCTGTAAAATCAATAGTGTACGCTGTAAAACATTTGAAATTTGAGAGAATTTAAGAGCTAAGAAGTTGGAAGTAGCAGATTTCAATTCATTAACAAATCGAAGAAGTTTGGGACTAATCAAGTATACAAAAATCAAGAATATATTGCAAGTAAGGTATGTACGTATTTTTGTTCTAATTGTTTTGAAACCAAAATTACTAGTAAACCTCTCTTCAGAAAGACTAAAACAATATTCTGATATTATTTAACTTAAAATAAAATTAAAATAGCTCATAATTATGAAACTACTAAACATTAATTTTGCTAATCAACATTATTTTTTATATTAAAGATGTTTGTACATTTATTATTTTGAAATAATGTTGACAGTACATAATTATAATAAACATGAAATTTTTACCACCAGGACAGTGAATATTTAAGAGACATTGATAAGCTATTTTAATATTTTGTTAGTTTAAGTGGCTGTGAAAAAAATACTGATTTATAGCTATATTCTAAACGTATTCCACGAAAACAAGCAAATAAACATTTTTTTTTATAATAAATTATGAAATAATTCATAATGATCGACATTATGCAGCCAAACCTTACAATTATACTCAAATTATTTGACATTATCATAACAATCGTTTAAAAAAGATATTAAAAAATTCATAAATATTTCCCACTTTAATAAGTAAATAAATAACTTTGTTAAAGTTTTAATTATTTTGAAACATTTCGAAAATATTCTTATTATAATTACTTAGCTATGAAACTTTTTAAAATAATTTCAACAAATTTGACATATTTATTTATAAAGATATCCTTGAAACATATGTTTTTTTTAAAGATTATTTTTCTGCATTTTCCAATTGAGTAGATGCCAATTTTTATCTTAGATACATTAAAATTCGTAAATAAAAAAAATATTATTTTAAATATGCATTAACTTAATTATTAGAAATTATTATATTTTTAGAATTAAAATATTTAAAGTAATATTATTTTGACATGTCAAAATTAATGACATGTTATTACAAAACTAAATAATTTTAGTAAAATGCATTTATTTTCAGTAATTAGAAAAATAATAATAATTTCCTTATTTACTTTGGCTCTCAAGACAACAAAATGTCACTAAAAATTTCAATTATCGACAGTCAAAATTTATTATAGAAAATGGGAAAAAATTAGAATTTGTTGGTACATAATAAGATTAGCACCAAAAAATACTGCGGTATAAATTATGCTAAACAAATTAGTGAATACTAAATTTTCGGAAATAGGTAGTTGATAGAAGCAAAGCTATGCCAAAATCTTGAATTCATTAAAATAAATATTTGAATATCCTTATTTAATCACACACGGCTTATTTTTTTGAATAAAAATTCCAATTCTTTCCAAAAAAAAATTCAAAATATAAATTCTTAAATATGTCAAACTTTAAATCACTCAAATTGTGGCGGTCTATAGTTTATTTTTTTTTTTTTTAAACTTACAAAACTGTCAGTCATTCATTTATCCAAAATGATGGACATATGACGACGAACTTGCAACTGCACATTATATAAATTCTGTGTAGTTTGATTATTATACAATGACGATTTGACTGACAATGACAAAAGTTCAGTTTTTTTTTTATTTCTGTGTAACTTAACAGAATGGAAATTTGCTTCTGTCTTTTGTTATCTTTTGTTTCCCGAACATTTCACATTCTATCAAAAAAAAATTTATAATCATGGCATCGCAATAATCTAAAATAAAAAAAACATAAATAAATTATGTGCAGATTGACAATGAATCTACCGATATATACGAATAAGTTTTTGGACATCATTTTCACATGGAAAAAAAAGATTTTTTTTTGTACATAAATTGTGAATTTATTTGATCTTAAGAAAAATCCCCAAATGTCCTATAATAGTGCCAGTTACCATGTCAATTATTTTTATATAATGAAATAAAAATATTTTCAAGAGTCTAGCTATCGTTATTAATGTTGTGAAACGCATAGAATTGTATTTTTTTTTTTATGTTTTTAAAATTATGTTTAGAAAGGAAATATTTTCATTTAAAATTTTTGCAATCCTTTTTGTTAGAGAAATATATTATCCTAATATTTTTGTGTAGAAGAATTTTATATTGAATCTTTGATGGTAATTTATTCTGATGATATGGTAAGGTTTTATATTTGTTAAGATTTATTATCAAAGTGTATAGTTTATAGCTTTTGTGTCTGAGGTGAATCATTTAATGGTTTCATATATATATGTATATGACAATAAGTAAAATACATTGCGTATGTGAGAGATTGGAATTTATTGGTTGAATAATTTCAAGAATATGAATCAAAATTATAGTGAAAATAATGTATACTATTGGTTAAAATGATTTTAGTATACTGGTGATTTTATATATGAATTTCTGTTTTCGAAAAGGACATAACTATTTTCAGATGTATTCTTTAATTAAGTTTTTTTTAAAGAAAGGAATAAATTGTGCAGGTTTAAAATTATAGTATGGATTCTATACTCTGCGAAAAAACACCAAGCTTGTGTGACTTTCAATCACATAAAGTGTGGTTTTCCGTCACTTCATTTATGTGACTTTCTCTCACATAAGTTATTGCATATCAGTGAGAGTCCACAAAGAGTTTAAGGGGAAGATTTAAAAAGAAGCAAGTAAGTGATGAAAGCTTCAGGGAGGAGACGTATACAGAAGGAAATTAAGAGATGCTCCGCTCCTAGTTTACTAGATCAAATAACAAAGGAGCTAATTATGAGACCAAGTTGTACAAAAGAGCTAATTATAAAATAAACGAATAACAGGGAAGGATTGTCGGTTTATACTACTAATAGCTTTACAGAAATTGCTTAGAATTTCTGTAAAGTAGTGTGATTAGTAGTCTAATGCCACTATTTCCCGGTATTCAAGAAATGTAATTTGTACTTCTTGTGTAAATTTAGAAATTAAATGAAAATTTTTAACCATTGACTCGTCATGATTTACAAAACACTCGAATTCTGGAAAAGCTTTGCAAAAAAGATATTCAGTCATTAAATTTCCTAACCTAATATCACAGAAATGTGATATCTAGTTAATTATTTCGTTACTGTGATTCTAAACTAGATATCACAGTAATGAAATGATTATGTAATTAATTAATGCTTCACTGTATTGTATTATACCATCGCAAGCTTTACTCATGAATGCACAGTTACAAATTAGTTATTACTCATAATTATCATTACGTTAAACCTCTACTAAAATCTACATTTTCCGTTTTGAAAAATCAATACAAAAAAACAATAGAATTTTTAATAATATTCCATATCCTTTTTTTTTAGCTACAATGACAACACAATGGAGCATTTTAATATCTTAAATAACCTTGAACTGCATTAATATATTGTCAAATTATGTATTAGAATGAAAAATTTTTTCTTCAAATTCCACCACAGACAAATATATTTTGCAAATTTAATTCAAACATAAGAATATTATGAAACCGGTAAAGGATCAAAAGAATAATATTCTCATCCATGAATTCCAAAAACACTATATGTAAAAAACAAAAAAATGAATAAATAAAATTCCTTCTATTGTCCAATGAGTATTGTTATTAAATACCGTTACAGAAAACAGAATTAAACATTAATTTTAAATGTCACAAACAAGACAAGAGAAGAGTTGATAAATATATACAAGCAACAAAAATATTTATACATAAAAAAAGAAGAAGAAATATCGTAGATAATTTAAAATTTTCGAAGATAAATAATGATCATTTTTCAGTTTCTATTTTGAAAGGGTCCTGTTTTATTTTTTTTTTGCGTTACATAAAATAATTCGCATACAAATTTCAACTAATTTTTTTTCTTATTTCTTCTTCTTTTTCTGTTATTTGTAAATATTTCAAGGACACTAACAAACATCTTTGTTGTGTATAAAAATGTTTCTTTCCTTTTCAAACCAATTTTTTTTTTTGAAGAAGGAAAAGGGTAGATGGTTTTTTTTTTTGCATAAGGAAATATGTACAAGTTTATTGTACAGAGTGTTACAAATTAGAGTATATTGTTAAGTAACCGAATAATTGAAAATGTTTATCTATATATCCTATACATTATAACCATTTATTGGGAAATACAAATCAATTTTCACTATATTAACAAAATCTTCTTTGATTAAATCCAAAAAGGATGTAAAGGTTTACTTCAAGTAAATGGTTTTCGTGGTTTGCTTTAATTTTCAGTTCGAATACCTTTGACTCAAAGCTTTGAACTCAAGCTAATAGCATTAATTTTATAGCATTTAGTTATTTATGATAAATTTTTATAAATATTTTAAATGATATTGCTCACCGAACTGTATGAATTCACCTAGGAATTGTATGAATTTTGGATCAGAAATAGTATAGTGTTGTGCAGAAATAATAATTAAATGTTATCATATAAGAGTATACCATATTCCTAAGTTAGTCCGACATTATTTGTCATAAATTTCGTTGCTAGTTTACAACTTCATCCGTACTATAATTATCGTAACATTCCTAATTTGTGTCCATGATCTTTTCTTCAATTCCAATTTGGATTAGGTAATAAACTTAATCAATTTTATCCGGAATTAAGAACAAAAAATATAACCAAATTTTTATGAAATTTATTTACTAGATTTATGTCAACTAATTTAGTAGATTCACACAAACCGGAATCTACTAAATACAAAGAGAATTCGGGTTAATGGAATTAATTTAGTCTGTCTATCATCTCAAATATTTGGTAATCAATTTGGTATCTTAATAATTTTCCTTATATTAATTACTTTGATATGGAAAATCTATTGCAAATGTACCGCAGTAAAGTTTATTAAAAATACTTTTTATAATAAACTAATATTTCAGTTGAAAGGTTATGTTTTAGCCCAGCTACAAAAAAATTTATAGGATACTGATTTATAGGAAATAGGATACTGATAACAGATGAACGGACATGTCCTGGCAATAGGACATGTCCGTTCATCTGTTATCAGTATCCTATTGCCATTGATTTTGTAAGAAATTAAAAATGAAAAATAAATGTATTTTTGGGGAAAAATGCACAAAAATAATCAAATAATCAATACTTAAAGGAAAAACACTGAAGAGGAAACTTTTTCTGCGTATTCGGCAACATTTTGATAAAGTCGCGTTTTGGGAAGGTGTCCATATTTAATAAATCAATCAAATTGTAGATTGATAGACCCTGTATTTTTTTTATACCAAAGAATATTATAAATCATGACAGCACTATGATAAATTTTCTTAAATTATAATCTCAATTACATTTCATAGATCAATGTCTAACAATGATGATTTCTTTTTATTTTCATTTTTTTTATATGCTGATATATCTTATAAAAATGGTTACACTTTTTTTTTGGTTATATTGTTAGACAAATAATAGACCTTGAGACAGATTTTTTGTCATTGATATCAAAATGAAATATAAGAATACATTAAGCAAAAAGCAGAAAAACAAAAAAAAACATACATACATATATACTACGCCAAAGTGACAAAATGATATCATAAATTATAATGACAATCAACCAAGAAAAAAAAAAACTTTTCTTTTCCTCCTATCTCACCCCTCCTTTTATTCCGACAGGAGCACAAAAAAAAGGAACATTCTTTTTGTGATTTTCGTGACAATCCTTTTGTTTTTTTTTTTGTTGTTGCTGAAAACATGACAGGTCTTCTCTTCAACGAGCAACAGCAACAGAAAAAAAATATATAGCAGAAATAGACAAATGTCATCTAATAATTCAAACAGGATAGAGAGTAAAAATGAATTTTCTCACATAAAAATATGTATACATATATGGTTACATATAAAAAAATTTCACAATACATATTTATAAATTATGATAACAGACAAAAATGACAAGGATATTTTTGCTATCGTCATTAGATTTATAATTCCATTTTTTTTTTTTTAATTTTTTTCATAAATCTTTAATTTTTAGTATTTTTTTACTACTCAAGAAATCCTACCAAGGATAATAATTTGATTTTGCTTAAAAGGGATCTATTCAAATTACATTAATTCTCATATTTTACATAAAATTTACCTAACTTAATTACTCATTTCCGTTTGATTTAACAAATATATTTATTAAAAATTATTTATATATTTTTTGAAATAATTTCATTTATCCTGTCATTTTTCATACCATTTTCTTTTTTTTTGTTGTTGTAAGGGTAAACTTTATTTTCTGACATAATTAAACTCACTTGTCATACAAATGTCAAAATCATTAGTTAATGCAATTGCTTAATCTATTTTGAATTATAATTTTATATTTATTATTCTCCTTTTTTATTTTTTTCTATATTGTCTTGACAAGGACTAAGCTAATATAATGATACGCGTAAATTTTACATTAAGATGGATAATATTTTTGTTGTTTGTTTGGGTGGTTTTTGGGGTGTTAAGGATATTTATCATCATTGTCAAGGGAATTTATTATTTCTATATCTATAAATGTATAATTACATTCGTAATTTATACCGTTTTTTTTTTGTGTGGAGTAAAGTTGACGGGGAAAAAAAGAATTCCTTGTTTTATGGTTAAGCATAAGTTTTGAAAAGATTGTTTTACTTTAAAGTTGATGAGTTGGAAAGTTTCTGCAACAAATTTTCTCTTTATACAATTAAAAATTAGGGTTTGGTTTTTATCATACTGTTTGTGTGTAGTATTTGTGGGAGGGTAAAATACTTATGAAAAAAAAAAAAATTATTTGGTGCGAACATAAATCATGTTTTTTTTTGTTTTTCCTGTTCTCCCGTTGTTGTTTATGATGAAAATTTACTATTATGGTAAGTTAATTAGTCATTTTCATATAATATAATCACTTTATGTCATCTGTCATTTTTATATTCAAGGAATGACAGCAAGAAAAAAAAGGAAGAATTAAATTATCCTTTATTGTATAGAAGTGTTTAATTGTATCCTTAAAGATGACAAAAATACAACAAATGATGATAAGTTTTTTTTTTTTTGTACAAAATGTAAAAATGAAAAATGTATTTTAATTGTATTAGGAAAATGAAAGGAGATTCTTTTATAAAGGAAAATTAAAAGTATGACAGTTGAATTGTATATGATTTATTTTGTCTAATTTGATTAGGGATTTAACTAAATTAAGGGTATTTTTTTTTTTGCGAGATGATGAATAGTAATATTTTATATGAATGTCTCAAAGTATTAGAAATTTGTATTTAAAGTTTGATTGAGGGTTCTATGTAATTCAGTAATATTTCTTATAAATAATAGATATATTCGTAGTTTAATTATGTTTTTCATAATTATGACTAATGATTGAGTGTTGAGAAAATATAATAAGCTCCATTTTTCTCAGGTAATAGGGTGGTATGAATTAAAATGAGTTTGCAAAATAAATAACAATTTTTCTGTTGCTTTTTGAGGTAATGTTATAAATTGTTTTAGAATTATCTGTGTAATAATTTTTAAAATGTAACAACAAACGGAATAAATTAATAAATATAACTTAGAAGTCCGTCACCTACAAAAATCTCCCTGGAATTTTATATTTTATATCATGCAATAATTTTAAACTTTGTCATTTATTCTCGAAAACATTACTCTTTTCTTAAAACTTGAAGATCCAAGGATATTGGACATTAACAATAAGTTTCAAGGTAGTAAACATTTTCTGCATTTCAAAAGACTATTATAGTATCAAACCACCAACAAAACGATTGAAAATACACCAAATAAACAGCTGTCAATCAATAATCAAAATAACAATTCAACAAAAAATAACTTCCAAAACAAAATGTCTGTTTTTGCGTTCATCCGTCCGAAGTATATTAAATCAGTAATTTTACTTCTGTTTTTTTTTTTTGTATACAGGATTATCATAAAATGATGATCACAAAAAAAAAGTTCTTCTTATCAAATGTCATTGTCATTTTTAAAAGATCATCTAAATAAAAACTTTTTTTCCTTCTTCTTCTTCTGCTCTGTTGTTATTGTCAATGTCATGTCTCTTTTGAAGTTATTCATTATGCTACTCAGTTGCGAAAGTAATAAGTTTTTCAAAGCATATATATATAGTATCTATAAAACGTTCAGTAATGTAAAATTTACAAAAAAAAAATAAGAAAAATGTCAAGACATTTTTTGATTGTTAAATTGAATATAAACACAAGAAACTGCAAAAAAAAAAACCACTTTACCAAATTGAAAATTTGCATCTAATTGATCTGCAAAACCGACAAAAGGAACAGGGAGTTATTTTTTTTCTTAACTTGTTATTGATTGGGTTACCAGGGAGGGACATTATACAAAATAAAATTTAAAAAAAAAAAACAGATTTCTATGAAAACTTTTGAAAACAAATAAATAACACATAAGGAAAATTTATACAGAAAACGCAGTTAACGAGAATAATTCATGTCAATCATTCTTCTGCAGTCAAAAGGATCAATATAAATAAATTTTGATGTGAAATGGTTAGCTATCTATTTATTTGATATTTTCTTATATAATTGTTCAATGTTATAAAATTGTATTTTATTTTTAATGTTAAACAATATTTTTTGATTGAATTTTCAATTGCGTTGTTTTTAATGTTTAAAAGATTAAAATAATATAAACTTAGAGCTAAAGAATATTCTAGTAAAATACTTATTAAAACGTTACATTGATAGTTTACTGCGAACATGTACTTCCGAAATTAGCCTTCCATTAAACATAAATTTATTTGTTTAGGTAGAATTTGAGTCGAAATTCGCGCAGGACCAAATTAATATTAAATTAGTGTTACGAATAGTAAATATTCAATTTGAAGTCAAATGGAGAGAAAGCCTCTGGGAAAAGGGATTTCAAGTTTTCATCTTATATATAATTATAAGCTGTCATTGATTGGGTTAGTTTTTAAAATCTAAATATATTTAATTAATTCAACTCAGTATAACGACCAAAATTATTACATAAAGATGCTCTCAGCAATTTATTCATGTTTTTCTAATTCTTTTATGTTGCTTCCGGTTAGCAATTATAGTATTTTGTAAGTGTAGCAATTCTTACGTATTCTGGCTCTTAGTCTAACAGCTGCAGATTAAATAAAATTTATTCAATACTATGATTATATTTGCATATAAAAAATAAAATTTGCATTTAAACAAGAATTTTCATTTTCCGAACATATGAGTACGGACATATATTTAAAAAAAAATATAATTCCTTTTTAAAATTATATGCAATGCGTCTCTGTAAGAAAATCATACATATACATAATCCAAAACCGAGGGTTTTTATATATATATTTTTTTAAAACTTAACTTTTCTGCAGCATTAAAAAATTTACATATGGAAATTTGATGAGACGATTATAAATTTCACTTTTTTTTTCCTTGAATTAAAAATGAAAAAGGTGAATAAATTTTATTGTAAAAGGAAAATAATTGGTTGACTCACTTGATTGTAATTATTATACGCATAATAAAAATTATTCAAATAATGTTGTATAACATAGAAAGCAGTTGTTTCTAGAAAATTAATGGTTAAGTAGAGTTTTATGTAAAGTATGTTTTATCAACACTTAATTATTCTTAAAACAAGATTTTTTTTCTTGTATGATAATTAATGAAGGAAATTTTTATTATATTCTGAAGTTATAAATTAGAGTCAATCAAATTTTTGCATAGTGAAGTAAAATAGGGTATTTTATAGTTAAGTTTTGGATAAATTAAAATTGCAATTAATGCTAACAAGTTTACGCATAATTAATTCTTTAACTAGATTTTATGTATCTACAGTATTTTCGCAAGAAAAGTTTATTAGGAAGATGAAATATTAATATAATTACTGGAGGAATATAATATTTTAAATTAATTATATTGCTTACACGACTAAATTGGATGAAGAAAATTAATTTTGATTGGAAATTATGGCGTTAATTTATAAAATTAACATAAATTTTCATTGATTGTATTTTGATTATGTTGTTTTAACTATTATTTCTGCATTTCAGAATTGGTTGATTTTCAGAATTTTTATATTCCATTTTAATAAAAATATATTAAACATAATGATGCCAATTTCTGGTGTTATTTCACCTTAAACTTTTTTCTAATATAAACTTTCCATTTAATATTTTAATATTTTTCAAAATTTAATTTTCATTATGCTTGTATTTTTGTCGAAAATTTTCACTCTAAAGTTTTGCTTTTAATTCAAATTTTTCTGGTATTATTTCTCGGTAAATTTTCGACAGACAATGTATACTTCTGAATTAGTGTAGCAGAATAATTTGAAATTGGTAACTCTAATTTTACTGAAATCAAATTTAATTTTACATAAAAAAAAACTTTTTGGTATTTTTTCTCTTTAAATATTTTTCAATTAAAATTTAATTTTCAATAGTTTTGCACTAATTCTGTTTTCATTTCATTTCACTTTTGGTTTTTGACGAAAACTATGTAGTTTAGGTTTAGGTTGTATTTGATAGAATAATAATAATTTTTTTAATTATGTTACTTATCTTATTATTATGTATATATTTTCAAATGTCGTGGTCTGGCTTGTTGTTTGGTATTTCATTTTTATTATAAGTAAAAAGTGATTTTTAGTTAATTCCCACAATAATTTATTTAAGGTTTTCATTCAATAACACATAAGGGAGATTTGCTTAAATCATACCACTTTTTAGTATTTCCGTATTTTTGTGTACAAATATTTAATGTTTTCCCCTTGTTCACCCCATTGTGGAGCATTGTACTCCAAGTACCGAGTTATCTGCACTTGAAGTGATAAACATTTTGTATTGCCATTTGGCCCTCCTAATTTTATATGGATTCCGAACCATAAATTTCTTTATAGTGAAGAAACTTTTAATTGCAACAAGCTAATGGCTTTATTAGTGAGACATTTGTTGTTAGCAAATGGCCTCGACCATTAGCATTTTTCCCAGTCTTAAATTACATTTCATTGTAATTTTATTACTGGTACTCATTTAAAGCTGAGTAAACTTAGACCAACATCGATGTGTCGGACGGGAGTTGAACCCAGTACCTAATGCACCACAGCTAAGCACACTACCACTTAAGCCACCGTCGGTCTTCATACAGATTTATATTTTGTATAATAAATTTGCCTTTCCTACTCAGAAAAATAATACCAAATATGTGAGGATTGCTTTCAGTTTTAAGGGTTTTCATTTTTTTGCTACAAATTCTAATGTTTTATATTGAACCTCATTATATTACCATATTTTCCCGATTTCTCGGGCAATTTTCAATATTTTTCGAAAAGGTGTTCGGAAATGCGCTAGAAATTAAATTCCCTACACGGAGATACCAAATATGTGAGGATTGCTTTCAGTTTTAAGAGTTTTCATTTTTTTGCTACAAATTCTAATGTTTTGTATTGAACCTCATTATATTACCATATTTTCCCGATTTCTCGGGCAATTTTCAATACTTTTCGAAAAGGTCATCGGAATTGCGCTAGAAATTAAATTCCCTACACGGAGATACCAAATATGTGAGGATTGCTTTCAGTTTTAAGGGTTTTCATTTTTTTGCTACAAATTCTAATGTTTTGTATTGAACCTCATTATATTTACAAATTTTCCCGATTTCTCGGGCAATTTTCAATATTTTTCGAAAAGGTCTTCGGAATTGCGCTAGAAATTAAATTCCCTACACGGAGATACCAAATATGTGAGGATTGCTTTCAGTTTTAAGGGTTTTCATTTTTTTGCTACAAATTCTAATGTTTTGTATTGAACCTCATTATATTACCATATTTTCCCGATTTCTCGGGCAATTTTCAATATTTTGCGAAAAGGTCTTCGGAAATGCGCTAGAAATTAAATTCCCTACACGGAGATACCAAATATGTGACGATTGCTTTCAGTTTTAAGGGTTTTCATTTTTTTGCTACAAATTCTAATGTTTTGTATTGAACCTCATTATATTACCATATTTTCCCGATTTCTCGGGCAATTTTCAATATTTTGCGAAAAGGTCTTCGGAAATGCGCTAGAAATTAAATTCCCTACACGGAGATACCAAATATGTGACGATTGCTTTCAGTTTTAAGGGTTTTCATTTTTTTGCTACAAATTCTAATGTTTTGTATTGAACCTCATTATATTACCATATTTTCCCGATTTCTCGGGCAAATTTCAATATTTTTGTAGGGAATTTAATTTACCCTATTTTTAGGGTAAATTAAATACCCTACACGGAGATACCAAATATGTGACGATTGTTTTCAGTTTTAAGGGTTTTCATTTTTTTGCTACAAATTCTAATGTTTTGTATTGAACCTCATTATATTACCATATTTTCCCGATTTCTAGGGCAATTTTCAATATTTTTCGAAAAGGTGTCCTGAAATGCTCTAGAAATTAAATTCCCTACACGGAGATACCAAATATGTGAGGCTTGCTTTCAGTTTTAAGGGTTTTCTTTTTTTGCTACAAATTCTAATGTTTTGTATTGAACCTCATTATATTACCATATTTTCCCGATTTCTCGGGCAATTTTCAATATTTTTCGAAAAGGTCTTCGGAAATGCGCTAGAAATTAAATACCCTACATGGAAATACCAAATATGTGAGGATTGCTTTCAGTTTTAAGGGTTTTCATTTTTTTGCTACAAATTCTAATGTTTTGTATTGACCCACATTATATTACCATATTTTCCCGATTTCTCGGGCAATTTTGAATATTTTTCGAAAAGGTCTTCGGAAATGCGCTAGAAATTAAATACCCTACACGGAGATACCAAATATGTGACGATTGCTTTCAGTTTTAAGGGTTTTCATTTTTTTGCTACAAATTCTAATGTTTTGTATTGAACCTCATTATATTACCATATTTTCTCGATTTCTAGGGCAATTTTCAATATTTTTCGAAAAGGTCTTCGGAAATGCGCTAGAAATTAAATTCCCTACACGGAAATACCAAATATGTGAGGATTGCTTTCAGTTTTAAGGGTTTTCATTTTTTTGCTACAAATTCTAATGTTTTGTATTGACCCTCATTATATTACCATATTTTCCCGATTTCTCAGGCAATTTTGAATATTTTTCGAAAAGGTCTTCGGAAATGCGCTAGAAATTAAATTTCCTATACGGAGATACCAAATATGTGAGGATTGTTTTCAGTTTTAAGGGTTTTAATTTTTTTGCTACAAATTCTAATGTTTTGTATTGAACCTCATTATATTACCATATTTTCCCGATTTCTCGGGCAATTTTCAATATTTTTCGAAAAGGTCGTCGGAAATGCGCTAGAAATTAAATACCCTACACGGAGATACCAAATATGTGGGGATTGCTTTCAGTTCTAAGGGTTTTCATTTTTTTGCTACAAATTCTGATGTTTTGTATTGAATCTCATTAAATTTCTATATTTTCCCGATTTCTCGGGCAATTTTCAATATTTTTCGAAAAGGTCTTCGGAAATGCTCTAGAAATTAAATTCCCTACACGGAGATACCAAAGATGTGAGGATTGCTTTCAGTTTTAAGGGTTTTCATTTTTTTGCTACAAATTCTAATGTTTTGTATTGACCCTCATTATATTACCATATTTTCCCGATTTCTCGGGCAATTTTGAATATTTTTCGAAAAGGTCTTCGGAAATGCGCTAGAAATTAAATTTCCTATACGGAGATACCAAATATGTGAGGATTGTTTTCAGTTTTAAGGGTTTTAATTTTTTTGCTACAAATTCTAATGTTTTGTATTGAACCTCATTATATTACCATATTTTCCCGATTTCTCGGGCAATTTTCAATATTTTTCGAAAAGGTCTTCGGAAATACGCTAGAAATTAAATTCCCTACACGGAGATACCAGATATGTGAGGATTGCTTTCAGTTTTAAGGGTTTTCATTTTTTTGCTACAAATTCTAATGTTTTGTATTGAACCTCATTATATTTACAAATTTTCCCGATTTCTCGGGCAATTTTCAATATTTTTCGAAAAGGTCTTCGGAAATGCGCTAGAAATTAAATTCCCTCCACGGAGATACCAAATATGTGAGGATTGCTTTCAGTTTTAAGGGTTTTCATTTTTTTGCTACAAATTCTAATGTTTTGTATTGAACCTCATTATATTACCATGTTTTCCCGATTTCTCGGGCAATTTTCAATATTTTTCGAAAAGGTCTTCGGAATTGCGCTAGAAATTAAATTCCCTACACGGAGATACCAAATATGTGAGGATTGCTTTCAGTTTTAAGGGTTTTCATTTTTTTGCTACAAATTCTAATGTTTTGTATTGAACCTCATTATATTTACAAATTTTCCCGATTTCTCGGGCAATTTTCAATATTTTTCGAAAAGGTCTTCGGAAATGCGCTAGAAATTAAATTCCCTACACGGAGATACCAAATATGTGAGGATTGCTTTCAGTTATAAGGGTTTTCATTTTTTTGCTACAAATTCTGATGTTTTGTATTGAATCTCATTATATTTACAAATTTTCCCGATTTCTCGGGCAATTTTCAATATTTTTCGAAAAGGTCTTCGGAAATGCGCTAGAAATTAAATTCCCTACACGGAGATACCAAATATGTGAGGATTGCTTTCAGTTTTAAGGGTTTTCATTTTTTTGCTACAATTTCTAATGTTTTGTATTGACCCTCATTATATTACCATATTTTCCCGATTTCTCTGGCAATTTTCAATATTTTGCGAAAAGGTCTTCGGAATTGCGCTAGAAATTAAATTCCCTACACGGAGATACCAAATATGTGAGGATTGCTTTCAGTTTTAAGGGTTTTCATTTTTTTGCTACAAATTCTATTGTTGTAGGGAATTTAATTTCTAGCGCAATTCGGAAGACCTTTTCGAAAAATATTGAAAATTGCCCGAGAAATCGGGAAAATATGGAAATTTAATGAGATTCAATACAAAACATCAGAATTTGAAAAAAATGAAAACCCTTAAAACTGAAACTGAAAGCAATCCCCACATATTTGGTGTAGGGAATTTAATTTTTAGTTAATGTTGATTTGATATCACTTATTTATACTACGACTACAAGCTCCCAGTAATAACTATCAATAATATTAATTAGTTTCCGAATACAAATAATTAGGTGTCCCCTATTATAAATTTTTTTTCTAATTTGTGGTTGAATTTTTATAGAATAATTAAAAGAATCATTTAATTAATAACATATTATTAAAAAAACACGCATATAAAATGATATAAAACTATTTCTTAAAAATATTTTATATGTTTAATATTTAAACAAGCTAAAAAAATTTATATTTTTTATTAAAGTTATAATTAATACATTTTTGTTTTTTTATTTAATAAAAAATTATGAAAGTTTAATGTAATTTTTTTCTACACATATTATAATCATGTTGCAGTTAAATTTTTTTTTAATGTATAAATATGATAATTTTCTGGTTGCATATTCTTATTAATTTGATTGTTGTAACGTAATTTTTAAATTAAATTAATGAGACAATTTATTAAATTATAATGTATACACAGTTTATTTAAAAAATATACTCTCTAAAAAAAATATATACTATAATTTTTTTTAATAACATTATCGTGAAAATGGTTAAATGTTATTTATTAATGTTTTATAATTATTTAAAAATAAAGTATCTTATTTAAAACAAAAAAAAACATAAAATATAATAACATTAAAAACAATAATTTTCAGGTTGGTTTACTTTTTCGGTTTAATATTATATAAAAAATTTTTTTTATGATTTTGAAAAGTTAGTATACCGGCAACAAAAAAAAAACTTTATGGTAATAATAATTGATACTTTTTTAAAAACATAAAAAATGTTGAAAGCGAATAATTATACATTAATGAGATTACTTTATTTTATGCAAACGAAACTTGTTAGTAAATTGAGATATTTTGAATGTAAAATGAAAATTTTATAAATTAACATTTTATATTTCATGTTTTTCGCACAGAAAACAACATTAAATAATTATATTTATAGAATTAAATATGTTTTTTTTTAATAAACATAATTTTATAAAAATACCTGGTTTATTGGGTATATGCTAAGGTGCAATTAAATTATGAGATATTTAAAAAGATATATTTAATGTGTAAATTGAGGTATAAATTTTTTTAATTATTTTCAATACTTTTAAAAAATAAAAATCAATTAGTTTTTAGGTCAAATTTTGTAAATTAATTTTTACATTCCATTTACAAAAAACTAGTATTAAATTCGTCCTTTTATTAAAAATAATGAATATATTATCATAAAATTCTTCATCATGAATTACTTGTTTTTCATATTATTCGTAGTTTAAAACGAGTAATTTTTAACATTTTTTTGTAAAAACAACAAAATGACTATAAGAACTATTAAAAAGGTATAATTATTGGGTGGAGATTTTAAGTATTCAAATTGGTTACTAAAAATTGTAAAATTTTAATTTCGACCCAAAATTGGAAGGAAAATTTTGAAATATTTTGTAAGAATTTGTGTATGATCCACTAGAACTAGATCTTGGTTTCAAGACAACCGAAAGCATAATGTGTTTAAGAAAACATTTTTTTTTTGTAAATTTTGTAAAGTAAATAAAAAATATATTTCAGGGCAATTTATAAAGTAAAAAAAAAGCACTTTAATCTTACGTAAACGGTAAAATAGGGATATGAAATGAGATATGAAATGTAAGTTTAAAATTATAGATGCACAAAATCACAAGTTAGTTTATTCTATTATTTATAATAAAAATTATTAAAAATTTTGATTGATGTGGGCTTTTAAATTTGCGCCCATATTATTTTTTTTAATTTTGGGCTCATATTATGTGTAAACATAGTTTTTAATTTTATGGAAAAGGTAGTTTTCTTACACTCAAGGAAAAACAGAATGTATATGTATGATTCTTTGTCAAAAACATTTTAACTGAGATGAAAATTGTTAAATTTTTAAGTAACATACATAATGGAATTTTTAAAAATAATCCTTTTTCATCAGTCGATATTGAAAAGCCCGAGATTTAAGAAGTTTTGTGTTAAAAGAACGAATGACAGAATTCCTACTGCTAATTTTTAACCCTTTTATCTTGTATTTCTTTTCTAACTCAGTTTTCTTTATAAGACAAAATTAACAGCTGCCACTTATGTAATCAACAGATTTTAAATCAAATCAAATCAACCTTATGGCATTAACTGATTTTGTTACTATATATAAAATATTTTATCCTTTTTTTTAAGAATTAATCTTTTTAACATTACACATTAAAAAAAAATTGTAATCAATACTACTATATACCATCATCATCATTATCATCTCTTTTAATGTTCACATGACTACACATAATAACAGCAGCAACTAAAAAAAAAATTGAAAGAGATTATTATAAGTGTCATGTGGCCAACACATTAATCAATACTTATTGCTCTGTCATCAAGGATCAATTTTACACTACATTGCTATTCAAGTCATGCTGTCCCATCTAATCCTTTTCAAATTTATAAAAAAAAAAACTAAATTATTCTGGTCTACAAACAAAAACAGTAAAAAAAAAATTTTTTAATCTCAGTATAATCTACCATAACCACAATAAAAAATTAATAGAATTTTTTTTTTGTGCACTGAGCATATCAAATCAAGTCTAGCCTCTTTTGGCATGCATAATTTTTTTTAATTTATTAATAAATAATACGTTTTTTGGTTATTGTTCATTTCATAACACTGTCCTGTCAGTTGTCTAACACGATTTTGGTAGTTGATAGTAAAAAATTAGGATAGTTTTGGATTAATATCATCCTACTTGTTTGATTCAACTGACTGAAGAGGGTATTATAAAAGAGGTGTTGTATGAAATCCGCAATTTAAAAGTTTTTCCGTCAGGGAGCAAAATTGTTATCAAGTGTAATAATTACCAATTACATATTAAGGAATTAATTTTTTGTCGGAAATTTCATAAGGATTTTTATATTTATTATTTTATTTCATAAACATTTCCAGTATTATGTCGAATTGTCTGTTTATGCATTTATCTTAAGGAAAATCTTAAGTTAATTTCCTAATTCGCCCGAGGGAAGTTTTCAGGCTTGCACAGTGGTTTATTGCACACGTTGTTGTTTTCAGGGTTAAAGGGTTATTGGTGATGAGGACATAATCGTAGATTGAAATTAATAAATTTGAATAATATTACAGAATTTTATTTTCGATAAACCTTTAAAGTTAGAGATAACATTTTGATTCAAATTCAATTACTTATCTTCTCACAGAAAACGTATGTAACAATTTAAAATTATTATTACTCTCTAACTTCAATAATAAATTTAAAAATTATTCCACAATCCTATTTTTTATTTAAATTATGATATTCCGAAAATCACAATTACCCAAACGTATTTCATTAATACAGCAATTAGTGACGGAATAACGAAAAAATTTAACAATAATCGGAAATCAATTTATTATAATTTTCAACCAAAAAAAAAAAAAATAGAAGAAAAAAGGCAGATGACATGACTTTTAAAAATTTTCATTTTAACAATTTTAAAAATTTAACTACACCATACATAAAAAAAAACATTTAATTTAATTACTTCCGATTCGTTTCAGTTTACCATTTCAAAATATAAAATTATTCTTACCACTATTTAAATATTAATGTTTTTTAGTTTCGACAATTCACAGACTGACGCCATTGTAATACATCATTTCTCTTCTTATTGTATGATAATATATCATTTTATAGAAAGTTTGGAAAAAAAAAGTTATAGGAGGCACCACAAAACTTTGCGGTATCTTTTTTTAAGAAGAAAAATTCCCTTACAAATTGTAGTGATATGATACCTAAAAGAATTTATTTTAAACACTTTCATTTGATGGTATAATGTGTGAGTTCCGTTTCCACCCCTTTTTTCCCACAAAAAAAAAAATTCTAATTTTCAGTAACTTCAAAGTTTTTGGAGGTTTTTATTGTTTTTTTTTTTTTTTTTTTGGAAATTGTGGAGGGATAATGATGTACAATTTAATTCCAATTAATTGATTCAATGACTTAGCTAAGTTTTACGCATGCCATGAATAATAATAGAATTTTTGACGCCTTCAAATAATTTTTTTTTCTATTATGGTGTGGCTAGAAAACCAACAAAAAAAATACCCAAATAGTCTTTGTCGGTTCGTCGGAAATAGGGGAGTAACTCATTGTCTAATATGTCTACACTTTGATGATAATTTTTTCTTCCCTTTTATTTAATGGAATTTAATAGAATAATTTTATGGAATTTCAGGAAATTTTTATCTTAAGATTTAATTTTAAAAAATTAGTTTAAATGCGTTTATTTTCGAAACTCGTTGTCCTGTAAAATAGTATTCTGGACTTGTGAGAGAGATATATAAAGGTTTTAAAAGATAAATAAAAGTGTTAAGAAAATGGTTTTATATCATCGAAGATCGCAAAGATCCAGTCGTCAGCAAAACCTTATCACAGCGTATACATAAGATCGACTCTGGCCGGGACCGTGTTCAACATAACATAAGCTTATAAGGGAATTTATTTAGTGCATTGAACAAGTATTCATTACGAAGTCATTAAAAATTAAAAGCTGGTCAATATTTATACAAAATTTATATTTCAAATTTATGCTCCAATATTGCAAACATTGCTCTAATAAAATAATTCAATAGGAACAACTCCTAGTGAAGTCAAAAAATAAATTACAATTTGAAATCAAGTTGAAATCAAGAATATTATTTTTCTGTAAATTTAATTTCTCTACATCCAACATTAAAGTATTTTCCAATTCATGTAAAAATTAAATATCATATTTTCGAGTAAAGAAAAAATAAGGAAGAATTTTTCCATAAAAAGCATTAGACATAAAAATATTTTCAAGATATTTTTTTACAATATATACGTACTTTTACGTATTTTTTTATTTCTATTTAAAATAAAATTCTATACTATAATGTTTGAAGAATAGATGACATCAGTTTTATCCTTTCTTATTTTTGTTGTGTTAAATTTTTTTAACTGAAACTGACAAAGGATCACTTGAAATTAATTGGCTGTCATTTCTATTTTTATAATATATACTAAGAAAAATAACGATAAATTGAAATTTTAATTTTATTCAAAATAAAAATTTCAAGAAAATTTAAGAGAATTTATGAAATTTAAAAATAGGCAATACATTTTATTACTTGTACTGGTTTAAATTTTTAATAATTTTTATAATTTGGTTTTATTTTAATAAATAATAGCTTGTTTCATAAATATATTTAAATAATTATCAATTATTCATAATAAATGTAAAATTATTGTCATTAAAATTTTCTGAATATTTACCCAAAACAAAAAAAGCCTTTAAATCATTATAAAATTTAGAAAATTATAAACATGACAATTTTAAATGTTTTATAGAGGATGTAAGTAGACCTATTCATAATATTTTAGATATATGAGTTAAAACTTTCAGTTTATAATAATATTAACAGGGTGACTAATATTTCAATTATACAAACAAAAAAAATTAATTTGCTGAATTAGTACACATTTTTAACGAAAATATTAATTAAAATTTTAAATTTTTGAAACCTATTCAAGGTAACGAATCAATTTTTAATATTTTATAGAAAATTTCACC
The DNA here is from genome assembly GCA_963932195.1 of Empis livida. NCBI lineage: Eukaryota > Metazoa > Arthropoda > Insecta > Diptera > Empididae > Empis > Empis livida. The sequence goes on from OZ010649.1 coordinate 15,691,376, forward strand.
GATTATTACCACTAGTATAAAGTTATACTGGTAGACAAACAAAGTTGCATTGAAAATTAGGAAAGTACTATTATTATTTGACTTTTAATTAATCTAGCCTTATCAAACCTATGGTCCGCACTATTAAATTATAAAATAAAAATTGCTGGTGATATTTTTTTTAACAAAAATAAGATTTCCTTGGTTATAATTTCCTATTTAACCCCAAAAAAAAAATTACAGCAGTACAAAATTGTAATAATTGGCAACACTGAATTTGACATTTGTGTATTCTTCATTCCATTTTTCTTTAACTAGGATGACATTTCAAGTATTTACAAAGCGTAGAACAGATTAACAATAAAAAAATATTCTTTTTTTATGGAAAGTATATACAAAAATTGTCATAACCCCTTATATTTATTTAGCTTTTTATATTTGTATATTATATACTAATATTATTTCTAAAAAGCATGTTTCAAATTAACTTGTATATTTACTATTATGTATATATATGTATATCCATGCAAAATTCATTCAAATGATTTATGACTTTTAAACGGATACAAACCAGTCATAAAATTTATGATTATACTATTAGTTATTATATGAGAATGTATTTACCAAGATAAAATTTATGCTTTATAATGTTAAATTATATATGTATATATTTTTTATTTATTATATCTATTCATTTTATAATATGAAAAACGGAACTCATATGTGACAGGGACATTTATAAAATTGATGTAATACAGTGTGCAAAATACATGACAGCATAGAAAATTTATTGAATTTATAATACTGCAATTTTATATTTAAATCTATGTATCTGAATATACATATATATAGATGATTTTATGTTGTCATATAGTTAAAATGAGATATGATTGTATACTATATATTATTCCTATTTTTGTTTTGTAAAATAAATTTAAGTACTTAGTACATTATTATTATTCCAGGTATAATAAAATAGTTATTTATTTTTATCTTTTTTTGTTGGTTAATGATTTATTACAACTTATTGTCAATTTAATTGAATAGAATTAGGAATTTTGTTATATGATTTATTATTGTTATATAGCATAGAAATTTTTTACACTTAATTTACATTTTATGGAATGACAATTTTGTTTAATTTATGTTGTTCAGTTTTATGTTTTTGGTTAGCGTATTTTAATTAACTTAACTATTTGAATATGTATAATAATAATTTTGTAATATAAAATAATTTCAATAATTTTTAAGGATAAGAAATATTTGTGAAATGCTGTTAATAGGATTTTGTTCTGAAAAGTTTTCTGATAAAGAAATTTTCTGAAAGTTTAAGGAATTTTTTCTATAGTTAATTATTAATTAGTCGAAAAATGTTTGTTAGAATAGGCGATAATGGAAATGGTGGGTAGTAGATAACAAGAGTTTTCTCCTTAAGCTGAGAGAAAATAATATAATAATAATAATAAATATACTTTATTTTGAAACATGATTATGATAAAAATTTAAACAGTATCGAAAGCATATAGTTAATTATAAAAAGTTTCAACATATTTATTCAAATAATTTATAACTTTCCAAACAATATTTAAATTTTTTAATATCTTATTTCCAAAACTAAAAAAAACCTTCCGGACAGAAATTTGAAAGCTTTTCCTAATTTCAGTCATTTAGAGAATTTATAGCTTTAGACAAATGCATAGACCTGGATTACAAAAGCTAAGTTTTTGTGTTATTAGTCATATATACCAATTTCAAATTAAATTAGTCGTTTTTTTACAAATTATTTATCATTTTTCATTTTGATATGATTATTTTACAAATTAAATTAAAATATTTGTCAAATTGAAATGATCATTTTACAAATTGAAATAAATGTTTATAAAAAGTTTATAAATTTTTAAAAATACCTGAAATTAGTATATTTTAAAAACATGATCACTTCAATTTAAAAAACGTTTAATTCAATTCGAAAATTGTATAAAAATGTTTGAAGAACTTAATGATGACTTTAAAAACTCAAAATTTTCTCCAATAAACATATTTTTTACATCTACAATTTGTGATATATTTATAAAATTTTATTGATAATTTATCCAATTTAAGTGAATATTTGTATATTTGGAATAGTTTCATAATAATTCCGTTTCAGTGAAATCAAATATATAAAAATAAATCAATAAACTTGTTTTAAGATATTTAAGATATTTTTTTTTTTGATAATTTTATGTAAACTGTAGTAGCTGTGATTCACAATAAAACTAATCATGTTATTTATAACACTAATAAAAAAAAAATATATATATACCTATTTAATGTTTTAAAATTTATGAAACAACAAAGATATTTAAAAAATAATATTAAGCTACCGCACACGTTGGCCCAATAAAATTATAAATAAATGGCGCACCTTCTAATCATAAACAACTCCTCCCTTTTAAGAATTTTTGATCTAAAAAAAAAAAAAAATCTGTGGCAATAAAATATTTTCGACTTATTCATATTATTTTTTTTTTATTGATTATTAAATTTAAATGCGACAACATTTTAGATTATAATATCGCCTCACCTCCTACCAGATTTAAAATCAATAAAATTGTATATAAAAGTGTATTAAAATGACTGCACCCGGTGATCAAAACTTTATTTAAATTATAATCAAATAAAAAAGTAATAATCTACAAATCTATTTATTGAGATAATCTAATTTATATTCCAGTAGTTTCTTTTTTTTTATGAATTACATTTAATTTTTTTTTTTTAAATAAAAATATCTTTAAGATTGACATTTTATTGGACATAAATTTTAATATTTATAATATAGTTTTGTATGAATTGATAAAATTTCATAATTTGTGTTACTAACTGTGGTATATAATATATACTCGTATATATTTTTTTAAAGACTTTGTAATAATTTTGCTTCTGGGTAAGATTTTTAGTTTGTTTTTGTAATGTAAATTGATTTTAAATAAATTTATAAAAGAGTTATAAGAATATTAAAATAGGAAATAAGTAATTTAGGTAAACGGTACACTAGTTTCCGAATTAAGTAAAGTACTTCTAGGTATTTGGATAATAAGTTTTATATGATTTGCCAAATTATATAAAAAGTGGAAAAAATATTACATAAAGGACTAATAAAACTTATGATCAGTAATTATTAGTCAGAGCTTATTATGCCACTGACTAATTATTATCATTTTGTTTCCAAATTTGCTTTAAAACACTTACATACAGGAATTAGGGGAAAACAATTTATTTGCTACACAATTTTTAGGAATATTATTTTAAGTCTAATTGATTTTTAGGTGATTCACGATTTCCCTAAAATCAAAGAAGACTTTAAAATACCTTCCACAGTCGAGGATCTTTAATTACTATTTAGTTAATTATACTTAGACTTTAATGATTATTGATATTTTGCATGACACAGGTTTTTTGTTTGGATTATTTTAAAAACAATTGTTTTTGGGCTGATTTGCAATTATTTTTTCCAATTTATTTATGTTTATTTCAAAATTATGTTCAATTTTTCAACGAAAGTTTAATATACTTAACGCTGCGCCCTCTAGAATCGATTAACAAGATAATGATAATTATGCCATTAATGATCATTAATTAGTAATTCTCAAGTCTCATCTGCCGGAGGGATAAGACAAACATCTGAATCTATAAATTCAATATTTCCATATAGCAACAGGTTTAATTAGTTAATTTATGTTACTTACTGAAGTTACTCACTGAGTTATTCACTGAATTTTTAAGACTTTACAATATTTTAGCATCTGGGCAGAGAAATAAATAATCATTAAACATTTCTATAATCATACAGCATTCTAAAAATTATCTCCTAAACGATTATATGATTTAATATTTTCAATCTCATATCTATATTTAAACATTAAAATTTTTAAAAAATATTATACATAATTTCCAAAAACCAGATAGTATTATAATTGAATTGAAATATTGAACACCTTCTCAGCTAATAAATTTTACAATAGATTAGCTATAATTACATATGTAAGTAATGATGGTATAGCCAATTGCATTATATTAATCTCTACATAGTAAATATGTTCCAAAAAAAAAAAAATTCTATTAAATAAAATTTATAAGATTTATGGAAACTATATATACAATAATAATTCTTAATAATAATAATAATAAAAAAAAAACTTTATTAATATATAAAATAGCTCCCGGTGAGATAGTATAATATTTAACACAAACAAAATTCTATCTATTAACCACCTACGGATCATTGATAGAATCTTTCTAACATATAAATATGACTTTCAATTATTATTTTCATCTTTTTTTCATATGTTTTTTTTTTTTAATGCTATAAGAGATGATCATATAAATTCATTTTTTATGATATAAAATATTAAAAATTATGATATTTTCATTTTTTTTTTACCTGATTGTGCGCGAGCTACTGTTCAGAAAAAAAAAATTAAAATAAAACTAAAAAATTTATATTTATGCGTTTTCATAAATAACTGGTGTTTATGTTATTATTGAGATTTTCAAAAGATTGTTTTTTTTTTATTATTAAAGTTTATGCTTCCTTATAAAATATCAATAGATATAATATAGAAATATTTAGTTTAATAATCTTTGATGTTCCATTTTTTGATTTTTATGTCTTTTTACACTCCTGTATTTTTCTTTTTTTGTATCACAAAAATTGGTTTTAAATAAATTTTAATATTTTGTTGTACAATATTTAATCCGTCGTAGACCTAAAAAAAAAAACATATATTTTTGATTGTAATTTGTTGAATAATGAATGACCAATAAAATGAATTTAAAAAAAAAAATAAAAAGATTGAAAAACTATTTATAATAATTTTAATGATTTTATTATGTTTTTATGATATTATATTATTGATTTTTATTTCTTTAGAGAAAGTATGTTAAATTTAATTTTAGTGAAATAAAATATTAATAGAATTCAAATTAGATTATTAATGATAATATTTAAAATATTAAATATTCACATTTGATTAGATTTTAATAATTGTTCGGATATTGAATTGCTATTTAATATATAGTTCAATTTTTCATAATTTTCTACCTATTTTCATATTTTAATAATACCTTTCTTTTGTTAAATAAATTAATTTTCTGAGGAAGCTAAAAATTTGTTATAAATTGCATTAGGTTCTCTAAAAATTCTTAAAAATTACAAACAATTTATTTAAAAAATATCCAGTTTCCTAATAACATAAATTGGAACGAGTCGTTCTACAAAAAAGATTATATAATATTTGGATCATCGAATGGGACTAATAAAGTATTATTGCAATAATTGGGTTACAAAATCAAAAAACAAAAATTATAATTCTTTAGTCTAGAAATAATTTTCGGCAATTATCATATTTTTATGAGATTCGAGATTCAAAATTATATTTGATCTCGTTTATTATTAATTTAGGTATATCACACCACGAATGGTGATAAATACCGATAAATGGCGAAAAAAATTCAAACATTCGGAAAAACAATCCGAAATACTACTAAAATTTGGAATTACAAGAAACGAGAGGGGCCTGCTCTTAAAGGGTTACTCACAGAACACTAGACCCTTAAATATAACTTACATCATGAGTAGCTGAGGGCCGATTTTATTCGGTTACAGACGAAACAACGAACTAATTTACGAATGTGAAGCAATTTTGGGGAAAAGATTTATTTATTTCCTGAACGGTTTTATATCACCCCAAGTGGCACTCGGTAGAGGTTAGACAAATCCATAACCTTGATAAAATTGTAGGAATTCGCTGATCACACTATACATAGCAGGTTATTAATACAAAAGATATTTTAGGTCTCGGTATGCAGTGGTCTTCCAAATCCCTGTACAACATAGCATTGAATTACATATTTTAACAATTTTGTGTCACAACACTCAACATTCATTTTTAGCTTAATTAATATTTCGTACCAAAACTAAGTTACAAATATTTATAACTAATAAATTGCTTCAAAAATAGTTACTAATTAACAAGATTAATTTTCTAAATTATATTAAATTTAAATCCGAAATCACTTAAAAATATATATTAAATTTTCAAGATATTTCTATTAAATCTATTCATTTGTTTTCTTAATTTTACCGAACAGGAAAATATTTATGAGTCAATCATAAATACATAAAAAAATCATTAACTGTCATAGCTTCAGTAATCAGGATTAAGATGAAAGGTTAATAATAAATTAAAATTTGACATTAAAAAACAAACCACAAAATATAAATTCTTTATTCACAAAACTGTCATTCAACATTTAAAGTGACAGAATTTCAAAATTCCTATATATAAGATAATTTTTGATGCCCACCCAAATAAACATACAATCAAAAAAAAAAAACCCACCAAAGTTAAAATTCTTAATACAAATTTCATATGTGATAAGCATTTATTATTAATTAATTCACAAAATATTACGAAACAAAAAAAAATCATAAAAAAACATTTCTTACCAGAATTAAATTAAAAATGAATTAACAAAAAAAAATTAAGAAAAAAATCAAGTTTTTAACAGTCAAAATATGTCAACTTTTGGGTCCTGTTTATTAGATAAAATGTTCGCGCATTTCAAATAAAAAAAAAAATACATGAAATGAATTTTAATTTTATTATCACATATTTTTTTTTTTTTAAATATTTCTTTTAAAAAGATAAATTTGTATAAATTATTTATATAGTTTTAAATATAAATTATATATTGTATTTTAATGAAGGAAATGTTTAGTTATAAAAATAAAAAGTTGACATAAAATTAAAAATAAATTAATTTATTAGATAAATTTTATTTGATTAAAATAATTGCATATTTTGTTGTTCAGATTTATTATTATTTTTTTTTTTTGGTGGATGAATGTTGAATATTAAATATAATTAAATAAAATACAATTTTATTGTCACAAAAAAAAAAATATATAGATATTTGTAATTTTTATTTTTATGTTTATTTAATTTTATTACATTTATAGAATTTTTATGCGCATGATTTGTAAAATTGAAGCGCCATTAAGATTTTAATAATGAAGCACGTACAATTTTTTATTTAACTATTAAACATAAATTTCTTATTTAATTTTTAATTTTAAATAAATATAGAAATAATTTTATAATTAAAATTTTGATACAGAAAATTATTTAGATTTATGATTTTTCAACAGTCTGTCGGTGTGTTTGTAATTTATATTTCAAAATTTTTATTGAACATATAACCTAATAATTTATTACGGATTTTCTTTGAAAATTCTTTAATGGATTTAGAAAATAGTATGGAGCTGTTGATAATTAACCCGTTTGTTTCCATCTATCAGTAATAATTCAATTCAAATCATTTTCAACTTAACTGCCAGTCACTGGCAGCCAGTGCACAAAATTACTTTTAATTACAAAATTATAGTTTTTACTTAAATAGAAGCATACATTTTTCCTTTTTTTTAATTTCAAAAGCATGTGGAGATAACTTGGTGAAATCTTATACTACACAGAAACAAAGGGTTAAAATAAAATATTCAGCTTTATAACCATCAACTCCTCAAAATTGGTTTTTGGTGGATAATTTCTAATTAATTTAGTAAGTCTCTAATATTTCTGTTTTAGAAAAGTCATATAGAATATAATATTAAAGTGAAATTACTATAAAATACCCTTCTAGCATTTGCAGTGTTACTTCAATTTTGTAATTTGCTTCATCAAAATATATATTTTTTAAGTGAAATACGGTCAAGATTTCAAATTACTTTAATTTAATGTTAAATAGACCAAACAATTTTTTGGATATCTCTACTTTTCTTAACATAACCCAACCGAAATTAATTACATTCACCACATACTTAATGTTTTTAATAAGCTAATTATATCGTATTTCTAAAATTCATTCCAAAAAATCTGTAGTAACATTCAATATATTGAAAAAATAAAAAAAAAATATTTGCGTTTATAAAGTCTTACTTTTACAAGCCATAAGCATAAATTTTTACATTCCCTAGACGTGAATTTTAAATAAACATTATTCTGAGTTATGTTTCTACATTATATCATTTCCTTGGAGCAAGTGCATACATTCAATTTTGAATTATTTCAACAATTCATTTTGCTTTTTACTATAATCCCATCTGTATTATTTAAATACCACACAACATATTTTTAAAAATAACCTTACATTCATTATTATCAAAATTAAAATAATCTGAAAAACTTTATTACATAAAATAGTTGTAAGATAGTTTAATTCATGATTATAAAATTATAAAATTTAAATGGCGCCTAAAGGTAGTAATTTTGTCACGTCGACTGCATACAAAAAAAAAATATAAATAAAAATACCGAAAAAGACAGCGACAAATAGACAGCAATTATATATATTTTAAAAATATTAAAATGCCTCCAACTAACTATCAAAAACGTTTATAATATTAATCGTACTGTATGCTACGATATTCCGTAGAATTTTTGTTAGGGTTTCACAAAATATATAGTATTTATTCATGTATAAATTTAAATTGTTGTAAATATATATTTTTTTTAGATAAGAAAATTTATAGTAACAAATGGACATCAATAAAAACGATGAAAAGTTAAATAATTTCCCCCATTTAAAAAGTCACATATAAAAAAAAATACTTGATTATATAATTTTGTTGCTTCTACAGGTTGTAATGATAATCAAAAAAAACTGCATTGCTTATTCTCAGCGGTAGCTAAAAAAAAAATATGTTTAGAATTAAAATATGACATTTTGTTTAATATTAGAAAATATTTATTTTATATGCTGGACTAAAATAATTTACATATTTATTTTATGTTTAAATAGAAAAGTTAATTAAATGTAACAGGAAATTAAATAATTTTTTTTTAATATCGTATACCGTATAATTTTGTGCAAGCTGTCCATTAATTTCTTCAGAGGGAAAAATATAATTTTTTCTTTTTTTTTTGTTGTAATTTTCTACTATTTTGCCCTACCTAAAATTTATATTTTATTTTAACCACAAAATCCCTTAAACTATGAACAAATATTTGACACATAAATGAAAACCTGTCTATATAGATTTTTTTTTTGTTATATTTATATATAATCATTTTTGATCTCATGTCAGTCAAAAATATCCTGATAAACCGGATTTACACTTCAACATATCACAAATCAACATAGTCAACAGTGTAATAGTTTTCAAAATTTAGGGTAAAATTGTAGCAATGAAACGTTGTTAAAGTTTGATTTTAAATAAATATAACATTAATAATTTCAATTTCACATTTAGGAGTAATTCACCAAATTTTAATGTTTTAGATTATAGCAAATTTTAATGTTTTAGATTATATGAATTTTTCGCGAATTATTAATTTTTTCGAAATATTAACAAATTGAATTTTGACGTTCATTACAAATTGGTTTTAATATTTATCACTTTCAAATCATTTCTATTCTGGGAAATTTCCGCGGAAATTTTCCAAAATATGACAATTTCTTTTTGATTTTGATTTCGATTGCTAAATATGAAAACTTCAAAGTTTCGGAAACACAACTTAACTTTATACCAGATTCAAACTTCTTGTATTTTATAAAATTTGAAAATTGTCTATTTAACAATATAAACCAGAACTTATTTTAAATTGTCTAAAATTAATTAGCAAGTTTTGGAAATTTTTTTAAATCTTTTTAAAGAATTTTTGAATTTTAACAAAATTTCGACAAACTGGCAACATTTTGACAAATTGGCAATAAAACACAAATTAGTTTTTGACAAGTAAAATTTTGCAATTGGCAAATTGTAATTATTTGCCACCAAGTACTTAACTTCTAACAAAATTTCCGATTTTTAACAATACATAATAATAATTTAAATTGATTCCAATTCTATTTAATGGAAACTAAAAATTGGATTATTATTATTTTAAGAAAAAAATGTATTTCACTACCAATTATCCTTAAAATAACAAAAAAGTGATTAGAAGTGTTTACAATATTCGTCAAAAAAAGGATCTTCTTATTTTAAAAAAATATATACGTATAGATTATACTATGATAAAAAAATATAAACTGTCATGTCACAAAGTCCTTTTTAAAGGAAAATCAAAATTTTGCATTTATTATTTTTTAATTTTAATATCAAGAATAACAAAGTCAAAAGAATAATATTTGAAATTTAAAAAAATATATTCAATCTGTTATTTTTATTAAAAGAAATAATAATTATATTTAAATAAAAAAAAAATGTTGTTGTGTTAGCTTGATCCTTTTTCTATATGTATGGGGGAATTAAGTTTATAAAAAATATAGAAAAATCTCATGGGGTTGTTTTGACATATGAAAAGGAGCATAAGTATTTAGACAACCAACTATCAAAATGTCATAAATGATTTGATGTTTATTTAAGAATTTAATCCTTAAAACTTGAATATATTTTAATGGTTTATGGAAAATATATAACATAATATAATTCTTTGATATATTCATAAATTTAGGGATAAGAATTATTTGTGTCATTAAGGATATATGTATATAATTTTAATTTTGATGGATGGGAAACAGATTGTGGTTAATTGAATGTGGTTTTTCTTATTAAGGGGTTTCTATGTTTAAATTTAAATATTTAGTGTCATGTTGGAAATTAGAGAATATATTTGTTAAAATTAGATTTAAATTTTAAAATTTTACTTACGAATAAATGCTTTATGTTAATTAGATGTTTTCGTAACGAAGGATCTTAAATGATTTTCATTTAAATCACAGAAGTGTTAGTAGGTTAGCAAAAATATTGATTAATTCTAAACCAGTTATTTTATCTTCTAAATTATTCAGAAAGATATTGGAGTGTTTCAGGTTATACCGCAATAAACCCACATCAAATTTTCTTAATTGAAACTGTAACAATTCCAGTGTCAACTGAGACTAATCTAGGATCTGGGTCATTCTTCCAGGTTATTGCCAATATGAAATTACTTTTTCGTTAATCTTTAATTGTTACAATTCTCAAAATTCTTTTAAAATATTGTTTCTGGCAAACTAATTCAAATGATATCCTTTTTTCTCAATATACTTAAATATCATTCATACAGAGATATAAAAATCATAAATAAAAATAATCCTAAATTTGTCAATGAATATAAAAAGTATATTTATTTACTGTCAAATGGTGTTAAATAAGTCTGTTCACATGAATGAATTTTAATTTTCATTTAATTCAAAAAAAAAAGAAGAGAAAAGGACTAATTTTCTAAAAATTACATTTTCTCTACTTAAATTCTTTAAAACATAATTTTTTTTTTAAAATCCCTGTTCCACTTCATACACGTAACAAAAGAATCCTTAAAAACTATATTTTTCTATTTAAAAAAAAAAAAATTCTCAGATTACATCGAATTAATTTTGATATCCTTCTTATTGTTTGTGATGATTATCTTCTGTAAATCACGTAGAAATTGTAAAACCAACCAAAAAAAAAAAAAAAAACTTACATTCAAGGAGTCGAATGTCATCCTGTAGTAAGCCAAAAACAAAATGAAAATGTGCAAAAAAAAGTATTTAACAAATACATACACACATAAATAAAATTTTCTAAAAACTTGAAAATTTTATTTCAGATTATTATCATAAATTTCTGACAAGGTAATTCAAAAAAAAAAAAATCTGATCCTTTTTATAAATATGTCAGTCATATTTCTATCAGTGTTAAATTGATAAACAGGATTTTCACCATTTTTACTTAAAAATATGACCTCAATAGGTTTACTCAAAGAAAATCATAAGCCTAATAATAATAATAATAATAATAATAATTTCTTTCAATAAACTTTTCCGTTGATTGATAATAATAATGATTAACCATAACCTCAAAATATGTTGAAGGATGGTTTTAAAGATTAATAATAAAAAAAAAATATAATATTAAAATCCTTTTTACAATGTCAGATTTAAAATATTTTATTTTGGATTTTTTGTTTACATTATTTTCAACAGTTTATTTTTTTTTCCAAATAGCTTATTTACAGATACCATTTTTTTTTATGTGTGTAAATTTTATTCGATGTAGGTAATGTAAATACTGAAAAAAAAAACAAGATCCTTTCAATCAAAATTGAAATAAAAATACATCCTAAATAAATGGACTATTTTTTTTTTTAGTGAAACATAATACACACATGGGCATGACCAAGCGGATTATAAAGTGGTTTTTTTTTTTTGCTGACTAACTATAATAATAATAATAAAAAAAAAGAAAATTGAAAAATAAATACGTTCAACTAAAATATCAAATGTAATAAAATATCCTTTTTTATGTGAGTAAAAGTGACTTTTTTTTTATATGTTGTTTTGTTATTTGGTTTTATATATATATTTTTTTTCAAATAGTTTACTTTAAATCTTGTTATTTATTGGATGCAGGATGCAACCATTTTTGCCAATAATAGATAATAAAAAAAAAGGACATTAAACCGATAACAATAATAAAATAGATTATTTAGAGCGTATAGAAATATATGAGTATAACGTGTTTTTATGTTGTTTTGCTGTTGTTGTATGTTCATTTAGATATGGCAAAAAAAGAAAAATACGTATTGAAATATTGTTGAGCAGATGTTTTTTAATATGGTAATAAATTCTATTTTTATATTTTGATTAAGTTTGGCGAATAAAAAAGAGATTCGCAAAAAAAAATAAAGGCCTACAAAAAAACACTTTAATTTTTTTTTGTGCATATAATTAATATAAAATGTTTTCTGCAAATCTAGTAAACAGTCTTTGTAAACTGTCTTAATTTCAAGAAAAATTTGATTAATTTCCTAGAATCCTCATTAATTTCGGGAAATATCGTATCAATGAACGTGAAATTTCAATTACTTTCAAAATTATTTCGAATTTTTAGGTGCGAAACATTCGAAATAAAAATTAAAAACTTAAAAAAACGAAATTGAGAAAATATGTTTAAGGCCCGAATTAATAAATCACACTTAAGTGAATACTTAAGTAAATACTTGAATAAGTTTGCGATTATTTTTCGTATTAATAAAGCACACTTATATTGTAAAATTTTTGTTCAGTTTTGTTGGTAGTACTGACATAATTTTAAATTGAAATGTTGGTAATATGATTTTTCTATTTATGTTGATAACACTAATCTAAAAAATAATCCGTCATAACCGAAACAAATTGACAGCAGAAGTGATTAAATTATTTCAGATAAAAAATATATTTTTTTAAAAATTTAATTTAGACAAATATTTTTATTTTTTTTTTATTTGACAATTATTTATAATTATTTGATAATTATTTAATTTGACAATTTATAGGTGTCAAATTTTATTATTTAAAGCTGACAATACTGCCAATGAAATTTAAGAGGCTCTTAAGTGTGCTATGATCATTACTTAAATGGCTCTTAAGTGGCTCTTAAGTATTGTTTATAAATACGAAATCATACACTTAAGTCCAACTAAATTCAAGTTTGATTTATTAATTCGGCCCTAAGTTTAATTTATTTTATTTTGCCTTTTTTTTCAATAATCCATCTTAAAATATTATGTGAATTATGTGAAATTTACAATTTATTTTAATAAATTATTTTACCAGACAAGAACTTTAATTTAGTATATCAAACTCAGTTAATTATTTATACATGTATGTATATGTTTTTCAGAAATCTATGAAAAAATGTTCAAATATTCTTATAATTTTTAAATAAAACCCCGAAATTATTTTAAACTTTAAATTACATGAATTTCGTAGAAAATATAACCTTAAATGCTCAAAATATCTTACCTATTAAATCATTGTAAATGACCAGCCCCGAAATTTAATTTCAGTCTTCTAAATATCAATATATCAAATATTGACAGCTTCAACGCCATCGTAAACGAAAATTGCGGCCTTTTTTGCAATTTTAAAATTCAATATTTTTTTTTTTTGTGTGTTTATTATAGCCGACAAAATATTTTGAAAGCAAATAATTCGGCTTTTCGTATTTGATATTCTTTAAAATAAAAACAAGATAATCATCATTATCGACGAGCATAAATTTTATGTTTATTAGAAGGCTATTTAGAAAATGGGCCAATAACACAAAAAAAAACAAAAATTATTCCTACTTAACATAATTTCCATTTAAAAATCAGGCCATCAGTTTAATTCTTTTGAAAATTTTAAGATTTCTTTAAAACAATAAGAACATAAATTTAAGCGTCAATAAAAATTCTTATGAAATCAATAACAAAAATTTATAAATCGGATTTAAAAAAATAAAAATGTAGTAAGTAAAAATAATTCTTAAAAATTATATCTATTGGCGGCATTTGTCGCATCGCATAATTTAAAAGTTTTAAAAAACAAAAAATTCAAGTTTTTTTTTTTTGGAAATAAAGGACATTTTTTTAACAATTTTGTACAAAAAATATGTTGTACTGAAATTTTGAATAATTTAAATTTTTAAACTATGATAGAAATTCAATATATGTATATAGGTATGTCATTTTTTGGGATTCAGAAATTTTCAGACAAAATGTAAAATTGTCCCTTTTTTTGGGGGGAAAATTTTAAATTGAATTTTATAAAATATTTTTCGTACTTCTTGGAATTATTTAGGTAACTTTACGAAATATTTTTAATCAAAAAAATAAATATCATTTTATGAAATAATTAACCAAAAACATTTAGCTATTTTTATACCTGGTAGAAATCTTAAAAAAATCTGAAAAAATTTAGAATTTTATCAAAAATTTAGAACTACATTAAAAAATTTATTAAAAAATTGCATTCCAGTAACTATCTGGATCTTTAATAAATGCTAATCCTCATATGATCGTCTTGAGGATTTTTAACAAATTCAACTGCTTTTTCTTTTGGTTTAGAAAAATCTAGTTTTTGTAATAAAGTCATTGCCATTTTATAGTTGTACTGTAAAATGGTAATGATTTTCTTGGCTCTTTATTTCCATACATGGTTTGTTAACAAACCAAAACCTTTTTTGATAGATCTACTGGTTGTCATAGTGTATTTTCCTCTGAATCTGTAAACGTTGCATACTTTCATTGTCTTTATTAAAATAATATTAATAAATTAGTAAAATGCTAGAAATAAAGTATAATTCTTCAAGATAAGATAATAGAAATAGAAGAAAAAAAGGGAAATAATAGTAGCAACGCTAAAAAAATGCGCATTTAAAAGTGAAGAACTTTGAAAGGTATGAGATTAACATTTGCTATTTGATTACAATTTTAGTACATTTCATCCAAAATAATTAACATAAAGTAATTTCACAAAAATGTCATCCGTAATGATCATAATTTACGACAATATTTTACATGGTTTATAATGAATTGACGTATCGAAACTTGTAAATCGCAAACTAAAAAAAAAATAATTTACAAAACTTCACAGTTTTATAAAATAATGTTTGGCGATCTGTCAACCGACAATTAATTTTATGAAAATTACATAAAACAAACTACACGCATTATGATTTTTTACAATCACCTTTCGATTATTTTCAATTCATTTTTTATAAACCATAACTAATTCTCTACCAAACAGTTTACATCATTAAAATTAAATGTAACGAATTAACTAAAACATTAAAATTTATTAAATTCATAACAAAATAAAAATAATATAAATATTAAAAAAAGAAAATTTCCACAATAAACATAAATAATAATGAAAATTATTATTATATATGTACAATAAAAAAAAACTCACCTGGTTTAATATTTAAACATTTTAATGATTATTTATTGTCCTCCGTAACTAAAACTAATATTAATAAATTTATTTTTAAAGAAAAAAAAAAGCATAGATAACTTATGTTTGTTTCTTTGTTTACCTGTTTTTTTATCCTAATAAATTTCACGGTTTCCAGCAAAAAAAAAAAAGAAAACATAATATTAAACCCCCAGTAAATTAGAAAAACAATTTTCTCTACGGTAATAAAAACAAGAAATTGAAAAAACAAAATAGTATTCAAGTCCGAAGTCATAAATTTTTGTTTGAGTGAAAGCATTATTAGTGACATTTTTGTACGGTCTAGTAAAAAAAAGGCGTATAAAACTATATAAAAAAGAAAGAAAAATATTGACACACACCAAAAGCGTAAACAATAAAAAATTTAGAAAGAAATTATTTGTGCAAGTAATAAGCAATTTTTACAGATTGAATTTACTACAATTTGGTCCTGTCTCAGGATATAACGTATATATAATATATTGTGAGTTTTAGTAGCTGCTGGGATTTTATCTGCAATAAAAACACACCAGGATAAGAATTATTACATTCACTTTCCAATATTATTAGAGAAAGAATATCCCACTGAGACAGTGTTGACTGTATGGATCATATTTTTTTTTAGTTAAGGGGTTTGTCGTATTTAGTTAAATTTTTGGATAATTTATGGTATCTTAAATTCAAAATCAGTAAATATTATTTGCAGAGTTATATGCCTATAATTTACTATAATTGTCATTGCTCGACAAAATTCGTTTAGCAAAACATATTTTATGACAATTTAATTACATAAATAGTTTCATATTTCTTATGATATTTCCTTTAAAAAGGTCCATATTAGATAATATATTTTATAAATTTCAAATTTTGACACTTCACTTTTACATCGATTAATTTGAAACTTATATACCTGTTTTATTAAACAGCCTGTTTAATATTAAAATTACAGTCATATATGTTAAAATTAAAGAGTCATATATGTCATATATGTAAGGAACTGATTATAATTTGGCACATGTATTCCAAGTGCAATTTTACTAAAAAAAAATGTTGCGTCCTATGCTTCGCACAAACTCGAAAGGGTTAAAGTAAACAAACTTTATAATAGTATAATAGTTTAATTACTGATTTAGAGTTTAAAAGAATAATAAAACTGGTTCTCTGAAAATTATCCCAAAAGATTTATTTAACAAATTTAATTTTACGTTACCTGTATTTGAAGTGTGTAAACATTTTTTATTGCAATTATATGGATTCTGAACCATAAATTTCATTAAATGATGAAGAAATTTTAATTGTAACAAGCTAATGACTTTTTGTGGGTCATTGTTTTAAGAAATTGCGGCAACCATTAAATTTTTTCCCAATCTTAAAATTAAATTTTACTATAATTTAGACGAACATCGATATCTTGGACTGGAAGCAACTCACCACACTACCACTAAACCACCGTCAGTATTACATTAATTACAATTTCTAATTAATTTCGCTGCAGAAAAACATCCAACTACAAATTTCAAAAATTAGTAACATACCCCTTTTAACATTAAATTTCATTACATTTTTTTTTTATAGAAATATACCTGTCAACCTAGACATTAAAAAAAATTCTATATATATTACTGCTCTATTTTGAATGCACTATTGGGTATAATATAAAACCATATAAGATGCAATTGTCGTTGAATACAAAAAAACAAGATTTGTTACCAAACCAATACATTTGTCAGTATATATAAAATAAAATATGATATCATTTTGTCGTCCTTATATACCCACAAAATTTCTCTTTTCATAGCATCGGGACTTTTAATTCTTTACCGAAACAAGACAATAGCCTTGCAATATTGTTAAAATAACAAACCAAAAAAAAAGAAGATTATTATATAGAAAATCTACAGAAAATTTAGTCTGACACTCGAGAACAAGAAATTATCACCCCGAAATAATAAACGAAACGAAATATGTATAGTAAAATTGTAAATTAAGTGCTCCTAAATAACAAAAACACAAAATTCACTTTTTTTATTACATAAATAGTAATAAAAATAAAATATATTAAAACCAACTGCAATTTAAGACACAGTCAGAAAAAAAAAAACAACTGAAATAGTAAAATAGAGAAGATGTCATAAATTTTCCTTGTTTTTTTTTTTTTTGGTGAAAGTTTGGAAAATATTTTCCTTTTATATTAGGATTTGGTGTTGTAAATTTAATGGTGCTAACAAAATAAAATCTCTTATTTCTTCCTTTTTTTTTGTTGTAATATTTGTTAATGTGTGGAATTCTTAAAATGTTTTTTTGTTAATGCATTGAGGTTGTTTATGTAATTGTATAGTAAATATTAGTTTGTGAATGGATTTATGAAGAAGGGTAAATTCATTATAAAATATCTTTTTCTGAATAATAGGTAAATTAGTGACTGGTGTGAAATAAATGAAAGTCTAATAAATTAACTTTTAATTTTTCATTTGTACTTTTGTGAATTAGTTAATTCCATTTGGTTCATAAATTATTGGGCAGATTGTAAAATTTAATTCAATTTTATGATTTATATGCTATAAAATTGTTTTAATAATGAAATTTTTAATTTGTTGGTTAATTAAAGAGGCTTTAGAATTAGCGAAATGTGTCATTATTAATTAGGAATTAGAGAAATTCAAATTGGACAAATATATATGCTGGTCTACTTTTAGGGTTTATCAGATATAGTGAAATTTTGGATAATCGAATTTTGGATACTACAATGAACACTAATTTTTGATATATTTGTATGAAATTGTATTGAGATAATTCTTTGAAAATTTGCCAAAATATGATAATTACTTTGGGATACTTTTAAATGTTTGGTTGGTTTAAACTTTAAAGGAAGAGGAGAATTATTGCTCGCACCCGTTGACAGTTATTTATTCATCAAGCACCTCAACCCATCCTAAATCTTTTAATATTCCATTATTAAAAGTAATATTCCAGATATTTAAATCTTGTTTTAGTTGTTGGGCATAGAAATATTACAGTATTCCATCCTTGTGACTACTCTTTTCGTAGGTTGCGAAATAAGACGAATAGAGAGTACGATGACAGCGTTTATTGTAAATCTAGTTTATATAAATGACGAATAAAATATTCAAAATATGATTCAGATTATAAAAGTATTCAGAATTAATTGAATCTTAGAAAGAATATGTTTGCTAGATATTTATATTCTCGGTCTAAAAATATTAAACTTATTGAATTATTATTACAAAATATGAATATTACACTAGGTAAGTTATGAAATCAAATAATTCATATATCTTTTTGCAAAATTCATTTCAAACTTTAGACTAAATTGCATAGAAACACTCTTAAATATAAATTTACACTTAGTTCAATGACATTATCAATTAAAAGTCATGGGAATATAATTTTTCAAAATCTAAACTTTATATATATTTAAATTTACCATATCGAATTGACCTTAAAAAAAATATATATAATTTAATTTTTGAACATAACAGACAGAAGCACTGTCTATCTAACTATAAAAAGTTCAATTTTAAATGGCATATCATATTAAACCAAAACAATTATAACAAAAAAAAAAAAATAAAGCATAAAGAATAAACGAGCCAGACAGGTACTCAAAAAAAAAAATGGCACGTTCAATGACCATTCAAAAAAAACACACAGAAATTTCTTATTTCCCAAAAAAAAACACTGAAAAAAAATAATTTTTTTTAACTGAAATATTCAACTATTATTTAGATATCGTTGGTTATAATCTAAAAATTCTGGCGCGTTTTATGATTAATTATACCAAAAAAAAAAAACGAATGGTGCTGAAAGTGTAATTTTTCATGCAACAAAACGCGCACAAATTGTAATAAATTCATTTTAAAATTCAACATAAAAAAAAAATAATAATAAAAGAACATTTTTTTCTATTTTTTTTTAATGATTTACATTAAAACTCTGAGCCAGACTAATTCTTTAAAATGATTGAAATAAAATATATGTATTTTTTTTGGTATTCGTTTTTTTTTTTTTAACTTCTGGAGTTTGGCAAATAGAGTTGCAGCACGTCACGTCTGGTCAAGAGTGTTGTAGTCATGGACCGCCATGAATTTTGAAATATGGTATGAAATTTAAATTGTAAAATAAAATAATAAAAAATATACTCAGTTGATTTATAGTTTAAAATTTTAACTAACAATCAAATAAAAAAAAAATTAAAATGATTGTTAGTTAAAAATGACATAGAAATGAATGTAGCAATAATTTTAGTGCAGAAATTGAACATAAATATTGATCTTACGTTTTGAATTTATGTTTCTTTTTTCGCAAAATTAATCACGATTTTATTTAAAATTATATTCAAATTAAAAATGGATTTGAATTGTAAATTTTTACTTTCTATGTCACTCCCATTGAACCGGATATTGCTGAATCCTTTTTTAATTAAAACATAAAATAAGTAATTAATTGAAAATTGTAGTTTAAAGCTAAATTATTTATTAAATATTGTTATATTGAAATATTGAAACATATTTAAACATTAACTTGTAAACACAATGAGTTCGTCAACAATCCTAAAGGAAAGTAGTTTTATCAATAATCTGAGTAATTTTGACATAAAAAACTAATAAAGTATTGAAGTTTTTTTTCAAGCTCTAAACCCTTTCGAAAAACTATTGAAACTTTTTACAGGATTTTCTACAAAAACCTCAATAATATATTTTTAAACTGGTTCATTTTGCAAATATTGGCAATATCTCGATATTTTTACATTTAACAAATATTAGGCTTTTTGAGTAGCTTTTGTCTATAGATTACTTACAAAATCCAATAATATTGTAGCTGTTATTAATAATACCTTAATTTTTTTTAAGGGGATCAACTGCTGAAATATATGCAAAATGATAAACATGATCATAACCTAAAATTTTATAAGTGTTTTGTGAAAATGTTATAATTGTTAATTCTTAAGATAAAAAAAAACCGTAAGAAGCTTTCAAGGCTAAGAAATTTATAAGACTGACTATTTTAGTAATGAAAATTTCGGATGGCAAAATTCGATAAGCTATTTTCTAATTGCAATGAGGGTTTTTTTTTTTTTGTTATGGCTGAATAAACATTACTCTGGACTGTTAAACAATCTAATTATTGGTCATATTAATATGAGAAATACTTTGATATCTGGTCATATGTGATAACACTTTAGCTTTTAGACCCTTTTTAAATTGAATACAAATGAATGTGAAATTTCTATAAGACTATTTGCAAACCCAAGACCAATTATTTCATTCAATTAAAAATCAATCATTCACCCTTACTTAACTATAAACATATTATCCCTAATTTTACTTTATAGTATTTTGAAAAATTTTACTCTATAATTAATTGACACAAATTCACAATTTAATTAAATATTTTTTACCCGCATTTTATAAACATTTCCACTATAATCATATTTTAATGTATTTTATTTATTTAAATTTCACCGACAATCATTTTTGTTTGATTATAAAGAAAATTATATGACAGGTTAACATTGAAATGTCAATATTCTATCCGATAATTATATCTTACAATGAAAAAAAAAACATTTTTATATTTCAATTCGTTAAAAATTCGAAATTTATTTAAAACAAAAAATGCGGTAAATCAAAAAAAAAAACACTGAAAAACTTAGATCAAAGCTGAAAAATTTTTATCTGTCAGATTTATTTTGTCTTTTTTACTTCCCCGCGTTCTTTCTTTTTTTTTTTTTTGCGATTAAATGAAGAAAAATTTTTTTAAACAACTTTTTAAGCTGTCAATTTTCTTTTGATTTTGTGTTTTTTTTTTTATGATTTTTTTTTTATGAATGAAAATTGAAATATAATTTAATTCCTTGTTATTTTTTTTTTTTTATATAAATTACGATAAAAATAATTGAAATTTTCTTTCGAATTTATCGTTCGAATTTCGTTTAATCATAATTTTTAAAAGGGAACATTTATTTTTGTTTGTATACATTTTGATTGAATTGTGATGATTGAAAAATAAAAATATCTTTTGAAGAAAGTTTTTATTTTTTTTTAAAAAAAATATTTGTTTTTTCAAAAAAAAAAAAAAAAAAAAGATTCAAATAAAATTAATTTTTTTTTTTTTACACCATTTGTGAAAAGATCAGAGACATTGATGATAGGTTCGTGTTATACAAATTGATTATAATGTTTACAGAAAATTTAGAATCATTTACAAAAAAAAAAAACAAAAAGATCAAAGAAATTTTCTTGTTTTAAAGATGGAAAACAACATAAAATTAAATGCCAATTTTTTTTTTTTGTTGATGAATTTTTCCTGTTCAATAAATGAAAGCAATGCGTTTTGTTTTTTTGCACAGAAAAACAAGAAAATTTAAAATGGAATTTTTTTAGTTTTTTTTTTGTGTCAAAGACGTTTTTATTTGTGTTAATTTGACTTGATTATTGATATTTAACAGTCAGGGTTTTTTTTTGTTACTACAAAAAGTTAAAAAAAACATAAATTTTTTTATTAGTTTGTTGCGTTGACAGATATATAGAAAAAAAAACTATTTATTACAATTTCTGCAAAGAATTTTCAATGTAAAGATATGTTTTTATGTTAACCATAAGGAAAATTTATAAAATATCATAAATTTTTCTAAGAAATTTAGAGTATTTTTAGGAATTAATATTTAACGAAAACTTTAAAGCATATTATTTAGCTTTAATAGCTGCGTAAAGTTTTTAATGATCAATCAAAAATTTAATGTTCAGACCAGAGTTTCTCAACCTTATTGGCCGCGTGAAACAACATTTTTTTTTATACTTGTACTGCGCGCCCTCCCCCATTTTTTTAAATATTAAATTTAAAAAAACTATGGTATACTAGGGTCAATGAAAACTATATAAAGAAATGAAATTATGCAGATTTGACAATAAATTCTAAAATCAATAAATTTATATTGACAGCGGTTCAGACGAATTTTGATTTATAATACGGATAAAATAGCCTGTTCCACTATAAAGAATTTCCTCAGAGTGACTACAACGTTTGCTTTAAATTCCATAACATTAGAGTAAAAGAAAACATTGCCCAAAGTAAATGAAAATCTTAACCAAAATCTGAATTTGATATTGTCGATGAAATCCACGATAAAACCACTTCCGAAAAGTCTTAAAATATTTCCCTTGATTTTCAACCCATTAAAAATTTGACACGATCCAATATTAGGGTCGCAGCCCATACATAGGTTGCGAAAGACTGGACTACAGAATGTTGAATTTTTAATAATCACAATTTCCTTCCTCTGACTACTTTAATAACTATTGTAAATCCTACTTTATTATAATAATTACAACGTAGATCACGTAATATATCAGATTGCAGGTCTATCAAAAGTAAAACTGATCATTAATTATAGCATATTATATAATTCACTTGAAAACTTATTATAAAGGATATTCTAAAAATGAATGAACTTTAAGAAATTATATATCGTAATTAAATTTTTTATGATAAATGGTCCATTTTACACCCTAAAATTAAGCGCGGTTATTTTGAATTTTTTTTTTGCTTTTTCCGTTCCATTAATAAATTAATTTCAAAAAATAGTTATAGGTTTAGAAATGGCGCCAGTTAATATATTTTTGGGAAGAATATTAATGGGATAAATTTTTATTTAAAAAAAAAAGTGTGTTAAAGGTTAAATAGTGCCGAAAATTTCACATATATTATAAAATTTAGAAGAATTAATTTAACTAATTCATGGAAAGATAATAGAGATAGTTCAGTTCCGACGGTATTATAAATTGGGTTTTAACATGAGATGAGAATGCTCGATAACTAATAAATGATAAATTATAGTAGAAATAATATATGGTTATATTATTTAGGAAATGCTATTTAATTTATGCATACTCTTAAAAATTGTATAGTCCTAAAATTATTTTGCTACTTGGTAACAGAATTTTTGGTTTAAATATAGCATCAAAAGCAGTGAAAAACTTTAAAACCAAATAAACTTTACTACTGTGGTAATAAGATTTGACCTTCATTTCAGATGTGTGTCCATAAGTCTGCATAAATTCATACCAGAAATGTGCCCCCCAAGAGAATTCCCTTCATATTTGGTTGCAATTTGTTTTTCTTGAACCAATACATTTAAAAATATGTATTTTGCTTGTTCCAAAATAATTGGAACCACGAAATTCCTTTGAAAATAAGAAATTTTGAAATATCAATTGGAAAACTTTTCCTCTATTTGATTTTATGTGATGTTTAGTAAAATTGAATTTAATTTTCTAGAATTAATTTTATGGTAAATTATGTCGCATGGTTGGTTGATTATTAATTATCTGGCTTAGGCTTTAAATCAAAAAAAACTCCTGAAGTTGAATCAAAAAAACTCCTGAAGTTCCTTATATGTAATTTGATTCAAATCGGTAATATTTTTGAATATCATTTCGGATTCGTATTACCATTAGGAAACTGTAGGTGTTTTTTTGTTTCAATTGGTTTGCGACATTCGTAACTATTGCCGATTTGAATCGAATTATATAAGCAGCCTTACAGAAATATTAGGAAACTTTAAGAGTTTTTAGTTGTAATTGGTTTCTTGTTTATAAAATTGAAATAACACAGATAATTAAATACTATTTTATCAGCAATATCACTAATTTATTTTGAAATTTATGTAATCAAAATAATAATAATTTATAAACCATAAAGTTATTTTAAATTTTTATACTATTCTATAGATAAACAAAATAAAACTTATTTACCTGCTTTGTAAACAAGAGATTCCTAATTACAATTTAACCTTTTTTTCACCTTTTTTTTTCCTAAAACTAATAATTTTTCTTTCTATATAAAAATAAAAATTCTATCATTTATACATAAATTAAAATAAAAAAATTTTATAGTTTAATTAAGCTTTTTAACCTTAAACATATTTTTATTTTTTTTTATTTTTTTAAATTATTCAATTATACAAAAAATCTAAAAGATATAAAACTTGAAAAAATAAATAATTTTTTTTTTCTTTTATCAATAACCTCCTAATTGTGCAATAAATTACAAATTTTTCATAACCAAAACAATATAAAAATTTACAAAAATTGTCTAATGACCTTCTTTTTTTAAGTGGCTGACATGAATTTATTAAAAGAAAAACTATAAATCGTTAGGTTTTTTTTTTAAAAAAAGAAACTAAAGAAAAATTGTTTTTTTTTTTTTGAAAAAAGATATTTATTCTGCATGGACATAAAATAAATTATAATTTCAAAAATAAAAAAATTATGAAATTCTCTGCATAATAAATAAGTACAGACAAAAATCTTTTTTTTGAAAAAAAAAAAATGGCACTCCTCATATCCGCCACGCCGGTTTTTATTTATTTCAAATATTGTTAGAGCCGTTTTTTTTCTATAGGTTCTTTTTTTTTTTTAATATGACTGTGTATTTGGATATGAATATACAAATTTCGGTTATTTATTTTTTTGAATAAACAACCAACTGCTTCGCATCATAATTCATAACTTTATCATAATTTATTGTTTTACGGTCAATCGGATAAATTAATATTTTTTTTCCATTTTTGCTTTTATAAATTGGTTTAAAAAAATAAAAAAACAACAAAAACAGAACCGATGAATATAAATAAAAATATCAGGTTTATTGGTGTTAAGAGCAAAAGTTAGAATTACAAATTACCAATTTATGTAGAATTTTAACAATAATTTGAATTTAAAATATAATTAGAGTAAAAAATTGGATTTAGCCAGCATTTTAATGTTGTATTTGTTGGTAACACTAATTTTGACATTTCTGAATGCCATTATTAAAAGAAAACTTACTTTTCCTCAAACACTAATACAGAAATATTTGAAAATATTATTATTCGCACAGAAAGGACTAGCTCTGTGACAGTTTTTCTTGAAAAAATGGCACCAAATCGGTCTCTACAAAATATCTTTCCTAAATTTATGCAAGTGTATTGAAAGTAATTTATGGAAATAAACTTCAATATATTGTCGATTATTTTGTGTTAGTAGTCGTCGAAGGAAACTAGGAAAAAATCAGTGCCGAATATAAAACCCAAAAAATTGCGAAAAATTGAAATTTGAACGGCCACAGAGTAGTTTCTACAAAACTTCGAAATCTATGAAAATGGCTCTTAAAATTTTGTAGAATTTCATTTCAACATTGAATATTATCTGTAATGGTAACACTAATTCTGACATTTGTGATTGCTAACATATAAATAATAAGATTTTTGTCGAAAATAATAAAGAAATGATTGCAAGTTAATAAGAAATTTAATTTTTCATGTTTTGTTAAATGCTGATTCTTTAAATTTTGTAAACATTTGGTTGTTTTGCCATATTTTCAGGCTGTTAACAATAACTTTGTTGATATTTTCAATCAGTAAAGTCATTATTTTAATTTATTTAAAAAATTTTAAGTCCGGAGGAATACTCTTATTTTTTCGGTTATTTATACATAATTTCTTATCGGTTTTTTGAACTTTTTTATATTTTACATAAATTTTACTTTATTCCTTGTTTATATTCTATATTATATCATCAACATATAGGTAAAATCGTATATTTATGAATCTTTTGCATCATAAATATCGAAAAGAACAGACCACGATATTTATAAATAAAAATATTATATATGCCAATAATGAATTTAACTAGCCAATTGGGAATTAAATAATACGCGGCAAAATATTTTTTTTCAAAATAGTAGTTAAATTTTCTGTTTTGGATAATGAATGAAACCAACAAAAAAAAAAAAAACATGAGACCAGTCGTAAGTCATGGTTGTGCACTCATAAATTTAATGTCGATAAAATATAACCCTCACACTATTAAGGATCTGAATGATAATATTATTTTTTTTTTCCTGTATATAATATGTGAATGTGAGAAAAAAATATAAAAGTTTGGTCATTTGTATAAACGATCCATTAAATATAATCTTTAGTTATTTTTTTTACTCCTGGTTCTTATAGATTTTCTTAATTTTTATTTTGTGATAATAAATATTAACGCCATAGAACCAAAAAAATACAATTTCATTGGTCCTACTGAATAATTACTACTGCATAATAATTATTCATTTACGGTTCATTGAATTGTCCTTATCAGGATACTAATAAAGAAGATATATTAAATTATATAAATATAATTCTTAGTTATCATAATGATTGACCATTTCATTGATTTTTATAGTCCAAAGTTTGTATTTTTACTAATGATTATTTCGGTAAAATAGCTTAAAAATTAATCATGGAGTTAATCGTGGATGATCACTTTTAATAATGGAAAAATCTTATTGCAGTTAAATTAACCATTTTGATGATAATGGGCGAGAATCCTTAAAGTAATTTTTCAAATATTTCACAGAATATCTTCAAGAGATACCGAAGATTACTAGATTTCATGTTGGACTAAGGCAGAATAGTTTGTGACTAATATGTTTGCTTCAGCTACCCTGAGATAGAATATATAATTGCAATACGAATTTCGGTTAAAGTAGGAAAATGAAGAGTGATTCCGACGCATTGTTAGAAGATTATAATTCCAGTAGCAGTCTGAATTTTTTAAAAAATTCTCGTACTTATTCTCGGACTGCGAACGACTAATTGAATCCAAAAGATACCAGAAAACCATGCTTTTCTATGCATTTTCAGAGATATCTATCGTTTAATTTCCAAAGCTATCAAATCAATAAGTTTTAAAGCCATCGAACCTATTTCTAAATTGAATGATTACCGCTTTTGTTTTTTTATTAGAATTTCCAAATAATGATTTGTTGGTTTGAAGAGAGTGGAAATTTCGGAGAAAACACTTCGCTAATTATTTTCATTCGTTGTTAGTACTATCTCGAATCCTTCAGTTTAGTAGTTCTATCTTCAATTCTTAAGAAACTATTGAAATACCATTAAATTTAATCTTTCAAGCACAAAACATTTCATTTCCAACAGAATTTAATAAAATTGTTGACTTTAATAATCAAACAAAAATAAAATCAATTTTTTTTTTCTTTTTAAATCGTGCTGACATTAATTTTATATGGATTATCCCACTATAAACCGAATAAATATTACATTAATAAGCTTTCACAAAACTAATCACAACTAAAAACATTAAAAAATTTCATCCCCTTTCTTTTTTCAATCTAATACCATAAAATTATCCTATATAATCATATATTTTATGTCCTTGAAAAATGTGTGATCTTCTTTATTTAAGACCAATGGCACATAACAATTCGTTACGATTATAAAAATATTATAGTAAATATATATAAAAAAAAATATTTTCTCCTGTTAAATAATAATTGGTTTTCTTTATTTTCCTAAAAAAAAAAAAAATTATATTTGTGTATCTTTCTAAAAATTCATGTATCTCGAAATGAATATTTTCCTTTTTTTTATTACATAATTTAATGTGTCAACGCTTAAATATGGTATATTTGCCTGACTGTCTATAACATTTTTATATAACATTATTTTGACACGTAAATTAGTAAGTTTTGTGAGGAAAATTATAGTATCGCTTCAGTTTCGTTATTTTTTTTTAATTTATTATAATATAAATTATTGTATATCGTCCCGACTGTGTCTATATAATGGTATGAAATATTTAACATCAATTTACACGGTTGTGGATTTTAAGGATTATACATTTTTATATATACATTTTTTTTTTTTTGTGGGTAATAAATTAAATCGTAATACAGGGACATTAAAAAAAAAATATATAGGGGAAATTGTTTGTTATATAGTAAAGTAATGTGAAATTAGGGTGTTAGCAGATGACATAAGATTTATGGATAATAGTAGCAAAGAATTTAAAAATATACACAAAATAATAATAATATTATTTTGATAAATGAAAATGTTAAAAAAATGACTTTTGGTCATTTATTTCAAAAAGGGATTTAAATGTTTGGATATAAAATGTAAATATATAGTGAAATATTTTTTAATTGGTAATGTGAATGAAATTCTTTCAAAAGGGTAATTTATTTTCAGTGTGAACAGTGAAGTTTACTAGATTTCATTTTTAATCTAATAAAATTCTTTTCAAATCTTTGAAGAAAATTGCTGAAATGGAAACAAAATTAATATAAATAATAAATACTGGAATATTTAATTTAAACTTTAATGATCTTTAATAATTAAGTTATTTTTATAAATTATTATAATTTATAACTAAAATTAAGTCATTAACCACAATAACTTTCTTGGTAAAATACTAATTTGTAAAATAATTTAAACTTTGGAGTATCAAATTTATTAAAAATTATTATTATTAGTGTATTATACAGGGTGGCCACATAATGGATGACGTTCATGAAAAGAAAATGTGGTCGGTGTACGACAATTAGAAATATAGATAATTATATTCTGAAAGAAATTTTAATATTTTAGAAAGGAACAGTGATTTAGCATCATTATTTTTGGTTGCAAAGAATAGTTTAATAATTTTACCAAAGTAAGTTTCTTCCTCCAGATTTATTTGCATTCCAGAAATATATTTTTTAAATACCAGGGATAATTTTGTTTGCTACTTCGTTAAAGTATTGCCATTTAAAACTGGCTAATTGATTCTTATTCGCTGAGAAAATATATTCTTACAATTTTCAAATTTGTGAAATTAATTTCTTTTAAGGATCGAAATTCGAAACAATGAAATAAAAATTCGTTTTGTACTTATTCTCGCCACTGAAACTTTCAACTTATGTTCCCAGTCAGCCTACATCAGCCTAAATGATTTAATTTTTCTAGGAAAATCGCAAAACTCAACTAGTTAAGGTTTTTTCACTAACGCTTTTTGCTATTAAATCTTCCATGTTCAACAAGTTTTCTTTAAAACTTTAGAAAACTGAACAAAACACCTTACAATTTTCTCCTCAGAAAAATGACTCAAAAAGGATATTCTCACTAATAATTTATTGATAATATCACTAGTTTTGAATCCTTTTTGACAATTTTTTTGACTTAATATAAGAGAATGAACCCTATTTTACTTATTACAACTCCATTTCGTATTCCACAAAAACAAAAATTTCCTTTTCTAATAAATTTATTTAATTTCCTTACAATTTCTCACATAATTAAATTCTACTCTTTTTTTTTAAATTAAACTTCACTTAATTTAGCAATTCACTAGCATAAATTTATTCTTTCAATTAAAATCAAACTTTATATTTATTTAATGTCTATTTTAAAAAAAAAACACTGAACTTTATTTTGATTTGCCCAGCAGTCAATCGAAATGAAAAATAAACATTAAAAAATTTCAATAAAAATGAAAAAAAAAAAAAAACTTTTTGATGTTCATTTAACATAAAACACAAACAAAGTTAAAACATTAAATTGGGTCCGGACACTGTCGGGGAGCTTAAATAACATCAAAGCTCATTTTCATTGACTTCAATAAAACATGCCAATCGCACGTCTCTTCTTTTTTTTCTCGTCTTCTTCTTCTTCTTCATCTTCTGCTTTTGATTTACAATTTTGTTGAATTGTTTATAAGAAAATTTTGTGGTGCAAGTCATGATTATGTGTAGTGATTGATTAGGGAGTCAGTCCTAGTGATTTTTTTTGTTCAGTAAATAAAAAACTTTAAGATTTACAACAAAAAAAAACCAAACCGCAAATCAAAAAATAACAAAAAAACATTTTTTTTAAACAATAACATTTTTTTTAAGAAAAAATGTTAGATTTGCATTTTGAAAATAAAAAAAAGGAAGATCAAAAGAGACGTTTTTATAGAATCCCGCCGTGGTTGATGTCGGCTTTGATTGGGGATCAGCTGTGATCTAGTCTTGCCTGTCAGTTAGTTTTTTTTTTAAACATTTTTCGTTTTGTTTATTTAAATGTGCTACTCGATCGGAATGTTTCAATTGATCTTTACGAGTTGTAGAAATTTTGTTAGAATAATTATATAGAATGACAACGAAATAAATTAACAACAAATCTACAAAAAAAAAATGTTGTTATATACATTTTATTTTTTTGTAGATTTCTGTAGTTAATTAATTTTTTTATTTGTGGAGAATTAAAAGGGGGTGGAATTAAATATCATTTTGAAGGTATAATTATTACGGCTAATTTGTGTTTCAAGACAGTATTTGACTAGGGAAATAAAATTTGTGTACAGGAATTGAAACAAATTGTTAGGAAATTGGAACAGAAAAGCAATGGGATTTATGTAATAATCTAGTATCAAGGATAGTGTAAAATTATTTTTTCCCTGTAGACTAGATAAGTAAAAATAATGTGGGAAGATTAATGTGAACATTTGAGAAGATTATTAAATTTTAATTAAAAATATCGAGTTTCCCGAGAAAATTACCAAAAACAACCTTTATTATAAACTAATACATTCGATGAAATATAATGTTTGGATCAAGTTTTAATAGTTCAGTGATTCTTATAAAATAATAGAGTTCTACTCTTTAATAGAACCATTAAAGAGGAGAACTCTATTATTTTATAAGAATCACTGAAATTTTTCAATTAATCATAATTGTGCTAAAAAATAAATATATTTATGCAAGGAAACTTTTATATAAAAGAACTCTCAGGTTATCCTTACTTATTCTCGTCTAATTAAATAATCGGTCTGCCATTAATTGATAGATCATGATTCATAATCTTAAAATATGGCTTTTTGTACAGAGTACACGAATTTAGTGCTACACATATCTACACTGTTAACTTAAATGATTTGAAATTTATTTTGAATACCAAACAGAGGTCTTGTAGGCTACAATTTACAAAATTTATTTGAAGTTCTGGAGCCTAACTAAATACTGATTGTATGTAAAATAATTTATAAACAATTTGCCAACAAATTCAATCAAATTTATTTAATAATGACAACAAATTAAATATATGATCAACATTAAATTTCAAAACTACAGAGTTCTTATTAATACTTTAAAAAATTCTATAAATTAAATCACAGTCATATAAAAAATTAATTAAACTTATTAACTTTTTATTGGACTGACTAATGACATATTAAAATTAATACTTCCATTCCACATAAAAATTTATTAGTGGATAAAATTATTAAATTTTTTTTTTCTGTGCAAAATTTATCCTATTTTATTTTTTACCCACCAAACCAAAAAGTAATTCCAATAAAAATCAAATTTTTGCGCGCTCATTAATTTTTTTTTCTATTTCACATTAATTTTGGGTTTTTTTGCTTTAATATTTTATCTCAAAAATTATAAATTTTATTTAAAAATGAATTAAATTTTTTTTTTTTTTGTGTCTTATACGATCCATTATATTGATTCTAATTAACTACCTAACCTGTCATTATATTGATTGATAGTTACATTATAGACATACTAACTCGTTTATTTCCATCATACTAAAATAAAAAAAAAAATGTAATCTTAACTCAATAATTTTCCCTCCTCCTTTCAAAAAACAAAAAAAAAGTCTCTGTTCAATTCAATCTATATTTAAACGATATCTGATTGATATATGTCCATAAATTATATATCTTTTATAAATTGTAAATGGAATTTTCATTGATGTGCGGCATTTAAAAAAAAAAAAATAATAATCAAAAACTCAACAAGAAACTATCAAGTTTTTTTTTTTAATGTTGTTTTGTTCGAATCAGATACACCTTATTAAATAAAAATTGATCATAAGACGTGATTATGTTGCGCAGTTTAAAGACATAAGATCGACACACCGGATCAAAATATATAATTTTAAGATTTTTATAAATTTTTTTTTTTTTTTTGGTGAATGTACCATTTATAAAAAAAGGTGAGTGTAGGAAAAGGACCATGAGATTCAAGAAGAAAAAAAAAAAACAAATCTATAAAAGCCGTCAATTTCTTTGTAATTTTTAATGGATATCTTTTAGATTAATTCACAAAAAGCATAAAACAGTTATGATGGCGCTGTTATTTTTTTTTTTTTTTTATTTATGTAATTAATTTTACTGCAAAATTTTATTGAAAAAAAAATGAACTTATTAATTATTTTGGTTATGACAGATAAAATCGATTTAATGTAAAAGCAAAGGTGTGTTAAGTATTAAGTAGAATTGGGAAATTTTGTAAATTAGAATTGTAATTATGATTCAAATTGATCTGGATTAAAGGCGATGAAAATATTTTGAACTTGGGTTCTGATAATATTTACACAGAAATTATGAAATAAAATAGTTTAAAAAGCAAGAGAATTGCAATTTGTTTATGAAACTTTAGTGCAGAAGTCCCAGCGAATCCAATAAAATTTCTAATTAACCAAAAACTGCAATTATGTCCCGGAAATTTTTCCTCTTTATATCAAAAATATTTGATAGGAGCGATATTCTTTCCATTGGTTTTAGTTTCAGGGCCGATTTTTTCTGTTCAATATTAAAAAAAATAGATGATAGATTTTTCATAAAACTTGAGGGAAGCGAATTTGTCAAATAAAAACTATGAATGTATAATGGTCACTATTAAAAATATTGCCTGATTGAAATGTACCATTATTTTATTCTAAAAATAGTCCATTCATTCAAATTGTTGGGTATTTAAGAACAGAGGATTTAAGTTTACAGTGTGTTCATTGAGGACGAAATTGTGAAATATCTTATATTCTTTTATAGCACTGGTATCTTCTAAAAAGTTACTTAATTGCGGAGGAATTGTGATGTATCTTCTATCTTCTATACACTATAACATTTCTAGCATCTTTTCAATAGCACTTCATGATTAATGTTATGTATTGAGCCCAGCAAGGATACATTTATTTGTTGACAAAAAAGAAGTCAGATATATTACAAGGTTGTGAAATGAAACAGCTAGGTTAATCTGGAGGCTAGTTTAATCTGTAATTCTACCAAAATATGTATTTCATTTCTTTCTTTCCTAATAGTTAGTTTCATAATTTTTTATGACCAACTCAAGAAAAATGTAAATATGTAATCAATTATTCCTAAGCGTTTATTTTTAAGGATTTTCTATTTCCCAACAAATCCTATGTTTTCTTTTAAAATATATTTCCATTAATAAAACTATAAATTTTTCTAATTAAATATCTTTTATAGGAACTATAATATATTTCTTATCTGTATCGTTTATATATTTCTTGTGAACTGAAAATTAAGAATTACATTAAATTATAGGATATGGCGATGATGAAAATAATTATAGACTTAATAAAATAATCAAAAAAACAACAGAAACACATTTTTCTTGTAAAAGATAATTTTCATAAAAAATGAATATCTACTTTCAATATAAATCTGGGTAGGTGTATAATTTTCATTTTTTTTTTTACCTCCATATCTGAATGAGGATTATTAAAAATGTAAAATGCTATAATTATAATATAAAGTAGATCGAGGCTATTATATAGTATATAAAAAATGTATATATTCGATGTTTCACACGATACATTTTACAAAAAAAAAACCACAGATTTTACATGGAATTATTAATTAATATACTATTTTTTTTTACCTGGAAAATGTTATATTTAATTTATTTTTTATTAATTACTTGTTGTGCAAAAAATTAAAAAAAATATCATGCATTGGGACTACATTAGAGAAGAATATAATTTCGTGATAATATGTCGTTTATTTTATTAAAACTATAAAAATTATACAATTTTCAAAAAAAAAAGAAAATTTTTTTTAAAATATATTAGAAAATAATATGATAGACCTCAGCGGAAAAACTGAATTTAATATTAAAATGGTTTTTTAATAGTTTACGACATAAGGAAGTTGGGAATATACTATTATATGATAATTTTAGAAATATTAAATTTAATTATATGTAAAAATACTAATTAGGTGCTTAGTTCCGGCTGTTATAAAGTAATTTTAAAGTCAATGATGAATTTTGGCAGATGCATTCACAACCTTTGTAAGCAGAGTCATAATAATTTTAAACTAAAAATGAAAAATAGTAAATAAACTTGAAATATAATTTTCAAATCAAACAATAAATAATTTTACATATAAACTCCTTTTGAGGGGGACTTTTAAATGGCTGCTTAGCTCAGATCGTGCGACTATCGAAGTCCAATTAGTATTTCTAAATTAAATTGTTACGTGTTTCTAATTTAATCAGAAAAAGGAAAATTTTCCCAGAAAATTCTTATGAGTTTGCAATAATTTATTACCTTCGATAAATTAATAAGTTCTAAAAAAAATAGTTAGACAGTTTTTGCAAATCAAATTCAAACATTTATAAAAAATGATTTGGAATTATTTTTTAATAATAAAAAGTATAATTAAATTATAACCACATTTCAATTATATTCTTAAAAAAAACTAATCAATCATTGTATAATTTTCTTTTCAAAATCCTTTTAAGTCCTTAACACATTATACTTAACCAAATTACCTATATTTCTCTGAATACTTTTTAACAAAAACTAATAATATTATGCTCCCATTAAATAAAACTATTAAAATATATTTACAGAGATTTTTAAGTCTATAAATAGATTATTTTATATACCAAAAAGTTACCTTAATCGAATTTTTCATATAATTGAACTTTGTTAACCTTCATATAAAAATATATTACAAAACTTTATCCATTATGGTTCGCTTCGTATCCATTTAACCTCTCTTTAACCAACAAATAATAGAGAAAAAAAAATTAAAGTTTATTGAAAAATTTTCACCTGGGGACAAGATGTACTTTTAAAATCGAAATATTTTGGAAAATTTATATTGTAATAGTTTTAAGGAAAAATGTTATATTCCACAAATATACTTAAATTAAAATTTTATCCATAATTTTTATATCACTATTTTGAGCTGTCAAATTTAAAAGTCTCGAAAGTCCACTAAAAATCTTAAAATTATTTTTATAGTTAAAGTTTTATGTGAAAATATCTGGTGATAAAAGTCAGAAGGTTTTATTTTTCCTATATAATATTGTGGACTATGCAGGAGCAGGATATAGACGGTCAGAATGGTTACAGGTAATCCAAACCAATAAAGTTGTTCTATAAATTAAAATTCCCTTCGAAAACCAATGGATTCTAGACTTCACTATGGTAGTCTAAAAAATGTTAGATTAGATTAAATTACCAAATAGGGTTGCCAGACCCAAACTTTGATATATTGCAGTGCCCCTAAATATTTAGATCTCATCAGCGAACTTTAAATTTTTAATAAAGTTTAAAGTGTTCGTGAATGAGATGGGTATAATATTCTTGGCTTCCAAGAAAAATATAACCGGTTTTTATCCAAACCTTCACAATCTCATTAAATATGCTAGGCTCATTGGCTATCCAATTAAAGTCTTCATTTCTGATGTGAACAAAAACCGCATCATTTCTAAAAATGACATCAGCTGGAAAAGTAATTTCATTAAATATAAATAATTTTCCAGGAACTTGAAGTTGTAAAGAAAATTCCACATAATTTCCTAGAAGTAGATCTTTTATGTAGTTCTATTTTTTAATAATATATATTCTAGAAATGAAACTTTTGATGAAAACTCAGAAAAAAACAAGCAATTTATTAAATGGAAGTTCTGAGAAACATTCAGTTCAGTTGTCCTCTGCCACGTTACCATACATTGAACTAAACCAGAGTTTATGATTCTGTTGAAAGTAACCACAAAATAAAAATAAAAAAAATTCCAATAGTTTATTTCTCTTCATTTTCACCACTTCAGACTTCACCACAATGATCACAAACTAAAACTTCTTTACCAACATTATTTAGCCTTTGGTTTAATTTACTTAACTATATACTTGCCATATAAATTAAGGGTTTGTTTTTTTATACTCAAGGATATTATAAAACATTTAACAGGAAAAATTATTTCTGGTTCGTTATTTCCTTTTACATAGTGATTTGAATTTTTTATTTTCCTGTATGAGGTTTTTTTTTTTAAAATATATTTTCCGAATATGTCTAATAATTAAGTCAAAGGGAAGGGAAGGTTAAAAAAATATAATTTTTTTTTTAAAAAATAAACTATTAGAAGCTTCCCCATATGGTAGTTTTAGATAACCCAATACAGACATTTATTTATGGTGGATTATTTGTAGTTAGAAATTAGATTGTTCTAAAGGTGTGCAAAATATATAGTTTTATTTTTTTTCAAAATGTTTTATTTGTAAATTTTTAGTTTAAAAAAATATGGTAAAAGTTTTTTTTTGTAGTAAATAGAGTAGAGTAGTATATGCAGTTACTATAGGTTGTGAATTATTTATGTTTATTGCACTTTCAAATAAATTTAAATTTATGCCTTTTTAGTTTTTTTTTTCAACTTTTGAATTTTGAAAGTTTTCTAGTTTTTGTTTTTATTTGACTGTAAGAGTGTATGCGTATATAAATTAAAAGGAAGGAAGTAAACATGCCTGAAATTGTTGGTAATTATTGTAATATTAGTGGTGAAATAAGATATATGAACTATTTTCACGAAAATATGTTATATATTATGAGGAATATTAGGTGGAGTTTTCGATATTGTATACCATCCATTAATATAGGTGTTAATCTAATTATTTTAATAATTTTCTATAATGATATCATGGCCTTAATAAACTGATTTTGAAAAATTTTTCTTTATCAAGGAAAATAGATTTTATAGACTATTTTAAACGATTCTATCTATTTGGTTAATTTGAAAATACATTTTCTGAATCAATCTTAAAGTAATGATTAAAAAAAAAAAGTAATAATTTTAACTGAAAACTTTCAATTTGAATTTTTACAAGTAACCTTACGAAACTTTAATAAAAATAACTAATTTTAATTATAAGAATTGACGAATTATTGGTTCAAGGACAATCTGAAACCTTGTAATGCAAATGCTTATTTTCTGTTGAGTTTTCTTATTTGAATTTTTCTCGAAATTTCCCATACAGTCAATTCTTATTATAAAATTTTTCCACAAATTTTTTTTTAACTAATAATTTACCACATCACAACCAAAAAAAAGTGATTTTCTTTTTTTCTTTATTTTTCATTATGATAAATTACTTTCAATATTAAATTACCTCATTCTATAAAATTGACTTTAATTTGTAATTTATGACCTTTTCAAAATGTATATAAAAAAAAAAATATGACACATCAAGTCCCAAAAACTGAAAAAAATAAAAATGATTATGTCCCAAGAGGTGCATTCATTTTAGTTATCACCCATCACCCATGTCCTTTTTATTCACTTTCTCAATACACAG
Source organism: Empis livida (assembly GCA_963932195.1). Lineage (NCBI taxonomy): Eukaryota > Metazoa > Arthropoda > Insecta > Diptera > Empididae > Empis > Empis livida. The sequence goes on from OZ010649.1 coordinate 15,729,303, forward strand.
CAACACAAAAAAAAAACCATTTAATATTAAAAATTGTCCACAAATGAAATTACCTCAAATAAATCGTCCAATAAATTATATATAAATGAAATATATCACATACACAAAAAAAAAATGAAGCAACGCCATTTCTCGACTTTGCCATTCAAAAAATAAGAAAAAAATAGCAATTTTTATAAATTTATTATCCTATATTGCAATTCATTTTTCATATTATTACAATTTTACCACCCCAATTTTTATCAACTCTTCATTATACTCTTACTACAATGGTAATCCTTAAATATCCTTCGTTTGTATGTTTCTTTTGTATGAAAAACATGAAAAAATAATATATAATATATAAAACCTCAGCTACTCATAAAACCATAAAATATATTTTTGGTAATTTAGAGTCAGGATATATACAATAAAAAGAATATATATTTATATATTTATACAAAACCTCCTAAAAACCAATAAATAATCAGACATGGCACAAATTTTATTATATAGAAAAACAGGAAAACAAACTTGTATATAAAAAAAAATTTGAAGGAATAAAAAGGACACATTAAAAGACTGAAATTATTTCACTTTGGCAATTTAATAAGATCACAGGGGGATATAAATTTTATTGACATGGCAATAATATAAAAAAAAATAATCAGCTGTGAATAGGGTGTAATATTTTAATTTTAATGTTACCACAAAAAATAAATAGAATATTAATTTAAAAATGAAAAATTTTATTGTTGGAAGGACAATATTCATGTTAGTGAATTTAAAAATATAATAAAAATTTACTTCTATCTTATTGCATCTTTATTTTTGAACATTGAATTTCAGATTTATGTATTTTCAGTCGTCATTTTTAAATTAACGTTATGTAAAATCTGAAATTCGATATCGAATGTTATGGCACGTAATAGTTCCTGAAAGTCGATAATTAAACAGAGTTTTTGGTATCCAACAATTAAACATGATCATTTAAATTAAAACCATTATTTCCGAATTTATATAAATTCGAATAATTTCGAAAATAGATTCATTTGACAATTAAAAGTCCAATTGAAAGTTAATTTGAAACTTAATTTGACAAATGAATTCTGTCGTGCTTTGCTGTAGATATTTAATATTTTGTTAGATATTTAGTATTTTCGTTAGAAAATTAAAAAGTTGAATTTAAAAAAAATTTTAAGTTCTAAAATCGAAGAAAACTTAATTCTGTTTGCAAAAAATCCACTAATATAAAATAAAAATGTTCAGAAATTGTGAATATTTAGGTTAGCTGCAATGTTTTGTGTCGGCAAAACAACAAAATAATTAATGACGAACTCGGCGACAGAAGACATATTCGTTGCGTCTGTCGTCTCATTCTTTAAAATACCAGTCTAAACTTAAATCATTGTTCTATGAGATTTAAATATCTAACTAAACAAGTTTGAAAATCATATCTACTCAAAAACACAATTACATACTTATTAACACTTGTATTTCCTTTTTTTTTCACAATTTTTCAACACCCTGTATACTCAAATTGATATAATAATAATTTATTTGTTATTATAAAAAAAACGAAAAATTTCATGTTTGTCAAGAGTTTTAAAAATAATAATAATAATAAAAAAAAAGAAATATAAACCATCAAACGATGAGGGTTCGATACGATTACATATCTCAAATTTCATCAAATTATGATTGCAGGGGGTTTTGAAAAAAAAGGGGTGTTCATTCAATACAAAATTTATGTTAAGGAAATCCTAGACATGCTGTGAATCACATTACTCGCGCTCAACCACTATTTAAAAGGGATGAACATTTTCCTTTTTTCTTTTTTTTTGAAAGAAAATATATAAAATTAGCCATTTTACCGCCTTAATAAAAGTGAATTATTAGCTCGTAATTTTTCTTAGTTGGTTAACAGTGACTTTAGTTTGGGTGTACTGATAAGGATATATATTATATATTTTTTCAAAAAAAAAAACCATTATAAAAGGATCAAAGCATTTTCACATGGGAAATGAAACAAATATAATTTTTAAATTTATGGTTTTTTTTTCCGTGTGTAAATTTTTAAATTACGAAATTTAAAGTTTTCTTTTAAATAAATATTAATCAAATAAATTGTATAATGCCAGTTTTTTTTTTCTTGGTAAACATGCAAATTATATAAACATGTTCAAGAGCTTTTTTATAGAACTAAAAATTATTTGAATATACTCACATTTAAAAGAAATTAAGAATTCATATAACACCCACTTTACTAAATATCCGCCCACACTTCATAATTCAACAACGCCCCATTTCTAGTATATATAATAAATTTCCGCCTATTATAAATAATTATTGTCGAAAAATCACTCCATTTTTTTTTTTGTTTTTGAAGTTTTTCTATAAATATTTTTTTTTTTCTAAAAATTTTCAAGAATCTAAAAATATTTTCTATTAATTTTAATTATTTTCTTATTTTTTTTTTGCTGTTAAATATGGAAACTCTTCAATAAACCACTTGAATTTTAAAGAAAAATAAATAAAAACAACACTTTATTAAAAATGAATACAAGAAAAAAAAAAATAATAAAAATGATTATAATATTTTTTTTCCTGAATTGTTTTCTTTTCATTTTTCGGTACTTATTTCAATAAAAATGAGGGAACGGTTCTATAAAAACAGCACTGAAAAAAAAAAACAAAATCATGTATAAGTTAAATAAATAACCCATAAGTAGGAGTACGTGACTTGAATTCATTTCACTTATTTAAATTACAAATTGTTTTTTTTTTTCGTCATTTGAAATAATTTTTCATTGTTTGCAGACTTTGAAATTGTTTTTTATTTTTTTTTAAAAGTTACTTTATAGTCATCCTTAAATAATATTCAAAAATTAAACATAAAAAAAAACCATTTATTACATAATTTTTTATGCTAGTAAAGTAGGATACTTTAAAAACTACTAATTTAAAAGTAAAGTGTATAAAATCTATCAAAGCAGGGAATTTAAAAATTGTTCATATACATATGACTTTTTTTTACCATTAAAATTAACATTAAAGTAGAAATTCGTACGTAATAGACCAAACTTTTAAGAATGCATCGCAACCTTCACTTTAGTAAGGAAAATTAACAATTTTAGCAACCTTAAGGACTACTCAAACCGAAGCGTTTTCTCAAATTACCGCAAATTAACGATATTTTCCGAAATTAGCCCTCATTTGAGTTGGGAAACTTATCAATTTTAGCAATTGTTAAGGACTACTCAAACTCGAAGTTTTTTTTAGCAGCAACAGTGGAACAATTTCAGTGAAAAAATTACCCTGGTTTTTGGAATACTCTACAGAAACACAATTTTTAACAGAAACACAATATCAACAATTTTTAACGTTTTGAGATAACTGCTGCTTGTGATTGCTAAAAGTTTAATGTTCAAATTTACAGAATATAACTTCTTATTTCAACCTGTCACCAAAAATATTGAAAATCCTGATGGTTTCGTAATGTTACTATTTCAAGACGAATCATAACTCAGTCAAAGTAGTATTTGATCTAATTTTTTTCGACTGTATACAGTCAATGTAACCAAAAATAATAAAGTCTTACTAATTAATTTATTTTAAATCGCATCCTTTTTCATATTTGTTTCACTCTATACCAGACTAAAGTTTAGACCATAAATTCTCATTGTTGAAAACGAAAATATATTTAATTCTATAAGATTTAGTTTTTGGGCAAAAAAAAAAAACTATATAATAAATTTATAACATGACCTCAATATATTTCTGTTAACCCTGAACACAAAAAAAAAAGAAGGAAAATGCTACAAACTATCATCCCTTATAATGCAACTATATATCAGAGTTAAAAGCAATTTTTCTTAACAAAAAGATAGCATAGTGAAAAGACAATAAAATATAACACCATAATATTTCATTCTATAAAATTTGGCTTGATATATATCCACAAACAAAAAAAAGTCGATTGGGTGAAAAATTGAAATAATATAGCCCATCAATTTCAGAATAAGTTCCGGAAAAACTGTATAAAAAATGAAGGATAATTTTATCATTATTCAGATATTTACCTATCTACGAAATCAGAATATGTTTCAATATATTCTTAAATTTTGTTATGCAAACGAAAAAGGTAAAGAGTGAAGAGTATATAACCTCCGGTAGTAATCACTATATAGTAATGACATGCAATACTTAATATTTCAAATTCTCATTCACAAAATATAATTCTGGTGAATTTCTTTACAAATATTTACATAAAAATGAAAAATAAAACTATATAAATTTAATTTATTTAATAAAAAAAATAATATATCAAATTTATCAAGGATTCATTTTATATTTTCATATGAAGTTTTGAAATAATAAACAAATCAACTTCCAGCGCAACAATCACTCCATCAACATCAGTGAAAAAATATATAGGTTAGTCAGAAAAAAAATATAAATTAAATGATCTTAAGTATATTTCCTGAAACAATTTATAATTCATTTTACATTTTTAAAAGGAACAAGGACGAATATAAAGCAGAAATATTATAAATAATATTTCTGTCTTCTGGAGTTATAAATGTGCAAAATTATGAAAGTTTACTTAAAATAATTTCAGAAAACGAAAACATTTGCATATTTTCTTACTAAAAAAGATTACATAATTTTTTTTGAATGTGTTAGTTCACTTTTAAATGACGGTTTCAGAGTGCAACGTATAGATCTTATTAAAAATACTATAAACTTACATTCTACCACTTCATTACACTTAAACATCTAACGTTTTACTTAATTTGCTCCATTGATAAAGTCGCTTCTTATAGCATTCTTTCAAAAAAAACTTTCAGGAATAGTAGCCCTAAGAAAGAAATTGCTTGATACAGTGACTTTTTCTTTTGTATCAGTAATTACTAAGTTTAATATATATGAATGACACCAAGTATGAACTTGACCTGGTGATTTTCATTCAACATTGCATTAACATCATTGTATGCACCTTGCAAATTAGCGGCACCCACGTTTTATGTTTAAATGTTGACCGGTTAAGTTTTGCCGAGTCTTTTTTCTCTCAAAGCCCTTTTTTAACAACGACCGTCTAGGTAGACTTTCATTCAATATTTGTGAAAGTTACCTATTTAAGGATGAACCACTATCTTATTTAAACCCAGTCCAGCACTGGATACTATAATTCTACCAAAATATCTGTATTTCATTTCTAAATGATTATAATAAATGAAAAATTAATTTACTTTAATTATTAATTACAAAACCTAATATATTTCAAAAAGAATAATTTACCCTAAAATCAAAAACCTCTAAAACACATAAATAAATAACCATTAACATTTCTGGTCAAATCACAAAACAAATGCCATGTTTGTCAAAAACATTTTATATTAATTTTTCAAAAAAACAAAACTTTTTTTTATCAAATAAACTATTTCACATCAAAAACAAAAAAAAAAACAACATTTACTGAAATTTATATCTGAATCTTCCAAAAAAAAAAAATAGAAAATCACTAAGGATAATTTATCCTGTAACAAATTGTCTGAACTGCCCATCAGGATATTACATCATTAATAATTTACCAAAAGAAACAAATAATAAAATATAACAAAATTTACCAAAACAAAAAAAAAAACCAAATTATTGAAGGCAAGAAAAAGCTCTTCTTCTCTTTTATCAACATACAACAACAACAAAAAAAATCAGATTTTCCTGGGAGCAAATTTTCCTTTTACACACAACAACAACAACAACAACATAAAGGATTCTAAATTGATGTGGTAAGAAAAACCATTAAATATGATACAAATTTTCTGTAAATGATTTATTATGTCCTGTCTAACCCTTGTCCTTGTACTGACAGCTTTTCTCTTTGATTTTCACATTCATAATTTCATTTTAACATTTTCTTTCTGGGTCTTTTTTTTATGTTTGTATACGTATGAGAAAAAAAAAGGAAGTTGTTTTGTACCTTTTGTGATGGAGCATAAATTTATTATATTAGATTAGTATATGAAAATTATTGTATGTTTTTTTTTTTAGGGTTAAGAGTATAAAAGAGCAATGAATTAAAAATGGATTTATTTTTGGGCATTAACAAAAAAAAAAAGGGTTTAAATATTTTATTTGAGGATTATAAATTATTTTTGATGTGGTAAAAAAAGAAATATATTTTTATTTATCATGTCATTAACTTAATATTTAATAAATTTAAATAAAATAAATAAATATTATAAATTAACTGGTCTGATTTAAATTTGATTGAAAATTATAATCATAAATTGTAGAACTTGTAAAAGAAATTTAAATTTTCAAATAAACTTCCAAAATATAGCCTAATATATGCTCCCAACTCAGCTCTAGTTTCAGATCCGAGTTGAAATTAAAATATAATAGTGAATGATCACTAGAGAACCTCCCACAATTTATGAATGATCGTTGACACTCACACCCAATAAATTAAATAATCAATGTTGATATCAAAAATTTTTTTACTATTTATATATGAAGCGAATTTTAGCTCCACCTACCAGCATATAAAAGGAGGAGCGATAAGAATAACAAATTAAATATTGCATAATGTTGTACCTTTTATAAATCTACTTAATTTTTAAGTTATTGGTATACTCAAGTTATTTGTATACAAGTTAAAAGTAGTACCCACTGTGTCTGAAAAGCTTATCAAACCTGGTTGTTGGTAGTTGGTCCCACCCTTAGTATATCATATTATTTTGTCTGGTATACATTTTATCAATAAATTTTATCAATTTTATGTATAATATTTATTTACATCAAATATCAATTTATGTTTTAAATTTAATCTGTAAATTTTTTTTTGTCTTTAGTATATAATTCACAGTCACTTTCTATAAAATATACTATTTAAAGTATATTACAATGCCGTTGCTTTCATAAAAGGGTGCTCGCTAATACTTCCATAAAATGGCGCGTTGCAGATGAACCTGTTATTCCAAAAATGAATAAATATGGTTTACTGTGATGAGGTATGGCTATCAAGACATACTTAGCACGTAATTTTTGTAATAAGAGGCTGTTGGCTGCCATAATTGCGCTGACGCCTCTTTCTAAATAATATGAAATTTTTCGTTTAGTCACTGTTATTTTTATTATTATTTATGTTTTAAATATGCAAAAATATAAAACATTAATAGTTTCAGATACATTTTTTATTATTGATTGTGTCTGACTGTATAAGTATTTATACGTAAAATACTAAATAAGCTTTTAATAAATTTTTACAAAGACGATTTCCAAAATTTATTTATGAATATTATTACCATTCCCAAAATATGCTTATTAATTTAATATTTTTGGGATATTATTTAATGGCCAATAGAAACTTTTCCAAAATAAATTTATTTAACTTTAGAAAGATAATTGCCATTACAAAAAAAGCCACACACAACAAATCGTTAAAAATAAATCTTAAAAACTAATTAACTAAAAATGACTTGTATAGTTAGGGTAAAAATATACTCTCTGATAGTAAATTAAACCCCTGCCCTTTTTCCCAATAATACGTTAACTATTAAATGAAATTTTATATCCAACCGACAAATAAATTATATATATTTTTTATAATATTAAGAAATAAATTTCAGTTTTTCTTAAATAAGTCCTTAATATGACATTTTTATGATTATAATAACATTTTTAAAATTACTTAAATGAAAAAAAAAACTTGTAATAAATAAATTGAAAATTTAAATCGCGTACAGACAAAAAAAAAATTATTACTTTTATTTTTGTCGTTTATCTATTTAGCCCACCCGATTTTTCTTTTTTCATATCCATTTCTCTCAATTTCCGTTTAAGAATGTTCGTTCTTTTTTTTTCTCGTTTGTATAAAATAACAAACGCTTTTGCGGATAGTAAAAAGAAAATTTTTGTTTTTCATAAAAAAAAATTAGTGTAATTTTTTTTTTTTTACTCCATTTTGTGGCAGTAAAACGGATTCGAAAAACGCAAAAAGCACAGTACACCAAAAAAAAACTTTTTTTTTTTTACTAATATATATATAATAAGAAATGAAATCAGCAGTTGTAGCAGTTAATTTAATTTATTGCAACATTTTTATGGGCGACTTTATTGCATATAAAACATAATTTACTGCGTCTGATACCCAATATAACTAGTATACTATAGTCGTTTTCTACTATATTATAAATACCAAAACCATGAAATACAAATAATAAAAAAAAAATATACTTACAATATTTTATATTTTATGTCCTATAGAAATTTGTATATATATTATATAGCATAGAAATTGTAGAACATAAATAAATTTATCCCCATAAAATTTATGTAAAACTGTTTAAAAATCAGTTATATGTATATATATTTTTTTTATAATATCCAAAATAATTTCCTTTTTTTTTTTTTTGTGGAAATATAGATAAATTTATTTTCAACAAAATCTTTCATATAAAATGAAAATATCTAAAAAAAAAAATTTATAGCAATTTATCTTTTTATTTTCAGTATTATATGTATAATCAGAAGCATAAGAAAAAGAGTTTTAAAAGTTCACAAAAAATATATACATATATAAATTTAGATATTAAATAAAAAATTTCTGAAATATTGTAATTACGCCTTTTATAGCACTCTGATCCAATTGAATGTAAAAGTTTTGTAAAAGATTTGTTGGTTTCGTCAATCCCTTAAAAAAAAAAAATAATAAGAAAACTAAGAAAAATTTATTACGTAATACGTTTAACACCCCAAGACAATAATGTAATATCTTAAATATCTCGTAACTATATATATATATATAAAGTAGATTAAAATGGGTAGTTTTTATGGAGCAATTTAAATTAATTCAGTAATGTCCATGGGCAATTTTTTGAAAATTATTAGTAATTTTAAGGATATTGCAAAGTAATATAAAAATTAAATGATATTTGTAATTTTATTATGCGTTGCATAATAATAATTTCAATTAAAATGTCCACTTAAAACGTACATGTATAGGTTTCCTATTAAAACATTCAAAGCTTTTATTAAAATGAATTTGACTCTAGCTTTGTTTATTCACCATCAGTGACTATAGCCAAAAATAACTTATAAGTAAAGCTCAATATATTAATAATAATTAAATTTATCATAAGTTTCATAAGTTGAGCCTATTAAATTATAATTCTATGAAAATTTACGAAAACAGGGTCATTAGTTTATGACACTTTGCAGAATTTCCACAACTAAAACCATTTCCACAGCTAAAACAAGCCAATCTGCAAATATACATTTACTTAATGCCTTTGGAAATTTTTAAGATTGGCTGTTTTAGCTGTGGAAATGGTATTAGGCGGAATCAGAACATATTTCAACATGTCAAAAAGTAATTATCATATTTTGGTAAATTTTCATAGAATTACCATTTAGAAACCCGACCAAAAGCTTAACAGTTTCAGCGTAAAAATGATATCCACAAGGGGGAGTACAATTTCTATGGTCAATAGTAGTTGATGAATTATTCCTAACACTAGCTGAATTATTCAGCTAGTGTTAGGGAGTACAATTTCTATGTCTATGGTCTATAGTAGTTGATGAATTATTCCTAACACTAAAGCTAGTATTGATAAACATGAGCAAAATTAATTACTAATTCCATGAAATTAACCCTTACAGAAATAGAAAATAATCAATAAATTTGACATTTTAAACTATTCTAATAAATGTCCAACATTAATTTTACCTCAAATTTTGAAACATTAATTAAAAGAATAAATTAAATTTATTTAATCAATATTTTTCAATTGCACAAATAATTTAATTTCAATCATTCTTTTTTAATATCCTTTATTATTTTAAAATTTTTATTTATTTTTGATAATTTACCAAAATCAATTTTACACCTAATTCTTTTAAAGAATATAAAGAAAAATTGAAATTAATCAAATTGTAATCGATATCCTTTTTTTTTATCCAATCCTATTATAAATGAGATATCGTATGCATGTGTGACTAACAAAAAGGACGAACTTATATAATGTAACATCTAACAAAAAAAAAAAAACAAAATTTCAAATTTCAATTCTGAGGGTTACACAAAAATCATGAAATAACAACAACATATCAACTTTCTACATACATTTTTTTTTTTTTGCTTATTAAGGATTATCAGGATAATAGATTATTTCCTAATTGTTTGCCATCAATTTTCTTTCATCGACTTTATATTTATTTTCGGTTTCTTGTATTTTTTGTTTGAATTTTTTATGCTGAGAAAAACTCTTAAAAACTTTTCCTTTTATAATGTTAACAGTTAACAACATGACAGCTGTAAAAAAAAAAAGGAATAAAGAAATATACTTTACTTGAATAACATTAAATACAATATTGCAGCTATCAAAATCTTAAGTTGTTCAATACATTATCCCATTTTTCCACTCCATATAATTTTTCTAAATATAAACTCAACATGCAAAAAAAACAAAAAAAGGAAGAAAAAAAAGGAACTTAAGCATAAAAAAAAAAATAAAAAATACATATATAAAATGTACAACAACAGGATACCATCAGACAGGATATGTGTGGTAAAATGAATTTTAGTTTGGTTGTTTTTTTTTTTTTTTTTGATTTTTTGAAGAGAGAGAGTGGAAAATTATTATACTAAGCTAAGCATAAAAATGGGGAATGATAAATTGAAGTCGGAGTTTTTTTTTTGTTTGTTGGGGTGAAATTTATGTAGCACTTTTAACAATTAGAAATCAGTGTGTTTTTTTTTTTTTTTTGTATCTGTATGTATATGTACTATAAATTTTGTTTTGTTTTGTTTTGTTGACAGAATGAAGGATGATTGACTGATGATGATATGATTTGATGTTGATGTAATATTAAAAATAATTTAGTGTTATTAATTTTATATTATGTCTAGATCATAATTTGAGAAATTGATAGAATTATTAATTGAATTGTGGTAAAAAAAAAATATACATATTATAATGAAATGATTTTGACTGATTTTATGAAGTGAAATATGTTAATTTTTAAATGAAAATATTTGAAATATTCAAATATATTGAATTAGATACAATCTATTTTAGTTTTATATAAATTTCAATTTAATTACTTAACTAGTTATATAAATATTTGAAACAATATATTTTTGTTTACACTGTTAAAAATACGTATATTGATAAATTGAAAAATTTTATTACAAATTAATATTTTAGATCTAGAAGTTCTTTGAAATTGATTAATTTAATTATTAGTACAATTAAACTTTTAGAAAAAACAAAATGTGCAGCATAAATTCCTTGTGATATTCGGACGTTAAATTACGCTCATACCATATGTAAATTTTCAGTACTATGTAACAAGTTTTTATTGTATTGTAGAAATACGTTTTGCAAATTGCTACTCCGCGTTATGTACAAAGTTGAAGAAAGTACATACTTCATTAATAAATTATTCTATACAAATATTTAAATTAAATGACATTTATTTAAAATAATTAAATTAATTTTCAATTCAAATTAATAAATTATATCGTTTAATTATAGTTAAACTTGGTGTACCATAAATAATAATTAAATAAATTAGAAATAATTAGAAATAATTATTACAAACAAATTAAAAAATAAATTGACACAAAAAATAGCTGAAAAGTGCACGGGATACAAAGTCTTCAAAGTGTAAAGTGACATAAATAATTTTAATTGCATATTATATTTAATCAGATAGTTTCCTAATTAACACAGGGCTAATATTTAAAAGGCCTTAATAAAAATGTCGAAATTATTGGTACTTTTTAGGCCATGAGAATAATTTTCAATAATCTAATTTGAATTTCCCATAAAATTTTTTAAATATTCATAATTTTCCTTCAAAATTTAACGATAAATTACATGAATTCAAAGTCGAAGTAATTAATCCAAACTTCGCTGTTAGTTTGTTTTAAATGTTGTATTTGAATTCATAAACAATTCTTAACATAATTTTTATATGCAAAACATAAATTTGGATAATCTTAAGTCTGCTGTAAAGCACACTTAAAACAGTCATATTAGAATATTTCTGATTACATTTTGACAGCTAAAGTATTAATTATTAAAACAATTATTGAGCTTAAAGATTTCCCTAAAAGGTGCAATATGCTAAGAATACTTGCTCGAAAAGCCTGTATTCATCTTTATTCTACCTTTACAATTTTTATGAAATTGTATGTTTGCTACAAATTCTACAGAGTGGTACAACTAATCTGTATGTTAAATTATTTAAATATCAGGTTTATTTACAATAAATTAAATTATTTATATATAATTTTTTTTTTTGCAATATTTTTTTTTAAAAATAGGAAATCTTTTTATTTAACTTTCTGTCACCTCAATAAAATTCAATTTAGTTATAATAAAAATATTATAAATTTAATATTTATTTGTCGTCAGATATATTTTTTTTTTTTTTAATTTATTAATATTTAACAGGTTTTATCATGGAACTAAATAAATTTTTAATTAGAAAATCATAAAAAATCAATTAAATTATTTAATTTTACTTATTTTATATGCAAATATTCTTTTTTTTATATTAAATTTGCCATATATTACCTAAGTTTAAGTAATATATTTCATTATGAATCGATAATTTACAATTAAATTTATTTTTTAAAAAAATATATAATTTTTTTCCAGATGAAAAACTATAAAATATATATTTAATAATTTTATAGATTTTTTTCATCTTGAAAAATTATTCAAGTAAAATTAATATTTTTTATATCATAAAATTAATATATTTTTTATATCTTAATATTAAAAACAATTTTTATAAATTAATGAATTTGATTACTTTAATAATTATAATAAATTGTGCTTAAATAATTTTTTCATAAAAAATATATAAACTTTTAACGATGTTGTCTTGTTATTTTTTTTTTTGTATATAGTAAAATTAATGTGAATTTATTCACATTTTATAATAAAATTTATTAATGATTTTATGCTTTTAAATATGTATAATATTTAATAACAACTTTTTTTTTTTTTTAATATATTCATCAATTTACCTGTCATATTTTTACTTTTCATTTTTTTTTTGTGTGTGCAGACTTTATTATTAAACGAGAAATAATAATAAAAAAAAAAAATAATTTTTATATAATTTTACGTTAAAGGAATTTTTATGTTTTATGACGTTAATAAGTTATTTTCTGTTTACACATAAAAATTAACCTGAAACGGCAGCATTTATTTGGTAATTTCAATAAATATCAAATATAATACCAAAAAAAAAAATCTGAAATAAAATAAAATTATTATTAAACTGGATAATATAGTTAGACAATTTCATTGAGAACCCCGACTGTGTATATTCATATCTACATTTCGGTTATTTTTCTGTAAAAAAAAAGTAGTAAAAATCACTATGCTTGCTGATTGTAGATACATATTAATAATGTGCACATAAAAGAGGATAATTTTTTTTTAAACAGAAAGCTAAATATAGTTTGTATTACTTTGATATTTGAAATTAATTAGATAAATTTTACAAGTTATTACTGTATTTAATTGTTAATATTAATATTAATGTCAATAATTTTTAACTAAATAACTTTTATTTTATATAGGTTTTTAATTAATTTTTATGCAATTGTGGTATAGTATAAAATTAATATTTATGCTGAGGTTATGGTATATATTTCCAGTTATAATTAACATTTTAGAAATGTAGAGGTGTATATTTTTTAATTGCATTACGTGTCTTATAACTATACTATGTTAATTTAAAGTTTTTTTCGAAAATTTATTAGTAGGTGAAATAACGACGGAAATCACTCATGCAAAAATTTATTTCACTTTAAAATAGAAATGAGTTAATCGCATTGAGTGTAAATATTCCGCTTGGTTTTTCTACCATATTCAATGAATTTTTTATAACTTTATTTTATTGGATTTAAAACAAATGAAAAATGATTAAGCTCATTAAGGAAATAAAGGGCACTGTAGAGGAAATAATTACAAGCATCGATAGGGGACGGTACAACAGACGGACGACGTGTTGAAATATTCTATCTACTCGGTTCAAACGAAAATTAATTATAATTGCAGCCAAAAATTAATTATAATTTTTAATTGTAACAGATTCCTTATATAAAATTTTTGATTGTGAATTTCATTCTAACTAAAAAATCTAATTGGTTTTTATTTTAACTGAGAAAGAAATCCACAGCAATGGATTCTTATTCTTCTTATACAGCGGAGTAATTTTTAGTAATATATAAATTACTCTTGTATATTTGAACTAGAATTTGTGAGTCAGATTAATTTACTTATATGTTTCTTCCAGAAAAACTTTTTATCATTTCTACTTAAATTAAATCCAAAGTAAATAAATAAAAATTGTAACATATTAAATAATTTTTCCACGTTTTCACTTAAAATCTGTTATAATCTGCAAATTATAAAAAAAATCTTATAAAAACTATCCAAAAGAAACTATCCAAAATGTTAAATAATACAATGAAGAAAAATAGAAACATTATTTTTTACATGATCTAGAAAATGCTCCCAAAAGAACTGATTTCCTGTTTCCTTCTTCTTCTTTTTTTTTGTTTAAATATTCCCATTGTGTTACTACAAAATTGCTCGTTCAGCATTTAATATCTTACTACATCACAAAAAAAAAAAAATTTATAAGAACTTTTACAAATCTACTTGTAACCTCGTACAATACAGACAAGAAAAAAAACAGAAAACACTTTTTATTCAAAAGATTTTCGACCATGAACCAAAATGAAAAACGAACTTAACCAACACAACTTCTTAAATATCACACACAAAAAAAAGCTAACAACTTTTTGACATTCTGTTGGAAAATTGTCATCCAGTTAGCGTAACACAAAAATAAAAAAAAAAAGACTAAAATTATGGAAAAAATAATAAAAAAAGGATAGAAAACTTTACTTAAAGGACATTGCATAGGATAAAGAAAAATGAATTTAGAATGCAGAATCAATGATAAAATAATCCTTTCCTCTTTCACCGAAAAACACTTTGTATAAAATAAACGATTATGATTTTACTATAGTAAGTAAGTCTACTAACAGAATATGGTATTTTTAAAATATCGAGATTCTTGACCTTATATAATAGTTTCCGTTCGGATGAAATTGTTTAATCAAATTATAATCCTTTCTTTGTAACTTTTAAAGATTGTGGTAGAATAACGAATTACCACAAATTTTTTTTGTTAGAAACAGCAAACGAGGAGAAATTAATGACGTCCAAATTTCAATAAAGTGACACCCTTTAAAGATGTCCTAAGGTATTCCTCAAGTTGTTGTGCAAAACTGTTATTAGAAGTGACATTGATACCTTTGACAGACAAAACTATTGAATGATCATTAATCCCTGAAATATTATTATGGATCTAGGCTGTCATATTTAATAACTCTTTGTATCAGCATCAACTCCGTTAATTATCAGAATTTGGAAATCAGCCTAGAAAATTATCAGAAAATTGGAAATCAGCCTAGAAAAAATACCTTCAAATATTAAATTCCAAAAGTATAATACAATTTTAGACCCACTCTAATTTCCTAAAATTAACAATTAAATGATATTGGAAAACCATTCAAGAATATCGGAAACTATTCTCCGTATACATACAATATTTTTCTTTTTATCCTTTTAAAAAATTTCTTTAACCAGGACATTTTTATTTCTTCCTTCCACCAGTTTTATGTTCATCATAATATTATTCGCATATCTATATATATATATTTTTTATGAAACTAAAGTATTTTGTTCCGACAATGTCATTTTCAGATAACACAACAAAAGTTCATGAGAAAAGTGTTAAATTGCCAAAAAGCAAAAAAAAAAAAGGGAAAAAGAAAGAAATAACATGGAAAAAAAAACTATATCTGGAAAATGTCTTTGTGAATAATATAAGAATATCATTTTTATGGACATGCAATTTTTATTCACCATAAAAATAAAAAATTCTCTCTCAAAAAAACTGATATTTTCCAGTAAAAAAGACAATTTATTTTTCACAAAAAAAAAAAAAAAATGCTTTTGACATGAACATTAATTTGTTAAAAGTCATAATTTTCTACAACAACAACAAAAAAAAGAAAGAAACACATTTTCTTTAAAAAAATTTTTTAAAATTTTTCTGTTGGTCATTTGATGAATAAAAATTGGTCAATATTTTTATTTTGTTGGTTGGGTTTCATGCTTTTTTCTTTCTACCAGTTAAGAAATTATTAATGACAGACAAGCATGAAAGAGTATTACACTTAATTATATAATTTATAACAGAAAGCGACCTTGATCTTTTATACAATAAACACAATCCTTTAGCCAAAGGCTAAAATGTTAAGGATTCAAAAGAAAAGTCGACAAAAAAAATTTTTTTTTACAATTTAAGAAAATTGTGGTGTTAAGAAAAAAAAAATAAAACCTTGTAAAACCAAGGCAATTTTATTCGGAAGAACATGTTAAAAAAAATATTTTTATTAAGGAAACATTTTTGGACTCCACATAACCAATTATTAACAAAACAGTAAGAGAGGAGAACGGCAAAAAAAAAAAACGTAACGAAAAAAATTATAATTTGATAATCGTTGAAGGCGGGTTTCAAAAATTAAATAATTCTTTATTTTTTTTTCATTGTGTTATTATGGCGTTCTTAAAAATATTAATGTCTACACTTATAATAATATATTTCAACGTACCGATTATACAAATTGATGGAAAGTATTTATTTTTTTTCGTTATGAATTTTAAATGGACATCTTAAATATGCGTTATTAAAGGAGGATGGTTATATTTTAATCGTTTCTTTAGGCTATTTCGTTTGTTTAAGAATTTTTTTTTATGTTGCAATAAACTGAGAATATATATAATTTTTACTGACTGTTTTTCACAAATTTTAAGACTTAAAGTCACGATTTGAATGAAAAGTAATTTTTAGAATTTATAATAAGACAGATTGAAGATTTACAAATATAATGATCTTTTGATTCCAGTTCAATCAGATTGTGGATAGAGGATTAGGTATACCATCTTTTAGTTATATGTTTGATGGTATTTTTTAGAAAAGTTACAAATATTTTGCAAAATTATCTTTGCTATGAAATATGTTTTTTGGAAAAATCCTATTTCTAAGAACTATAGCAGACAATACGTTTGAAAATCAATACGTTTTGGAAAAAGTTTATGTCCTTGGCGGAATGTCATAAATCCGCCTAAACATAGCTATTTCGTAGCTACACATTTTCAATTAATTCCAGGGAATTAGTAATTTATTAATAAACGTTTTATAAACTATTATATTATTGAAGTTTTAATAGTCATGTGCTATTAAAACTTCAATAATATTATAATTATTAACATAAAATTAATTACTTAATTTTATGTTAATAATTAATCAAAACTTTTAAATCGCTTTCTTCAATTTAGAATCAATTTTGTTTCAATTAATTTCTATCTGGGTTTTTACAATCTACTAAATAAGAATATTCAGCAAATTAATGCAGAATAATTTTTGAAAGACGGAAAGAGAATTTTAACCTGTTTTGAATTATCTCCAATCTAAAATTATTTCAAAATAAGACCTAATTCTATTTTCAAAAATTCGCAGTGATTTCCCATTTTAAATTGGTTTTTACTAAATTGCAATATGGAATTATTTTTCAGGGAATAAGTATTTCTTAACTTGTTTTTAGTAACTGCTTTTAAAATAATTTGCTACTTGTTGCACTAATTACAAAGTTCAACGTATATGTGGTAATAAATAAACCACAGGGTTGTATAACTAATAAATTATCTTTTAAAAGGTTTTTGCAGACATTGCATAAAAAAGTTAGAAATATTTATTAATTTTTTGTAACTATTTTTAAAAGAATTCATTATATGCTATAAAATTTGAATTTCTGTGATTTTCAATTCCTACAAAATCAATTAAAATATGACCCAAGGGCAAAATAAGTTGACTACAAAATTTTAACATAAAAATTACAAAATTTTTATAAATATCTCATTTCAACATACCCTCTTCAATTTAAATTCATACAAAATAAATATTTTCTAACCACATCCATCATCACCACAACAATCATTATTACCATAAAATTTGTTATTAAATTTACCATTACAATTTCTTATAATATCCTACCATTATCCGAACACCTATCATTAATATATAAGAAAAAAAGTAAATTACAATTTTACATAAAATTTGTTCAATACAAATGTCAACATTAAGGAATATTTTTTCAGTACTCTTTTTTTTTATATCTTTCCTATATATCAAGGCATAAAATCCATAAAATTCTCTGTATATTTTCCGGTTAAGTAAAAAAAACTGAAGGTGAAATTCAAGGTTTTTTTTTAAACCAAAATTACAATAATTTTTTCTCAATCGATCTGACCACAAGCATACTAAAACAAATCATCAAATACTCAGATAAAAAACCATCAATCATCATCACATATTGTTGTCCATGGAACGTATTTTTTTCGTATCCCTTCATTATTAATAATAATAGTAATAAAAAAAAATGTAAAAAAATTGATAGTTTGAAAACTAACAAGAACACAAAAATGCCATGGAGGTCAAAACTAAAGAAAATTTCCAAAACCACATTGTTTTTACATTAAACACAGAAAAAATATTTTATTAAAATTTGAAAACAAAAATTTATTTAAAGGTTCTTTGTTATTAGAAGGGATCACGTGAAAATAGGAAGGATTTCCAGTTTAAATTTTTTGACCAATAATATCCAGATACGTTTTTTTTTTTATATATTAAAATTATTGGCAGAATAAATGGCATCGGTTATTTTAATAGGAATTTGTAATTAAAGAAAATTTATCATTGAATCAAATGGGTGTGCTGCATGGTCAATGGAGTGATGCAAGAATTTTCATAGGATAGCGTTTCAAATTGAAATAAGTTTTAAAATGCGCGGACTAAGTTTATGCAATAAGTTTTCATTTAAATTGATTTTCCAAGTGATAGAAAGTCAGAAGCCAGTTTAGTTAATTATTTTTATTTTAACTCTTTGCCTCTGCATTCACTATCTTTATTATCTCGAGAAAGACTAGATATATGAAAAGGACATGGGCTTGAACATTGGTCACTATCTCGTTAAAAAAATCATCATAAAATTGGACTTAATACTGGATAATCTCTTTAGTATCTAGAAATACGAAGAAGAGACAGTCGTAAGAGTTTTCTGTGCAGGTCGATCCAGATCCAGATTACATAAATTCATTTGCGATGCAAAACTGAAATTGGAACTTTTGACAAATTCGCTCAACGAAATCCTAAAATTCCTTTCATTGACGAAATCTCGATAGTAGATTTTAGTAAGGGTTCTGTTTTGAAGTAAAAGAATACTCACTTTAAAATCTAGTCGCGGTTACTGAATGGTTAAGGGAAACATGATGAAGTACTTTGATTTAGTTTCAATACTGGAATTAAAATACGAAATTTCGTAGATTTTTATAATTTCTTATTTTTCTACAGCCTTACAGTCAAAATTATATAAGCACATTTTACTAATTTCGTCTTGACCTGCAAACTCAAAGAAAAAAACCAATCTATACAATAATCATCAAAAATAATCAGTCAACCTGTTATTATAATGATTACATATTTAAGCTTTCAATTTAAAATTTTATGAAACATATTTAAAAAGCAAAAAGAAAAACACATCAAGATAATTATGAAGGATAAATACCAATGATGATGAGATATCGTTTTGATTGATCCAACATCACGCTCTCAAAAGGTAATAAATATTTAGTTTATATGCGTGTCATGAATATTTTATGCGCTTTCTGTTGAAAAAAAAAATGTATGTTGAAAAAATGAAACAACAAAATAATTGATCTTATATGGTAAAGTGGATAAAAAAAATTGGTGGTTTTTTTTTTGCTCTGTGCTCCATTTGTGGAACAAATTTATACACAATTATTTTAAGGTGTGCTTGTATAATTTTTTTTTCTTGTCTTATTATTACTTGTAATTTTTGCAGCTTTAATTCCATAATTGATTAATCAACTGATTCAAATTGGTTTATTTTAGATAATAAATAAAATGTTGTTTTTTTTTTTTTGAGAATTATTACAGAAAATTGCAACCGGTGTTTATTACATTATGGAATAAATTAATGGAAATTGATTAAAAATTAAGGTGAAACTTTATTAGGGACATTTCTTGTGGACAATTTATTATATATTCAAATTAATTATGGTGCAACTTGATTAAAGAGAAATTGATAATTTGGATGTTTTCTTATTAATTGTGATTGTAAATTTTACGTATTATAATCTCAAATTTACAAGAAAATTACACTGAGAATATTTTTCTAAGAATATAATATTTGCAAGTAAATAAGATTTATTACAAGTAAGGAAAATAGATTTGTAAAGAATTTAATTTATTTCTCTAAAAAGTGCTTTTTGAAGAAATTTTTACTCGCAAATGAAATATTTTTTTCTGTAATCTTTCAAAAATTTGTAGTAAAATTATGTAATTAAAAATCTTATTTTAATTTCAAAACGCACTCTTTTTCCTTAATAAATAATTATATCTTTTTTTATAGAGCTTTTTGTGAAAACAAAACCCTTCGTCATTCACATTTGTCAGCCAATTATGTGAAGATAGAAATCAATTTTTTGTCGGGTGGTAGGCAGCGCAATATCCACAAAAATTGATAATAGACAATAAAATAGCAATGTTAAATTTGTACAAAAAGCCGCTGCCGCGATAAATGTAATTCCAATAATTTTTAAAATGTAATTTAGTACTGTAAATGGTTATTGAAGCTCATCAAATTCTTTGTAATCTTTTGAATGAGATAATTATAAATGGCATTCATTTGCAGCAAAAGCAATTTACAACAGCTCCCGCGGTTTTTAAAATATTTTTCCTCCAAAAGAATTTTTTTTGTGTCAAATAAAATTACGTCTATTTAAAAATACATTTCGGGAAAAGTCTTTCTTTTATCAGTGTAGGATGATTGTTTGTTTCCCAAATTACCATAAAAAGTAATAAATCATTATTTCAACTATAAAAATCTTATTTAAATATTATTTTATTAAATTAAATTTAAATTTAAATCTATTTGCCTTTGTTGTTTTTTTTAGAAATTTTTCTACTACAACTTTTAATAATTACTTTTATATCCTTTATAATAAAAACCTTTAGGGCTAAATTAAGTTACACTAATTTAATATAATCACTTAACAAAACAGACCTCACTCCTTTTGTTTTTGTTATTTTGAAATTAAAACTTTTCTTTATTTAACCATAAACAAAAATAGAAATTAATTTTTTTGTTTTTTCACTAAAATCAACATAATTTTTGCCATTAGCTATTTTAACCCAATTAACTTCTCATTAAAATTTCAAATAAACTCAAATTACATAATGTAACAATGTTGTTTTTATTCTATGATTTTTTTTTTTGTAAATTTAAAATATTTTTAGTTCTTAGTTGTTTTTTTTTTTTTATTATTAAAGGATTCCCTTAAGCAAATTAACACAGAACATTTTAAAATATACAGCAACAGAACCAAAAAAAACCTTTTTAATTGGAATTGTTTTTAAAATCATTAAAGAAAAAGTATATTTTCATGTTTTTTACCATTTACCATTATTCAAATAAAAATCCCAATTGTAAAAATGTTGTTCAAAAAAATTAATAAAAGTTTAATAACAACAAAAATGTTAATTTTTACCTGGGTAAAATTAATTTACTTTTGGTCAATTTTAAAATAATATTCAGAAAGTTTTTTTTATTATTTGAAATTAATATCCTTTTTTTTGATAAAAGTAAAATTTTACTGAGTGTCTAATTTTAATCCATATAATACTTAAATTATCTGAAATCTTAAAATTTGGATTAGTTATTCTATGTTTTAAGGACATACAAGATATATATTGATTTGATTTAAAGATTTTTTTTAACAGCGCCATCTCTATAATCAAACAATTCATCTTCTAATTTTTACACTCATGAACCTAAAATTTGTATTACACAAACATTTTTATAACTATATTTTTCTAAATTTGAATTACGTAACTTCCAGTTTTAAGGATATTTATGATTTTTATAAGTTTTTACAAAACTACTTTGAAAAACATAATCTGGAGAATAAAATTATGATTTTTAAACCTTGTTCTAATATTTCTTCTAATACATTTGAACCTTATACTATGCGATACTTTTTTAGAGCAATTTCGATGTAACACGGTTTTCAAAATACCTTGCATAACGCAGTAATTTAATAAATAATTAAACAAAATGTTTATTTTTAACGTAACGATTTAGATTACGCGTGAAACGTAACTCCCGCGTTATATGAAGATCAAGTGTACTTAAAGTTTATATTAATATAAAAAAATTAATCAATTTATTCTTAACATAAATTGATTAATCTTTTTATATTAATATTTTTAACACTCTGCCGTGGATTTGGTAGCTAACAATCTCTTTATCCTTGATAATAGGGTTTAAATAATGGGGCCTAACATAATAATATATCTTGTTTTTCGTCTTGTTTTTTCTAAGCCATTAATAAGGAATCGCAGCTACTCCACAGACAAATGTCATAAATTCTTAACATTATTCTTTTATATTAGTGTGTTATTGCAAATTAAATTTAAAAATTGTTTTTTTCACAAAGTCCTAATTTAAAGTACGAAAAGAATTAATACAATACACCTTGTATTTCTAAAATAGCTCGCAACAAAATTATTAAAACTAATAAAATTTTACAGTTCAAAAATCAATTATAAATATCATTACAAAACATAACTTTTATTAACCTTATTAACTGATAAAACTAACATACATAAATAATATTATCCCCTTTTTTTCATTCATAATATAAAACAAACACAAGTTCGGTCAAAGTTAAAATTCAGTAATATTTTTCTTTATTTCGAACCAATCAAATATATATTTCTATAAAGTTACGACGATATTACATATACCAAAAACAAAATGTGGTAAGTAACCACAAAATGAGGTGGCAACAGAAACTTTAACATCATACAGAATAAATAAATGGCACTATTACATTTCTACCAACAAAAAAAAATTAACTGAATTTTAAATTTCCAAAAAGGACTTCAAAATATTTTTCGAAGTGTGTTCTTTTATAAAAATAAAAAAACACTTTTTATATACCAAAAATTCTATGAATCAAATTTAAGCCTTTAGGATATATATATATATATATATATATATATCTACGTAAAATAATTCTCTACTAACAATTTACCATTCTACTACTTTACCCAATTAACCACATCACATTTACACACCAACAAACAAAGTAAACATAAAATTCGGTTTAAATGTAATACTGTGTGTTAATGAAAAAGGATTTTCAATGTTGAAATGTGTTATTTTTCTGTTGGGGAAAATTGTAAGTAGAAATGGAAATTTTTAATGTGGTTTACCCAGTCAACCATATGTTACAAAATATTTTTGAAAACTTTATTTAAAATTGTCCTTTTTTATGTATACACATATATGTAAGCATTTTATTTTTTTGGGATATCCTTAGTCATTTTTATGGTATGTAATTTTACCTTTAATGCTTTTTTTTGGTCATGTTAAACTTAACATGTGGCAAATTTTGTAATATTTTTTGGATAAGATTTTATTTGATATATTTCAAAAGAAACTTAATTAATTTTTTTTAGAAAATTTAGCATGTCAATTGAATATGACAGTTGAATGAAAGAGGCTGCAAAATGATTTTAAGGATGATATGTTTTGAACAGGTAATAAAAATGATTAATTATGTTTATTTTTTCGAATTTATTATGCCATTTTTTTCGACTCGCACTGACTGACTTAGATAGCGTTGTCAATATTTCTTCACAAAAATAATTTCTGACAGATATTTTATCAATATTTGTCAAAATTAATATATTGGCAATATTTGACAAAAATATTTCTCAAAATTTCTAGACTATCTTCGCTCAAAAAAAAAATTAGTCAATTAACAATCTCATTTACTTATTCCAATACGAAAAAAAAAACCTTCTAAAATATATTAGACTCAATTTCCAGTAGCTGACAGAAAAACGACTTTAAGCTGTCATGTTTGTTAAAAAAAACTTTATTATTGTTTTTTAATTTTATTTTGATTACTTTAATTCACAAAATTTCTTGATGACAGCTCAATACCCCTTTTTTCTTTCCGTACAAATTAAATTACATGCCCGCACATTTAACTCTTTATGCCACAAATCCCAGCCCCTTTTCACATTTTGAACATAACAACTAAATAAAATAAACATAAATGACAAAATAAAAACAAATTATTCCTTTTTGTGTAGAAAATTCCTTATTTGACATTTTCCAAATATTTTCCATCTATTTGGGAAATATTTTCGAGACAAATTAAGAGATGATGATGTCTAGTTTTTGGGGGGTTGAGTTTTTCTGAAATTTGAATTATTCTCATACTATAAGAAAGCCCAAAAAAATTATTTAACCTCTTTAATATGCCAACACTATTAAATAATAATATACCAGAAATTTAGATAAAATGAACCTGAACCAAAAAAAAAAAAATTGCTCAGTCCAGTAAATAATTAAAAACGTACACACAAAAATACAGTAATGTTGTTTGTTGGTTTGTGTTTTTTGTTGTGTGTTTGTAAAAAAAAAACCTATTTTACAGATTAACATTTTCCTTTAAATCCTTAAATTGTATTATACTTTGTTTATTATATTTCCCTCCTGTCCCTTCTTTATGTTTTAAATGTCATTATCCTTGTTGATGGTCGAAAATATAACCATAAAAAAAGAAGAAATTAACATTTAAAAAATGATATTTTCTGTTTATTTTAGCAGAAAATAATCTCAGGCCAGTTTATAAGAGTAATTAGAAAACATTAATTTTCTGTGTTGACTTTTTGGCTCTTTATTTGCAAAAAAAAACATACAAAAAAAGGACTAAAGAAATAAACGGAAATGGAATTTTTGTTTTTTTGTTAAAAAAAAGGGTTAAATAAATTAGTTGTTTTCTTTTCTTTTTTTTTTCGTGTACATATTCAGTTTTTTAAAAACGTATAAAAATTAAATTTTAAAATAATTTTTTTTCCGTAATAATCTTGAGAGTTAATTAAAATAAATTCTATATACGAATATGCGTTTTCCTTTAGAATGATTAATTGGAAAAATTTGTTAAGGCAATACGAACAAAAAAAAAATAAAGAAAATATTGTATAAATATTGAGACACATTAATTTTCATAGTTTAAAAGTAAAATCAATCATCCAAGAAAATGAAATTGTTTTCTAAAATGAATGACACCATCATTCTTTATCCTTGAAACATAACGATATATCACTTTACCATTTAATGTATCCATATACATAAATATACTGTATAGAAAATATACAAATAAATTTTTCTAATACTTTGTTCCTTTTTTTATTTTGCTATCCAATTTTTGGATGGCAGAAAACATTCGGAAAAGTTTAACACGAAACAGCTAAAAAGAAGACAAACTATATAAGAATGAAAAAATAAAAATAGTCGAAGAGTCTAACATATCAGCTGCCATAAATCTTTACGTTAACATCCTTTTTTTCTTTCAAAATAAAGAAGTATATATTACTTACTTATATGTATTAAAAGCATAGATTTTGGGTATGTTAAAAGTTTTGGCTTTGAATTTTTGTAATTTTTTTAAATTGAAAAGAAAGGACTTCAGAGTCATTAATTTTGGCTTGTAGAGTGAATATATAATGAATATTCTGACACTAAAACTGTAACATTGAACACAACAATCTTACAGATTTATATTTAAATCTGTAAGATTGTTGCGTTCAATGTTACAATTTTAACAGATACTCCTAAAAAAATAAAATTGTCCTAAGTAAAATCGTCCTTGTTGTTCTAAAAATTTCCTAATAAAATCCTTTATTTATAAGTTTTACAAAAAAAAATTTGTACTTAATCAGACAAACATTATAAAATTAATCTGAACATTTTGATTTATATAAAATATTCTTAAAAAGAAAAATGGATATTACGAAGGATAAAAATAAATGGATTATGTCTAGTTATATATTTATTTATAAATATATTCACTTTTTTTTTATATATATTTTACCAAATATTTACACTACACTATATTCTGGATACATTCAAAAAAGAAAAATATCCTTTAAATCTTATTGAATACATAAATATTAACGTACTTGTATATATATTATTTTATCTATATTGTCCTTTTAACTGTTTTGTTATATACGTGATTGTTTGACAGAAAAACAATAAATTTTAACCTAGAAAATAGACATAATATATATTTTCTGCGATCCTGTTGCCGACATTTTATACAGGAAAAAAAAAACAAAATATAGCTACGTAAAAATATTTTTGTTATTCTTGTTAAGCAAGAAATTTTCATATGTGTAAAAAAAAACTTTGCAGAAGTTTTTTTTAAAATATATACATTTGTGAGGAGAAACGGAGCATATACATACAGAACATGAAAAACGGATGATATATAGAAAAATATCGAATTAAAAATATCGAATTAATAACATCAATCGTGACAAATATTATAATGGAATATATTAAAAATTAGTGCAGTACTAAAATGTAGTACCTACTTAGAAATTAATAATAAAGATTCTTGTGTGTACAAAATTACGTCACGATATTAAGCTGTTAATGCCTAATTTTATTTAAATAAAATTATTGTCATAATGTCAATTACTTGATTTTAACTTGTCATGAAAATAAAATGCTTGTAAATTGAGATTAAGGAACAATGTTTTTTTATTTTCTTGGTTAGTTTTTTGTAACTGATTTATAAATCAAGATTTGTGAGGGGAAACAGTTGTCATTAAATTGCAGTTGTCATATTTTGGCAAATTTTGAAGACTGAATATATAGCAATCGAAATTAGTACTTATGAGGTAAGTTCTGATTTCGATTGCTAAAAATTTGGTATTTAGATAACATTAAATAATGGCATCATAACTGATTTAACTAAGATTTAGTGCCATGCATGAGTACGATTTTTCTACATATATAGCTTCCAAAAATTTACATAAATATGAGCTCATAGGACTATTTGTAATGAATAAGCTTTTATCACTAAATTATTGATAAAACAATATGATTTAACATCACATTTAAACCTGTTTCAAAGTCATATTTAAAAAAATCGGTCTTAAAGTTTTAAGCCTGCATGGAATCAGGCACAAACTTATTATAATTTAATAAACATATTTTGTGACCTTCATATCAAATTTTCAAATTAAATATCAATTCCTAAATATTTTTCATTTATCGAATAATTGAAATTTTGACAAAATAACCTGAATCCGTAACAAAATTAATATATTTTTAACTTTCAATGTGTGTATACATTGTGAATATTTTTCATATTACATTTTCATTCTATTTTCATATATTTTTTTTTTTGTTATTTTCTCATCACAGTGAATTATTAGTCTGATGTTAAAAATTGGTCTCTGTAACTAAGGAGAGCCCATGATGAATGATGGTAAAACAGGAGAACAATATTCACAGCATTGTACTACACATTAAATACTAAATCCTGCAAAAAAAAAACATGGTTGAAAGAAATTAATTCAATTTTGTAAAACTGAACTGTGATGCATAAAAAAGAAAAGAAAAGATAAAATGTTATACTAAAATTACCTAAGGGTCCTTTTTATAAAAGAAAAATAATATTCAGAATGATAAATAAATATAAAATATGTATAAAAAAAATTAAAATAACATATTCAGTTAAATATTTTAAATCATAATATTAAATAAGGACGAAAGAATAACAATAGTATTTGATTGTGCATTTAGTTTTGTTGGCATAGAATTAATATTGAAGCAAAAGTTTCCAAAAAGATTTCTAACATTACGTAAAACCGTAAATTGAAATAAGTGTTTTCTTTTAAAGGGTACTTGAAATTTTTATTCAAATTGATGATATTATAAGCTGATTCTATGTTGTTTTTAGAAATAAAATAAATAAAAAATTAACTGAATATTTTTTTTTAGATAGTCTAATAAGGATTCCTGTAATTGGATTGATTTTGTTTATATTTAATTCTTGGAATAATATAAAAAAGGAATTTATAAATAAATATTATTTTTATTTTATATACGATTTGTTTGTTTATCTTCATTAAGTGGGGTCATACATTTCTTTTTTGATATTTTTCAATACTAAATTTGAAATTAAAATTGAAAGAAATTACGTAACAACTAGGAGAATTCTTCAATTCTAATAATTTAATCTTCAAATTTTTGGAAAACCCCATTCTTTATAACAAATCAAAGTTCTTGTGTATTTTTTGTGAAAATTCTATGTTTAATAATCGAAGTTATCTAAAAGTAACAAAAAGTAAATTTATCATGTTTTGGCAAATTTGCATAGAATTTAAAATTAAGTAAGTGTAAGTAATATATATCCTTAAAATTTGTACAGTATATATGTTTATTTGTATATGATAATCCTTAATTCTATTATTAGAACGAATAATAAAAATATTAGGATATTTGACAGGACTGAAACGGTACACAACGGGAGCAATAGCACAATTTTAACTATGAATAAAATTTAACATTACAAATTCTGCTCTGGTTTCGAAACATTTAAATTTTAGGAAATATATTAGACATGGCTTAAAATTCAGTGACATTGAAGTTTCTGGACCATAAACAATTTGATAACCATTTGGTATGCTTTAAAAACTAACTGACATTTTTTCTCAATTTTCAAATACACTGCTATCAGGTGCAGATTAAACTGTCCGGATTGCGTTTTGTGATTATAATCAGTTCTACAATCAAAAATTCATGCCTGAAGTCGTTAAAAATTAAAAGTATAATTACTTTTCACTATATAAAAATTAAGTATTATGTACATAACAGAGCAATTATTCTGAAATTAACTATTATTAACTATAATTATATCTAAAATGTAGTAAAATTGATTCTAAAATAATATTAAAACAGATTGAAACAGAAATACACTGACTAATTATAAAAAAAATTGTATTGCATTGCAGTATGTAAAAAAGCATAATAATACAAAATATGAAGCTTCTAGTGCGTAATAGTACATAATTATATTTTGTGCAAATTAATAAATATTACATTGTTTTCACTGTTAAATTACAAATTCAAATTGATGATATTTTTTTCAACTATATTCTTATTAGTACAATTTATTTACCTCTTTAAATAATTTAAATATTTTCTAACATATAACATAAACTTATTATAAAGTCAAATTTATACTAAATAATGTTTTTTTTATAAAATTTAATTATAAAATAATTACACGTAACGCCTTTCTCTTGTTCTAATAGATTTAATGAATTTAATTTTTTTTTTATTTGCTATTATGTTGTATATTACATATTTTTTTTAAATAGAATCATTAAATTAAAATTTTTGAAAAACCAATATACTTATATATGTATGGATAATTATTAAAAAATGCGTGACTGTATAATAATTTTAATAATATAATTTTATTTCATTAGAAAATATACTAAAATTATAATTTTTTATTTGTACATAATCTTGGAATTGTTAATTTTATAATTGATTTGCGTGATTTTAAATCGACACAATCAAGAATATTAAATACTATATAATTATTTAAATAATTGTTGAAGTGCACTCCTCAACATAGTGTTTTAAAATAATAATAAAAAAAAAAATGTGTATATTTAACATACTTGAATAAAAATTAAAAATATAACATAAATTAAAATTCTATTACACTGTTTTATTGCATGAAATTTATATTATGCATATTTTTTTTTTCTTATTAATTTTACAATTTTTATTACAAATTAAATGAAAATTTATTATATTTATAGCATTTTTATGTGGTTTTTAATTTTTATAATTATATACATGTCCTTATTTTATAAACTTGATTAAGAAAAATAGTTTTCTTTTCTTGAAAATAAGTAGTTTAAAAGTATTTAACCGATGAGGAATATCTGAAGTTAAAACTGAAGGTCGAAATTTTACAAACAAATTATTTTTAATTCTCTTTAAAAAACTGTAAATCCAAAAATATGAAAAAAAATCTCTAGTTTCTTTTGAGAGAGCGGGTAGTAACATTATGACCCGCCATAGAATTTTTTTTTGATAATTAAGATATTTATATTATTTTTGGTTTTACTAACAAAATCATTAGCATGTTGCAATTAAAAATTTTTTTTTGTAATGAAATTTATTAATGAAAATCCTTTCTAACAAATAAAAAAATAAGGTCCAGTTTCTTATTTCGACCGCACCATATAAAAAAAATTAACAGAAAGTTGAAATACAGATAATTTTCTACTTGCGGGAGCGAAAAAATAGGTAATTTCTCAAAGAAATTAAGAATTTAAAAATACTTTATGATAAAGAAAATATCCACGTTTCTTTAAGGACCTTTAGAAAATTAGAGTAACAGAATAAGAGCAATGACACCCAGTGGTTTTTGGTACTTACTTTTATACAACCCCTCTTCCTGTCGATATTCTATATATATACTCCACTATAAATGATAATTTACTCGATTGTAAATTATAATTAATTCCACCAAACCCCTGAATAGTTAATTACTGCGTGAATATTTAATCGACCTGAATAAATATAATCTTGAAGATCAATTAGGAGGCTCAATAACCACACAATTTAATGAACTTGTTCTCCAAAGAAATAAATTCCTATGTCAAGTTTTTTTTCCCGGGCGTGCTTGTTCTGCAGCATTTATATTTTGTGATTAGCAAAAGTTTATGAAATAACACCACAAATTATGTAATGTTTTTTAAAATCACCCTGTTTAGATTATAAAGAAATTTGACAAAATTATTAAGTCGAAAGTTTGTGACATTTAATTTTTGATCTTTTAAAGTATTATTTCACCCCTAAAGGCCATTTTACCAACATAATAATTGTAATAATAAAATAAAGTAGTAGTGAGGTCCTTAACCCTTCTCAAACCAACAATAACAATTTCAATTACCTCAATTATCAAATATATAGTTATATCAAATATCACAATTTATAATAATTCTACACAATTTTCAAATTTTCACGCTGTTCCAAATACAAAAACATAGAAAAAAATATCCTGCTGCTCTCATGATATTATGTCCTTTTATTAAGTATATGGCGCCCTCATTTTTACAGATTTTTTTTTTTAGATTTTTTTTTGTAATCTAAATGTATTTCCAAAAGCCTATATAAGCTCATTACAGACTTTGATTTTTCAACATTTAGTTTTTGTTATTTGTGCTGTGTAAAAGTTTCGTGTCATATTTTCAACTATCGTATACGAAATAAAAATGATCCTTTTACAAAATCATTTTAATATAAATTTTAATATATTAATATTTTTGATAATTATCATAGTATTGTCATATGTAAATGGTCAGTTGCCACAGGGCAGTGGTGATGAAAATTGTGAAACATTAAAATCTGAAATACATTTAATTAAAGAGGAATATGATGAGTTGGGACGTTTACAAAGAACATGTAATGCAGATGTTAGTGTTAATAAGTGTGAAGGATTATGTAATAGTCAGGTTCAGCCATCTGTCATTACACCAACTGGATTTTTAAAGGTTAAATTGAATAATTTCTGTTTTTTTTAGTAACTTTCAAAAATTATATTAAAATGGAAATTATTAAGTGATTTTGATTGATGAATGTTTCTTTTCTTATTTTTTTCTTCGTGAAATAATTAGGAATGTTATTGCTGTAGAGAAAGTTATTTAAAAGATAGAATGATTACGTTGACGCATTGTTATGATCCGGATGGTTCACGATTAATGTCTTCTGAAATGGCTACCATGGAAATACGTTTAAAGGAACCAACTGATTGTAAATGTTTTAAATGTGGTGATTTTTCAAGATAAACTTTTTTCGATTTTCTGTGAAAAAAATCCACATATTATATAAAAAAAAATTAGAGTAATTTAATTGCTTAAATAAATGAAAATATAAATATTTAAATAATTTCAAAAAAAAAACTCATTCATTTTTATGTTTTCTTTATTTTTGGAATAGTAAACGTCTTGGAAAACATAAATTCTTCCCAAATCTAATCTTAAGAATATTCAATGAACCATGGACAAACACCGGGTGGTTTAACAATTTTTAGCCTAAAATAAACACAAATTAGTTTTTTGATTCAAATTTCTCTTCAAATTTCTTCTGAAGCAATAGTTTTTTCTACCATAAAAAACTGAGGTATCACTACATAAATTACTATTTTACGGATAATCCAAAATATACAATCAACCGTGTAAAAAATCGTAGTTATTCAAACATTTTTAGTCTAAAATGATCACAAATTAATTTTCTGATTCAAATTTCCTTTTCAAAACCGTACTTATAAAACAGTTTGTTTACTTAATTTCCCAATAAAATTGCAAAATCTTTAATAAAATTATTAAAAAATTTCTGTAATTTTTCTAAATACATAATCTTAAATCAATGCCAATTAAATATTTTATAAATATCTAATATGTAATATCATTTTAAATTCAATTTAACTATTAAATCTTTCGTAAATCTAATAACAATAATAATAACGCCTGTCAACAAAATATACAATAATATAATTTCAATTTCAAAAATATCCTGCAACAAAATTACTCTCTGATCTTTGATAATAATATCGTTCCACCCTAAATAACAAAAAAAAAAACCTACCAAACACCCAACAAAATACAAACAATTCAATATCAATTTTATACAACATCAATTTTTTTTTTATTTATTTATTAAATATCAAAAGTTTTTACCTTAAAGGCATTTCAATATCCATGTTTATCCGTTTATATAGACAACATAAAAATCCTTTCTCTTGTAATATTACAAAACTGTCCATATGACAGAATATACTCTCATTCTCTATATTTAAACTTCATGGATAAATCTTTTTTTTTTTTTCACAATTCAATTTATGTAACTGTCACGTCATTTTCTGTTAAATTTTCTGCACATACCTTATAGTAAAAAAAAATATTTATAATTTACCTTGCGGGTTTTTTTTTTTATGTTGGGGTGAACTTTATTTAAATCGTATTATGGGCTAACACAACTGTTCTTATTTATAATATTATCCATAATATTACCACCACCCCTAACAAAAAAAAAAAAAAAATAGCCCACAATAAAACGACGACAACATCAATGATGAAGAAAATAGCATAAAAAAAAAATAAACATTTTATAAACCCTTTTGGGCTTTTTTCTTTCAATCAAATGTCACAACCCCTCTTCAAATCCACAAAAAAAAAAAACCTTGAATCAACATACAAAAAAAAACAAAATTGTAACATGAATTGGCAGGGAAAAAAAATGTCAACATGTCATGTCAGAACTGACAAACAGAATCAAAGCCTAAAAAACAAAAACAACAGAAACGTACAAAATAAAAAGGAAAAGCCATCATCACCACAAAAACAAAACACAGAATAAAAAACATAAACAATGATTTTAATGTTTATGCTTTTTCATTGTTTTTCAATATAAAACCACAAAAATATGTTTAATATTTTCTATGGTTTTTGGTTAAAAATAATTTTTTTTTTAGGTTATTCTTATTTTTTTTTTATAAATCGCTTCAATTTTTTTTTACCACAAAATATCCTTTATTTTATTTTTATTTTATAAACTCTCGTCCTCTTCCATATACTTGTGGACAACAACATAGCAAGAAAAACGAACCTAAAATAGCTTAAAGGTACTTTTAATCGCAACGGAAAATATAAGTATTAAAAAATTTTTTTTTTTTATTAAAAATATATTTTGTGTATATCGGAAATAAGCATTCAGCCCCCGCCATAAACAAACTTTTATGTTGAAGAAGATAACAAAAAAAAAAAAAACATAATAATAACATAAAGTTTTTGTTAAAAAAAAAAGAATATAAAAATAAAAACAATGGAAAGAGAAAATTGCAAATGTCGAGAATAGATGAACTTTTTTTTTCTGCAAAAAAATTGGAAATAAAAACAATTTTTTACACACCCTATAAAATGCAGAAAAAAAAACAACAGCCCACATTAATAGAGCTCGCCTTAAAGCAAAAAAAAAAAAATTCTTCTCATCGCACAACCAGACACTAATTCGATCTGATAATAATCCCGCCAAAGGGCACAAATTGTAATTTCCTTTTCGCGGAATTAACTGTCAGAAGGAGAATTGGTTTTTATTTTTTGTTTTCGTATAAAAGCTGTATAAGGACAAGAGAATAAACAGCCCTACAGTCTACAGAAAAAAAAAACGTTTTTTTTTTGTTTTGTTTTATAAGGTCCAGTAAATATTGTTTGTTAACGCTGTACACCCAGAGAGAGAGGTTAGAAATTTTAATTTGAGATGTGGACTATAAGACAAAAAAAAAAATGGGTGGTAACTGTTAACGAATAATGTACAATGCTTGCAGCGATTTTTTTTATTTTTTAAATACAAATCATATTTGACAGCAAACTCGTTGGTAAATTTAGGAAAAGTTAGATTTAATATTTCGTATTAGTTAGTTCGGTGTCGATTTAAATCGTAAATGGAGACGATTTGTCTCGACGCCCTCACTAAATTTTTATTTAGACATTATTAACTTTATGATAGTCATGACCGATATGAATTATTGATTTAAAGTCTCTAATAATCAAAATTTATATCCTTTCGAGCAGTAAGGCACTCAATAATCTGTCTGCAAAAAGGACTAAACTTCTGGGATCAGTCAATTAATTTTCCGATTTACATACCAATAAGGACGAGTAAATTTTCCAAAAAACATATGTGCAGCAAAGGTTCATGATGAATAACGAAAGTATGAATTAACTTATTTACTTGTGCGGCATTATAATGTGATTGCTTGAGCAGAGGATTCCATCTTACCCCCGAAGATTAGACCCCCTCTTCTACGCTTGCCTTTCGGGCGTTAGTGTGTAACGGAAAAACTGTTAGTACTGAAGTATCTTCTACCAGAATTAAC
The DNA here is from genome assembly GCA_963932195.1 of Empis livida. Taxonomy (NCBI): domain Eukaryota; kingdom Metazoa; phylum Arthropoda; class Insecta; order Diptera; family Empididae; genus Empis; species Empis livida. Next base: position 15,764,309 of record OZ010649.1, read on the forward strand.
TAAAGCTTCCACATAATTTATGTTAGTTGCATAATACAGAGCATAATAACAGTATTTAATTGACCCATTTTCTTAACACGCAATAGTACAAAAATCTAGAAGGACCTAAAAATTACGGAAAAAGTATACTAAAGATAAATTGAATTTAAATTTACAATTAAGCCAGGTTGAGAAATTCCGAAAAATTAATTGAATTAAAATAGTTTCAGAAAACTTTTAACTACTAGATTTTCGAGCAGCAATATAATTCATTTACTAGCCTATTAATGACATAATAATGTAGTCCCTTCTATCAAATATACTTTTGTCACTCTTTCAATATTGACACCGACCTCATTTCTATATATGACATTCAATATTTTATACACCAAAAAAACAAAAAAGCAGTTCAAATATCATGTAAAATTAGCACCAACTTCTTTATTATATACCATACCATATTTCCAATATATTTTTCTCTTAAACGTTAATAATTTTTTATTTTTTGTGGTTTAATATTATTCAAAGCACGAACTACTTCTCAACATAAAAAAAAACACAATCTTTTTTTTTTGTGTTGTTAAGATAATTGAATATACTATGGGATGTCAAGTTTAAATCTGAAAATAAATAATATAAATTGATTGAAAATTGCCTTTGGTGATTATTTTTTATAAAATAAAGATGTATATATAAAAAAAAATGTAACATGAATTTTTTTGTAACGAACTAAAATAGCCTTAAGGTAATTTTATATATATATATAAAAAAAGAAAATTGATTGATATTAGGTATTGTAGACAAAAACATCTGCAGAGATTTTAAATTTAATTATAAATACCAGAGGGATTTTCAATTTATATTTTATTTAGAAATATTAAAATTTTAAATTAATTGTATCTAAAAAATATTTTGAAAAACTTCTCTCTAAAATTCTAATTAAATTATTTAGTTATCTAAAAAAAAATAAACTAATTAGCATAAATTGTAAGCATAACTTTCACCACTAAATTATTACATTTAATATTATTTGAAAATTTTATTAAAAAATCATATTTATTTCTAATATAGTCTGACTCAGTCAAAAGATACATATATGTATTTTGTTTTAAAGATATTTTCCCGTCGGTATTACATAAAATGAATTTTATGTTGCGCTATTTTGCGCAAAACCATCATATGTTAAAAAAAAAAATGAGCATAAAATAAACTGAGCAACAGAAAATTTTTAGATGTTTTTTTTTTCTTTTACCTGGTGAGATAATATTTCTATGTATTTATATGAGTGTAACATATGAGAGAGAAAAAATTTTTATGCTGTTGAATTGAGTATCTTTTTTTTTTTATTATTATTTTTATGTATCTCAGAAAATGTTGTTTTCTGGTATTAATGGCATGTGCCATAGTGCCACTGTTTAATACTCCTAAAGTCATTTTTTTTTTTTTTTTTGTTATGTGTTGAGTGTGTAAAAACAACTGCTTTTAATAAAAAAAAAAAAAAAAATGTAAAAGTAGAATTTTTTTTTATGTTCACACAGAATTTTTAATATAAGGGATTTTTTTTTTTCTTTTTTAGTTTTTATGGTCGGTAAAAATCGAACAAGTTGTGTCACAATCAGCTGATTATGTTATTATTGTTGTTATTGTTTTCGTTTTTTTGTATTTTATTTATTTTCTCCCATAAAAAAGACTGACTGACAACAACAATTTTTTTATGTATACAATCTTTACTGCACATTTTCAGAAACTTAACACGTTTATTATTATTAGTGTTGAACTTTTGAGGAGATGTGTAAAAAAAGAAAAAAAGTTTTGGTTCAAAAAAAAAATAACTATGTTGGTATGTTTTTCTTATCTTAAATGTTCAACCATATGCAATCATTTTAAACATATTGTGTGTTTATGTTTAATAAATTAAAGTTTAAGTAGGGTAAGTGGTATAAATAAAATTAGATGGAATTTTGATGGTTATGATAAATTAGAAATTAATGTAATAATTAGAAAGATTGTGAATTAAAATAAGAAAATATTGATTTAACGTTGAAATGAATTTAATATTAAACTTTTATAATCGGTATTGATTGAATTGGGCATTATAAAATTAAGAACTCATCTTGTAAGACCTTCCTTTAACGATAGTCCTTTTGTATTTTACGTGGTTTATTATTTACACAGCTCCGGCACGAATTTTTTTTTAAATTAATGGTAATATCCTATTAGTACAGACTAGCATTTGTTATAGTCTGTACTAAGTTCTATTTCTATATAGAAGTTCATACAATTATTGGTACTAAAATTCTGATTTATATTTATTTTAGTCCTAGTTATAGGCTAAAATATAATTTCAATTCAATCTTTCTTTTTTTTGTAAAAATCACTCTATTTAATTAAACAATTACTTTTTAATTGGACATTTGAATCCCATATGATACCCATTCCTTGATGTTGTTGTGCAAAACATTAGACTCCGTCTGCCGTTATTGTACTTGTATACTTACAATACGTTTTGTGGGATCAAGCCGATATTATTTGGTTTTTCTCCAATAATGTACCTCTAAGTATTTTGGATTATCTTATACCCATAGTATAATCTTTAATTTTTTTCAAAAGAACAATTACATTCATTGCAAATTACAGTCTACTCTATTATAATATACTTATATTTACCTTTCTACAATAAATTCTATATTTTTATAATTTATTTATACTAAAACGATTACATATGCCAATTCAAATTCTTTTCACCCTATAAAATTTATCTTCACAAAACAAATCTAAATACTCAGCTACTTACAAACAAAATTGTCATAATTTCTTCCTTTCTAACAATCTTTTCAAACCAAAAAAAAAACCAAACAAAAAACACATGCTTTTACTATGTTAATTTTCACTAAATTCTCTAACATTTATAATAACATTGATTTTACGGTGTTAAACAGTAGAGTTCAACCAAAATAAAACCCCAAAAAAAAATTTTAGTTAACCAACTTGTTTTTATACCAAAACTTTTCTATGATCAAATTATTTTTGGCGGTTTTTTTTCGCGATTTTTTTTCAGCGGTTTTTTTTTCGGCATTTTTTAAAAAAAAATTATATTTTAATTAAAATTTCGCATTTATTCACGAAATAAATTGAAAAATGGTTAGAAATCGAGAAATGAGTAAATATTAAATAATTATCCAAGGAAACAGATCACAATTTAAATGTTTTCGGCTACACACAAACCCAGACATTCTTTTTTTTTTTTTTTGTTGGTTGTGTAAACTTTTATTTATTTATTATTTATTAATGTGTTTTCACAAGTTCTTCTTTTTTTTACATAAATATATTTCTGTTGTTTCCAGACTGTTAAATACTCTCCGTAAACAAAAAATAATATAAATACATTTAAAAAACACTGAAAAACAACAAGAAAACCCGAACAAAACGAAGTAAATTTATTTATGAACCACTAGAGACGTTTTTATTTTAGATACACAACTTTAGTCGATGTCAGATTCTCTTGTTGTTAACATTGTTACGATTACGAAAATTCACTCAGAAAAAAAAAAAACTATAAAAAAAATAAATAAAAATAGAAATAAAGCAAATAAATTAATTAATCAACAAAATAATAAAAATATAAATAAACATTTCAATTTACGGATTGACGTCGGGTATGGAATAAATTTGGTGAAATATTTTTTTTTATTGGTATCGATTAACTAAAAATAAAAATTTATTCCGATAATATTTAATTAGGAAATATCGAATTGTGACCAATTTTTTTTTAATATTTTCGGTGTTTTTTTTCAGTGCATTTTAATTTCATTGTTTGTGACATATTTTTGTACTGGTTTAGTGTATTGATTGACAAGTACACATAGGGTGGTAGTGTTTTTCTATTGGAATATTAATATTTATATTAAAAACGTGTAATATTTCATAAAATTAACATAATTTATTTTCTATGACGATTTTTCTTGAAAATTTCAATTAAATAATCAGTTTTGGTTCATAAATTAATTAAATTATTATTATTTGTGTAATAAACTATAATTAAAAATATTTTTATAATTCGATTTTATTGGGTGCCTTGTTAAAAATTAAAAAAGAAACGAAATATTTAATTAATTTTAATTATTCTCTATATTTACATAAAAAAAAAAGGAAAATTATTAATAAAAAAAATTATTTTTAAACAAAAAAAAGCATAATATTTCTCATAAATTTCAACTTAATTAACCAAAAAAAAAAAACCATAAAAATTTTTTTTTTATTAAAATTGTCATAAATAAAATTAAATTAAAGTTAAATTACTTTTATTAATTTTAATAATTTAGAATTAAATTTTCTTGATTTCCAAAATTAGAAAAATTATATAATTTTATGATAAAATTTTTTGTGCTCCAGTTTATTAAAATGTCAATTTTTGATATTTGATTTACGATCAACAATGTACCACTAACGGAATTACGTTAAATAATAATAAAAACTTTTCTGTTGTTAATGTTGTGCTATATTGAAGATAATTTACCGAATTATTGAGTTTCTTTCTTCTTTTTTTTTTATTTGGAACTAATAACTGGATAATCACCAAAAAAAAAATAATAATTTCAACTTACAATTTGTGGTGCTTTTTCTTTTTGCTGTCCAAAAATTGGTGGAATAAACCGGGGCAAAATAAAAGTAAATCAGATTTTAATTAAAATTAATATATTTTTTATAATTTGAAAATAAAAAAAATAATAATAAAAACTCTTTCAAAGTGGATTTAACAAATCATAATAAAATGCTGACTTCCAGCAATCAAAGTAATCAATATTTAAGACCGGATTATTTAACGCCATTACCAACTACGGTAAGATATTATTAATTTAACTTGTTTTTTTAAAAAAATATAATGGATTTTTTTTTTTAAATTTATAATTAATTTTAAATTAAGGTTATTTTTAGAAATGGAATGTAAATTTTACCAAAATTCAAGTTTAATGAATTAAGTTTAATATTTTTTTAATGTATCTTCTTGATGAAATATTGAACTAATTATGATTAATTCAATATTAATGGTGATAGGTTTATTAATGGTTTGTAGAAAGCGTATTCTTCTATTTTAGTAATTGGAATTTCTATCAATTACGAGAGGATTGGTTAAAATCATCTCTGAATTTTTAATTTACTTCTAAAGGAAATTTGATAAAACTCAATTAAGTTTAGCTGACAACTCTAGTGCTTCGATTGCGTTGATCTAAATCCATAAAGTTCCGAGATCCATAAACTTACCAAAATTGATAATTCAAGAGTTTAGCGGACAAAAGGTGTTAAGTGAAATTTATCGTGAGAAAATATATGTACATTTAAAATTATGGTGTTTTCTGATTTTTAAAGGAAGATTGAAGTTGTTGTTGTAGGAAATTTCTTGCGCTTCTAGAAAATTGAGAACTTTAAATGAGATTTACTAAATATGAAAAAGTACTTTAACACCATCATACACAAAACTGCTCAAGAGGTTTCTTTCAAATTGTTGAATAACCTACGCGGTACACTAATTTCAAATTTTACTCTGTTTATCCATGCCTTCTTCATTTATTGACAAGTTTCATTTAAGGATTTGATATAATATACCAACTATTATGGAAGTAAATTAAAGTTAAATCAAATTAAAATATTTAGAATATAAGTTTCTTCTATTAAGTATGCTGTATTACAAATTATATATTAACATTAGACTGATCATGTACAATTTGTTGTTTTTATATGCAATAAATTTTTTTTCTTCAGTCAAGGATTAATAGTATTTTATATAACTCACCATGTACCAAGTACCTGAAATTGCTTTGAACTAAATTCAACTCACAAATTCCTGTTTCTATTGAAATTAATTCCAGTTTAAATTGTCACATATCAATGATCAATGATTTGTTTTATATTATTATGTATAACTATCGTCAATTAAAAATTCCCATAAATATGAACCTACAACATTGTTATTTTATTGGTGTGGCATGTCATTTAAATTTTATATCTCAAAAAATGTCAAAAAAAAAAAAATATATTTTTAATTATAGTTATAAATTAAATTTTTATTATTCATATGTCAAATTTAATCCTAATAGAAACTATGTCACTTAAATTGCATCATTTCTAAAATATGTAATAAAACATTTAAAAAGCATTTTAATTTTGAATAAGAAAACTATATTATAATACAAATTATAATATTAAAATATTTTAATTCAAAATAAAATTATATACACAAAATATTCAATCTGTCAAAATAATATAACCAAAATGAAAAAAAATATATATTAACCATAAAATTTATCAAATAAATAATATATATAAATTAAATATTTAAGTATATTAAAACTTTTTTATTCAAAAAAAAAAAAATTAAATTAAAATATTTATAACAACCTCTATCTGTCCGTAATAAATTATTTATATACATAAAATATATTATTATAGTTAAACAGAAATTTTCAAATTAAGACCTCCATTAAAATAAAACAATTTTTAAAAAATTTTTTCAAAATTTTCTATTTAATAAAGAATTTATAATATTAAATATAATGTTCATCACTATAATTCTCTACACTACTAACTAAACTATACTCTATGACTTTATAAAAAATTTCTTTTAAATATTAAATGACATTTTTAACTAAATAAATTAAATTTTTTTTATTATTATGCTTGGTTTAATAATAATGATTATCATCATCATCAAATGATATATTTCATTAATTTAAACTATTTTTTTTTTTTTTAAATTTTAATTCAACACTTGAGAGTAATAAAACATTTTTTGTTGAAGAAAAACTTTCCTCAACCATAAAATTAAAAATTTTTTTTATATATATTTAAAATAAGGATTTTAAAGTAAATTTCAAAAAAATTTTTCATCATCATGTCAACATTAAAAAAAAAAAATAAATAAAAAACCAGGAGACATAAATTTAATCACAACACTATAAAAAAAAATTAGCTGACGATATTTATAATATAGCCAAAAAAAAAAATTAAGCGTTTTAAATAAAAATATCTATATATATTATGGGAATTAAAGAAAGAAAGATGTCATCATTATATCTACATAAATTTACGTTATAATAATTTTTAAATTAAACATAAATAAGACAAAAAAAAAAAAAATATAAAAAACACAAAAAAATTATGATGAATAAAAACCAATTAAATATGCCAACAAAACAGGAGATGACTTAATATGCAACATAACATTGTAGGCAGCTTTAGTCAGTTCACTTCTTTTTTTTTTTTTTGGTAATCATAAAAATCAGTTTTCCCCCCTTTTAGTATATGTAATACAATTATAATGTGATAATATGATTGTAATGGAAAGTATTTTATCTTTGACCTAAAAAGTCATTCAAGAATTTTGATTAAAAATGACGAATACTAGTGATATTTAATTTTATTGAAATATTTTGCAGTATAGTTTGTAATTGAAATATTCATGTTCATGTTGAAAGTTTCTGAAGATTAGAATAGAATAGTAAATATTTCTAATGAAACTTTTTTGTTATAATTAAGTATTTTCTGTATCCTTACTGTTTCCTGTCAAAAACATGCGTGTTGTAGTGTATATAAATAAACTATTTTAATAAAATTTATCAGTATCTAAATTTATAAATTCTGTGTATGCTATTTTATACAAAGTTTTAGTATGTTTAGTAAATTTACTATCTATATCCTAATCTTTATGATGTTAGCTCTCAAAAACTATTGTGTATATTTTATATATTGCCAGTTGTCATTGCCATTTGTCAGATTCTGTATTGTCAATTGTCAATTTTCTATGTTCTGTAAAAAAAACTTTTTGGTTTAATTACAGAAAGAATTGATCAAAGTTTTTAATACAAATGGTAAAGTTTTTAGTTTTTAATCATTATGATTTATACAACAAATTCTAAGTTAATTCATTCTCGATCAGGTTCTTAGAAATAAAACGTTCACCACATCTTTATGTGACAGGAAATAAAAAATGGTGTAAACGAAAGAAAAATTATATTAACCATAAAATTTATCAAATAAATAATATAAATTACTTCTGACACATATGTGAGACGCTAATCTGTCATAACAAAGCTTTAGACATTCTTCTAACTTATAATTATACTTTAAATTTAAATTTGAAATAGTTACTATGCGATTTATCTGGAGAATTTTATGGTTCTTTAAAAAACGTCAAACTTGGAATCGGTCACAATTATATTCACTTCCAATACTCTATATTATATAATTTATAAACATAAAAAAAAGGATTTATGTTTCTCTTTATAAAAATATATATAATACTGTATTTATATAATCCAATTAAGTTTAATTTATAGCACACCACATGAATTTTATAGCAAACAAAAACAACTATATTTTTAATATATACTTAATTTTTGATGACACAAATTTAAGAAAAAATATTCCACACAAAAAAAAAAAAAATAACAACAAAAAAACCCATAAAATTTATAGACTTTATTTTAATAATTTATCCATAACAATTTATTAAATAAACTATTATAGTTAAAAAAAAAAAAATCCAATTAAAATGTAACATATATAGTTTTGAGCCAAACCACAAAAATTTTTCACCATAAAAAAAAAATATGAATGGGACAAGAATAATTTTTAATGGAAAGAATTTTAATAGCCCATCACCAAATCTACACAATTTTACAATAAATTAATAAAGCTAATAATATTTATGTTTTATTGGAAGGATACATTATTTTTTGGGGTGCGGAGGCAAGAGGACATATACATAAAATTAATAAATATTTTAATAAAAAAAATATATAATAATAAAATATTATAAAAAGTAATAAAAATAATATTAATTTTGTTTATTTTTTTTTGGTGACCAATTCAAGGATCGTTAAAATTTTTTTGAGTATATAGTACCAAAAAAAACAAGCACCAGTCCGCAACCAATAAACAACGATCAAAAAAAAACTACATAAATAAATTTTAAATAAATTTTTAATGAAACTTTCACATGGCAAAACATAAATCTTAATTATATTTTTTTTTTTTTTAATGGTCAGATAAAATTTATAGGATTTTTATTTTTTTATGAAATTTTATGAACATTTCGGTTTTTTTTTTTTTTTTTTTTTCATTTTTTGCGTACCGATAAATTGAAGAAAATTTATGAAAAATAGTGAAAATTAAAATAGCATAATAATCAGTTTTTTTTTGTTTGCGTTTTTTTGTGAGAAAGAATTTTTCTTGTCGTGTGATTTAAATTAATGAAATGAAATAATTTTCATTTGGAATTCAATGTAAATACTTTGTTAACATGAAAAGTTAAAACATAATTTTTGATTTTAATTTCTTGTGGAATTTTAATAAAATATATTATGTAATTTATATTTCAGAAGAAACTCAAATTGTAATAAAAAATTTTCTTAATCTTAAATGAGATTTGCATAAATTAGTCTGAAACTGTCAAGGATGTGGGTGTCGTTTTGATTGAAAAGAAAAAAATAATTTCTTATATTTTTCAAGAGAATTTTCTATTTAATTTGGAGATATTCTTTGATCCTTTGAAGTATTATTTTTCATAAACATGTAACGTCATGCAAAATATTATTGCAAGCATTGTCGTTGAGCAAATTACTTAAATGAAATTTTTATTATTAATAAATTGAATAATGTCTTAATTTTAAATTGATAGGAAACGAATAATCGTCCTTGATCCAAATTTTTAATAAATTTTAATACTTATGTACTTATTTACCGTCATACCCAATGAACAGTCACAACTACAGCGTAACCTTCGAATTTAATAAAAAAAATTATAGTTTCTCCAGTAAGTCCGCCGGTGACTTAGTGGTATTTTATTATGATGAGCTGTACTAGGTACTGACTTCAATTACCGTCCGAGAAATCAGTATTGGTCTATTTTTACTCAGCTTTAAATGGATACTAGTAATAGAAAAATTACCATTTGTTAACAACAAATGTTGCACAAATAAAACTTTGTTGCAAGCAAAAAAAAGTTTATTCATTTCGGAATTAATTTTTATATTCAAATAGCAATAGAATGTTTTGAACATATAGTGGAAACCTTAGTTTTGTTTCGGTTGCTGCGTATTGAAGAAAGAATTCTCCGGTTCCTTTAATAGTAATTGCGTCTTAAGATTCGGTCCCCTGCTTTCTAAGCTAATAATATTCTAAGCTATTATTTTGGTGCCTAATCAAGGTATTTTCCAATAATCACATTAGGCCTAAGATAAACAAGTTTATATATCCACGAAATGAAGATTATTATTTTATTTCTTAGTACTTGTGGCACTAAATAAATAATTTTACATATTTAAAGCTCCATTTTTGTTTCTGAAAATTTATATAACAAGCAAAATTGAAACCACGTACATGTCAAAGTCGCTAACTTAACTAATTTCACGGATACCAATCCAAATTAGTAGGTCAAGTCAATAAAACTATTAAAACTATATATTTACTTTTTTTTTTAAAAAAACAAAAATAAATTTGATTATAATAAAAAAATATGGTAGAGCAATAAATTCTATATTCTTATAAATTTTCAATATTTGTTCAACAAAAATAAGAAATAAAAAAAATATATTATGAAACACAAATTTTATGTAAATAAAATGACAATTTTTCTGTCATATAATTAAATAAAAAATAAATTAAAATAAAACAATATAAAATTTATTTATCAATATTTATTTAAATGTTGGGTTTTTCCTCAATAAAATTAAATATTTTTTTTTTTTTTTTTTAATCATATCAATTTTATTTATATGCTGAAAGGTTAATTACTATTATTAGGGCAATAACTAAATTTGCTTAACACATTTACTTTTAAAACTCAATTTATTTTGTATGTTAGTTGTTTCCACAGACCTCAATATGGTTATTTCAATGTTAAATATTTTGAATATAATGTATACTTGAAAATTTAAATCATTGACATTTTAATTTCCTGTAATTTAATATAAAATATTTTATTGTCATATATATATCCCTTCAACAAAAACCACCAAATATGTTATAATTATTTTAATTTCAAAAACCATTAAAAATTAATTTAAAAGTTTATTATTTTATATTTCCCCCACCAAAGAAAAAAAAAACAAATTCAAAATTTTCATAATTCTTGATATCTTAATTTATAATTGTAAAAAAATCATAAAAATTATATTTATTATATGACGAGTACAAGACTTTTTTTTTGTTTTTTATATAATAATTTCCTTTCGTTTTATTTGTACAACGAGTAATAAATTTAAATTTATATTACATTTTATTTTATATCAAATAGCTATAAATTTTATTTAATAATTCTATCTTATTTCACATATAAGTAATATAAATATAACTTTTATTTTACTGTCATCATAAAAATGAAGAAAATCATAGAACCGAATCATATAAAAAAATTTTTTTGATATCTTTTTAATATAGCTATTTCAATGCTGAATGTTATAATTGAATTCTGAGTTAAAAATTTATATAATTAATTGCTTTCTTGAATATACATATATATACATAATAATAAAAAAACATTGTAATAAAATTGCAATAAAGAGGAATGAATAAATATAATTTAATACCAGCATGTAAACTGGATTATACTAGGAATAATTTTTATTATTGTTAATTATAATCTTGAATAAATAAAGAAATACATAAAAAGTATTTTCGTTGATGATTGCATAAAATTTTTTCGTTCGTGACCTACAAAAATATGAATTATAATCCTTATTATTTTCTAAGAAATATTAATTTGTAGAATTTATGGCGAGAATAATGAGCCCAGCATACCCCCATGTGATTGCGATGGTGGCATATATCAGTAGATATAGTCTCTTCGGACAAGGGTTGCCGAAGGATTTCTTTGTACCAGGGGATATTGAATACAGCTCTCTTAGTGAAATATTCTGGTTGATTAACAACCTAACTTCTTAAGTACTATTTAAGATATTTACCGTGTCTACATATTTCAATTTTGGTCTTCGACGCCTTTTGGAGTAGTTGGTAAAAGCAGCAAAGCTATTGTAAACTTTAACTTCCAATTCATGCATAAAATTTTTCGGAGAAATAATATTTCCTCAAAACTTTAAACTTTCTAATTCTAATTAAATTTTATACTTCTACAATTACTTTTGACCTAAAAATTAAAGCTTGATTTAGTCCAAACTTTAATCTTAATTCATATTTTTAACTAGTGCACCGATAACACGCTTATCCTGTCAATTGTATACAATCTAATATAATTGTTCTTTTACTAAAAACTGAAATAGTGTCTTTTGAATTTCCGCTCTTTATACTAAATTTTTGACAGGAACTGATCTCAAATATGTTTTATTGAATATTAAATCGTACAGTTTTTTTTCCTCCTGCAGTTTTACAAATACTAAGACAAAACAAACATTAATTGACATTTATTCTGAAAATTAATTGCTAAATGTCCGGTGCACATTAATAGTAATGTAAATTTTAACATTATTTTTAATTAAAAGTGATGCAGTTTTTCAGCAAACAGTCAAGGAACAAGTTGATTTAAAAATTATATAAGTGTCTTACCTTCATTTCACTGGTATACATTATTTTATAATTGGTAATTAATCATATTATGAGAAATTAAATATATTTTAAAGCCGCAGGCATTACAAAAAAAAATCGGAACGCTAATCACTTTGATTTAAAATCATCAGTTTTTGGAAATTACTTAACCTATACTATGTACATTAAAACTGTAACAAATCAGTGATATCTCAGTAGCGGATATCGTATTTTTAAAGTTATCTCATTACCGGATATCCTTTTTTTTTAAAGTTCATAATTAAAAATTGAAATTATAAAATAAACACCAAGTTTAAATTTTTTTTTTAATAAAATATGGAATTTATAAATCAAATAATCTAGTAAAGTAATAAAAACCAAATATTTATAATAATAAATTTTAGCTAAAATCATTAAACAGATAATAAAATATAATTAAAATTTATTGATGAAAATCTACTTATCAAAAATTTAATGATTTAATACTTTGTCCTACATAATATATAAATATATATATCCTCATAATAATGATAAATAAATTACTCATTTAATTATAGATTAATATATTATCGAATAAATTACAATTCAATTGCCAATTATTTTTTAACCAGTTTATCCTATAAAAAAATAATAATTTATAGTAATTACACTATCAATCTCATATTAATATTTACTAAAAAATTTACCTCAATAAACATATTAAATCTATAAAGTTAATTTTAAAAAAACACAGATAATTTTCAAAAATTAACTAATTTTGAATAAATTATTATTTTTTTTTTTTAGTTGGGTAGTAAAAAAAACATAAAAAAACAAGCTAATTTTGGAAAATTAAATATAATGATATTTTTATTTACACTATAAATGAAAATTGTATTATTAAATTATTCAAATGTTAAAAACAATTTTCACCAAAAAATAATAAATACTTAATCATCATTATTTTTTTTTGAATTTTCACTGGTTTTTCATTTATATATAAATAATAGTATAGTAAATTTTAATAAATCAAAAATAATTATGTGCACCATTATAACCTCATGTGCGGTCATAAAAAATAACACAAAAAATAAATATATATATAATAAATATTTCACCTTCTTATACTCTACAAAAAAAAATATATATATAAAAATTCATTCCATGGCATGCAACCCAATCATCATTAATTAATCAACATAAACTTGACAGCTTTCAACATTTTTTTTTTCCCCTTTAAAAATATATATGTAATAATAATAATATCAAAATTAATTACAGTAGCTTTTCAAAGTTTACAAAATGAAGGTTTTTCTTCTTTTTTTTTTTTTGGATGGAATATTCTGTAGTTAAAAGTCATCGATCCTCAAGGGAATCTATTATTAAATTATTTATATTTTTTGAACAGAAGTTTTATTATGTATAACCAATTTTTCTTTATCATTATTAGAATAAATAATTTTAAATATAGAAACTTCTCTCAAAACTTAAAAGCATGAAAATTATGAAATAAATATAACATTTTTGACTACTTACTACTACTATTTGCTTTATTATGACACCCATGAAATGTCAAAAAAAAAAATAAAAATTGTATAATATAAATAGTACATAATCATTCTACAATAGTAGAAAATTAAGCACTCCTTAATGTCATCAATCATTGTCAATGGTAAAAATTATGTGAAAAAAAAAAACAACATAAAAACGATTATTATTTTAACAAAAATCAGAAAACATTGAAGATATCATACATCAAAAAATTATAATTTAACAGAAAATCACTGTTTGTTTTTTGGATCCTCATCAATAATGTAATTAAAATAAAATATAATTTTTTAGGTTAGGTTAATTTTTTTTTTTGCATAATTTTCAATTTGCTTATTTTATATGTTTTATGGGTTGGAGTGAAAGTAATTTTATTTTGATTAAGTAATATATATTTTGTCTGTGAGCTTTCGATTTCACTTTAAAAAAATAATTCTAAATTTTACTTAGAATCATAGAATAACTTAGAATCTATATTTTACTTAGAATCATAGAATAAAGTACCAATCGAAGTGGCAATAAGGGAATAAAATTGTCTAACTTTCCCTCCACATGAGAGCTTTTTATTCCGTCGTGACTTTGCTTACTTTCCGTCGTGACTTTGATTATTTTCATATATTCCTATACATTTCAACTTTTTGTTTGACATTTAAGTCCTTCTCCGTTTTCTAATTAAAATTTCGTAAAAAGGAATCTAAATTTCGAAGAGTGTTAGAAAGAGACATTTTGGTTGGACATAATTGCCAAATTTGTATGGAATATAATTAAGGAGCTTGCATGGCTATTTAATCTATGCTTAGAATTAATTTTATTTTGATTAGTAATTATTAAAGTCACTTTTGGTAAATGCTGGAAATTTTACTATATTCTGCCAATAATCCTGCATTTTCGAAGTGTGCACATAAGGCTATCTGAATTTAGTGATTAATCAAAACTTGCAACCCCAGATTTTTGTGCAATACTGTGTCATAATAATAAAATGAAAAGCAAACTGGGTTCTGACCAGCTCATAAAGGATAATTTTGTCACAAATAGTACGAATAATTGAATCAGATCGGATAGCAAGGGCGCTACAAAATAAAATTGTAAGCTCAGTTTAAAAACTAATTGTCTCTAGGCTGTTCCTATCTTAAAATATTATATAACTGAAAATATGGTTCATGGTCACGAATTCAACGAACCTTTATGTTAATATTAAAGTAAATAATTACGAGTTGGTAATGATTACGTCAAAATAACTAATTCACCTTCTATTATTTTGAATTTTTGACATATTTAACTTTGAATATAAGTGAATTACTTTCAATGTGTTTGACACATTAACTAATTCAATTCGTCTCTCAAAATTAATCAAAAGTCTTGAAAGGAAGTAAAAAATTCCAAATTATTTACACTGATTTTTTTTAAAAATTTTTACAAAATTTATTTATAACTTTTTTTTTTTTGTTTGTGAATCAGCTACAAAATGGTACCATTATACTTGTGTCGGTTTCAAGTTAATATTTAAAAGCGCCTATATATTTCTTTTAGTATAATTTGTTAGTTTAATTACAGTCATTAATTTTATTTACAAGGTCATAATTTTTTAAAATCATCATTTTTCCTCTTGACTATTTTTACACAAAAATTTCACAGTATTTTTTCTAACATTTTACGAGATACTCGAAAAAAAAAAGTTAGAAACTCGACAGAATAGACAGAATTTAAAATTAAAAAAATTAATTTAGTCATCAAAATTTAAATAAATTAGTTATAATAATAAATATATTTTTTTTTTGGTTTTATTTTGAAGTTTATTTCAAAATTTAAAAAAATGATAAATAGTCAATCATAATTTAGAAAAAAAAAAAGTTTTTAGTGTTGACGTTTTATCCATCACTCTTTCTATATTTCGATGTCTTCTCATTAATCTTATTAACAAAACAAAGTATATTCAAAAAAATACAAAATTATTCATTTTTATATAAATATAACTAATCGTACAGCAAATTTATTTTATTCAATCCATTCAGAAATTATAGATATATTTTTTAAAAAATAAAATGATTAATGTTTCGAAAATAAAATCGAATAATTGATTTATGATTAATTATTAAAATAAAATAAAATGGGTAAAATTGTGGTTTTTTTTCGTTTTGGTATACCATAACACAAGAGAGGATAGAAATATTTAGAATTTGACACGAGTTTTAAATAAAATATTTTTTGTTTATTAATGAAATTGATTCAGTATTGTCCCAAATGTCAAATGTGACAGTAATTAAAAATTTGACATGAAATGTAAAAAGAAAAGAATAAGAAATATTTAATTTTCATTATCTTCAGTATGTAATATAATTTTGCGGTATCCTAAAATTTGTGTCCTAAAAATTATATTGGGTTGAGGCTTAAATACAATAAGTCTTGTGGCTTCAAATATGACTTAAGACTTCGTAGTCTGTCGATCCATTGTGTTGCTTTTATGTACGATTGGCTGGTTTCAAATTCCCGGCTTTTATCAGATTTTTGATCAAATAACTTACCAAGTATTTTAATATTTTCGAGCGGTTAGAGACATAGAATGGACGGTTCATCTTTTTCTACACAACCTTTGGACAAACTATTGTCAACCCTAACTTTGATACATATTTCTTTAACATAAGGTATCCTGTAGCTATTCCATTATAAAATCTGGTTGTAGCCGTTTTAAGTGATAGAAAGTACTGGATTACTCCAAGTGTTCTTTTGGACCTTTGGATTCCTAAAATGCCTTAACTTGGGGTCCTAAACTTGGAGTCACAGAACAATTTCGTGTTTTAGCGATTATAGCTCATTCAAGTTTGTCTAACCATTTGTATGTGTTTGTTTGATTGATTCCTACTCCATTCAAACTAATTAATATACATTTTACGATACTATTTTCTATAAATTTTCTTATAAATCGCTAAATAATTTTAAGTGTAAATATGAGTGACAGTAGTTCATAATTATACTATTTCACAATGCATGTCACGGTTAACCCACTTTAATACCTTGACCATATTCAGTCCAATTATTAACCCCATCATCAAACTACTATACATAAGTAGTTTTTTTTTTCGCTGACTGCTTATCAACATCAATATCAAGTAATCAATTTTTTGATACCATTCCATAACGCGTCCCAAATGTCAATTAATTCAAATTGAAATGAAATGTCAAAATAGAACAAAAAAAAAAAACAAGAAACTAAAAATCATTTTTGTCTTTTTTTCTTTTTTGTTAACTAATCAATTTTCATTTCATTGAACTAAAATGTCAATATTATATCTTGAGTAAAATATAATTGACATTTTTGACCACAACGTTTTTTTTTTTTCTATTTTTGTTTTCTGTCCGTTTAATTGAAAGCAAAAATGATTTGTTCGTTTGCCGTCCAACCCAACAAAACAGCCCCCAAGCAAAAAAAAAAAAAAAAATGAATAATTGTGTAGTGATGGTAAATGGTAAAAATGCCAGAAGGAGAATAAATGATAAAAATGATGAAAGATGAAATGAAAAATTAAATATGAAATTTTTTTTTTTTTGTTATTCAAACTGTTTTAATCTGTCAATCAATATCAATATTTTACTCGAAAGTATTTTCTTCTTCAGGGTTTCATTTTTTTTCAAATAATTTTTTTTCTGTTTAAGGTATCTGGTATACAATTTTTTTTTTTTATGGTTAGCCTTGGATATCAGAAATTCAATTGTTGATCGATGTTTTTGAATAAAATGATTGAGAAGGGTTTTAGATGGTTTGTGTTTTTTTTTTTTTTTGGGTAAAGGAAGGGGGAGAATTTTGTGGTAAAATTTTTTGTATTTATGGTGTGGAAAGAAAATGCATTGAAATAAATAATTATAAATTGACAAGATAATGAATATAGCCCCAGAAATCATAATTATAATTAATATGTTGTTTTGAAGAATATTGAATTTTATTGATTGATGGATGATTTGTTAATGAAGAAAAACGATTATAATTTATTAATAATTGAAAAAAACAAGAAATTGAAGTTTTTTTTTTCGAATAGTGTTCTTTTTCTGTATATTAAATACATAGAAGCAAAAAAATATTGTATTTAAAAGTTAATTAGTTTTAATTTGATAGAATATTATTACACAGCATAAATTTTATGAATTATTATAGAATATTATTGTCTGACTAAAGTGTGTATAGATTAAGTGTTTGTTATATTTGATTAGCTTTTTTTTTTTTTGAATTGTGAGACAGTTAATTGACGGTGTAGTTTCTTTTTTTCAATTTCAATTTAATTAGAGATTGTTAAAGGTTAATGATTTTTTTTGTAATTGGTATTTTGGCTATGACTGATGTTTTATTGAAAAGAGATAAAAATTGATTGTAATATAAATTTTTTTTTTTTATTGAATATTTAATTATAAAATCAATAACTTTTAGTTATCTTTAAATTGAAATCTATTTTTTGATGGATATTCATGATACAAACTGTCTGAAAGTTCAAACTTATGTTTTATTTTCATGGAAATTTTCACATAAAAAAAAATTTTTTACTGAGTTTAAATTTACAATTTTTTGTTCATAAAAATAATTTGATTTGGAAGTCATTTTAGAAAATTGTTAATATTAAGAGGTTAATTTGAAAATTGACTTATTTAGATGTTGACAAACTCTGATATTTCGTACATTATAATACGAAAAATACCCATTAGTTACTATTTTATAATAGAAAAAGATTGATTTTCAATATCAAATTAAAATAAAATTACGTGACCAAAAAAATTCTATTCGTGTGAAATAAAAACGTTTATATTTTTTGTATGTTCAGCAAGCATCTGGCACGGAAAGTGTGATTTAGTACCTTTAGTTTGTCATTGTTCAAATTCGATAGCCTTTCTGACCTTACTTTATCTTTCTGACCTTACTAAACCACTGCACGAATAACAGATATATTTTTAAGAACTAAAATTTCCCTTTAATCTTCACTATTAAAAATACAATTATTTAATGAAAAATTAATTGAACCACCTACGAAACCATAGATAGAACCTCATTATCTATCATAATGCTACTTAAAACATTATGAGTCAAAAATGATAGAACTTTCTTGGTTACCATATTTGTAATTTAATTTTGAAGATAAATATCATTTAACTAGTGTTTGGTAGAACTTATTTTTCAACCATCTAACTAAATTTAAAAGTTTTAGGAGTACATTAGTAATATTTTTCAATCTTTGCAACACTAATTTTGACATTTCAGTAAGATTAATAAAAATCTCTTCTTTCTTTAGGAATATAAATACAATGACTGCTAATTTATATTTTTGTATATCGATATCTTTCCGAAATAATATATTTAGGAGCAATTTATTCCAGTGTTTATGGTTCTTTCACAAAAATAATAAATTAGTACACAAATCTATATATAATACAAATAAAAACTGATTTATAAGTAATTTTTATGCCTCTTAGTTCAATATTCCATGAAAGTACATATTGCTATATAATGAATACTATAATTTTGGTAGATACAGCAAAATTTCATTCTAGTTTTAAGATATTACAAGTCAAATCTACAATTTTTCAAAAATTTCGAAAATATGGGATATGCCTGACAAGAATAATGAGAATTATTCTTGTCAGGGATAAACTAGATTTTAATTTCGATCTGTCCAGGCTATAAGTTTGAAATTAATATATGTAACATTGAAACATTATACAAATTCAATTCTGCATAACTTATAAGCTAACCGATCAATTCTTATTTTTTTTGTAATTACTGATTTTAGTAAGAAAACTAATTATCATTTCAATGCTATTTCCACCTGTCTATAAAATAGTATGGTAAAGGAAGTTGAAATTTTAATATAAGCGGAAATATATCCGACGATTTTAAATCTGTAGCAAAATATTAAATTGGTCATTTTAAATTCAACTTATAATTATTCAAAATTTTTTTTTTATTTTAAATTATACTATTTACTAAAATAATCTTTTAATGTATTTTAATGAATATTGAAATGAAACATAAAACAAAAATTCAACATTTTATTTAAATTTTATTTAATGACATAATATGATTGTTCATAACAATTTCAACATTTTAATATCTTTTAATATTCATTTCACAGAAAATACACAAAAAAAAAAAAAAAACCCTAACTATAATTATAATTAATTTCTCATCGCTTTTAGTAATTTATACAAAATAACATTTCATAATCTGTAACACAAAAAAAAAAAAAAACAACACGAAAAAAGTGCAAATTAATTACATTTACTTATTTGTGGCAAAGTAGAAATATAAAAACTTATAAGCATAAGCATATATAATTAACGCTCGACACCCTTGAATTAAAAAAGATTATTAAATATTAAATTATAATTACAAAAAAACGAAATAAACTGTACAAACATAAAATTTAAAACATTGTATAAATGGAAAATAGTCACAAAAAAAAAAAGTATTTTTATCCAAATGATTTTAATATGTAGCACTCCATTCTCTCTCAGTGCACGGAGTATATATATGTAAATAAAGTGCAAAATATTGCACTTTTGAGATATAATATATATACATATTTTTATATATATATACATGTATTTATTATATATTTTACTGTTTTGTGCACAAAACATAAACGAAGCACAACATTATTTTTAATGTTAACTCAAATTATGTATTTATGCTTGCACAGCACATCAAAAACACCATAAGAAACTTGTGTAAAAATGTTGTAGTTATTTTTGTTTTTGTGTAATTTATTTTAAACGAGATTATATGAAGTATAAATTTGAATAGCATTTTGGTAGATTAGTTAAAGAGATTGTATAATGAATTAGGGGTATATCACCAATAAAATAGATCAAAAAAAATTTTCAACATTGAACTATACATATCAGATATAATCAATAGCTACGTCAACCGCAATTAGGAGACGAAAACATGCGCATACAATTAGGAAAAAAAACAGAATGTAAAATAAAATAATTTACGAATAAGTATGTTTGCTTACATGGCAATCCTGGACACTTTTGTCGTGATATTACAATCCTTATTACATATTACATGTAAAGAGACATATTTACTCGCAAATTCGATTATTCTTCAATCAAAATTCTAGTAGACATTGGAACAAATGGCTGGTTTAAATGATTATTACGAGATTAACATTGCTCCAATGATTTTCCCTTCGTATTTTCAAATCTACTGTATCATATTATCTCACTGTCTCATATACACAAAACTTTTTCGCTTAAAAATCTGACTAAGAAATGATAAGTTACCCCTTTTTTTCTCACCGCTAAACATACATATTTACATTTATATATGCTACAGTACAGTAGTTCCACTCAAAAGACCATAATTTTCTCTGCATGCAAAATAAATGATCTCAAAAGATAATTTAAACGTTAATATAAATTTATACATATATTTAAAATTAAAAAAAAAACTGGATTTCTTTCGCTTTACGTTTATTTATTATATACACTCTCGTATATATAAATTCAATTCACAATTTATAATCATAAAAACTGCACTTATCAAGATAGGAAATTAAGCAAGCACAAGAAAAAGCAACATAAAACATAATACAATATATATATAATTTTTTTTTTTTTTTCCAATGGTGAAAATGAATTGTAATTTTCTTTTGCATGACAGTGGCAGCCAATGTATAATACAAATATAAAAAAATTTTTCTGCATAACTTGACTTGACAGTTTTGCAGCACATATAAGAATCGCGTGACAGTAATCTATTCATTAGTGTCTCATCACATTTTCGTTTTTATGTTTTTGCGACAAAATAATAATAAAAATAACAAAAAAAAAAAAAAAAATATGTAATATCGTATAAAAACAGATGAATAAAATAGATAATATGAAAATGAATTTACAAAACAGTGTAATGATTATGGCAATTGAAGAATAGGGGCTTTTATTATAACATAGTAATTTTTAAATTTATGTAGTTATTATATTATAGAAATATTTTTTTTTTTTTTTAAAAAGTATAATTATTTATGTTGGAAAATTACAGAGCAAGAAATTTTTCTACTAATTTGAAATTAATTAACGCTGTTATAATAATTAAAAGGTTTATTTGATGCTTGTTCAACGAATATACATATATATGATTAAATTATTATGTATATATGGTTAGCGCTGTTCTTTTTCATGTAATTTTGCTGAAATGATAAGAAATAGTTTTCAAAGAAATTTTTATAGACATATTCTCCGCGGATTGTTAAAGAAACACAGTAGAGTTGGAGTATAAAGATGTTGTGGTCATCTTTATTCTGTTTGTAGCTAATCTGTTAACTTCAAACCAAGTTTCTTAAAAACATAACTAAATTTTTTTATCTTAATCATTCTCACATACCCGTGCATAAAAAGTTCTCTCATTCCAGATACTTTATCCCTTCCACAGGGTTTGCCTCGAGTATTATTTTCTAAAGATCACAAACTTCAAAACTATTTCTTATATTTGTTAATGTTTACTTATGGATGTTTTGAAACCATCGGATTTTTGGACAGCATATCAGACCGATATACTTGCGGTTTTTTATGAAATTTTTTGTATGTCGCTCGATTTTCTTCAGCCCAAATGGCATCTTTCAGTCAATTCAGTAAGTAAAATAAAGTTAGTCACTGGTTTTGAACTAAAAATCAAACAGTCTGAAATGAATTAACTTACAGAATATTATTCAGAAAACATACTTTATATTATTTTCCTCCTGGTATGTTAAATATAACTGATCGGTTGTGATAACTGGTTCAGTTAGCATTAGTATTGATTGATCAGCCACTACTATAATATTATTACCAGACAGATGACAACTATTCTTAAATAAGTTAATCGGTTAAAGTACAGTTTTCCCATTTCGATGAGATATGTTTCTTTCGGCATTAGACGGTACATTTCCTATTTCTGTAACATTATTTTTAATAGTTCAGAAGAAAGTGTTCTTTTAATTCTTATAAAATTTATACAAATTTAAATATATTTCTATATGAAACGATATTACTATGTTCTGTAATTTTTAAACAGGAAGATATGTCATTCAATGTCTCTACAAAGGTGTTACTTGAAAAAAAAAAAAACATATTAAATATCTTTTAGTTAATCCAATAAGTTTAAAAAAGAAAAATTAAAAACCAACAAATAATCGTGGTTTTTTACTATACAACAAAAAAAAAAAATTATATACAAAATGTGAAACATATCACGCCCGACCGGAAAATGAAAAGACAGTTTGACTGATACAAGTTCCTTTTTTCTTGTCATTTTACCCTAACTCACACAATATTTCCAAGTGGCATTTTTTTTTTCTTCAAAACATATAAATGAGATTTTATTTTTTTATAATTTTAAAAAGTTTCCGTTTTTTTTTTCGTTGTTGTTATAATTTCCCCATTTTTTTTTTGTAGAAACTTTGACGTCTTTTAATTCGTATGACATTTTTCAAAAAAAAAAAACCAAGCAGAAAAACATTAGTTTTTTTCATTTTCTATGCACAAAAATGTACAACAAGTTACATTAAAGAATGAAAAATATTTAATACGCCATTTTTAGTTGTTGTTGTTGTTGTTGTTTATGCTGCTTTAGTTAGATAAAAAGAAAACTATGAAGAAAAAATTATAATGGGTGTAGTATAGTTAGTCACCTTTCAACATGTCACACTGCATTCAAAATGAACTTCCGAGAATTTATTGTTTCACAAAAAAAAAAAATTTACGTATATATAAGTAAGTGACAGGATATAAATGATTTTTCCTTTGGAAAATATACAAATACATGGAAAGAATGATTTGTAAAATTTTTTGTGAACATTTGTTAAAAGTTTATTTTATTTTTTTTAAAGAAAAATTATTATTATTATACCTTTCCTTATGTAGATTTGGCACACAACAAAAAGTACATACACATCTATGTATATAAAAGTGACATAAAATGTCAGAAAAATAAATTGTTTTTTTTTTTATTAAAATTGTATTTATTTATATGCAAAAGGAAAAAAAAAATGAAAAACTGAGAAAATTTGAATTAAATTGAATTAAAAAAAAATATCCATTCATAGTGAAAGCATAAGGAAAAAAGGAAGAAAATTTAATTTTTTTTTTTGTTGAATATGTTAAAAGAAAAAATTGTTGATAGAATTTTCTTTTTTTTTTTAAAGGAAAATTTAAATTAAATTTTTTTTTTTTATGTATTTATGTTATACAAGTTTTTCGCGAAAAAAATTAAATTGAAAATTTTAATAATAGTTTTTTTTTTTTAAAAAAAAAAGGAAAAGAAAATTGTAATTTTGTTTATTTTGTATAATACGCCAGTGATTTTGTAAATTAATTTTTTATTATACGCTATATTTAATTGTAATTTAAATTTACGTAAATGTAAAATGTAATCATTATTGTTAGTGTAGCAATTTTGAATAAAAAGAAAAAAAAAATTATTAACTGGTTAGATAGAAAACGATTAAAAATTGATAGTGACGGTTAATAGAGGCTGTTTTTTTTGTTGTTGTCAATGCTATAGCAAAACAAGTATAATTGAAATATTTATCTCTAAACTTTATCGCACTACTGATTGAGGTAAAAATTTAGAAAGTTACTTCACTTATATCAGTGTATAATAAATTCATTTAGTTAGTGACAATTATTTTGCATAAAAGTGTCATATTTATAAGTAAACACCATATAATTATAATATGATTTTTTTTTTAAAGAGAAAGTTAATTTAAGATAAGATTAAAGTTCAAAACTTAATAAAAAACTATTGATTTCCAATTTATATTCACAGTAACTGAAGTTGTATAATTATTTTATATCCCAGCACTATATTTTCCTACTACAATGGAGCTGGTAATAGTCTACAATTTCAACTCTAAATCATTGCCTTCAGGATTCCTTGGTTTCAATTTTATTAGGATCCATAATTTTTTTTGTGTAAGATTTTGAAAAGCTTGATAAATTTCAATCTATATTCTCCAATAAATAAAATTGATAGATTCACAGAAGTCCAGTGTACACTACAAAGATACATAAACTTTTTTGAAAAATCACAATTTTCGAGAAAAAAAAATAAATTTCCATTAATATGTTACACATCTGAGCATAGTTTCTTTGAAAATTCGTCGATATTAACTATTTAATCTTGAGGATCCGAGAATTGAAAAATTGCTTCAGTGCTTTGGATTCAGTATCAAGTGGTTTCACTCAGACTGATTTTTGTATCCTTAAAAGATTTTTAATAATCTTCATTCAAATAATTGTAATTGGCCTTTAACTCAGTTAATTGTATTTTAATTGGAAAAATTGATTCAAAGATTAACATTTTTCTTAAATAAATCAATTATGTATTGCAGTTTTTTCTTAATAAATTCAAAATTTTTATACGTTAAAACCCGGAAAACAGGACAATACTTTTATATGAACATTAAATATATCTGAACAGTGAAGTTAAATTTAAAAAGTCATAAAAATATCTAAAATATATACGCCAATAATAATAATTTAAAATTTTATTGATATTTTATATTACCACATTTACCCCCCCGAAATAATAATAAAAAAATAACCAATTAAATAAAAGTATTTAATTAATGTTAAAATTTTTTTATTGACCAAACCCAAAATCAATAATAAAATATTTTATATAATATTTGTTTTTTTTTAGGAAATTTGTTTTTTTTTTAGGAAATTTCCAATTATGATCAAATATTTTATATTTTTATTACCACCTAATAAAATTTTTTAGTTTTTTTTAATTTATATTATGACACATTTTTCGTTAACACTTTTCTAATAAAAAAATATAACAAAAAAATTATAATAAAATTATTTTTATTTAAGTCATTTATGTCAACAAATTTATTTTTCTCATTTTACATAAAAAAAATGACAAAAAAAACATATATTATGTATTAAATAAATAATTTCTATTTGACTAAAAACATTTTCAATAAATAATTATATAAATTATCATAAAATAAAATGAATAGACAATCAGAAAATCATTAAAATATCTAATTTATTATAAAAATTTAAAAAAAAAAAATTATGGTTATTTCTTGGTCTCAATTTGCGCAGAAAAATTATATTTATTTGAAAAAGGAAATGCGATAAATATTTTATTAAAAAAAATATCAATTTCAAAAAGTATTGTAAATCAAATTTAATGATTTAGGCAGTGACTTTATTATTTTGACTGGTTTCAAATTTCAACAAAATTCCTATTTTATATTAGAGAAAATCAATAAATTTATGAAATCAATCGTTTTGCTATAATTATTAAGTGATACGGTTCGAAAAATATCAAATTATTTAAAACTTTCTAGTCGAAATATATATAAATATTGCAATTGCAATATATTATATATACAAAAATAGGTCTGTATTTAATATCGAAATTATAAATCAACTTTATTGATGTTAACTCTGAAATATAATTTTAAAATCGTAATAATCACTAGATTTTCATTTTGATTTAATTAAATAATAATACGAGAGTCACTAAAAAAGTTTTGAGATATGTATATTTGAAATGGTTACATTTACAACATATCCTAGATTTTTTGATAAGGTATGGAATTTTTTTTAACATGATACCAGAAAATTATTGGGGCTTTTGAGATGTATAAAATTTTATTGAATGAAAGTATTACTGCATTGTGATTACTTGGAATATAATTAAATTAAAAATTTTTTTTTCAACCGGTTGTGTAGTTTGTGTATATCTCAAAAATTATTTAATTGATCCTCGTAATTGATGATTTATGACCACGATAAACGCAATATATTTGTAATTTGGAAAAATTATTGCAATAATTAGATTTTCATTTTGATTTAATTAAATAATAATACGAGAGTCATTAAAAAATTTTTGAGATATGTATATTTGAAATCATTACATTTACAGTAGATCCTAGATTTTTTGATAAGGTATGAATTTTTTTTAACATGATACCAGAAAATTATTGGGGCTTTTGAGATGTATAAAATTTTATTGAATGAAAGTATTACTGCATTGTGATTACTTGGAATATAATTAAATTAAAAATTTTTTTTTCAACCGGTTGTGTAGTTTGTGTATATCTCAAAAATTATTTAATTGATCCTCGTAATTGATGATTTATGACCACGATAAACGCAATATATTTGTAATTTGGAAAAATTATTGCAATAATTTTTGTAATTTTTGGAATTAATCATGACTGTTGATAAGATCTCTAGTATTAAATTGAATCTTATCTTTTAAAGACGACTATAAAAACATTTCCAAATTCTGTATAAATAAAATTTTTCCATTTGTAAATCAATATCAATAAAATTTATATTGAATTTACATTTAAAATTTTCAAATAAATAAAATTTTCTTATCACATTTCTTATTTTTAGTCATAAATATCACTTAAATTTCATCAATTTTTTATTTTTTACATATTTTACTCTAAAAAAATGAATTAGAAATCAATAATATTCATAATAAAAAAGAATTTTATTATGAAATTTTTATTTAATATTTTGTAACCCTGAAAAAACCAACAGTTTTCACAAAAACCCACCTACATAATTTTAGCTTTCTGAATAAAATTTATTACTTTATGTTGCAATAAATATTTTAATGTTTTATAGACAAACAGACAAAAAAAATTATATCATAAATTTAGCATTTATATACCCCACACAATCTTCAAAAAAAAAAAAAAAAAATGATATTAAATTAAATTAAAATACATTTTAATAATTTTAAGATATTATTTTAGTAAAATATAAAATATTTTATCGCAATTTAATAACAAAAAAAAAAAAATGAATATTTAAAAATTAAAATTAATGAAATTTTTTATTTTAAATTTATTATTAAGGAAATAAAAATTTTAATTTAATTATAGAAAGCTAAAAAATGGAAAAAAATATATTTTTTTTTAAGCAGAATTAATGAAAATCTTGAAAGTTTTTTACCAATGATTTTAGCACGTAATTTAGTGTGATAACATTGTATAATAAATTATTGGATTAAAATTAAATTTATATTAATTTGATTTGAAAAAAAAAAACCAACAAATTTAAAATCATTTTTTAATTATTTAGGAAATAAAATTGTTTTTTTTTTTTAATAATTTATAATTAATTTTATTAATGAATTATTCAAAAATAAATATAAAAATTATGATATTCAAATTTTATTAAAATTATTTTTAAATGGATTATAAATTGAATTTAATTAATGCTGAAACATATAAGATACATGAATAACTTTATCTTGAGTAATATATTGGACTTTTGGTTTTGACCAGTAAATCCAAATTTATGAGTACCAAAAACTCGACATATCATAAAAATATAATTTTTGAATACCAACAATAAATTTTTTTCGGAAATCAAAATTTACATTTGGAAATTTTCTAAGGTTTTTAAAAGTTTAATTTAACAAAATTTTAACTCCGAAATTATAAATATTATAACTCTGAAATTGTTTCGGAATTGGAATATTTTACTTAAACTGTATTATGGGCCCCCTTAATTGGTACTGAAATGCTTTTTATCTTATCGACTTAATACTTTTATTCAAATTTAAATTGAAATCACACTAAGTTAGAACAGAGATGCAGTAAAATTTACAAGGTGTGCTCAATTTTTAAAAGTTTTTAATTCAATTTCTGTAAATAAAAAATACCCGTGCTTTCCACTCCAATTAGGTTTATATTTTACTCAGTTTTAGGCAACAAATGTTTGCTTTTCATTAGGACTTTTTTGAGTTAAATTACCATTTCAAAATTTGAAATTGAAAATTTCGTTTCATACACTTTATTATAAGTCTATATATGTATTAGTTATTAGTCTATGCTTTTACACAGTTTTCCATTTATAACAGCTACTCTTCACTTCCTACAAAATTTTACTAGAATAACCTCATTTAAAACTACTTATGAGTGTAATGACCAAGTCACAAGGTGACCTATTGTAATACTTTTGGATTAACTTTATAACAAAATTGACTTAAAGAACGATTGAATTTGCTTTACTTAATTACAAAAATGAATCTTTTCACTATGAAAAGAAAAAAAACTACTAACAAAAATCTTAATGAAATATTAAGCATTCAATTTGTATTTGATGATAGTTTTATAATCACTTCGATATAACAAATATTAATGATCACATCATTAATTAAATCGGCAGCATTAATAAATTCAAAAAATAAAAAATAAATATTAATAAAAATACATAATAAATAATCAAATTAAAAGCGCAGAAAAATTATAATAAATAAATATATAAATAATAAAATTAAATATTCATTTATAATTTCAAATATATAATCTGCCCATAACATCAATGACTAATTAATAAGAATATTTTTTTTAAAAATATATAAGCTTTTAATATTAAATTTAAATATTTTTCATATTAATTTTATTTCTTTTTTAGATTAAAACTTTTGTCTGTTTTTTTTTCTTCATTTCGTTTCTGTAAATAAAATAATTAGCATAAATAGATGGACCCATAAGTTGCCGACAAATAAAATATGATTTTTAGAGAAAAAAAAATTTATATTAATGATATTATTGATTAGGAGGTCTTCTGAAAAAATAGCTAATTTTTTTAAGCATATTTTTAAGTTAATTTTTTTATTTTTTAAATTTAAAAAAAAAAATTTTGTTGGGTTTAATTGCATGTCAAACTATGATACTAGTGGTATTCATAATTACATTAATTACAGTCTATTAATTATGAACTTCTATTTTCTTAATTTTTCAATTTTAGTTCTTCAAACGTTTAAAACTGGTAAATTTAGAATTATGGAGCTGGATGACAAGGAAAATAAAGTATTAAACTTTTAATTTTCATGGAAATTTATGAAAAAGAAAATGAATTTATCTGAAAATTAGTAATTTTATGTTCCATATAAACTCAAAATTTTCTGTGTAGTTTTCTATATAACTAAACTGCTTGCAGTTTTAATAATTACTACTTTTAATTAAACATTTGTAAAATTTTTTAATTTTAGTTCTGTGAGCATTTAAATTTTGAAACTTATTTATGGCAATTTCCCAATAAACTTATAATTTTTATGGAAACTCAGAAAATTAATTTCTCAAAAAGTTATTAATTTGTTTAAGTCTATAAATAAGCTTTTTTCATTAGCAGTTATTTTATATTAGTAAATTGAACTCTATTAAGGAAGATTAAATTCTCTGCATCAATTTAGCGCAGCTACATTCTTTTAAACATTCAAAAACATATGTTCAAATAACAAATGTAACTCTTGGTGGTTATAAAACTATAGTATCTGGCTAATTAAGTACTCTCTTCGTTCCAAATTATGATATAAATTATTGTAATTGTAACATCTAAAGTTTCTCATTTTATACGCTCGAATATGTTATACCATTTTTTGGACTTTCAACAGATATTAATTTTTTTAACAGATATTAATTCAATTTTTCAATTTTCTGTTTAGGATTGAACTAGTATCAAAGTTAAATAATTGTTGCCCAAGTCAATTTGTCACAATTATTTTATACTGAAAATAATCAAAATTTAGTAACAATTAAGTCATATTTCTTTTATTAAAATAATCATCAAAGTTTTTTGATTAAATTAATGATTGTGGAAATAAAAAATTGGAAATATTCTATGTATATAAATGACTGTGATTATTGTTTTTTTTTAAAATTAATTATAAATTCGTTACCTCTAAACAAACTTCAATATTTCAAAAACATAAAAAAAAATAGCATAGATCTTTATCATTTTATATATTTATATTATATTTAGATATTAAAGTCCATTATTTATAATTTACTATCATTTTTTTTTTTTAGTTATTTATTCTGTCCTCTTAAAATAGTTTAATGTCGTCGCTAACAAAGTGATTTGATTATAAATGCCACCGAAATAATAAAATAAATTAATAAAATAAAATTTAAAAAAAAAAAAAAACTTTTAATACGAAAGATTGAAGAGAAATCATAAAAAAACAAGACAAAAAAAAAAACAACAAAATAACAATAATAAAAAATTGAAATATTAATGAGATTTGAAAAGAAAAAAAAAATTAACATAAAAATTAGTGGATAATAAATTATCATAATTCTTTTTTATTGTTCAGATATTTTTTATTATTATTATTTTTAGTAAATCTTTTAATTTATTTAAATTGTTTTTTTTTTTTTTTAAATTTATTTCTGACTGCAAAATATTATTAAAATTTAATTTTTTTCGGGAAAAATAAAATATAATATTATTGTGTTAAATGGAAATTATTAACAACTTCTTCATTAACTTCGATGATGGTCAATCGAATTTATATTTAAATATTTTACTTTTTTGTTATTCAGATTTTTTTTTTTTTGTTTTGTTAATTAATCGTAAATTTATTTAATTTTGACATAATTAATGAAAACTTAAAGACATTTTTATAAATTTATACCACACTTTTAAAAGTTAATTTTAACAAATAAAATAATTTTTAATTATACAGAAAAAATAAAATTAAAAAAAACTAATTTATTGAATGACATTTAAAAAAAAAAATAGTATAAATTAAGTCATTTTACCAATATGAATAATTATGAAATATTGGTGATTTTTCAATTTTCAGATGAAAAAGTGATTATTAGTTTTAGTTTAGTTTGAAAGTTACTACTCTGGGACATACCTACATGTCAGTGAACATTAAAAATAAACAATCATGTGTTTCAAGCAGCACTTGACAATTTCCATCATATTTTTGACAATGACAATTTTATTTATGACATTTTTTTAAGACAATTATGTTTATGACAATTTCGTTTTTGAGAATTTTTTTTATGACAACATATTTTTGACAATGTGAAGTTTCAAGTTGTAATTTGACAATGTTAATTTATTTTTTGAACATTATTTCTGACAAATTTAATTTATAAATCATCAATAATACTAATGTTAATAATACTTACTAATGTTTAATAATACTAATGTTCAATACTAATGTTTACACATTAAAATTACACATTAAAAGTTCTTATTCAAAATTTTTATTATTTCAAGTAAAATATAGCAAATTATATCAATTACATATATTCTATAAATAACTATTTTATTAAAGAATTTAAGTTAATATTATATTTTCAAAGATTAGCTTTAATTTACCATAGAAATATGTCTTAAAAAGAGTCAAAAAGTTTTTATTAACTTAAAAATATCTGATTATGTGTTATATATACTGTGACCTAATTCTTTAAATATTTTTTAATCAGTATATTTTAATTAAATTTTGTTATTTATCAATTCCAGCCAAAATTCCAGCCAAAAAATTCAATTATTTAAATAAATAAAATAGTTTCATTTAATCAATAATATACCTTTAAGGCCATAAGTCTTAAATGAATCATAATTAAATTATGATTCATATTTAAAGCTAACAGCAGTAAAGTATGTATGGCTAGTTACTGATTTAGTTTTTTATGTAATCATATGCTGGCTTGAAAAAAATTGTAAATAAGTAAGATGGTGTGCCTCAGTAACTCGACTGTACTCAAAATCACATCTTCATATCATTCATAACTGATCTAGTTAAGAAATAAATTGAGAAAAATATAATTGTTTGTACTAGTCTAATTTTTATTAACTGTTTTTAAAAATTGTTTCTCTCGAGTTGATTAAAATAATTTCTAGTTAATCAAAGTTTGTACTTAAATCTATTCAAAGCCTCTTATTTATAGTTAAATTAAAATCAAGTTGCTTAATCTACTTAAATCTTAACAGTGTGACATGCCAAATTTGGCTTAGTGGCTATCAAAAAGAAACACGTTGTCCAACTTAAGAATCTAACTAATAAATATTAATTTATGGGACATATAATGGAAAGTGATCTGTCACGGTCATTGTTCCTAAAATTTTCGATAAACTGTCTATCACATCGTCTATAAGGCAATAAATATTCAATGATCATAAATTTATTTAATAAATTATTCACATAAATTAACAAAATTTTTTAGCTTTTGTTTATCAAAAATATTTTTGTTTACAATATTTTTCCTTTTTTTTGCAATTTAATTAAATAAATTTTATATTGTTTTTTTTTTTTTAGAAAAATTTCATTTTTGATCATAAATAACCCAAAAAAAAACCCCCCCTAAAACAACATAAAAAATAAAATAAATAGATCTACAAAATAAAATCAACATAAACAAAAACATTTTATTGTCAATTTTACCTAAAAGTAGTAAAATTTATTTTTATTATTATGTTATATTTTTTATATATTTATTAATGGGGTCCTGATAATAAATTCCTTTTTTTTTGTTTTTGTATATAAATTGCGATTAAATTATAAACATATAAATTTTATTTATAACAAAAAAATTTTCTCAGAGTTTTTCTTTTTTTTTTTTTTTTAATAACATTGCACACCAGTAATAAATTTTATAAAATAAAAATAATAATTTTCTTATTTTTCCCTACTCTGTTGGTATGTGTTGGTAAAAATTTTCTAATATAACACAAACGAATGAAAAGAAAAAAAAGGAGAAAATTTAAATGAAAATAAACTGCGCTCTGTTAATGTGTTTTTCTTACGTTTTATTATTAAAGATAAAAAATAATAAAAATAATGTGAAAATTATTATAAAAAATATATAAAATAAATTTATAATATTTTAAGTAGAAATTTATATAATCTGCACTTTTTTTTTAAAAAAAAATTTTTTAGTGCTGTTTTGGTTGTTTTGTTAAAGACATAAATTTTGTCAGCTTTTGGTTTGTTTGCAGCTTTTTTGTAGTATGAAATTTTTGGATTTTTATTTTTGTAGCTACTGCTTGCCAGTGTCTCTTATTATTATTCTTATTATTATTTTTTTTTTAGACTTTCAATAAAATTTATTTTTATATCGCATGAGCTATAAATTTATTGATAATGGCACATTAATGTGACATTTTTAACGACAGTAGGATATGAGTTTTAAAAACATTATTATTATTATTATTATATAGCAGTTTTAGAGAAAGGAGGTAAATGGAAGAAAAAGTGGATTTTAATGGAGCAAAAAGAGGAGAGAGGGATTTTTGGTAAATAGTGGTTATAACATAAAATAAAAATATATTATGCTGGTTAGGATAAATTTGTGTATAGTGGTTTAATAAGGAAAATAAAAGATTCCAGAAAATAATAAATTAATTGTAACAAAGTACAGGGTGAAATAAGATGAAGTATTATAATTTTTATTGAAGTATAGTTGAAATAGATGGCAAATAATATCAGATTTAAATTTATAACATAAGAAGTTTATTGAAAAATTTAAGATTTAATTAAAATATTACTCTCAGTTTGCATATTTAATAAGAAATCTTAATGGTATATTCATGCTACAAATTAAATAATTAATTTAATTTATTCAAATTAAAATTTATAAATTTACATATAGTCTAAGTAGTTCACAAACACTGCGTCAACTATTCAAATTAGATGTAAAAGACATAATCTATAAAAATTTTCCCCAACTTAACCCTAACAACCAGAAAAAGATAGCTGGACATACAACACAAACTAATTTTAATAATTTTAATTAGAATTTATTAAATAATGGTTCTTAATTTTCCTGGAATTTCTTTATTATTTCAAATAATTTGAATTTATTACAAAAATTTTAGGATATATTTCTGTGAGTTAGTCTACTGCTTCATATTTTACATCAAAATTAAACAAATTTGAAACAAATTTATAAGAAATCTTAATTTGAAACATATTTGTTCATTTACAACAAGCACAAATAAATTCTATTCCGACAGAATATCATTAAAATAAAAAGTAACTCTGTAAAACTATAATAACTCTGGCAAATTAACTTAATATATCAAGATATTTTTGTATCATGCAATTTTTTTTTATCAATATATATTTAAATTTACATAAATTTTCTTCTGCACCAGTTTTTCCTTTCTCTATATCATAAATAAAATTGTTTTAAAAGTATATTTTAAAAATTTTATAATTAAGTGTTGATATCAATTATGAAAGGTTCAATACAAAGTAATTTAAATAGAAAATAACACGACAGCAATAAATTATATAAATTTTTCTTTAAGGTAAAATTAACTGCATTTAATTAATGTTTGCTGTAATTACTTTAATAATTTACTTGCTCTAATTAAGTTTAAAATATAATTTTAGAATCATTTATTAAATTGATGTAGTTCAGATCTACTGTCAGTTAGTTTACCAAAGAAATCAGTTAAATAAAGAAGTTTTCTTATTGACTGTCTGCCTTTTTGTCGTCAAATTTGAATAAATTATTACGACTGTAAATGGTCACATAAATTAATTGTTGAACATGCAATTGAAAGTTTGTAGAATGAAGACAACATTTTAGATGAGGAAAACTGCAATATTTTTTTAATATATTTTCAAGTAAACATTTGTAAATAAGCATTGGAAATATTGCATAAAAATTGGTAACAGACTACTAGTTTGAGTAGTAATGAAGAGAAAAATAATATACACTTTTGAATAATTGTGAAGCGCACAGGGGTATAAAACGGGAAAATGCATTTATATAAATCTTTATCACTAAACTGAGCTGATGCATTCAATAGGATATGTTGAGCTGGTGCATTTAATAGCATTAAATTTAGCCCATATATAGGATTGTAGGTTGATTTATATTCTCCCTGATCACTATGATCTATTGTACATTTTGATCATCATCTAAAACCTTTTATCATGATTTGTTTTTTTCGAGAAAGTTTAGGGTATCCTTTAGCGAGTTCGATAGGAGTTTCAGTGGAAAATAAAATTTTGTCTGAGGTCACGTAGCCTAGAACGTTTCAACCCTACACAGTTGCATAGAATCTATTCGGGTGTTTCTTTGTCTTTCTCACAGTTTATTTGCCTGTCTCGCAGTTCCTCACCTTTCTCTCACATAGTGGATTAATCATTTGCTACTAATCCAATTATATGAAAATGCTTCTTCTCTGCTTCTCTGCTTAGTAAATTACAATGAACTGAATTAATAACCCTGTTCTCGTACATTATACGTATTCACCTCTAAAGTTCTATTCGAACTGAGAGATTTGAAATTATATGAATATAATATAGCTCATAAATATGTTACTACTTTACAGTAATTATGCTACGTGGCCTCTTTTTTTTTTGATAAATTATTACTGCATTTTTGTGCGCTAATAAAAATTCAAATTTTTTTTATTTATACATTTATTTTTTAAAATTTATTGTTTTATTATTTAAATTTTTTTTGGTTTTTATTTTTATGTTTTATGGTTTATTTTCATAAAAAACAAAAGACCAAAAAATAACAAAAACTAATTTTATTCTCAATAAAACTTTGTTTTTTTTTTTTTTGCAGTGCTTTTAAAAGAATATATTTTAAAGTTAAAATTACTTTTTTTTTTGTTGTTGTTTAGTCAAAGTTTTCAATCCTATTTAAATGATAAAAAAAAAAATAGTAAATTTTTCTAAGTAGTAAAAAAAAATATAAAAGTTTATTTTATTATTATTATTTCCGGTTATTATTCACAAAAAAAAAAAAAGACTAAAGTTTAAATTGAAATTATCTTTTTTATGATTTAGTTTTTTTTCTATGTATTCGTTTTGTAAGTCGTTTTTACACTTTTTTTTTATGGAAGATTTTTTTTCGGAAGGAAATTTTATTTATTTTATAAAATTTAAAACGATTAATCATTTACAGTCGGTTGAAAGTTATATATTGTTATAAAGTTTAAGCTTTCTTAAGAAATATTTATAAAATTATGTAAATTTTTTTGGATTTTTGTCTTTTCGAAATATAGATATACTAACAAAAAAAAATTGGATTGGTGCCTTTATACCTTGAATTTAAATTTAAATGATAAAATATGTTAGTTAAAATACATAAATTTAGAATTTACATTTTTAAATTATAATATATATTTATAAGATAAAATATTTAATTTAAATCAATACTTTGATTAATTTTCTTCATACCTATTCTAAATTTTTATAAAAAACTAGAATTGTTAAATAATTTATAATTGGCAAACTTTGGTTAGTGTTATTTATTCAGTATCTTAAAACATTTGATAGTTTTACTAACCAAAATTTGGCTATGGAAATTTTATCGATTGGAACTTAAAATTCTTAAGGTTGTCCGTTGATACAGCAATGTTTAAAAAAAAAATATTTATTGATAAATCCCAAATCTCTTTTAAATTAATTTTTTTGAAAATCTACTTATTTGAAAATTGATTTCAAGGGTATGTCAACTTATTTAAAATTACCTTAAATACAACGAAAATCAAAATCTGGAAAATTCTCCAGAAAAACCAGTAATTGAAATAATCTTCATTAACAATTTTTTACTCATTTCTTATATCTCCTTTTTTTGTTTGGTTACCACTAAAACAAAAATTGTTAAAATTACTTCTTAAACCAAAAAAAAAAAAAATCATATTAGAAATCTTTTATTTTTCCAACAATTTTCCGCAACAATTTATTAATAAAAAAAAACTAAGATTTTAATTTATATAAAAAAAATACTATTCAAATATTTTCGTTTTTCCTTGCAGCCTGAACTTACAATTTTTTTTTTCTTGCACGGGTTTAAAATTATAATTTATCACTTATTAAGGACTAAGTTAAAACTCTTCTATGTAGAACAGCATGATTTGCTTTATTATATACCAAGAAAAAAAAAATCACTTTAGTATTATTTATGTTCCACCGAAAGACATGAAAAAGAATGAAAATTAACAAAATATCTTACTATATACATATTCTGGCGTCTTTGCAAAAGATACTTTCAATCTTCTTATATATTATATGCTCCACAAGGGTATGACAATTTTTTTTTTGTAGCTCCTCTATAAATTTTACCACTTTACAGAAAATAATATTTCAAAATTATTATTATAATTTTTTTTCTCTATAATTTAATGTGCAATTTAAAATAGAAAATTATAATAATTTTTTTTTTCATTTATTATTCTTTCATATTTGCACATAAAAAAAAATATATCCTTTTTTTGTGGTAGTTGTTGTTGTGTATTTTTTTTGCAAGAACACGAAAAATGGAAAAAAAGGGCTTAACTAAAATTTTAAATAATGCAATGAGGAGGACACCATTAGACTTTTATAAGGAATGTTTACAGGGTGGTAAATAATTTTAATTTAAAGACATAGAGAAAATGATAAACGTTATTAAATTAACATAAATAAGGTTTTTTTGTTCGTCGTTGTTGTAAGGATAAAATAATTTCTTAAAAATTTATTTATTTATTCATAATTTTCTTCGTTTTTTTTTTGTTATATTTCTGCAGAAAGTAATTTATTTATAGTGTTTTATGTCGTATATAGTTGGAATTATAAATTTATTATATTTAGTTGCCCTAAACTACAATAGTATTCTTACCTAGCTCAAGAAAAATTCTTACCTAAATTTGTTACCGACCGTATTTAATCTATCGAAAGGGAATTAGACAAGGTTCCGAATTTTACCGAATTTAATCTATTTAAAATGGATTAGACAAAGTTATAAACCTTTTTCTTGTATTTTAATTACTAAGGTTGGGTAGTTCACACTATGCCAGCTACAGAATATGTAGTTAGGATAATGATTCGGTCTCGAATATTCTCGGTAGTGTGAGGAAATTACTCGGGGAAACTTGTGGAGTTTGACGTAAATTAAATTATTTCGTGAAATGAAAAAAATTTCCAATTACTCGGGGTAAAATTGTGGAATTTGATGGAAATTTAATTATTTCGTGAAATGAAAAGTTTTTTCAACTTTTTCTGACAAGTAAATTAGGAAAACTGCCTCAAAATATAGTTTTTTTTTTTTATTACGAATGACTAAATTTTAAAAAAAATGTTACGATAAGAAATATTTATTCTTTATTCTCCATAACATCCCTTAAGTACCACGATACCCTCTATTAAAACTAACCTTTAGGTTATTTACCATTAATTTTTTTAAATATACCCAACAAATCTTTTTTATTACAATTTTTTTTTTTGTCATTTATGACGCAAGATAATTCTTTTTTTTTTTTAAAAAAAAAACATTTTTTTATGAGTTTTAACACTTTTCATTACTATCTTCATTTTATTTTATTTTTTAAGTATGTACCCACCATTCAACTTAAAATCTTATCTATATAAAGGACCTATTAAATAAATATTAAAAACACAATTTTTATTTATTATTACAATAATTTTTTTTTTCCTTCTTTATTATGGTTAAAGGACACTGCCTTCCTACATTAATATCATCATAAAAAAAAATTTTTTTTAAAAATAAAATTGCACTCATTCTTTAGATAATTTTTAATTGTCCCGCGGCGTTTACGATCTCTGACAACAGCGACTAAGATGTGACATTAACGCCAGAAATTTCCACCAAACACAAAAAAAAAACATTCTTCATAAAGATAAAATTTATGGTTATGTTAATGGTCCAACCAAAAAAAAAAAAAAACAATGTGAAGCATTTTTTTTGATTATAAAAAATTGATATAATAAAAAAAACGGACTATAAAAAAACTGCAAAGTGGGCAAGGAAGTTTTTTTTTTAATAATTTTTTGGGATTGGGTAAGGATGATAAGTAAAAATTATTTTCATATTTTTTTTTAATGATTATCCCTGACGAGGTATAATAAACTTTATAATAAACTGGAGGGGTGTTTTTTTTTATAGTGATTATTATGATTTAGTTTGGGAAGGATTTAAGGATATATTATGAATTTTAATAATCAACGTAACAGAATTAAGAATTTTAGTTTATTGGCGTAAATTTTTAATTATGTTATTAAGGTAAAATAGTTGCAGAAAATATGATTTTATTTTTTATTTTACGGATAATAAAAAAAGGTAAATTTGTTAAATTTAAAATTTATTTTAATATAAATTTACATAATGTTAAATTTTGTCTGAACAATTTCCGTAAATATATAATAAAATTATCATAATGAAATTTGTAATATTTTAAATATTATGTTAAAGAGATTTGGGGGTTTGTTTTAAACATCATATTGCATACTGATTAGATTATTTTGGAATTTTCCGAAATGGGTTTTGGAATTTTCCGAAATTTGACTAAAATTTGCAGACGAATATTAGATAGGAATTTGCAAATGACACAAATATTTGACCGAAATCTGCAAAAGACACAAATATTTCACCGAAATCTGCACATGGCACAAATATTTGACCCAAATCTGAACAAGACATTATTATTTTTCCCGAAATCTGCACAAGCCACAACTATTTGTCTATATAGTTGAAACCAACTAATCTAATGTAGTTAAGTACGAAATGAATAACTTTAGTTCTATCTATTTTTTTTAGATTATCATTTAACCTGACAGTTAAAATTCATCATGAATTTTTCTAAAAAAAAAATCTCAAAAAATTGACTAATATTTTTGTAAATATTTTTTTTTTTTGGAAAATTTCTTATTAGAATTATTTCTCTAGAAAACATGCTAAATAAAAAAAAACAGGAAGGTAAAAAAAAAAATATTTATGGCACAAATAAACTCAATTCTTTTCTTAAAAGAATTTTATGTCACAAATAAAATTTTATTATACTTAACCCTCCATCTTTATTTTTTTTTATTATTGTTGTTGGAATATTATACATTATGCTCCATTTTTATCATAAAGAATATTATGATACCAAATAAAAATAAAATTTATATCGTTTTTAATCCAAAATAACAACTTTCTTTGAACAACAAAAAAAAAGCGACTAAACGCGATATAAAAACAAAATTTATTTTTATCATGTTGCATGTAATAAAAAAAAAATATATTCCTTTTTTTTTTCTGTTATTTGTAAAAATATTATATATTTTTTATAGATTCATATCAAGTCATCAGGCAATGCAGAGAAAATATAATTTGAATTTTTATTAAGAGTTTTTTTTTTTGTAGTAGGAGGAGAAAAAGGAGCAGGTGGGGTTAGGTAGAAATGGGAAGGTAAAAAATTTAAAGTATATAAAAAACATCCTGTACCTAATTTGGTAAAACACATTTTGATAACATTTCTTTAAAAGAGGGTTACAATAAAAGATTGGGATAATTTAATTTTAAATTACAGATAAATATTTCTTAAATATTAAAAATTTATGTTGCCTCCTTCAATTGTGACTATATTTGAGTTCTCATCTTCAGTTAGAGGATAATCTGTAAATAAATGCGGGATATTTTCAATTCTATTCAATTGTTTCTGTTTGTTTCTTTGGCGCTACAGCTCGATGCGAGCCTGGGCCTACCCTAAAGGGTTTCTGTAACATTTTTATTGCAATTTGGACCTACATTTTTATATGGATTCCGAACCATCAATTCTATTCAATTACTTAATCGAATTTGATTGAAAAAACCCACTTCGTGCTGGATTTCTGTAAAATTTGGCATTGAATTGTTTTATATAAAAGATGATTTCTGAATTTACAATAAA
Source organism: Empis livida (assembly GCA_963932195.1). Classification (NCBI taxonomy): domain Eukaryota; kingdom Metazoa; phylum Arthropoda; class Insecta; order Diptera; family Empididae; genus Empis; species Empis livida. The sequence goes on from OZ010649.1 coordinate 15,805,778, forward strand.
ATTATTAATTTTCAAAACAAATTTTAATTTATTGACGTTTTTCTTTGGGTTGCAAAATATACATACAGTCGAAATTATACCAGGGGAAAAGAAATGCCGAAAAAACTGCATAATTTTATTTTTTAAACTGCTCGAAATTCTTTAAAACATATTTGGGTTTAGTTTGTTTCCAAACTTCATATAAAGAGGGTAAAATCGCTTGTCACCGATGCAGAGTTTGGTAATTGAAAGAGCATCATATTCAACTAAAAATAAAAGCCATTTTGAAAGAAATGACTAGAAAATGAATGAGGAATATTAAAAGTTACACGAAACTGCCTCACAATTAAAAATTAAATATGCTGTTTTTCATCCGGAGGAATGTTTCTTTATAGGTGTAACTAATGTTTAAAAAAGCTGGAAATTGGGAAATAGTATCACTAATTTCTTCTAAAATTTCCAATTGAGAGCAAAAGTTACCTTACATTTATTAAATCTGTTGTGACCATTTAGATAAATGATTATTTATTACTTTTCGATTACAAATTAGTGTCTGTTCTGTAACCTTCACATTAATTCCATTTTTAGAAAAAATGTGGATTTTATTTCATCTATAACTTTCGCATTCCTTTCTATTCCCAATTCTGAAAACGATTATTCTACAAAAATTAATTTGTTAGAAAAATTAGTAATTATCTCTGGCAATTATTTCATCACATTATAAATAATTCCACATTTAAAAAAATATTTATTATAAACAAAAATTAATTTCCTTGATTGTCTTTCTGTCTTCACTACATTAACATCCCGAAAATTTCCAATTAATGTCGTTAAAAATGAACATGATTATTTTTGACAAGTTTATACCCCCACACATACAACCCAAAAAACCTAATGATTATCACCGGGGTCTGTCACAAAATATATATTCCTTTTTAACCAGATCAACCAAGAAATTTATCTTCGTAAAAAAAAAAAAAACCCATAAAAGAAAAGAAAATTTTTAAATAAAACAAAAAATATATATTTTCTGATGTTGTTCCCAACCACCACCACCGCACATCATGATAATAATTTATACACGACTGTTCGCGGATCATTAAAATTATTCATCACACAACAAAAATAATAATTTAATGAAATGATTGTAAAAAATCTGAGATAATATATCTTATTTTTTTGGCATATAGTAATATTATTGTTAACTCGTGTCATTTATATGGAACATAATGATTAATAATATTATTATCTTAAATTTTGCATCTTTTATACAGAAAAATATTGTATATTATAGAGAGAAGAAGATCACTTCAATATCATGTCATCAACATACAAAAAAAAAAACCAACATTAGTAGCGGCGCAGATTTTTTATAATGGCGCAATGGCGGCTATCTTAATATCACGATCATTTTTATTTTTATTCAGTTTTTTTTTTTTTTGTAATATTATTGCATGTTTCATGGCTCATAATTCACTTTGATCGAGCGGCGAATCAGCACGAAAATGAATAAGGCGGTAATAATGTTATTTTAGTATTCAATTTTTTTTTATTATTATTATTATTATTAGTATTATTTTGAAAATTTGTGTTGTTTTTATGAATTCTTTTTGAAGTTTATTTTTTTTTTTTGACAGAATGATTTGTTTATAAATGGAATTTTTTTTTCACCAACTTCCCATATTTTCTTTGGGGGTTTTTTTTTCTGAAACTATAAAATATCTTAAAAAGAAAGATTGTATTATTAAAAAAAAAATTTATATATTTTTTATGAGTTTATAGTGTAAATAATTATATGACTTTTTTGAGGTTTCATTTGAATGAGTAAATCATAATTGAAGTTTTTCTGAAAAAAAATAAGAAACGATAAATTTCTTTAGGAAGAACAATTAAAAAAATTGTTTGTCTGTTTTTTTTTTATCGTTCCAGGAATAGAAACATTTTTCTTAAAAAGCAAAATAATTAAATTTTTATGAGTTTGAATAATTGATGAGTAAAAGATTTAAGTTTTGTATATACATATTTGGAAATTTAAAATTGTCTGAAAGTTCTTGATAATTTACATAGTTTTAATTTTTAGTAATCACAAGTAGTTCTACACCGGATACAAACAATGCCTGTCAGAAAATGAGTAATAATTTTATGTTCTAGTAAATACCTCTCCAAATTGTATTAAAAATAAAAGGAATAAATTTGAATATTTTATAATCTAAATTTACTTAATAAAGATTATTACATTATTAGTAGGAGCATATCTATATTCTACTCTTTATTCCAATTTTTAACACCTTTTCAACCTAGAGTTTATTACTAATTTTGGAGAATATTTATTATCTTAAATTGATATTTTTTGTTATAACATATTTTCACAATTATGTCGCCTACCAGATGGTCTTAAAGTAATTTTATCTTCATCTGAACACTCTGGCAATATTTCAACATTTTCTCTAGATTCATATTAAATTAAATTAAATTTAGTATTTCTGTATAAAAATTACAACTAAATTTCATTTTTTTTCTTTTCATTACAGTTGGATGCCAAAAATAGTCCATTAGCATTACTAGCCCAAACATGTAGTGCTATTGGTTCAGATTCACCAAATCCAAAATTATTGGCAAATATAGAAAAATCAACAAAATCACATAAATCATCAATAGATTCAAATCGTGATAAGTTATCACCAAATAGTAATCAATCATCATTATCAAATGGATCATTAGATCATCAAATAACAATCAAATCTAGTTTTAAGCCTTATGAGTCATCTATAACTGTACGTGAAAGATCAAATTTAACACCATCAGATGAACAACAACACCAACAGCAGCAACGTTCATCATCAAATTTAGGAGCTAATTATAATATTAATAGTAATAATAATAGTAATAGCAACAATCATCACAATAATAATAATAATACAAATACAATTCGAATAAAGACACCAAAAACTTTACATAATGGACAACAACAACAGCAGAGATGTGATTCAAACCAAAGTGCCACTTCTCAAACAAGAGATTCATCGCCAGCAGCTATTATAAATGGTGGTAGTTCATCATCAACATCATCACGTAAAACACCCCAACATCAACGGGATAATAGTGATTCACAGAGTCCACATCAACAACGTGCCTCATCAAAAGATTCAGGAAATATTAGTTTATCACAGAATAGTCCAAACACAAGGATACCAAATGATTTATCCAAAGATTTAACTAGTTTAACAAAATCAACAATGCCGAATAATAATAATAGCTCAATACCAAGTAGTGCAGCATCATATTTTTCTGGTTATCCACCTGGTTTAAGTGGTTTTCCAATGGATTTATTAACAGCTGGTTTTATGCCACATCATCCAATGATGAAAGCAGCAGCCCTAAATTCATATTTTAATTATGCCCGGCCAAAAGGTTCTGGTGGTGGTGGTGGCGGTGGTGGTAATAGTAATGGTGGTGATCCTACACCTGGTATGATGCCACCAATTTGTCGTGATCCATATTGTACAGGTTGTCCAATGAGTCCACATGTTTTAAATAAAGCAACTGGTCAACCATGTCCAGCTGGTTGTACACAATGTGATTCATCAGCATCTAAGTCATATCAACAGCATAGTAATGCAGCTGCAGCATATGCACATGCTCAATTAGCTGCATTAGCAGCAGCATCACAATTACCATATGTATGTAGTTGGATAGCTGGTGATTCAGCATATTGTGGTAAACGTTTTGGTACATCCGATGAGTTATTTCAACATTTACGTACCCATACAGCATCAATGCCTGAATCAATGTTAAATGCTGTCGCTGCTAGTGGTTTACCACCAAATCATCCATTATTTCAGCGTACATATCCAACACCACCACTTAGTCCATTATCATCAGCTAGATATCATCCATATGGTAAACCGTCCATGTATCCACCAACATTAGGTCCACCATCATTAGCTGGTTTACAAATGCCACAACATCCATCACTAGCACCATATTTTTCACCTTATTCTTTATATGGGCCAAGACTTGGTGCTTCACCTAGCATGCATCCATAATTTTAGATGTTTTTCCGGTTTTTTCTTTTTTTTGTAATGTGAGACAACAAGAAGAAAAATTATTGTTTGATTGACAGAAAGGAAAAGTCAGGGGTAGGAGATTATTTGATAAAACCAAAACTAATTAAAAAATTGTAAATGATTTTTTTTTTAATTATTGATTATTAATTTTTTTTTGTGAAATTTAAGAAATAAAAAAAATTTAATAAGCTGCAATATTTTCAATTTTGCACGCAATTTTGCAGCATTTCTTTTATTGCTAGACCTTAAAAAAAAAAAATATTTAAAATTTTATTGACAAAATTTCTTGAATATTATATTAAAAAAAGAGCTCGTGATAATAATTATCGTGTAATTTATGTAATCTGTAAAAAAAAAAAAATATTGAGAAAAATAAAAAATATATATTTAATGTATAATGTATGAAAATATGATTTTTCTTTTAATATTTTTTATTATTATTATTATTATTATTATTATTTTTCTTAATGAAAATTAAAAATATTTGGATTAAAATGAGAAATAATTTGAAGAAATAATTTTGTTTCATTTAAAAAATTATTGGATGTTGGTTCATGTTAACTCAATATCTATTTTTCTAATTATGATTAGTACTAAATAAGGGAATTTAGTACTACATAGTGGAACAGAAGGAGTACAAAGTTTAGCAGGAAAGTAATTTGATACTTAAGTTCTCTTTCTAATGTTAAGATGTAATTCATAGTAAAAAGTTTTATTTCTATGATTCGTGGCACATGAATTTATGTGACAATCATATTTGAGAATTTCACGAATAGAAATTGTTTTAAGTAAACTTAATTTGAGCATGTTATTGTATAGTTAAATTTTACCATAAATCAATAACGTATAAATCTTAGACAAAACTTCAAGTGCCAATAAAGATAGGAAAACATTTTTTATAAAAGTTTCAATAGGAAATTTATTGAAGAGCATTATGAGATAATTCGGAAATATGACATTTATGGTAAGTAAACTGTAATAACTTTAATTTATGGTAAGTACATTTTACTAAACTTTAACCCGGATTAAAATGAGAAATTTAAAGAAATAAATGTTTTATTTACGTATTTTTAGATACTTGCTCATCATCTATAAAAAGTTAGCTAAAAATTTGTACTGAAAAATTTATTTGAAGAGAATATACTTAAATTTAATAGTAAGATATTCAGTATACCAGTAATTTTTGTCATTTGATTCCAATATGAGGAATGTAAATTAGGAAAAAATATTAAATCACCAAGTTATTACACAGTAAAATTTATAGTATAAATATTCTGTAAAATTTTAACTTGTTTATAGTAGAAAATATTTATTAAGTATTTTATAATGTAATTACTTGCTCTGTAATCTCTATAATAACTAACTAAATTTACGAGTTTATACATGATCTAATTTTTAACAGAATTACATTTCGCATAAAAGTTTAATTACCACGTTAATTAAAGAGAAGAAATTTTAATTTTACAAATAAATCCATTTTTATCAATAATTTTATTTGTCCATAAAACATTAATCATAATTATTTAATTTTGTTGTAGAAATGTTGTTGATTGATTCAAAAATATGACATTCTTAGTAAATTATTAAAAGGAATCAATCTTAATTTTTAAACAAAATATGTAATAATAATCAAACTGATAGAATAATTTTTTGGCACTTTAGACATTATTGTCAATCATTGGGAAATAACCTTTAAATCAATTTATTTGAAGAGTTTATGTGCGGCTAGTTGTAAAAGTTCTGCTAACAAATAATTTTTTTAATTTTTTAAAACTAAAAGAAATATCTTTATAAAAAATATGTGTATTTGCCAGAACTACATTAGTCGTAGAAGTCGTATCAATCAACACAAAAATTAAAAAAAATATTATAATTACTTTAATTATGTAAATTTAAAAAAAAAAAATAATTATATTTTTGAAATTACCACAATTTTTCTAATTTTGACATATACATTGAAATTTTTTTATTTCAAAACAAAATTAATCATTAAAAAAATAGCAATCACCAAAAACCACTTGAAATTACAACCAAATAGTAATTAATCAAATTTTGAAATATTACATATTCTTTATACATATATATATATATATTTTTTAACCATCCTGTTTATAAGACTCATTTCCGTTTATTAATTGAAATACATATTATTTTTTTTACCACCCAAGTGGATAAGTACATTTTTTCACTTATAAATATTACATGTTATTTCAGAATAACTTTCTGATAGATATAAATAATTATTATACAAGATACATTAATAAAAAATATAATATTTTTGCCTTGCAATAATAAGAATTATGTATATCTATCTAAAAGATAATTATACATATTCATCAAATTTATTTCTGTGTTGCAAGTATAAAATATAAATTGCCCTATGATGTGCTCCCCTTTGGCAAAAAAAAAAAAAAAAACACAACATATAATCAACACTTTGAACATATCTTTCATCAAAACACTAAAAAAGAGAAACACAAAAAATAAATTCCAATTCTAAAAATTATAATTTCAATCAACATAAACCATGACATACAACTCTTTCGTCTTTCCTAATGATCTTCTTACACATTATATTATGCATTCATGCTGTGATAAATTGTCGCTCTAATGATCATTATCGTATTAGTACAGAATATTTTATTTATTTGGGATTTTTTTGGGGATAGAGAAACCAAAAAAAAAAACTATATATGTAGCTAGAAGATTAAGTATTAACATAAACATTTTGACAGTCAAAATATTTTAAATATTTCGTTTCTAGATTAGTAATGCCCTGTTTTTTTTGGGTCTTTTTTAGTATTTTTTTTTTTTTAAATGAAATATAAAATTTTAAATCTGTTTTTAAATTGATGTGAAGAAAAATCAGAGACCTAATAGACAAATAACTGTAAAGGATCATTTATAAAATTCTTAATTCTAGTGGATGGTGTTTTTATTTTGCTCAATTGAAAAATATTGTTTAAAAAAAAAAACATTTTTATGATCACGATCTGCATCATTGCGTATATTTTAATAATTTTAATTATAATTCTTATGAGTGTGATATGTCTTGTTTAAAACATTGTTGCAGAATAGATATTTTTAATATAGATAATAATTTAGAGATTTTTAAAATTGATTTTATATAAATCAGTGAAGACAGCCAGATTCATTTTATTGCTATGTTTTTAAAAAGTACAGTTTGTAACGAAAAATTAGTTTAGCCAAAAATGATAATAAATTATGGGTCTAAATATAAAAAACAATTAATTTAATTGCAAAGCAGTTTTTGAATAGTATAATTTTTTTGAAACTTCTAGTAATATGCTTTTGGTCCTATAAAACCATTTTTGTGGAGACCTTTAAATAAAGCCTTTTTTTAGTTACTTGTTTTAAGAATAAAACTAGAAAGTCGGCAAAACAGTGAATATTGAAGTAAATTAACATTATAGTTTACCCTCAAACTAACTTAGATGGGATATATGTAAGTAGAAAAATTTGCTATAATGGAAATTTCTGGTAAGTTGTAGTAAAATGTGATACGTATTTGTGTCCAACGGTTTGGGTATAAGCCCCAGTAATTGTGGAAATATTTCACTATTTTGCTTATTCGTCCTAGACACTAATAAAATGTTTTAAAGGCGAACATGTTAAATACTCATCTAAACATGTCCCAATAAAACTTATTCAATTCTGCATAATATGTTTCATAATTTTTGAAAAAAATTTTTATGTATATTTTAAATTTATGACTATAGCTATAATTAAAAAAAATTTCAAAAGAAAAATTATCACATAAAATTAAACATAGCTAACATATTCTTGAGATTAATTTGATTTATTGCTTGAGAATGTTGTGTTTTCACATACCGCGTTACCATAATTTACATACAATCTATTCTATATAAATATACATAATTTTTATTACAACCTCCTTCATTGAACCTCTGGCATCGGCATCACATTAAAAAATATTTATTTATACCCCCATTCGTTTCTTCCATAATAAAACGCCACAACAAAATAATAATATTTTTTTTTTTCTTCTATACTGTCACAATAATTGATCCGTTAAAAATGCGCCCATAAAGAACACCCATAATTTTCATTATGTTAATGGTTTATTTCTTTTAATATTTTTAAATATACATAGAACAATCACCAAGTGATCTGAGAATAATCTTCATTATAGTAAATGAAAATAAATACAATTTTCAATTTCGTAAAATTTTCAAATTGAATCAAATTTGAAGAAGCAATCAAATAAAAAAAAAAATTGAAGAAGCAAACATAGAGAAGACGATAAATTAAAGAAAATCTAATGTTGGGAAACGTATTATATGTTTATATATGTAGTACAATTTTCATAGAATTAATATTGTTAAGAAATAGGGTATAGTTGTCTAAACCATGCAACTTTTTATTGTTGTAGTATTTTTTTATAAAAATATTTAAAAGAAGTTTATATCAATATTTTTCGATATTGACAAACTATTTTTATTTCATTTTTTGCTGTAGTAGTGCACTTTTCTTTCGAACGATTCTAAATGGTAAAATTTTTATGTAACTGGTTTCCTATTGAAAGTTATCCTTATTTATACCGGCAATAATATAGGAATATTAGTAACACACATTTGCTCAAACTATTATAATAAAAAAATACAATTGTGCCTAATTAAGTTTTAATATTCACTTATTTATACCTCTTTTACCACAATATGCCAATAAAAGATACCAATAATATAATTTAGTTTCCGAATATAACGATTTAGGAAGTGGTATGATTTAGGCTACTGTCCCTTATATTATTGAAAATTTTGCTGCTGGCTCTGCGTTGGCTTTTTTATTGGCGCTGCCATTTTCTCGTGATAAACAAAAAATTATTTCATTTTGTTTGTTAGTGTTTTTTTTTTTTGAAAATTTGTTGACATGAAATGTTGATGACTTTGTTGTGTTGTTTTTTTTTTTTTTTGTATAATATAAATTGCAGGCACTTAGTACATGGTTTTTGTTTTTGTTTTGTAGGTTTATCTCTTAGATTGTGTTAAATTACACTACTTGAATAAATAAATGTAAAAAAAAAAAAACACAATAATTTTGTAATAAAAAATTGCATTTATTTATATTCAGTTTTGTTGTTTTTATGTTTTTGTTGTTTTTCTTTTGACTTTAAAACATAAAAAATTTCATTTGAAACATTCCGACGACATGTGCACCATAAATTATGTTGATTCATTATAAATGACATAGTTGAAAAATAAACAAATAAAATTAAATAAAATGTTGAATGGTAAATGACGATAATAATGATAATGACATATCTAATTTTCATTTTGACTTTTAGCAACTTATTATTTCTATGCTGGGCTATTATTTTTTTGTTATCTTGTAAAATTTATTTAAATCGAAAAATTAATTAATTTGTGGTGTTTGTTGTCGATGTGGGGTGTAGTATGGAGGGAGGACTGTGAATAATAAGTTATATTTAATTAAATATACCATTCAATCAACGCCAATTTTGAAAACAAGCTTAGTTCTTTAGCAACTATTTGAGTAAATTACCAAATTAAAATAGCTTTAGTAAACTCATTTGAAGCGTATGCGCAAAGGAAAAGCAGCTTAGTTATAGTGGACTAAGGAATCACTTAGACAACCGGTTGCTAATTTAAATAAACCAATAGATGGTATAATTAATTATTGTAGTGTAAGGGATGTTATTTTATACAATATGCAAATGGGCAATGAGACAAATAGAGTAGTTGCTTTCAAAATGCTTTAAGCAGCTTGCAAATCCAACCAATTGATGGAAGTGAAGCTAAATATTATAATGTGGTAAAGAACATTAGTCGTATCACTGATAGTTCGGTCTCCAACTGATGTATGCAAATGAAAAGATAGCACTCGTACAAATTTATAGTAATTGCTTTCAATTCTAATAGTAATCTATAGTTATTACTGTTAAAATGACCCTCAGGTTATCTACAAAAACATAATTCTAGATAATACTGCAATAACTTAATTAACTGAAAGTTACTGGGTATTAAAATTACAACTATTAGGTACAAATGCAGGGATATTTACAATTTAATGTAGAATATTTGAATTCCCAAAAAGGTATCTTTCTAATTTATGTGTGCTTGTACTAAAAATTATAAATAGAATAAATAGATACTTTGAACTGCCCCACAACTAAAATACTTCTTTCAATTTTGTATTGTTATTTCCTATTAACCCCTATGGAGAGTTACAAAAATGTTTAATTTCAATAAATTATTTCGTGTGTTTTAGGAAATAAATGTCCAGCTGAAAAAAAAATATTAAAAGACAAGTAAAATTCCAATATTTCAAAGCGTTACAATTTCCAATATTTCAAAGCGTTACAAACTATTTAATTCTAAAATTTCCTAATTTTAAATTAATTAAGTATTTCCACAACGCAAACATACAAAAAAATTAAAATAATAATAAAACGGTAGCTCTACAACATAAGAAATTAAAAAAATTTTTGAATACCATTTACATATACGTATATATATCATTTTAAAATTGTCACCACCTAAAACTGCGTGAACATTTAAGTAAAATGTAAAATGATTCTTAATATGACATCCAAATGTCTTTTACAACCTACAAGCTACTTAATTCAACAAAATTTTTGACAAATATACCATCTGATTTTGATCTTTTTACTCGTATTTATTTTCACATTTTATGTTGTTTTTTTTGTAAGTTAAGTTTGTCTGTCATGTCTATTAATCAGTATTATGTCCAACGTAAATTAAGTCGCGCATATCCAAACTAAAAAAAAAATAATAATATTAAATCTGATGAAAAATGCACAAAATAAAAGTATTTTTAAATGCAACTAATCCACACAAATACAATATATGTGTGCTACTTTATCGGTATGACATTATCTTAAATTCTGGCGTACCTTTGTGGAATTATATATATTTGAATTATTACAAAAAACAAAATGACACAATGGACCACAAATTTTAATCTTATATATTATAACTGTATACTTATAGCCTCTATCCTATCTACACGACATAATTCTTTTGAACCGCTGAATAACTTTTTATTTTTTTTTTTGTTAATTTTTTATTTCAAAATGTAATAAATTATTTTGTACTTTTACTTGGAAAATGATAAATATTTACAACAAATTTTTCTTCATTGGTTCAAATTTAGCCTAAAACTATACCAGTTAAAGTTGAAAATTATCACACTTTTAGCGAGAGAACAACTCAACACCAAAGAAAAATTTTAATGGGTAAAAATATTTTGCTCTGAAAAAAAAATTAATTCCTTTGCGCAGAATTTTTAGATTTCCATAAAAAAAAAATTTAATGTGAAAAGTTTTATTGTTAGGGAAAATTATCTTCTTCTGTGTGGTGTTGTCAGAAAATAAAACAAAATATGTTTTCAGCTTGATTTCAAAATTTATTCTGATTCTATAAATCTAAAAAATATACAAGTTCTTTAAATTATTTTATTAATTCGTTTAATTATTTCTACGTTTTAACGCCACGAATAGCATTTATGCACTTTTTATATGATAATTTTAATTAGATTATAGTACATCTTAGCTGATTTCAGTTCAAGGGAGTAGAAACAATTGTTCCTATAATATAATTAGTGAAATTGGTTATTCGTGTCACAGTAAAAACTTTCTAGTAGGAAACATCTTTAATTCCTGTTTGAAAAGAGTAATTAATTTTAGGGAAAATAATTATTTTACTTTTCAATACATTGAACTGTGCAGAAACTTTATTTCTCTACGCAAATATGGAGTTTAGTATAATTTCTCAAAATATTTCTCTATGCAAAACTATTAATTTTCTTTCAAGATACTTTTTTAACTTTAGCCCAAAAGACAGTCTTCGTTTTTTTGAATCTTATTCCTTTCTTTTCTGAGCAAAGAAATCCGTAACCACAGCAAAATGAATATAAACTTAATACGATCTTAACTTTATTACAGTCCATCCCATTCAACAGAAATACATTGTGCTATAAGGCATTAAGACAAATGATCTTGTTACATTGATCACAATCAGTGCACACCCAACTGAAAAAAAAAACCAAAAGCGAGAGAATGAAAAAAAAGCAAATAATCATATAAACGTTCGAAAAAAAAAAAAAATATCTAAGAAAAAGATTTTAAAATGCATGTTTTTAGCATATTTTTCTGAAAAATTTACAATGAATTATTTACCATGATTTATAGGGAAATGCACAGCTGATGGGAAAAAAAGATTTCAAGTTTTATTCTGTGTGGTAAAATAAAATAAAAAAAAAAAATTAACGAATATTAAACAGACCATAAATAGTGAGAATATAAATCTTTTAATTTATGAACTTTTCTTAAAAATTTAAATACAAGAAAAAAAAAATAATTTCAAATTTCCATTCGACTGATTTGTCTGTCGGAATTTGATTATCCAATGTGTAGTTTGAACGAAAATCGTAACAGTATTAAATATTTTTTCGCTTTTATTTGGTAAATTATAAGAAGAATTCTGTACTTTATGCGACAATACCTCGTATTGTGGTGATTTACTCGCCGAGTTGAAAAAAATTACGAATATTCAACGAAATGAAAGGTACAAGCACAAGCAAAAGAGGAGCTTTTACAAATATTAATGGCAACATAGCAATTACTGAATATATGGGTACGTAATTAAGTACGTTACCTTTGGAGTAATGTACATAAAGGCCTGAACAGAAATCTTGAAAGTATTATTTTTTTTTCGGTAACTTTTAAGAAAATAACTTCTTTGTGAGAACTTAGCTACTCCTGAGCATTTCTTTTTAATTTTTTGAACAATTGTACTCAAATGTCAATTATACAAACCCCACATGTTCACAAATTCTACTTAACACTCACTAACTTTTAGTTTTTCCAGAATTGTTGCAAAAAAAAAACGGCTGAAATTTTTTTTAAAAATTTAAATAGATTGGCTGCCCCTTATGCCATCATACATGATGTCTCTTATATATGTAAATTGCATACAGGTAATGCAAATTAGTTTTTAAAAGTATAAATTTCTTAAGGTTATGTTAAAAACAAAACTTTTCTTCCACTTTTTTTTTTTGGTATACCATATATATATTTTGTGCATCAGATAACACGAACGGCGCGATATCATTTTGCATTAAAGTATGTAGCAAAAAAAAAAGAAAAATGATTAAACCAAAAAAAAAAAAAATGTACTTTGTAATTTTATATTATTAAAAGTGCAACTAGACAAGATGACTGCGTTACTGCTGCTGTTGCTGTTTTAATGTTGCCTCTGTTAAGATATCTTTTAACAAAAAAAATATTCTTTTTCTTTGTATAACAATGTAGAAGAATGAAAGATTATCAGAGAGCATAATATAAATATTTATGATGCCAGCAGAATAAATTGTTATGAAGAAAGATCACGTTTAGTATAATAATATATAAATATTTTGTTGTTATTATTTTGATAAGTTGAAATATCCTGTTGTTAAGTATACAAAGAAAATAGATACTGTTTGTAAGTCATCAAATTATCAATGTTAAAATGTGTAGAAATAAATGGATTTTCATATTTTTTTTTTATTATGTAAATATAAAATGAAATTAAGAATAAATTCATTAGAATAATACTGAATAAATAATTTAAATATGGATATTTATTTTTTAAGAAATTTATAATAGATTAGTAAAAAGGAAATTATTGTATAAAATTTAGTACTAACTAGAGACTATCTGTTCGTCTGCTTAGTATGAGCTATTTTTTGTTCAAACCTTTGTATGCACAGCTAAATACAAGAGGATGAATAATTTTTATTAATTTGTCCATCGTCATTAATTAAGTATAAAATATCCATATAATCAGTAGTTAGTTTATGCCTTTTTATCTATTCCTTCAACTACATTTTCTTTTTCCTGATACAACTTTTGTCTAGCTGAAGAAATGTTTTTTTCGTCGAATTTCTTTTTCTTGCAAGGTATTAATTCTATTCACAATTTCTAAATAATAAGTAATGCGATCTGCAAATAAATATGTATTTTACAGGACAGTCCTGAGTTTAAACCGTTTGTCTTTCCAATTATTTGGTTCTGTTAGCTTGATTTATGTTGGAAATTTTTTTTTTGATGTTAGGTTAGATCGTTCTTTTCCGTTCGATCACTTTTATTGTGTATTTAAAATATCTACATATATTACTCTCTTAGTATTTCTACTGTTTTATCACTATCTAATCATCTTTCGTAGTGTCTTTACTATTTTAAATTTTTCCTATTTCTATCTCATCATATATTAGTCAATTTATGTACCTCCACCTCATAATTCAGCAGAAGGATCGTACAATAATATTGTTTTAAAATTCACGTTTCAGTGAATGCTTTGTCAACTTTAAATACATTAAAATGCTTTGTCAACTTATTACCACCTTCAATTATCTGTCAAAAATTAGAAAAATGCTTAACTATTTTAATATACTAAAAGAAACAAACACGTGCCAAACTCAATCATTTTCACTTTTTCTTTTAATAGTCAAAGAAAAATATTATTATCCATTTTACATTTGATTTTCAATGTTGGACATAAACTATAAGCTTCTGTAATAAACTGGTCCCATCATATAACAATAACCATACTTTATTAAAAGAAACTCATGTTCTTTTGACTTTTAACGAAAACCTCCATATATTCTCTTATCTTTAATAACATTTTATATTGTCAAAATAAAAACATGAAATAATAAATAAACAAAAATGAAAATAAAAAATAAAATAGATTTTACCAGCGCACACAAAGCAATCACCTATCTTCCTACACACGCCACACTCGACAAAAACCAAAAAAATAAAAACCAAAAACAAAGTAGTAAATAATACAAAAAAAAAATTATTAAGTTTAAAACCCAGACACCATAATTTTACCGATTTATTTCTTAGTAAATCTCTTCTTAATACACTAAAAATAAAGACAAACCAAAAAAAAAAATTGTATTTCCAATTCTTTTTTTTTTAGCCTTGAGAACAGTGTATTTTCTGATTGTCCTACAAAATTGTTGGAAAGTTGAACATGAAAATGGAAATAAAGTATAAAAAATACTGTCGCTTTTTTTTGTTGCTTCAAAAAAATATACAATCGCGTAAAAAAGGAAATATTTCCAACACAAAAAAAAAAAGAATTCACTGAACTGGGACAAAAATTATCCTCCGCAAAAAAAAAAATTGAATATCAGAAAGTATGTCGTGCGCTAAAGGTCCACCCGAAGTTCACGCTGATCGTGTGGTAATTTTTTGTTTTTTTTTAGTTTTGGTTTTGGAAAATAACACATTTATAGAATATTTTTACAGTCCTTGTGGTTAATATGGTTATCAGTGATCGTATTTAAAATAAATAACTTGGAATTGTGTTAAAGTCAAGCTTAATCGTATTATAAAACAATACAAAAATATTATTTACTTTTTTTTTTGCTTTTAGTGTTGGTTCTTGGATAGATTATTATCAGTTTATCTTTGTGCTAAAGAAGTACATTTTATGGAGCGTAAAATAATAAGAATTTAATTTTATCGCGAATAACATAAATTCTGAGCCTCTTAAAAGTCGAATTATTGGGGAATTGAAAGTTTTTTCATATTATTCTACTATTTTAACGTTTGTGTATGAGTTAGTCACGTTAGCAGTTTCACTGTACTATTAGTGACTTTTAAATAGTCTTGATATTTCTAATAAATTGTTTAGTTTGATTTTTCTCAAAATGTTGGGTGGTAAAATCCCCAAAGGTTCAAAATGATGGTAATTTGTAATAATCCGACGACTAATAAAATCGCTTTTATGTGGATATCTTTTCGAAATGCTGCAAGAATTTTATGCAGTAAGCACTGCATATTACCAGTATGACAAAAATCGATTTAATTTGGTATTTTCACCTCTAAAATGATAATTGAAAATTTATTTAAAATTCGCAATACCATTGTTGCAATTATATTGTAAAACTTGAATTATCTCGTAATATAAAATTGGCACTTTTAAATTAAATTAGTTGTATCGTAGTTCTAATTAATAAAATTACATACAACATACCATAATTTTCTGCCATATACATACATATATATTATAAAAATTTAATTGATATTTCCCTTTCCCCATCCCCATACATTTTTCATAGCAGTTTTGCCAATAAAATATGTATAACAAAATTCAATAAGAAATTCTTCAAAACACGTCACTTAAAATTTCTCACATCTAATATTTTTCATAATTTTTTGCATGTCTAACTTTCAAAGAATTCCTCAAGATATTGAAGAAATATCTAATAATTCTTCAATATCTCATGAAATTTTCATATGGAAAAATATTCTCATTCTAGAAATACTATACATAATCTCACAAAACCTATCAATGAATTCTATTAATAGACACACAAACTGCGCAAATCCAGAAACAAAAAAAGAATGAGAAAATAAATAATAGAGAAACGTTTAGTATAAGTCAGGTTGGCCGAGCGGTCTAAGGCGCCAGATTTAAGCTCTGGTTCTCAATCGAGAGCGTGGGTTCGAACCCCACACCTGACAAATATTTTTTTTTTTTTTACTTTAAATAAAATTTTTTTTTTAACTTTAATTAAAATAAAATAATTTTTAATTTTTTCCTAGGTTAGATTTCAGGGTTTTGTGAAGAAAACAAATTTGTTTTCTGGTAACCGGAAGAGCGTAGAAATATCTGATAAATAATATCTGATAAACGTTTGTTCACTTGGTAAATGGATGTTCATAAATTATTTTGTATAATATATTATCTATCGTTAAGATTAAGAAGATTTTAATGCGAGTTCTTAAAAATAAAGATAGCAATGAAGATAAATAAATTTTGATAAAAATTTCATTATTGATAAGACATTAATTATTGATAATAAAAGAAACCTTTTAAAAACTGTTAATATTCTTTTAATAAACTGTTAATATTTTATTTCTACTTTTACTTAATTAGTAAATGATATGTGATAACATTTTTAAGTGTGTCTAATTATAAAGTTTAATGTTTAATTTTGTACAACTATGTATTCCTGAAATTTTTTAATTTTGTAGAAGTAGCGAATTGTGTTAACTTATAAATCACAACTCTATTAGAAGGCTATATTATAAAGTTTATATTTTAGCGAATATCGAATTCAAAGTTGAATAATTATTTGTACAGCATATAGAAAACATCAAATTGTCGAATTATGACAATTATCGTTTTTAGAATTATTACGCTTTATAATTGAAAATAAATTAAAGAAAGTATATTTAGTTTAAAACGATAGCAATGAAAATAGTATTGTGTTATAGGCTGAAAATTGAGTTGTCATCAGTTTCCATTACAATACAAGCGTTTAAGTTTTATCGACATTTGAAGTAAATACTAAATATAAGCGAGACGACCTTCATACTGGAAATATATAAAACAAATTCATTTAAAATTACATAAAAAAAATTATTATTTAATTACTCTTATTTGTTTTGTATGCGGAAAATTAGGGTTTTCTTTGTTTTAAATCTGACAATAAAAACCTAATATTTAAGTAATTAAAACCTTAAAATTATAAATTATTTTCATGTTAATTATTCAAACTGAAAGTTTGTTTCTAAAATAAAGTTTTATATATTACAGTCAATTAGATTTTTTTTAATTAAATAACTGTTAATATGGTATTGAAATGTATTGCAAAGTACAAGGTTCATATAAAAAGTTCTGAACCTAACAATGTCACTATTTTTATCTACTTCAAAAGTTCAGTTTTTTGGCAGTTGGACATACATAAGCATAATTTTCTATTATTCAGTTACAACCAAAATAATAAAAGTGACATACAAAGCAATTTATTGAAAACCCAATTTGGTCAACGTACCCAGTTGGGAAGTAGTTAGACCTGTTTCAATAGGAACTTAACTAAATATACATAGTACTAGAAAAAAACCAAATATAAAAATATCCAGCTCAAAATATTACAGAAAGTAAGGTATGCTATAGCATAGATTTTTTTAAATTTTAACTAGAATTCAATGCATGTTATTAACTGAAAGCAATTTTTCTTAGTTTAAAAAAATGGGCCCTTTTTCTTAAATTGTAGTTTAATATCCCAATTTTCCTGTTAGCTAACTCTAAATTAACAAAAGAATCTAGGACCTTTATAGAAATGTGACCGCAAAATACTTATCCATACAAATTTGAAACTAGATTCTGAACTAGTTCCTCTATACTAGCTTCTAGATACACTTTGATAACGAGATTCATAACTAGTCTATTTATATCAATCTGGTTACTAGTCCCAATGTAAGTAGGCAAAATTATAGCCAAATTTGTTGAAAGACTATTTAATCATGAAACGTTAATGGAAATTTTAGTATTTTAGATATTTTGTCTCAGCAAAAAGTTTTTTAAAAGGCTCAATTATTAATAAATAATTTAAATTATTGAATTATTTATTTATTATTATTATTATAAAATATTGAAGTTTTTGAAGAGTTATATTGAAGTTTTTGAATACAGATTTAATCTGTAATCTTTATTACAGATTAAAAATTAAATAAACCAAAAAATGCAAATGCTCATTAATATGTGCTAAACGCTTTCATTTTTTAAATAACACTCGTATTTCGTATTTAATTGTATTTTTTTTTTTAATAATTACTAAATTGACTATAAATATTTGTTTTATAGCCAGCTATTACATATTTTGTATAACTTTAATATCTAGTAAACTATAACTATATGTTCTTATGGTGAAAATAAACACTCAACCAATAATTATTTATTTATTTATCAAATAACATTTCATTAAATTACATTATTTTCGAAATAAAATTGACAAAATTAAATATAAATTCCAGTATTTTTATTATTATACAAATAAAGTAATAAATTATTTATCATTATACAAAACTAATTATTTATTTTATACACAACAATCAGGTTCATTAATCATTTGATTATAACTTCCAACTATTTTTCCATAAAAAAGAATTACAATAATATTTTAAATAGCAATTTCGATTTAACATTAAAATTTTTGGTTTTTATTTTTTTTTGGTCGGGGTTTCATTTTAATTAATCCTATGAACCAACCACACAATTACGCATCCAAATTCATCCTGCGGGTAGTCGTTATATATATTCACGTAAAAAACTAATATTTTTATAGAATAATTGTGTCTCTAGGGACTATATAGGATTTTAAGGATTTTAATGTAATTCATGCCCTCATATGATGCACCATAACAAAAAATCCAATTTATTCAAAAACCAGTATAAATAAAATAAAATTTATTTACTTGTTCAATGATAATTTTTCAGCTATATGGAAATTATATAACGTATCTGTCAATTTGTGATGACCTATCACAGCTTCTCTATTATTTTTTTTTATGTAGTTATAAATAATAATTTTAACTAAATTTATTTCATTGAACGAATCCATAGACATAAAAATATTGGATGAAAATGTAAATATTATTCAAAATTTCATTTAAATTATTGGTGTGGTATATGAATTTTGGTTATGAACAGTGATTTATTTAATGAATAATTGATGAATTTGTTATTTTGTTATGTTGGATAGTAAATAAGATTTATGCAAAATGGGGGAAAATATTTATATATATATATATGTAGAATTAATGATCATTAAATTTATGGATGTGTACACTGATAAAAAATTTATTTAATGGTTAAAGTTTAATTTAGAAAAAAGTAATATTAATAAGTTATTGTATGAAAATTACTTGGTTTAAAATTATATGGCTTCATTGTCAAAACAAACATTTTAAACTAAATTTTAGTTAAATAATTCTTAAAGTTTACAATTTAATGGTAAAATTTAGTCTGAAGTTAAATAAGTTTTATGCAACCGAAATATGTGTATATTTATAAAATAAAATAATGATTTCTAATTCATAATTTTCTATGAATTTTGACAGTTTCTAAAATGTATTTTGCCAGCATAAAATGTAGGTATATTTTAATATTTAGTTAAAAAAGTAATTTAAATGACAAGATAATTATAAATTATTTAATTTATTTTTTAAATTATCTTCATAGTTTAGTGAAATATACTGGTATATAAATACTGGTATTTAAAAGTTTTCTGTTATCAACGGAATTGCCCGAATATAGCAAAATATTAATTCAAGTGCTTAAACGAATGGCTAAAAATCACACAAGCCAATTCAAAAAAGATATTAAGTTTTAGTAGCGTTCGTATATAATATTATTGGCAGTTTTAAGTTACTGAGTTTAATTGTTCATTAATTTTTTGATGATAGTGAACTATATATTAAAAATTTAATTATATTTGTTAATTTAATAATTACTTGTATAAATGATATAATTATTTTTTTTGTTTATGAGATCAGATATAAAAATCTGAGTACCACAAGTCAGTTTAATTTCTAATTAAATTTAAAGAAACATTATTAATATGCCACGTTTTCCAAAACAACATTTTTCAAGTTTCACTGTATTAAAAAATTTGTATTTGTTTTGAAAAACAGTATATATACTCGTTTGAAAATTTGTAATTGTTCCGGAAAATATTGTAATGGTTTGCAAAATTTGTTAATTGTTTTGAAAGGCGTTGTAATTGTTCTGAAAACAATGTAATGGTCTTAAAAACATTGTAATTGTTTTGAAAAATATTGTAACGGTTTTAAAAACATTTGATGGTGTTAAAACCGTTTCAATTGTTTTGAAAACTTTGTAATTGTTTTTAAAAACGTTGTAATTGTTTAGAACAATGTTGTAATGGGTTGAAAAAAGTTGTAAGTGTTTTGATAAATGTTGTAATGGTTCTGAAAAACCATGTAACAATTTACAAAAACGTTGTAATTGTTTTGTAAAATATTTTAACGGTTTAAAAAATGTTTGTTAGTGGTAAAAACGTAGTAATTGTTTTGTAAAACGTTGCATTTGTTATGAAAAACGTTGTGATTGTTTTGAATTACAACGTTTTTCAAGCCATTACAATAATTTTCAAAACAATCACAATGTTTTTAAAAACAATTAAAATATTTTAGAAAACAATTACACCGTTTTAAGACCATCAATCATTTTTCAAACCGTTACAATATTTTATAAAACAAGTACAACGTTTTTTAAATTATTACATCGTTTTTCAGAACAATTACAACATCTTTGAAAACAATAACAACGTTTTGAAATCCATTACATAATTTTTGAGAGCAATTACATGGTTTTTTAAAACATTTACAAAGTTTTTCAAGTCATTACAATTTTTTTCAAAACATGTATAACGTTTTTAAAACAATTATATCTTTTTTAAAAACAATTACAGTATTTTTCAAAACATTTAGAACGTTTTCAAGCCATCATAACTTTTTTTAAAACAATTACTACGTTTATAAAAACATTATAACGTTTTTCGAAACAATTACAACGTTTGTAAAACTAGTATAACGTTTTAAGGATAATTACAACATTTATCAAAACATTTTCAACGTTTTTCCAGCCATTACAACATTTTTCGAAACAATTACGTTTTTGAAAACAATTACAACGTTTTTAACACCTCGACAACGTTCTTAAGAACAATTACATTTTTCAAAACATTTACAACGTTTTGCAAGCACTTAAAACATTTTTCAAAACAATTACAAAGTTTTACAAAACAGTAATAGTTGAAAAATTTTTATTATTGTTCAAAACAATAATAACACTTCTTCAACTATTACATCGTTTTTCAAAAAAATTACAACAATTTCAATTGCATTATTTTTAAAACCATTACATCGCTTTTCAAAGCAAGTACATTTTTGAAAGGATTAAATTTACAAAAAAAATTGCAATATTTCGCAGCCATTACATTGTTTTTCAAAACGAGTACAACATTATCAAAACAATTGCAACGTTTCCCAAACCATTCAATCGTTTTTCAAAACAAATACAACATTTTTTAAACTATTACAACGTTTTTAAAAGCAATTACAATGTTTTACAATTCATTGTAACGTTTTTTAAAACAATAACATCATTTTTCCAAACATTAGAACGATTTTCAAAACAATTACAACGTTTTTAATCCCATTACATCGTTTTTGAGAACAATTAAAATGTTTTTCAAAACAATTACTTTTTTTTTAAAAATAATTACAACGTTTTACAAAACAATTACAACGATTTTAAAACCATCAAACATTTTTCAAACCGCTACAATATTGTTTAAAACATTTAGTACGTTTTTTTTAAAATTATTACATCGTTTTACAGAACCATTACAACTTTTTTCAAAACAATTACAATGTTTTTCAAAGCAATTATATACGTTTTTAACACTATCAAACGTTTTTCAAACCGTTACAATACCGTTACATTTTTACAACCATCAAACGTTTTTCAAACCGTTACAATATTTTTCAAAACAATTATAACGTTTTTCAAACCATTGCATCGTTGCTCAAAACAATTACAGCGTTTAACAAAACCTTGCAACGCTTTTCAGAATAATTACGTTTTTGAAACCATTGCAACTTTTCTCAATCCATTACATTGGTTTTTAAAACAATTATGTTTTTAAAACCATTACAACATTTTCAAAACAACTGAAACGTTTCTTGAATTACAACGATGAAGCATTACATCGTTTTTCAAAATAATTACAACGTTTTTGCAAACGGTACAACGATTTTCTAAACAATTACAACGTTTTACAAACCATTCCATCGTTTTTCACAACAATTACAACAGTTTTTGCAACGCTTTCCAAAGCAATTACAAAGTTTTTCTTACCTACATTTCAACGTTTTTCAAAACAATATCAAGGTTTTTCAATCACAAACATTTTATTAAATATCGTGTTAGTGTTAATTTAAATTTCAGTTTTCAGTTAGTGTTAATTTAAATTTTCTTTATCCTTTTCATAATAAACATAATATTTTTTTCAGTGTATTTCCTTTAATTTTAACAAATTTACATTTACTGTAAGCTAACCAAATAATGCAATAAATCCAATATTTCTGTCAGTTAATTTGAATAAATGACAATAACAAAACGACTAAAAAAAACATAAAATTATATAATCAACCTATAATATATAATTTTGACACAATATTTATTACCCTTATAAAATAATATCACAGAAAATAAAAAAAAACCACCCTTCAAATGATATATACATTGAAGAAAACCACCTTGCTCATTTTCCATTTTATTTATTCATTTACGATATAATCACATTCCTGCTGTTTTACTCTTCTATACATATTTAGGTGAACCACTCATTAAAATCTATGTATACAATTTTTCTCCCGCTCTTAATATTTTCTTGCTGTGTCAAATTTTTGAATAAAATTTTCCAATTTTATATCATGTTGTCTACATGTTGTATATTACGAAAAAAAGACTTTGTATAAATTCATATGTATATGACGACTGACATCTGTCAACAATTTTGTTAAAATATAATTCAAATATGTATAAAATATTAATACGCCCGGGTATATATTGTGTCAACAATTACGCTTCTGTACACACATTTTCATATATATCTATATGCATTTTCTAGTAAAAAACAAAAAGGTCATAATTGCTGTCAAAATATAGAAAATCCCATCAAAAAAAAAAAATATTAATATACATATAAATAAAATCTGAATAAATGAATTTATTCACCCTTCGACATATTTTTTTACGATATAAAACTAAAATATTTACATGACAGATATAAACGGATACATAAAAATGTTTAACAAATGATTTCAATTATAGAAAACATTTTTACTGTGCCTCTTTTATTTTATTTTTTTTTTTGTATCACGGTTGGTTTGTTATAAAAAGGAAAATTTATTACCTTTTGATAGCTTGTCAATTTTCCGAGAAAAAAAGGCACAAATTTTCTGTTTTTTAGGGTACATTTTTTTTTCAATTTAATCACACAAACAAAACTAAAATTAATCCTTGTTAAAATGGAATATAATGGAAAGAAAAATGGGGAAAATTTAAATTTTTTTTACGATATAAAACTAAAATCAAATTAAAATATTAAAAATGCATTTTTACTTTGAAAAATATATTCTTAATACAAGTAATTTTCAAAAAATCACGAAAATTGTTCTATAAATCTTTTATTACAATTTTTTTTAAAGATGCATGGAAATTTTGGGTTAAAGAATCATTTTCTTTTTCCAATTTTGGATATATATATTTTACAGATTCTGTTTATAGACGAATGTTTTAAATTTATTGGGTAAAATCTTGGAAAATTATAATAAATTAAAAGTTTTAAAATATAAATTTATAGAGTGAAACTGGTAAACGATAAATCTTTTTATGTTTTTAAATTTAAAAAAAAAAGAAAAAAATCCAAAAATATTTTGAAAAAAAGAAATAATGTAAAAATGTTTAATTGTGTGGCAAGAAGAGATAGTGATAATTTTTTTTTTAATTTTCATGTAATTTGTTTAAGGTTAACAAGATATTATGTTGCAGTAATAAATTATTTAAAGAAAGTTTTGAAACAGACCGAAAAGTTGATTTTAAAAGAAAAGTTGTATTACGAAAATTGGAAAAACTTATGAACGACAATAATATTTGTAAAAATTATGAACTTTCGATAAATTAGAAGGATTATATCTTTAATTTTAGGTGTAAATATTAAATTAAAGTGTTTAATTTCCATTTACAATTCGTCAGTCTGCACTCTGATAAATCAAAATTTCTCAAGTCTGACAAATCATCAGTTATTTAATTTCTTAAATTGACCAGCTACAATGCCAATAACTTTCCTGGAAAATATCTTAACAAATTTTAACCTAAATTGAAGAAATATGGTCCAAGATTTTTGAAGGACAATTTTATTTAGTAGTATTTAAATAACAATTTCTGTCGAAATTTTACTGATTTATTGTAGCACCTAATTAAGGTTAATTTCGACCAAAAATTCAAAACCGACCTAAAATTCTGAAATTAGCATTTAATACAAATTTTGTTTCACGAAAAATTCTCAAATACTTTCAACAATTCATTAACAAAAAAAATTTTCTAAATTCGTTTTTATGTTAAATCTTAAGTGGAGTGGAATGAAAATATTTTGTCATTTTCTCAATAAAATAATTTTTTTTTTTTTAAATTTTGTATTAAAAAATATCTATACATAAATATATAATGTCTTAACTAATTGCACACCTGTCAGCTATGTATCTTGTTAGTGTCACATTTATAATGACATTCTGGCATGACTGCATGTCACCATATGTGAAACACTTAAGCGCTACTTCACCATTCAAAATATATATCACAGTAAGTAATAAAATTATCCTTCTTTATAGATTTTTCTCGCTAGATTTATAGTAATCGTAAATTTTTTCAGATTTTTATTTTAATTTTTTCACATCTTTACGAAGTGTCAGTTCAAAATCTATTTTACAGAAAAAACTAAAAACATACTGAATTAAGTGATTAATACCATTAAAATTGGATTATGTTGTAAAATATAAAAATTCCAACTAAGAACACATTAAAACATAAAATTTATGATAATATTTGAGTAATTTTGTTAAAACTGAAATAGAAAAAAAAACCTAAGACTAATTAATATTAATAAAAAAATATTAATGTATAACATAAATATTTTAATGTTCAAAAATTTTTATATAAATATCAGATAGGAAAACTATTTTAAATAATAAATAATTTAGAGTAATATTAATTTTAAAAAGAGTATTTATTAGATATTTTTCATAAAAACTTTCATAAAAAATCTAATAAAATTTTTTTCTCACTGGGAGCTGCGGACGATAAATTAATAGTTTTCTTAGAAATATTTTATAGTATTTTAGACAAATTTTTTTGATTAATTTAAGAAAATATGAATAAAATATGACGAAAATAAACTAATTTAAAATTTAATTTAAATATTATTTTGACATAAATATGCTAAATTAACTTATCACAATTCTCTCGCCCAATAAATAATTTTAATAACATTAATAACTGATGGGGATTACTAATTTTTATTTTCTATACAATTTTCTGGTGAAAATTTTTGTTTTTTTTTAATGTGCAAATTTCCCTGATTATACTTTCTTTAAATTATAATTTATTTATTTATTTATTTTTTTTTCTAAAATTTTAACTACAATTAGAAAGTAATTACAGTGTCTAAACTGATTTATTATCATTTCTATTTATCATCTTGATAAATTACTATTTTTGTGTGCATGCCTTATTTTTATAAATATTTTTTTTTATTTATATGAATTTTATTTTGCACATATCTCACGAATACGATATAATTATGCTATATTTTTATTTTGTAGAAAAAATAGTGGATTTTACCTAGTTTATTAAAGAAATTAACCATAACTATAAATTTTTCAAGTAAAATATGGCATCGAACTATGAAGAAATAATTATTTCAGAATAATTTATAGATTTATTACTTAAATAAAAAAGAATGCGAAAAAAAAAAAATGTTTACTACATTTTTATGTAATTAAATCTTAAAGTTATTAAGTAATTAAAAATCACTATAAAATAAAAAAGAGAATTTTTCCAATTCGATCATTACAACATTTTCTTTTAACGATCATTATACATATATATTTTAAGTATTCTATAGTTTTCCGTCATCTTTCAATTGCTATAAGTGTATAATTAAAAATTTATATACTAACAATTACCACACCTCAGTAATCAGACCTAAATTAGGTAGAGACAACTATTATATTATGTTTATGTAATAATTTTGTAAGTAATGTTAATGACAATTTTTTCTAATTTATTCAATAAAATTTTTTAGTTAAAATAAATTCTGTAAAATTAAAAATATTATTTTTTGCACAAATACATATTTCATTTTATTTTGTAAACGGATCTTCCTTAATAATTTTAGGTGCGGCCCTTCGAGGTATAATTGTAGATGCCTCAGTAAAAAAATTTTTGATAAAATGAAAATGCTGGAAACATAATAATAAACTAAAATAATTTTAAATATTATTGCTTTCAAAGGTTGGAAATTACAAAAATTCTAACCCATAAGAAATGTATTAATTCTAGTCATACTGTGTGGTAGACTATTACTAAATAGTAAAAGTAATATATACTAGTCTTTATAATTGTACCCCCAAGAAAAACAACATGACTATCAGCTGAACTGTCAACATTTTTTTTAAGAATTTGGTCTATTGTGTCGTTTTGATTTTATTACTTTGTAGGTGGCTTTAATAACTATAACTTCACAAAACTATAAATAACATAAAAGTCTTAATTATTTGTACATTATAATATAAATTTTAAGAATATTTAAGCTTAAAAGCAATTAATCAGGATTTATAAAAAAATAATTACTAAATGAACACATTTTTTGGCAAAAAATTTTCATTCTAAAAACTACTGTCAAAATTAAGTTTCACAAGAAATAAAACAACCGATTGAACATAAATTAAAACTATTTTCTAGTAAATATTTATATACATTTACATTCTTTTTAAAAAAAAAAAAACTATAATTTCACTAAAACGTCAGCAAATTAATTTTCATTTTATATTTTACAAAAAAAAAAAAAAACAATCTACTTTACTAACTTTTCCACTATATTTTCTTTAATATAAAGTCTCGTGATAATTCACCACATTTTCTTAAATATTTTTAATTATCTAATAAATTAAAAATTTAACATGAAAATATTTTCATTTTTATAATAATTTTCTTCGCCTTTATAACATTTTTACATATATTTTTTTTTTTTCTGCTTTGCAGGAAAATTATTTTATCAAAATGTCAAAAAAAAAAAAAAAATGTTCATTCTTTAAGAAATGAAGAAAATATTATAAAAAACAAGAAAATTATTCATTTTGATTAAAATTAATTTATATTTCCTTCGAGTTTTTCTTTTTTTTTTTTTTGCTGTTTCGGAAAAATTTATTGTCAAAATGACCTTAAATTATAGTCAGGAATTTGAAGGATTTCGTATGGCAAGTTTTTTTTTTTTATTAGGCCTTGGGAGTGGGTTAGACGGATAATTTGTTTCTTAGAAATTTATTTTTTTATTTTTCTTTAATTTTAATCTACTATTTATATATAAAAAAATGTTTATGCTCGTGAAGCTTCTAAACATTGTTAGTCGTTTTGTGACTAATCAAATAAATTTCCGCAAAATGAAAAACAATGAAGTAAAAGTGTGTTTTTCTTTTTACATTTTTTGTTTTTTGTGTCATAAATTATTTTATATTTTTATTTTTTTGTCTAATTTTTCACAATTTTTTCACAATTTTCATTTCATTTTTTTGTTTTTTTTTTTTTTGTTAGTGGGTGATTTATTGAAAAATAAAAATGTTATTTTGTGCTGTCATGATGTATAAATTGTTATGACATCAAATTAAAATTAATTTATTGTTAGGAATTTATATTTTTATTTATTTGTTTTTATGTTTTTATTTAAATAATAAAGAACGTTTAATACTTTCGAAAATATTTATTAAAAAACTATCATAAATTGAAAATAAACTGGATAGTTTAGTAGAAATTAGAAATTCTAAAAAACTTGCTTTTCAAATAAATCGATTAAGTTCAAAAACATATTTCATGACATTTAGTTTCACAAACTATATAAATCTAGTCTTATAATACTATATTCTAAAGTTCGCAACTGTAACAATATTCCATTTCATTTCAGCTATATAAAAAGGAGCGAAATAAATCAGTACTGCAATAAATTAATTTATTTTAGTAAATTTTAAATGTCTAGAAAAATGCACATTATTCTAAATCAGAATGATAGAAAATATTATTTTTTGTACAAATACATATTTCATTTTATTTTGTAAACGGATCTTCCTTAATAATTTTAGGTGCCGCCCTTCGAGGTATAATTGTAGATGCCTCAGTAAAAAATTTTTGATAAAATGAAAATGCTGGAAACATAATAATAAACTAATAAACTAAAATAATTTTAAATATTATTGCTTTCAAAGGTTGGAAATTACAAAAATTCTAACCCATAAGAAATGGCTTAGAATTTTTAAAGTTCTGCTGAAATCTTTTAATGATTTTCTAATGAAGCTCTGAAAGATTAGAAGAACTATTTGACCAAAGATCAAAAGGACCATTACTTAACATTAAATATGAACACGGTTCCAAATTGAAGTTTAATTTTTCAACTTTAAAGATTTGCATATATATCCTTACTAAAATTAATTGAATTTTTCATAGTAAGAGATGACTTCATTTTCTAAAAATTTTCAATAGAAATTTAAATTTTGTAGTTTAGATATACCTAACTGTCATGTGCTTACATTTTTAACGTTAATGTAGAAATAATGTGGCTTTTTGTTTTCGGACCAGACTTTTTGGCCAATATAGTATACACGAGCGGTTTACTATTATTAAACATGAATAATTTGTAGTTTATTGTAGGCATTCTGACAGAGCGCTGTCCCACAGGTCACAGGCAGAGATGGAAAATATTCTGCACTACTATACGACTGAAAAATGATATTTCCTTTTTTTTTACAGATCACTGGGTTTGATTACAGAATTGGTTGGACAACTTGTTTCAATATAATTTTAATTTACTGCACTTAAAGATTGCTAATTATCAAAAAAAAAATTTATTTACTACACTTTTCATAAATATATTTTTTAATTATATAGCAAACAATTAATAATTAAGAAAATTTTCGATTTTTGATTACAATTAAATTGTCTGATGATGTAATTTATTTTTGTAGGTTTTGATGTAATTGCTATTTAATTATATATATTTACAATAAACTTTACAAAATTACAAAACTTTTATGATGCATTTCAATTAAATTTTCATTTAGATTATAATTATTTTGGTATTTATTCAAACTGGAATTTCTTATTATCTAATACTACTAATTTCCAATTTCTAAAATAACATACTTAAAAATTCTATCAGAAATATAATACTATATATTATATATATCATTTAATATGTCTAAACAAATTAAAATACTAATTCTCTGGCTTATATCTTTACAGAAGAAGATTTTATAATATCTTATTCAATTCATGCATTTTATACGAGTACATATAATTTTGTGGTAAATAAGCATTGTTCTGAATATTCTATTTATTCATTCAATTTAATTATTGTTCACACAAAGTAAAAATTTTTGTAATATAAATTTTCTACACTAAGTATAATTATTGAAGTGATCAAATTTTCCCAGTTAATTTCAAAATTTTGAACTAATTTAACTTTAATTTTACGTTTCCTTATCCTTTTTTATTATAATCTAACAGAAACATACATTATTTTACCATTTTATTTATAACAACTCTTCACAAAAATATATATATATCCCCGTAGAATTTACGTTAAATTCAAAATCCTTATTTTCTTTCCTGCAACAACTATACTAAATTACATAGACGAAATGTCTGTCTAAAAAAATTTTTTTTCATATGCAATAAGGTATAAAAAATGCACAGAAGCAAAATTTTTACTTTTGGTATTTAGTTATGTTTAGAGAAAATTATTATATGAATTATGGTTAGTGAAGTATCATATATATTTATATATAAAAATAATTTTGTGGTCATAAATCACAGTAAAAACATAACATTTTAGATCTTTTTTATTTATATGGATTAAAGTTCTTTCTGATATCACATAAATATATATATGTATTTTTGAGATAATTGCATGGATATGTTGTGTATATATGTGAAAAGTTTTCATCATATTGTTTTACTCTTTTGTCTTCATATCATTCCTGAAAATAAAATATAGAATAGATTTATAGAGATTTCTGACATCCTGGATGTGTGTTCGTATTGCATTTGTTTTGTCTAAAATTTATTGTTTTCTATTCTATTAGCTATAGATCTTTTAAGGGTTATATATTAGTTAAACAAAATGAATTATATATTTTTGATTTAAAATGATACCATTGAGAATATGAACATTCAGTTAGATGCAGGAAATCTTATAACCAGGGATGGTCTAAGTGGATTAGTAATTGAGTAATTTTTAAAATAATAACATATCATATGAAATTAAAAATGTTTGGCTCATTATTGGTATTCTGACAGAGCACTGTCACTGAAAGAATTAATTAATATGCAGGTAAAATTAATGCATGTACTAAATTTTGTAACTACTGTGGAACTGATATTGGAAGGTTTTGGCAAATTTCTAATAGAGCACTATCACAATTGCCACAGTTTCTAGCAAATTTCTGACAGATTCTGGAAAGTTTCTGACAGAGTATAGCCAGATTCATCTCAGTTTTTGGCAATTATGTGACAGAAAAAAAACCATAGTTTTTTAACCATAGTTTTCCGTACTTGAAATTTAAAAGCTCTGAGTTAGTTTTTACAGAAGTTAACAAAATTTTGAGTATACCGTATTGGAAATATTACTTTTACTCCTAAAAAATTCTCTGTATTTGCCTTGGATATGACACTGGGATTTACAAATTTTTGAAGTATAAAACATTCTAATATTTTGATCTTGATGATGACATTTCTACCAATTTTACCTTCTCTTTTACTACTAAAATACATTAATTTTCTGCAAACAATTCTTCAAAAATTGGGCGGTACAAGCAGAATACAAAAATATTATATAACATTGAAATATGTACATATAATTTATGTATACACGCCATCAAGTCATAGAATATTTGATTTTTCATTTTTCATGACAAGAAAAATAATAAATGCATTATAAAGAAAACATTAAAGAGAAAATTAAAAGTGCAAAAAATAAAAAAAAAATAAAAAGAAGAAGGAAAATAAAAAAATGTGAAAAGATTTATTGTTTTGTTTTGTATGTCATAAATTTTCATATACGTTTTTAAAGATAAAAAAAAATTGCTGGCATTAAAACATTTCTATACCTTTTTTTTTATACAATAAAATATATTACATCTTTTCCGATTTATGACAGTACTGTCAAGTACAGGAAATGAAAATGCAACAAAAAAAAAAAAATGTCAAATGAAATTTGTTATTATGCTTTTGTTTTTGTTTAATAAATTGGCGAAAATGATTGCATAATAAATTTATAATTTCTTATATGGCTACACTGTTATATGTTCATGATGAGTTTTTTAATTAAAAAAAAAAACATTTGAAAATTTGTAAGACTGTGAAACGTTTAGCAGACAAAATAGCTAATATGATTTAACGAGGAATGACTTTTTTATTAAAATTTATTGAAATCTTCTTAATCACTGTTTAACCTGAGAAAATTTATAAATATGTCGGACGTAAATTGAACCAAATTACCGCCAGTCATCTAAGGAAAACTTAATAATTCCATTTAATAATTCAACTCTACGTAAATTTAATAGTCAATTTTTCTCAGTGTAGGCTATTTGGTAGCTACCAAACAAATTTCTTCTTCTTTCGAATAGGCACGACTTAATTTGAAAACTTCCAAAATTCAACTATGCAAAAATCTACTTCAAATTCAGATGGTATCCTTACAGGTAAAGGATTTAACCAAATAAAATTTTTGCAATAAAAGTTAAAATCTTTATATTACGTATAACGTGATCATTCAGATTAACTTTTTTGTTTTGCAGTTTTAGCAACCATATTTTTGGCAGTAATTTTGCTTGTCATTTCATTGCATCCTTTTTTTTGTGTTGGTTGTAATTAAATCCAACAAAAAAAACGGAACTGAGGTAAAATTCTTCTACCAAAAAAAAACAAGGATGAACCAAAATATAAAAGACATTAAATGCTATTAAATCTAACAAGGTTCTTCTATTTTTTTTTTATATTAAATGGTTGAACAATTTTTTTTTGATATTATGTGTGTGTGTCCAGAATGTCCATAGTAATCAGTAAATTAAACTCACTTCATAAAACGAAATGGTTTTTATTTTTTATTTTTTATTCCAGTGTTCTGAGTCCTTTTTATGTTTTTTTTTTTTACATTAAAATAGGTTGGTGATAAAATCTTATGACTATTATAATATGAAAACTTAATCTGACAGTTTTGAATTTTTGTGTTCCAGGGAGTGGATAACAAAAAAAAAACAATCTTTCTTCTTTTTTTTTAATGTGTTTTAAAAGCGCGGTGTTACTTTTTTTTTTATTGTATTTTAGAGTCCAGATTGATGTCGGCTGTTTTGCAGAATGAGTAGTATAACAACAACGATGAGATTGTGGTGAGTGGAAACACAAATCATTTACTAAAATATATAATAGGTAAAACCAGACGCAATATATTTAATGTCAAGGATTATCTACTACATATATAGGAATAAAAAAAAGGGCTCCCTCGTTATATTTTATGCTTTGTTGAAATTGTTGGTTTTTTTATTTTTTTTTGTGTGTGTTCTGGCGGATGAAATATGAGAAATGTTTTTTTTGTTTAAAAAAAAGCAGAGCACAATAAATTATTAGCAAGAAAAGTGAATTTATTGTTAACCGTATTCGGTAGCTGCGATATTCACTAATGTAAGTTGACACCTTAAGCCTACAAGGATTTTTTTTTAATGTTGTCGGTTATTTGTTTTTTTTTTTGCACTCATTGTGTTGTGCAAAAAATTATTTATAAACCCAAAATTTTTTAAAAGGGATTAGAAATATAAAAAAAAAAATAAAGGAAGAAAAAATTAGTTGATTTAAAAAAAAATTAGTGAATTATGGCTGAATTATAGTTGAATAATCTGTTTCTAATCATAAATGTTTCTGAACATTCTAATCTGCTGAGTAAGAAGTATCTTAATAAATTTGATAGTGAATTAATAAGGTATTTTTTAAAATTTATTTCGATACATAATTCTTTTGACTTAGCAATCGCATTTTGATCGATTTATTTTTACGTCTTTTCATGTAAAATTACAATTTTTTACTCCTTATAATAATTTTCTCCTTATAAGAACCGGAAATTATTAAAATAAGCAAATAGTACCCAATATAATGTACGAACTAAGCATTAATGTATATTCAATCAAATTGTTAAGCTTACTTATTAAGTAAAGTCAGTAAACTTATTGAAAAGTCTTGAAAAAGGGTTAATCACAAATACAAAATAAAAACTAATTCAATTACTGGAATGTTAAAGATTGTCCGTCTACAAATAAGATTTTGATTGCCATTAAAATGAAAATCAAATTCCAGCCGAAGTCAAATCCCATGACATTTTTTATCTATTACCCAAAATTTAAATCCTTATAAACTTCTAGGCAAATACATACGTTACCACCACACCCCAAAAAAAAAAAACCACACTGAAAAAAACTGCGATGTGATTGATGACAGGATATCAAGAATTGAACATTTTTATATATTTATTTATTTTATTCCTTTTTTTATTATTTATATCTGTATTATAATTCTTTATCATTTTGCACAATTTTTTATTGTCTTCTTTAACCCCAAAATAAAAAAAAGGATCCTATAGTTGAGACAACATTGTGAATTATCGCTTTATGTCAAAGAATTCACCATTTGTTTCCTTAACTTCTGGTGTTTTTTTCAACAAAAAAAAAAAAAAAAGAAGTTATCAATTTCTTGTCCTTATAACATTCTCCATCCTTAACACCCAAAAAACCCCTTTTCTTGCTCCATAATTTTCTTGCTCCATAATAAATATTTTTATACATTTGACACACATGCGAAACGTTTCATGGATATTAAAGATATAACTACAGAAAAAAAAAAATGGTTTGTCGCCAGGATTAAAATCGACATAATAATTCTTGTCTTTGTTATTTTGAAATGTTATTGCTTCTTCTTGTTTAAAGTTGATATGGGACCATCGATATCAGATGTCTTGAAAATTTCTTTTTATTTATTCCGAAATACAACAAGCAAAAAAAAAATACAGAAAAGAATGAAAATGAAAAAAAAGGTCTCGATTCCTTTAATGAGAGCCAATTTGTTTGTTGGCAGTTTTACTTTTGTGTCAATTTTTGCAGCTTTTTCATCCATTTTTGTTATAACTTTTTTTTTCCTTTGCATTTTTTACCCATAATCAAAAATATAAGATGAAACGATACACCAGACACAACTCTTTTTCAAATGGTTTCTTGAACTGCTGCTGTTAGATTGCTGTCAGTCAACCAAGAAGGAAAAAAAAAATATAACGATTTTTTTTTTTTTTTGTGATAAGAAACAGGATAAGAAAAAAAAAAACAGAGTTGAAATGCCTGGTGTCTTTTTTAATATTTGCCTTTTTTTTTTTTTACTTTTTTCTGATATTTTTCTGTGTGATTTGTGACAAGTACTTGCCAGTTAACGATGTGTCATGATAGGATTGTTTATTTTATATATTTTTATATTTATTTTTCTTCAATTGATATAATTTTTTTTTGCTTTACTCCTTTTCGTAATCTTATAATTTGTTGTTTTACTTGTTTTTCTTATAAAGGATTGTTTTTTCAGTATACACTCTTTTGAAAATACATAAGGGTCACTATTATATCAGTATGATAAATTGAAACATTTGTGGTAATGAATGGTGACCATCTGTAATAGAGTTAAAAATAAATCGAAAAATTTAAAGAGGATTTTGTTTAATGTCCTTTTTTTTTGTATAGAAAAAATGAAGAAGAAAAATTAATATATAATTTGAAATGTGATATGATGAAATGCAAATGTGAAGCAGATGAACTTTTCTGTTGTTTGAATTGATCAGAAAATCAATTTTCTCAAATTTTACCAGTGGATTCTTTTCAACTAAGGGAATATTTTGAAATATGAAATCTCAAAATCAGTAGCAAGAAAAATATTAAAAGTATAACTTTCTTTGCTCAGAATACAATCTAAACGATTCTTGTTTTAAGGATAGTCTTGTAAGGTTTTTATAGAGATTATTAATAAATAAATTTTATTCCAAAAGAGTAAAATTTGGTTCGGCCAAACACCGTCAAGGTGATCGCGTCAATTACCATAAATAGGAAATTTTCAAAATTTTATGTCGTTCGAAGCAGTTGACCCCATGGATGATAACATTCGATTATGTTTTGCGTCTAAAAATAGAAGATTTCTTAGAAATGTTTTTGCAGACACAACTATCTACCATATCATTTTTTAACGCTTTTTCAATTAAAAAACATTAATTTACACCAATTTGTAAGCGAACCCTATAGATTTATTATATGGAAAATTATGAAGGTATAATTTTATTTGTAGTCGAACCCCTATGGATATATTATATGCAAAATTGTGAAGGTAAGAAATAGCAACTGGAAATATCTAGTAAAAAATTATTCATTACAAAATGTCTTATTGAAAAAGTTAACTTTCTAGCTAAATTCCACAATAACGGGTAAATAATAGCAGATGACATAGAATTTCACCACTATTACTTTAATTATTCTAGATACTAATAAAAAAAACTATCATCAGTGTTTAGTAATGTATAACACCTCTGTATATAATTTACATCCTGGACAATAAATTTAACCTCTTCCTTTTTTCAAAATATGTTAAAAATTCTACAAAACAAATTTTTATTTTGCCCAAAACTATTAAATTTTATAAATAATAAAATTATACGTTAACATACAAAAAAATTTCTGTCTCTTTATATATTAGCAATTATCTTAACATAATTTACCATAGTCATTATTTTCCCTACAACAAAATTGTTTTTTATTTACCTCCCCATCCACAATGTACATACATATAATAAGGTCTACACCAGAGACCTAAAATAAAAACCTAAAATTTTGATGCAGTTAAATGTAATAATAGGTAATAAAAATAATTCTTTATTATTCGCCCACATTTATTATTTTTTTTAATTTACCCGCAGCATAATAAATAATTTTTTTTTTCTGTTAACATCTAATTTTCATGTAAATTCTTTTTTATGTTTTATATAACAAATATTTTATATTCCTTTCAAAAAAAAACTAAAATAAACCCACATCATAAGGAATATTATGCGACTATTCA
The DNA here is from genome assembly GCA_963932195.1 of Empis livida. Taxonomy (NCBI): domain Eukaryota; kingdom Metazoa; phylum Arthropoda; class Insecta; order Diptera; family Empididae; genus Empis; species Empis livida. Next base: position 15,842,679 of record OZ010649.1, read on the forward strand.
TCAAAATATCTGCCAATTATAATAAATATTAAGCGATAAATAATTATAGTTTTTGCGGCGCTAAACATCACCTTTACTATAATTATATAATCCAATAGATGAAGATAAAGGTATATAATTTGTGTATATGGTAAAAAAAAAAATATAAATAAAATAATGACAAAACGAATTTAAATTGCACAAATAATAGAGTACCAACAAAACAGCTCAAAAAAAAAAAAGAAACAGAAATGAATAGACGTCGCGTCGATAAAACTGTGAGCTGTCGCGCCCCTGAAATATTCTATATAATCTAATATAATGATTATACACATGTGAAATATTTAAGATTAAAATTATTTGTCCAGCAAAAAAAAAAAACGTTTTATTGTCACAAAAAATAGATTTGATCTAAAAGATAAATGATTTTTTAATACAATGAAAACGAATGCTTAAAAAGACTGAATGTCTTTATGTAAAATCATTTTATAATAAAATTTAATTATTTTATCATATTTCTTATAAATTTATATTTTTTTATACATAATAAAAACTTATTTTGCAAAATAAATAGACTTTTCTGCGCAAAAATAAGTATTTTCATGCAGAAACCAAATAGTTTTACCAAACAAATGCAATCTTTAATTTATTTTAGATATTTATGTCTTCAACCAAAATTCAAAAAAAAAACTTCCAAAATTTCGATTATTCCGGACAAAAAATGTTTTATTTATTGCACAAAAAATTGTTTTAGCCTTTTCAGCTTTTTCGTAGAACAATACTGAACAAAAATTAATAATAATACATAGTTATGAACGGATATATTTTATTTTGCAAATAACATAATAATAATATTTATGTTCAATTTTGAAAAATTATTTGGTGAAGTAAATTTAAAAAAACAAAACATGTTCATATATATTTGAAAAAAATATTGCAGAAGATACACTGTAATTTTTGGTCTTGTGATGATTTTATGAAACTAGGAAAATGTATATTTGAATGATGAGGCAGTAATGGAGTCTATTATATAGTTTTTCCATTTTGTATAAGAAATTACATATTATAAAAATTGAGGAATGATTAAATTATAAAACATTGTTAGTGGGAATTTTTACTAAGACTGTAGAAAATACTTGACTATAAGAAAATACTTTGTAGAAATAAAATAAATGTTAAAGAACTGCAACATTTTTAATATAAATATCATATAATTGATCATCTAGATTGATACACGTTTACATTTTCAATGCCTTAAGAAAAGAAATAAACATGAGCTAATTGAATAGAAACCGTAGGAACAAAACTAATTTCTGTTAGAAAAAATTTACAAAAACTTCTGACAAAATGTATATGCAACTTTTCTAAGCAAAAATTATGATTGTTTCGCAAAAATTTAATATATAACTTCAAGTGGATTTGTACCGATCTTTTTGTTTATATTTATCCTGGTACTTTTAAGACTACAACCAGTCACTCTCTATAGACAATTATAAAAGTTCATATTCATTCCTAATTTTAATTTTCTTTTCATTAATCAAAAAATTGATAATAATTCAATTTATTTAAATCAATTAAAGATATTTACATAATGTCAGAAAATGTCAATTATTTTCTTGCTTTTCTCTTTCACACCCAAACACAACCGTATATACACAACATATGTATACACAATATGTCAAATTGTCATGTTATGCCCACCTACCAAATAAATAACAAATAATATCAATTTTGACATATTCTTTGGAAATTATATCGTAAAATATAAGAGGATGAAAATTAAGGCGAATAATCTTTAATAATTTTAAATATATACGAAATCAAAAAAAAAAAAAAATATTTCAATAACAAAAATATCGAATAACTAAGCGAACTAGGGTATTGAAAAACATCGAATTAGAAAATTTCGAAACTAATTTGTTTATCAAAGGTTGTGTATATAATATTTTTTATCAAAATATTCATATAGTACCATTTTTTTTAATGTATATTATACAATTTTTTCGTATTTTCTGAGAATTACATTTGTTGGTTTTTTTAAATGGGTGATTTCAAAGATTCCTCCATTTACTCCTTCTTTATTCTTCTGAATTTCCAAGCAAAGTTTTCTTTGCTAGATTAATATTATTTGTCTCCACTCAGTTTGTTTCTAACCTTAATTCTTTTTTATCAAACTATCGAACAGTTGCAAAGAAGGTATTTGACGGTTTCTCCCAGATCTCTACATTACAACAAGAACCTTTCGAGTTGCATAATAATGTTTTACTCTTCTTAATTTACAAAAGCAATTTTCCTTACTTGCTTTATTTTACTTGTTTCCTTGAACTTTCCACTTGATTCCTTTTTTGTCGAACAGCTGAGCAGAGACATAGAGATGATTACATGGTTTTCCCAAGCACTTCCTCACATACTGTATCCTTTTTTTATAACGGACTGCCGAATTTGAACTTACAGAAGATATTATTCCAAGGATTTCTCCAGTTCGTACGGATTACCTCATAATGAAGTTATGTTTTCCCAATAAAATATTCCATTATCATAATTCCAGTGAATAAATTAAACTAATTTTTAGTCAAGGATAAAATGGAATTAGCATTACTTTTTTAAGGATTTTAATATTCGGAATTTGACTAATAATACCACAAAATTTCATCAAAAATATATTGTATATATTTCATACCCTATTTTTCTGTATTATTGATATTACCATGTCAATATTATATAAAATGTCGTTCATCATATGAATATGTTGAGATGTCAATATTTTATGACAGTTCTATATATACATATATTACTATATATTTTTTTACAAAATAATATTTATTATATATAATTTATAGTGTTATAGACAAAATTTGGCATGTTCCAAATATATATATATATAAATAAATATATTGTGATATATAAATTGATGGTCGGTGATCTAGAATTCATATTTTGTATTATTTTTTTTGTTTCATTGCTGTAGTGTGTAGTATATATGCAAATTATATAAAAGAAAATGTCAAAAGTTGAAGTATGTAAAAAAAAAAAGTATATATTGCTATAATATTGATAGATGATCTGGAAACACATGTGTATTTTCAAAATAATTTCTCTTTAATAAAACAATTTTATTTACAAAATAAATAAATATATATTTTGTTTATTACAATATTTAATATATTAAATATTTTACTATAAATTTATATTTCATTTTTCTTACTGAGAAATGAATATTAATGATTAAGTTTTTAGGAGGTTACACAAGTAAAATTATATGTGGTTTTGTTAGAAAAAGAGGGTGTTAAACATGTGTTAAATTATTTTTTTTTTTTTTTTTGTTTAAAGGCGTATTTTTATGACAAAATTTTATGAGTGAAATTATAGAAAATATACTATTTTGTATAATATTATATATATAAAAAAAAATAAATCGTATATTTTTGGCAGCTAATATGTTTTTGTTAGTCAATCTAGAAATATGTCAACATGTCTGATAAATGAATGATTGCTTTATGCTTTAATAACTTTAGAGGTACATATATATATACAAATAAAAATTGATTTTCATCAAAAATGAGAAAAAAAAAAATTAAAAACATTTTTATGACTTAATGGTTTATAAGTGACAGATTGTTGGGTATGTATATATAATAAATTGGATTAATTGGTTAGACATAGTGAATATTATTTTGTTGATATATTCAATTTTGTTATTTTATACATAAAAACATAAATAAAATAAATTATTACAAAATTGATTATTTGGGTAAATTTTTTAATGATGAATAAATTTATGATATGATTACAGCATGGTACATACATTTTTTATTTATGTTGATTAATACTTTTAAGGTTTTTTTTTCAAATTTTAAAAAGATAGCAAGAAGTTTCAATTTTTATACTATATTTGATTTTGGAATTTTAAATAATTAGGCTAACATGTGTAAACGTAGAAAAGGCTCAAAATTGTTTGGAATTCTCACACGGTTCATATCAGGGTATTGCCTCTTTTTCGTCAACACATCAATTTAAATTGAATAATTTGTTGTCATCAATTTATCTCTGTTAAGATAAAACAATTGCAGGACATGATATTAACTAAATCGGAGGAATTAGCTTTCCTCGTCCTTAAAATCAATTCTAGAACATTTTAATTAAATTTATTTATTGATTACTTGGTATGAGATATTTTGCAAGACTTCTAAAATTGTACAGTTTAAGAAATTTGTTTTAAAGTAATTTATCACTTTTAAGTATACTTATTAACATTAATTAATTAATAGTAAGTGCAATAAGATCAGCTAAAACAGAAAAGTTGGCTTAACTTTAACTCCAGTGTTTACGATATACTCAGTTTGTTTTTGCATCTCCAGGAACTTAAAAGAAATTTTTATTAAAAATTTTCAACAAGTTAAAATAAATCACATTAAAATCACATTTAATAATAATATAAAATCACAATTTACCATTAAAATGGTAAAACGTCACCTAATATTATATAATAAAGATGTGACACTCGGCGGATACTATTTATTCTTACATGTTTGATAACATTACTTTTTTTTCATAGCGACCCAGCGATTATAAAACGTTAACGAGACAGTATGTTTAATAAACCAGTCTTTATGTCACAATACGTAATCAACAATCATAAAAATGTTATTACAAACTTTTCTATTGAATTTGGTGACTCAATTATGTCTATAAAAATTTTTCACTGCCTGAATATTACATATTATCCTGTCTACACTGCCTAATATTGTGACAACAAAATAACATAATGTAAAATATCGATTTAGTACTAAAGATAACAATTGCTTCTCGTTTTTTGTAGAAATTACATAAAAAAATTTACTATTCTCTTCTTTTTTTTTACTATTTTAAGTCCCACTGATAAGATGACACTATCACTTTTGCCTTTTATAAAGATTTTCTTTTTAATATTTACATAAAATCATGTGTCAAAAGTCATCAAATCTGTGTAAAAAAAAAAAGAAGAAATATTCGGTCTCAAGGATATTTATAATAATATACATTTTTTTCTTTATTTTATTATCATCTATGAAATCGTTTTACAGTCCTTAGTAGTTTCAAATATTGTTACTTTGCTTAAGTTGTCTATATGTAACCTTTACAAAATATCTTAATGTTAGAGGACTTTTTAAATTGGTAATAAGAATGATGATATGACACTTTTTTTTTTCTTCATTTTATTATATAATACTAAAAGCGTATATAAAGAAAATCCCTAAAAGCTATTCACATCACAAAACCTCCTACAAAATAATAAAAATTTTCAACATTATATATATAAAGTAATTTCATCTTGGTTAAGTGTTTATTGGTCCAAGATATTATAGGATGTTAAAGAACATAGTTAGTTGTGAAAATCATTCAGTGTATATTAAAAAAAAGAAGATATCTTAAATGTACAATTTTTAGTCATATAACATAAAAGGAAATTTCGTAAAGAAAATTATTAAGATTACATGCCATAAAAAAAAAATTGGTTTAGTGTTTTTTTCCTGCAAATGATGACAATTCACTTCCTTGATAAGGAATTTTTCAAAAAAAAAATAAAAATTTAAAACCAGTTCTTATGTTCATATGTACTTAAGTTAAGATATTTTTGAATGTAAATTATATGTTTTAATGGTGATTTAATAAAACAATATTATATTTATAAGTTTTTCTAATAAAGTGTATCTAGATTAGATTAGATGGAGTATGGATTGGTAAGAGGTGGTATACGCATTGAGCTACTACAACCACAAAAGGTCCAATGTGATAGTAAATCCTTTAAAAAACTCATATTTTTGATAGTTTCTTGAATTAAAAATTGAGATATCATTTTCGCTGGCTGAAACGAGAATGACGCCAACATTCTTACAGAATATTCCCGCAGCGTAAAAGTTTCAATCGGTATAAAAGCTGCACTCTAAAAAAAATTTATCAGAATTACATCATTTATCTAACTTATTAGATTGTATTTTAATTATAAATCGAAAATTAAGAAATTTAAAAAAAACTTTGTAGCATTTATGTCTAAAAGACTAACATATCTAGACCGTTACAGAGTAATTCCATTGGAATTATGGCAAATGCCACTAAGCCAGCAGTACAGCTTCTTTGCTAGTATTTGACATACTGGCGCCTAATAATAAATCAATAAAATTGATATCACAAAAATAGAAAACTAATCAATTTTCAGTTAATATCTGCTAGATAGCAGACTTTTAATGTATTTTGTTTTTAAATTTATTTATAAATTTAGAATAATAACGGACAATTTTCCATATTTAATTCTCCAATAATTTTCCCTTTAAAATAAAATCACTATACAAATAAAATATTAAAACCATAAACAAAACGAAAACAAAATAAAATACTCAACCATTAAAAATATATTACTATCTACCAAAAAAAAATAAAAATTTCAGTTCATTGAGCAATAATCAGTGACTTTTGGTCATAAAGCTGTCACCACAAATCACCATTTAAATAAACTCTCTTGCCCATAAACAAAAATCACTCTGACGGATATTAAAATTCTTTAAAAGTATTTCTTGTTATTTTTATGTTTCACAACAACCAACAAAAAATACAGAAAGAGGTGAAATTCAAAAAATATTATGGAAAAATAAAAATTAGGAAAATTTTCCGGTAAATATATTTTTTTATTTTTAGGTTAAATCATAAGAAATTTTTTTTTTTTTGGAAAATATTTTAAATGGCGGGTCCGGTTAGGCGATCTCACATTATTTTAATCAAAATGAAATAAGAATTAATATAAATAACATAAAAAAAACCATAAACCACATTTAAATTTATGTTTTAAAAAACAAAAAAAAATAAAACTTTTATTATTGAATTTGAATATTTTGCCAATAAAGATAAATAAACAGTATTATAGGCTATATATAGTTAAATGTCTAATTTTAGGTCAGTAATAAATCTTTATACACTTTAAACAAAACAAAAAAAGGCCCACCCAAAAAATATGTATAACGTATATATAAAAAAAACCTTATTTAAATTGACTTAAAAACTATTTTGATGGTGAAATCATTCCAATAAATTATTATATGCTTTGTTAAATTGAATTTTTTATTAAAAACATAAAAAAAAAATGCTGCAAAATTATTATTGGTCATATAACATCGACAATTTAAATACTAAAAACGATATCGAAAATAAAAGATTTATGACAATATTTTAAGCAATTTTTATTTTATTAGATCTCTATTAAATTAAATTTAATGGTGTTAAGAAATTTTTGATTATTTGATAAGAAATTTTATTCAAATTATTTTCAAAAAAAGGAATAATAAGATAATCCTGTCAACTATCGGATATCTTGACGTTAAAATATTATTACAAAATTGACATTTGTGACAATTACAACTTATTAGTTATATCAAAAATTATTCTTTCAAAATCCAGTTGTTCGCATACCGGAAACAAAACCGCACAACACTTTATACTGTTGTGCAAATTTTACCCACCTCTCCTCTCAGTTTCACAAATGCCAACATAAAACAAATGTCAATAGATTGAAATTTGTATTCAAACTTAATTAGGACTATTGATACTAGTTATTTTCGGAACAGGGAACTGACAGGGAGCGAGTTTTCTCAATAAAAATTTATATAAAGATACACTACCACCCCAGATTTATATTTTATACTGGCAATAAATGTAAATTCAATTAATTTAACTAACAGACCAGAAAATCATATAAAAACATATACCATACTTTCGAATAACAAAGCTTAATTTTCACTTGACATTCAATTAATGATATCATGTTTTTTAGTTTTTTTTTTATATAAAAAAATTAATTTTTTTATGCTGGCTGTAAAATGTCAAATATTTTGCACAATTTCACAGGAAAAAAAAAAGAAAATTATTTTATTATACATACATAATGATTAATGAAAAATATTCGCAAAAGTCATTTAACATTTTATGTTTGTTTGGCTTTTTTTTGCACAGGATATGCTAAAAACTTTTTGAAAACTAATTTTTCATGTCATTGCATTTCACCTTCGTAATTTATTTTATTTTTATTTATTTTTTTAAAAATGCATTCATTCAATTTTCCTGACAGTATGTCGCAACATATCAAAGTCAATATGTCTTTGTGACAGTAATGGCTTCATATATGATATTTTGAAATTTTCTGGTTACATAAAGTAAATAGAAAGAGGGTTTGAAAATTAATTATAAATTTTTTGCATGTAATTACATAAAATTTTAAGTATATAAGATTTCAGGAAAGTTTGAAAAATGATTATATAAATTGAAAAAGAAATATAAGGAAAATTTCATTGGTTGTTAGTCAGTTTTCTGAGAAATAACAAAAACAAGAATTAATGATTTTCTACTAAAAGATAGTGAAATTGAATTTGAAGTGGATTCTAAAATTTTCATTGAAACTGATTGACAGTCAAATCATTTTGGAATCATTTATTTCTTATTTATAAATTTATTTAGTTTTTGACGGCGAAACTACTATTGCATATGCTTAATTTTGACTTATTGTCAGTTGCAGTTCATGACGGAAGCAGTAATGACCTCGAAACAACAAGTAGTTGGCTGCTAATTCCTGTACCTACGTTAGCCTCTAATTGCTCTTATTTTACTCCTTGTGTTAAGCAGTAGTGTTTAACTTCTATTATTTTTCTTTATTTCTTTCGGTTAACGAAAAATCGGAGCTGAATGGATGCGATGTGTAAAAAAGTAAGTTTAACTTTTTTTTATTGTGGGTATGTATCTTTTCGAAAATCTATCTCAATCTATTTCAACGTCATACGAACAATATCTCTTCTTATCATATATTTGTTTGAGCTGGATCCAAACGAATTATCGGCTTCTTTCTTAAGTCCTTATATTCTGAAGACAACAATGGTAGTACTTCGTCATTGGTACTACTTAGGATTCAATTACTAATAGTTACCTTAAAAAGTAAGCTTTTCCACTAATTACCAATTAAATTGCTCCGAAAATTGAATGAATCTAATTTAATTATTAAACTTAAGGCCAATCAAAACTTACCATGTTCTGAATATAAATTTTGAAAAATATTACATAAAAATTATGTTAATACATATATTTTCCATTTTTTATTACTTTATTTTGCCCCCTATATGTAACCAAATTTTAATAGGTTAAACGATTTTAAAAGTCTTCTCTCAAAATGAAAAATAATATAAAACAATTTATTTAATTTTAAATAAATTTGATTAAAGCATTTTATTCTACTTTATAGAAATCTTCTATTAAGGTAAAAACAATAAAAACCAAACCATTTATACGTTGATGATGGGTCATGAATTTTGAATACACCCAAAAAAAAAATTGGTATTTTAATATTTAAAAAAAAAAAAACCGCGACATGATTTGAATATAAAAATAAAAAAAAATCACAACATAAAATTTACCATTAAATCGTATTACAATACAAAATTTAAAACACAAGCCAAAAAACCAACTGTCATACCACAAGCATATATATTTTTTTTTTGTTATATGTATACCCAAAAATCATTAAATGACTAGGCCTTATGGTGGTTTTTGTGTTATTATTTTATTTGGTGGTATTTATATATGAAACCACAAGAGGGTAAATGTCATCAAGTGAATATCAAATAGAGATATTAAAATAAAAAAAAAAATTGCCACCCTGAAATTGATATTTCATAAATTGGTATTTAATAAAAGCAAGAATTTTTGATTACATAAAAAATCACAAGTTTTTCATTGATAAAATAAAAAATTTTTATGAAATATTAAAAGGAAATTTGTGATAATCAATTTCTTTTGAATATTATTTTTCAAATTAATTTTCATTTAATTCAATAATTTTTAAGTCGAAGTTATTATAGTATGATGGTTGTTTTCGCTGTCAATATTTATTTATTAGTAAAGTTTTGAAAATACATTGATATTTTATTAATAAATTAATAGTTTTATTTATTTTGAATAATATTTTAGTTTGTGTATTGGAAAATACTGCAAAATGTAAGAAGATTTGTACAATTAAAATCAATTAATCGTTATAAATTGAAAATAAAGTAACTTGAAGTAAACGTCAGATTTTTAAAAGGATATTTTTGTGCATAAAATAATAAAGTATACTTTGTTCAAAAATTTTTATTGCAACATTCAGTCAAAATACAAGCCAAAAGAAGATATATGGCAGATCTTTAATTCCAAATTAGTGTAGGGTATGACATGGTACTACAATTAGAAAATTTGTTAAATAAATATAAATTTAAATCATTTCATGATCTACCATTTTGTGCAGATGTATGGCTTTATTTCGCATGTACAACGAAATAAAGCCATACATCTTCAGTTGAGCCTGTATCCTTACATTCAGATCCTACCATGTGTTTCCCGATTTTCCAATTGATTTTTAATTCTAGTAGCAAATATTCAAGATGTTCCGTGTTGAAAATTTTTAACATTTTTAATAAGAATATACAATCCCAGTTATTATTTCTTATAGTAATATTCGAAAGTTTACTCCAAAGCATTGAATCTTCATAATTCAAATATGTTAAATTATTTCCATGTAAATATAAAGATTTCAAATATTTCAAAGCGTATAGCATATGGAAATCAAATTTATTAATATTATTATTAGATAAATCTAAACTTTCTAATAATTCCATATGCCAAAATGTATAAAAATCAATTCCATTGATATTTGTAGCTGATAAATTCAGTCTATTAAGCCTTGGAAGATTAAATTGATTTAAATTTATTTTTAAATTTCGATTACTAAATAGATCTAACTCTCGCAAAATGTCCCAATTTTCAAATATCTCATTTTCTGGATTTTCAAAATTTTCAATATTATTATGTTCCAAACGTAAATATAGCAAATTGGTTTGATTAGTAAAATGTGTTGTACTTAAAGTTTTTATTAAATTTCTGTCTAAGTTTAAAGTTCGCAATTTTCTTAGGTTTGCAAATATTAAATCTGGCAAAACAATAATTTGATTAAAACTTAATCTTAGAATTTTCAAATTATAATTCGTTTTAAAACAATCTTCAGGTAATTCACCAATTAAATTTCCATTTAGATCTAAAGTTTCTAAATTAACTAAATGTAACATCAAATCTTTAGAAATGTTTACAATTTTATTTACACTCAAATTTAGTTCAGTCAGTATTATTGTTTTTTCGAAACAGTCACTAGGTATTCCATTATTTCCAATCTCATTATAACTTAAATCAAGTGCTTTCAATTCTACTAAATAATCGAATGCTTTTTCTTGCAGTAGAGCAATTCTATTATGGCTCAAATCTAATGTTTTCAATTCTGCAAGACCATAAAATGTTTCAGACTGAATTGTTGATAACAAGTTTTTCGATATATTTAGTAATTGTAAACTTTTTAAAGATGAAAATACAGCAGGGCTTAGTTTTTCAATAATATTGTCACTAAAATCAATGGATTTTAATTCTGTTGATGTAAGCTGATGTTGCTCAAAATATCTTAATTCACAATTATTTATTGCCATGTTAGGAACTCCACGAAATACTTGAAAGTAGTTTGTTGGTATTGTTGGTAAACTACAATTATGTAATATAATTTTAGGTCTATATCTGTAGTTTATATACCCAGCATTGTTTAATAAAATTTCTTCATTAGAATCTGGTGAAAAATTAAAATTTTTGCATTTGATATTCTCTGACATAACAATACAATATGTTTTGTAAAAATTTGGTGAAGCAACTAATAATTTAAAAAATATAATTAATATTACTAAATTTTTAATATTAAAATTTTTAAACTTAATTTTCCCAAATCTTACTTCAGCAACGTTAAATTAGGTACTGCTGTGTAAAAGTGGAATATTTATATTAATTATTCAATAAACTTTAGCACATTAAAAAAATAGAAAATAGAATTTAAAAAACAGCATATTAATTTTTTTTTGTTCGTCAGTTCATTTTGTCATTAAAAATGATTCATGTCGTGTCGTCATTAAAAATGATTAGCAGCTTTCCACTATTAACTATTTTGAATTAATGGATATGATATTTTAGTCTTTAAGTACGATTATGTATTATTAAATTTGTCATAGTTTTAACCTAAGAGATTATTCTCCTTTAAATTTAATTCTACAGTTTCATTTCTTTTCCAACAAATTCTTCGTATTCCATAAAAAATAGTTTTATCTGCTGAATGTTATCACAGTTTTAAATGTTGCCAAAAATTCTTTTAAAGAATTATTTAAGATATAATATTGAAATACCCGTGCATGTGAAGCTATTTTTAATTAAAAACTGAGAAAACATGGAAATAAAATGGGTTTTTTATCGAGAAAGTTTAGGATTCATAAACAGACGATAGATCAAATCTTATAATGAACGCAATTAATTGACGCACTATAAAATACACAACCTAAAAAATTACTTTCATAGATTCCTTAAAGCTAAAATTAAAATAGTTAGAAGAGTATATTGTGATTTTTAAAGAGCACACTTCTTGGCTTTAACTTAAAGTTTGAATAAAGTTTGATTTTCATTAATGTCATCAAGTTGAACATAATTCAAAATTAATTTTAAAACATAAAACCATCAATTTCTTAACTTGGTTGGATTGAAGCTAGTGGGCAAATTCAGAAAGAAAAACCTACCACTAGGGCAACTAATACAACTCAAATAATGTTCTAAAATATCGTGCTAATTAAAAAATAAAGTTCAGAAATTTCGTTCTTTTGAAGAACTTTTAAAAATTTCACTGTTAAATAAATATCGTTCAAAGAAGTTCAAAGAATGGAAAATTTATTCACGATCTGAACATTATATTTATTATAGAAAAAGAACAGATAAACGAAATTACCATCCCAGCTAACTAGTCAAGTTTTTAATTTTAGAAAATGTAGTCATTTATAATAATTTGTAAACAGGTCGATTATAAGTGATAATATCAAAATATTCAATCCATCAGAAAACAAACACTTTTGTCGATTTCACGCTGAATTCAGATGGTTCGCTAGTATACCGGCGAATTAGCTCACATATATTAGATAATATTGTCACATATTGAGCTGAGCACTATCCTACTATGATAAAGCTGACGTATTTTTTCGGTGTCATACTAGTACTGATATATGGTCAAAGTGAATGTCAGTTTCTTTTAATATGTTCCAAATTTAAATAAGGTTAAAAAATACATAAAAATATTTTTTAAAGAAAATATTATTTTCTTTAAAACATATTTTTGTTGAAAATTATATACGTACATATGTTGAAAATTATATACGTTTTTGTGAAAATATTAATCTTATGAATTTGAGGCAATTGAAATAAATTATGGTCCATCAGACCAGATAAATTTATTAGATAATTTATATAAATAATTATTATTAAGCATTTCCAAAAGTTATTAATAGACAAAAATAATTTCGATTTATGTTGTCTAAATATGTCAATGAAATTCATAAATTTGCCATAACAAAAGGTATGAAGTAAAAGTACAAGATTATTCACACGTAATAATATTATTCACATTTTCAATTAAATAATATTACCAAATCTTTATATTTAAGTGAAATATTTTTTTATTTACTACATAATTAAAGTATGTCCCAAGTTTTTAAACAATAACCAATATTTGAATAAAACTCAATTTTAGAACCAATAAGAGAATTATAAATTTCAAAATAATGATTAATTTAAATTTAATTTAACTACAAATAAAATAAAATTTTAACTAAAATAAGAAATTTTTCATAAACTATTTTTAATTTTTATAAATTCCTTTCACATTATTCTGTAAGAGTTCATTACTAAAACATACCTCAAAAATTTATTATTTTAAATTACTGAAATTCACATTAAAAAATTTATTGCATCCAAAAACCAAATAACAAAATAATAAATTTTAAATTATTTTATGTACTTTCAAAATTTTTAGTAAAAAATTGTAAATACTTGTAAAATTGGAAAACATAAAATTCCTTTTACATATTTTCATGAAAGTTCATTTATAAACAATCCAATAATTAGAATTCTTCTATCAGAAAAGTTCAATAAGTAAATTGATTTTATATAACAAATAAAAAATTCCAACAATGAAAGCTAATTAATTTCGTTATGTTACAGCCAATTAGCTATAAAATTGCATATTTTAATGAACAATCAATAGGAAAGCATAATCAAATTAAAAGGAAATATTAAAAGAATGTTTATTACGATAAATAATCCATTATAAAAACAATTAAAATCAATAATTAGTAAGAAATTAATTTAATTGTTTCACAAATAATTCGAGAAAAGCTGTTTCCATTGTTTTACAAACATAAATTAAAATAGATATTTTTCTGAAAAGCTGTAATAATATCTAAGAATTTTGTATTGCTATGTAGAAAAGTCTAAAATAATAAGTAAAAACAGGCTAATTAGTGAGACGTAGAAGTATGGTTTCTAACCACAGAGGGTTGCAAATTATTTTACTGAATTTCGAAAGAACTCAATTTAATTAATTCCGTACTTTACATATAGTAATGAAACTATTAATTTTAACTCTGCGATGGGCAGGACACCTACCGCGAATGAACACAATTCAAGAGTTCCACTCTAATTAGTAGTCCAAAAAGCATATGGTAAGAGGTCAACTTGTAAGCTTAGACTGAGGTGACAAGACAGTCTACAAAAATATGCAGTAAGTAGTTGTAAACACGAGAACCTGGAGACGTGATTCCTAGAATAGAGATGAATTGCATTAGAGTATTTGGGGGGAAAACACCCAATCTAAAAACACGATTTAGGTTGGCTGAGCCTTTCAAGAAGACAATTAATAAGTTTTAGTGATATCATTGTCTCGGGCAGGAATAATCAGCACTATCGTACTATGCTAACGAAACTCTCAAATTGAGAATAATTTCCTATTATTAAAGTTTCCTCTTACAAGCTGTATAACGAAACATATTGCCCATAAAACTATTAAATCCAGACTGTACTGGAATTCTACCAAATTTCCAAAATAATATAAATCCTTTTCCTTTAATTCCCTACAACAACAACAACAAAAAATATTTTATATTTTCTTTATTTTCTTAGCCTTAAGTTCAATTGAAATTTATATTCCCTTTTCTTTTCCTTCTTTATCAAAAATAATCTACAGTTTTTGTTCTTATAAATACGTCGTCCTTTTAGGAAACACCCAATCTAAAAACACTGATGACCAGGGAGGATGGTCTGTCCAGTATAACTTCCACACTTTCTACACAACAAAAAAATAAAAATAAAATCATTTTCGGAAGGAAGGAAATCCTATTTCACTTTTATATTCTTTCCTGATGATCGTCTCTTCTATTTAAGTATATAACAAAAAAGGATGGTATTTAATATTTACAAAAATATTTTTTCTTTAAATGTATATATACAGTTTAGAAAAGATGGAGAGAGAAAAGGAGAGATAAAGAAGAGATAATATTATGTATAAAAATATATAGACACAGAAAAAAGGATAATAAAGTACAAATGCCTTATTTTCCCTTCTGGTTGTAATGACTATTATGCTGACTGCTGATTTTTTTTTTTATTATTTAGTTTGGTGCTTGTTTGTCTTTTAGGAAATATTAATACCATTTGTGGTGGTCATTTAGTGAAGATTTGTGGTCAAAACATCGACCAAACGACGTTTTCCTTTATGGCTAAGGTCAATATTGTTTTTTTTAAATGTTTTTTTTTTGTTGTCTTTGGAGTTGGTTAAGTAAAAGTACAGATAATAAAATATATATTTTGTATATGTTTGTAAATATGTATTTATAAAAAGGATATATATATATATATATGTACATATTTTGATTCATTTTTATGACTTTACCTTCTTTTGTGTATTTTATTTTTTTTTGGTTAAACAATCTAGGATTTTAGAATTAGAGCCGAAAAGAATATTTAGCCATAAGGTATAAGGATTTATAATATTAAAATAATATTTTATACGATAAAAGATGGAAAATAATATAACATTTTATGACTGTTAAGTGCTTTCTTATTTTTTGGGAGTTTTGATTTTATTATCTCAAAGGATGTTAAGAATTTTTGTTTGTTGTTATATTGTTTTTTATTACTTTTTACTTGGTAATTTCATAATGTTTTATGGTGAATTGCAGGAAATTCCTTAACGAAAATTAGAATTATATGAATTACTAGTTGGTTTGAATTTAGGTAGTTTGTATTGGTAACAACTTTAAAGCTTAGTTTTATTGAAAAAAGTTATTTTTTATAAAATAAGATTTTTTGCAATTAATTTTCTCGGTTTATATTATTTTTAAGACCAAGATGTTGCTCAAATATTTAAAAATATATTAATGTTTTTAAACAAAATATTCCTGTATAGCCTATTAATGATTGGAGCTTATATGCTTCTGTCAGAAAAGCATGTATTACAAATCCACTTTAAAGCCAAGTCGCTTGGTTTTCTTTATTATAAATACAGTAGTCTATGAATTAATTAATTATTTTGGAACTTTTTTTTTAAAACTATAGAAATTCCATAAATGTTACAAAGGAGCAAGTACCTAATAAAAATGTACAAACTTTATCAGTTTATCTACAATGGTCTCTAACATACCATTTAATTGCAATTAAATTTTGTTGTAATTATTTATTAAGACTTGTAGATAATAATGTAAAATAGAGTACCAAAAATATTTAGTAATTATAAACTGAATTTTATTTTGTATCTAGTTTAAAGTATGTTGTTTATATGTATACATACAATAACAAAACAATTTTAAATAAGAATTAACAGATTTGTTAAAATTCAGTCTTGATCTAAAACCAAAATATTTACTTTCAAAATACATTTATATACGGTGGGTTAAAACAAAAAAATATAATATTTTATTTATAAGCTAATGTATTAGTAAAAAACTATTATTCTTATAAAGGAAATTTATATTTATACTTCCTCAACTATGTTTTTTTATGGCTTATATTTATGAGTTAGCTTAAACTTACACGTATGTTCTTAATAACAAAGAAAATGTAGACAAAATTTTGAAATTGGGTTTTTTTTTTTGCAGTGTCGGTATCAATGATTAGCCAGCCTAACAAAATTTTTAAAAGGAATCAAAATATCTCGTTTAATTTGATTGAATTATGTCTACCAAAAAAATAGTATAAATTTACAAAAATTTTCAAATTTTGGTATCTTTTCTACCTTGTATATATTTTTCAATTAATTTTCAGGATATATTCTATAAACCGTACCAGCCACCACTGTTTCATTTCAAATTTCATTCAATATTTCTTTAAAGATTTTTATAAGTGTGAATTGTTATAGAATAAACTTTAATATTATAAAACGCATACATGCACCAATTATATCTTTATATATATTTACAAATATATATAATATATATTAAGGATACACAGAGGAACGATGAAATATCGTTGCAGGATAATATAAATTTGTTGTTAATGTACTAAAACCTGACGGCTATCAAGACCAAATATATTTATACCAACTAGTATTAAAAGAGGAATTGTATATTTAATATTATAAGGATTTAAAATGTTTTTACGTATTATACGTATATACACAAATAAAAATACAAAAATATATTTATTTATATATTGTGATTTATAAACGAGGTTTTTTTTGGGATAATAGTACGTAAAAGAAAAACGTGCAAACAATATATTCATTTAATTTATATTTAAGGATATTTTTTTTTATTTTATCCTGGTACGTATATACATAAAGTTAGAAGATATAAATAAAATATATACTTATATAGATATTATTTTTGTTTATGGAATCATCTTCAAAAGAAAAATCTTTTATACAAAAATATATAGAGAAATTTTTTTTATTGTGATAACCTTTTAGGCGACAGGTTAGATTTTAAAATTGATATATGTATGTTTATTTGAAAAATAAACGTATTATCATATAATAGATTTATTTAATGAAAATAAAAATGTAATATTATAAATCAATTTTATTTTTACACAATTTTAAATTACTTTTTGATTGAAGATTTTAAGGACAAACTTAAATTTATTATATAAGATTTATTTATTTTATTATCTGACGACAATAAAAATTTGTTGAACATCAATTTGGCAAGAAAAATTGTTTTTATAATTTTCGTTTTAAAAAAAAATTTGTTTTTCGAAAATAAAGAATTTTATTTATATTTTATTATTAATGATTCTAGATTTTAAGAATTTTATTATTAATAATAACAAATATACTAAATAAATAGACAAAATTAATAAATTAGAACACAATTTTAATTTCATATAAATTAATAGATCCAAATTTAAATACAAATATAATACAGGTAACGCTGCACTTGAAGGCCAATAGTCCCCACCCCAGTAAAGTGCACAAGGAATATAAACATATACATACTGTATACATATGTCCCTAAGAGAGTGGACATTTCAATTTTAATCTGAATGAATAACTGAAAGAAAATTGGTAATTTTATATCAAATATTTTACTTTAATTCGATAATTTTCCAACCTACAAGATAAATTATTAATTTATAATTACAATTTTGAAATGAAATAATAAATATTTTTACAATATATTTTAATTAGATTTATTTCTTTTTAATATATTTACATAATTTATAAATTCCATTAATAAATATTTCAATAAAAAAAATTATAAATGAAATTATATTACCAATAAATAATATTAGAAATGCTGTTTGTGTATCATATAATGTAAATGATTTTCTTAATTGATATTTAAAATTATTTAATTTATCATTACGTAGAAATAAAAAAAATCCAAATAAAACTTAAAAAAAAACATTTTTTATTTATAATTTACCACTTGCATCAATTTGTGCTAGCATTCTATTAAATTTTTCTGTAAATGGCCAACCTTTTCTACTTACATATGATAAATAAAATATTCTTGGACATTCTGGTATCATATTTAATAATTTTGTACCATCTGATTGGGTAAATTGATCCTAAAAATTAAAATATATAATTTATTATATATTTATTAGAATATTATTTTTAATTGATTTAATTTAAACTTACTTCAATCATATGATAATCACTTGATCTTTGCATATAACAAATATCTTTTTTATATGCTGTACGATTTGGATTTGCTACTTCATATGTTAATTTACGATCTAATGAACTAATATAATCAGTTTGATTATCACCTAATACATTATCTAATGAAAATGATGTTATATATATTCTTAAACCAGTATCATCTAATTCTTTTAATGTTTTAATATCTTTATAATATGTTATTATTTTATATGATTGTGCTAAATGTGCTTGAAATATACCATTTAATATTATACTAAATAATAAACAACCAGTTAAAAATAATTTTTCAATTTTTTCATATGCATTTAATTTAATTGTAATCGATGACATAATTAAAAACATATCAATTATTAAAATATACCAAATATTTGTAATATAATTTTTATTAATAAATTTTCTTTTTAACATAATATCAATGTATTTATCATAATTACGAAAAAATTTCCATAATATACCTAAAATAATATTCATAAATATAATTATTAACCATGTTGTTAAATTGAAACAATTAAATATAGCTACAGATTGTGGTATACTTTTAGCTTTTGGTGATATTATACAAAATTTATCAAAAAAAAATGGAAATAAAAAATTTATATCTTTTGTACCATAATCCATAATAAAATGTGGATTAACAGCTAATGATACTTTTGAATATAATACTTCACCAATTGAACCAACAAAATTATTATTACCAAGCATATGACCAAAACGATAATCACTTAAATTTTTTATAATTGGTGTAAAATTTAATTGTTGTACTAAATTACCAAATAATGTACCATCAAAACCACCATAAACTGTAACAAGAAAATAAATACTTTATTAGTATATATAAAATTTTAATGACATTTATTTGTATACTTTTTGAATATTTCTGTGCTTCACTAAAATAACTATTTAAATATGATTTTGGAAAATTAAACCATTTTTTTGCTGTTGGATTTCTACTAAAAAATGCTACAGTTAATGGATATCCTTGAAATGATTTTGGATAAATTGGTTGACATCTATTACAAATATCAGTATCTGTAATTGATCTTTCTTCAACAGTACCCCAATTAGAACTATCAAATTGATTAACAAGTGGTAATTGTTGTAATTTTAATGGATCAATAGTGTAGAATATCTGAAAATTTTTTTAATTAAAATTTAAGTTTTTTAAGGATTTTTTAAAGAATTTTTCTAGCTGCACTTATAATTGCTATGATTTATGATTAGTAAAATTGGATACCTTAATCTAATTTATGACAATAATTCTTATATAACATTAAGGTTCCCTCAAACCAATGAGTTTTGTTTCGCAAAAAACCCAGATTTTAATTAAATGGCGGCTTATGGCAATGACTTACACCAAATTTTCCAATTTTCCAGCATTTTTTCTGCGTGGTTTTTCGATATGGTACCGGCAGCGTTTTTTCCGCTCTGAATTGTCAGAAAATAAAACAAAAAAAAATAAATTAGAGTGCCAAAATTATTTGTTTTATTTTATCGTTTTGGTGTCGTCAAGTGAGCCGTTTCCGCGCGGTTTCAGTTATTTCAGCGTCGCACCAGCTGCGAAAAATAGACGTTGGTTTAGGGAAACCTTTAATCATAGGCAACATTTTTATTGCTAAATTCTAATTCTTATCTTACCTTGAGATGAGAATTAGGAATTTCTTAATAAACATAATTATTCCAAAACTTCTCGACCTAATCTTTATCATCTTATTTTTTCTTCAACTTACACTTTTTCTACAAACTGGAATTGATATTTGCCTGAAAATTGCATAATTTTGCCATAAACGTTCTATTATATCCATAAGTAAATTCTTATTGAAATTTTCGAATTTTTCAAGACATATAATTACATATTGTCCATTTGGTCTTTTTAATTGGGTTTCTTGCCATGCCATATACATAGTTATTTAATATTTCTAAATTATCAACAATTACAACAATACCAAAATCATTACTAATCATATCATATTCAAATGATTTTTTTAAATTTGGTTGTAATAATATTCTTTGATTATGATTTATACGATTTGGTAATAATTTACCATTCCAACCAAAATTTTCATGATAATAATAATATTTTTCTTCAATATTTATATTTAATGTTTCAATAATAAATGGTACTTTAATATGATTATAAAATTCGGGCATAAATTGATCAATATAAAAATTTGCACGTGATTTAACATTAATACCAGTATGATTATGTATAATTGATATACGTAAAAAATCAATATCAAATAAAAAACAATTTATTAATTTCCATTGATAATTATTTAAAATTTCACAATTATTTTTGATTGGTAATAAACTTAAACTATTTGTAATTTGTAAAAATATTATTAATATAAGTAATAGCATTTTTCCAAAAAAAAAATAAAATACCGGCTTGTTTAAGCTTAAAAATTAAACTAAATTTGAATATTGAAAATTAGTATAAATTAACCTTTCATTTTTTAGATTTTCTTGAAATAATTATGAACGTTTTAACATCAACAAAATAATATATTTATTTATTTTATATTTTTTGATTGATTCGTTATTCTTAAACTGAGATTTATAAATTAAGAATGTCAATTTTTCAACATAATTTACTTGGCAAATTGTTTATTTTATAAGTGAATACCAAAATAACTAAAATTATAGTTAATATTTGATATTATTTGCATATGTCATTTATAAAAATGTATTTTTTATTTATTTATTAAATCAATATACTTTTGAAGTTCACTTTAATTGTCAATTAAAATTTACTTTATTGGACACAAATAAGATTTTAGAAAAAGATATGGTTCAATAAGCAAAAACTTGGTCATAAAATATTACAAATTATTTATAAAATATAATATAAATATACATATATCGCTATTTAGTTAAATAACATTTCTGCAGTTTAATTTGTCAGAAATACGATCGCAAATGTTCTAAAAAATAAATTCAAAATAAGTAAGTAAAAAGATCTGATTAGCCAAAAAATTATCGTCTTTTGACAAATGTGCCAAAACATGATATCTCTCTATATATGTAATTATAAGTTTTCTGTACAGGAAATTTAAGAAACTTCATAACTTGCCATAAAAAATTGCTTGTGAAATTGTCAATTATTTAGATTAAAAGAATGTTGTTTTATTTTCTTGGAATATTTTCTTTAAGTAATTAAGTTGTCAATTTATCATTTATAATTGACATAGGTAAATAATACCAAATATTTACTATATTTCTAATTAATTTGGAATTAACAGCTGTCATATTTTGTCAAATTTTGAAATAAATAATCAAAATAATAAAATAAATCAACATGAATAATTTGGCAAATTATTGAAATATTTTGAAAAATTATTGAAATAAATCAATATCAATAATTTGCCAAACTATGATAATAATACTTCTCTTATTTTGGCAAAGTCAACGTAGAAATAAAAATATCAGTTTTGCATTTTACCAATTTTTCTTTGATTTTTAGCGAATAAAAATGAGTTATGTGTATTGGCAAATTTGAAGCTTTTAGTAATCGAAAAGAGTTTTTTTAAAATGTCCAAAAATGAATTTATTTTTAATACTAACTTTTTGGCAACTTTTTGGCAAATAATGTTTTGGCAAATTTCTTCAGAATTATACTCAGATTAAGAGCATAAATTCAATTGATAGATAGGTATGGCAACAGTTGATTTCTGTAGTAAATAAATTGAAAAAAATAATGGAATTTAAAAATTGCTTAACCCATTTGCTCCAGAGTTAAGAAAACATAACCAATTTTTTATAAAATTTATTTAGTAAATTTATAACACCTCATTTAGCAGATTTTTTAGTAGCAGATTTGTAAAAGAATAATATTTGTCTAAATTAATTTTTGTTTAGAAAACCCTTTTTTGGAAAAAAAAAGTTTTTTTTGGAAAGAATAAGTATATTGCATGGAATTTAAGAAATACAGGCTCTGTGACGCAAGGAAAATTCGAGTTAATATTTCCGTACGATTTTTTCCCAATTTACATACCAACACTTCGATAATTTTGATACATAAAACTGAAACCAACTTTCTATGTACTCCGAAAATAATTACTTTAATTTTTCCGATTAATAAACCACAATATCTCTATTCCAACTTCATAAAAAGTTTTCATTAAAAATAAATTAACTATTATATATAAAAAGTTAAGCAATAAAATGTAGTCATGTCATCGATAATATTTCTATATAAGCCCGAAGCAAATATTATATTATAGTTACTTTATTATTTATTACTACTTAAATGCTTCCATAAAAGTAAAACCTTAATAAATAATCTTTAACCATTTTGTTGTTTAATGTAATTTTAATTCAATTTTTGGTGTCATGACTTTATTCTTCTGCAATAAATAATTTATTTTTATATTTTATAATATGGTCATCATAAATAAATTATTCATTAAAACAAAAAAAAAATTATTTTCTGTTTTTTTAATAAATGATTAAATTTTACTATTTCTATCCATAAATTGTCGGCTTTACAAGTTAATGGCTCAAGGCTCTATAAAATAATATTTCTGTATATATATTAAAGTTTAAATTAAATAAGTAAATGAAACTATTATATAGTAATTTCTGATATTGGTAATACTGAGAAGAGTTTATTAACAGAAATACTGTATTATTGGTAGCAATAAATTACTTTTGCAATCTAAATAAATACAATATTACTATAAGGTCTGCTGTAAAATAATATAAAACAAATTGCTCATAAATTTAAAATATAAATTTAATTATTATCTCTCATTGATTTATGTATGAACAATTGGTACAGCATACCAAAATTGAATTTTATTTATTAACTGCTACTTAACAAAGAAGTAGAAACTTTTATTTCCATGATATTTAAATTAGGTTTGTATTGCACGAAAATCGTGGACATTAATGAAAGTGAAAAAATATGTAATATAAGATTTTAGTAGGACGAAAATAGGAGTTGAAAACGAAAATTTTCTTTACATTCAAAACACAGTTAAATACGATTAATTAAGGCCTCCAGACATCACATTATGTACAAATGTAGATTTATTGGAGGTTTCATCAAAAATTAAACCAAGTGAGGTACAAAACATTCACACATATAAAATTTAATTCTGAAATAATCAGATATATTTTTTGACTCAGTGGTATATGTTCTGACTGAGGTTTTCAAAAATGTATATTTAACTAATCCAATTTAACTAAGATACTTTGAGTGAACTAAAAAAGGCTATTCTGTTTCTCAGATTAAAAACATGTTTAGAATTAAAAATTCTGAACAAACTTTGTGCATATCACTAAAAGCGAATTGAAAAACTGAATGTTAATTATTTAGAAAAATACAAACCCATTTAAATATTTTTTTTAAAAAAAGTCAATATTAAATTGTTTAAATTTTAAGACAATCGCAAATTTTTTTATTTATTTAAATAATAATTTAACAATTTATATAATTTTATTCAAAATATTTTTCACAAGAACATTTTATTTTCCGTTGCTGAATTTTCATCCAAATTATTTCCAAAAATAAAACTAAAATATTTATTAAATGTCCAAAACATAACATATAAAATGGTAATTGAAGTTCAATTAAATCAAATGGTTTAACTAATTCAAGTTTTTGCCATTCATTCACTTTATCGATATGAATTTTTAATAATATTGCATCATGTGACCATTTAAACCATAATACACGAAATCCTGAAATATAAATTTTATTAAACATATATATAGTTGCTTTTTTTTAAAACAATTTTACCTCCAGAATCAATTAAACCAAGAATTCTATCAAATTTTGATTTTAATGGCCATCCAATTTTAACAACATAAGCTAAATAAAAAAATCTTGGACAATCTTTAACTAAATTTAATAATTTTGTACCATCAGCAAGTTCATATTTCTCCTAAAAAATTATTAAATATGTAATTTGAAATAAAGTATAATTTATTATTAAAATACCTTTACAGTATTGAATTCACTCTCTCTTTCAAAATAACCAACATCACGCTGATAAGCTGTACGATTTCGATAAAAATTTGGATCATAAATAATTTTCTTTGTTAGTGATGTAATATCATCACTTTGATTAACACCAAACATAATATTCATTAACCATGATTGACGTAATATAATTTTTAATCCAGATTTATCTAAATTCTCTAGTGTATCAATTTCTGTATAATATGTTATTTGACTATATGCATTACGTAAATATCCTTGAAATATTCCAGTTAATATTAAACTGAATAATAAACAATTACTTAAAAATAATCTTTCATATTTTTGTATATTTCCCAATGGTATTGAACCAGCTGTTATTATTATTATCATATCAATTAATTTCATATACCAAATATTTGAAATTTTTTTAAATTTCGGTTCATTTACATTATCTATGAAATTATAGAAATTATGTATAAATATCCATAATAAACCAAAAGTAAATGTTATTAAAATAATTATTAACCATGTAAATATATTGAATATTTTAAATACAGCAAATGAATGTGGTATTGGTAATGATTTTGGTATAATAACACAATATTTATCTGCATATATTGGAAATGTAAAATCAATATCAATTGATTGATAATTAAGTATAAAATGTTGATTAGCAGCTATTGAAACATTTGAATAAAGTACATCACCAATTGATCCAACATAAGTGCCATTTGATCTTCTATAACCAAATTTATGAATATTATCTTTGGTAATAATAGTGAAATTTAATAATTTTGCTAAATTTCCATATAGAATGCCATCATATCCTCCCAAACCTAAATTAGATTTAAAGACAATTTTACTATGACAGCTGAGACAAATTTTAATGAGGAATTTAGCAGCTGAGACAACTTTTATGTAATGTTTTAGGGATTTCATTATTTATTGGACATTTATTAAAAACTTGTATGAAAACGAAATTATACGAATTTTTAAATGATTTCACCAACCAATGTCAATTTTCATCTGAAATATTAGTTTTTATAAAATGAGTTCCACAAATGTCAAGAGTTGCCAATAAAAATAAATTTTAAAACTTAATGTGATTTATAAATAAATAAGAAAAATTATTGAAAATAGCCTAACCATTGTCAATTTTAATATTAATGATATAGTTTTTACAAAATTGATTATAAAAATGTCAAAATAAGTGCTATTAATATAAAAAAAAATTTAAAGCTTAATTTAATTTAAGGCAATACTTATTATATATTTAAATAAATAAAATTATTAGAAAATTTGTCCCAACATGTCATAAACCATTTTTTAATTTTAATATTTTACTTTTAGAATATTTTCGTGCTTCACTCTGATAGCTTTTCAGAAATGTTTTTGGATATAGTTTCCATGGCATTGCTGTTGGATGTTTTTCATGAAGTGATGTTAAAATAGGATAGCCATTATATGTTTTTGGATAAAATGATTTACATCTATCACAAATTTCATTTTTTTCATTAGTTCCAACTTGTAATACCTTAGTTAAACCCCAATTAATTGGTAATGAAGAATTTTTAAAATTATTTTCACGTTCAAAAGGACTATAAATAAAAACTTTCTAAAAATTTCAAAATATCAGTTTAAATCATCAGTAATTTAAATTTAATTTCTCACCAACCTCTGGTAATGTAGTTATAAACAGGATAACACGAAAAATAGCATAATTTTTCCATAAACGTTCTAATATCTCTTCAATTAATAATTTTTCATATTTTATAATTTTTTCATAAACAATTATTATAAATTGACCATTTGGTGTATGAAATGGTGGTCTAACCATACCATATAAATATTCATTTAATATATTTAAATTTTCTACAACTACAATAATACCTAAATTTTTTTCATCTACTAATGATATTTTTGAATCTTTTAACACATTAATTTGTTCATTAATTTTTTGATTTTTCCGTATTGGAAATAATTCACCATTCCATGAAAATTTTTCTAAATATTTATATGTTTTTTGTTCATAATCTAAATGAATTGTTTCTATTAAAATTGGTAATTGAAATTGA
Source organism: Empis livida (assembly GCA_963932195.1). Taxonomy (NCBI): domain Eukaryota; kingdom Metazoa; phylum Arthropoda; class Insecta; order Diptera; family Empididae; genus Empis; species Empis livida. The sequence continues at coordinate 15,869,707 of OZ010649.1, forward strand.
TAATTTAATATTGGTACAATAATTTCAATATATGGCATAATATCAGCTGTTGTTATATTATATAAAATTGTAATTTTAAACCAATCAATTTCATCAAAATAACATTTGAAAATTTTTAACTGATTTTTACTATAAAATTCATAATTTGTTATATGAATTTTAAAATTATTACTCTGTATAATTGAATTACCACAAAATATTATTATAAATATATTTAAACTGAGAAATGAAGCTACTAACATGTTAAGAATAAGAAGTCTTTGAGAATACTAAACACTTAAACTATATTCTGAATAAGTTTATGGTTAAATAAAATGAAAGTTTTTGTTTTAGAATAATTAACCATAACTAAAACCATAACCATATTTATTTAACTAAAGCCTTTCTTTTTGGTAAAATTATTTATATTTCTAATTGTTATAAAAATAAAACTTGTTAATTGCTGGTTACAAAGTCAAAATGATTATTTACATAATTTTTTGATTTGTATAATAAAGAAATTATTGTGGTTATTTTAGTGAGTAAATAAATTTATGTAAATATTTTAAAAGCTTAAAAAATTATAAATATTGATTTTAATTTATAATTAAAATCAATATTTATAATTTGTACTGGTAATTATAAATTTTTTGAAGGTGGGTTGGGTTATAAAGTTTTTTTCTTTGTGGGAGGAGCAATTTATGCCAGCTATAAGAAGGTAGTGTTTAAGATTTTATAGCTGGTGATTAATTTTTTTAAATTATTGTCTTTTCCCACCAGGAAATCTATTTAAGAGTATAATTTATACAATTGTAAAAGTTTATTTATATCTCTTTTATTTAAGTATAGTTTCAAATGGACAAAAAATCTGATTACGGCCTTCGTTCACCCCACAAGATAGATGGTTGGTTCTGGCCCTACCAGATGGCACGTTTTGTCCTACAGTACATCGCTCTACCGTAACTTATTTATGAATGCTATTAATCTAGACCAGTGATCGCAATTACGTAGCACGCGTGCCATAGTTGGGAAGGATTAAAATTTTGCTGGTACTCGTGATAAAAAATTTACAATTTGGAGTTTTATTTTAATATAAAAACAACATCAAGTGAAAAATAAATTTAACTTTCAAATTATCGCCAAATTATCAAACCTTGTATTTTAATTATTACATATTTCTAGTTTTTTATTACAGATTTCTAACAAAAATAAGTCACTGTTAAATGCTTATGTAATTTATCGGTTACGTTGCGATTTTCTCAAATAAAGTTCACTAGGAAATGTAATATATCAGTTATGAAAAATTATCAAAATTGTTTAAGAAAAATTATCGAAAATGAACTTAAGGAAAATAATATATATTTAATATGGACGATGAATAGAAATATTGTTTGCATAAAACCATATTTTTTGGCACACCACCTAAAATGTAATTGCAACCACTGATCAAGACCGTCTTAATCTGCCCGCCTCCACTAGGACTGGCGAAAAGTGACTTTTTAAATGTTTAAGTCTTTATTTCAAGCCTCGAGGCATCTGCAGAAGAGGTGTTTTAATGTTTCCTCTTCCTCTCCCCTTTTTCTACAGATCGATATGTCCGTTAGTCTTAATTCGGGTATGCTAGATAAAGGTAGTAAAAAAGTAAGAAATTTTTTATTTTTATTAAATACAAAGCTGTATGCTCTCTTATTAAGACAGCATAACTTTCAATATCCGCATAAAAATATATTAGATGACTAGAATTTTATAAAATACTAGGCATTATTAACACAAATGCTATCAACTGTCATCCATACAATAATTACCAAAGTTATTGTATGGATGACAGTTGATAACATTTTTTACTCTTTTCATTTTCGTAAAAAAACACAAATTCTCACATAAAACTTATAAGCTAGAATTTATTATTCAAATATTCTACTATCAATTTTTCATTCTGTAAAAAAAAAAAACATCTCAGATTGTATATCAATAAATTTCTTTCACTTTTTCTAAAATTTATATTGATTTTTAAGGTAATTTATTGATAATTTATATAAATGGTTTTTTTTTAACTTTTAAATTTCTTGACCATTTTTATTACAATCTTTCACAAACGATTATAATGACAAGTTTTCTGATTTTTTTTTTTGTTGTTTGTCTAATTTAAATCTTGATTTAATAAATTTTAGTATTTTATAGTGTTCCCAAATTTATATCTCCATGACATATATTTATAAAATATAAATAAATTTTAAATATAGTGATATATATTTCAAACTTAATCACATCAATAAATTCAACAAGTCACATAATTTAAAGTTTTTAAACTATAAAACTAAACTGAAAACAAAAAAAATTATTAATCGTAAATTTTCAGATTCCTGGGGTGATGCTGGCAGACTGACTGATATATTAAAAACGGCTGCCAAGATAATTTTCTCCAGGGGAGACAATTTTATTTATAGGTGACAAAATAATAAAAATTCAATGTTGAAATATTCTTATAAATTTATTTTGTTTGTTTTTATAAACTTTTAAAAATATTATTATGAGATCATTAAGCTTTCTATTTTTTTATGTTTTTTGGTGTTTTTTTTGTCATTTTTTTTTTGGGTATAATTTATTTTAATTTTAAAAGTTTAATATTCTTTTTACGTGTCTACACTCCAGAATTGTCAAAATATTATTGATTAATTTTATTAGTTTAAATCTATTAATTATGTAAATATAAAATTAAAATTTAATAACTGATGACATTTTGATATTTTTTTTGTTTCGTGATAAATTAATTTAAATACGTATTTTGGAATTTGGAAATGTTTTATATGGGAACTAATATTGATTTTTAAAGATTTTATGATATAAATAAATTAGTACAGGGTTATTTAATATTGTGTTTTGAACCATCTTATTGTTAAAATTTCAAATGCTTTGTTAAATTGTTAAAAATTATCTACACGGTATAATTTTAACAATTCTAAATGAAGTCTTAATTAATTTTGTTCCTTTTTTAAATACGTTATAAAAATATTTTATTATTATTAGCACAGTAATCCAGTGTCTGTAAGGTTTTCTTATCATTCAGTTGCAATTTGGATCCTTCAAGTAACCTTAAAACTTGTAGGATATAAAATCCTGCAAGTAAGAAGGATATAAAATCCTTCTTCTTACAAGAAGAAAACGATGTTTTGTATGTGCAATATCAAAGAATGGTTCAACTTTCTTATGATGAAATTATAACCAAAGAGCTGGATGGCATTTTAGTAAACCAACTCAACCGTTTCCCAATTCTTTCCAATTTTAAAATTCTATTTTAATGTACTTTTATTACGGGTACTCATATGAACATCTGTCCAAACATCTGCCAATACCGATACATATGTCTAATTTTCAAATATGTAACTTGTCAAATTAAAAACCACAGAATAGAACTGAATTTCTCTTCGAAATTTCCGGAGTGCCTTTACAGATCGAAATCAATGTAACTCCCACTTAAGTCTTATAGAAGCAAGAATAATTACTGCTTATCTTTAACAAGCACTTATCTATTCATTTGACATTAATGTTGCTATATCTCCGATTCAACAAAACTCAACTAAAATTCTGTGTTAAATATATTTTTAAAAACCATCTCTAAATAAATTTCAATTATTATAAAATATACTTTCACATTCAAAATAAATATTTTACTGTCATTTTGTAGGTCATTTATTTTTAAACTTTGAAATTTTATTTACTTTCAGCTTTTCATAAGAATAAAACTAACTTTTATAATGGCTTTTTTTTTGTAAGTAGTTCACGGAATTAAGTACAGTGTAAAATTAATCATGTCAGAAAAACTTTTCTAATTTAATGTAATAAATGATTAAAATATATTTCTTAGTTATAAAATAAAATATTCTGTAAATTAGTCCTTTAAAAGACGTCTAATCAAAATGTCGAAATTCTCAATATTTTTTAAATTAATTATTACAATATTTTGTGGATATTATTTCACTAAAATTGAATCTATTAAAATAAATATTACAAAATATGAAATGTTTAATGAAGACCAATGGAAAATAATTAAATGTTATTATCATGATATAGAAAAATTTCAAATTGTAACAATTTATAATGAAACAACTAAAAATATTTCACCACATATACAAGATTAATATTAGATTTACTAAACGAATATAAACAATATCCATTAATTATTCAAAATATTCAATTAAATTATGAACCAGAAATATATAAAATATGTGATAAATTTGCAAGAAATGGTGATATATTACCAATACGTGATAAACAAAATATTAGTAAACAAATTAGTTTAAAAAATGAATTAAAAGAATTTAAAATTATTAATAATATTGGTATAATAATAATAAGTGAAAGTGTAAATATTTTAAATGAATATTTATATGGTATGATAAGACCACCATTTAATATTTATAATGGACAGTTTATAATAATGATTTACGAAAAATTATTACCACATGAAATTATCATTATTAATCAGATTTTAGAAAAAATGTGGAAAATTTATGGAATTTTTCATTTTATAATATTTTCAAAATCATTTCCAGATGTTAGTATAATAATACAATTTTCAAATTGAAATTATTCAAATATTCTTACTTTTTGTTTTAGAAAATTTGGGTATATAGACGTTTTGTATTTGATACAAATAAAAATTTTTCTGTTAATCCGAATGATTGGGGTCGGACTCGTGAAATTGATATAAATTCTAATGATATAAGGCTTATTTGTGGTAGATGTAAGCCATCGTATCGTTTATTATTAGAAGGATATCCAATATTAGCAACTTTATATGAAAAATATCCATCATCAATGAAATGGAATGTTTATCCAAAAGCATTTCTAAAAAGTTACCAAAGTGAAGCGCAATATTATTCCAAAGGTATTTTTATGTAAATTATTTATGGAAAAAAATTAATCAAAAAATAAATCAAAAAATTTGATTTACTATAATTCTAAAATCAGTATTTCTTTATGCCATATATAGTAATTTTAAAATATTTTCTAGACTAGACCATAATGTTATCAGAAATTTCATAATTTAAACCAGAAATTGCATATTTTAGACTTGCAGATAATTTACCCTCTATTCCAAGTAGAAATATTAGTTATTTTCCAATTAAGAAAATTATGTACTCCTCAGGTTATTGCGTGCAAATTTAAAATTAATTTTTATTAGTTTGTGAAACAATAAAACAAAAAAATACAATATTTACTAACGTTATGGAAGCTATTTTTGCTCATATTCATTCCATTGTAAAAAAAATAATCTTGAAAGTTTAATAAATCTAAAAATTAATGCTTCAATCCGAAATAATTTTATCATACTATTATCCAAATTACCGGAGTATGATAACCTTTTTCAACAAATGGTATATGACCGCAATTACCTCAAAACAAAAAATTTCAATTTTCCCTACTACAAGTAAACCATTTGAAATTCAAATACATTTCACAACTCTGATAAATTATAGTTCTAATGATAATATTCAAAGATTTCTTTCAAATGATAATCGAACATGTCATAAGTACGCAGTATTAGGCTATAACCAATCTATTCTCTAACAAAGCAACGTCCAATCGACATCATTAATGGTTATTTAAATCTCAAAACCCCACTAAATCCAGATATCTATAATATTTTGTACAGCAAATGTTTGAACAAACCTTAAATGGTTAATACTTGAACTACATAGAGAACATAGAAAACATATTTCCTCACACAAACAAATTAAATATAAATGTAATGTAAGTAGACATGATCCGTTGCCATTGGAACGTATAAGTACGACATATCACAAGAGCACGCAATAACGCATTTGGTGCATTCAAACTACACCATATAGAAAACAATAATGACACTACACTAACCATCCCAGCTAATAAATACCATAAAAATAACCTACAATTTTTTATATAAATTTTTCATATTTATTCTTATATATTTCATAGAATTTGGTGGAATTGATGGAATTCTTATTGGAAATTTAGCAAAAATATTAAATTTTACATTAGTAACATCTGATAATGCTGAAAAAGTTGGTTATAAAAATAAAAGTGGTATTCTTATTGGATCAGTTGGTGATGTATTATATTCAAAAACATCAATAGCAGCTAATTTACATTTTATAAATAATTTTCAAACATTAGATATTGAATTTTTATATCCAATTTTAACCGATAAATATTGTATTGTAATACCAAAATCATTACAAATACCACATTCATTAGCTGCATTTACAATATTTAATATATCTACATGGTTTATAATATTAATTACAATTATAATATCTGGTATATTATGGACATGGTTTCATCAATTACCAAATATATCAGCATCAAAAAATTCAAATGATCAATTAAAATTATTGAAAAAATCAAATTATTGGTATATGAAAATAATTGATATGATAATTATAATGACAGCTGGTACAATACAATTAGGAAATTTACAAAAATATGAAAAAATATTTTTAAGTGGTTGTTTTTTATTTAGTTTAATATTAACTGGTATATTTCAAGGATATTTACGTAATGCATATAGTCAGATTAAATATTATGAAGAAATTGAAACATTACAACAATTAGATAAAAGCGGTTATCATATTATATTTTATTCAAGATTAATGGAAAATTTATTTGGTGAAAATGGTAGTGATTATATGATGTCATTATCAAAGAAAATGCATCAAGATTTAACATTTTCAATGAATCGTACTGCGTATAAACGTGATATTGGATTTATGCAAAGAATGACTGAATATTATACAATGAGGGTAAGAAGAAATTTTTAGAAATTATTATTAAATTCACATTTGATCATTCAAATACATATAGATAGACAAATTACATATCCAATTAACATTTTATAATTTTTGCACGGCCTAATGTCAAAATCCATGTTGCCAATGGAGAAAGTTTAAGGATACTAGATTTAAATTTTATGCTAGATTGAAATATTCAAGAATATTTTTTTTGACATTCAACCGATTATGTTCAATATTTCCAGTAAATGCAATTACAAATTTTAATTTCTTGTTTTTTTGTCATTTTAGGAAGAATACGAATTACCAAATGGTAAAAAAATTATTAAATATGGTAAGTGACTGTCCAAGAACTTTTTTATTAACTTATGTGGTAAAAAGAGGTTGGCCATTAGCACCAAAACTAAATAGAATTATTGGTTTAATTTCAGCTGCAGGTTTTTCATTAAAAATTAATATATGAATATTAAATTAAATATAGAATTAAATTTCAGGTTTTTTTGATGTATGGTTTAAATGGTCAAAAGAAGCAACAATATTAAAAATACGTACAACAAAATTAAAATCATTACGAGAGATAAAAGATTTTGAACCATTTGATTTACATGAAATTCAATTACCATTTTATTTATTATGTGGTGGATTTATATTTAGTATAATTGTATTTTTATTAGAATTTATTTGGTCATATTTTTCTAAGATGATTTTATGTTGTTGGAATAAAAGCACTTAAGTCAATTATCACAATTTAAGGCATAGTGCAATTTTAGTTTCAATAATGGTTAAGTTTATTGATTTTATGCTTAAGTAATACAACAAAAACCTTTTGTACAAATATGCTTTCACCACATGATCTAGAATTGTTAACAATTTAAGGAATAAGATATTAATTTAACGTTGAATTTTGAACCAAAGTTAATTTAACTATTTAATGTTGAATTTTGATGTCACCAAACAATATAAAATAAATGTGCTTATAAAGAAATTTTTGAGTCTCTTTTCCTAATTTATTTAATATATTTTCGTGTTGAAATCAGAATCTTCAACCATATTCTTAAATGTGTTCCTCTATATGGTTGTGAAACATGGTGTGACACAGAATCATTAAAGCAGGGGACATTACAGCCCAGAGTTGAAACACATAGAAAGGATCCCGATGAAATAAAAAGGATCGAATGAAATCTGTAGGCAAGCTCTAGAATGGAACCCTCAAGGAAACAGAAAACGACGTTGTCTAAAAAACAGTTGGAAGAGGACACTGGAAAAGGAAATCGATGAGTCTGGTAAGACATGGAGCGAAATCAAGTCAATAGCAAGAAATATATTAAGGTGGACATGTTTACGGATGCAATATGGTACTCGAGGAGTGACAGGAATTAAGAATAAGAAGATATATGTACATTTTTCTACATTTACATTATTATTTGTCGGTTTATGTCGAAATACCTCTACTACATATATTCATTTATTATTTTGGGTTTAAATATATTCTGTTAATTTCAGATATCCCCTACAACTGGTTTTTGTTGGCCTTAAAACGTAGTAAATCTTCGAAATTCATTAATTTCTTTACAATGTCCACAACTTTCATATTCAACTACAGTGTTACTTTGTTGAATTAAGTTCCCTTAATAATTCTTTTTTCTTTAAATTATTAATTATTAATTTGAAAATATTTTATATTTTTCAAAATTATACACTTTTCAAATACACAAAATCAGTTGATGGAACTGAACACGCAAAGGATAATGAAATTATTATACAAAAAAAAAAAAATATGAATATTTCAAATTTCATATGAATATATAATATTCTTCCTAAAAGTCAATATACATAATATTATTAATTTTAACATGATACAATGTTATCTATAGACTATTCTCGCATAAGATATAATATCCTCCTTTAATTTGTGATAACAATTAATTTTATAATTTATGATATATGTATTACTTTTGTAATTGTTATGAAAAACATGAGTAGAGAATTAATAAAAATTTAAATAAACAACAATTATTTAATGGACAGCAACAATGTTGCCAAATAACACTGACAGTGCATAATAATATTTAAGCATTTTTGCGTAACGAATTATAAGATTGCAAGCTTAATTGTAATAAAGTATTTTTTAATTTAATTTTTTTCTGAAGTAATTATTAAGAACATTTTAAAACATTTCAAGTAGATTTAATTAAGTAAATTTTTTTCTGACATGAGAAATGAAATATTGTTGATATTACCAATTAAATTAGTTTTTGTGTTAATATTTTAAAAGAATAAATTAATAAAATTTTCATTTTCATGAATAATAATTTAAATTTTTTTTTTTAATAAAGTAATAATTTAGATTTTTAATATGTTCCTATAATTACTGTATATATTAAAAAGCAGTCATATGAAAAATATTTTATAAATTCTTTTGAAAATTTTCACATAAAATGTTTTAATCAAAATTTAAATATATATAAAAAATTAATTTCAACTTTGTCAGTCGTCAGTCATTGAAAGTTTTTATATAAAATAAGTTCGAGTAAAATGAGGATAAATTTTAAAATAAAGATTTAATAGATCATTAGCACATAATTCATTAAATTTTTACTAATTTCAAATTAAATTTAAAATCTGTCAAAATATCTTAAACTTTCATTGATTTTACATTGATAAACATAATTAAGCAATAAAAATAAATTATAAAAATATTTATTAATAAAATTTTAATAATTTAAATATTTGTTCAGAAATTTATTTTTAATGAATTTATCATTTTTGTCAAAAATTATCATAATCAGAAAATAGGAGATATTCGACTAAATTGTACCACTTTCGAATGCACTACATAATATTATTATACAAATATTAAATGGATATTGTGTTAAAAAAATAAAAATCCACATTTACATTTATTTATTGTCGTTTTAAGTTTTAAGTATGTCAGACAAGCTTTTGTACGGACTATCCTAATGGTTTTTTGAAGTTAAAAATAAAATAAAATTAGATTAAATTTTATTTAGATTTTATTTTATTTTTTATTAGATTTAATTAAAAAAATTAAAAAAAGCAGATTAATTTTGTTGAATATTTTTCAACTAAGCGGAAATTTTTTTTGTTTTGATTTTTACGGAAATACTACTCATTTCTTTCAGTAAAAACTAATTTTCCTAAATTTATTACAAACAATATAATATTATATCTTTTTATTAAGTATTTTTACACAAAATTACCGGACTAATCTCCCCTATATTTAAAAAATTCATTACACAAAAAAAAAATCAGAAGAAAAAAAAATTTAAATTTGAAATTTCAAGAAATGACACCAAAAAAAAAACAAAATTTACCTCCCCATTTCAACCTACATATTTTTTTATGTTTTAAATTTATATTTTAATTAATGTTCAATGTAATTTAAACTTCCAATTAATTTGGTTTTTCTAACATATTTAAAAAATTTTGTAAACATATTCATAAAATATAATCATAACAAATTTTAAATTTTTTCAACTAAATTTACATAAAAAATTAATTTTGTAACAAAAAACCAAAAAAAAAAAAAAGGTGAATAATTAATAATTAAAAAAAAAATATATATTTTAAAATGAAAATAATAAAAAAAAAAATTAATATAAAATAATTTTTTATGTAAAATAACATGTCATAAAATTAAATTTAGTATCATTAATTTTTATTATATTTATACAGCCAGGCACCTCCAATTATTAAATTTATATATATATGTATACATAAATTTATATCTTATAGTTAGTAAAGTATATATAATATTTTTTCTTTAATGATTTATGATTATAAATAAATATATTCATAAAAGCTTATAAAGCTAATTCCATGAATAAATCGACATAATTATTATATTAACCTGACACAATGAATCAAAATCAACAACATTATAAAATTCGTAATGATAAATTTTTTATTATTTTAATTTAATAAAAAAAAAAAATATTTAAAAAAAAAAATTATTGTAATCATAAATAAATTTATGAAATGAGGCCGTCATATATCTTTAAACTACCCACTTAAAAAATTTTTTTTATAATCTATATATATTTTTGATGTATTAAATGATAATATTAGGTTGTATATAGCTTTGAATTTATTATATATATTAATTTAGATAGATTATAATTGTAGGTTTATGAACCTACTAGTAAAATAAATCTATATGTAATAATAATAATTAATGTTGGAGTTGTTAAGATTTTAAGTGAAAAAAAATCAATCAAAATTATCGAAAAAATTATTAATTTTTTTTTAACTAAGTATATATTTTATTTTCCTTATAAATATAAAATAAGATTATTTTGTTATTAATTATTTAAATTGGTTAGCTTGTAAAATATTAATGTACATTCTAAAAAAAAAAAAAATTATAATTGTGGTTTTAATTAGGGTACGTTATTTAATTTCCTAAACTATACTAAGTTAACAGATTTATTATTTTATTTATTCAAAAATTATTACAAGAAAATTAATAAAATTTAAATATTCTAGGTAATTTTCTACAATCATAATTTAAATTTGTCATAAATAATTTGTCCTAAATTATTACCAAAATTTGTCAAAAAGTTTGTATTCGTTTCCGACAATTTCAATTTATTATAAATTTATTTTTAAATATTTCTACTGGCTGTGGTTTATTTTTATAATTTTGGAAAACGGAAGTTAGAAATTGGAAAAATTCAATTAAATTTAAATTTCTACATAAATTTTTTTAATTTGAACATCAATTTTCCTAGCACTTATGGCAAGTGTTGTTAATTCCATAAATTAATTATCGATAGAATATTATAATGATATAATTTGTATGATATTTTATCAATTCTAATGAAATAAATTCAACAAATTTAATGAAATCCTTTTACATGATAGAAAAATTTTGCAGATGAAAAATGGCATGACCTTTACGCTCATAATCTTAAATTACTATGTAGAACTTAGTTCTAAGGTTTATCATAATATATTTTTAATAAAAGCTATAGTATCAGAACACCATATAATTACCATATTAAATTACATTCTAAACATTATAAAAACATTTCATTGGCAGAAATTTGAGTTAAAGGAAAATGCTGCCTTATACCTTTCCAATGTCGGGTGTATTACACATTTTGGAGAATAGTTTCTTAAAATTACATATTTGATTAAAAACACATTTTCGTAAAATTCGAATTACGCTGCCAACTTTTAAGTAATTTTAAAAATCCCTTATGCTACCACTTTGCAAACCACCTGTGTGAAAAAGTTTTCACGCAGGCGGGTTGCGAAGTGTTAGCATAAGGGATTTTTTTTATGAAAAAATTTCTAAAAAAAACTATAAATTGCCCTAAAAACCAACAAATATACAAGGTCAAGAAAAAATAATCTAAAACTCCAATAAAGTATTCCATTATCGGCAACTAAAATAATTTTTTCCAAACATGTTTCATTAATTAATTAAAAAAAAGAAATAAAAAATCATTTAACCGCTTTGTAAAATAGTTGACAAGTAATTTAAAGAAATCATGTAATGTCAATAAATCAGTCAGAAATTTAAATTTTAATCAAAATAAAAACAATTATACAATTTTATATATTTACGCCAACATATTAAATTTTGTTTACTATTAAATCGTTTTGCCAATATTTGCAACAAAATATCTATAAATTATAAACATTATATGTACAGTACATACCATAATATTTTCATTGAAAAATATGCATTCTAAAGTGACTGGCAAAAAAAAAATAATTTTTCTAATAAATATGACATATAAAAGGAGGCAAAATAGTGTTGTAAGTAGCACGTAAAAGTTTTAGGTGCAAACGATAAATTGATATGAATATAAATTTTGTAATGATAATAATAATAATATGTTGTATGTAGATAGATAGATATATGATATTTTAGACAAGTTTATTTTTATTTTTTTAAATTGATTTCTTTATAATAATTTATAAACTACAGGAATTTATTATTTCGTTATGCTTTTTGTTTTTTTTTTTATTAATGTTTATGTAAAACAAATTGAAATATTTTATTATATTTTTTATTGACAGGTTGTTTATTGTTACTCATAATTTAATAGTTCGATATTGTTATTTATTTATATACCGTATATACATATATTTTTATCTTCAATTTATATAATTTTAAATATTTTTATGCTTAAACAAGACGTAAATATAAAAATGTATTTTTTTTTTTCATCCTACACTTAAATAATTGAAAAATGTATTAATTTATTTATGAATTTAATATATTTTTATATTTTTTTCGTTATTAATTTTATTAATTGTTTATCAATAAAAATTAATTATTCATATTAATTTGTGGGTTGATGAATTTTAATTAAATTTATTAATTAAATGGTGTTTTGTCATGTAGTTTTTTCATGGCTATTAAAAAAAATTTTAAAAAAATATGTTTATTAAACAAAATTAATTTTTAATTAATTTTTATAAACAATATTTTAATTGCACGTTTTTGTTTTTAATTAATTTGCAAAATTGTTTTACAATATTAAATTATTATAGTAATTATACTTTTTTTAAATATTTATGTATATCTGTATCTATAAAGTTTTTATGAAAATTAAATATAAAATTTTTAGAAAGTTTTATTTTTAAAGTGAAATTTAATTAAGTCAATCCAGTTTTAATCTTATAAAATAAATTTTTCATAAATTTTGGCAATATTTTTATTTGGTCAAATTAGTGTCAAAATAAACGTCAGAATGAAGTAAATTGAGGTTTTCACAAACAAAAATAATTTTTAATTTTCTTAATTTAAAAAAAAAGGATTAAAATTTGAAACAATGGATTTTTTTTTTTTTGCTAGCGTTTATCGTGTTTTGGGAAATTTCCACACAATTATAATTATCCCTGTTACTGAGTAAGGAAAATTAAAAGAAAGAGACATCCCCAAACACTGATTTGAACATGACTGATTATGACATTTTTTTAAACTAGTCAATATTTTAAGCTTACACTATTATAGCAATCTTCTAAAAATACTTGAACTTTGACAATTCTTGGAAGTTTTTAACATTATCATCTTCAAGACAGGATTACTTCAAAAGACTGAATAATTAAATCAATTTTCAAATTGTCAAAAACTATGCCATTTGTAGTTCTTAGATGAAGTTATTTAGATATATACAATAAAGCAACGAAATTTAATATTATTTTTCAAATTACAATAATTTAAAATACTAAAACATATTGTAATAAATCACTCCTAAATAATATTGCATACTTTTGAAAATTATTACTGCAGGTTAGGGTAGCACATAAAAACAAACACGAAACTATTGTGATAAATATGAATATAGTGGAAGCAATTTAGTGCATTCATAAATTTTCTAGAAAAAAAAAAAATTAAAAATAGGGAAACTGCATATTTTTTATATTTCTAATCATACTTTATACCTTTCTCATACCCTTCATAATTTTTGTTTATTACAATATATGTATTTTTTTTATGTTATAATTTTTAGTTTTCTTTTTTTTTTCATAACTTTAACAACCCAAACCTTATAAATATACAATAAATATGGCGGAGGAGTTGAAAGAACAAAATATGACTTAATAGTGAGGTGGTACATATAATACTATAATATTTTATTCAGAAAAGATATAAAAAGCTAGATAAAAATTATGTTTCGAAAATTGAGAGTTTGTTTAAAAGGAACGATGTTCAAATAATTACTCGAATAGCTATTGCTTTATGTGAATTGAACTTGAATCAGTGTGCAAGGAAATAAAGATTGAATTGATATTTTTTTTACTTGACATTAGTTTCATTCAATTCATTTCAACTCAAACCTAACGCTATCCGGGTATATGGTAATTTGATATATGATAGATGAAAAACTTTAGAAATATGGGTCAATACAAGAGCGACACAAGAAGAACGAGAATAATTCGTGATCTGTAGAACGTGTTAGATTCGTTCTTTTATTTCTTGTCTAAGTTTTACGAAGTAGATGACGAATATCTTCATATATTATCTAATCTGAAAGCTTTAATGAAACATTTCAGTATCAAGTGAGGTTAGGTTAGAAAATTATGGACAATCGTCTATCCAGAATCCTGCAATGCCTAATTGCGCTTTCAACAACTAATTCCCTTGTTCAATAATTCTACTTCCAACAACTAATTTCCATATACAAACATCCAATGCATATCCTTGAAGAATCCGATGCATATCCTTGAAGAAATAATACAAATTTTCTTTCAAGCTATGCCAGTCAGAGAACAAAAATCTTAGTAAGACTTGGTAGTCAGAGAACATATGCGGATAACAATTTTAGCCAAGTCACAGAAGATATGTATTCCAAGCTGTCGATTCATGGTAAGCGGGGGCAGTCACAGGTTTAAAATCCTAGTAAGACTTGGGAGTCACAGAACATATGTCACTTTATTGGCAGACACGTCAGAAACCAACCATATTACGTCACAATTTCATAGTAATTTTTCCTAATGGATCAAACTATCATTTTTCTTCATAGATCAATTTATTTTTGTTAATATTAACCCGACAAACAATATAAAATCTATAAGAATATTTTATTTTTAAAATTATTTCCGACATTTTTGTCGAAATTTATATAAATAAAAAAATATATAAAAATAATATTGTTTTTTTTTTTATACAAATTCTATGCGAGTGTATATGACGATCAAATATTTTCAACTTCATGTTTTTTTTTTTTTTTGTGTGGAAAATGTTTTATGCACGTAGTAATAAAAAATGAAATATGATCGTTATTCGGCGTTCCATGAAAATCGGATAACATATTTTTATGCGGAAATATTATTTATTACTCACAGAGGGCGTCCTATATATACACATACAAATAAACCCATATACATTTTACCTCCTAAATTTTTGGGAAATTTATGACAAAATTTTCTTCTTTTTTTTTTTTTTACTCTTTTCCGTATTTGAGGTTACATATTTTTTTTTTTTTTTAGTTTATTTTGCAATGTTCACTTTCAAATCTATTGTAAAAAATATTTTGTTTGTTTTATTTGTAAATTTTGTAGATGACATTTTGCACGTATGTTCATATTTTGTAATACTAAAAATGATATGAAAAAAAAAAAAAAATTTGTTATATATTATTTTTTTTGGGTGACATGGTGGAAAACATAAAAAAATTAATGGTCATTGGAAAGAATAAATAACAACAGCAACAAAAAAAAAACAAATAAATAAAATTACTTTATTTTTTTTAAAAAGGATTTCAAGTTAGGTAAAAGGATGATAATAAAAACCGAAAAAAAAATATATAATAAAAATATTAAACTGATTTTTTTTTAGTGTTAAAAGATTTATATATAAAAAAAATGGAAAAAATCCAATTCATTTATTGAGCTAGAAAAGCATAATATAAAAAAAAAAAACCAAAATTTATTGAACAAAAATAAAAACATAAAATTGGCGAAAAATTTAGATTTATATTACTAAAGCTATAAATAATCTTGTTTCATATAGCAATGAAAATATTTTATTTTGGTTTTATGATTTTGATTTGGTTTTTCCTAAAATGAAAATATAAAATCTTATAATGAAATATTTTTCTTAATATTACCACGAAGAAAATTTAGTCCTATACGAAATTGTAGTAAACAAAAGTCAAAGTAATGAAAATTTTCAAGGTAATTTTTCATAAAAGCTTATAACAAACGCATTATTTTAGTGTTTCTTAAAATTTACTTGCAGTTTTTCTTGAAAATTTTAAGTTTACTCAGTCTAGAATTTTCAATTAATATCTTAATCAAGCTATTAATGTTTGTCTATACTCTATACAGATAATTAATAGAATAGAAAGTGAATTTGCTAACAATTAACAAATTATTCTTAATTCAAATCTTTAATTGTATCCTTTTTCAAACAACATTTCTAAAGTATTTGAAATTCTGAAGAAATTTGAAAACTTGAGGAAAAACTTATTGCAGCCATGGACCTTCATGTACCCTTCTTAACCTAACCTAACTTTCATATTCATAATCTAGAATATTTTCGTATAAAGAACAATAAGGACTTTAAGGACATAACAACGAAATACATTGTATATGCAAATGCAAGGCGTTCATATCATTCCTGGAGGGCAGCTCTTTGAAATTAGTAGGACTAATAATAAAGCTAAGGATAATTTTTACCAACAATTTTTTTTTTAGATTTCTAATAATCATAGTATTTTCATTCAGTTGGGATGTTACGATGTATTGTGAAAATTTGATTTCTCTACCAGTCGATAACTTTTTTATATCTTCAACACAATTAATCAACAACTAAGCTAACTGTTAATTAATAGAATAGAAAGTGAATCGCAAGGAAGTAAATTAAAAAATATAATTGCAAGATCATGAATACTCTTCAACTCGTGCAAAGTGTAATTCAAGAATGTAATTTAAGATTTGTCCAAGCTACAAATTGATCAGGAAATAACTACGTTTATTGGTGGTTAAGCATAGCAAAAAAAATGCGACTTGTACTTGAACCTGATATATAATTTAACTTATTAAATCGTCAGTTCCTACAGATATAACTACTGGTTAAATAAATCAATATAACTTCCTTCCTGTGCAAAATAATATCTGTGGAAATTTGCCAAAACACGATATCGACATTTTTTCACATTTGGAGATAAGTTCTGATTTCGACTACTAAACATTTAATCTTTACACTTTTCTTTGGTACAAAGAAAAATTGGTTAATTATAATCCGATATTTTTATATCACCTTTGTCAAAATATAACAGACTTATTTTCCTCCAAAAATTGTGGTTTACGAATCAGCTATAAAACAAAACCTACCAAGAAAATTAAAAAAAAACATTATTTTAATTTCAATAACTTTATTATTATGACAAGTGATGATTGAATTTTCTTAAATTTGCTCTATTGAAAATGTGTAATTATGTAGATATCGTGTTTTGGCGTAGTCCCACAGATATTTATAATTAAAAAATATTATAATTTATCACTAATGATAAATAAATTGCAATTTTCTCTAATTCAATTTTATATTCGTTTTGTATTTCTTCAACAACATAAAATTGCAAATTAAATAAATTTAATTATTATAATGTTTTAAATAGAAAATATGTACATATCCATAATAATTTTAATTTTGAAGACATTAATTATGTGCATAATTATATACATATAGTAACTTAAAAATATTTCTAATCTTTTATATACAAGCAAAATAATATCAATTTCCTAAGTAAATTTATGTTGTTTGCGTGACTGAGAATCCGTTCCAAAAAGATTAAAAACTTTCATCATCATATATTACTTTTACAAGAAAAAAAAAAATTATTTTAATAATTCTGCAATTTGATTAACACTATACCAGCATTTTTTTATTTCCTTTAGCGGACATAACATATAATATTAAAATTAGTAATAAACCATTAAATTAAATTTTAATATCTTTTTTTTTTATGGAAATTTAGCACCTGGTGAAAATTATTGATAGACATTGTTTAGTTTCATTTAAAATTTTATCATTAATTTATTATTACAAATTATACACTTTTGTAATGGACATAATTATGTAGAAATTTGTCAAAAGTTGATAAGTGATTTATTGATATTTTTAGATAGGTCTTAGATTTCGCTTATTAAACATTCAATTTTTTAAATTTTTGTGGAGTTTTTTAAATTTTCCAAAACACGTTATAGTATTTGGAATTTTGGAAAATTTAAATTTAATGATTGGATGTTAGGCAATCGAAATCAGAGTATAGTCTACTTTTGAAATTACTTTTGAAATTATAGAATTATAATTAATTATAGTTAATAAATAATACAATTCTCTTACACTCAGAATTAATGATATTAAATTAACTGGCTTGTGACTCATTATAACGTGTTATTTAAATTTTCTGTCAAACCATCCCAAAAGAAAAGCATAAACATAAATTATCTATTGACAGCAATAGATAATTTATGTTTAATTCTCCAATAGGAATCCAAAAATTAATTTACAAACATTTGAAAGAAGTGACAAAATAAATAATCTGATTTGAAATAACACACTGTAGCTATCTAGTTTTGTTTAATTTTCATATAATTTTAATTAAATTTTTGACAAAATCTTTAAACTTTCACATAATAGAATCAATTTCTAACTACCTAATTAGAATAAAAATTAAACCTTAACTTACTAAAAAAAATTATAAATAAATTAATCAAAAAAAAACATATACGTATAATATATACATTTTTTTAAACGTAATTTTTCATCCAAGGATATTTTTCAAATTACAATCATCTGCTAATAATATTTCATCGTTAAAACGTTTCAAACGTTATTGCAGAATATATATAATTTTTATTTTATAAAATAATTGAATGATATAAATTTGTTTTTTGCATGACTTACAAAATCATTTATAAATTATATACCTTTATTAATATTTAAATCATTAAATTAAAAATCAGTTGTTATTTTGTTGTTTTTTTTTTAATTCTCTGCCATATTTAAATAAATATATATATGTACAGATATATATGTAATATATACAAATCATCTTCTTAATGGGCATATGTAGGTTTTTTAATTTGAAACAAAAAAAAAACAACTCAAATTGCTTTTCTCTTAGGCAACGTGTTTTAATAATAAAAATGGTGTGCACACGTAAATTAAGGTAAATATACAAGGTAAAACAAAAAAAATCTTTTACCATTATAAATGTTATATACCTTTAACAACAATCCATTCACTTTTTTTTTTTTATTCAACCTGTATATGTAGGTACTTAATGCATAAAATATTTATGTTTTGCAATTCCGGACAAATATATATATATTCGCTCGTTTAGGATCATAAATTACTCAAACATTTATTATTTATGAAATATGAGTTTCAAAAAGTCACAAAAAAAATGAAGGTATATACAGAAACTAACTAACAAACGACACACTCGTGCAAAATACTGACCATATTTTTTTTTTTTGCTAATATTTTAGTATGTTACAGACAAATAACAAAAAAAAATTGTTTGATGTAAAATTGGATAGAATTGGGCTTCAGAGAATAGTAATGTACATAATTACAAATTTTGTATAGCATTAAATTTTTCGAGGAAACTTCTCTTAGAGAAAACTGCAGAAAGTGTTGAACTAAAGGTAGAGCAGCTAGAAAGTGTGGAACGAAAGCATATTTATTTGCGAGTCTCGAGTGAAAATATATTTTCAGAAATTACAAGCACTTCTTTCAGAATGATTAATTATGTCTTGACAATTATGTCATTATAGTCGCAGTTTAAGCAATTCTACTCAATTCAGCTCAATGAACCATATAGTCTGGATTCAGACTATCGTCAGAATTCAGACTATCGTTAGAATTTAGACTATTTTATAACCTAAATTTGTTTTTACATGTTAAATGCGTTTCAAAAAATTCGTATAAGAAAAATCGGATAAAAAAACACGGTTTAGTTGGAAAAATAGGTGATTATGGATATAAAACCTTGCAGGAAATAATTTCCTAATTTATAGGCAAGTGGATGCCTTGTTTCAAATTTTGAAACCATTACATGCCAGAAGAAATTTTGTAAAACCGGAATTGAGCTTATTTTTCTAGATCGTGTTAAATCAAAATCGTGTAAAACCGAAACAAGCGTTCTTGTCAACTATACTAAGGTATGAGTAATATATATGTTGAGCGTCTGTCGATAAGAAAACATAAGAAAATTTGATTAAAATGCTAATGTTGCATACGTTTTTCAGCTATTCTTAGTCAAACTATAAAAGTGTCATATTCTGATGATGCAAAAGAAAAAAATGTATTTGACAATAATATTAATAAAATAAATATTTTTCAACAAATTATACACCAATATAAAAATTACCATGTACCATAATAAAAGCCTAAGTAATTTTAACAAATAAAAAAAAAATATTAATGGAAATTATTTCCGCCAGTTAACCTTCTGCAATGCGCTTACAAACAACAGTAAAACTTACCAATTGCAAAAAAAAAAAAAAAACAACAAAGTAAAACACATTTTTCATGTTACTCGGGTGCGTGTTAACGACCGTTGATTTTTAGACAGGTATTAATCAGCAGTCAGGAAAAATTTATAATTCTCATTTTATTATTATACGATTTATATATTTCCATCATTTTCAACAATTTTATATATGTACATTATATATAATTTTTTTACTTGTTAAATATATTATTAAATTATTAAATTTAAATTAACAATTCACGCGCACTTTTCAAGAAGAAACATAATTACAATATAATTATTTTACTTTTTATCAAGGAAAGTAAATATAATGGAGTAAACATTTTTTTTACTTATAGATTTACTAATTTAGTTAATTTTTTATTCAAAAGAATTTAACTTTTAATTGCTAGTGGATAATTTAACTACAAAAATTGTATTTTACAGAAATTTTTTTAAATTGTTTATTAAAACAAATGTAGTTTTCTGGTATTTTTATAGTAAATTTTTGTAATAAATAATTAACAAAATTACATGAAATTATGATTTTAAAGAGTGGACAATAGTTCCCTCAATAAGTTTGCACACGAATATTGTTACTAAATCATATTTTAATTAGAAGACTGTCATAAACCAAAATTTAGTAGTTTTGCGATAAATCGAGTTTAAAGTTGGGTATGGAATATAGAAAAAAGTCAGTTTTCGAGTAACGTCAGTAGTATTGCCTGTAGAATTGTACCACTAAAAGTTGAAAAATATAAACACAAATATTTGGTTTTAAAAGGTAGGTGCCTTAAATAATAGTTAAACTTGTACCAAAAAATGTTACGGATTGGACAATATAAACTTGGATAAACAATAAAAATAAAGAATTTCTAACTTAGGGTTCATTTTGTGAATCAAACTGATCAATAAAATTTCCACATGTAATTGATTACAGAATACATTTGATTACAGAATACAGGCATCAATTACTAGGACCAAATTTCGCTAAGCCTGAGCAAAATTCCTGTTTCCTAAAATAAATTCTGAAATTTCTTGAAAATCCAAATTAATTTTTTAAAGGACCTTTAAAAAATTAAGGTATTACAATAAGCCAAGTGTGGCCGTAGTAATTTTTGGGCTCCATAATCTATCTAGTCGTAAAGAAGTAAACGACTACATCTTTATTGTATAAAAATTTCCAATCCAATCAAGAAATTATTTATTTTCTATGAAAATTTTTGTGATTTATAGTTTTACCACAACATAAAAAATACCCAATAAAATTTTTTTATAATTAAACCATTAACACATTTATTGCAAATGAAAAAAAAAATCTTTTTAACAATTTTCATTAAAATAGTCAATAAATTAAAATAATGTTGCGTGTAAAATGTCCAAAGATGTCGAGAAATCGATTAATGGATTATTAACGAATTCAATTCGTTATTTCATGTCGACGAAAATAAAATTAAAGAAAAAAAAAAATTGTATCTTTTTTTTTTATTTTTATTATTATTATTATGTTTCCGATATCTTTTACCGACTTAACCTTTTTTGACCATAAATTCATGGAAAATTTAAAGTGGCCAAAGGCAATGTTTTTTGTTTTTTTTTTTAATTTTTATGTTGAACATTGTGCAAACAAAATGTGATCAGGTAATTTAAAACAGTCTTATTTAGTTTAACCCTTTTTTTTTTACATTTAACATTTATCCATAATAAATTGACTTCTAAAGAAGTAAACGAATTATTTTTTTTTTTTGCTAAAGCTATAAGTTAAAGCTACAACATTTTATCCAATAATTTTTTGATATTTTTATTTTTTTTTCTGTGTAAAAACTTTGATTGCATTTTAAATGCATTCATAAATCAAAGCCAGTTTTTGCTTTACTTTTTTTTTTTTTGTCAACAAATTGTATGTGCAAATATATTTAATAATAATTTTTTTTTAATGTTAAACTTGTTGAATGTATAACATTTATGCTGTTGTTGCTGTGTTATTTTTTTTTTTTTGCCTTTAGTGGAGTAATAAATCATGATTACACATTTCACCTTTTATAGGTTTCAAGTATAATGTTTGGTTTTTTTTTTTCATATTTCTAGGCAATGAATTACGAGATTGTCAATTTTTTGTCTTGGAAAATAATTATCCTGTTTGATTTGTTAGATGATTTCAATTTAATTTTATTAAATATATTATATATATTTATTTAATTTAAAAATTAGTTTCCCATAGAATAGTACAATTTTTTTTTTTTAATTCATATAAGTCAAAAAAGGTCGAGTGAATAAAATAAAGCAAATGCTTTTAATTCAAGTAAAGGTGAGAACTGCGCACCTATGGAGTATAGTCTGCAGAACTTCAAACATTCAACCTAGTGATGAACTTTATCCAAAAAATTAATGGACTCGGAAACATCTAGACGAAAAAACTAGATCAAACTCAGGCTGGTCTAGTTTTCAGGCCTAGACTCCCTTACTTAGGGTAGTTTACCTCTCTTTCCTATGGTAGCGGTGACTCCCATAAGAAAGAGAGGTAAACTACCCTAAGAAAGGTAGTCTAGTCCTGGAATGGTGTTAAAGCGGTGACTACGGAATCCATCTGAAATTAACATCAGAACTGAAGTTAGTTTCAGATGAATTCCGTAGTCACCGGTATAGGTTAATTTCAGATGAATTCCGGTGACTACGGAATTCATCTGAAATTAACATCAGAACAGTTGATAGCAATGGCTAAACATATAACCTGTGAAACGACTGGTATATAGAATTATTAATAATTGTAAAGATTTTAATAAAATAATGTTCAGGAATCGGGTGACAGGGAAAAAAAGAAGGGCAATAATCTAAATGTCAATAATCTAAACTGAGAATGGAAGTTTTTCTCAGATATATGCTAGGTCATGGAATCAAAACTAGTGTAGTACTGAAAACTGGTATACATCATACTACAGTTTACAAATTTAATGAAATTTTGTCCTATGTTGCCTAAATTTTCAGTAAATTTACATACTAGAAGTATGTAATAGCTTTTTATTTACTCAGCCCGTAATATTTTAATCCAAAAACTATATAATTATGATTTTCGAAATATTAATCAAAATTAAGCTTTTTGGTATATTTGGTTAAAAAGTTTAGAAACGAGCAAGGCAAAGATAAAATATCATTGCTTTTGTTTCAAGATTTGGAAAACTCTGAAAAAAAATATAGAGTAATTTTTATAGAAAATTAATTAAATCTACAATAAACATTTGTCAAGCAAAGATATGGCAAATCAAACATTTTGAAATTATTTAAAGTTGGTGTTTTTGGAAAATATTTATTAGAAAACACATTACATTTGTTTAGAAAATCAAGCCAAAAATTATATCTTAAATAAAAGATTAAATCAGCTATTTGTACAAACTACGTTCTTTGCTTTTTTTGGAATATAAACTAAATTCAAAATTTTGGCTTAAATCTCTTTAAATTTATTATTCCTGCTCACAATTTTACAAACTAGGACAGGTCAAAATTAATGACACCATTTCACTCAACATAATTAAAAATATATATTTAAAAATTTTACTTCGTCATAATTTTGATTTTCAATTACTTAAAATATAAACATAAAATTCAAAAATTTCTTCAAAATTTGTTATATTAAAAAAATTGCAATATGATAATACAAATAAATTTATTGCATAATGTCAGTTCAACATCACAAAAATACGAATAAATAAATTTTTAACAAAAGTCAATTTTATTTTCTTATAAATTCAACTTCAATAAATAATTTCGAGAAACTTTAAAATAAAAATTCAATATATTTTAATACTTTTCATCGAAATCGATTTAGATAATAATTTTTTTTTTATGCGACAAAAATTCATATTTTTGGAAAAGATATAAATAAATATTTGAGATAAATAAAAAGCAACATTTTGTGTTTTTTTTTATACATACTCTAAACTTAAATTGGAAATGTCATAAAAATATTATTAACAAGATGATATATAAGAAAAAAAAATAATAATAATATGTTGGTTGTTTTGTTGTTGAGATCTATGCCAATTTATATTTTTGTCATTTTATATCAAAAAGATATATCATATTACAACGAATGATGATGATTATGCTTATGATAGTGATGCTGATGGATTTTCAGTTATCGTTTATATTTTTATTTTATTTTTTAAAAAAGTGAATAGGTTTTTTTTTTTGTGTGAATAAAGTTAATGTTATTGAACGTGAATTATTTTAAAGTTTTCTTGAAATAAAATGACAATAAATAATAATTTATTGGTTAGAATTATGAAATAATGTCATTGAAAAATTGATAGCTAAATATAGAAAATGTTATAAGAAATTTATTGCAATTTTATTATAAAATATTTCAATAAGTTTTGATGGATTATGAAAATATCAGTCCTGCAAGAAGGTATTAAACGAGAAAATTCGACAAAAAACTCACTTTTTATAAACTAATAGTTTGGTTGACATAGTATGTTTTAGTCTAGTTTTCATGGCTTAATCAGAATTAAAAGAAAAATTTAAGGACATTTTCTCCTGTTAACGATAGCAACATCAGGAGAATTTGTAGCGATTTTGTAGCAACATCAGGAAATTTAAAATTAAATGTAATCTTATTCAAAAATAAATGTATTTATGCACAAAATTAATCAAATTATTACTTTTAAACTTGTGTAATTCACGCAAAACACGATATCTACATAATTGCAAATTTTCAACATAGCAAATTTAAGAAAATTGAGATTAAACTAATGTTTTTTTAATTTTCTTGGTAGTTTTTTGTATTTTCATCCAAATTAATCTCTTAATATCAATATAAAATATGTCTTAACTTTGATTTATTTGTACTTCAAATGCCTGACGAATGTTATTTTTTTAAACTATAATTAATAAAATTGCAGTTTAGTTGTCTATACTCTATAGTACTAATAGCCCGAACTGTCGTAAACATGTTAAAAATATCCGCAAATAGCAGATATTTCTCAAAATTATTGAGAAAAATTTGGTACACATTTATTTTCTACAATACTAATCTCACAGAAATGCCTTAAACAGTGTTGTAAATATTGTAAATAATTAAATACCATAAAATTGACAAACACCAAATTTTATAGAAATATCTCACAGTTTGATAAAATTGGCGATAAATTAATTAAATTTTTTAATCTACAAAATAGTAAACTCCTTAGTAAGAAGAATAAAAATATATTTTGAACTGAATTCTTTGAAAATTACTCTCCAAAATGAAGTTTTCAGAAAATATGGTATGTCGAAATGTGAAAACTACCTCGATGCTTATAATTCTGCGAAAAATTGCACCAAACGTTAATAATTACTTTTTGCAAATTTTTAAATAAGTTCTGATTTCAACAGCCAAAACTTTTAAAAACGACACTTTGCTTTATACCAATTAGAAACTTCTGTTTAGAGAATTAGAAAATTATAGTTAAATTAAAACTAGATTCAATTATGAATAATTAAATATAATTCTAAAAAACATTATTATTACCATGAGTCTATAATATGAAATTGGGCCCCTTTATCAAACTTCACGGTTACTGACCAAACAATTAATAATTATTAAATATTTTTTTAAAACATATTTCTTATACTTATACTTAAGTAATATTGAGTCATATTCAGACATAAACCGTTCACTAATTTGCATTAATTTATCCTTTTCACAAGCAACATAATTTAGTTTTTTTTTTTAATTAATTTTCCTCATTAAAATGTAAAATCCATTTTAATTTTAATAATATATATTAAACTATATATTATTAATAACCAGCTGTCATGGATTTATTTTATATGTAAATGTCTCGAAATTTGTATAATATCTTTTTTTATTTTTGTTAAACCATAAAAGCATAAAACATAAAAAAATGTATATATACCAGTTTTAAACAAGTGACTAGAATTAAAATTAATGACAGTTAATGATTATAATTAATATGTAAAAAAAAATAATAATAATGAAATATAAAAAAGAAATATGCCAAACATGATTTTCAACCTGCTATTAACCTAATTTCTTATAATAATTTATATTTTTTTACCTACACTTTTTAATACATATATCATAAATTTGATATGTTTTTTTTTTTTTTTAATCTACATAAATTGAATATTTGTACACTTGTTAATTAAATATACAATAAATTAATATTTTAACTGACACTTGTTTATGATTGATTATTGTAATTTAATATCGTTTATCTATCAAAATCTAAAAAAAAATAGTGGAAAAAAGAAGCCTCAGGGTTTTTTTTTGGGTTTAAATTTTTTTTAAATTAATTTTCATAAATAATGAAAAACTAATCAAGTTTAGGCGATGTTAATTACAATTATGTAAAGTTAGAATAAAATAGTTTTATGTTAAATTTTAGTTAATCGGTGACCTTAAATGTTAACTGAAATGGAAATGATATTTTAATGAATATGATATCACAAAGTGAATTCAAAGTTTGAAAATATTCAGTCTTAATGGATTTTATTGGTAAAATAAAATTTACTAGTCAGATTTTAATTAATACTACTTTACTTACTGTAATTTAAGTATATTACAGAAAGTAATAAATTAGTTAGTTTGAAGTAGTAACACTACAATTAGCTACTATACCTTAAATAAACTTTAAGGTATAGACTGTTAATTTTCAGAATTAGATGAATTGATAAAATTAATTGTGGAGTCTTGGCATAAAAACATTTTATAGGCAAATTCCATCAAAAATATACAAATAATTATTATAAATTATTGAAAATATTTTTATAAAAAAAAAAACAAATTAATTTAACTTAAAGATAAACCATGAAAGATACTCGTAATACACGAACCAGCTACTAGCCTTAAGGTATCATTTAATATGTAATATAATTGAAAGTAAAATTAATAAATAATATATAAATTTTAGCTTACCCTAAACACCTTCAAAAAGCTTCAAATTCCTGAAATATTTTAAAAAGAAAAAAAACTTTTAAAAAAACATAAATTTATAAATCAATGTCCCACAAAATCACTAATGAATTACTTTCAATAATTTTTATCTTTTTTTTTAAAAATAATTAATCTTTATTAAATCGGATTAACTATAACAACAACAAAAAAATAATAATTATAAAATGTCAATTATAAATATAAATAATAAAAAAAAAAATTGATTAATAAACCCAGTAAACATTAATTTTAATAATAATAATAACAGAATGCAAATTAATCATTATTACTAACATGTCATGTTACACTTTATCTAATGTCAAAATCACTTAAAATTAATTTCAATGTTAACCTGTCAAATCTATCAACAATTTTTCTGACATATATATATATATATATATATATATATATATATATATACATAAGCAAAAGTAAAAATAACGCCTGTCAACACAAAATCGTACACCAATCATACATATTTAAAAAAAACTTTATTTTAAATTAAATTGGCATATTACTAATACAATTTTTTTTAACAAATTAAATTTAAAAATCAAATTGTTTATATACATATATATGTATAACATCATTGCCACTAATCAAAAATTCATTTTTGGAATTATAAAAAGATTAAAATCTAATGATTAATTTATCGCAATGTCATTTAAAAAAAAAAAAAAAATGGAGATACAAAACATAAAATAAAAAATTGAAAATTAAATTATAATAAAAAAAATATATTTATAAACATATATATATATATATGTAATTTAATACTTTAATAGTATTAGAAAACATAAAAATTAAATAAGCATTAGTTATAAATAAACAAAACTGTCAATGTTGGCAATAAATTATAAATCATAGAATGTCTAAATACTTAATATAGCTAGTTTTAGCAAGGTAAAAAAAAAAAACTTTATTAAATTTAAATATAATAGCTAGATTATAGAGAGAAGCATGTAGGCGAATATTATAATTTTTCATTATATATATATTATATATATATATATATATATATATACATATAATATTTTATGTAGCCTGAAAACTAATATAATCTAAATGACAGGTATACAGCTCATAAAGATACAAAACGACAATAAATAATATCTATAAATAAAAATGTTACCAAACATATTAAAAAGGTGTCTGTAAATTTAATATTTTTAAATAAATAAAATATGCTAATAAATTTATATTTATATTTGTTTGTCAATTACATTTAATTGTTTTATAGATATAAATAAATTATACTAAAATCGGGCTGTCGGTTAGTGGTAATGTATTAAGCTGCGATGAGTTATTGGGCTTGACTACAGTACGAAATTTGTCTAAGTTTCAGCAATAAAGTGACATTAATGTAAGATTGGGAAAAAATGCTAACAATCGAGGTCATTTGCTAACAACAAACCTTTCACGGACAAAGCCATCAGTTTGTGGCAATTAAAATATATTCACTATAAAGAAATGCATGGTTCGGAATCCATATAAAATTAGTAGGCCCAAATTGCATTAGAAGATTGCAACAAGCAATGTTGCAATCTTCGAAAACTTTAGTGGGAGACCTATGCTCGTTTTTTTGGCTGTTAAGATAATGAAACAGTTTTTAATTATCTACAATATATAAACGACAATATTAACTCCCAAATTCTTACTAATAATGTTATTAATTTGGAATAGAGTTGTGAAGGAATAATATTATAAAGTCTATAATGAAGATTACAAAGACCATGTCTATAAAAATCATAATAAATTTTGGAAACCGAATTTTCTGATCATATGGTACTTAGTGCCCTAGCCCCTGAAGTAAAATACATAAATTAGTCAAACTTAAATGCAATAAATACTATTTACGAATTCTATTCAAGAACTCTCATTCTGAAAGTTTTCTTTCTGAACTTTCAAAAATAAATTTACTTAGTCCGAAATGAGTACCAAAAATAAAATAACAATATAATGTAATTTAAGACTAGGAAAATACTAAATGGCACCATTTGCTAAATAAAAGCTACCATGTTGCATTTAAGCAGATTAATGTATTGTAAACAAACCTATTAAATTCTATAATTCAATTTTTAATAATTTTATTTGTATGGCGGATTTGAAAATTTTTCATCTAACAAATTATTTATATTAAAAGTCATAATTAAGCGTGTTATTTGACACGATCATTAGAAATATAAATTTGCTATTCCATATAAATAAATAAAAAAAAACAAAAACAATTTTGTTATGAAAATATTTCTGCAGAAAAATAATTTTTTTGGAATCGTGAGTAATAAATTTATTGAAAAGTGAAAATCTATTATAAATTATTATTTATAGTTATTTAGTTAATCTAGATATACTATAAAGAAAATCTAATTTTCACAATTTAATTTTATAATTTTTCAAAAAAAAAAATGAAATAAAAAGCATTAAAGGTGTTATTCACACAGTTATACAAGATATAATTTGAAAAAGATTTTTTATATTAATTAGTTTTCATTGAATTTCCATTCACTTCAAAAGTAAATTACTTTTAAAAAAAAACCCCAAAACTTCTATGACCTTTTAAGAAAATTTAACAAACTCAAAGCTTTCAACAAAAATATGTAATAGTAAAAATATAATTGGAACTCCCTTTTATTTCTAGAAATATTTGATTAAAAATTAAAGAAAGAATTTTTTTAGGAAATTAGATTATATTTTAAGATTAAAAATTCGTATAAATATAAATTTTATTAGGAAGTCATTGACAATGACATATTTCTTATTTATACTATAAATTTTTCGATAAATCATAAATAATTAATCATATTATTCATGATTATTTTCAAAGTTCAAAGTCACCTTACATAAAAAAATCTATAATTTTTTTATATTATATTTTTTTTTTATCACTGTTGTAATGACAAAGCATTAAAAGATAAATAATTACTTAATGATTATAATTAATCATTATATCTGTCCGATTATAATAAAATATCACTGGCGATTTATGTTTATTTTATTATAATTTACAAATCATTAAATTTTATATGTAATATGTATATGTATAAATTTAATTACTTTTATAGTAAATTTATATTTCAAAAAAATTAATTAATTAAAAGATGATTAATTTAATTCTTAATAAAAAATTTCATAAATTATATTGAATAATAGTTTATAATAGTTTACTGGTCAGACATGTATTATTTATAGCTACTTTAGTGACATGTGAAAGGGAGTAGCTTATAGTCCATGCAAATATCAAAACAATTTGTGAAGCAGTGCTTCACGGTTCCACAGGATATAGTGTAAACTTGAGTAAAATTTAACAATAACCCAAAATGTTCAAATAAAAAGTTAAATTTACACTGCGGAATAAAGAAATGTCAAATTCAGTGATGCCAGTACTTGAAAACTAAATTATTGAAAATATATATATTTTTCAAACCCATTTCACTTCAATACGAATGCAAAATGAACACTTTTTAAAATATTTTAAATATTTTATAATTTTTAAAACTAATTTAATATGTCAAGTAATTTATTTATTTTTTGAAATATTGAAATAATCAACCAAAAAAAAAACTTAATTACTTGAAATTCCTAGAATATTTCGCAAATAAAAACACATAATTTCGAACTGGTTTAATTCTAAAATTAACCAGAAAAATTAATTTAATTTTCCATACAATTTTGTGTTCTTTTTTTTTTTTTTTGTAAATATTTAATTGGATACCATATTTGTCTAACTGAGCATTATAAATTGCAATTATAACAAGTCAAATTGTAATTTATGGTAGCTAAAGTGAAACTTGTTTCAAGTAATTTAATATTATTTATAAAATTGGCGTGAAATATATCAAATTTAATTATAAAAAAATATAAACTTAAAAAAATTATATTAATAATTAGAGTAAAATTAATTTATGCAAAATTATGTTTATTAGATATGGCAATAAAAAAATTTATTATCAATATATTTCTTATAAAATATAAAATTGTATTTCTTAGAAACTATAAAATTTTGCCTAAAAAACTTGTAATTAGTATAGAAACAATAATTTACCAGTTGCTTTTTATAATTTAGTAGTACTTAACCATTATTTTAATTAGCATTACTTATGTTGACATCTGTGTATATCAACTCAAAATAAATTCTGTAGATAATTTATTTTTAGCATAGCATACATAGATGATAGCTGCTGAACTTTTAAAATTTTAATTCTAAATTATTATAAATAAATTTTTTAACTTTCTAATAATTAAACCTTTATTTCGTGTTAGCGTACAGAAATGTCAAAATTAGTTATACCAATACGAATTATTTTTAAGTACTAAATTACCAAAATAAGGTAGAATATTGATATTTCTATGCTAAATAAATATTTTTTAATGCTTCAAGTTTTATTTTACATATTACAAGATACAAATTAATTTTATAATATATGACAGCAGAACATATATCTGTCAAATTCAATTTATAACAACTTTTACTATGTATAAAGTAACAATTATTATTACCAATTTAAAAAGTATTAAAAATTGAATAATTACTAAATAAAAACTTGACCATAATTTTCAAATAAAATACCAAATTAAAATCCCATTAACACAAATATGTTTTTTTTTATTTATTTGTCATTAAAAATTTGTAATTTATATTCAATAAAACTATTTAGAATATTTAATTTTATACTGTCATCTATAAATAACGATAAAAATTAAACTGTTATTATAGCAAAAAAATAAAATATTATAGCCTATCCCATTTATCACTTGAAATACGACATTTTAGATTGAATTAAATATTTTTATGGACAATTACGACGTGATAGTTATGGGTTTAAATGTTTCATTTTTTTTTTTTTTTATTGTAAAAGGAATCACGAGTAATTTTCAATAATCATTTGGCCTATAAAAAAAAATACTTATAATAAAAATATTCACAAGAATAAAGCACAAAAAAAAACTGACATAAACGAATTAATGTCAGTCCGTGATTACTTTTAAAAGCAATCGAAAAAAAAACAAGAAAAAAACGTTTAAATAAAATCTATTAAGTAGTGAAACGCACTTTGAATTCAATTTTAATTATCACGATTGCGTTCATTTCGTGTGATTTATCTTAACCATATCAATATTGACCATAGAGTTAAAACATATAAGGTCAATTGATTAATATAAATCATTGGATGTCTCATTACTTATTTGTTTAGTCTGTGCTACAATTATAGTAGTAATAAAAAAAAAATATATATTGTATAAGAATAAAATTAAGAATTAAAAATGTCAGTGGGTCTCAATATGAGATTCTTGACTAATCACAATATATAATATAGGTTTTATAAATTAATTCTAATTAATTATATGATTAAATTTTAAATATTTAAGAAGCATTACGGATTGGACAGCCCAATTTTATTTTTATTCAGTTGTGTAAAATTTCACAACTAAATAAAAATAAAATTGAATCAATTATATGTCTATAAAATTCAGATATTTCTTCAGAAAATTAATTTCTTCAATAATTATTATTTATGAATAAGTGCAATAAAAAACATACGAATTTGTACCAATATTTTGCTCTAGAAATTCTTAACTGATCTTCACAGACTTTGTGTTATTTTAGTATTCACAGTCAAAAAATCGTATGGTAACTGTTCAAAAATTATATACTAGAACTCGTTGTACGAAGTATTTTAACCTAAAGTGCCGAATATTTCACATATTTG
Organism: Empis livida; assembly: GCA_963932195.1. Lineage (NCBI taxonomy): Eukaryota > Metazoa > Arthropoda > Insecta > Diptera > Empididae > Empis > Empis livida. The sequence goes on from OZ010649.1 coordinate 15,903,065, forward strand.
TGAAATTTTAAATATAACTTAGGGCTAATATCACTAAATAAGAGCAATCTACAGCTCTTCGTCGACATTCGGAGAAGATAATTAGTATTGAATAAAAATTGATTGGGTCACACTATCGGACTGTTACTGGACTTCTGAAGAGATATGGAAAAATTAACTTTCTGCTAACTAAGTCTGCCTGACTAGATTTTGAAAAATGAAATAAAAGTATTTTATCTTAATTTCCTTATTTGAAATCGGTAAATAATTTTAATTATTGGAAAGCATTATTGATTATATAGCCAACTTCACAAGTTGAAATTGGTAAAATATAACATAAGATCTAAATATGCCTCTAATAAGCATTTCAAATTTAATTATACTATAAATTTATGGTAATTGAAAATATACCTGTAATAAAAAAAAATTGTCTCTACAAGGAAATTAATATAATAACATAAAACTGGTATCATTATAGCCTTTGTTTTGTCCACACAACCAACAAAGGTGATAAAAAACAACAAACAAACTAATTAACAATACAAAATTTCTATCACCCAATCAACTATTAAATTTTCCCTATAAATTGAATGGAAAAACTAAAAAATAAAAAAAATCCATTGACAAGAAAATCAATATAAAATTTATATCACCTTAAAAATAACATTTTTAATTTTTTTTTTTTTGTATATTTTTGTTTATGCTTCTCTTCCATATACACATAACATTATGTCATTTCAATCAATTAATGTTCCACATTGGAAAATTGAGTTCACATCGTGAATAGTAAAAATTGTTTTAAACATAAATAAAAAGATACGTTATAATAAAAAAAAATATATATATTCATTTTTATTGTCAGCACCAGCAGCAACAGCACAAATAAACATAACAAAAAAAAAAGCCGTCAATCGAGTGCAAAATGGTTTTTGTAGTAAAAAGCCATAAGCATAAGTAAGTAGTTTATTTATATAAAGTTAACATAAAAATAGCAAAACAATTATAAGAAGGAGAAACAAAAAATAAACAAGCGAAAAAATGTCAGAATGTCAAATAGTTTTTTTTCTTTTCTCTATTTTTATTGTTGGAATTGGAAATTGAAGTAGTAATGTTAACACATAATAAACAACTTAAAGAGTCAATTGATTAGGTTGTTAAAAAAAAAAAGATATAAAAAAAATACTTTAAGTTAGAGGATATTTTATTATAATTTTTTTTTGAACATAAATAAAGAAAATAAAAGTTAATGGGAAATTTATCACTGGATATAATTAGTTGATAGAATGTGAATTGGTAGCAGAGAAATTTAGTTTATGCTGTATTTTTTTTTAAATGCTCATAAATTCCGATTGATTAATTTATCTAACAGATTAATTAATATTCCGAACACAAAATTGATTTTAGTATTATAGTACAAATAGATTAGATTTAAGTGAAACGGTCTCCAAAACTAGAAATAAATTTTCAGATTTTAGATAACGAAAACCCAAACTCCTAATACCGAAACTTAAATGTCCGAAGATCACTAAATCTTTAAACCACATGTTTTATACATATATATAGCAGACAAACTGTTATATATCTTTCCAATTGTGACCTTACAGAAAGTCTGTTAAACTACTAATAGTCTGTAAATTAAAACTTTAAAGTTACAAAATATAAAATAAGAACAGATCGAATTAATTGTTATTAATTCTATAATCCAGTCGGTAAATACGAACATTCTTCTATACCTTCAAAAATTACTTTATATAGAGTAGCTCTTAAATGAGTTTAACCTTAATTGAATCTAAATGTGATGTCTAGCTCAGAACAGATTATGACGGTACGGTCAAGTTATTTTAGAAACAAATAATATCATACCCTGTCAAAAATTTAAACTTGTTTGCTGATTTTTAATTAATTAGGGCCACTACAAAGTTTAATTACTGGCCGTGATGGTATTTGGAATAATGTCTGGCCCAGCCTTGTTGTTTTCAATCTATAATCAAGATTTTGTTCTTCTACAGTACTCGCTATACAAAGAATTTTAAGCTAATCTGGAGAATATTCCAAGCATTTGTAAAATTTTAATTACTAAATAAAATCAATCTACAACTCTTCGTCGAGTTGTGTTTAATAAGTAGTATTTGCTAAAATCGCTAATTAGATTAGATCACACAAAAATCAAATATCTGTATACCTTGCCGAGTGAGTACTTCAAAAAACTGTAGCAGTGTAACAACTTGGTAATACAATTATTACTGTACCAAAAAATCAATTACATAAACTTTAAGCTCCTTCAAGGTTGCCATCTTATTCAATAAGATGTAACAATTCTTAATTTAATAAATGAGTCAAATAGTGCTCTTAACAAAATAACTATAAGCATAAAATTATTAGATCATAGGTTCATCGTTCGTCATTACCTAGTAATTTAACATTTTCAAGGTTTCAAAAGCCACAACAAAAATAACATTATCAAACCTAAGTCAATTTTTTATTGACTTAGGTTTGATCTAGTTTTATAATGTTAATAACTTAATAAGGAAATCAGTCAAGAATTTTATAATTTTCCAATTACTATAAATATAAAAAATAGCATTTCTTATAATTTTATTTCACAAATTATAGCTCTCCAAAGAATTAAATATCACTTTAATGGCATATTTGTTTTCAACTTCGACACTAAAAAATAAATAAAATTTATTAACAATTTATTTATAAAATAATATCGACACCTTCCCGCGAAAATGTATTAAGCGACATTTTCAAAATTTTACAGGAAAATCCAAAATTTTCTATTCAATTGTGGTTCTTCATTATATAAGTTGATTATTTTTGTTGGATTGTTTTTATGCACTCTGTCGCATAAATACATTTATTTTTGAGCACGATGGTGATTAATTATTGATTGTCAACGGTTCATACAGAAATGCAGATAATAAAATGTCCTTTAACTTTTTTATAGTTTTGCTAGAACCAATGAAAACTGACATTTCATCTAAATCTAAACTATCAGTTTGTTACAAAAAGTGATTTTTAAAAATATTCTCACTTAGTACATTCTTGCGACAAGGTATACAGATATTTGATTTCCCCTGTAAACGTTTAGTCACTCTATATGTGGTATTTTTTTTATAAACTGATTTATTATCTGACATATTTCTATATCTCCAATTTATTTAATTTGCTATTATTAGGTTATTACACGCTTAAATACTAAAACTATATTTATAATATTTTACTAATGTTTTTTAACAAACAAGAAACTCTGTGTAAAAATAATATCAAAATTTATTGAGGTGAAAATCAGCACACCAATATTTTTTTTTCTCTCATAATTGCTAATAAAATATATATTTTTTTTTCTATTTTATATTTTTTAATTATAATGTTCAGAAAATAAATTTATTTAAAAATAATAGCTTATAAAGTAAATTAAATTATTTTGCAATTATCTTATTACATTTTTTTTTTTTAATTTAAAAAGGTAAGCAAATACCTGAGATTTAATTACTGTGTACAAGTAATTTAATTACTGATTTATTTATAAATAAAGATTTTGAATTTTGTTGAAAAATATTTCAAATATTTTATGTATAAGTACTTATTTTTTTTTTCAATTTTTGTATGCAATTAAATAGACGCACGGAAATTATAAAAATATATTAAATTATTAATTTATATACGATAACTATGAATAATTTATTAGGATATCGTGTGAAACAATTAAATTTTTTTTTTTTTCGAAATTAAATTTATATTTTTATTATAATTTAATGGATTTTAGTTTGAAATTGAATGTAATTTAATTAACTAAAAAATAAAAAAAAAAATTGTAAATAACAATTAACAAGAATCATGAAAATTATAATTAAATTATTAAAATATGGATTAAAAATAATTTAATAAATGTTAATTTTTATTTCATTATTTTTAACCTGAATATTTTTTTTTTTTTTGTAAATTAAAGGAAATATATAATGAAATATTAAATATTTAATTATAAAATTGAATTTAACAATAAAAATGTAAATGAATTACATGATTTCGTTATTATTAACAAGAATTTATCATTAAATTTAACAAAAAAAAATTATGGTTAAATAAAATGGCGAGTTTTTTATAATAGTAAGATCATTAATGACTTGCGTGACACTTTAAATTATAGATATATAATAATATTTTTACAGAAAAATTTTTCAAAATAGAAAATATTTATATAATACTACACTAATAAAAAAAATAAACCTTTGCCCTAAAGAAAGTATTTTTAAACAGTTTCTTTTGAAGGAAAAGAAGGCAAAAAACGCGCGGAAGCTATTGTTGCTGCAAATGAATTGTTTTTGTTACACCTCAGTTGTTTTTCTTGCAAATGAATTGCTTTGGTTGCAAATGAGTTGCGTTTCTGATTATCTCATTCACAGAAACATAGCAAGGACTGTTTTTTGATGCAAATGTAATTTGGATTTACTGCGAACTAACTTTTTACTTAGAATTACTACATATAAATGTTTGAAAGATCACGAGAAAAGTAATTTCATTTGCGGTAAAATTTTCTTTAAAACGGGAATTTAAGAGAAATAAATAATATTGCTTGCAAATAATGAATCTCATTTGCTGCAAATTGTGTATGTTTTTAAAAAAAATTTCAGTGTATTTAAGCTACTAAATTTCAACTAAATTTCAAGTCTGCAAAAAAATCATTGTCATTATGAAGATAAAAATATTTCTAGATAATTTTTTTTAATTAATACTTAAATTACATTTAGAAAATTTTGCAATTATAGCTTGTAGAAATTATAGCTTACAATAAAAGTTAATTAAAGATAGTTTGTAGATAATTTTATAATCATCGCCTGTTAATATTTAACATACTAGAATTTCTGTAAAGTATCAACTATAAAAACCTAAACAATATTTAAGACACAAATACTTAAATATATGCAATATTGTTTAATTTTTATAATTATATTATAATTACTTACAAATATTTAGTTATAAGAAAAATTAATTAATTTCTCTACATTGTTTAATTGAATTGAAAGTCGCTTTAATATTGAATTTAAATCTTAATTAATTTAAGTTTAATTTTTGCATTTATATTGCAACAATATATCAAATTTTATCTAATAAATATTAAATTATATAATTAATTTATTTATAAATTATTGTGTAATAATTCAATTTTAATCTATATAATATAAACGAAATAATTATATATTTCAATTATAGTGTCATAAAGCTACATTTTCACCTGGCACTTTAAGATTTTATGTTTATTTTTTATAAATCCATACAACAAAAAAATTTATCTATACTACTGTAATGAAAATTTACTTGATTGTCTTTCAGAAAATTGAATAAATTGTTACCTTATTGCTGTTTTACGAAACAATAAGAAACAATATAAATTATACTTTATACCCATGGGCCATATAGTATAATTATTGATTTAAATTGTATATATCGGAAGCATTAATTGCCCTATAATTATTATTCTTACAGTTCTTTCTATCAATAACATAAAAAAAAACATTGATAATAAACTAAAAATTTATGTAACTAAACTGTGCAATTATTTATCAATATTATCTAGAATGTATTTTATGTATATTTAGTTACCTATGACAATTACAACTATGTTACCAAAATATAATATTTTATATTGAACACGTGCTAAATTTAATATTGTTGGTTAATTGTAAAATTGATTGATGCTTTCAAGATATTAAAATATGTTGAATTATGTATTTTTTGTTCCTAAATGAAGGCCAACGGATAAATCTAATTGAGAAAGTCGATTCACAAATAAAGATCACCCTACGAGAAGAACAACTATGCTTTGCTGAGTTTTTTCACGGATTTTTCTTCCTTAAATTAGCATACGGAATGGATCTAGGTAGTACAATATTTTAAAAAAACTGGATAAGATTTTTACACATTATTTAGTGACGAAGTACACATTATTTAGTGACTCTCTCGGGAAAAGCCGTTAGTCGGTAGATTAATGCATTTATCATATTATTAACCTGCGTATTATTTTAAGTTAGACCAATTTTTTTCGATACCTGCAGCATACGATAAACGAAACGTTGCCATAATTTCGTTGCCATAAAATCACTTTAAGTTTTACAGAAAACTAAGGCTCATCCCAGTAATAATATTAATTTAAAAACAATTCAGCACTTCACAAAAATCTATATTAAATTTATCTCAAAAATTTTCGAGCATCCTACACGGACTCTCATAGCATAAACCCTAAACAAATATAATTTAATTAAATTTTTGCAGCTTTTACTAATACTTGTGTATTGTAGTTGAGAAATGAGAAACTACTTCACATTTTCCAATATAATAAAGTTGTTACAGTAATAAAATAATTATTAGTGACTTAAAGCACTTCGATTTTCTTTAGAAATAATTGATTAAAAATATTGTAATTGAACTAATTATAAAGTATTTTCTTTATGTTCTACTAATTTATTCCCAATGGTAATTATTAACAACATTATTATACAATTAAATTTACAATTTTCTACTTTTTTTCAATTAACTTCCGACAAATCTACCAATAAAAATAATAAATAAAATTATTTTATAATTTACTTGTTCAATAAATCAATATAATTACTATATTTTTCCAATTTTAGATTTACACTAGCAATATTTTTCTGTTACTTAAATAAATTATTATTTTTTTATTGTATTTATATAGTTTTTCTTGCATAAATACAAACCACTATATACATTTTTTTTTTAAATAATAATTTTCCAATTAAGATACCATAACTAAACTTTTTTGTCACATTTAAGTCAAAACATTTAATATACGTTTCGTATTAATAGTAGGTAGCATTCATCGCTTGGACCAAAAATTTTAATATTAAATTTACAATATACACGCAGTTGCATGTCGCCAGTGTAAAAAATTAGGCATTATACTGGTTATAATATTGTGGACATGATTATAATAGTCTGTAGCATGTTGTGTGCATTTTATTATGCACGCTAAAAATTGTTAAATATTTGTCAGCAACATAAATAATTTTTTATAAAAGTGTAAAAGAAAAAAAAAATTAAATGATTATGGTTCATAAATTTTATACTGGTCAATAGACTAGTGGTTAATAGAAAATAGAGTTTATTGCGAACAAGAAAAGTTGAATTTAACTACTATGTCAAAATTACTTCTTAACCAAAATTGGACTTTTTATTATTTATTGTTACCTGATAAAAACTTGCTTTTATAAATTATTTTGCGCAACTTTTTAGATTATAAATAAAATTGTAATGTAATTTCGGATTGATTTTATAACTTATAACCACCATTAATAATTATTTGCTATTTTATGAGAATTAATTTGATTTAATTTGTCACACTTGAAAATGGAATTTGAATTTTCAAATTTTTAAATAAAAAACATTACATTTAAGAAACAGACTTGCGATTATTACAATTAAACTTTTGAATTAAAATAATTTTGATTTAATTTCTTACCGTAATTTCAATTTATTTACTACTGAATAAGTTTTTGACAAAATCAAGTTTTATTATTACCAGGAGATTTTCTTTCAAATATCGCCACATATGGTAAATTGAGAATGTTTTATGCTTTAAGAAGCTAATTTTAGACTCATGGCCAACATTAACATATAAATAAATTATTAAACTTAACATTTAAATTAAAATCAAAAAAAAATGTTTGCCAAATTTTAAAATATATATTAAATTTCTCTTTATTATTAATGTTTCAACAAAATAGAAAATTTTAATAATTATTATGCATTCAAACAATTTACATTTGTTTAAATAAATCTTCTTCATTTACTTCATCATCATCTGGAATTTTAGTATCAATATCAGTTTTAATTTTATAAAATTCATCTGGTTCAGGATCATCCATATCATCAAAAAAATCACAATTTTTTGCCCATAATAAACCTAATTCATCTTTAACAATAATATTTTCCCAAAAATCATACATTCTTCTAGAAATAATAATAGATTTCATTTCTTTGATCCAATCATTATAATCATATGGATTATAAAATAATGCTTGCTCATGATATGCTTTTATAGCTTGACGTATTTTCTCCAATTGTAATGTTATTGATTTAAATATTAAATTATTTATTATTGTTCTAATTTCATTACTTAAACGATCAAAATTTTCTTTTCTTTTCTCGTCATCTGATTCATTTTCAACATTACGTTTAACTAATTCCATATAATCATCGGCTGGATTAACACTACCAACATAATTTAATACTTTATATTCTAATGGATTATCTTCTATAGATATTTCTGCATTACTGCTACTGCTTGATTGTGCTGGTATATCACCAATATGTTGTATTAATTCACGTTTACCCTCTTTTTTAACTTGTTCCAACGGAAATAATTCTTTAATTTTTTCAATAGCTTTACTAGATTTTTCAACAATGTCTTTTGGTACTTGAAATGCTTTATCACGTCCCTGCAACGATGATGTAATATCTTTAGACTTTTGTAGAACACGTTCAGTTGTTAATTGACAAATATATTCATTTGTTAAATTTGGTAATGATTTTAATGATATAATATTTTTTTTATATTGATTTCTTGGCTTATCAATATCATCACTTTGTATATCTAAATCCATACCATTCATTAATTCTTCAATTGCTTGATATTGTTCTGTTGTTGGTTCTGTTTTTTTCATTTTTAATGGTGGAAATTGCCAATGTAATTGTTGTTCAGATGAAAACAATTCAAATAATGATAAACATGGAAATTCACGTTCCATATTTGGTATTAATGCAACAAATTTTGGACGATTACCATTATTATATACACGTCGTACAATCATAACTAATTCAGATTTATTCATAGCTTTTATTAATGCTACCATCATTTTTTCAGCAACTAGTACACCAGCTTTTGGTAATACTAAATATGCACCACTACCGCACAAATATTCTGCTGGTATATAATTTTTATGTGTAAATGCAAGGCATTTCATACCTTTTTCAGTTGGCATAGATGTTATACCTAAACTTTCATCATATGGTATTGGTGTTGTTCCAAGCATATATCCTTTTAATAATTCATTAGTATCTGGTTCAAATTTATCACCATTTTTAAAATATTCTGTTGCTCGCCAACATGTTGCTTCTGGATAAACACATTCAGTTTCCCATTTAAAATATTTCTCTTCTTTAATAGCAATTGTAACACAAATTTGAATTGAAAATTTTGTACCAATTTCTAAATTTGAATACCAAAACCATGGTCGAGTTTTTGGTCGTAATGCATGTAAAATACGTGGTACAGCAATATCAAAATTACATAAAACACCATTAGTTTCAGTTAAAACTTTTATAATTAATGTTTGGGACCGTTTAGCTAATGCAGATGTTAATGTAGTTGATTCAGGTGGAAAAATTCCTTTAGTTATAGATGGTGTTGTATCAATATATTGAACATTGTCACATCTAATACAAGACAAAATCATTTATTAAAAAACAATATTTTTAGAATAAATTTTGAAAGAGTATATTTAGAAAATCTCACACCAAATGAATTCTTATTGAACAAAACGCTTAACAATTCTTTATTAAAATTTCAAATAAAAAATTATAAAAGGAAGGGAAAATTTGCATAATATTATGTAAAGTTGTAGTAAAAAGGCGGTCATTTTTCGCCCTATCATATCAAGATTTTTTTCACTTTTATTTTTAAGTTTTATTTTCTTTTATCTGTGTTTTGATTTGTTTTTGTTTTTTTTTTTTTTTGCTTGTATTTATATTTTTTCATAGTTTACAGCAATTAAGGGAATGCTGCCAACCTTTCAAACGATATGGCATCAGACCGCCAAACAAATCATAATAAGTTTCCTATATATATCTAACAAATGTAATATTTTCATATCTTTGAACTATACAATTAAATGAAAAAATATTTTTAGATACTTTTTTACTTTCGCAATAAGATTTGAATTGAATTGTCAATTTATCTGACGTAAATAAATAAAATAAAAAAATAAATTTTAAGGAAGAATTATTTATTGTACAAAGGATAAGAAGACGTACAGGAAATTTTCAACATTGCTGCGCATATAAAAAATTGGAGGGATGAGAAGATGTGTTATATTTGTAAAATAAGATATTATTTAACAAATAAAGAAGACTTTAACAGAGTAAGAAGATTTTAACAGCAAACATAAATTTATTACTTTTCTCCTTTAAAAATGATATTATATAATTGAAGGTATTCAATACTTGTACAAAATTCAGTTTTCTACAAACTTAATTCAATCAAAATTGATAATATGTACGTAACAAATGGTACCTTAATCTTATTGAATTATAAATTTAAAAATTTCCGGAATGTGTTTAAAAAATACATAAAATAAATACCTTGGAAAATAACCAATGAAAATATACAATTGTTTAATCAAATTTAATTAAAATTTGTTATTTTCTGAGGAAATCAATTAAATAAAATACTAAAATTACAAACGAAATCGTTCAGAACTGCCAAATTGTTCTTTAATGGTATTAAAATTTAACATGATTATCGAAGTTATGAGAAAACATAGTTATACTCTTATTACATAAGTACAGCCGTTTATTTCGAAAATGAACAAATGAAGAAAAATTAAGGTAATAGTTATAATATATCGAATTTAGTTTGATCTCGTTAAGTGATTGTAAAGTTACTGAAAAGTTATTAAAAACCCTAATACAATTTCTATTGAAACCCTTAATTATACCAGAATAACAAAAAGTAAGCTTATTCCTCCCACATTCAAAATAAGCGGTTCATTTAATTATAGCAAAATTTCAGAAATAGTAAAAATGTCAATAAAAAGTATTTTTTTTGATATTTTAAATATTCACTCACATTACAACTAATTCAACATCCAATGTCTTAAGACCAGCAATAGCCATTTCAACGCTACTTTCATCAACATCCGATAAAAATCGATGAAATAATACAATTTTTAAATGTTTAAACTTTTTAGCCCTAAAAAATAAAAAAAAATTACAGTATTAAGTTTAAAATTAAAATGATTAAATTTACTCTTCACGTTTTAATAAATCTAAAGCAACAATTACAGCGTCTAACCAATCAGCATTATCACTAGTCTTTTGGGATTCTAAAGGATTCATAAGACTAATTAACATATTCCAATTAGGTATTTCCATTGAGACACCTTCAATTATATTATTATATCCGTTTAATTCACGATTTAATTCATTATCAGTTTCACGTGTTCCCATTAGAATAAATGCAGTTTCATCTTTTTTACCAGCAAAAATCTATAAATAATATTTAATAAAATATAAAAATTAAAGTTTTGAAAAAAAAATTACATACTTTTCGTTGTAGAAGTTCAATACAACATTTTTTTTGTTTATCAAAAAAACTTTTTTCTGTACTATTTTCAACAAATTCTTGGCGGGTATTTTTACCAATATCAAGTATTATCACTAAACCTTCCTGTAATTTGTAATGATTTGGTTGTTAATATTTAAATTAAATTTCATTATTTTTCTTACTTACTTTATTGTACGCCATAATTCTACACAATAATATTAACAAGTTAGTTCAAATTTATTGAAATCCTTTTTTTTTTGCGCGTTAAAAAATAATAAAGCACACAAACAATAAAATTTGCAACAAAATTATGTCATTTTGAAAGCCGATGTCAAAAAATAACAACAGCTGTTTGAATACATAAAACCTTACAAATGTTGCAAAGCTGCTGGCAGATAGGTGTCGCTGCTTTTATAGATAAATTCATAACTTTGAAGACTCTGATGCCAGCATTCATAATTTCGACTGATTTTCCAAAAATAGAATTTTTTAAATTCAGATCATCGTTTCGTCCGAAATCTTCCATGTATTTTCAATTATTTTCATTATTTTTATTGTTCTAAATTCACTTTTTTTAATGTTCTTTACAGAAAAGTGTAATTGAAATCAACTTTTCCGAATAGAAAATAATATCGTCCGAACAAAAATCAAAATGAGGATTCATTTAATATATAAAAAAAATACATGCGCACGATTTTGAGTACTCCAGACAATGAATCTAGCACGACCCAACCCGGCCTAAGTCACTAATTTCAAATCGTTATCATTAGTAACTTAGGCCAGGTTTTAATGGACAAAGTGCGATTTTTTGGATTATTTGTACGCCAACCCGTCACGTGGTTTCGGTTCCCGGCGATTCGGTAAATTTTTTCATTTGAGAAAACAAAATTTGAGAAAAACAATATTGCAGAAATTTGATTTTAATTTAAAATATTTTGATAAATCATCTGACACACGAGTAGTCCGGTTTCGCTTCCCGACCGATGCAATATTTTTTTTTAAAATTATTTTTTTACCATTTATTTATCTCTGAAGTGTTTCAGATTTTTTACACTTTTATGGAATTATACGCATATACGCATAAAGAATTTAAAAAACAATGAATAAACTGGAAAATGACTCTTAAAAGTACTTCGGGTACATATTCAAGACTTGGTATTTCGGAAATTACATTGAGATCACTGGACTAATAGCAAATAGGTTTTTGGATCCGAAAATACCATAAACTGCATTTATAGTAATTTTTAGACTAAATCATAATATCTGCAACATTGCTTTTTCCACAAATTGTCGAAGTATAGATCTATTAACTGGTTCGGAAAAGGTGCAGCCATAAAATCCTAAATAAAGCTACATATTTTGTTTTAATGCAATTATTATTTTGTTAATTTGGATTTATTTTTTTTATAATAACTTTGTTTTAAGTATTTCATATCTTATTAACTGCGATTTTTTTTTTGTGAACATTTACGAACCCACACTATCAACAACGTAGCTGGGGACCTAAGTTGTGGTGACGAATCTGTCCTCTCCTAATACAGAACATGAAAAGCAAATAGAGAGATATGCCCAAGAAAACTACTATAGTGTAATTAACTTCGAATTCATTCCGAAATCTAACAGGCAGAACAAGTATACCAGGAAAGGAACAGTAACTCGTCAACAATTAAACCTATCCGAAACCCAAAGCGAAATTTGAAAATAATTACTGAATCAGCATTACTGAATTAATGAAATTAAAAATATATTATAATAATACCAACAGCCTAAGTACACGCATCATTTTTAAAATATATTTGTTAACATAGTGTAGACTTCACTTTAATAATTTCTCTAGGAATTTAAACAGCTGATTGTCAAAACCGTTTACGTCACCACATATTGGATTGCGCGTGTTCTTCAAATTCACACAACTTTAAATTAAAATTTTTTAAAAGTTTATTTTTTTTTTTGTGAATTGAAGGGCAAAATTGTGGTAGAATATAATTTTTAATTAAATTTTCTTATTTTTGAAAAATTTAATAGTGTTTTTAATATCGTTGTAATATCAAGTGTTTAATTTATTTCTGATACTCGAATAATATAGTGTTAATTTTTTTTTGTAATTAAAAAAAGAAATATTTCAGTGAAAATAGAAAATTTCAAGGCAAATTTCATTAAAAAAAAAATATCTTTTTTTGTGTTTGTTGATTTTTTATATTTTTGTTGTTATTCGTTTATTTTTTATATTATTTTCTATTTCAAGTTTAATTTAACCTACACCAAAATGAAATGAAATTATTGTGTTTTTTCGTTGTGTTTATTGAATATAAAAATAAATTGTCAAAAATACCATAAAATAATAAAAAAAATCTCAGTGATTCTTCTCATTCAGCTATAGGAAAGAAAATCATTAGAAAATTGGGGAAATATAAATAAAAGCTTTAAAAATTTCTTCACCCAGTTTCCCACTTTATCACAAACAAAGAATAAAATAGTTTTTCAGTTTTAAATCAAACTAAAATATTAATTTTTTGCTTTTAAAAGTAGAAAAATTCAAAAATGTTAAATATTTTTCGTTTGGCTAATATTATTAATAAATTAAAACTAAATATTGATAAATATGATTTATTTATTTATCATATTACGAAGAGAGCAACAACATCAACAACAACGTCAACTACAATACTTGCTGATAACAAAAATTATTTAAACTCAATACCGATAACAAATTTAACGGTGCTGACGTCGTCAGAATCATCATCATCATTATTATATCCCTACTACCAACAGATTTATAAAAAAGCTATATTTTTTTCAGCTTGTGATTTAATTATCTGTCAAATATTATCACCAGCTGGTTTACTTAAAACATCTAGTACTACAAATTTTATTAGCACTGATTATATTACTGAATTAAATAATGATTATCAGCAACAGAAAAACGAAAAAAATATTCGTCATCAACAAAAAATAAATAAATTTTTTAATAATAATCAGAAAATTTTTAGTCGATTATTGAATTTTAAAGAATCTGGTAGTAATTTATTTCATATTAAGCATAATAATATAAATAATTCATTATTTAAATTAAATAAATTTATAAAAAGAAATATGTCTACAATTGCAACAACAACACAAACACCAGAAAATCCAATACAATCTGGTGAAATTATAAGAAATGGTAGTGAAAAAATTATAAATCCTGATGGTGAAATAATTGTATCAAATGGTTTAACTGATTGTAAAATAATAGAAAATTGTACAACAAAAAATATTGAAGAAAATGATAAATCATCATGTTTTACATCTAGTTTAGCTGATATTATACAATTTCTTGAATTGGTTGGAGGTTTAAAGGTGAATGTCAAGTTTATAATATTGTATTTTTTATTATATTTTATTTAATTTTACTTTTTTCATTTCCCTTTTGTTAAGTTTGCTAGTTTTGCTAATTCTAAAAATACATTTTTCTACAAGAAAATCAATAAAAAACGGATTTCATGAAAATCAGTTTTTAGAAAATATATTTTATTTTGTAAATAATCTGCTCTAAGTACATATTTTCATTTTATTGATTTTTTCACTATTTTTTATTTATTACTTTATATTTTTTGTCAAATTATTTTAGATAATTCATCTTTTTTTTTCGTGATGAAAATAATTAACGAAAATAGTTTTTTTCTGTGAAAAATTTATTATGTAATTAAAAAATAAATATATTTTTTCTTGTTGTATGATAAAGCCTTGAAAAAGTATATTTGAGATTTGGTTCATTATTTAGGATATTTGTTAATTCAATTTATATTTAATGGTAGAATCATAAATACTGAATATATTACGAGCTCAAATCCACTTAAATTACATCACTTTATATTTTTAAAAAAATTTTAATTTCTAAAGTGAAAAGAAATGGGGAGTAATATATAATTTATTTTAGTGACTCACTAAGGCGTTGAAGATGTAAAAAAAATGGTTAAAAAGGCTAAAATTAAAAGAGAACAAATCTATAGAAATTAACAAAAGTAATGCTAGTTTATTCAGGTTGATAGTTAAAAAATACATAATTTAGGATAGAACTTTCTATTTCAATCAAACACTAAAATTCTTTCATTGTATTTTTGCAATTATCGCAATATTGAATTTTGTTAACATATTGTAGGTATGTTTATTGATAACAGAACAGGCTTAATATATCTGCTAGTAGTTTATACAATAAAAAAATTTATCTTTTCTTTTGAAATTTAATAAGCATATGTTTTCCAATTATTTCAGTACAGTATGAAACATATAATAGCATTTAAAAGTTAAATATTTAGTTGACAATTTATCTTGTTTTTAGGAATAAAGATATTATTTTAAATTTTTGACTATTTTTAGAAATACCTCTCGACAAAAAGTACAAATAGTAATTTTTAGAAATGATAATTTGTAGGCCTTATCTTTTGTACTAATTAGTGTTTTATGGAAAAATTAACCATAATAATAACAAAATAGTCGCTAAAGTTCGAAATAAACGATTAGATAAAAATTAAGCAGAAATCATTATGATTTATATCAAACAAAAACATTATGAAATTTGGTGACTCCTTTGAAATCCACAGACTTTCTCGTATACTACTCAAATATGCTACGCTGAGAAATTTAATTTCAACAAAATTTATTATTAAATATAACACACTGTTATGTTGTGTGCTGTGTTCTTTCACGCAGTCACGTTTTATCATTTTTTTTTCGCTCTTTCATCATTTTTTTATATTCCATATACATATGTATTATAATGTGGATATACATATATACATAATTAAAATATCTAAATAAAATTTAATACAATCATATTAAAAAATCGATTATACATTTCTAAAATACAAGAATCCACCTATACTTCTATTACTTTAGTTGCCAAGAAAATAATCAAATATATATATAGTAGAAATATTATTGAAAATTATAAACAAACATTGAATTATCTTGTTACTGAAGGTACAAAAATTGTCCTAAAACCTCCAAAATATAATTAAATATACAAAACGAATTAAATGCTCGACTTTCAAAACTATTTTAATTAAATTTTATAAACTTTCGTACCTAGTACAATAGTTTACAAATCAGTATTGCTTTCCGAAACGTAATTAAATCTTTTTTTTAAAATATATGTAGTTGCTTGTAATTGTCATAATATTTCATTTATTTTATATACAAAATTTTTAGGTAAAATTTCAATTTTATGTAAAGGAATTTTTTTTTTAAATATACATAAATTTTTCTGTTCATTTATTTTCTATCAAGGTCAGAATAGCTTTTCTTGCTTCTCATTTTCTTTATTTATTTATTTTTTTGTTGTATTTCGTTTCTTAATTTTCGATTTTTTTTATACTAAAAATAAATATAAAAATACAAATGAAATTTATATATTTTTTAAGTTATACAATTACCGATAAAATACACCCAACTCTTTTTTTACACGGCAGATACGTTCGAACTAAAATCGTGTAAAAAAAATCGTGTAAAAAAAGACATGCTAACCATACTAAAATTGAGGATGTGTTCAACAATTGTAAAAAACCGTGTAAAATAGAAAACATAACCATAAGTTGTTCTAAAAAACCGTGCAAAAAAAGAATAAATATTTCAAACATAATTTTTTCACGAACTGAACACAACAATAAAATTTAAATAGAAAAATAGAAAATGCGACTTCAGTTTCTTGATTATACATCATATAATAAAAATTGGGTATTACATAAAAAAATTAATAAGAATTTTTTTTTTAAATCGTGTTAAACCAAATATTTCGTATAAAAAAAGAAAATTTGTTCTTTTTTTGTGGATCGTATTATTTCAAAATCGTGTAAAAAAAGACCGTGTAAAAAAAGAGTTGGGTGTATATGATATTTTTTTAAAAATATAACTTGTGTAAAAGATTAGTGGTGTATAATCAGCTGATCAATAATTTAAATTTAATTTTTATATAAGGTAAAATGCCCAGTTTCATTTAAT
This sequence comes from Empis livida, assembly GCA_963932195.1. Lineage (NCBI taxonomy): Eukaryota > Metazoa > Arthropoda > Insecta > Diptera > Empididae > Empis > Empis livida. The sequence goes on from OZ010649.1 coordinate 15,920,370, forward strand.
AATACTTTTCAACAACAACATTTATAAAAATCTGACCTAAAGATATATTAAAGAAATTTTTTTTAATAGTTTATCGTAAATAGATTGAGTATGATAGTAATAATCATAAGCTTTTTCGTTTCCTTGTTTCTAAGGAATTCTAAATTTAATTACTACAAATTAAAAATTCGTCTTCAATGAGCGTTCAAACTTATCCATTACAGTTTCAGCAGTGGATCTTAATACTTTTTTCGAAGTTCTTTTGTATTTACAATGCTTTCGAATTTGTATTTCCTCTGCTATTTAATTTATTTATATTTCCAGTTTTTGCAGATTTTATCTGAGTAATTATACTTTTAAAAAATACCTTCCAATAATATTTTATTTAACAAGACCTTCTCTTATTGTAATGATGACTTAATAATAGTGAATGCAATATTTTTTATATGTTTAAGAAGAAATATTATGCCATATTTTGAGGTCAATTTGGAAATCCCAATTTTAAACGATTTTTTACAGTCGTCTCCAGGTTCCAGTGTCTCCAGTTTCTAGGAGTGTGAATTAGGATGTTTTACCCTATATTTAGGGAGAATTTATTGCTAATTGATTTAATGATAAATATAATAAACGTAAATGTTATTTCTTAGTTAATAGGGTAACTAAATAACTAATTTATTTTATTTATATAATCTAATTAATTTTGTTTTTATAAACTATTATATTACCTTTTTTGGGAGATACAATGTTAATAGTTAATATTTACTTATTGAAGTAATGAGCTTACTTTAGGTTATTGTCATTTTTTTTAGTTTCTACATAATTGACCTATGTAATTTAATATATCTTATATTGGTTTGTATTTATGGACTAAAGGTTCACGATTAATTATTGTTGCTTTACAATTGAGAAACAGGGAGAATATGGCAGTGTATGAAATATGTACATAATAGTTTTCAGTATTGACTTAATAAGGATGTGTGTATAGGTATTTTAGGGCACAGTATTCCATCCGTGTATAATTCCATTTTAACTCGCATTTTATGCGTGAGATAACAAGTAGTGGTTGACCTTCGACCGATAACGTTGTGGTGTACTCTAATTGCAATTCTAAGCTTTGAGAAGTTGAGAATTTATTAAAACATACCTTACACAGCTTATTAGTACATTTTTTGATTCGAGTTTGCTTACGAATTATAGTAAATTTTATTGGAACTTTTATTCTACCAAGGTTTTAATTTGAAAAACAATTAATTAAACTTAAATAAATATTAATTATGTATGTCCATAATAAGATGTTCGTTTAATTAAAAGTTCAATGAATATTATACAAAAAAAAATTCATTAAAAATCAACAACCTATAAAATCAATAAAACAGAAGTGTTTCAAAAGTAAAGTAAAGAAATTAATTATGGCTAAATATAAAATTTATTTATTTCCAATTCAGCTGTATTAATATACTTCGTTTAAATTATTTTTTTCTTATTTTTATTAAAATTTATCTAAAATTTTGGGCTTTTTTAAATTACAAAATTAAACAAACGCTAAAAAAGTTTATTTAGAAAAATATGTTAAATTAGAAATACTTAAATTCAGATTAAACTTAAGAAATGCTTAGGACAATTCTTATAATTTTGAATTTTTTGAAAGAAAAAAAATATACATAGCGATTATTATGGAAATTAATGTCACATGTCTTTGTAACAACTATGAACTTTAATTAGCATATTTAAGAGTTTCTTAAATGTTAATTTTTATTATGATTAAAACTCTGAATAATAAATTTAAATTTCAAGTTATACTTATACGGTATTACAAAGATTAATTCCTCTATTAATTCTCTGTAGTATAAACGTATTTTAAAGATACACATTATACTCTACAATACTTTCTGTATAAATATAATTATATAATTTCAAATATAATTATTTGTTTAGGTTTACATTCTTAATAATTTCGCTTTTTTATTATCAATTTAAATATTTGGCGATGACAATTTAAGTTTCCTATTTTGTTATCTAAGAAATTTTTTTTGTCAAATTCACTGGCTATGAAAATTATTATATACAAATTTTTTGTAGTTAAAAAATATGCTGAACATACTGAATTTAATCTTAAAATTTACAATTTACTAATTGCCTCTTAATGAATGCGAAAACATTTGTTATAATTTGTGTATTTATTTATGGTTTTCGATAATATATTTTTATATATTAGCTTGAATGAATTCGTTAATGATTTGCTGAATTTGTTATCAATGATTTTTATTTAATTGACTAGCTATTTTGGCAAATATTGAAGATAATTTAGTGAGGTTTTTCTAATTTATTTATACTGCGTTTAGCAAAATTATAATTTAGAATTCATACATTTATTACGTTTGTTGAATAATATTTTGTGGATTTCATAATTTTCCATCATAATTTTATTTTAGTAAAATATATTTGTAACAGTCATATTATTCATTAAGTTCTGTTAAATAATATTTAATAATAAATCAACAGTCAGAAATTCAGAGCATATTCATACATATACATTTACGAAATATCCCTTCAACATTCAGTAGGGTCCGTAGAAGAAATTCTACTGAGTTTTCCGTAAAAAAAAAATATGCAATAAAATAAACTTAATATATAATAAAATTTCTGAAATAATTTTCCAAATATATAACAATTTTCTCAACTGAAATAGTGTTTGATTTCAATAATATAATATTTAACTATCACTCGTAGGAAACTAGGATAATTATTTATATTATTCATTCTGAGATATTGACTAGTAAAGATTGCTCATAGATTGTGTGTAGGATTATTGCTTTTAATAATTCTACGATATACCCAATTATCAAGAGGGACAAAACATTCTATTCCAGTGAATAACCGGGAAAACATTATCCTTTTAAACTTAAAAGCTAAAGAAAGTGTTGTTTTATAAGAAACCATAAAAATTTATCAAAATCTGAAACTAATATTTGTCTTGAATGACGCAAGTTACATAACCGAAAAATGTAATTTTTTTTGTTATGCTTGCTTAAGGATTAAAATTAAATATTATTTATTATCTAACTTTATTTACGTACTTTTCATATAATGCTTTTTTTTATAGATATAAAATATATTTAAAAAAAAATATTTCGTAATTATATTTTCTTATTTTATTGATTTAATATTTTCTGTGTTTCTGTGGTGAAATATAATTTATTCAATAACCTTGTATAAAAAAATTAATTATTATATTATGTACTTTAGTGTTTTTTGGAACCATTTTTTAAAAATAATTTGATAAATAATTCAAATTTAACAGAAAAGTATTGTAATTATTGAATAATATAATTTATAGTCAATAAACGTAGTTAAAATCTGTATTAGACTATAATGAATATACTTCAAATTTTTCCGTAAAATACAAAAATGAATTATTTATGAAATTATTTAATATGAATTATTTATGAATTGTTAAAAATATTTATCTCAAAATAAATTATTCTCAATTTCAAATTATAAAGGGCAAATTTTATTTTAAAGATAATTTGTAAAATTAGCAATAATTTCAAGCTTTATTAAAAATTAATTTCATTATTTTTTTTTAGCTTAAATATAATTTGAATTATTAAAATTTATAATACATATATGAAATTATTAAATGTTGATTCAAAACTAATTTAAGGTCATAAATAATAATCAACCTAAAAATTTGCATTGATAGCGAAAATGTTAGTTCTTAGTTATACTACGCAAACCTTATATAATAACAACTTCCTACCAAACAGTCTTTAACTGTTTGGTAGGAAGTTGTTATTATATAAGGTTTGCGTAGTATATTAAAAATAAAATCATTTTTACTTAATTATTTCATTTTAATTATAAGAATTACTTTTTATTAGCTTCAATAAACATAATAAATCCCAATTAAAATAAATTTACTATATATTTCTGGAATTGAAATAATAGCGACCAATCAACACGATTTAAACTATTCAAATTAATTGAAAAATGACTCAATTAAAAAGTTTAAAATAAATTATTCAATTATCCAATCACAAAGTTACATAAATTTATAATAATTAAATTTCAATAATTATTTTATATATTTATTTTAAATTATAAGTTTAAATATTTCTATATAAATTGTTTTTTTTTTTTTAGCATACTAAACGTACTGGTTGGATATTACGTGATATCAAAGATTGTGAATCAATTTCTGGTCATATGTATCGTATGAGTATGATGACATTCCTATTAAATGGTAGCGAAGGTTTAAATCAAATACGTTGTATGGAATTGGCATTGGTACATGATTTAGCTGAAAGTATTGTTGGTGATTTAACACCATTTTGTGGTGTCTCAAAAGAGGATAAGAAAAAACGTGAAATGGATGCTATGGAAAATATTTGTAATTTAATACAACCACGCGGTGAAAGAATGTGGAAATTATTTCAAGTAAGTATTTTGAAATTCGATTTCGTTATTTAACCCTTTCGCGGACAAGGACGTGATATCGCGTCATGTGGTGGTTTTTTGTAGGACAGGACGTGATATCACGTCATAATTTGAAAACGAAATAAAGCCAAGACGTGATACAACGTCTTTATTTTCATATGTTTACATTGCAATCCAACATATTGTGTCCCCTTAGAAGACTTTAAACAAAATTTGTATCCCGCCAGAAATATTTATAAAGTATATTGTTTTACGTGAACATGTTTGATCGTGAAATGCTTTGATATCGCCAAGACGTGATATGTTGTCCCCGTAGAAAACACTATGAAAATATAGTGTCCGCGAAAGGGTTAAATGAATTTAATATATTTTCTTTTTTTTAGGAATATGAAGCTGCTGAAACACCAGAATCTAAATTTGTTAAAGATTTAGATCGTTTAGATTTGGTATTACAAGCATTCGAATATGAAAAACGTGATAATTGTATTATGAAACATCAAGAATTTTTTGATTCTAATGAAGGTAAATTTGATCATCCATTTGTTAAAAAATTAGTAGATGAAATATGTGAACAACGTAAAGAATTGGCTAATAAATTGGGTGCTACAACTGAAATGTATGAACACAAACAATTACAACAAAATGGTCATAGCAGCAGTAGTGGTGAATGTCCTGAAGATTTATCTAAAAAAAAAGTTACTACAACAAGTTGATGATACAAAATATTTTATAATATTTCAAAAAAAATTTAAAAACCAAAAAAAATAAAAAACATTTTAAGAACAAAAATTAATTATAATTTATTTTTGATTTAATTTTTTTATTTTGTGTTTTTAATGTAAGCAGAAATTTTAATATAATTTTTAAAATTTTAATTTTTCTTTTTTTCAATTATTTGTATTAATTTTAAAATTAATATATTTAAAATAAAAAATTTAATTTAGATTAAATTTTCTAGTGAAATTTTAAGTATTGTTAAGTATATGTTTTAAAAAATTGCAAAACATAATTAGTTCAGCATCGCAATATTTTACATTTTTTTAAAGCTTTGAATTGGAATTATAATTAAATAGAGTTGAACTTTTAAAATAATTAGTTTTTTTTTTGCTTAGTAATAAATAACTTATTAATATCGTTTCATATTTGCTTGGAATAATCTACTCTGTACTTAAAGTTTCTAGTATAATTTTGTAATTTGAGTATTTACTGGACTATCTTGTTTCAATAAATTATAATCATCAATTCTATTTGCTTTATAGTATAACAATTATAATTATATTTGCGATGATTTCTAATTATGATTGAAATTTTTTAAAAACAACCAGTAGAACTATTAAATAAAAAACCATCTTTAGAAAAATATATACAAAATGAATCTATTGGAATAAATTGTATATATTTTAATTTGTACTCAAATAAAATACCTCTAAGATATAAACTAGAAAATTATATACCAAACAACAAATTATAAATAAAAGTCAAAAAATATTTCAAATTAGAATAATCATTTTTTTTTCCTTTAAATTTAATCAAATTAATTTAATAAGTCATTTTTAATAATATAAAAATAATAAATTATTAGTGCCACTTAGATGAGCTTAAATTTTAGTAAAAAAAATATACTTTTCTGTAATAAAATAGAAAAATTTGTTGCGCTTAATATGAAAAAATTGGTGCTAACTTAATAAGAATGCAAAATATGTAGTTACATATATTATTAAAAAAAACTATTTATTTATTTTTCTCATTTTTTAAATTTTATTTTTAAAAAACATAACATTACATATTTTAAGTTAGTAAAATTTTATTTAGATTTTTAAAAATTATTTAAATAAATTTTATTTCGAATACTTATTCGCTGTAATTAAAAACCTATGATTTTTATCAGTAATTACTTGACATTTAATTTCACCAAATAAATAAATAATCAAAATATAATATTATTATTATTTATATAATCCAATGAATCTCAATTTATTTTATTTAACAAAAATAGTAAAATTTATAAAATTATTTAAATATTTGAAAATTCTATTTGTAACAACTTCAAATTATTGAGCTAAAATTTTATTAGAATTATATGCAAAAATTAGATAATATTAATTATCTGTGCAAAGACAATTTACTTTAAAATAATTTTGGTTTAAAAAATAAAAATTACTTAAAATATTTTATTTAATAAAAATAAATAAAAAGTAAAAACTTTGTTTAATATTTATTTATAAATTTTCTTAAATTTAATTATCTTAAAGAAATATTGAGTTTTTCAAATTTATTTAATGTATATATGAATAATAGACATAAATAACATATTATATTAATTTAATTAATACTGATTAAGATATTTTTTAGTGCTGCATTATAGAATTCCGATTAATATCAAGTTGAAACGTTCTTTAAACCTCTAGTGGGTTACAATCACAAATTTCAATGTTTTATAAGATTAATATCAATATTTATAAATCAATTAAGATTCACAACTCAAGTTTATAGACAATACTTCAGCAATTACAGACATTCTGTCTGCAAAAATTAAGTATTTCTATAAATTATTTATCTGAGTTCATTAAATTTGGAACATAAACAATTTTTTTTGTTATAAAATCGTAAAATTGTGTTTCTAATAGGCTTTTGGCGTTGAATCAATTTCTTTCTTCAAATTGCGCAAGTTTCTTTGATCTTAAACTTGAATATTATAAATAAAATTAATAAACTCTCCTTTTAAATTTTTTTTAAAAATAATTTAGATATGAAAGAAACCAAATGGTTGTGTTTAAATTTTTATAGTTCAATATTGAAGATTGTGATCAGAAAATATTTGAACAATAAAGTAACAAAAATTGCTAAAAATAATTTTACCAAATATCAATTCTAAAGCTTTTCAAGATCTGGGATTTTTTATCTATTCTTCTGAAATACATATAGTGAAAAATTTTATTTGTGAGCTAAGTGACGTAAAAAGAAAACTCGTGATTTTTTGAAATTTTGAAAACTACGCAGGTCAAATCTATAGACATAAGCAAATAAAAATAATTATAATTAGTCGAATAATTGTTGCTGCCATTAGTATACACAAAACACTTTTTCTGTCATATTATATTGTCTCTCCTGTATTTAATTTTGTCATTCTATCTCATCTTTTTGATAAGATGACTAAATGACTAAAAAAAATATGTTAGTTCAATATTGAAGATCGTGATCATTTATTTCCAATGAGGATGTTGACTAAAGAGGAATAATGACTAAAGAGGACCTAAATTTGTTTTATGCATTAAATGCTCTCCTGCCCCTAGTTACTGTTAAGAGATCCGTAGAATTTTGTTTAGGTTATCTGTGGTGGGAATTCCTAGATGATTTTGTGTTCTTCATAGTTGCATAGTAGATATTGCGTTGTTTATTTGTCGTTTTCACAAAAACAGCACCTATGATCTTCGGGTAGTACCATTTTTTAAGGACCTATCGTCGTTAAACTTTGTAAATGGTGAATATTTAGTATAAAAAGAAAAACGAAGAAATCCATTTTTTAATTTAATTTAATATGTTCATTATTCTCCTCAATTTTAATAAATATGCCATTAAAAAATTATTAAGTGTTACCATATAGCATAAATTCTCTAAATAAATTTCAAAAAATTGGTATTGCGAACTGCAAACAGTACTAAAAAATTTGAAAATATTATTAAAGTTATTTTTACAATTTACAACTTCGCAAAAATTGTTTGTTTTTATTATTAAATATAATATTATAACAAAATAAATATTTAAATTAAAAAGGTAAGCTAATAGTTTAAAATTTTGTATTGAATTAATAATTTACAAATATTTCTGTTAAAGTAATGGCTGTTGTTAACAATGATCTTTGGGTATAATTTTTTGAGGAGTATAGAAATTCTCCAGAGCTGTGGAATTCTAATAGCAACTCTTACAAAAATAAAGACAAAAAATAAATCGTTATTAAAAATGCTTGAAGTATATAAAATAATTGATGGGAGAGCAACAATGGATAGTTTAAAAAATAAAATTCATAACATCAGAACTTATTATCGACCGGAATTAAAAAAATTGATTGAAAGTGAAAAATCAGGAGCTGGTGCAGAAGACATTTATGTACCATCGTTCTGGTATTTTGATATATTGCATTTTCTAAAAGATAACGAAATACCCAGGTACATCAACAGTTGATTCTGGTGATTAGATTGAAGAAATTGAAGTTAGTAATTAAAATTGTTAACTTAATTTTACGTTTATATCATATATTTTTTATATATCACAAAATACTTTATTAAAATGTAATTTTCAGATCCAAGAGTTCCAGCCAAAAAGGAAAAAAAACCAAGCAATAAAGAACACCAAGAGTTTTTGAAAACCGCGGTGAATCATTTAAATGATTTAAAAAAAGATAAAGATGAAGCACATATTTTTTCCGAAGGGTGGTCGTTATCATTTAGAAAACTGTCAGAAACTCAAAAGCTGTATGTTAAAAAAGCAATTGATGAAATATTTATATTGAGACAATTGAACCAATTGTCCTTACACACTGTGCCAACATCTGCAACTTGCAGCGGTGAAAACTCTCCGCTTTTTTTTAACAAGATCATCAACACCAAGTACATCTTCATCCGTTTTACCATCGGGTCCAGTAGTACTTTCAAATTCAGTTATTTCCAATGCATCTCATAATAGTGATTCTCAAAATTGCATAGTTTATAACTCTCTTCAAGATTTATTTTCCGACTCACAATATACTTAAAACTATTAATAATAGTTATAAAATATGTTAATTTAGTTTACAGCTTTTTTCTTACAATGAAATAAAAAATTATTATTTCGAATTAATATTATAAAACTATTTTATTTTCCAATGACATATTTCATATATTTGCATTTACAAGTTTTTTATAATCATATAACAAATAATTAAAGTAATAAAATTATTGATATCAAATTTGTTTTATCTTCTACTTATATTATTGTATTGAAGAATTTCGGTAATACATTGATGGTCATTTGCAGTTCATAGAAAATTTGATAGAAGTTACCTGTTAATTATGATGGAATAAAATATTGAATTAAAATATATAAAAGTTATTAACTCTTTTAATAAATCTTTTAATAATTTCATGTTGGAAAATTCGGTTTTATTTCGTAGCCATTTCTTCATCCACATCTTTCTATTTGTGCGTTTTAGCTTCTCTTCTTCTTCACGTAATACTTCAGCTATTATTGCCAAACATAATACTACTTCACCATCACTCATTTTATTTTTTTATTTAGCAACAAATTTTTAAATTATTTTTTTACATTTATTTGTCAATACATTTTTTTACAGCAAAAAAAAAATTATTTTTATGACGGTTGCAACGAAGGTTGCATATAAGTTGTTTAGGTGTGTGGCGTGGTTGGGCAACCGTCATGCAACCAGTTGCGCAACCAAATTGCTCAGTGTATGGGCAGCAGAATAAATATCTAATTATACTTTATTAGACAGTCTAAACCCCATCAAATACTCGAATTAGACCATCTAAACGCCATCATATTTTCAGCTGTCAGTCAAATTTTTGTCGCGGTTATTTGTTATGAACATGTTTTGGTGATCTTCGCAAATAAATGAAAAGAAATTGTAAAGTTATCGGTGAAATATTATTAAATTCAAAATAAAATAATGATAAAAGTATATTTTAATTAATAATGAATTAAATGACGAAACAATTTGTGCGGATAAATTAAAAACAACCTTATTACAACATTTTCTAAAATGTCTCAAAAGTCATAATGCTTCGCCTTTCATTTTGTTTTTTTTCTTTTTAATTGAAAATGATGCAAATAAAAAAAATCCTTATGGGAAATAAAATTTATTAGTGTTTTTGTTAGTGATTAATATAATATGTGATAATATGTGAAATCTTATTTAATGAACGCACATCCTTTTGACGGACAATAATACATGCTACCTGTAGAATCATGTATTATTGAAATAAATTTTTCTTAGTTGTTAAAAGGCGAAGATAAAGCTGTGCCAAATTTAATGTAAATTTTTAATGAAATTAATTATTTAATGGTGATTATTTTCAATTCTTAATTTTAATATAAAAGTGAGTATAAATTAAATTAAAATGGAATAAGAAGTAGTAAAGATATAATATAATAAAATTTGTCATTTTGTCGCCATTTATAAGCGATTTATAGTTCGGAATCGGTTTTTAATATAATATTAAATAATAAAATATATAGTAAAAAATAAAAATAAGTGTGCATAAAATAAATTTAGTGTATAATTATAATTTATTTCTGTAATGATTTTATATAAATTATATTTTATGGATTAACCGACAACAGATTTCATTTTTTCGTTATATAGAACTTCAAAGGTGAGTAAAAATTTTAGATTATTTCTCTTTAAATTTATTATTAAGGCTACCAATTGAAGTAATCAATTATTAATCACAAATTTAAATCGTAAAATAAAGATTTTTATTTCTCAATCATGTATAAAGTCTGAATCGTTATAAATAATTGCTTGCTATTTATGCTGTAAATTTTCGATCCACTTCTAGGAGAAAGCTGATACCTGTCAAGTAAAATATTTTTAAACGTCTAAAGATAATATACAAATTTAAAATATTTTTTACAACTTTTTTCATTTAATTAAAAACATTAAATTACATTAATAAATTATTTTTCTAACATCAAATTATGATGACAGTTCATATTATTAATTAATGAACGCCTTTCAGAGCTACTATTACATACTATAGAAGTTTGAACTTTAATAATTCAAAATAAATCTTATTAATTATTATTCTTATGCTCATATCAGGTATAGTCTGCATTGATATTACTGCCAATTTAAAGCTACTAAATTAATATAATGCCTGCTTCCAAACCATTAATGATTTTCAATAGATAAAACTGATTTTTTAATAATTTGGTTAAAAAGAGAACGATTCCGGAAGCTATAAGAACCAAAATCTTTTATAGTAGTTCCGCTTAGCCATTCATTTTCAACTAATTGTAAATCAATTAAATTTTCTATATTCGGAAATTCTGGATTCTAAAATTAAAATAATAACAAAAAGAAAATTTTACTGAATTTTACTGAAAAAATAATAAAAATATTTAATAGTCTTTTACAATTGCAATAGATGTCGCTATTTTGAAATGTAGAAATTATTTTACCTTGAGTATATTTATGTTTTCTGCACTTGCTACAATTTTCATTTTCAATAATGGATTTTCAAGACCACATTTTAAAATATTTATTAAATATTTATCATGAAATATTCCTTGAATATAAATTTCTTTAATATTTCTACATGTAATTAAAAATTTTAAAAATAATTTCCATTCTAGATTTAATGGCATATACAAAGATGTTGCAAATATAAATGATATATTTAATATATTTAAATTTTCAAATTTATTTAACATATTCCAATTAATTAAACTAAGAATATCTAAATCATTTAATGCAATTAAATTTAATTCTTTTAGATGTTTTAATTTATTAAAATTATAAATAATTAAATTAGATGAATTTATATTTATAGTTAATTTTTGTAATTTCAAAAAATTATTCGTATTTAAATATAAATTTGTATTAATATCTAAAAATAAATGTTCTAATTTATTTAATTGAATCTTCATAAAATCATTATTAATTGCTAAATATTTAATGTTTTTAAAACATTTTAAATTATGAAAAATATTAGAATTAGTTCGAATATCTAAATATTCTAAATTTCTTAATTTGTTTTCATCAATTACAGAATAATTTTCAATATTTTTAAAAACACAATTATATAATATTAAAATTTTAATATTTTTCAGAGATTTCAGAAAATTTAAATTAATTAAGTCAGATTCAGATAAATCTAAATAAAGTAAATTTGGAAAATTTTTAAGAAAATTATTTAAAAAATTATTTTCATATTGAGAATATTTTAATTTAATTTTACAGCATTTTAATTTATTATTTAGTTTTAAATTTGATTCTAATAACTGAGTAATATCATTATTTAAAATATTAGTAGATAGTGAAATATTTACAGATTCTAAATTTATACAATTTAAAATAATTGATTTTAAAACACTAAATGTAATTGCATTATTTTCGGGAAATATTTGATAAATTTCAATGACTAAATCACCAATTAATTTAAATAAATTTTCAATTGAAGATAATTTCCAATTATTAAAATTATCAATAATTATTTCAAATTTTTTACCAAAATTATATCGAAAAAATTCAATTAAATAATCACTTGTTATTGATAAATTTATTTTATCAAAAATAGATAAATACGAATAGATTTCACATAAACAATGCTCATTTAAAATATCGAACTTTGAAATTGAAGAGTAATACATTCGTTTTGTTTAAAAAAAACTATATCTTTCAAATTATATTTTAATACTGAAAATTATTTTGGGAAATAAATTAATTACAAAGTTTATTTATATAAAAATAATTAATAAACTAAAGCTCCACTTTCATAGTGCTAGCTTAACTAAACTGATTGCGTTCTTAACTTAAATTTATTTCGTTTCACAGTGTAAGTTTGTTAAAACCGAACAGTAATTTATAAATATGTAATTTAAATTTATTGAACATATTTAAATTTGTTTGCATTTATGTTTTATTGAAATTTATTTTACTTGAATTTATGTTTTGTTAAACTTCATTTTAAGGACAGCAAAACCGAAATTTAAACTCTAACATAACCTTAAGTGTAAAACTTGGCATAAAAGTTGTGTACACATAACCTACTTTTTTCAAGTTTATTCAAAACTTTTGAATATGATTTGAATTTCGGTTCGTAATTCTTAAATTTTAAATATAATGTTGATAAATTTATTGCTGTGATTCAATTTCACTCAATCACAGCATCTTTCTCATTCGAATGTAAATAAAGTAAATAAAAATATTTTCATTGAAATATACTTATATTATATAATCAGCAAATATATTTTCAAAATAGACAAACCGACAGTAATAAAAATTAATCGTTGTTTAAATTGACTTATATAAAGAATAAAAATTTAATAAATTTGACTGATAACAAATTACAAATGGGATGATATGAAAGCTCGTATTTTAAAATGTAGTAATCATAATCCTATATTATTGTAAGATTATGTAGGCTTTTTAAAGCCAATCTAAAATCCTTTATAACAAAATAACAATGTTGTGTCGACAAAATGTGAAAAGTTAATTTCCATTCAGTTTGTGTGAAAATTAATTAAAATTGAGTTTAGTTATTGACAAAATATTAACTATATTTAAGTGCTATCATTAATTGTATTTATTAGAAAAAAAATATTAATAAACAATATTTTATTAAAAAAGATATTTATTTTAATAATACGATTGTTATAACTTAGTAAATTATTTAAACTTTCGATTACTGGCTTTAGAGGATTATTTTGTAATGCACAATTTTGTAATACGAAATTATGACCATACCCATACAATAAAAAATTATTACGTATTCTTATACATTTCAAAAGATTATACTTTAAATCTATCTCAATGACTTTATCTTATCTTAAAAAAAAAACAATTAAAATATAACATTTCACGATTAAAATATATTAACATATTTATAAAGTAAAATGATAATTTAAAATTACATAATTAATTTCTACAATATTAATAATAAATATTTTGAATTAATAGATCGATCCATCGCAGATAGCATATCTTGTTTTCATAGTTATTATTTGGTTTACAAATTGTTCAATAATAATTAAGTTTATTAAATTGTTAATAAAATTTATTATTATATTTGTTGATTCGAATTTATGATTCATAAACTAACCAGCCCGTTTATTAAAAATATTTATTATTGATGCGTATTTATTATTCATTATTCTAAGAATTTGATTTATTATCCTTTAAAAAAATACTGAAATATTAATCATAAAGTTTATTTTTATATATCTTACCAATTTTATAAAAATTTATCAATATTTAGAGTACCATTTGAAAAATTAAATTTAGTGATTCGCAGCCATAATCCTATGCCCCTATTGTCTTAAGATTATTTAACTTTAAATAATTACCAGCAGTAGAATTGAAATTAAAACTTTGAAAAAGGTTGACGATTAAGATTTCGCTTTGACAACAAATTATAAATAATTATTTAAGCTTTGTTTCTATGTAATGATAGTTATGTTTTGGGATCAACATTAGAAAGTACAACTTTTAATAGCATATCTAATAGCAAAGAAATCTAATAGCAAAAAAATTTTCAATTTTTTTTTAGTTTTTAGAACACCTACTTTAATTTGAGACTTTATCTTGAATAAATTTTAATACTTTCTTGATAAAATCGACATCGATAGCCTTACACAATATTTGTCAATTATTTCACTCCATTAAACGTTCCGTTCATAATTTCCCGGATTCGATTAAAATTTTCTATTCCACTAGCAGATCACGCTGAATAAATTTTTTCCTATCTAGTAAACGTTATTGCGGACATTTCATACATATTTTTCCTGCTACAAAGTATAACCGCGTAAAAAGTATTCAAAAAGTTTATTTTAATTCAATTTTTTATTTATTTATTGTCAAGAATAAGCCATATTTACTATATGGTTCACCTATCTGGTGAGATTGCGCTAGTTTCATAGAAAAATAGTATATGCTGAACAAAACAAAATTTTGAAAATTATGTTAATTTTAACATTGAATTTTTCAATAAAGAAACTATACAACTTAACAGATACGATATCGATAACAGATAAAATTTGATTCAAACAGATAAATTTAAACTGAATTGCAATGTTCCATTATAATAATGAAATATGTTCTTAAGTAGGTTAAGTTTTCATATTAAGATTTTTGTCAGTAATATTTCTTAAATTCAACTGTACAAGTTGAAATTAAGATGCAAAGGTATTGATCACTGATATTATATAAGTCTTAAATTGTATTTTTTTGTATTCATATTCAATAATAAATAAATAATAATAAAAACAATAATATTAATAAACAATAATATTAATGAACAAATATTCGTAAAACCACTTTTTTTGGGACTTTTGTACGTATTCTGGATAGCCTATTTTTCAAGTGACTTGATAAGATTTTTAATAAATCATCTACAATTATCTACTTCATCAGGTTTCTTGAAACATTTTCGTGTAGCATTAACTCAGTTTTAAAATAATTTAATTAATCCATTTCTTAACAATACTTTATTCTATAATTAAATAAATCAGTTTTAAATTAAATACAAATTCAAATAAATTCTTCTAAATATTTTATATAAAAAAAAAGATAAATAAATTAAAAAATATTAATTTATAATAAATTTAATAAATTTTAAAAATCATTACAATAATTAATATTGCTCCATTTAAAATTAAATTTTTAGAGAAAGTCCTGGAAGTTCTTGATGAAATATCTAAAATAATTCATTTATGTGCAAATTTCAATTTAATTAATTTATATTCAAATTAAAACATAATTATGAAATAAAATTACCATTTTGAAAAATTGCCAAATTATTTCCAGTTAAACTAACATGTGGATTTATTAATATTTCCTTTTTAGATTTTTCTATATAAATGAAAATTAAATTAAATTTAATTATTAATATAAAAATTTTAATTAAAAATACTTACGTAAAATTGTAATTATTTTTATTGATTCACCCAATACATTTTTAGCTATACATTTATAATCACCAAAATCTTTACCTTTTACTGGTCGTATCGTTAATTTCATAACAATTCTGAATACATTCTCTAATGTTACAGATTCATATGTACCACCTTGTATAAATTCTTTATCTTTTAACCAATAATTTACAGAAGTTGGATGTGATTCTGTTATACATTCTAAGATAATTTTTTGACCTACATATGCATGTATAATTTCATATGGTGTCCATATTGTTGGAGCAACTAAAAAAACACAAAAAAAACAAATTTTTCATATTAAATTAATTCAATCTTTGATCTTAACAGAATTAAAATCATTAAAATAACTTACAATTAACAACTAATAATATCCTTTTACTAACTGTTGGCGGTACACCATTATGTGCAATACATAAATATGCACCCATATGATGTCGATGTACATTTTTTAAAAATAAATATGGTCCTTCAACGCTAAACACTTCTTTACCACTACTAGTTGATATAAGTGCTTTTTGATTTTCACGTCGCCATGTTATTGTTGGATTTGGTAAACCAATTGCTGTACATATAAGTGTTGCATTTAATCCTTCATCAATAACAATATCATGACTAGTTTCTTTATCAATAATATCAGGTGCAACTAAAGTTTAACATAAAAAAAAAAATTGAATTCATTAAAATTCAAAAAATCATTTAATTATTTTATGAAAATTTTACCAACAACATCTAAATAACCAACTTGACTTTTCATTGGATCTGTATTTATTTGGCACATATACCATCCACGATCCGATTCACGTACATTTTTTATTCTTAATTCCCATATGCGATGTTCTGTATGACTAATACCAATACGATTATTTTTTGTAATTACATGATTTTGTATTGTTAATATTGTTTGTGTGTCGACACGCAACCATGCTACCTATATGTATATATTTATTAGAACAAAAACATACGTATTTGTAATGATTTGTTTAATTTAAAATATTTGTTTAGAATTACAAAAAATTGAGTATAATGTCGTGTCTGAGTACCCTTAACTTATAGTAGCAATTTAATTGATTAAATCACTACTAAAGTATTTAGATTTTGTAATAAAGTTGGTTTTTAAACTGTTAGATGAAAGAAATAAACTTTAAAAAAAATGTGTGTTATCAGCAAAACGTTTATCATTTAGAATTAATAAGAAGATATGCCGCTTATCAGTAAGAAGATAAGGGTATAGTTTTATCTACTAATCAGTAAAATTTTTATAATAGATAAATTAAAAGTATTTTGACTGTTTAAGATTCGATATAATATTGCGACATTCGTTAAGAAATTAAAAAATTATTTTATGGTCATTAGATTTTAGATTTGTACAGAAGACAAGTTCGCCGCTCTTAACTAATTTTCAAAGTTACCACTGTTGAGTTAAAATCCACCTTAGCAAGCAAGACAAATTACACGCAACACTTTATAAAAAGAGACGACAGAGTACATCCTCTTTGAAGTTTGTCTTGCTATCAGTAAATTCAAACTTTTTAGATAAGATTCCTAGAATATATTATGCCCTATATCCACCCTATTATAATTTTCGAGTGAAAAGAAAATATATGGTAATTTTCCGAGTCGGAAATTTTTGGTATTCCAGTTTTCGATGTAATATAATTATTTTTGGAAAATGGAAAATCGTCCGAATCGGATTTTTTTTAAATTCTAGTTACTGAGTGATCAGGAAATTAATGTCAAATTTGTTCATCTCGAATTTTTCAGTGAAATCTATGCTATTTTTAAAAAATTTTATGATTGTTATAAAACTATTTGTAATAAACTTAATTTGACTTAATGTGGTAATAATTAATTCGTTTCGAAGATAAACTAGAATACCAAATAAATTTCTGAGTTTTATTCGATAAATTGACATTAATTTTGATTTAACGCGTAAACCGATATCAAAAATATTTTAATTTTTATTATGTTGGCGATTTTTACAATGCAGAATTCTTGCACCGTTGAAAAAACGATGCAGAAAATTCGAAAATGTAATAAACGATTCTTTTTTAAAAAAAAAAAATAATTGAAAACTTACCTTATATGAAACTAAATCATATACTTTACATAATAAAACAGCTTCTCTACCAACTGGTGTAGTAACATTTAGTATTGGAGCAGTAAATTTTGGATCAGCTAAAAAGAAATAATCACATAAATAAAATGAAATAAAAATATTATACCTAAAATAATTTATTAATAATCATAAAACACCTTGTTAGGCTGTTCAATTTGTTGGAAAAGTTAAATTGTAAAAAATAAACTGTTCTGTTAAAAAACCCTAATAACAACAAAATTATTCAGAAACTTGAGCAATATAAATGTTTATGAGGCCTCACTAATTTATTATTATGTCTCGAATCACATAAGTTTTTTTTTGGTTAACAAAATTTGCTAAAGTCTAGAATTAAAATAGAATTTTATAATATAATTTACTCATCATTGATTTTAGTTATAATGCTACAAGGGCAGATGAACTAGTTTAACAAAATTGATATTATTTCGTCAATTTCATTCTACAAAAACAAAAATACATTAACAATTTCTTTGTTTATTCCAAAATTATCCCAAAGGGACATATAAAATTTATTTGAAAATTTCTCTTAACAAGGTGACATTCCATTTGAAGGATTTTTTGAAAGGAATAATTGTATTAGAATTAAAATGTTTAGTAAAACAACCACAAATATAAAAGCATATAAACTGATTTTTTTTTATATATAAATTTACATTTTATTGGAAATCTACTTAAGAAGTTCATTCACGAATTATGAACTTCTTAGTCTAGTGATATATTTACTCAAGAACTTTTGAAGAACCTTACACAGAATGGAGGGAAATGTCTGAATATAAATTTTCAATTAAAGTTAAAATTAGGCTTCAATATTATTTTTTCCTATATTTTTGAGGATGTAAATGGAGGATAAAAGTCTGTGGTGTGACCTCTTTTTTCTGGGTATCGTCCAGATTATTATCAATAAAAGGATTTCTATCTTCTAATACGCGTTTGATTCTAATTAAATGTAATTAATTGTTAAACATTCTATTACTATCCTGGATCGTAATCTGAATATGTTTCTAAAATAGAAGAGGATAGCAAATTTTAGTATTGGCCTTTTAGTGATAAAAGATAGAGACATTTTATTGCAATAAATTTTATTGACTTAACATGAGTTATTCCAAAATCATAGTGATTTTCCAAAAATTTTAAGTAACGCAATACAGCAATTTTATTAAGGCCATTGTATTTAAAGTCAATAAAATTACTAGATTTAACATGACACCATTCAAAATAAAAGAAATTACATTAACTTTTACTTCTACTTTTATTTAGGGGTAAACTATATAAGTCTATTACTGTGAATTTTATTATCTATATTAGTCTCGGTTCGGTAAACCAATTTAGGCAAATATTCATTTTGAATTTAAAAATTGTTTTATAATTTAAATGAAAAATTAAAATTAACTTTTATACCTGACTAGTGATTATTTTCATAACACAAGAATATTTTATGACCTTTTAATAAATTTTAAATCTCTTTTTTCTTGGTTTTTCAAAGGATTATATCGAAGGTAATAAATTGGCACCTTGTTATAAATAAAATATTGAAGGTAATACCAATTAGCAGTTTGTAAAAAAATACTTTTCTTAATAACTTAAGTATATTAAATATTTTATGTTAATTATGAATTTCCTATTTCAATTCATTTTCTTAACAATTTCTTACGCAAGGACTTTTAAAGTTTTTCTGTTGAAATATTTGAAAAGTTACCATTTTAGTGTACAAAAATTTATATATTAAAAGGTGTTATTGTATAAAAAAAAAAATGAAAAGGAAACCGGTAAAAATGCAAACAGCTGACTTCCTGGATCCGCAACCATAAACTGTTGTAGGTCTAATAAAATGTTTTTATTTTTTTATTATTATATTTTAATAAGTTAGAATAGAAGGGAATTCTATCACCTTTTATTCTTGTCAATAAATCAATGCAAAATTGCATGTTAAAAATGATTTTCAGGCATTGGGGAAAGTTACCGTGGCACTAGACAAAAAAAATTATTACACTACAATCCAGACATTGCGTGTATTTAAAATTTTTTTTTTATTATATTATAAATTTATAGTTCATATTTGTATACTCGGGAAAATTGGTATTATAATAAATTTATCGATAAAATTAAATTTCGACGAGATGAAATTCCGACACGGCGATGAGTTTAACTAACTTTATTTTTCCGTCGCACATGAGTAAATTTATTTTGATAAGTAACAATTATTTTTTTAACTGTCAAAATAATTTAATGTTAGTGGCTGAAAACATGTCACAAAAGTAAATTGGTTTATAAAAACCGCATTTGTCGAACCTCACGGTTTTTCGGCGAATGATGTCCACCTTGTAAGCGTGAAATTTTTGTTTTTAAATCAACAAGATTCTCTTTTATTCCTAATTCTGTTAGTGCATACCCTGCAGTCTTCAGTGTAAAATGGACTGAAGTGGACTCCAGTCAAGGAAAAATTAAATTTTAAAATTCCTGAAAAATTTGTGAAGTTTGTGAAATAGACTGAAGTGACTCCAGTCATAGAAAAATTAAATTTTAAAATTCCTGAAAAATTTTGTGACCGAGGCTAAAACTTCTAGATATTGAACTTCTAGATATAAATTTTGCAAATTGTAAAATCATAGAATCCATATAAAATTAGTAGGTCCAAAAATTGCAATAGAATGTATAGAAACCTTTATTGTGAGACTAAGAGTCGATTTTGGCTGTAGCGCCAAATGTTTGACGCGACGAAATTCCGTTTGATGCGACGAAATGACAGAATATCAACATTGTGACGAAAACCATTTCCGATAGTAGTAACTTCGTAAATTTTCCAAATTTTATCATTTTTCATTTCGAAATATTATTCAATAGACCTAAATAAATTTGATTCAGACAAATAAGTGACTAAATAAATGGCAAATTAGTTTAGCAGAAGTAAAAAAAAAACAAATCAGAAATTGACAAGACGGCAATAATTTTAGGGTATGTAAAAAAAAACTATGTATAATAAAAACATAACTCTAAAAACTTTTTTTTTTTGGGGATAATGTAAATATTTTTCATAATGATTATGCTTATGTTTATGGTAAAAATTAATGGTGTTTTTTTTTTGTTATTTTATTATATTATTTAGAATGATTGTGTGGCAATTAGTAATCAATCAGTTGATATAATTTCAAGGGAATTTATAAAATTGAAAGGAAATTTTATGTGGAAAATAACAGGTTTCATTGTGGTATAAAAATACATAAATTGGAAATTGATAGAAAATAAAAAAAATTACTTTGTTTATATAAAAAATTTGATTTTTGCTAATTTTCTATTAAAGAAATTTAATTGTAAATATTAATTAAAGTAAATTGTTGTAGATAAATGGTACAAAAAAACTGTCATAAAATTTATCTAAAATTCTTATAATTCAGGTAAAATGTCATTTTTACTAAATTTATAAATATTTATTTTATTTCTATTTATAGAAAAGTCTTGTTTAAAATGATTTTTTTAATCAAACTTTAGCTTGAATCGTAATTTTAAGGATAGTCTATTAAATTACAAAGATTATTGTTTTTACAACATCTCTTTATACCTGTAATGGGCTGTATATTTTCTGTTTAAGCTCTACAATATATGCATACCTTAGATTACAGGTATAATTAGCCATTGTAAAATTAATTATATATTATCTCAACTTTATTGTCCGTGTGATCCATTGTTTCAATAATTTGTATTAGTACTGCGACCCGAATGATTATTGTATTAAATTTGGAAAAATCTGGTTAACTGTTATATGGTCATCGAAATTTTTTTACCTTAATGAAATTTGGCATATTGGACAATACTTCTACAATTAGTAAATTTATACTGAGGGGGTCCTTAATATACATAATATTATTATTTTAATTTTATTAATCTTCACAAGGCATATTCAAATTAAATTTCTACTAAAAAAAATCATACCCTATATCGTAATATCAATTAATATTTTTACCAAAATGTCTAAATTAAGATACAATTTTCTACTGAATTTCATTTTTCTACTCAATTTCATAATATCTTTGACTATAATTACTGATATTATCTTATCTAAATATCAAAACTCAATCATTTTCACTTTAAATAATTAAGAAAAAATTATTAAAATTAATTTTCTTGAAATAAATAAACTAAAAAGCACTTAAAACAGTAACATAAACCAGTGGTTTTTTTTTTTGGGAAATTTTGGAAACCAGAGATCCTTGAAATCTCATAATCAAAAAAAAAATCAGTTTATCAGTCTGAGGGTCTTACTTACCCTTCATCAATTTTATTTCAAGAAATGTTATAATATTCTGTTTAATAATCATAATTTTTGTTTTTCCCCCAAAAAGATATTTTCAAAAATAACACAATCTCACAAAGCCTACGTAAAAATTCGTAATTAATAATTATTTTTATTTTTGTTGGCTGGCTAATTTATATAATCAAAGTGACATATTTATATCCTTTAATAAAAAACTGAAAATTGTCAACACACAAAACAAAAAAAAAACAAAATTGTTTTTATTCAAATTAAATTTAAAAAAAAAAATATGTTTAAACTATGCTAAGAATAAACATTAAAAAAATATATATGTATATAAATATCTTATTTGTATAAATACATATTTCATAATTTCACAAGGACACAATTTAATTATTCTTCTTCTTTATTTTTTGTGGTATACGTATTTCTGAAAATTAAAGTTAAAATTACTTTCGGTTTTTATCATTAAAAAAAACCTATACATTGCTACATTAAATTTATGATTAAAGGATATTAAAAAATTAAAATGTTTTTTTTTTTAGAATTTTCTTAATCTTTAATGGCCTATCTGCTTAGTTTGCATGTTTTTAAAAATAATTTTTAATTGGTTGTGGTTTTCCGCGTATTTTTAGTCAACAAAAATAAATAAAAAATTTTTTTTGAAAAGCTGTTCCGTTTTTCTTTTTGGATGAATGTTTCGATGAGTAAACCAAAAAAAAAACGGAAAAAATAACTGAAGGGTGGAAATTTAGTGTAAAATTAATTCAATTTTAATATTTAATTGTGTTTCTTAAAAATAATAGGATAATTTACAGAAGTTCAGAAGGATACGATATTAGACGATAATTGTTAATTTTGAAACAATTATTTTATTGGTTTCAAGGGTGGTTTTTTTCTTTAGCTTAATTTGAAACTTGAGTTAATATTTAATCCTTACATAAGAAATTGTGAAAATTAGCAATTGGTGATTTATTCGGTATTGCAGAAAACAAAAAAAAAAATTTTTTGTTATTATTAAATACTAAATGTAAGAAAAATTATAATTATATTATTAAGAAACTACTCATATTTAAATTCTAATTATATTAACTCTTTGTTGAAAAATGTGTATTAGACGAAAATGTTTGCCAGGATTTCAGGAAAAATAATTTAAAAAATGTATTAATTCTAATAGCAATTTTATGGAAATATTTAAATTCATCATTTCGTTTGAAGAATACTGAAAAATATTTTAAAAGGAATTAATAATTAACATTTCGAGCTCAATCAAGGCGTATGACGTATAGTTAATTTCGCAATCAATAAACATTTAACTTGGTAACTTAAAATTTAGTCACATTTACTATACCTAAGGAAAAGAAAATTGGTTTATGCCGATTTTATTTTCTGGAATAACCGCATTTAAAAAAGCATAAACCGTATTAAAAAAAATTTGATTATTTTTTTTGAATAATTGCGTTTAAAAACTGTTAATAAATGGAAATCATCAGTTTTGATTCTACTATACACAATTAAGCAGAATTAAAATAGTAATACAACAGTTCAGATGAAGAATATAAATATATCGTCGGTGAACAAGGAAAATTTAGTAACCGGAAATTACGGGTTTTCTATTGAAACTAGCTGAAATTCCACTTTGAAATATACCAAATATTTATGTAATTTAAAAAAAAAATCACCTTGGTTTTTTTAAATTAACAACGAAAAATTAAATTTCTAATATTTTTTTAATTTAGTTGAATTATTTGGCTTACGCGATGAAAATTAAAGTCAATTACCTGCAAATGCAATTTTCGATATTTATCTAATATTTTTTGCGGACAGGATAATTTGTATAAAATATAATACAACAACATTGTTCTACGCTACTGCAGATATTCGAAGAGATAGTATTGCGTATGATCTGGTTTTAGTCAGAAAAAATTGATTATCTACAAATTATTTAGATATTTTTCAATAATTGTATAATTTGCAAAATTAATTATTATTGAAACAATTCTATTTATTTTAAGATAAGATAAGATTAATCTAATTTAAAACATTTGATTTATTTTGAATTTCTAATCATAATTTTAATATTAAATCATATAAAATTTTTCGCTGCCTACTGTCCGTCTGTTTGTGAGTTTGTTCTCAGTCTTACTTATTACTGTTTACTATAAAATTGGTAGCACTACTTATTTAACAAATTATATTTTGAAAACTAAAATAACGATCAGTTTTAAAAATAATCTTATTGCAACAATTAATGTTAATAGCTATACTAAATTGCAATAAATTATAAATAATGAATACTATTTCAATTAAAGATTTAAATGAAGATTGTTTACTTGAAATATATTCTTATTTATCAATTTTTGATAAAATAAATTTATCAGTAACTAATAATTATTTTAAAGAATTTTTTCGTTGTAATTATGGTAAAAATTTTAAAATAATTAAAAAAGATTTTCAATTTTGGAATATAATATTAATTGAAAATTTATTTAAATTAATTGGTGATTTAGTAATAGAAATTTACCAAGTATTTCCACAAAATCAATTAATTACATTTAGTATTTTAAAATCAATATTTTTATATTGTTTAAATTTACAATTTTTAAATATATCCTTAATTCAAGTGTCAAATAATATTTTTAATCAATTGTTGCAATTAAATATACCAATTAATAAAAATCTACAAGCTTGTAAAATTACAATTGGTTTAGAAAAAAAATGTATATTTTTTGAAAAATTATTATTAAAATTTCCAAATTTAATTCATTTAGAAATAACATATTCAAGATTTAAATTAAATATTTTAAATTATTTAAAAAAATTAAAAACACTTTTATTATCAAATTGTGAAATTGATTTAATTGATAATTTTAATGATTATAATGATAATAAATTATATTTAATAAATTTAGATTTAAGATCAAATTTCAAATATATTAATTATCAATATTATGATATTTTTAAATATTTAAAATTTTTTGCAATTAAAAGTAATGATATTAAATTTAATAATTTTAATAAATATAAATTTAATAATTTAAAACATTTATTTATTGAATTAGATACACAATTATATGATAGTGATTTAGATAAATTATTAATATTTAAGAATATATCAATATTAACATTATATTTAGAATCAAATTCTGAATGTTTTTATGATTTTAATAATTTAAAACAATTAAAACAAATTAATATAATTGGTAAAAGTGATTTTAAAATATTTTATACGATAGATTGGAATTGTTTAAATAAATTAATTAATTTAAATATATTAAATATATGTTTTTTTGAACCATTAGTTGAACCATTAGAATGGTTAAAATTTTTAAAATTTTTAAAAAATATAAAATATATTAAAGAAATTTATATTCAAGGAATTTTTTATGATGAATATTTATTAAAAATATTAAAAACTGTATTGAAAAATAAATCATTAAAATTAAAAATAACAACAAGTGATGATAATTTAAAAATTTTAGAGGTAATAAATTTTGGAAATAACTTTTAAAATTAATAAATATTTTAATTAAAAAATTATAATATATTTTTTTTAGAATCCGGAATATAATGATATTAAAAATTTAGTTGAAGTGAAATTTATTGATAAAATTTCGTTACGTGAATGTCCTGTAAAAGATTTTGGTATTTATAATATTTGGACAAGATGTCTTACTGAACAAAATACTTTAGAAACAGTTTTAGCAATAGATGGTTATAATTAAGAGTTTTTATAATAAATTTATTTGTTGTCTTAATGAAATTTTTTAAATAAATATTAAAATTTAAATTATTACAAAATAATTTAACATTTATTGATATTATTTGTGTAAATTGTTATCAAAATTTATAAAATTATAAGAAAATATTAAGAAATAACTAATATTTTCGTATTTTGTTGAATAGTTTCAACTTGTCTGTACGTCTGTTGGTTTGCATGTATATATAAGGTAATGGATGTTTCTGGTTACCACATACGACTAGACATATTAATGATAGAGTCGTCGGAGTGTTATTGTCGGAATATTATCAATTGTAGAGTCGTTGAAGTAGACTCTTTGAAGTATATTATCAATCTGAATCAATATTTATCTGTAATTAAGTCTGATTCAGTATTTTCAGTATTTAAGTTTTTGTAACTGGATCTTGGTAAAAGTTAGATTGGTACGAAAATTATAGTTGCCATTATTGATTAATTAAATCGTCCTACCATTGATTGATCGTAGATAATTTATAGAGAGATGAGCGAAATTAACGCTATTTTATCTATATTTTATTAATACTGAAATTCAGGAGCTGAAATATCCCAAAATAATAATATGATTTTTACTGATTTTTAATGAAGGTGTTAGTTTAGTTGTGTTTTCAATTTTAGTAAATCACATTTAAAGTTCTCAGTTTGCGTATTTGAAAATATTTCTTTTGTAAACCAAAAATATCCTAACTAAAAACATTTGAACCAACAGTTATCATTAGATTTGGTAGCTGTAATGGAATTAACATAAAATCATTGCTTTTGCATTATTTTTCTTTTCAATTGTCGAGGTCTAGAGAGTAAATAGTCTCTATTGGTACTCCGAAAATGGTACTCCGTAAATAAGACAGTTTTTAACAGATTTTACAATTCTAATACTTTACGAAAATTATTCTAAAAATTTATTTATTTTGCAATCCCAAAAAATAAAAAAATTAAATAAGTATTAACCAAAGTTAAACATTAATCATTTGAAGTCGTCAATTAACTTAACAAAAAAAACATATTTTTATTTTGCAAAAAATAAAAATTGTTAGCATAACAATTGTTAGTATAACAAAAAAAAATCAATTTACTTAGAAGTTTGAAATCAAGTAACAACCAAAAAAAAAAACACAACATTAATTTCTAAAAATAATTACATTGTTTACATATAAATAGATCAATGTATTAAATAGGAAAATTTTTTTATCCAAATTTTACTTATGGTAATACGTTGAACTTTTGAATGATTCCCGATTGTTTTCGTCTGCTAAACAATAATTAAATGTCCATTAATAAAATATAGTTTTTCTGTTAAAAAAAAATATTTTGCGTTAAATCTTAAAACAAATACCAAAAAAAAAAATATAATAAAATTATAGTATTAATGGTAAAATATTGACGGTGTTGGAAATGATAAAGATCAGAGGGTAAGAAATATATACTAAAATCATATATTTAAATGGAAAACTATAGAAACTAAAAAAAACACGATTTTCTAAGTTATATTCTAAATTTCAGAATAATTTTCGGTTTTGGAATAAAAGAAGTTTGTTAAAGTGACTAATTTTATTTTAAATCAATTCTAAATTAATGTGAAAATTTCTATTTATATTTCACCCTTCTGCAACTTTACTAAAAACACTATATCTACAGAATTACAAATTTTCAGGACTGCAAATTTAAGAAAATTTTATCGTAACTTGTTATGCTAATAAAATAGTTGCAAATCGACTAGCTTAGTGGTACAGTGGTTAGCGCACCTGGCTTCCAATCGGAAGGTCCCGGGTTCGAATCCAGTTAAAGGCCTATGAACTTTTCTGCGAATTTTGAAAAAACCCGGCTTAGCTACAATTCGTCATTGGTATAAAATTAATGACAAAAAACTTTCTTATCCTAAAATTTGCCAACTTATAAAATCACCTATCGCTCCCCAAATACTGTGTATTCACAGTTAAGGGAAATTTTTCTCAATATTTGGCTATGAATAATAAAAAAAAAAATCCGCAACTATTGAAAAAAAAGTAATATTTTTCAGTTGTCAAGTTTTGGCAAAGATAATCACCGCAGATATAAAAATATTGGTTTAAGAATTTACCAATTTTTCTCTGGTTTATATAGCAAATAAAAATTTGCCATGAATTGGTAAATTTGAAGATTAAATGTTTAGCAACCGAAATTAGAGCTTATATTTCAAATTTCAAAAAAAAAATAGAGATATCATATTTTGGCAAAGCTCCACATAATTTTTCCTTGGAATTTTTTCATAAAATATTCTTTTTAAGACAGGAATAAAATATAAATATCTACGAATATTTACATTGTTTATTTTCATATGTTTATACCATAAAGTTTATTTTAGCTTTTTTGGGTATATAAAACTTAAATTATTTCACCCTTCAATCAAAAAGACGCTATTAATCATCATGCAACAATCAAATTACATGATCGGAAATTATAGGTTTTAATTTTATTTTGGTTTTTTACTTTGAGTGAAATTAAATATTTTTACTTTGGTATTATATGAAACTTTTAAAATGTCTCCATAGTTTTTTACCTATTTTATCCGTCCTTCTGACCTTTAACATCTGTCCTTTGTAAACAATTGTGGGGGTGAATAATTACAGATTGGTATGTTTTATTTCTAGTTTCATGCTGAATTGAAAATTAGTTTGTTGTTTTTGCACAGTGGTTTATGTCATAAGAAAACGAATGATTTTAAACGAATGATTTTATATATACATAAATATGTGGATTTTAATTGTTCCATTATAATGTTAAAATATTTTTAAATTATTAGAATTTTATTCAAATTTTGTGACTTAATGATTTTGTGATTTACTGGTGAAAATAATTAAGATTTTTATAATCAAAATATTGATTTAATAATGCAATAAATATTGCAAAAAGGGAAGACACAAGATATGTAAATTTATATTACACCTTCGGTACAAAATTAAAATTAATTATTCCATGACCATTTTCGCTAATTCTTCGCAGTTCGGTAGTAAAATATTTTTACAGAAACCAACAAATTATAATTAATAATTTAAATAATACCATGGCAAGATCGAGTAAAATTCTTTGGCATTTAGATCAAAATTAGATTAAAAATTAAATTTTTGTTATATAAAATATGAAATTTTTATAGAGGTGACAAAGTTATGAAATTAATTTGCTCTTCTCTATCTGAACATAACAAAGTAATTTTTCTATAAAATACATTGCGGGCTCCTTATTTTATCGTTGAAATTCTGAAATAATGACAAACGATCAGTACGTAGCATAGATCTGTCCGAATTACAACGGCATCAGTAAATTATTATTACTATCCTCTTTTTGGAGAAAATTAAGCCCGTTATTTAGACAAAATAACCAGATGATAATACAGAAAATGAAGAAGTACGGAATTACATTTGGATGGTTAAATACGTTGTAGTACGGAATTACGGATAAAAGCAGTGCAGAGAATAGTATCAATGTGGCAGACATTATTTCATAAAAGATTATTATTGTAACTCCTGGAACTTTTATATGTATAGTAAAAAACCATATATTTGAGAAAGAGGCAAACGTTTATAATTAAATATAAATTAATTGTAAT
Source organism: Empis livida (assembly GCA_963932195.1). Taxonomy (NCBI): domain Eukaryota; kingdom Metazoa; phylum Arthropoda; class Insecta; order Diptera; family Empididae; genus Empis; species Empis livida. The sequence goes on from OZ010649.1 coordinate 15,950,140, forward strand.
AAATTAATTGCCTTTTTTCACTTTTTTATGGAATCTTTAATACATTACACTAAATATTCATAATTCATATTCACATTTCACTAAATTCATAACAAAAAAGAGGATTTTTTTAAAATTAAGATTCAATTTGGAGTTATATTAATAGCCATGATAAGTTTTGATGATAAAAAAATTTGAAAAATTGAAGAAAATTTCAATTCAAAAAGATATTTTCTATTTTATTAAAAAAAAAAATTAAAATAAAAAAATAAATATTAAAAAAATGTATGATAAATACAATTAGGACTTCATTCATTATTAAAATTAATTCTAAGAATATTTAAGATTTTTATCTGATATTATTTTTTGTAAATTAAATTTATTATAAAATTTCAATTAAAATTTTTTTTAAATTAGTTTTAATTTGAATTTGGTTACCAAATTTCTAAACTAATTATTCCTATATACACAAATTTATGTACAATATTTAATAACACTTAATTTAATTCGTTTAACTAAATTTATTAAATCACTTACGACTTATATCTAATGTATTAATCAATGAATTTTGAAAAATAACTAATAAATTCACTAAAAAAGTCCATAATTTTTTCATATTTCTTTTTTTTAAATGTTTATACAAAACAAAATTAATTTTAGTTGATTCGAATTTAAATTAAATGTTAGAAGCCTTTTTATTTAACAAAATATATTCTTAATATCCTTGATTCAAAAACAATTTATATCCGTTTAAAATTATTTTTTTCAATCTTATCAAAACAAAATCTCGCTAGTAACTGCCGAATTCTTTTCAAATGAAAAAACACTTAACATTTCTTTGAATCCTTAACAGAGTGTTACCATATTTAATTTTTTTTTCTGTGTATATGTGTATTTCATAGAAATCAAAAGTGAAATAGAAAATATTATTTTTTTTTTGTTTGTTTATTCTTTTAACAATAATAATTTCCACGTGATTTTTCCCGGTTTATTATAAAATATATTTACTTTTTATATTTTAAGCTTTCTTGCGCAAGTCTGAAAATTGAATTTTCCTTTTTAAAAGTTCGGGCATATTTTTTTGTTTAAATTGAAGTCATCGAAATTTTGTAAATGTTAATTTTTTTTATATATTGACTTAAAAACATTTCTTAGTAATCCTTAAAAAAAACATAGAAAATATAAATTTAAGGATATAAGATTACAATAATTATATTTTATAAATGCATACAAAAATTTTTTGTTGATTTCATAAAAGTAATTTTTCTTGTGGTGGGGTGGAAAATATTAGTTTACCTTTTTTATGGTGTTTGTAAGATACAAGAAAATGTGTACGTTAAATATAAATTTTTTTTTGCTGATTTTGCATTAAAGTTAAAATTTTTGTTAATGAAGAATGTTGATTTTATTTATCTGTATGATTATTTAAGTTTATGCTTTTTTTTTTGTGGCAATTAAGTAATATTAAATTATGCTGCTAATTAGGAAATTGTTGAAATTCTTATTATATACATTTAATAGCATAGAACGCGTAAGATGATTATTTTAATTAAGCTTAGTATGCAGTCCGACGTGAAATAATATTTTCCACATTACGGAAGAGTATTGTGAAAAAGTTGTAAAAAGGTCGTAAAAGAGTGTTATGGAGAAAAAACCTTAAATAGAATTGAAAAAGTATAAAATAATCAATTGGACGAACTTTTTAAAACCAAACAAGCAAACAAAATGATCAAATGTCTTAATATCGCCGTGAAATCATTTTTTGAACAGTGAAAAATGTTTACAATGAAATTTTTTTCTTAAGTTCGCAAAGTAAATCATTTCGCGATCGAACTGCCGACTACAAAGTGAAATCGTTAGCGTAATTTTTCACTTGGTGTTAAATTTGTCATTTCACTACGGACCATAGTAAGCTTTATGCTTTAAGTATTTTTAATTTTTTTCGAAGGAAATTTTTTATTATATATTTTTGTTGAAACACAAATGAAAGTTTTCTAGGGTTTTAAATTTTTATATTTTGAATTCTTCAAATAAAAACAACAATTGAATCTCCGTAAGATTTAGATTAAATTGGCATTCAACCAAACGAACATTTGTATACCAATTATTCAGTATTGACAAAGAAAACATAAAATTAAAAAATTAACATTGAAAATTTTACATGAAAAATTTTACATTGAAAAATTTACACTTTAGAAATATAAATGAGCAGTTTATTTTGAAAAAATAGGCTAAGTCCAAATTTTAACTTGTGTCCTTTCATTTTAACAATAATAAAGCTTTTTCTATGTTTTTCGATATTTTCATATATCAGAGACACAAAACTTTTCCAAATAACAAGAACTGTGCTACCAAAAAAAGCTTTTTATTAATTAAATTTATATAGAATTGGAACCAATTTTCTGGTAAGTGTATAAATTTGACGACAGGTGGAAAAGGATTAATATCTTTCGAATTCAGATTTTTTTATTTACAATTTTTTTTCACAAAAAAAATTGTTTTATTTAATAATTTACGTTTGGCGTAAAACTCTATTGCTATAAAATTTTAGTTTTAGAAAAATGTTAGAATAGTTTAAATAGTATTTAAGAATTGCAGTTAAAGTCAATGAAAAAATCTACGAACTAGATTCAAATTTTATAAAATTAAAATTCAGTATCCGAAGAATTGCACGTTTAATATTGTCTCAGAATCATGACACATTCACAAAATGCATTCTGGTTTTTCATTATTTCAAAATTAGGTCACAAATAAATTTATATTGTAATGTGTCCTTATGGTAAGCCAATATTAAATGTTTTCTTCTAAAAAGTTGTATAATATAATATTCCAGTCTCTTTAAAATTTGATTTCTAACCCAACTTTTAATAATCTCAATTAATAAATTATTTAACTAATATGTACATAAAATTTTAAATCTTTAATATTTATTCATACATTTTTTTATTATGATAATTGTTTGTTAATTGTCTATAAAATATTTTACAAATAAATTTTATACTAAAAATATTATACGTATATTTTCTAAATTCATATTATTTATCCATATATTTTCCAAATATTTTCCTAAGTTCAAAATTCAATTTTAATTTATAAAACAACAAAAATAAATTTTAAATATCTAAAATAATCTATTACACTTAAATATTGTAAAATTTTAATTTAATTTTAAAGGACATTCTCTTATAAATATAAAAGTGGACATTAATAAATATAGTACATTTATATATAATAATTATGTGTGCGCATATAAAATATTTTATCTCAATAAATCAATATGAAAGTGAAGGTTTTTCAAAATCAAAAAAAAATATATACCTATATATTCTACAGGTGAGGATGCACAAAACCCCAAAAAAAATAAAAACAAACAAAACAAAGTAAATAAAAATAAACAAAAATATATGTAAATATTTTCATAGATAAAAGTTGTATGTTCCTTTTTGGTTATTTGTTATATCCATGGCTGCAAGACTCTTGATAAATGGATATATTTATTGTTTTAATGTCCATTTAACTAAAAATACCAAAAAATAAATATACATATTCATACTTCTAGACATTTTTTTTTTGTAAAGGATAAACACTGTATAGGCTTCCTGGAATATGAAGAGTTGAAATTGTTTGTCTAAAGACAATAAGGAATTTTCTCTTACCTCTAGTATTATACTTCGCATATACGTATAAAACTGTATAAATATACATTAAATGACAGTATGTAATTTTGAATAAATTTATGTCAAGGGGTCTAACAATAATAGATATTACATTATGGTTTGTTCTATACATTAGAACTTTTTAAAATTAGTATGATTGAAATAATTAATTTTGACAGTTGCATCATTGATTTCGACAGTACTATTTTTACTGTACCATTGTTATTATAAGCTGTTTAATGCTTTTTCCTTCTTCACTCCATTGGGCAGCATAGAGTTTTCATGTTTATTATAAGCTGTTCAGCCATTTTCCTTGTTTAATCCACTGGACACCATAGGCTTTCAATTGCATAGTTATCTGTACTTGAAGGGTCTTAAGATTTGGTTTTATTGCGAGCTGCACCTACTAATTTTATATGGATTCCGAATAACGATTCTTTATTGTGAAGAAATCTTGTAATTGCAATAAGTTAATGGTTTTTTTTCTCCAGTTATTCTTGTTGGCATATGGCCTCTTAGACCAAAATAAATGTCTTTATCTTCCCAAATTTTTCCAGCTATGTTTATCTTATGCTATTCTAAGCAAATAATGGTAAGTTTTTCCAAGCTCATATTTTCATCTGTTTTGTTGACGACCGATTTTTCGTTTTTTGTCCAATGGTTCAGTAGTGTTTTTAGTCTATGCATTATTCTGCATTCTGATTATATATGTTCCATTTTATTTCCGTTGATCTTTCTCTAGCGCCTGTAAAGCTTATTTATATTTGTAATTCTTAGTGGCCGACTTATTTTGCATAAACTTCTTTCCATTTATCTCTAACTTTCTTCTTCTTACACCATATTTCTCAACCATATGAGGACACGAAGTACTGCAGGACACAAAGTACTGCAGAATCAAAATTATTTTTTCTAGTTTGTTTGGAGGTTGTAGATATAATTAAACTTCTAATATTCCAAAACACTTCCACCCATTTCCTTATCTTCCTGTACTATAATAAAATACGAATCGTAACAAAACAGTTTAAGTTTCGATAATCCTTCTTAAAAATTGGAAAATTTAATACGATTTAATGCAATAATTTTAATGTGTAATTTTTCAGAGAATTACGAATTTTATACAAATTTTCGATGTTATTACATCCCCTTAAATTTTTCTTCTAAATATTTTAGTATATCTATATAAATTAAGTAATAGTAGAGTGTGTATGGTCTTTTTATGGTCGTTAAATTTTATCATTTGTACATATCCTTAATTGGAAATATTTCACTTTTTTTTTTAGATAGTCTAATACTAGTATTGAAACATATCATTTCAAAATTTACGATTTTATTGTATTAATAATTATTTTGTGAAAATTATTTTATATTTCCAAAACTAATAATATTATAATAATTAAACTATAAAAATAGTGTAAAGAAATTTTAAAAAAAAACTTGTTAAATTTATCTAAAATAAATTACTTATACCCAGCCAGACAACAATTATTTTAGGGACATATTTGCAATTTTCAAAAATGTCCACCAGCAATGATAAAAATTTCTGATTTCAATTTTATTATAAAAATAACATTGTGAGAAATTATTTGGTATACGTAAAATTTTATGGTCTAAAAATATAGAGTAAAATTGATTGGCTTAGTTGAAAAAAAAAAAAATTATAATTAATATTTATGTGGTTAACAAACCCATAAAATCCAAATAATAATAGTATTCATTTTTATGCGCTTGTTCCGGATGATAATTTAATGTTTTGAAATTTTCTTTAATTTATTATTACATATATATATACATTTTTTTGATGGTGTTTTCCCATTTAATGTACATTAATTACGTGGAATTTAATGGCTGATTAGAATTATGTGTTTTTTTTTTGAAAATAAATATTTATCGATAATTGTTGGAAAATATTATTGAAATAGTAAAAATATTTAAATACATATATGTAATTGTTGATTATATATAAAGCAATAAAATATTAACAAATTTACAAAAAGAGAATTTAATGATTTAGAAAATTAATAGGTTTTTTTTTTCTATTTGTTAGTAGATCGTTAATATCCTTTATCCTTAATAATTTATAATGTGTATTATCATAAATTTGACTTAGAATATAAGATAAATTAAATAAATATATTTATGATTTTATATGATTTGAAATATTTACATAATTTAATTAGATTTTTTTTAATGTAAAATATGATGTTTTATTTATAGTTACATGATTATAATTTCTAGGATAATTTTTTGTAATGAAAATTGTAAAAGTTTAATATCAAGAGTGTAATTAAAAATCCGTTAAGGATAATTTAAAAAGTATTTAAAAGCTTATTGAAAATTAGCAAACAAATTAATTTTTGTAATTTGTCATAAAATGTACAACATTAATTTGGAGAGCTTAGTGGATAATGGTGTTAAGTGACATTTTAATTTTAAGTAAATTATGCTAAAAGTAGGAAACACCGCAACTAAAAACATAAATATTTTAATACACATTTAAAACCTAGATGTTTGTAACAATATCTTATTGTACAAATATGTCACTTAACATCTTTGCTGCTACTAAGCTGCTTTTCAATGAAATTTCAGATTTAGATTAATATTTAAACTTTAAAGTTTATCACAGATTATCGTTTTTTTATTTCACCTTCCCTAATATCTGATTCTTCAATAATAGTTTGGATATAACAGCGTTCAAAGGTTAATTCTCTATGTAGTCCAATCCGCATTGATTTTGCAACAAGTTGTTCTAATGATTTTACAATACAAGTGTAATATATGCTTTTTCACGGCTTCTAGTCTACCCAATATGATTCTTATACATTGGTGACGAAATAACACTGCAATATTCCATAGTTTGACGAACCAGTGGAGAAAAGAGAGCTTTAGTGTAAGGATCATTGAACTCCTTGGACATTCTTTTAACGAAGTCTTTTCTACTTGAATTTGTGCTTTTTAATTTATTTCCTTTCAGCCATAATATTGAATCCTTTTTTTTTATCCAAAATTGCAGATTTATACTTTAAAATAATTAGTATGTATAAATGTTCAATTTATTTAAATATTTGATATCATTAATTCAGTAATGGTGAATATTTTTCCTAACCAACTTTTATATATTTTATTTCATTATTTAACCAATTGGTTTATATTCTTTAAATACATATTTTTTTTATTTTTCTGGTTTTTATTCAGTTTTCATATTGGAATTAATTTTTTTATTTTTGGTATAATGTTTGTAGAAAAATAGTTAAGTTAAATTCATGTACCAAAATAATGAATATTCATTAAATACAGAGTAGTATTATGATGATGTACAAAAAAAAAATGTAATTTTTAATTATTTATTCAAGTCCCGAAAAGTACCAACTTAAGAATTATCTTAATCCTTATTATTACTGATTTCTAAATATACTTTGATTGATTAACTTTTAATATATTAGCAGTTAAGATATTATAAATTCTACCTATAATCTTCTATATATATTTTGTTAATTGAACTAAAATTATGAAAATAAATTTATATTTTGTTGTCACGTTTACAATCAATATATTATGTATAATTAATAAATAAAATCGTATAAAACTAAATTATGTTCTAATGTTTGTTATTTGTGCATTTTTCGTATCCCGTCATTGTAAATTTATGTTCCTAAACTAAATTTGCCTTAACAAATAATTTATTACATTTGATATGAAAATAATTTTGAATTCAACTCTTGTTGAATATTTTAAATATGGGAACAAGCAAAAAATTTTTTATAAAATATTGGTAACAACAGATTTTTTTATCGCAATTGTATATTTTCCCAAATGAAATATATGTAAAACGAAAATCAAATTAATATTTAAATAACAAAATCCTGGTCATTGGAAAAAAAAATTTGTATAGTGTAGATGTAGATAAAGTGAATTTTTTCCTTCATGTATTTATAATAAATTTACAATAAATAAAAATGAGCTGAATGAGCTATTCGTTTCCCTGATCGTATTTGACTTTTGTTAAAACTTTAAAAATAGTAACACCATACTTGTATCATATGAATGATTAGAATTTGTCTAAAATATACAAAAAAACTTTTAATGTTAAGCTTTTTCGGGGGGCTCTCTATTTAAATTGTTGTTTTAAGAGAGAAAATGCTAAAGGTTGAGATCATTTACTAGGTTCGGTTAGCTTTAGCTTTCTGGTGTTTCGCCAGATGATCGCTACAAAATATGAGAGAGCTTGATGGATCCATTGTGGTCATTAAGGTAGATTTACCTTAGACATTGCCGATGGATCTTCGACAAAGCTCTCTCACGGGAACTCCAACTATAATCCGTGTTTACCGATCATCCCGTTACCAGTCAGGAGAGGTACAATTTTCCAGCAGGTCGTTCTGTTCTTGCCATTTTAAAACTGGGAAAACTGATAAAGGTAAAAATCATTTACGAACAACAAATGTTCCATTAAGACTTGTGACATTTAGATTTTGAGAATCAAAAAATAGTTAAAGCTTCCTCGAACAGCTTTATTATGACTGAACATAAATAATTCATGAAAAATATGTTTTTTATTAGCTTATACAATATTTAAACTTCTGTGATGTTTCTTTTTTTTATTATTCAATATAGTAGGTTGAAATTGATTTTTTTACAATAAATTTGGATGGAGGGGATGGATGTGAATCTATAGAAATATAAATGGATTATATAAATATTTGGTCATTCATTTTAATTGGTATAAAATTCAATTTTAATATTTAATTATTTCGTTAATTATAATTTTATATAAATAAATACGATATAGCATACACGAATACATATTAAAATATTAGTTTATTCATTTAATGAGTAATGTATTTATATATTTTTAGAATTTTATTATTTTAATTGTATTATTGATAAATAATTAATCATAAAAATTGCATTTATTGGAAAAACATATTTTATTAGAATAAATCAAAAGTAGAATATAATTTATTACATGAATAATAGTTCAATTCGAAATTAACATAATTATTTGTTTGATATAATATTGCAAAATGGAAAATTGTATCATTATTACCAAAACAATATGCAACCGAAAAAAATATGTAATTATTGTAGGTTGGTAAGAGTCCCAAAAGGAAACTCCAATTAGATGATTAGCACTGTGTTATTACTGAACATTTATAATGCTAAAGAACTAATAAATCCAATTCTGCTGTGCATATGTTTTGGCTGTTAATTCTTGACTGAGACTGTGCAGAAGATGATAACTCTAACGAATACCTTGCTGTCGTTTATGATTCACAAATCATTCTCGTCTTAACTAATTTCATCCTAAAAACTTAATGCAAAATTCATGTTCATCAATCTATTAATATTCAAACGTCATGGCTGTTCAATTAATTTATTTATTGAAATGTTGAATCATTTAATCCTTCAATATAAAAATAAAATTTCTAGCTTCACTTTAATTACTATAATTTTTTATAAATGACTTAAATCATTATTTTAATTTTATTCATAATTTAATTTTTATTGAAAAATTTTTTAAATCTAAAAAAAGGAGTTTGAAAAAAAAAAGAATGAAAAAAAAGTAGGAAAACTTTAAAATATGCCACAAAAAAAAAATAAAATAAAAATAGTCCTTTTTTCAATTATTTTCCAAAATAATCATTTTAAATATAGGAAATGAATTTAATATATTCTTGATACCTTTTTCAATTTAAATGATTTTCACTTTTTGGCATTTCTGTTGTCCATTAAATTTTTTTCTCCATTTTACACTCTATTTTCTTTTTTCCTTTCCTATTTTTTTTATTTGTTGGTAGATGGGTTCGTTTCCTTCCAAAATTTCCAATTTCTTTTTCCATTTTTTTTTTTTATTTTCAAATTACCTACAATTTAATAAACGAATTTTACTTTTTTCTTGAACCAAAATATATTTTGTTAACAAAATTTTTTTAGAAATTTAATCATTTGGGAAAAAAAATCTATTTTTTTTTCTTGATTCACAATAAATTGGAAAATCGAAATCGAATTGATTCAATCATTTTAAAATGATGAGAAAAACGTGAAAAATTTACTAGTCATCATCATGATTTCCTGGTTTGATGGTGTTTATTGTTTGGGAATAAAATTTTTTATTTTATTTTAGATGAATTCTAATGTTTTTTTTAAACGTGGCTGTTTCAATATAATTGATTTTTTTTTAGTTTGAATTTAGGTAGAATTAACCTAAAAATAGTTTTCGTCTTTTGCTGGGTATTACTGCGGAGAATATCATGATCTAAATGAACTTATAGATTTGAATTTAATTTCAAAGTACTGAAAGTATTTTACAGGTTAATCTAGAAGCGTAAAATAAATTTTCAACTTTTCGAAGTTGAATTAAGTTTTATAGAGTTGGACCTGTAATATTATATTCGAAAAAATTTTGCATTACAAAGTCTTGAATTACAAGATCTCGTTTTACAAATTTTTCGCTTCTAGATTAACCTGTAAAATACTTTAGGTACTTTGCAATTAAATTCAAATCTATAAGTTCTCCTATAACAAAAGTTTATGTTTTGATTGTTAATTGTTGAACAAGGCACTTTACTACAAGATGGGACATCCAAGACAGAATAAGTCATAAAATTATTTCTTAAACCACCCGCATGGTTAATTAAAGAATTTTTTTTTAGAGATTGCGTTATTAAATATGTTATTTTTGTATATTAACCGACTTAAAATTCAATTAAATTTTTATGAACACATTTAATTCCCAACAAAACTATATTCCTAAAAAAAATTGAAAATTTTAATTTTCACCTTCATTTCAATATTGGTATACAAACTAACAATATCAGAAATAAAACACCCCATAAGATTTTTCCTGATGGTAACTTAATTATACGAAATAGTTATACCAAAAAGGAAAATATGCAGGCCACCCAAAATACAATAAAATTCTTAGATTTTTTTCTCTTCCTTTTAACACTGAACTTTTTAGATTCCAATACCTCTTTATCCCCCACAAAAAAAAAAAAACTAAACTGAACGTAATCTCAAAAACTTATCAGGAACTGAAATAATTTTCTTTTTTATTGTGGATATTTTCATTTGGATAACTTTATATATTTTTTTTTATCATTTTCCTAGAAGGTTTTATATCAAAAAATTATATAAAAGGACTTGTATACTTAGTGAAAGTCCTACAATAAGTAAAGGGACTATACTGGATAAAGGAGTACTATATAAAAGGACTTTTAGTGGGTTTAAATATAACTTTTCTTTTTCTGATATTATATGCATAAAAAAAAAACTAGTCATGCAAAGTGGTAAAATATTTCTCATTAATATTGTTTTTGGGAAAAACTAATTGATATAAATTTTTCCTTTTTTTATTGTGTTTCTTTATTAAAGTTTATATGTTTTTATTAAAGTTTATATGATTTTGGATATAAACATAAAAATAAAAAAAACAATACATTTATCAAATAAAATTAAGGAAGGAAATAATTTTCAATGCAGGCTTAATTGATTTCCTTAGATATTTTATGAGGATATATAATGAAAAAGATTTAGATTTTCGATAATTTTCATATTACATATAAGCATATAAAATAGAAATAAGATTTTTTTTTTTTTCTGAAAACGGAAATTTACTGAAGTGGATAAAGTTATATGATAATATTATAGTATATCGGAAAATTGCATAATATGCTGGTTTGATAAATTAATTAGAAATAATTAATATAATACTAATAATGATTATTTTGAGAATTAATATTGGAGAATATAAGGCAAATTATAAATATTTTAAGGATAAAGATAAAAGATTTGAATTATTTTTTTGTATATTAGAAATTCAATTGAAAATTTACATATCGAATATGGTTGATTAATCAAGCAATAATTTTTGTAATGGTTAAAATTGTTTCAGAAACAGAAACATTATTTCAAAAGGTTAAAATAACCATGAAGATTAGAATCTATTTTACTATCGTGAAAGATCATGGTTATTAAATAGGGTAGAATGATTTTTGGGAAGAATCCAGATTATGAAAGTTAAAATTAAGGATGTCGAAACTAAATACAAAGACCAAACAATTATTCTGTGAAAATAAATGGAACAAATTAAATGATTTATAATCCTTCGCTCGCATTAAATACTTGATTTTTGCATTTGATTAGTTGACGTGAACAGTCCTAATAATTTAATCTGTTGACCACTCTCAGCTGTTTTCCGACAAACGATTGCAAGAATTTCTCTCCGAACAACCGCGTAGTGTATCTTGTCAATATCAGGGTGTTACTATCATTTCTATGAATTCCTACATAAATAATCTTATTTTAATTAAGCTATTTTGCAACAGTTTGTTTTGTATTGTTGAATTTGACCAATTTCAAAGAGCGAACAGTGCTAGATAAATTTAATATACAAACGAAAGTAGATTCCTAGCAAGACATTTGGCATTGATTCCAGGGAATCATATATTTATCAGGTAATGTTTGATTTGAACTTTCTCGCGTGCTAATTAAATTTCAGTAATTAATATAAAATCAATTGTTTAGAAGTTAATATTCAAGATTTCGAGGGCTCCAATCAGATTCCTCAAAAAGTTAATAATCTCCCGTATATAAAATAATAATTATTAAATGATTCTTAATGAAAGTATTATAATCACTTCCTTGAAGACGGAATCAATTTAATATCAATTTTGTTTCAATTAATGTCTGGATTTTATTAAAATATTAAAAATTACTAATCTTTCTCTAATCAATCCAAAGAAATATTGTTGTAACCGAATTATCAGCTGAGTTTTAGAACCCTTATTAATTCAAGGTCTGTTCCTATCCTAATATCAATTGGTTCATAAAACACTAAAATTATAAAACAATTTCCCAATTTTTATTTTTCATAAAATATTGTGATTTTTATGATAAATGACTTGAGATATTTTAAAAGATACTAAATATCTATTTAGTATCTTTTAGTATCTATTTAGTATCTTTTAAATTTTTTACAATAAATTAATAAATTTTACCAAAAAAAATAAATAAAAAACCTTAAAAATCAAATTATCTGAAAAATATATATTTTTTTTATTTTTATAGCCAGTTAGTTTTTCTGTTTTTATTCAATTTTTATAAAAAATATTTTCATTTTTCTATTCCCTTAACAATTTCTTTTTTTTAATATAAAAATTCATTTTTCTAATAACTTTTCTGGAAAAATAAAAAATATATAATATCTTCAATCCAAATTGAAAAGCAATTTTCATCTAATTGATTCTAATAAATCATTCGGCTTTTCTTCCAAAAATAAAAATAAAAAAAAAATAATATTTTGAAAATGTAAGGTTTAATACCTTTTTTTTTATAAATTTTAATGTTATACCTTAATGTCTTTTTCGTTAAATAAATATATTTTAGAAAATTATATTATTTTCTTTCTTTTTTTTTTTGCTTTGGTATTGTGGTTTATAAAATAAACGATATCTTAAACATTAATTTCAAATTTATATATACATACATATAGATATATTTTAAACTGGAAATTATGTCCCTTGAGAGTAATAAAATGGATAAGAAGAAGTAAGTAAGAAAAAAAAAATCACAAATTTAGACATTAAAATGAATTTAGTATAAAAATATTGGGATTTGTTTAAAGAAAACGACACCGAGGCTACTTTAAAGTCACTAAACTCGTTGAATTTGTTTAAATGATAAGAAAATTGTTAAAAATGATTCAAACTAGATCAGTAAAATTAAAATATTTAATTAAATTAATTGAACATTTCACAATTACTATTTCTAAATTTTATATTACTATTCTTTGGTGCTACAGTTACGCTCTCCGTGAATAATTTCGATTGTAATTTGGACCTACATTTTAAAACCATAATTTTTTTTATAGTGTATTCGTAACAAACATTAATTCTTGGAGGACAGGTATCAAATACAGTGGCTATAACACCGCAGTAAATTGGTACATTACCACTAAGGCACCTCCGGTCCTTCCATATTAAATAATTTTCCAAAATTTCCATATATAAACATATCGCACATACTTGATTCACCTAATAAATACTAATATGTAATCTAGGACCAGCTTCTAATAATTTTATAAGTACATTTTGTTTTTCTCAAAAACATTCCTTTAAAATAAAATTTACTAAATAACATTATATAAAGAAAACAGAAATCATTTTAAAGTTATTGATATCTCGTTGAAAGGATATCAATTCAATGTTGAAATTTTTATTATATCCTTATATAATACATATTTAGAGAGATATGATAATGGTCATGAAATGATGGGGAATTTTTTTTTTTTGTTATTTAGAAGATACAATAAGAAAGCAATCGTTAAGATTAAAGGACCACTAACGGTTTATATGGCGATCCTTTATTGCTTCATCAATTATATATATATATAGATTTTTTTTCTTCCATATATGTTAGTGAGCGATAGAGCATTTTTAGTTTAGAATCAATATGAAATGATAAAACATTCAAAATGGGAATTTTATTTTCTATAGCAAAAATGTTGAAGTCGTAAGAGATGCTATTAATGTTATTGAGCTTTTAACTGATTTAACTCATCATCCGTAATAGCATTATAAAAGAAAATCCTTTTTTTTTAACTCAGAGTATACTATTGTGTTAATGAAAAAACATTAAGGATTTTTTTATCTACTGTCGTTTGAAATTTATTTATGCTCAATGAATGATGTTACTGTATATATATTTATAGATATACAATCTAAACTTCAACAATAATTTCTGATATTTAAATGTACTGCAATATGAAAATTGCATTCTATTAAGGATATATTTCGATAATACTAATACTATAGTCGTATATTATGTGGAAATTTCTGATTTGCCAACATTATTTCAAAATGAATTCAGAGTCAGTTAATAGAGAACAACAGAACAGGCAACATGTTTTATTCCAAAACAGTTCCAAACAAGATAATAAACAGAGATTTTAAGACAACATTTGAATTTCAAAACTAACCAGCATAATCTTAAGGACTTCGTAAATGAATCAAACAACTAACGCGGTTTAAGAAGCTGAAAATGGATTATCTAAATAACGAAAATACGGTTTAAGAAACCTGACAACAAAAATGACAGAATGTGGTTTAAGGACTCTCAAAATGAATTAATCAATCAGAATGCCGTTTAAGAACTCTGAAAACTCTAATTTATATTATTTGATAATTGCTTTAAACAGAATATTCTTCGTATATGATAAATTGAGATATTGTTGCTTTATGGACATTTCGACATAAACGATTAATTTTACATTATATCACCTAGTGGTAACATAATTGATCTGTTTTAAAGATTTTAACATCCTTGTAAGATATTAAATATTAAGAATATTAAATCTTTAATGCAATAATTTACTATATACCTTTCATAAATTTTACGACATCTTCCAATTTTCGATTTAATCAAAATAATTTTTTTGAAAAATTAAATTTTCATATTAAAGTTAAATAGTCTTTTGTTATGATTTTCATTTTGAAATCGATTTAGGATTTTCATGCCGAATAAAAAAGGTATATACAAAAAATACCAAATATAATTTTCCTTTATAAAATCGTGATTTGCATTCTTCTCATGATTCAGATTCACTAAGTAGGTTATATAGAATAAATGAAAAACGTATATGGTTTTATATATTTGGTTTTTTTTTTGTGGACAAACATTTTTTTCTAGTTTTTAAATATGCTATAAAAAAAGTAAAAAAATCTTCAAAAATAAAATTATGTATTTTGTTTTTTTTTTTGTATGAAAAGTTTGAAAAATGGCTTAAGTGGAAATTTATCCAAAATAAGTAAAAAAAAAACGATTAAGTTTAGTTTTTTACCCGCAAGGTAAATTTTGATTTAAATAATATTTTTATAAACTCTCCTATTCAGCTTATTTATAAAAAAAAATGACGACTAGTTTCAGAAAATAATAGCTTTACTAAGGAAATTTGTGAGTTTTCTGATAAAGAGGCAAGTTCAGAATGGAAAGAAGATTAGCTAAATTATTGTCAGTCACGCTCATTTTTTTTAGTGTAATTCAAATTAGTGGCTTTAATACTGTTATAAATAGAAATATTTTTAATATTATTGGTTAAATTTTTCAACTTTTATAAGAATTTATCAATTCTACCAATTTACCAAATATATTGAAAGTAAATCCTTTAATGCCGTTTTTTAGAATATTAGTTTCTTTTTATCAAAATTTCACATTGTTCTGTAATTTACAACCAAGAATACGTAGTTTTTGTTCAAAATTATTAAGGACTTTTGGTAATCTTTAAAATCATAATTACTGACCCTAATTTTATTAATTAATTTAAAATATTCGCGAACAGTTTAAATTAAAAAAAACATTCCATGCACATTTTAAGTAATTTGAAAAAGTGTCTATGATAGGTCATATGAAAATCATATGAAAACACGGGCATGTATAACCAATTTTTTATTTAAATCTTCTTATTTATCAACGACTCTAGGCGTCATTTTATAGACGAAAATAAAATTTAGACAGCTATAACCGTCATTTCCGTAAAGGTTTTAATGAGAATGTTATTTTAGATCGTTAAATTCTACGTAAATATCCCAACAAATATCATAAAAAAGTTATGCACCTATTAAAGAATCACGTAACTTCTAATGTCAATTTCTAGGATAACATGGAAGAGTCAGGTAGAATCAAGCCGATGAATCTGGTCGTATGGAACAGTGTACTGGAAGGATAAATACTGAGTTATCGATGGGAGACTATAGAACGGAATATGTGATCTTCAACCGAAGTATCCCTCCATTTAAATCAAACAACCATAATTTACTACACGAAAATGTTGCCGTAATTTCCGCCCATGCTTTTTTCAAAATATTATTTAAGATCCTTAACTTCTACGTAAATATTCCAACAAACCCCTTAAATCCTATAAAAAGAATTTATTTTCCTATTATTATAACCTAACAAAAAAGTGAATACTTTACTGACTTAAGAAGATATATATATATAATTTTTTTATCCACAAATTTATACCACCAAGTACATCAGAAATTTTCTATATAATACATAATTGGATATATCCTATTAAGGATCTTATGTTAAAAAAAAAATTTTTTTTTTTTCTGTTGAGAATGACAAAAATGCCATAAGGATTTAACGTAATTTACATAAATATTGTATGGTAAGGAAAAAAAAAGGAATAGATTTTATTTTTTTCGCGTCGTAAGTTTTAGTATGTTAGATTTTTTCATGTTCGTCCTTTTTTTATTTTTTTTTTTTTTTGTTGATAGCAATAAGGTGAAAAATCAAATTTTCTGTGAATTTCACACCACAATTTTTTATAAAAATCATAAAATTTCTTAAAGAATTTCAATAGTTTTGTGAATTTTTTTTTTTTTTTTGGTTATTGTTGTGTCTTTTATTTAAATCATTTCATAATTCTGGTCTCGTATCTCGTTTTGTCGCTGTTGGCGACATCTGTCGATTAGAATATTAGATTGTGAAAGACAAACAACAAAAAAAAACTTTGTATCCATTTTCTTATTATTATTATAATAATAATAATTTAGCGTCAAAAATTTTTATCGGATAATATTTGTGAAGACGATAGTCAAAAAGAATTTGTATTTTGATGTGTTTTTTTGTTGTTGTTGTTGTTGTATTAGTATCCTAGTGATTGTAAGGATTATATGATTTGTATAAAAGTTTAGGTAAATGTAATTTTATGAGTACTATTAGATCGTGTTTGGGAAACTTAAATTTGTTTACTTTATTCAGTTTTTTTTTCAAGATTGAATGAATTTGGTTTTTTTTTTTATGTTAAGATGTTGTATTAAAATTTATGTTGAAAAATTTTGAGTGAAGTTTTAGTTAATATAATAAATTTGGAAATTTTTTTATTGGTTTTTTTTTTTTATATAGAATATATAAGTGAAAAGGTAATATAGACTTTTATTGGGTTTTGAGACAAATTTTATAGAAATTTGAAATATAAGATATAACTTGAATAAATTATAAATATAAATTTAGAGAATTATTAACAGAGAAAATACGTAGGATAAATAAATATCGTAATATGTGATACCAATAGTTTTAAAAATACTTATCCTAAACCTTATTTTTTCTAAGTTTTTTCCTAGTTTTACTAATAGTCGATACTAGGTAAATTCTGCTTTAAAACTCGATTATTAATTGAGTTCTAGGTTGACCTGCTTAGATCATTGAAAGCAATTTAAACTACTCGTTGTGGATTCTCACTAGATTAATTCTGGTAATTAAAACTTTTTTTTTTGTAAAATTACATTTTGGAATCTATGGCTCTGTCCCTGTCTCAAGAAATTGCTCGTCGAACCGCATACTGCTGATTAACCACAGGTTGCCCAAAGCTCCTGTACACTTTTACTTTTCTTATTTTTTACTTATGATATTTTAGTGTTAGTGAGACTATTTTTAAGACTTATTACAATATATACTGAAATTTTAAAATTTTCAACATTAATTTTATTGTACAAAAACAATATTAAAAGTTTTGTATATAAAAAATATCTTAACATCAATATTCTTGTTCTAAATTTAAAATAATCTTTAAACAATATACAAAAATCTTGATTTATTAACATTAAAATAAATCTTTTTAAAATGATTTATAATCATAATATAAACCTTAAAAAGTTAACCACATCCGTAAACATTCTTAATTTTCAGTACTAATAGCCATTATTCTTTATAACTTTGTATATGTAGTTACATAAAACTTTACATAAATATCACAGGCGAATATGTTTTGGTATATAAATAATTTCGTAAATAAATTTATAGTTTATTAAGAGAAAAATTCATTTTTTTTTTTTAAGTTGATAACTTTATTTCATTTTGTCTACAACAATCTAAATAGGATATTATGGGAAAGATATAAACTAAAATTATCTGTAAAATATTACATTGGCAATATTACTGATTAAAAATGATGATTATATATAATATGTATTCAATGACCGTATATTTTAAGGTTTTATGCGGTTCGTTGAATTTTTGAAGTATAAAATTAATAAGGATTACGTATAAGAAAGAAACCTGAAAGTTTTTTCTTTAAAAAATTTGTATTTTTTTTTAAATAATGCTTGTCCGTAAAACCGCAAGAAAATATTATAAAATGTAAAGATATTTTGAGATTTTTGAAATTTATTGAAAACTAACTAATTTTATATTTTGAAAATTTTTAAAATTAACTAATTAATAAATTAATTAATAAATAAGTAGCATAAATTTGAGTATTATATTTGACCTATTTGATTCAAAATTTGACTCAAACAGTGAATATAATTGTCATCAGATCAATAAAAATTTTTTTCTGTACTAACCAAAAACATATTTAATATGACATAATTAAGATATCCTTAAAAAAAATTGTATTAATATTCAATTTTTTTAATTAATTATATTAATCTGTAATAAATTAAATGAATTTAACTGATATTCATCTGAAATTCTCATTAATTAAACTCTCTACATTATGCGATACAATTTTTTATTTTTATTTTTTTTTTTGCTAGCTGTTATAGTAATGCCCGTAAGTATTTACAGAATTTAATATAATCGAAAAAAAAAGGATATAATGAAAGTTGTGATAAAAGATAATAGTATGTAAATTAAATTAATACATCAATTCAGTTAATGGAAGGTATTTTTATATATGTATATTTACATATAGAAATATCTGTAACATATTATAGCACTCAAATATTGTGTTACCTTAAAAGGATTTATTTAAGCTTTGTATAGTATTTTAAAGTGAATGTTTTTATTACTGCCTTTTGGTATTATTATTAAAATCCTTTTATTGATTATTTTTTTTTTTTTAGGTATGAGGATTATATTAAGTAGAATGAAAGTGATTTTCTGTATAATATTAGTTTATAATAGATATAAATATGTTTTATTAAAGACAAATATTGAAATTTTTAATGAATATTTGCATGAATGAATATTAAATTTTTTGATAGTAAATAAAGAGCCTTAAAAGATATTAACAAATTTTTAATTTTTCTATATTATTATAAAAAATATTCAGGATTATGTTATATTTATTGTTTCGAATACGAAATTTTTGTATTGTGGTATACGTTCGAAGTGACACTATATAATATCTTCGATAGTTTTGTAGTTATTCTGGCAAACGATCGAATCTAATCAATGAATAAATTTTAATATATTCGCAATAATTTTTCCAAGGAGTTTTTTTTTAGAATTAACTAAAAGTCGAGATGGTAAATAATAAAAATAATTATGACTCAAATTTAAATTTACAAACATAAATAAAGAACATAAATAAGGAACTTTACCACTCTAATTTTTTCATAACTGTGAATTTTTTAGTTTAAACATTTTGATAGTAATCAAATATAAATAAGAATTTATCACAGTTTATCGCAGTGATTCAGAAAATAAAATAATTACTAACTTTTAATTAGCTAATCTCATAAGTAAATTATTTATCGCACCTACGAAAATAATATTTTTAGACC
Organism: Empis livida; assembly: GCA_963932195.1. NCBI lineage: Eukaryota > Metazoa > Arthropoda > Insecta > Diptera > Empididae > Empis > Empis livida. The sequence continues at coordinate 15,970,283 of OZ010649.1, forward strand.
ATACGCCATCTACTAATATTTTGTTTCTATACAAAAATGGTGTATGAGCCAAATACCACTCCAGCCAACGATTTTACGATTTTTTTTTGACAGTTCCTGTGTATCGAGAACGAAAAGAAAGCTTTCATTCTAAATCACCGACGTTCAGACTGCGTTCATTCTGTGAACTGTCAAAAAAAAGTTAAAATATATGAAACTATATTGAATCATATAAACTCAACGGCGGTCAACAGGCGTTCCTAAAAAAGTTGAATTCATTTCTACTTTAAACGGTGTCAAATGATATTTCATATGTTTAATGTCAGAAATTAAATCATAATTTAAAAGTTTGTGTTTGTATATAAATTAAAAAAATATAAGTTTTGAGGAACAATTAATTGAATTAGTGAGAGTTAATAAAATTTTAAATGAAAAATCATGCAACAGGAGTTAAAATGAACGGCGTATAGTTTAACTACTTAAATTAAATGAACGCCGTTGGGACGCCGAAATCTAAAAAATAACAATTTTTATCGCCGTCGAGTTTAACTCGAAATCTAAAAAATATTAATTTATGACAAATTTTGAGCTGAACGAACGCAAGCAGTTCTACTGAAATTTATAAATTCCTTTCCCTGTCAGATTAATTTATAATACTATTAAAAAAGTTAATTTTAAGGATTTAATACTACGAATAAAATAATTGTTTTTGTTTTTTTGAAATTACGAAATCTTATAAAAAAATTTCTATTTTCTCAAATTAATTTTGAATTTTTCCAATTTCATTTCCATGGCAAATGGACAAACCATTACAATTATATTTTTTTTATTTAACTTTTTACTTGATCTACTTTTTTAATTAACAGCAAAAAATAAAACTATAAAAATATTTCAAATCAATTAAATTTTATTATCAAAGTTTTATAAAAAATTAATGATGAATTTTTTGTTGTGTTGTTTTATCATTTTTATATTTAAGTTGGATAGAACGAAGGGGGGAAAAAAACAAGATAAACGCCTCCAAATAATTTTCTTTAAATAAAACTTTAAATTATCTCTTTCAAGTTAATTTTAACTGGCATTTTGTTTTAACAATTGCTGTTGCAACATAAAAATCTATACAAATATATACATATAGATAAAAAAAAAATTCTTATTTGTTTCCGTGCTGTGGCTTCAATTTTCCTAGAAAAGCATCCTTGAAACAGATGGGAAAACATGACTCCATTTTTTTTTTTCATAATATCTTTATATTTGTATATAAATGCTGGTATCCTTTTTATAGTTTTGTAGTTATTTTTTTTATTTTATTTTTTTTTCAAAGTTTATGGTGAGTTAATTTGTCTTGGAAAAAGTTTTCTATAATTTTTCATAAATATTTTGTGACAAAATTATTAAAATAATATAAGGAATATATATATATAGAATAGATAGAATTTATAGTGAAAAATTGGATAAAATTGTGTATTTATAATATAGAAGGTTTTGTTCATTTAAAATTTCTTATGATGAGTCTTGAGAAATTGAAAATCTCAGTAAAATAAAATAAAAAAAGGATAAATTTTATTGCAGTGCTTTTATTTTTTTTGTTATAGAAAAGTTGTTGTGAAAATTGTACTTTATTTAACTTTTTCGCATAAATTAATTAAATAGGTTAAACATTTTTTGTTATAATTGGATAATTTTAGTTTAATTAAATTATTTTTTATTGAAGTTTCTTCTATTTATGTACTTCAAGCTCGAGAATAACATAGGACTCTAGTCTTTAAGAGGCTGTCTTGGAAAAGTTTTCTATAATTTTTCAATTTTTCCGTTTCTTTCTGACAATTTAGAAATGGTGTGTTCGATTCTAAAAAAAATATTACATTTAAATGAAGAATTTCCTGCACCGTATTTTACGACGGTGCAAGAATTCTGCAATGTAAAATTTGACAATATAAAGACAAATTAAAAAATCTGTGTAAAATTAATGTCAATTAAGTCAAAAGTTGGAAACTTGGAAAAAAATATAAAGAATGTAGAATTTTTTTGTCCAATAAAAATTGGTGTTCGATTGAAATGATGGTAAAATTTCAAGGTAAAACGTGATATTTTTAAACCCAAAAATGTAAATGTACAAAAAGTTTTCAAAATAAAAAAAAAAATAATATAATTAATTGAAATTAATTTCCATAATTTATTTATCAATTTTTTTTTTTATATATATATTCAAATTTATTTTAATATATCAAAGCATATCATAATTAAAATAATGATATTAATAAACATATACATTAATTAATTTTTTTTATTTTTCTTCAAATTTTCTTTTTTTTAAGTATATGGAAATATATATATATTTTTTTTTAAGTACCATATGGTAATTTCCATTTTGACATTGATTTACTAGCTAATATTGAATTAAAATAATTTGATTCTAATATATTTTTTTTATTATGTATTTGATCATTAATATCTTTATTATTAATTTTATCAAATTGATTTATATATTTATTAAAATATTGATTATAAGATGTTTCAAATTTATAATTATTATTTAATAATTTTTCATAATTTGTTAATGTACTCTCTTTAAATTTTTTTGTTATAATTTTATTTTTAATATTAGATTTTTTATCAATTTTATTTAAAATATTATTATTTGTATTATTTTGTAATAAGATTTTTTCAATAATATTATTATTATTATTACAATCTTCAATATTTGTTGAAATTTCTCTAATATTTTTTAATATAATTTTTTTATTTTTTTGTATATTTTCATTATTTTTTTTAATAATAATTTTTTTAGTTTTTTCAAATCTTTTAATAAATTTATCAAATTGATTTTTAATTTTTTCTGGTTCTTTTTTAATATTTATAATATCATTTTTTATATTAATAAAATCATTATCAATATTATTTATAACATTAATTTTATTATCATTATTAGTATTTATATCATTTTCAGTATTATTTACTGTAATAATTTTAAAATTTTTATTATTATTTTCAATAATTTTTTTCTTTAAATATGCTTTTTTAGTATTTTTACGATTTATTCTTTTATTATAATATTCAATAGTTGGTTGATAATCATTTACTGAATCATAATCATGTGGATTTAAAAATATATTACCCTCGGGAAAATTTGGATCATAATTAGATTCAGGTGTACGTTTTCTATGTACTAATACATCATTTAGATGTGGTAATTTTCTTTTTTTACGTATAAGTTTCTTTTTTTCATTACCATTAATATTATTATTATTATTATTATTATTTATGTTATTATTATTATTATTATTATTATTATTTGGTAATTTTGTTAATATTTTATATTGAACATCATTTGATTTATTAATTTTTAAAGTTTTTTTATTATTATTATTATGATTTTTTAAATTTTTTGATTGATTTATGTTACCATTTTGTTTATTACCTAATTTAATAATTTTATCTTTTTGAATTAAAACCATTTGATATTTTTTTTTTTATTTATGATTTTTTTTATCTTTTTTTTTTTTTTAGTTTTTTATTATTAGTATTTTTTGACTGAATGTTAATTAATATTTTAATTAACATAAAAAATTTTTATTTTAAAAAAAAAAAATATTACCAAAAATTTAAAATTTTTTATAATTTAAATCTTTTTTTTTTTTTTGGAGTTTTTATTTTTATAATAATATTTAAATAAAATAAAATTTAAATATAAAAATGTCAATGGATATTTGAACGAAAAAAAAAAAAAAAAAAAAATGAAATTATTTTACAAAAATTTTTGATTTCTGACTACTTGTGCTTGAGTGTTTTAAATAATTATTAGTGTACTGGCTTCGTATCATAATTATGTATACTAAAATTTGCAAATTTAATACCGAGGTAATTTATTTGGATTTGAAAACATCAAATAACATTTTGAAAATTATTACTGAACTTAAGAAACAAGTATATTTTTGAAAATTTTTAAACTAATTGGAAACGTCAAAAATAATTTCAAAAATTAGAATAAAAATAATTAAATTAAATGTCAAACGGATAAAATGTTGTCGACAGTCAACAGTGCAGAATCGTGCCAAAATTCTGAGTTGGTATGAGGATTTTCATAAGCCACCATTGTATAAATTAAATTTGGTATATTTTAAAATGGAAATGGAAGTCTCACACGAGTAGAGTATTAACAAAAATTAGCATTTTGGATTCGGTTTGCAATAAAGTTTTCATAGTCATTAGTTATATGTGCGATATTTGAAATGTAAGATTTTATTGACTTCAAAATTACGCTGTTTGCAAATGTCTCACTCCGTTCAAAACTAAGACTTAGGTTAGAGGATTATTGAATAACTTTATGAACATCTAATTTCTCATCATTAACAACGCTGTTTGTAAATATCTCACTGTACTACTTGCCTTCCAACTTTAGGTACAATGACATAATACCAAATATATCGCAATATTTCTTTCTAAATCCATGAATTCAGCCACGAACATATTTTATTATATGGTACTTGAAATTTAAAACTAATCATCTAGCACTTCCAAATTTCTATATCTAAATTATAATTATTTATTATTTTAGAATCAGTTACTAAATGAAAAAACAAAATATTTCATGATTAATACAAAAATTTGTCACTGGATCAATTAAATTCAAAACTAACATTTTATGTTGACAATAATTAAATGAGACATTTATTGCATTTGCATAAATCTAGTTAACCTCAATCGGGCATAAAATTTTAATATCAATCTCATTTTAATGACCAATATTAATTAATTATATATAATATTATTTATCGAATTAACTTTTAACGAAATGTAAATTTTTTACAGGAAAATTAATTACATTAACATATAAAATAATTATAAATATTTATAAATTTATACAAAATAATTATGTAATGGATCATATTAACATTTTTTTTTTTAAATTCAAGTCATCACCTCAATTATAAAAAAAATTATAAATTTCACAATTAAATGTTATTAAATATGTTAATAATTTTTATATATTTATAGAACCAATATTTCATTGAGTTATACACCAATTTCAAATTAAATTAGTCCTTTTTAACAAATTATTACTAGTTTTGTTACTAGTTGAAATGATCATTTTACAAATTAAATTAAACGTTTTTGAAGTATTTTTAAACATTTTGAAATTACCATTCTTGAATTAAATATTTAGAAAAAGTTTATTTATTTTTAAAAATATATTAAAATTCTATATTTAAAAATGATTTGCAACATGATCATATCAATTTGGAAAATGTTAAATTCAATTTGTAAAATGATTAATATCTTTTTTTTGTTGGAAAAACTACTAATTTAATCTGAAATTGTGTATATTTTACACAATATTTTACAATAAATAAATTCATCGATAAATGGTTTTATAAAAACATAAAAAAATAAATAAAATAATTATTTTTTTAATTTCCTGCATGATAAAATCCTGAAATCCTGATTTTATATTTCATCAAGTTTATTATTTTTTATGTAAATAATATAAATATTAATTATTAAAATAAAAATCTTTTTATTATTATTACTCAAAAAAAAATATTCTCATTTTCAAAAAAAAAAATTTTTTTTTTATTAAATCAATTTTATTACATAATGTAACATGATATAATAAAATATACATAAATTATATATAATTTTCAACATAATACTTGATTGAAGTTATTTATAATATATACCTACATATATACATAAATCACTTTTACATAAATTTATTATTAAAGAAAATTTTGGTATGCAAATGAAGTGAATATTATGATAATCGTCTGAGTTTAAAAATATCAAATTTTAATCTCTATTAATCCTTTTATGGTTTATCTTTCTATATATACACTGAATTTTATATATAAAACTTTACGTTTATTTTTTATTTAATCAATAATTTTCATTTTAAAATATTTTCCTTTTGAAAATTTCAGCTTTCCTTTTGTTTTTTTTTTTTTTTCAAAATTTGTTTGTTAAAAATATGTTTTTTTTTTTGTTGGTATTAATGTAAAGTTTATATTGTCGTATTATAAGAGGATCTATTATATTCTAAGAAATTAGGTAAAAATTTAATGATACACTGTTAGAAAATTCATATGTGTATTTCTAAAAAATAATAGTAGCTAAGTGGGTGCAGTTGTTAGAGAATTTGCCTTCAAGGTTTCAAGTTCGAATAAAGTAAAAAACCTCTGTGTTTTTGAATTAGACTACAATTCGTTATTGGTCGTAATGATCAAAGAACCTACTATGGTTAACTCGGGGTATCATAAAAACGGATATGGGACGAAACTGCTCAAGCATAAATGATTAATACCATTAGTTAAGAGCAACAAAATATTTCCAAAATAAGGAATAAAATTTATATTCAGTAATTATTGTATTAGATGAATTCTGGTGCTTTTTCAAAAACTTCTCTGGTGTCATGGAAATTTCCGCTCTTTATACAGAAACTGGACCCAAACGTGATTTGTTGAAAATAAAGTCGTTTTAAAAATAAACTTGGTGCAGTTTTTCCTCAAGTTTTTTTTAAATCTTTTTATTTTCATATCTTTTTATTTTCATATTTGGAATTTATACAAATATAAATTCCAAACAAATGTCAATAGATTGGAAATTTTTATTGAAATTTTGTAGCTCTAATTCAGTTTGCAGTAAGATTAATGCAAATTTATATATCCTATTTTATTAAAAACGATTTGGTGCCAGTTTTTTCTGAAAAACTTTCTGAAAAATGAAAGCATATAGCGTAAAAAAAAATATACCCTTATTTTTATTCTAAATATTTGGAAGCGACAATACACAATATGCAACTATTCCAATTATCCAATTTATTCAAATTAAATGACAAATTAAGAATGGAATAATGAAAAGACTTTTCCTCGTACGTTATTATTTATAGATTGAACAGGACAAACTTAATCGACAGAGTTTTACAATAAAAGATGGATAAATTCTATAAATTCGATGAAAACTTAAACCGCCAGTGAAGGGATATTTAGCAATTGATTAACTCTTTACTTTTTACTTTCAACGTATAGAATTTTACTACTTTTTCAAGTTGAAAATGGAACCCATTTGAATGGAAATTAATATTGAATTTTATATTTAAATTGAATTTGAAACCTAATCAATTCCATTTGAAATATTTTATGTTTCACATGCTTTGAAATCCGTTTAAGTTAAATATCTTTTACATCCTCAAATATTTAACATTTTTTTCCAAACAGTGTAAATAGCCTTTAGCAAATAAAATTTTTTAATAGAAATTTTTCCGAAAGAGTGATCAATGTAAAGCCTTTTCTACTATATTATGCTACAACAACAAAACCAAAAAAAAAAAAAAACCAGAAATTATTCAAGTCCGCATAACGATTAAATTTACATATTTTTATTACAATAAGATTACTTTCTATAATCTTTTTTTTTCGTCCTTTTTATTGTTCGGTTGATTGTGTACGACGTCAGAAAGAGCATAAAGTAAAGAAGAAAAGATGAAATGAATTGGGTTATAACCGTCGTATTTGTGCCCTTATGTCTTTAAACAAAAAAAAAAAAACGTTCCGTAAAAAAATGAAAATTATAATATTTTATTATTTGTCTTTCCACCAGGGCGCAACAAGGGTGGACAAAAATTTTACAATATCATTTTTTTGTCGTCTATGGATATGGAGGTATGAGTATAAGTGTTATACAAATAGTGACGGGACGGATAAAATATTTAGTCTTAAAGCTATATTGATGGTTTACTTAACTACATTAAAAATTTATTATACATTCAGAATAATAATAATAATAATAAAAAAAAAAATCCAAATTAAATATTTCGTAAATAAATTATTGATAGAATCCTATTATATCTTCTTACATTAAATAAATCGTTTTTGCATAATATTTCTTATTTATTTATTTTAAAGATATTTATGATTATTTTTAAATGGTGGAAAATTATATGATTTAAAAAAGATTTTTTGAGGGGTGAAATAATTTGATATTAAAATATTTTGAAAATAAATTTTTTGTGTTAAGGTGTTTTATTAGATGTTAAAATATAATTATATTTGTTAAAAAAATTTAAAATTAGATAAAAGATTTGGAATTTTTGTTTAGAATTGTTTTAGTTAATTTTTAGGTTAAAATAAAATTGTTATTTTTAGTCATTTTAGGGTACATATCTTGTGGTTTCTATAAGTTGTAGAATTCGTTATATAGCGTTGTGCCCGGATTTTGGTCTTATAAATTGCTTACATATCTTGAATCAGTATAACGCACACTTTCATTGTGAATAGTGAATACTGTAGTAATTTTACTAGATTATTGTAGAAGCTCCCAACCTACCCACTTTCCTCAAAAAAGTGCAGACATTTAAGATATCTTTCTAACTTTACATATATTTACATCTGTTTAAGTCACGCAAAGCTTGAAATTATTACTATCTTATGAAGCAATGCGGAAATTATTAACAAAAAATATTATGAACAAAAATCCTATCAATCTATATCTCGTTTAACCGACTCGTAAATTTAAGTTTATTTGTCAAATAAGAGTATTCTTACGATTGACGAATAAATAAAATGAACAAAATCGGTTCCTGTTAAAATATTTTATCAAAATTTTTAATGAACAAGTTATATTTAAAAAGGAGGTTTTTTCAAAGGTTGCTGCTTATTGCTGAGTTACTAAAATTGTCTCATTTTTTAATGCTATAGCTGAGGTTTTCAATGTTTTACAAATTTTAGGTAATTTTTTAATTAAATTGTGGTATAAAATTATGCAAATTATATAATTGGGTAATTTTTATGTATATTAAAATTATGTAATTGATTTAAGACCGACGGTGGCTTAAGTGGTAGTGTGCTAAGCTGTGGTGCATTAGGTACTGGGTTCGACGCCCGTCCGAGACATCGATGTTGGTCTAAGTTTACTCAGCTTTAAATGAGTACCAGTAATAAAATTATAATAAAATGTAATTTAAGACTGGGAAAAATGCTAACGGCAGAGACCATTTGCTAACAACAAATGTCTCACGAATAAAAACCATTAGCTTGTTGCAATTAATAGTTTCTTCACTATAAAGAAATTTATGGTTCGGAATCCATATAAAATGTAGGTCCAAATTGCAATAAAATGTTACAGAAACCCTTTAGGGTAGGCCCAGGCTCGCATCGAGCTGTAGCGCCAAAGAGAAAAAAAAAAAAGAAAAATTGATTTATTGACTGGTATATCACCTAATAAAAGGTGTATATTTTCTAATAAATTTAAATATTGATGTTTTTCTGATAATTTACAAAAAATTATTTTTTACGTAAAATACAATATAAAAAAAGATTAAAATGACAATAAATAATTAATCTGTGTGGTAAAAGTGATATAAATAAGTTAATATCACTTATTTATATCATATTTACCACAATCTCCCATCAATACATATCAATAATATTATTTATTCTCCGAATGCAAACAGTATGGTACGATTTCGGTGATTGTCACCTAATATATTCATTTATTTATTTTAATTTCAGTTCAAATTGAATATATAAATTATTTCCTTTAAATTGAATCTACAAAATTTTAATATTTTTCATTAATTATTTAAATTTTTAATGATTTTTATTAAAAGTTAAAAAAATCTACTCTTACCAATAATAATTTCAATTTTTAATATTTAATACTGTGTTCACAACAACAACAAAAAAAACATACTTAAAATAATATTATTAAAATTACAATTTTTATGAAGTGATAAAATTAAGTGTTTATGGTATCTTAGCTGACAAGATTGTATTTTTTTTTTTTATTTTATTCTCTAACAAAGATAAAGGGAAAAATTATCGACAAGAAAAAAAAAATTACAACTTTTTTTTTGTTGTTGATAAAATTTACGCTTAACAACATTAATGTTATAAAAATTTATGATACTTTCTTCCTCCCAAAACAAACCATAGCATAATGTACAATCTAATAAATTCTATACATGTATTAATAATGAAGAAAGTTATTTTTCAAAAAAAAAAAAATAATATCTATAAGAGAAATAACATGAAAATCTCTTAAACTGTTTTACATATTACTACAAGGAGCAAAATATATTTATGTAAAAAAAAAAACAAAAAAAAAAAGTAAAGTTAGTATAAAGAGTTTCTAAAGAATATTCACAATTTTATTACTTTGTTGCCAATAAAGAAAGGATTTTATGGAATTTAAAGTATATTAAAATTTTAGTATAAAAAAAAAAACCATCAATAGAACAATAATAAAAAAATCTTTATACACTTTTACCATATTACATACCAACATAAAATTATATGAAAAGTAGAAAAACCATAAGAATTTTTTCCTTGTTATGTAAAATATCTGTAAGATCTTTTTATCAATAATTTTTAGTTAAAAAAAAAATATATGTACATATTTTTTATTATTCTTTTTAGAAGTGTCTAAGTCAATGAGATTATTTATATTTTAAAGGGAAATATTTTTTTTACTTGTTGACATATTTTAGATAAAAAAATTATATAATTTTTTTTTTTGGTAAATTGTCGAATTATATGATTAAAATTTATAACAGAAATTATAGATTATGTGATTTTGTTGTTAAGAATTTATCAAATGAATTTAAATTAATATCAAAAAGTTTTATAACTTTAAATACTGTAGAGTGACATAATAAAATAGTAATTTTAGTGAAATATAATATTTCCTTATTATGGTGTCAAATTTTAAATAATTCCTTTTAAAAATTTAGATTGACAGTTTCTATTAAATTTCATTAATAATTGACAAAGTAATTTAATTTATTATTCAGCATTAATTAGTATTGTTTGTAGTTAATTAAAAATTAAAATATTATAGTATTTTGATTTCTAATTAACTACATCAAAATCTTATAGTTACAGCAAAATCTTATACGTATACGTAATGAAATTCAAGAATTATTTTCATATTATGAACTGCAGCATTGCAAATTTTTTAAAATTTCCTCTATTACTCCAACATGTTATCAAATTTAAATTTCCTTTAATTGCTTCTTCGTCCTTCTGCTTAAGCTAAATGATTTTAATTAAGATTATATTTTAATTAAGATTATAAGAGTTGTCATTAGTGTATCTAACAATAGTTGTCATTTTGCCTGCTTTTAGACATTTAACATTAATTTCTGAAATAAGTTTTTTTTAAATATACACATATACTTAATAATTATTTTCACAGTTGTTCTAATTTTGAAAATAGTACTATGTATACTAAAAAATTTTCCTAGTCACTATTATTACGAATACACTGTGTATTCAAAATATAGATAAAAATCCTTTATGGTGAATTTGAACGATTCTTTAGGATATCCTTAAAAATATTTTCTCTTTTTGTTATACATACTTTTTTTGTTATAAAAGTTAAATTAGTTTAATGTCATATTATCCTTTTTTTGCTTAAATTAATGTAGTAAAATTACTACAGAAAATAAATACATTTCTATGAAACGTTCATTAAAATTACATTTCCATATTCCTGATAATTTGAAAATAAAAATGTATAGCAAAAGTATATTTGACAGTAACTTTGAATGAATATAAACTTGGTACGCTAAAAATTTGTACAGTCAGGTTGTAAATTGTGCCAGGATTTATTAATACCGCAGTAAAATTTGATTTTTTATATAATTAATACGCAAAAAACAAGGTTGTAGTTTTGTCGCTCTTACTATATAATTAATTAACCCATGTGGACTGCGTGTTTAAAAAAATAAACAAATTTAAGTGACTTTTATTTATTTAGTGTCCAAAGAAGGCATTTCAATAGATTTAAAAATTTTCCATAGCTCTACCGAAACACGGTATGTAAACTCTACTTCTTTGCTTACGAATATCAACAAAGCATTTCAATTCAAATATATGTATCCATTGCAGTTCTTCAAATTACATAATTTATTGTGTTTCTTCGTTTATCGTAATTTTTTGCAATTTATGGCAAACAATATAATACACTATTTCTATTGGGAAACTGTTGGATGGTGTCTTAACATATTTATTTTAAAGGTACTGTGGATACGTTTTCGCAACATAAATTCATGTTGATTTTCTTTTGAATTCAATAAATGTAAGAAATTCTTTATGATGTGTTTTACTGAAAAATATAAGTTGACTTTCTTGATAAAATAAAGTCAATTGGAATTAAATTAATGAATAATATTTTGAAATTACTCAAATAGTATTTCAAAAGTATAAATATTTTGAAAGATCTTATAACATTTTTTCAAAAAAAATGCATTGGTAATTACAAAAAATTATATTTCGAAATGTTGGGATAACGCAACACGATCGTAAACTGGGTTAACGATATGAATTTTGAATAAATTAATTAAATATACGTAATTTAAATTTTTTTTTTGATTATAAAGTTTTTGTATTTATTATAAGTATTTTACTTTTTAAATTAACAAATCATAAAAATATTTCAAATTTTTGGCTTATATACTCGTAGCTGTTATACTAAAAGCCAAAAAAAAAAAATGGTTTGCAAAAATATTTTTTCAAAATTATTCAAAAAATTTAATGGTAATTTTTATTTTACTTTTGTTAGCTGAATTTGTAGAAACTAGAAGGATAATTATTTTGGAATTTTTCCAGTCTAATGAATTTTTTACAGGATTTATATTACACATTGTAAATTTCATACTACACTTTACTAGAGTAAGTATACTAGAATTTAATAGAAATATATTTAACGTAATTTTCATATGCCATTATGAATAATGCAAAAGTTAATTTCATATTTCAATTAAAATTATGTATTTTAGAATTTCACAACTTGTTAATAATCATTTGTATAAAATAATTTTGTATACAATTTATAAATTAAATTAAATTACTTTGTCCGATAAGTTAATTAAATGAAATATTTTCGTTAGATGTTAGTGTCTAATTATGTTGACTTGAAAAGGTATAATATTTGAGTAAGCTTTCGTGTTAGTCTATTTATGATTTATAAATGATATTATTTACTTGTTTTACATAAATTATAAATTTTTGTTATTCAAAAGCAAATTTCTGTTTTATTTATTATGTGTGTTGCAGAAAAATTTAATATAATTAATATATTAATATTTTGTATATGGTTGAATTGAAATTTACATTTTGATTAAATAATGTTATCAGTGGTTTTCCTTTATCCACTATATTATCGTGACTATAAATTGACTAAAGTCTTTTAAATTGAAAAATTCTCTTATTTGTGACTGAAAATTTTGCATGGAAAATTAAAATTGTAATATTAATACATCTACTTGAGGGTATTCAGTGAAATTATTTAGACTATTTAACATGTCAGTTTACATTTGTAACAAAGCTTCTAAGTAAAAAAACAGTGGTTCTGATAAAATATATTTACTAATCAGAACCTAATTTATTGAAATATAGCTTCAGTTTTACCATTTTGGTTAATTCCACGACAATCTATTAAAACGTGGATCATCAAAATTGTATCAGATGGTCATCACAAACTTAAATTACTCTCCATAACTACGGGTTCTTTTTCGCAGCGAAAGTGAAACGCATTGTTTTTAGAAATGCTCAAACTTGAATTCCAGATGATTTTACATCGTCTTTTCTCAGCGATTTATTTTAATTTTGTCGACATTATTTTTGCGCGCTAATTTAGGGCGAATTTCGTGACTCGGTGTATGTAATGAATTTCGTGACTTAGTACATTTAATTAATTTAATTTTTTATTCTTTTGGAATGTCCTTAAAATATGTTTAATTGAAAATTCTTAAAAGCAAAATGTTGATTTATAATTATTTCACTTGGAAACAATAAATTAAAATAATATTTCTTAAAAAACAAAATTTAAGCATAATTTTGATTTTGCCACCAAAAAAAAAAACCATTCATTTAACTAAAAGTTAAAAAAAAAACAATTTAATTTTTTATTACCAAAGTACAACAAAAATCATATTTTATGTATTTGCACATATTGTTCTGTAATTTATTTGATAGGTAAATTTTTTTTTCATATATCCTTTTTTTTTGTTTACATATGAAAAAAATAAATTTATAAATCCATGATTATTTTCACAAATGAAATACTCTCTACTAGACATTTAGCATAAAATATTTTTGTTCTTTTTTTGTTATGTATATATATATATGTACTTGATTTATGTAAAATATGTTTCATCTTTTGACATACATTAAAAGCATAAATTTGGAAAAGAAAAACGCATAAAAAAAAAGTTTATGTATTTATTTGTTGTATGTGTTTGTATATACATATTTTATTTATATAATATTATTTTTCATTTTAAAATTATATGTAAAAGATTGTTTCAAAATATATGACCTCATTTGAAAATCATTAAATATAGTGCTGAATAATATTCAAAAATAAAATACATAAATATATAAAATAAAATGAAATAAAATAGAAAATTGTATGTTTGTTTGTTTGTTGTTTTTTTTTTTTTGTGTGTTAAACTTTTATATGAACATAAATTTACAAAGCAAGATGATTATTCATATTGCATGTATGAATTTATAATAAGTTAGAGAGTATGTTAAAAGTATTTGTGAGTTTTTTTTCGTAAAATTTGGCCTAAAATATTTAGTAATAGTAAATATTTATTAGAATTTGATTATTTTGTATGGAAAATTATTGTGTTTCTGCACAAAAAAAAAACATAAAATTTTATAATTTTTGCACAGATTATTGTAATTTAATCGATTTTTTTCGGCAGAAAACATAAAATTGTATTTTTTTTTTATCACTTATTACTGAATTTAGAATTATTAAGTGTACAGGAAATGTTTTTCTTAAATAAGCTATTTGATATTTCAATTAAAAATAATATGTTATTATATGACTTAACACTTCTACACTAATTTAATATGATTATTAAATCTTATTGATAAAAATCTAACGAAATGGCTTTAAGATATTCTGTTAAAATAATTATTTTTCCAATATAAAAGATTCATATTTCCTATTTTATGTTAAAAGTCAAAAGAAAATATTTTTTTTGTATGTTATTATTTCATGAAAAAGAATATGTGTTAAAGTGAACACCAGAAACAAACCGGAATTACTAAAAAAAAATTTTTAATAAAGAATATTTCTTGAAAATTAGTTAGAAAATAATCTATTATTGTGAAAAATCATATTGTAAAAAAAATGGTATTATGTATACACAATGTTTCATCACATTATATTTGTTTCAGTACAATTTCACAAGCACAAAATGAAAGTCTATAATAAAAAAAACATATTTAACTGACAAAATGAATATTTATTGTACCATAAAAAAAAAGAATATAATCTATAAAAAAAAATGAATATAGCGTTGTATAATCTTTTCTGTTGGAAAACTGTCAGATCTCTTTGAGTTGGAAAATTTTCAATAAAACATATTTTCATTTTTTCTGTTTTTTATTTTTTTTTATTTTTTACAAATATTTTTATTTTACACAAAGTGTCCTAGTTAAGAATTTTAATTTATTGAATAAAAAGATAAAATTTCTTAATTTACTATTTTTATTTTTTTATATACATATATATTTTAGATGGTACTGTACTATATAATTAAATTATTTTTAATGAGATATTCACAATTACAATATTTCCTTTCAAAAAATAAATGAATGCTGAAAAATGCTTCAAAAATTATGATATCTTACTATTTTAGAATAAAATTTATATTTCTGTATGTAAATAATATTATGGTCTATAAAATAATTTTGGTCTGTTGTTCAATTTGTCTGTTCATTTCGAGAATAATTATGAAAACTAAGTAGAAAAGTAAGTTACTAAGTTACAAAAGGATGGTATTAGCGTTAATACAATGATAGTATTAGTTTCAAAGGTGAAAATCAAATAAATGAATTTCAATCTCTGATATCAAGCTTAACATAAAGTTTATTCAAGGATATTTTCCATTATTTTAGCGACCTACTGTGAACAACTTTGATATTGTGAGTAATAACGACTAACTAGGATAGAATCTGTCATCTGAAAACATCGAGATGTCCGAAGTGTAGGAAAGAATTAACGCGGCCAACAAAGAAAATTTTCAATGCTGGGGGAGGGGGGGGGTGGGTGATGAGATCCCGAAACGTTCACAGGAAGACAAAAATGTGAAACATGGACGATTTCTGAGAAAAAGTGAATGCTATATATTGCTGAGCGAAGAATACTTCGGCAAATATATAGCCCAAAAAAAGAGAGCAATCAGTAACGAATCAAATACACTGATTAAATATATGCTCGGTACCAGACCCCGAATATCTCTGATTTCAGTTGGTTGAAGAGACTTGAATTAGCTGGACATTTTGAACCATCGTCCCAAGAAAAAACTAGTTCCTGTATAATAAATGAAACTGGTCTCGAGAGCAAGATCGCGAATGTCATTGTCAAATATTCGCCCATCTTGCTCTCAAGATCAGTAGTCTTCTTTCATTTATTATACAGGAACTAGTTTTTTCTTGGCACGGTTGTTATCTTGGCACGGTTGTTCAAAAGTCGACAGCAAGATGGGCAAATGTCATTGCCCAACACATCAGAAAGATACTGCGAGGCTTCGAAAATTGGCGTCAATAGACACAGATGTCGAGAGACACCATGTGGATGAAGTTAGGGTTAGAATTTGTTTGTGAGAGCTTAAGGAGAAGAATAGTAATAATGACATATTATTAAAACATTTTATAAATTAATAATTCACAAAAAAGAGTGCTTAAAATCAACTTATGTTTTTCTAAAATATCAGAAAATTGTTTCAAAACCAAAAAAAAAAAACTGTTCATTCATTTTATTATCCTTAAATTTACATAATTCATTATACAATTGCATATAAATTCTTTTAATCTGAATCTGTATTAACATAATAAGTTGATTTCAAATGATATTTCTAAAATTAAATAATAATATTATTTTGTTAATCTTCATTTATTATCAACACATTTTTACATAACAAAAGGAGATCATTATTATAATAAAAACATTCACAAAACATTAATGTTTTTTTTTTTCTTCTTGTTATTCGAATATTATATGCTGTCATTTTACAGTTTATTCAACAGCACCAATAGATACATATAACGTGATGGAAAATTATTATTTATTATAAAGAAAATAAAATAATGTTTAAAGGATTAGTCTTTGTGTTAAACAAAAAAATGTGTTTTTTTTTCAAATGCATTTTGACTTTACATAAATGTAAAATTATATAACAAAAGGATAATTGCTCATTCATAAAATGAAAATATATTTCTTCATTTTATATCTGAAGATTAGTAGAATTTTCAATTAATAAACATATTTTTTAATATAGGGTATAGTCGTCGAAATTATACCAAGTCCTACTAATTCATATTGTTGCTGGTATTTGGGAACTATATATTGAGATATATATAGTTCCCAAATACCAGCAACAAGATGAATTAGTTAGAAAACAGTGTTATTAACAAGAGTGCAACAATATGAATTAAGGAAAACAGTGTTATAAACAAGAGTGATATTAATATTAAAAGTTAATTAACCACACTTGTATTTATTTATTGTAATTTTAAGTTTTAAGTGTATCCGCTATAGTTTTTATATACAGGATATCCGAAGGATTTTTTTTGGGTTTAAAATTCAGTAAAGATTTAGTTTTTTCATATTTTATAGTGGTCAAGATATTAAACTAATATTTTAAAATTAAACTAATATTTTAATTTTATTAAAATTCCTTCTAAGCAAATATTTATTTTAACTAAATCCAAATTACGTAAATTGGATTGTTCTGAGTTATCAATATTCATATATTGTACCGGTACAATTAAGGTACATAGAAAATATACGTCCAATTTGTGGGTTAATGATATCAATTATATAAATTGTCTCAATTGAAATATTTTTATTTTTCATATTAGTAAAAACATAAAAATTTTAATTTATTACAAAATGTAAACCTTTCATTACGTTTTTCTACACAAAAATTACCAAAATACTGAAAATAGGTATGATATAGACAACTCTCCCCTATATACATACATGTATAGTTAATAAACCCACATCAAACCATATGTGCCATAAAATACTGTGTAATTTTTCACAAATAAACTGAAAATTTTCATCAACATAATAATAATAATAATAATGATCCAAAAATCTGCCAGTCAGATGGAATAGAAGATTATGATATGAATATTATGTTTCTTTATAATAATAATAAAAAAAAAATGTTGAAAAAGTAAAAAGATATAATAAAATTATACCAAAAAATTAAATAAAAGGGAATATAATCATATAATTGTTTTTATTCATTTATGAAGTTATTTAATTTTAGAAAATTATGTTTTTATTCAAATATTAAGTCTGTTGTTAAAAAGGACATTTTTTTTTTTTTTGAAAAATAATTATAATGACAAATCATAATTATTATAAATGTGTTAATAATAAGAAGGGGATTTATTATTTATGATTAAATATTAATTCAACAATTTTATTAAAATTAATTTAAAAAGATTAAGTTTTAAATATGAACCTGTTACATTATCATTCATTTACAGATGAATAAATTTAGATATAATTATTGTCACTATAATTTGACGAGGCATTTTTTGAATTCTGAATTTCTATGGTTATATATCTTAAATTGGATTACTTGAACATAATTTGTAATTTTGTAGTCTTCTATATTATTTCGAAATATTTTTGGAAATTCGTGGTTTTTTTTCGGTAGTCTGTTTCACATTTTACCAATTTATGGATTTTAAATGATATTAATGATTAGAATATTGGACATTATTTCAGTCTCTATAAATATAATGTGTTTTGAGTTAAATTGATAGATTTTCATCAACTGAGTATATACGAATACTGGTGAGTTTACATGAGAAATTAAAACCATACCAGATAAAACGGAAAATTTAATTTCTTAAAAATTAAAATATTATTTTATGTCCTTTAACAGCAATATTTAGGATCAGGAAACTATATATTGTTGGTAAAGGACATAGAAAAATGTACTAAAATTGTAAATTAAGTCGAATTTATAAAACCAAATTGCTGGCATTTTCAATGATATTGTCATTTGTTCAGAGGCTGTAATATAAATATCACATCAACACTGACATGTCACAGTATTATTTAATCATAAATATCTTTTGGTTTTTAGTTTACAGATTAAATATTAATAATTATAATATTAATAATAATTTATGAAAAAATATATTGGGTAAGAACTTTACTGTGCCAGACAAACTAAAACATATTTTTTTATTATTTTAAAATTGACTGAAAAAAAGTTAATTCGTGATAAAATAATAATGAAAACAAAAAAAATGAAATTGGTAAAATTGATAAGTGGGTGATAATGAGTGTAAATTTTTTTTAGTGACAAATAATTGTTTAATTCTGATAATATGATAAAAATGATACAAGTTTTTTTTTTCATTTAATCAATGCGAAATTAAATTACCATAAAAAAACCAGATTATAATTTTTTTTAATTTTATTTTATGATCATTTTTACGGATAATAAAATTAACATAGAATTATTTACATAAATAAAAATGTCAATATTAGTTTCAATTAAAGTGTATTATGCTAAACTGGAATTATCCTTTTATTTTGATTTTAATAGATTTTTATGTGAAATTCGGACATTTTGGAAGATGTGTGGTAAATAACCTTATAAGAAATTTCCAACATCATTTTTAACTTCAGTTAGTCTAGCTAGTCTGTAAAATTTACAAAATTACTCCAAATTTTACAAACTTCAGTTAGTTTGGACCTAATCAGCAAAATTTAGAAAATTATTCCAAATTATTAACTGAAATTAGTGTGGTTATTCCAAATTATTAACTGAAATTATTTACTGAATTAGTCTGTTAAGGCAAGAGTTTGTATCATCTCAGGACAATGAATGAACTATTATGTTTACTGGAAAGGATAATAAGTGATCATATTTTGGAATTAAAATAAAATTGGGAAAAATATCGAAATGTCTAAAAATATTTACTATAAAGTAACCTAAACCATTTACGAATTATAATTTTTATTATAATATTTATTTTGAAAATTCTTCAAGTGAACGCCTATTATCAGCGTTATTCATTTTGGTTTGCTTGTGCAGCCTTTATATTATTTTAATTCAATTTATTTTCCATTTAAATATTTCTTCTGTCAAATTTAATGCTTATACATATTTATCAGTTTGATTTTACTTGTTTACCATCTGACAGATTGTTTTATTGAAAATCATCGAATATTTTATATCCTCGTATACATTGTAACCTTATTTTTATAGTTAGTGGCCAGAATAAAATGTTATTATACAAATTAATCATGTGAAAATAATAAATTTAAAAGCAAAAAAAAAAAAAATTCACTTATAATTATTTTTCCAACTGGAAAATTTATATGTATTTTTTTTTATCTACTTTATTAATTTGCATAAATGATTTTTTCCGGTTTATATTAATATAAATAAATAAAAAAAAATATTATATTATTTTCATAATTTTATGTTAATAATTTTTCAATTATAAAAAAAAAATTTATTAATTATTATTTTTTTAAATATTAACGGAAATGCCAGGATTTAATTTATTAAATCATTTTTTTTTTTAACAAAATTAATATTTTGTTAATACTGATTAGTAGTTTTTTTTGAAGTACCAAATATGATAATCAAATGAGGCAATAAATTGAGATTTTAAAGAATATAATATTATAATATGTTTTGTTGTCTATTGAATCGGAAAAATGGTTATTGAAGTGGGTGTCCCTGCAGCATAGAGGGCTGAACGTAAAATTTAAATGCTTTTTAAAAATAAAAGTTTTTTTTTTTAAAAAAATACCAATTACATTCCAAATTTAAAAATTATTGTTTCATTATTATAAAATTTCCACCGGAAATTGTAATTTATCTATTTATCATTTATCTATGCTTCATATTAAGCTGATAATTTTTCGACTTTAATTAAAATTCCCATTATTTTTCCAAGAAATTGAATTTTATGATTTTCTGTTTTTCCAATTATTGCAAAAATCATTCAATTTGAAGTTTTTTTGCGAAAATTAATTATGATATCTATATAAATATTAACTTCCATAACTTGATATTAAAACTATATATCCTATGTAGCATTAAATTTGTTTGAGTGGAGCTTAGCATTTCAAGTCTGAATTTAAGATATTTGAAATTGGACCTTGGTATTTCGAGATATACGTAGTTTTACGTTTCAATTTCAATCAAAATTGTATTGGAGATTCAAACTTTTCAAATTTTAGGATTTCTGAATAATTTTTAGCTTAATTACAAATATCAACATTATATAATTTTCTATCAGTTGTAATAATTATCTAAATTTTTTTTAGAAAATGAATTTGCCTCTGTTTCATAATAAACAGCACATATTATTATAAAATTTAAGCATCAATTATTGAAAGTATGACAAAACGCTACGCAGGAAAAATAAAATATCTAAATTAATTCAGCTAAGTAGAAAAGGAATGGGAAAATAATTCATAAATTGTACCAGTAAAATTTTATTTCGAATCAAAGCTCACAGCTAATCTGTAAAACATTTCGTTAGATTTATCGGATATCCCCAATTGATTTTTATAAGATTTCTGAAATTCTAAGACAATATCAGATATTAAAACTGAACTAATTTCCTTATAAATTATAATAGAAAATGATGGTTGAATAATAAAAAAGTTAATTTGGAATAAATTTAATAATATAAGATATTTTTTAATAAATTTCCATTTATCAACTAATTAAAATATTTTATTTGTGAAATAAAATAATAATAGAAAAAGGATTTTATTTGTAATTTTAATAATTTTTTATCATTTTCAAATTTCCTTTTTTTTTAATATACAAAATTCTTTATTTATCAAAATTAGTTTGCGGAATTCATGTATATTTAATAAAAAAAAATTGTTGTTGATAAAGTTGCAAATTGAAAATGTTTTTATTTATTTTTAATTAGATTTGAATTTTTTTTTACGATTTGCACTGTTAAAAAATGGTTAAATGGTCAAACGCAATATATATATGTATCTCCTCACGTCGTTACTAAACTTAACAAAGTATATCGCAGTAAATAATACAGATACAAATGTCGTAATTTGTGAACTTATTAGTTTATAGTGAGGTTTCGAAATACATCTAACTTTTTTTCGATTTCAGTGTTTTTAAATTGATATTACCTTAGATATTTTACAGCGAGAGATATCAGGAATATAAATTTTTATGTTTGGCTCTTAAAATGTCAAATAGAATATTTCGCTGTCGTTGCCATCTACAATGTTGTTGGTGTCACTTTATTTCACTAGATATTTAATATTTTTGTTTGTCGCTGTCTTTTCACAATTTTAAATACAAATCATTTAAATTTAATAAAATTTAAAATGTCTAAAATCAAAGAAAAATTAATTAGTTTCTAAGCCACATAAAGACAACGCCAAAATCATTGGAGAGTCGAGACGATCTTGACGACAGACGATAGTGACAACGATTTAAATTAATCAATTATTTACTGTGTATTTTTCATTGGAAAAATTTGAAATTTTTTGCAATTATCTTCTTTGTCAATAAAATAGCTTTTTTTTTTCAAATTATATTAAATCAACATATAAAAAAAAACATTGAATATTTTCCAATAACTTATTTAATTTAATGTACAAATGAAATACATATTATAAAGATTGTACACAACCAACGGAAGGATATTTATTTTATGTTGTATTTTATTTTTTTTTAAAAGTCAAATTAAACATAAATATTCTTTATATAAATTTTTGTTATATATTTTATTGATCAAAGAGATTTTAATTTATTTGAAAAACAAAATTATTTTATTTAATATATTTATATTTTTGTATTTATATTTTTATACTAATAATAATAATAAACATGGAAAAGAGATATGTTGAAATTTATCTCTGAATTTATTGATAATAAAGTTTCAACATTAATTGTACAGAAAATTTTCAAAAGTATTTAATTTTTTTGTTTGAAAATTATTTATAAAGTTTTGTGATAAAATTATATAAAAATTTGTAAGAAGAATATTTTAAATTTTTAATTTATTAGATTAAAATTAATAAAGTCAATTTTAAGTTAATTTATTTATACTTAAACATAATTTAATTTAGTTCGCAAAAGATTCTCTAAGGGAAATTGATATCAAATTCTAGTAAGGAATAACCTTTATGTATTTACAACAAATTTATATCATCTGATTCCGAATCCAAGTTAGCCTACTTTATAGGACATACTCCAAAGATTACTCTTCTTCTTCATATCCTCTCCAGACCAAGGACGGACACCGTATGTTCTATTCTCAAAGATTCTTCCCTACGCTAAATTCTTCCCGACACTAAATGTTGCGATTAATATACAAACCTGCTTGTGCAATTGTTGATTAGTGGTACTAAGCATCGGTGCAGTAGTTTGTCCACTGCACTTCTATCTGAGGAATCAATGTTGGTGTAAGTCTGCTCAGATTTAAATAAGTGCCAGTAATAAGTTTACATTGAAAATTAAGAATGGGGAAAAATAATAATGGTCGAGATTAGTTGCCAAAGACAAATATCTCACTAATTAGCTTCTTCCTGAAAAAATTTCATCACTATAAAGAGATTTAGGGTTCAGAATCCATATACAATTAGTAGATTCAAATTCATAATAGAATGTTTAGAATTTTTTAGTGGGAGTACTAGACTAGATTTAGTAGTAGCTAGCTTTGTCCAACTTGGACAATCATACATCGTCTTCTTAATATCTTCTGTTCGTATAATATTGTGACAGCCCTTAAGAAAAATATTGTCAAAAACAATGTTAGGGTATAGCTTCATTAATTATAATTTTAATTACCCACTTAATAATTTTAGATTATAAGTATAAATATTTTTAAATTATTTTAGGCTGCCAAATAATTTTAAGATGTTGTGTACTTTTTATTAGTAAAAAAAATCATCTAAATTATCCCCAAAATAATAAAAATTCCGAAATAACTTTATTCAAGCCTTAAATTTTTACCATTAACTAATTTTTTTTTTTTTAGTTTACCTAAAGTTTCCTTAATTTTTTTGTTTTTATAAATGATGCGTATATGAAATGTTAAGCTTTTTAAAGGATATTTTCTTAAATGTTAAGGATATTTATCGAAAACATGTTACCGTAAAAAATATTATATATATTTCATAATAAAAAAAAAAAAAAAAAACAAAATATTATGTTTTCTGTCACGATACAAAATCTTACTGATATAAACCTTCAATATAAAAATTTTGATTTATGGTTTATTTCGTGAGCCCTTGATCATGGCAATACTTTTCCTTGTCTTGTTTTGCTTTTGTTATCCATTCACAAAAAAAAAAAAAAAAGTAAAAAAAGAAAAGTATTTTTTTTTCCCTGGAAAATATGTTTTTAATAGAGTTAAGTTTTTCTATATATTTAAACATAACAACACAACAAAAAAATAAAATGAAATGATGTTGTAAAAAAGAAGGCAAGATGTTAAACATGAAATTTTTTTTTTTTTTTTTTTTGAAAGCAATGAAGCTTTAAAAAAATAATTTTGATATATTAACTGTTTTATTGGTTCTTGAGAAGGTCTATTACTCTCTCCATTGAAATATATTTTTACAGCTGTTATAGCTATAGATTTTTTTTTCATAATTTGATAATAAAAATAGTCAATTTAAAGTAAATTGAGAAATTGGTGAAATTTAGAAACGTAAACAGTTTTACTTAGAAAAAAGTCATTTATACAAGATTTAGGAATTTTTGGAGTTAAACTTAGTAAATTAACTATTTAAATTATTTGTTCACTTTCAAAAATTTATATTTTTTTAAAGTTAAATACTTTTAGGTAAATTATAATTAAATTTTAAATTTTTTCATTACAATTACATATATTTGATTAGGCGTTTAATTTAATTTTAATATTAAATAAACTACATTACCATATGAAAAATTTCAACTATATAAAACCTGGCTTAGCTTACTAATTTAATATTTTTAACTTTGCCTTAGTGCCAATAGTAATAATTGTTTCATAATTTGATTTTACTTAATTTCTGTGACCATTTGTTTGGTAAATTATACATTTTACAAATTAATATTATATTTTATGCTATTTTTCATATTTTATGCTACCGTGAAAGCTTACCTTATAAATTTTACCGAAATATTGACAATAAATATTATACAATAATATTAATGCACAAAATTTAATAAACAACATATATGCTAAAATGAATTTTCATTGCTTTAACATAGGTCAATCTTTCTAGCGAGAAGTCTATAAACAATTCAAATAAGAACTAGAAAAACTTTCCAGACATGCACAGAAATCAGTCACTTCAATAATATTTATTATTTACCAACAAAACTATAAAAATTAAATTACCAAATATACTTTCAATTTTTTTTTTGTGCGATCTAATTTCCAAAATCTTACATGTTAACATTGCAAACATAAAAACAGTTTATAAAGTATAAAGATATTTTTCTTGTATAAACTTCTTTCTGTCACAAGGTTTTTTTTTATTATATTCTTGATTTGTGTAACATTTTGGACATATACTTCTGGACTAGGAAACTTGGTTTATATGTTTACAACTGATATTAAATACAGAAAATGCATATTTGGTTAAAATGCATATTTAGTTTCAAATAAAACAAATATTAAATTAGTTTTTTTGTACAAGTTTGTTTGTTTTTTTAATTTGATTTCAAACTAATTTGTATTTCTCAGTTATTTTTAATTATTTGTCCAAGTTACCAAACATTCACATATAATTCATATAATATTATCCAGATTACAAGACTATACTGCAACATGTATGTAATTTATAAATTAAAATTAAATAAGTAACAAGATAAAGGATAGGCTTCATAAATTATATATAAATTTTACATGGTTTAACACTAATCTAAAGTGATTTGCAATATTAAGGAATTTGAATGAAGACAAATTTATATATCATGATATAAAAGGATATATAAGTATTAGTTTATTATTTGAAGAAAAGTATATCCTACAAATAAATAAACTAATACTTATATATATCGTTTTTATTTAATCTTCTAATGCGCTAGAAATTACTTTTAAATTCGTACCGTCTTTAAAAAAATTACCATAAAATATATTTTCACTTGATTGAAAAGTAGTTTTATAATTAACTTTAAACTGCACTAGCCGTAATTTTACCTGGCTAAAAAGTGATTTTCGACTCGATTGTGCATACTACAAGTGGCTCTGAATTGTCCTAAATTTGAGTGGTTTTATAAACTTTTTCTTGTCTAAATGTCCGACCACACAGGACTTCAGATATCACCCACATATTTTTTATTCCCAAATTTTTAAATTTTATTTTCTGAGTGGTTACTCAAAAATTTTAAGAATAAACTTAATTAAATTATTTTATGCAATTTTATATAAACACCTTACAAATCAAATAAAATTTAAAATATTTTTCTAAGTTTAATATTATTTATTACGTAATAATTTAATTGAAACAACCATTACAGATTTTAAATCATAAAACTTTTTTATTATACATATTTTAAAAGTGTGCAGATTTTCTTTGCAAAGAATTATATATTGGTTTTACGAACATTATTTAATGTTATTTGCTATACATAAAAATCTAATCTATTAAAATAAATCTATGTAAAAAGATTTAAAATCACAAATAGATTTATTTCAAAATTATTTCACATAATCAGATATATTTACTTAATAGAAATTAAAATAAGTTGAAAATAAGGTGAAAAATTATATATTTAAGAAAATTACTTGTATTTTTGTGTTTGCAATTTTGTGGAATTTAGTCAATTAGAAAATTTAATTAAACTAATTAGATTTTAAAATATAATTTAGAAGTAATATTAATATTTTTTTTTGAAAAGTGCAATAAATTGATTTTATATTATTTTCAGGTTTTGATGTAGTTGAAATTGGAATTGGTAAGTTCAAGTCATTACTATATTTAAAAGACTTATTTGTAAAATATTTGATAAATTAGAGTAATTTCACTAGGCACGATTCATCAACAAGTCTTATTTTTTAATATTCTATCAAACAATCCCAAAACCATTCATTTGAAAAAAATGAATTTTCTATTTTAATACCATGGGTAGAACAATATATTACTAACATATCCCAATATATTAGTAATATATAATCTTAATAAATACTAAAATTTATTGACTAGCTATCACAACATACCATAGTTAAATTATTAAAAATAATATGTATTTCAATTCACCTAAAATACAATCGTTTGAAGCTTGTTTATATACAAACTCTATAAAAATAGCTTCAAACGATTGTATTGTATAGGTGAATCTTTATTTAAATAAATAAATTATTCTCTATTAAGCAAATCTATCAAATTAGCCTAACTTCTCCAAAAAAAACTTCCTATTTTTTTCAATTATAATTCAGTGCCAATTTTTTATTATTCTCAGTCATAAGTAATATATTTAATTGGCAACACTATCGTGGTAATTGATTTTTTTTAAAAACATATGTTTTTATGCATAACATGTACAAATAAAATTAACATGCACTTTTTAAGCTTTTACACTGTTTTATTATATTTTTTTATTGCACTACAAAATTTATATATAAAAATGAAAAACTTTTACATTTGACTATGTTTTTTTAATGTTTTTTGGTTTGGCAAAATGTCAAAATAAAAAAAATAATAATAATAATACTATTATGGTCATTTATTCGTGCATAAAGAAGTTTGTGTACAATTTATTTTTTTAAATTTTATTTTAAAATATACATGTTTGACATAACAAATATTTGTAATTACAATATTATTTCGACAAGAATTTTAAATTTAAGCCAAACACAAAAAACAAAAAAAAAAAAACAATGTTGGTTTAATAGAAAAACATTTTAAAAGATAAACAAAGTTGAATTGGAAAAATGTTTTGGTAATTATTACTATTTAAATATTATTATAAAATATAAATGATTGATTTTTTAATTAACTTTTAATTTGCAGTAATGTCACTGTAAAAAGTTAAAAACATAATTAATACAAAGTATTTCATATTCTGCGATTACATTTACAATGATGTCGCGGGTTGACTGTCGTTGTTGCTCGATAGATATTTAATATTATCCCTTGCCGCTCTGTTTTGAAACGTCTGAAATTTAAATAAATTTTGAATTTAAAAATTTAAAATGTAGCAGTAGAAGCACACTAATAAAATAGAATTATGCAACTATATTTTTTTTATATTCACATTTCGGAGAATTTGTAGGGAAAAATGTTTAGGATGGTTCCATGACTACGTATTCTTAGCTTTAAGTCTTAGCCAAAACTAAGACTTAAAGCTAAGAATACGTAGCGGCAGCGAAGTAGTTTATTCGTAAAATTTAATTACATAGCGGGTTAGATAAATGATCAGTGCAGTTCTTTTTTCGCAGCGATCTTCATGCGAACTTATGAGGAATCTCATTATATACTTTATTTAAATTCATTTTTTATCCTAATTATAAAATTATTTTTGACATTTCTACTGGCAGTTTGAGTGATCAGTTTGAAAATGTTGTTTGATATTTTCAATGCGAATAAATTAACTTGGTACGAACACTGGCGATATTCGGGCAAATAATTCACTGCACCTGCGAACAAAATACACCAATTGACCCTGCAAAGCAGATTACTATACAATAATAATGTTCAATAAAATGTTACTTCTGTTTCTGGATTACTCTGAATAGCTCGCTACGATGTATTGTGTTTAGGTTAGGAAAAACATCGACAAGATCGTTTGCGACGAAGTCAATGACAAACGACAGCAACATTAACTTTTAAATGTTAACTTTAAAATCTTAAAATATCACAGAATTTCAATAAGTATACAATAAACTAGGAAAATTTCTTAAATAATGTTGTACTGACTTTATACTTTGAAATAAAAAAAAAAAAATATTTTTACAAAGTTTTTAATCTATTTAAAAATTAAATAAATTTACTTTTAATGGAATTAAAAAAAATCTTCTAAATCACTTCTAAAATTAAAAAGATTTAACAGAAAAAAAATATATCTAATCCTTAAAAACTTAATTGAATTAAGAATTTTTTTTTTCTTTATTCAAATCATTTTTCATTCCTCTTATAAAGTATAGTATATTAAAGATTTTTCCAATTAAAATAAAAAATCTATTTTATTTTAACAGGACGATAATTAAAATTTAACTAATTATTTTTTTCAAGTCAGAAAGACATTTTCTAATGAAAATTATATTCTAATCTTTTAATTAATTAAAAATTTATAAGAAAAAATTTCGAACAAAAAAAAAACACTAGTATCATAGAATATTTTTCATGATTATTTTAATTATTTGGTTAATATTGCAATTTAATTAATGAAATTGATAAAATAAATGAGATCTAAATAAATTAAATTAATTTACTTTCATGTTAATTAAATGATAGTGTTTGGTTTAATGATAATGTTTTTCAAAAAATCAAAAAAGGAGCAGTTAATGTAGGAA
This sequence comes from Empis livida, assembly GCA_963932195.1. Taxonomy (NCBI): domain Eukaryota; kingdom Metazoa; phylum Arthropoda; class Insecta; order Diptera; family Empididae; genus Empis; species Empis livida. The sequence continues at coordinate 15,999,763 of OZ010649.1, forward strand.
AAATAAATGTATTTTTAATGCTCTTTAAATTACTTTTAATTTTTGAAACAAGTTCCGTTTTTAGTTGGAAAAGATAATTGAATTATGTTGATTAGTATAACCTAAGACAGTAATTTTCGCTATTATAGTTAAAAGAATTTTGGAATTCTGTTCTTTTCTATAAAGAATTCCCTAAACCAGCGGCAACAAAGCGAAATATTCAGAAACTTTAATTATATATGCCGTCTTATAAAAATCCTTAAACCAATGAGAATTTTGCGAGATTTTTAATCATTTTATCTCAGCGATTTATTTGATTTTGTCGACATAATTTTTTCACCAGAATTCATTGCAGTTTTCGTAACTTACTTCATATAATTTAAATTGATGTTCTAATTTCGCGCGAAATAATGCCGTCGCGGCAAGAAAACTTAAAACAAACTCGTCTTTTAGGAAATCAAATCCGTCGTTTTAAGGGTTTCTAATTAATTTCCTTCTATTTTAATTAAATTTCGCATTTTTCAAGAAAAACTCATTGTTTTTACATCAATTTCGTATTTTTTAAATCAATTTCGGTTTTTAGTAAATTAATTTTATATGTTCCAATTGGCTAATAAATTTCGGTCGAAAATGACCATCGAATGAATTTATTAGTGTAAATAGTGACGGACATGGAAATGTTATATATTCCCTTATATTTAAACAAAATATGATGACAGAAACAATAACTCTCCCATAGATTATTTCCAAAAATATTTATACAAATCCATTTTATCAAATTACTTAAATTCTATAATTTAAATAAGATTAATCTAATAAATTATATCTAAAAAATTTTAATATAAATTTTCCCATATTTAATATTAATATAAACTTTCTAAACTAAAAGGTTTCGTACTAATAATTTTATATTTTTTTTTATCAAACTAAACACCTTTTTAAGCAAAGTTGTCTCCATTTTAAGCAAAGATAATTAAAATATACACTTAAATTTTAAGTTCTTTAAATTTCAAAAAAAAAAACTCTTCAGTTTTTTAAGTAATAAAAATTTAATTCTTAAAAAATTTAAAAAAAAAATGGATATATGCATTAAATTAAATGAAAATTTAATGCAGTAAAAGTTTCAAATAGAAAACTATAATAATAAATGTTAGAAAATTTTTACCTTTTTCTATTCACAAAAAAAAAAAAAACTACTAAAAGACTAAGCTTCACTGATTCTTCTAATGTCGACCACTTTTAATAAAAAAAAAATTGTTAGAAAATATTTTATTTTTGTCACGTTTTAACTTTCATGAGAACAAATCCTTTTACCGAATCTTAGGAAAACTTTTATAAAACTTTAAAAAAAAAAATATTTGTCATTTTATCTGATAAAATAGAATAAACTGAAAGAATTTTTGTTTAATACAATATCTAAGAATTTTGTATGAATAGTGAAGATAGTCATTTATTGAAAATAATTTAATAATTAACAGATTAATGGCAAGTTAATTTAATTATCAATTATAAAAATGTAAATTAGGAAAAATTCTAAAGAATTAGTATCAAATTTAGTTGTATATCTTGAACTAATTGCATATAATTGTTTTTTATTATAAATTTACCGTACGTACACAATAATTAGTAATTGTATATAATCCTCACGACAAGCTCAAATGTTTCGGATTACGGAAAGAGGGAATCTACTAAGCCACAGATGATTTGTTTGGAGCAGCAAAGAAAAGAAAATATATAATTATGAGTACAAAACCACTAACTTCTCACAGTTGCACGGTATGTGTCCGCTATTCCATCGCCATAAAAGCAGAATCTACACAGCTGGTCATCGGATAGGCCGAAAGAGTGCAAAAACTTGTTCAGAATGCAATGTTTTGTAAGGAAATCCGTTGGCGTCATTATGAACTCAAGGAGCCGCTCGGTTTTATTCCTGTGAACTTAATTAATTTTACAAATATTTGCCAGGCTCGATTTGAAAGAGCTCGAAAATTCACGCATGAAATTATTTCCATGTTTGGATGTGTGAATGGAAATTCGATCTAGATTTACAGCTGGAAATAATAATTGCAAATAATAAGCAGAGTAGATATGTCAAATATCAGGAAGCAAACATTAATTTTACATTAATTATTTTTGCTATTATGTAATTTTCTAAATAAAGCCGTGTTTCTTTAAAGTTGGAGTTTTTTTTTTTGCTTTGCGAGCCACAGAAATATAATCTTTGTTTTAAAAACTGTGATCGTTTACCTGTAAACGATGTTTTTTATTGGTCGGTTAATATATTCAGAATACTCAGTCGTATTGTACAAGTCAATTACACCCAAGAAAATTAATTAAATTTAACAAACTTGAACTTTTAGAATAAAATATTTAAAATTACAAAAAAATAATAATAAAATAATGCTTTCGACAAGAATAAAATAATCATTTTTCAAATATAATCTTTTATAACAATTTAACATTTATTCATGTATATAATAATATTTTCTTATGTTCACGCAAAAGGATTTTACTATACAAAAAGGGTTTTTACTATTTCAAAATCTATTGAAGTAAAAATTGTTCAAATATATTAAAAAAAAGTAAAAAAAAAACGTAAAAGAAACGACGACAAACGGATATCTATTTGAGATTTGATAACAAAAAAAAAACATAAGAAGAAAAATATCAATTTAGAGAGAGATACGAAATGGAATTTGAGATTTTCTTATGGTTCATTGAATACCAAGTAAAATGGTGTGCCGAAAGTATTTTCCATTTAAATTTTACAATTCTTCTTATATACACAATTCTATACAATTATCAAATCGTCCTTATAAAAATTTACACATATACAAAAAAAAAAATATACGGTTTTTTTTTTTTTTTTATGATGATTTTCATCACCTGATACTGACATACATACCCTATTTTTATTCTGCTTCATAGAATAGAAAAATTCCTTTTAATGTATCGAAAAGGTGATAAAAAATACTTGAATATACGTATATCTCTATATTTATATATATAGTAATATAGTATATCCTGAAATTGTTGAAGAGATTGTAAATCTGTTCAATAAAAGCTTTAACACAGATTTACGATTTCTTTTTAATTTTTTATTTTTGTTAAATAAATTCTATCAACACTTTTTTTTTACTCGGGGTATATATATATACTGAACACCTTTTTCTCGTTGTTGTTGGAAAAGCGGAAAATTTTTTTTTAACATAGGTATTTATTACAAAAGTATATATATATGTATATATATAAATAAATATATAAATACGTTTTTTTTTGATATTACGATAGCGAATAGAGATAATGAAAGTAATTTATAATGTATATATTTACAATTTTTATTTCCAAAATGTAATCTTTTTTAGTGGAATTTCCAATTTTTTTTTTTGTGTCAGGTGCAATTTTCCAAATAAATTTAATTTTTATGTATAGTGGGGTAAATCGATTTTTAAAAATACTACAAAAATAAAAAAAAAACACTTAAATAATTGAAGAAAATTTAATTCACAAAATAAATTAAAAGAAGCAAAGATATGAATATACCAAAAATTGGGTTAATGTATTTGATATTGGTTTGGTCGGATAAGTTTTGAAAGAAACAATCACAAAATTAAACATAATATTAATTAAAAAATTTAAATTTCATGCCTCACAAACTTATTCTAGAATTTATTTTAAATGCTGATCCAATATTTACGTCTATTTTAACAAAAGATCCATCAATAAGTGTAGTGAAAATCTGGAGAACGAAATCAACAATAATTCCGATATACAATCACATAATCAAATTAGCGGCTAATGACTACATACAAATCAGCCTATTAAATCAAATGAGATAACCAAAGGAACCACTACAATATCAACAATTTCAGCAAGAATTTCTAACTAATAACTGTAACACCAGCACCAAATCAGCAGAACAACATTGAATGCATTGTAATAACACAGCAAACCTTATAAAGAGCACGAATTCCCGTGATACATTTTGACTGCATGACGAAAATTTAAATGAAGGCGAATGGGTTTTGGTTGTTAAATGAAGTTATTGAGTTTTAATTTAGTACACTTATTTAGTTAAATTATATTGTATAAAATTATTTTGGATTAAAAATCATTAGATTTGATAGATACTGTTAATTTCATTCCAATTTCGTAAAAAACTTTGGCCAAATATGTATTTATTTACTTTTTTAGTTGATTGGAAATAATCGCAGTAGTTATTTGAATCAAAATGCTGTATAATTTTATAAATTTTCGTATAAAATTTATAAATAAATATTCACAATTAAATTCAAAAAATTATATTGCGATATATCAAGCGACTTAATATGCGCAACCCTAAGAATAATAAATAAAAGATGAGTTTAAAAAGTTTAACAACGGAATGCTTGCCGAACTCAATTAAATAATAAAAAAAATTTATATAGCTCATTGTGGATGGGAAAAATATAATGCAATTATGAAAGTTATAATTAGCTTTGTTTCTTAGCAAATTAACACAAAAAAATTCTTAGCAAATTAACACAAAAAACCTAAATAAGTGCATTAAATACAAAGTGAACTCTTGAACGGTTGCAACAAAGCACAATAATGATATACAATTTTTTTGAAAGAACTAAGTTTTTTTTTGAAAGAACTTTTAAATAAATAGGAAAGTGAAACTCAATTAAATTGAAATTCACACTATTTTTTTTAATATTAATAATTGCAATACAATTAATTTATTTCAATTTCACGAAATAATAAAACACAAACCGGCAATTTGGAAAGTCGTGAAAGAACTGATAATTACGGGGGTCTTCACGGGAATAATAACACATTAGCAAAACTAGCAAATAAAACCGCTAGTAAAATAGAGTTTGTCTGATACAAAATTTTTTTTGGAAGAATCTGTTACTCATTAAAATGAACTAATTTTATGTGACACAAAGACTGAAAATAACTCACATAAATTGTCCAGTTTTCGAAATAAATTATTTCTGTACTAATCATATCCGTCCTTAAATACAAATTTATTTTCTACCCAAAATTATAAAAAATGGACAGTAAATTTATAGAAAATGACGCATTAAATCTTATCTAATTTGTTTTGAAATAATATTTTAAACATACTAAATTACTTATGGTTTCGGGCATGGAAAAACTTCTTCGTAATCAACTGAAGTTGGTTTTACGCTAAGAAGTGCTTGGTACAATTGCTTCAAATTGTCTGTTCTCTAACATAGAATGCGCAGTTAAATTATTGTTATGTGTGAATGTTGTTATAAATACTCGTCCGGGTATTCTGCGGGTATTCTGTATTGAATTACTCGAAGTTTTGCTTATTACTCGAAATACCCGAGTACTCGATACCCGGAATTGTATCTCCTATTGGTAATATACCCCACAAGAAATACTACATGACGAACAGCTGAACTATCACCATTTTTTTTGATAGAATTTGTTCTACACGTTGCTTTTGTAACGCATTGAAGTGTCAAATCAAGTTTTCATATGATTTGACACTTCAATGCATTACAAAATGAAACAAAATTCATAATTTTTGCAATAAAACTAAGTGAAATATATTGTTTTAAATTGAACAAGATTTTAGTTTCTTTTTAATAAAATTATTTAAATAAAGTGTAGTTAATTTTGGTAGTCACTAATTCTCCTTAATATTTATTTCATATGCAAAAAAAACAACATTTAAACAGAAGATAAATTTTATTTTTAAGTCTAAATATCATAATTTATTTGATTTTATAATATTTTCATGTTTAAAAAAAAAAAATCTTTTAACTTGATTACGTCAATAACACTTGAATCATTCCTTTTCATAAGGACACACACAACAAAAACAATCCTCCAAAAATACCAAAAAGATAAAAGCTTTTTCTACACCAAAATAAAACAACAATCCCGACATTATAATCCTATATAACGAAAAAAAAAGGACTTCATCTTTGAAAAAAAAGGATATGAAAGTGTAGATTTTATCAAAACGGCTTAGAAAAAAAAAACATATACTACTGAAACAATATTTTTTTTAAAAGGAAAACTCGTTTTTTATTGCAGCAATTTAGATTTTCTATATATTTTTTTTTTTGTAGAAAATATCTTTGTAAAAATATATATTGTTATATAGATACTTTTTTTCCGTCTTATCTTTGTGTTTTTTTTTATTATTTCTTTTATTTGCCCGAAAATCATTGCTATTTTGTGGGTGGTATATGGTTTCGCATCCAGTTAAGAATTTTTCGAAAAAAAAAAAAATCTGGAAGGAAACTGAAAATATTCATTTTTTTTTTTTTTTATATAAGAAAAAATGTCATTTAGATAAGAAGGAAAAAAAATATAATAAAATTAAGGTCCTTTCATGCAGATAAATATAACGGGTTTCTTTTGTAACCTAAACAAGACAAAAAAAAAAACATATTTTTCTTCCGTTTTTTTTATTTTCTTTTTTGGAGTCCTTTAAATATTATTGCTATTATTACAAGTTGAATTTATATTTTTTTTTTAACAATTCGATTATATTTTAAGCACCTTAATATTTATATACAGATACAGATATATAAAAAATAAGAAGCGTATCTTTGGAAAATATATTGAACATTTCAAAATAAATTGTTATTAGATATAGGATTAAAATAGAATATACAAAATTATTATTACTATAAAGATACAAATTTTGAAAACTTTTATGGCCTGGTTATTTTTTTTAGATTTTGTAAATTTTTTTGATAATTATAGCAAAAAAAAATATTTTAGATAAAATGTCCTTGTTATAAAAATTTGAGTAAGTTTAAATTATATTTGTAATTACTGCGTAATCTTTTCAGTTCTGCCTTTACAAATAATTACAATAATTTTGAATATACAAGGATCGAGAGTTACGTTGCCAATCGTGTTTATATGAGACTCAGATTCAATACAAATACAGGAGTTACGTTCCAATTAGCTAAAGCAAATAATGTGTAAATCAAAAATTTTGTTTAATAATCGCGTTATAACTGAATCATAATTATAAAAGTTCAAAAGATTTACATATTATATGGAAAACCGCATAATAATAAACCGTGTTATAGAAGTACCGTATTACACGAAGGTCAGGTGTATTTAAATTAATTACATATACCAATAAGGATTAAAAAATGTTATTGTAATATCCGATAGCAAAAATACTAATGATATTAAAATATGAAATCTACTTCAAAGTTATAGACTGAAAAATTTTTGAGTATTTTTTAATAAAATTGTACTAAAAGTATTTTTTAAGGATTAGGGAAAATATTGATTAATTTTTTTACTAAATTTTTTTAAAAATAGGAAGAGAAATTCTTTAAAATTGCAACAAAAACTGACAATTTCTGCTTGAGGTAAAAATTAATGCAGTTATACGACTTGACTGCGTAATATCAATGAGTTTAATTAATTTCGGTATTTTGATTCTACAGTGAAATTTATCATGAATTTCGAACAAATTAAGTAATCGACAAGAAAAGAACGAAAAAATTTAAAATTGTTATTTTGGTTTCAAAACTAGTTTTCTCATCTTCGAAAAATCTAATTAAATGAAAACTTGAAAAAAAACTTCGTGATTGTGTCTTTATGTTACAATTTTAAAAGAATTTGTTTTACTATTTTTGAAAAATTTAATAAGGAAAATATACGATTTTTTTTCTCGAGTTTTTAAAAGAAATTTTTTTAATCAAAATTAATTTTGACAATAATTGGGTTATAATAAAGTTTTAAGTTTTGTTAAGGACATAACATGATGGTGCAGCTTAATATTCGTAATTTCCATAAACATTATCTAATAAATTTTTATTTTCATAAACTTTTGGATAACTTTATTAATATTACATTAAATTATAATTTAAATAAAATTATATATTTTGTCACAATTACAAGATTAATAAAATTCGAAAATAAATTATCAATTAATATAATAAATTCAAAATAATTCCAAACAATAATTTCACGAAAATAAAAAAAAAAAAAGGAAGCAAAAGAATCAACAATTTAAAATTCTTGAAGCATATACTCACAATATAATAATCTCTGACAAGGATACAATATAATATCCGCTAAGTACAAAAAGGATCAAACTTTTCAAAAAATATTGTATGTATATATATTTATAAACATAACATGAAGAGAAAACATAAAATAATATAAATATACCATTTCCTCATATCATCACATTAATCCTGTCATTTTATCCTTATACACAGATATATATATATATAGTAGTAGATACATCTATGTATTTATTTTCTGTTTTGTTTATAAATATTTTCAAAAAACCGATTATCCTTTTTTTGTTTTTTTTTTGTTTTTTATTTTTTATTTTGTTGCCTCTTTCGTTATTTATCGTATGTATCTCTGGTAATTTCTTAACAATGCAAAAAAAGTTACGCAAGAAAAATAAAGATATTTTTTTTTTTAAAAAAAAAAAGCTTCTTAAGCTTGTGGATTATCTGATTTTCAAAAGAATTGACTTGGCAAAAAAAAAAAAAAAGTGAGAGCCTCTACACACTCTTTAAACATTATCCTTTTTCATGATGTGTTTTCACGTGTAGTTAAATTGTTTTCATTTTTATATTTTTCGTGAAAATTTGTTTTCTGTTTTTTTTTTATTTTTTTTTACTTTAGTGAAAATTTTTCAAAAAAAATGAAAAATATAAAATAAAAAAATATCAGATCATCAACTTTACAATTGTTTGTGTAGATTTGTGAAAGGAACAAATTTCCGTTTTTACACAATAATGATTTTCAATAGAAAACCACAAAAAAAAATATATTTTTCTGGTTTTTCTTCTTCTTTTTTTGTTGTTATATTATTTTCCCTTTTATTTTGTTATCCTTGTTATCTGTATTTGTATTTAGGTATAATAATTTTCATTGGTAGATTGTGCTTTTTTTTTTTCTATTTGGAAAACAGTGAAATATTTTTCCCTAAATTTGATATTTTCTTCAAATTTTATTTTTTTTTTGAACAAAAGATGAATTGAAAATAATGTAAGATTTCTATCGACTAATAATATAAAATATCTTTTTTTTTTACTTTTGAAAAATTATATTCAATCAAACAAAAAGAAAAATAATAATAATAATAAAAAAAAAAAACATAAATGAAACATAATATTACAACAGAATCCTTAAATTATAATTTCTTATATTTATATCTTAGGGTAAATAAAGGAATTTTCCAATGATAATATATAAAATTCTGAAGTAGTTTTACTTTAAAATTCAAGCATAATATTTATGTCCTTGACTATAAGTCAATTATTTTAAATATCTTAGATATTTCCATATTACATTGACAAGTACCTAAATCAATTTTATCCCATATTAATTTAAAAAATTTAAATTAAATTGAATGACATTTAAAAAAGACACAATATAGTAATCTAATGCTGGAATTTATAAGTGACACTTAACTCTTAATCAAAGACATAGCTTAGAAAAGGTTTAATTTTGAATTTCATAAACAAAACTCATATTATTCTATTTAAAAAACTAAATCGCTATGTAAATTTTATTCAAATGGTTTTGACAATTTTTGAGATTGTCATTTAATAATTATTAACTAATGATTGTCAATTAATATTTTTTAGGTGTCACAACATAATTTGAAATATTCAAATAAAACTACCTTAAGTTTTCCTTACACTAGACTTACAATTGTGTAACATATTTAGTTAAGAATTATTAAGGAATTGTTTATGAAACATAATACTGAAAAGTGAATAGTAAGTCTTGTAATATCTTGCATATATCCCTAACATGGGCGTTAAAAAAAATTGAAAAAGTTCAAGCTTTGCGTCACTGGCTTTAAAAAAAACTGAAAAAGTTCAAGCTTTGCATCGCTGAAGCAGATGTATTTTTAGAAAAAGATATAAGACTTTTATAAGACTTTTAGTAATTGTAGAAATTCTTTGATTTGTCAAAAAAATTCCAATTTTTTGACAGAAGTGAATTTCTTGCTGACATAACTACATTTTAATGACATAACTACATTTTTTTTAAATGTAGTTAGTGACATAACTACATTTTAAAATATATCTGTAATATTTTGACATACAGGATTTTTTTTTTCAAAGTAGCGCGTTACTCGCATTTCTTTAAATTTTTTATAATAAATTTAACCTTCTCACTGTGAGTAGATATTTTTTTTGAAAAACATTTGAATTTAAAGCCATTGTCATACGGGTATTAATAAATTTACGCAAGTCATCTCCATATATTTTAAGGACTACAAAAATTATTCCATTTAATATTATCCCCGTTTTACCCTAATTTTAAATATGATATTATGTGCGTATAACTTTTGAATATGGTTTTTTTTTTCTATTTTATACAATTTTTGGATTGATACTCAATTTGTTTTGATTTTCTTTTATTAATTTTGAAATATATTGGTTTTTTTTTTTTGCACCCCGTTGTTTTGCTGTCATCACCAATGACGTTACACAAAACAAAGGATATAACACAACACATAAATAAAAAGGCAACACCTTACAATTTAATTTTATAATATTATTTAAAAAATTTTACCTGATCAGAAATTTACACTCAACAACAAAATAAAAATAAATATTATTTAAAAAAAAAAGTTTCATTTTTTATATTTCCCCCCCCCCCCCCCCCCCCCCCAAATGAATTATCATCAAAAATGTTGGTATACGTAGGGAAAAAAACAAGAAAATATTTATTATTACCACACGGAAATGTTACAAAATTTTCAATTTATATTTTTGATTGTATAAATAATAATGAAAAAGTTATTGATCCTGTTTCTGTTCAAATATAAAATTTCATTCAATTTTCCACATTTTTTTTATTTATTTTTTTTGTATTTTGTTTTCAATTATTATTTATTTATTTTTATTTTTTTTTTGTTATTATTGTTTTTTATTTTTAGTCCTTGTAAAATTTATCTTTATGCTCCTTCTATGAATTATTTATTAAAGTGTGAAAATTTTTTTTTGCTACTTCAGTTTGACAACATTGAATACTAAAAAAAAAAAAATTTTTTTTTTAAACGAAAAATTCTGATTTTGTGATGCAACGAATGAGGTTGTGAAGGTAATTTTTATTTCATTTCAAAGCATTTTTTTTTTTTATTATACACTGAGGTTTTTAGTAGTTGGAAAAATGGAAAATTTACACAAATAATCATAAAAATAAAATAAAAAAAAATATTTTGTTTTATTCCAATCACGTTCAAAATACCAAATAAATGTTTTTTTTTCTACTTCTTATTTGTAGATCTAGTATATATATGTATATAGTTCGGAATCGACATACAGGTTCCTGTTAGATCGACTGGTCAGCAGATATGGTAAATATTAGAGATGCTGACTAGAATCAGTTTTAAAAAACATTTTTATTTCAAATTTTTTTTTCAATTTTGAGAAATTTATGGGTGAATTATGTGCATTCTCCAAGCAATGTACTGACATAATTTTAGAAATAAAATTTAGTAGTAGTGTACTATGCTGCGGTCTAGTTAAATAATGCGATCGCTTTCATTCCGAGATATCGATGTTGGTCTAAGTTTACTCAGTTTTAAATGTATCCTAGTAATAAAATTATAGTACGAAAAATTATGGTTGAGTCCATCTACTAACTGCTTGTGAACAGCAGAAGCCATAAATTTCTTGCAATTAAAGGTTTCTTCACTATTAAGAAACATGCTTGGGAATTATTAGATGCAAATTGTAAACAAAATGTTAAGAAAGTGCAGATAATTTTGACCGGGAGGCCTTTTGGTCGTCAGTGGTGTGAAGAAGGAAACACATAAATTATGCTGTGGATACAGTCGGTCATCGACAGAAGTTAGAACAGTGGTTTTACACTATAAGTGTCCATTCAAACCAACTGAGACAGAAAATCCAAAACATTTAATATTTAGATTTGTGTGGAGATAGTCGAGGAGGATAACGTTATACAGTGCATAGAAGTGTTTCTTTTTAAGTATCCTTTTCATAAAATGAATTTCCTTGTATTAATTTAATTTTTAAAGACGTTTCCATAATTTCGAAAGTTCATCTAATTTCCAGCTTTATTATAATTGAAAAAAAAAGAATTAGTTTATATTATTTTTTCGTACATTCATTGATTGCAATTCATTCTTTTTGCAATGACGTTGTTTTTTCTTTTTGGTGATGACAAACAAGTATTTTTTTGTTTTTTTTTACTATTGCAGTAACTTAACAAAATTTCCAGTATTCAGAGATAGAATTCTATGTGAAGACATAATTTCATTCCAATAAATCAGCAAAAAAAAAAAAAATTTTTTTTTGCACATTTTAACCAAAGGTTATTTAATGAACTCTCTTTTAAATAGGATAAAATAAAATGATTCTTGTTTGATAGAAGGAATTTTGTAATTGGTATACATTTTTATGGTTGTTTTTTTTTGTGTAGTTGTTAGTAATTTAGTTAAATTAAGTCTTTAAATGCTGATGCAAACATATTAATAGATAAGAAAATTAATAAAATTGTAATGAAAGCAGTTTGAAATGACGTTTTTTCAGAAAAAGGCAAGACAACTGAACTATTAATATAATTGCAAGCTGTTTAATGCATTTTGATTTCTCTCATTAAAATTTAGTGCAGTATATGTCCACAATAGTTATTTACAGTTTCACTTCAGTTCTGAATTTCAATTACATAGTTATATATTACCATTTCAGCAAGAGCCGAATTTAAAAAGATCTTAAATACTACAGTTTTGTATATTGCTTTCCTGAATGTAATGACAATTTACATAGAAATAGTTCCCTGAATCCGACACATCGGGATTCCGAATATACAAGGAATTGTACGAATTTGGAAGTGATACTATTTCGGCGATTGTCCCATCAATTATACAACCGTCAAAAAAATATCGCTTTTAGAGATAAATATCACTATTAGACTAATACAATTAGAATTGAAACAAATTTTCATAAAACTTCTAGGCAAAAATTTCAGAGAATTTCTATTTTCCAGAATTATTGCATAAAATTTATGTTTTGCAGAATATAAGATATAAAAATATTATGTATTTTAATCTTTTTTAAATTATCAGTTATGCAAATTGTAATGTAACATGTCAGTTCTAATATATATCTATTTATTTAACCAGATTTAAAAGTCATTCTACAAATTTTATATTCTCTTGATTAAAATTATATTCATATTCAAAAAAGTATGAAAATTCAAATATTTTATTTTTTTTAAATAAATATTGAAGGAAAATTTACAATTAAAACTAATTAAAATTTTACCACAAAAAAAATATTAGACATTTTATTTTTGTTGTTTAAATTATAATGTCAGTTTAATTTATTAGCAATCACAAAATTAATTACTTAAATAGTTTTTAATATTAAAATAGTAAATGAATAGAATTTACCATTTTCACCAATTTCACCAGTTTCAAATAAATTCATATAAAAATAAAATTGGCGAAAAAAAATTAAAATTGTTTTTATAATACAAATTCAATTTAATGAATATATATATATATAAATGGCCTAAGAACCATAGTGGCCTAATCAATTTTTTCTGCTTTAAATTTAAACCAAACCAAAAGAAATTTTTATAATAATAACTCATGCTTACCCATTATATTTTAAAATTAATCAGCCCAGTCTTAATATGCAGTCAGACGTAAAATTAAACTGTCGTGAAAAAATTGTGCAAATTTCGTGAAAAAGTGTTATGGAGAAAAAACATTAAGTAGTATTGAAAAAGTATAAAGAAAAAACCAAACAAAATGATCAAATGTCATAATTCCGCTTTGAAATATTCATCAGTGAAATTTTTTTACACTGAAAATTTTTTCTTAACATTTATCTTTGTAAATTAAATCATTTCACGATGTAACTTACCAGAAAGTGAAATCGTTAGTTTAATGTTGTACTATAGGTGTTAAATTTGTATGAGAATTTCATTTCAGTGTGGACTGTATACTAAGTTTTAGAACGTACTTAAAGAATCATTGGAGTATAGAAACAACAAATCAACAAACTGGGTTTTACACTGCAGATTATAAAATCAATATTAATAACTGTCATAAAAACTATTTGAATATTTGCAATATTCTAAAAATTTACCTTCAATCTAAACATATTTCCATACCTAATATAATATCTTTTTTAACCCTTTAAATAGTCTTAAGCTATAAAATAATAGTCTTTGAAAGTTTGAAGGACAATGAATATTTTCAGACTAATACCATTCTGGTTCTGATCTATGCAATATATTTTTTGTTTTAATATTGTGAAAATGCAAAATTTTAATTATTCTTGATTACCTGATTTAGTGTGTGGTAAATGGATTTCTGTATATGGCTAAAGGTAACAAATTTACCAACAAACATTTTTTTGTTTCGTGTATTTTTTGGATAATTGTAAATATTTTGAAAATAAATTAATATTATTGAATTGGAAAATTAGGATATACACTATTTTTTTTTTTACTGCATAATGCGTTTTAGAATTTTAATTTAAAAAAATTTACCTAATTTTTGATTTTAGGTTATTTAAATATATAAAAAAATTAGAAAATGGGTAAAAGTTTAATATGTGGTTTAATTTAAAGGTTTTAATGATTAGAGAAAATTAAATGAAATAAAAATTTATTTGGGAAATTTATATCCGTTAAAACTATATACCGTATATATTTTTATGGTAATTTTGTTAAATATTTTTTGGGGTTTTTTTTAATTAAATTTATTTATTATAAATTAATGTTTTGATTTTGGTTATAAAATGAATCATTATATATTTTTTGAGCATAGAAAATATATGAAAATTGAAAATGTTAATTGAAATATTTTAAAAATGTTTATAGAAAAATATAATTTATTTGATGATTTCTATTTTGTAAAGGTAAGCTTTCCTTATTTCTTTTGTCATTATATTATAATTCACATTATATTATGATGGACGGAATGTTACTTCCCTTTCAGTGAAAGTTTACTATTCTAAATTACATTTAACATGTTGATTCCCACCTGAGGCAACGATCTTTAGTCTAAGTTTATTCAGCTTTAACTGAGTAATAAAATTGCGAAAAAAATTAAGTTTTTGAGACTGGAAAAATTCTTAGTATTTGGTGTTATTTGCTAATAGTTTATTTCAATTCAAGGCTCTTCATTATTAATTTATGATTCGGAAGCCATATAAAATTCGGTGAAAATTTTGACAAATCATGATATGTAATTACCTTCTGATAATTTGACATAAGTTCTGAATTCGATTGTTAAACAGCCAAATTTTTCGAAAACACCATACTTTGCTTATACTAAATAAAATTTGCGAATTCGCTGATTACCAATCGACTTATTTCAAAGTTTTAAAAAGTAATTATCATATTTTGACAAATATTTGCACAATAATAATAGGTTCAAACTGAAATAGACATAATAGAAGTATATATTATTGTTCATATTTTCGCCTATACTATTTTCTTTGGAAATTGTTTTAAACTTAGGGTTGAAATGAGACAGATTTAGTTGATCTCGGCGTTTAGTACGTTGAATAAATTTCAACTGATATTTTGATTCAATAAGAGTTCTTATAAAACTTTGATAATTAGTTATTTTATTGATTCATTAAATTCTTGTAATAATAATTTCTAATTTTTTGCGGAATATGTACTATAAACATCAAAGTTACAACTAATATCTTAAAAATTATAAAAAAATATACAATTTAATTTACAAAACTTAAAGTTCGTCATATAATAATACGGTCCAAATATAATTTACGAAAGAACAATAAGTTTTGGTCAAATATAAGATTAACTACAAGGATAATTCTATAAAATCCAGATTAAAAATAGCAAACAAGACCAAAAAAAAAAACTAAATTACATTTAAACATTTTTTTTTATTTTTATTATTTCTGAGTTTGTAATTTATGTAAATTACATTTTTTTGTTGTTGTATGGTGAAAAACTTTTTAGATTACAAAAAAAAAACACAAATTTTCTGGCTTCGTTTTTAGACAAACAAATTCAATTTCAATAATATGGTTTTTTTTTTTGATGCTGTATGTTGATGTGGTAATATGATAACATAAAAAGGACGAAAATTGACTATTTTTTTATAATATTTGTGATAGAAAACTTTTTCAAGTAGTATAAAGTTTAAATTTACTCCAAAGTTCAGTCAAAATATTTAACCAACAAGAAAAAAAAAATGTCCTTTGATTGTCCTATATATATTTTATGTATAAAATACAGTAAATTGTTGAAGGAACTTTTCTGATACTATTTATATAAACAAGGTTTTTTCCCTACGTGAAAAATATTCCTTATATCAAAAAATAGAATTAATAAAAAAAAAAACTGTTAAAATCGTTTATACAAAAGTACACCTCGAATATAAAATAAATAATTTAGGTGAAGTACTAATTATAAAACAGGACTCTAATCTTAATTTTTTTTGAGAAATTATAAGTGATTTTCTATTTATTTTCATATTTTAAACGGCCATTTAACCCTTTCCGGTTCACTGGATGTGATGTAAAACCACAGTTCCAACTGGCTCAATAATCTTTCTGCCAAAAAACCTAAATATACCAAAAAAATTTTTTTTTTAATTTGGGCCGGAAAGGATTAATTAGTTTTCAATTTAAATAGCGGTTCCAGATATACTTCGTTTTTAAAAGTTTTACAAAATTAATAATAAGTTTCTTTGTAATATTGTATTGCATAAAAGTTTTGTAAATTTTGAAAATTTTTACCTGTACTCTTGACTACCATAAAATATACAAAGCTCTCTACATTGATGATTGGTTATAAAGTTGACTGAAATATTAAAATTTTTATAATAAAATATAATAGTATTACAGAAATATTACCGAGCCGATGTTAAATAAAATCGTACAATAAGAAATTTTGTAATTTTAAGGATCATGGGTTATTAGATGTATAACTTTTTAAGCAACTTTAAAAATCGACGGAAAATAAACCCAAGAATATTATTTTGGTTTAGTGGGTTGTTCAACAGTGTTATCAAACTAAAAAAAATATAAAATTGTGTAAAGGAGGTGTATTATAATAATTTTTTAAGGGATTTAAATAATTAAATATAATTTAATTTATAAAGAAAATATCATATAAATTGATTTTTAATTTCATTAAATTAAAAATAAATAATTATATAAATTTTTAAACTAATTAATTCTATAATTAAAAATTCTTTTTTAAATTAATTAATCACATAAAGTTAAAATGTTAAAGATCCTTGCAATTTAATTTATAATAATTCATTTTAATTTAAGGAACAATTTTTTTTTTGATAAAATTTTATGTTTTTTTTTTTAGATTTCAATAGAAATTACAATCATTACATTAAACCCATAAATATATATGTATATATTAGATTAAAATGAAAGTGATTAATGATTTGTGGTGACAAAGATTATTATTGTTATGAAAATTTTCGCGTAATGAATAATGATTTTCATTAATTTTCATGATTTTAGGAAAATTTTCTTTTTAAAACAGAGAGAAAGAGAAAGCGTATCAATCAATTTTGTATTTTTATTATAATAATGGAGTATATTTCAAAAATTTTAATTGAATGAAAATTTAAAGATATATTTCAATTATTAATGTGAATTTATTAGAATATATATATACTTGACGAATTAGATAAAATTTCATAATGTCATAACAATATGTTAATTGTATATATTAAAAATCGCTTATAAATTTATTAAAATTCTGGTTGAAAATAATATTTTTAATAATTTTTTTTTGAACGTGTCATAATTATTAATATTTTAATCTAAAAAATTATTTTATCCTGAATTTGACATTTATGGTATATGATTGAAAATCAAAGATTTTTATAATAATATTTCTCAACTTATAAAATAAATTTAAAATATTATTATTATTTTTTGAAATATTTTATCATATTCCTTCTTCGTTTATCTAAAATTCTAAAAGGATTCTAAAATACGTATATATATATTTCGGAATAATATATAAATACATGAAAATTGTTATGTTTTTCTAATCTTCTAATTCATTTTTATTGTAAAAACTTAAAGAAAATCATGTATAATAACAAATCAAAATCCAACATAAAAATTCAAAGAATGAGAAAATTTGAACTATTGAAGATACAAAATCTTTTTATATCAAAATATCTTTCTAGTTTTTTTTTTTTTTATTTCTTGAAAATATTGCTTTAGGGCATTTTGTTGGTATATAATAGTAACTTAAATAAAATACGAAAGATACAAATATATACATATAAAAAAAAAAACGACAGAAAACCTAAATGAAATATATCCTTTTTGATAGTTTTGCCAAACCCATCATATCAAAACAGTTATAATTTATTATTAGGGATATTTTATCTTTTAAACAATATATACACAGAAAAAAAAGTGCTTGTTATATTGGTGAATAAATTGTTGTAATTTTATCAAATATCTGCACTGTTATTAAAATAAAAATAATATTAAATCTAAATTTTTATGTATTGAATTTTTAAAAATCTGTATTAAATAACTGTCCAAATTTTATGAGAAGCATACTCAGGATACTAAAAAGCCATGAATTTAACGATTTGAAGAATATACCACTAATAAATATTCTGGAAGTGGTCATTGTAGAAACAAAGAAATATCTACGGGTCAAGTGTCTGGTGTCATCTAACCAGACCGTGTCACCAGTTTTCTAGCATAACGGTTGAAGTTAAACCTCTCCGTAATTATTTGATTAAATCCTTTTTATATTTTTACATTTTAAAAATATAAAAAGGATTTAATAAAACTTATACATGTCCATGGTTTTCTAAATATCAAATTAAAAATTTATGTCGGGCTCTAATAATAAAATAATACCTCATTAATTTGTGATCAAGTATACTACGGATAGAGAACCCCGATAATTCGTTGCTTAAAAAAACCTAAAAATTTAATCGAATTAAAAGGGGAAATAGAATGGTCGAGGCTCTATTCGTAATATATATACAAATTATAACCTCAGCATTATAGAGTGGAAGAATTAACAATATATAGCATTTCAAGTTGAAATTATATTATAAGTGGCCTCGTTTCAAAATTTACAAATTCCATGTTGAGTAATTTTCGGCAAATTTTTAAAAACTTCTAATCAGTTCAGAAATAGTTCAAATTATATTTCTGTTCAAAAACCCATATTTCTGTTCGCCTAATGCTGCCAATTTAATTCGAAATTAAACTGATACGGATTTCACTTTTCAAATTGAGAACATAAATTTTTGAAACTAAGTTCATCATATGCAACATTATTACGGGTGTTTAAAGACCTAACCATATAAGGAAGTCCAGAGAGGATGTATGAGAAGCCTTACAATACTTTAAGGAAAATTAAGAAATTACTTTCTAAATTTTAATAATTAAATTAAAGTAATTTTTCATTTAAAAAAATTTGTAAATTCATTATGATGAAAGTGACATATTTTCTTTGCTCAATGAACGTATGAAAATTGTGAGAATGCCTCAAATTTTTCGTTATATTTAGTCAGATTTATTAACCATCAAAATTGGTGTTTCTTAAGGTTTAACATTATGCTTTTGATATACCAATATTCTTGTTCATATCTCAAGGTTGTACAAAATTATTTATTTACAAATACTTGAAGCATATTTTTTTTTTTTTTTTTTACAGTGTATTTAAAATATTTTGTTGTCATAAAAAAAAAAAAAAACTAAACACAATCCTAAACGATTATATCATCTATATAGCTATTTTGTGATATAACATAAAATATAATATTTTTGAAGTTAAAATTTTTGCCCTTCATAACCTTTTATCACAATCATCCCTTAACATGGAAAAAAAAATACTGAAAATATGAATAGATAATTTTATATGTTTTTCCAAAAAAAAAGAAAACCAAAATTCAAGAAAATACTGAATAAAAAAATAAAAAAAGTTTATGTATTTTTTCTTTTAAACATATTATGTGATACTTAAGAACTTGTCAAAAATATGTTAAACAAATGTCTTTATACAAACACACAAAAACACAACACAAAAACTTGACTTTGTTGTAGGATTTATATTTTTTTTTCATATATACGTAATATAATATAAAATAAGGGTGAAATTCCAGGGCTAAAAAAAAAAACTTTACAAAATATTTTAAATATCCCTTAGGGTTTTAACAATAATAACAACAACATAAAGAAAAAAAAACAGACCTAATTGACACACAAACAATCTGGCATAAAAAAAAAAACGTATCTGTAGAAAGAAAACGTTTTTTAAGGCACAGATTTTGTTTTTTTTGAATAAATAAATCAATCTCTTGATCTAATCAGGTTTAAAAAAATAAATAAATAAATAAAATAATGTTGTTTTTTTTTTTTTTTGGAAAATTCAAAGAATTCCCACAAGAATTTTAAATATTTTTCTCTGTTCGTTTGTTTTTCCTTCTTGTATATATTTGAAATCTTTAACAATTTTATTATGTGATTTTCCACAAAAAAAAAAAATGTTTTTGTAAGAAAATGAAAATATTTTAATAGAGTTTTTTTTTTATTTTATTTTTTTTTTTTAGAAAATAATTTTAATTCCAAAAAAAATCCCAAAAAAATCTGAAGAATATTTAAAAGATCACTTTTTTTTTTTTGAAAATGGCATTTTGTTTATTTTATATTCATTTTTGAACAAAATAAATACTGATTTAAGTACAATTTGAAATTTTTGAAAAATATATTTAAGAAATTTTTAGTTTGTCTATTTGTCGGTTTAACTGTCTATAAATTAATGAAAATTAGAATTGTTTATTATGGGCAACCTGAATTAATTATGAGCACACAAGAGAAATATGATTTGTCATTAATATTTCAATATTAACAGTAAAATTAATATCTTGGGTACAAATACAGTACAATTCTTACTTACTTATAATTTAATATTTGTGGAAGATTTTTAAGCAACTGGGTCTCATAAAAATGAATATCTGTCGAGATTCAGAAGATATTTCTACAACAAAAAGATATTAGTTTTAATGATCTGACAGAGAAAATATTATCAGAGATATTGTGGAAAATTTTGTTTCATCTGAATTTCACTTTCCTTTATATTATGAATTCTTGAAAACGATAATGTTGCACAAGGATAATGTTGCAAATTTTGACAGAAGCAAAAAGAAAAAGGAGTATTTTTTTGCTCCTGTCAAAATTTTTTTTACTGGACAACAAGAAAGTAATTCCTTTTTTCCAAAAAAATAATTTGTTTTATTTGTCAGGTCTATTCCGTTTCTTTAGTGTACTGTTTAGTAGTGTACTGCTCCTTTTTACAATTATTTAATAATTATATTAAATTATATTTAAAAAGTTGATTTAATTACACTGCAGTTAAGTCAAAAAAACCACGTTTCACTAAAGAAACATTGGCAATAGCTTAGGTACAATTGTTATCCTTTTAAATTATCAAACAATGTTTGCTCAAATGTACAATTGTTATCCTCTTAAATTATCAAACAATGTTTGCTTAAATTATCAAACAATGTTGTGCAAGAACTATGACATACGTTGATATTTTCTAGCCTACTAATTTATGTTATGTTAAAATTGACTGTGTAACATTACGATTTTTTTTTGATGATTAGTGTTGGAAATGATTTTGACAGTGTCTAAAAAATATTAATATGTTTAAATATTTTCGGATATACACTGTGTACAAAGTGGAAAAGTGGATAAAACGTTGCTTGATTTTACGAAAAAAATCAATTTTTTGATGGTCCTTTTAAAATAAGACAAAATTAAATTTCAAATTGTCAAAATATAAAATTGTTCAGAAAAGCCTTTAATAAATTTGGCAATGCTAATTATTATCTTATAATATTATTATTATTATTATTCTTTTCAGAATATAAATCCTTAAATCCCTTAGGTGTCAATTCCTTTTCTTTTTTTTTTTATATAGTAGTGTACTGCTCCTTTTATTGTAATATTTTGTTATATTATGTTTTTTTTAAAAGAAAATTGTGTACATTTGCAAATTTATTTATTTATATTTTGTATTTTTATTTTCTCGGCTTTATTTTAAGTCACAAGAGAAATTACGATAATCCTGTATTTATTAGATTTATCATTTCATTCTTTAGCTTTTTGATATCAACAATCTGAAGAAAATGAAAATTTTCTTATATTTTTCGCTGTTAAAAATGTATATAAATAAAAGGCAAAAGAAAATACATTGGAAATTTTTTTTATAAAGATTTGAATTTCATTTAGATTTTTGATTTGTATAAGAATTAGGATTTTGAGGTTTAAACTACAAAATTAATTAAAAATTGTATAGTTATTAAAATTAGTTATATTATAGATTCAATTATAAAATGACCTTTTTGGAGGAACTAAAAGTAATACTTAATAAAGTTGTACACAAGATTATTTTAGTTTTTCGATAATAATTTATATTTTCAAAAATTTTACAGTTCACAGTAAAGTTTTGTTCTAATAAAATTGAAATATTCAAATTGGTAGCAGCACTTTTTAATTTTAAAACAGACTTTGTTTTCTATTAAAATAAGCTTTATGTTTTCTGATACACCGAACATTTTTGTGAAACAAACGAATACTTTAGAAAAGTCATATGAGAGTCTCAGAGAACCAGAGTAGCCTAACCCACATTTAATATTTTGGGGTTTTTAATTCAAATAAATAAAAGCTTCAAATACTCATTTTGCCAGTACTTTAATACCCTGTTTTCAGTTTGCCTTTATCCTTAGCGGAAAGGATGATTTTTTTTGTTGATTAGGCTACAAATAATACTAATTAAACGAACAAAAACCAAATTTTTCCTTTTTGGTTCTTAGATTCTCCTATATACGATGGACCTAGCAGCTAAACTAGATCTTATATTCTCTAGTATCCTTCTACTATGTTATAAAAAAAAACAACAACATATATTTTCCAACTTCATTATTCCGTAAATAATAAATAAATTCATAAAAATTTTCATGGTGTTTAATTATAATTCATTTAATTATCCTATAATTGTAAACTCCCCTGTTATAAAAAGCTTAAATATGCAATATATAGGAGGAGGTCATACTGTGAAACACAAACGGAAAAACTTAACTTATTAAGAATTATATTTTGTTTTTTTTTTACCCTCCAGGGGGTTGAATTTTCTTTTTTTTCCTGTCTTTATATATATTTTTCATGCTGTAATGCCTCTGCCAAAATTTTCTGAATGTTTTTTTTTTTTTGTTTTGTTGAGTTCTTGTTTAAATGTTTATTATGATATAGTAGTAATATAATATTATTTATGTTTATACATGATTATATAATATAATATAGAACCAGTTGATACCAAAAGTTATTTTTATATTTATTAACTGACAGGTGGTAGAAATTTAAGTTAACATAAAAATAAAAAATAAAAACTTGAGTAAATAATGGACTTTACAATTTCTAAAGATTTATTATATACGTTATTATGTCAGTAATAAACAGAATTAAATCTGTATTTAGAAGTATAGTATAGATATTTTATAAAAAAATACAAATTAGAATAGAATTCATTTGCAATTTTTAAGTGATTTATATAGAAAATCATTCTTTTCATAAATTATATAAAATTATGCAAATTTTCTTTTGTAAAATGAAATTTAGTGCTAAAGATACACCCATCCCTCGATTTATACGGTAGATACGCTCCATCAAACAGCATGTAAATTGTAACCTTGTAAAAACAGACACAGAATGCATATGAAAAAGAGCGATTGGTTGTTCGCTGTAAATCGTGTAAATCGAAACAAGGAATATGAAGAAAAGTTGTAGATATATTCAGAATAACCGTGTAAAAAGCGGCAAACAATTATTGAAAAAGTGGTGATTGGTCCTCAATAAATTAATTTAATAAAATTATAAACATAAAATAATACTATTCCGTACGAAATAAAAACAAAAAAAATTTACACGAGTTTATAGTTTCTAAAAATGAATGCTTTAAATCATTAAAAAAATATTTTTGTTTGCAAATTTAAAAACCGTGTGAAAGTTAAACCGTGTAAATCGAATACCGTGCACATTGAGGGATGGGTATACTTGGTAAATTTTTCATAGTATGTGGAAAATTCTTCAGTTATCTAATTATATTTGAATTTTGAAATTCGTAAAATAAAAATTTACAATTTTTATCTATAATTTAGTGAATCAAAATTCGGATTAGTTTATTATAAAATAAGTAGTATTTTTTAGCTCTAGGTCTTAGTTTATACCTTCATAGAGAATGGGGTGAGAGATTAAATATTAACACAATTTAATTAGCTGGTGTTACACCACATCCTCTATGAATAGGTATAAACCAAGACCTCAAATGTAATATTTAATCTCATTGAGTTTCTACATCGAGTACTAACAAGATATCAAAAATACACAATGTATTCACGATTTTGGATGCATAAATTATCTAAACGTTATAATTTTTTGAAATAAAGTCGTACATACAATATTGTTCACCTGAACGGGTCATTTCGATTTAAAGATTGAAGCTATAATAGCAAATTTAATTGACAGAATTTTATCCTTAATATAATATATTCTCCTTCTAGAAAATCTAACAATTATTTTCTTAGCCCAGCATCTGCCTGGTCTTTTAAGTGTGACATATACAATAAATTAAAAACTTCCACATAAAACAATTCTTGTAAAAGAAATATTAAATAAAGATATACGTAATATAAACAAATTAAATATCCTTCGGCAAAAAAAATATCTAGTAAAATAAAAATTGAGTAGGTTTGTCGGAAGTCTTTTATGTTTTACATCATAATTTTTCTTTCTAAAATAATATTTTTTTTTTTTACATGTATAATATAAAAATAAAATTTTTCCAAGGAAATTCTTTAACATAAAATATTTTTCATAGCTATTTCATTTTTTTTTGTTGTTGTTGGTATACAATTGGAGATTTTGATATAAAGCTAAGAGCCTTTAAGCCTAAAGGATATTTTCTTCACTTTATTGTTAATAATATATTTGGTATAAGAAGAATATTTATATAAAAAAGTGTACATTATCTAAATTTTTTCCTTCCTTCTAACATACATCCTTTCGATTTTTTATTATCCCTTCATCATTTTTTTTTTTTTTTGCAAAGCAGTTTGTTTCTCTATTATGATATCCTTTTTTTTTTTAAAAAAAAAAAGGCAATCTATACACAAAATATTTACTTTCTTATCTTCATTTTTTGAAATAAAGTCGTCGAGAAAAAAAATTGAAAGAAAGAAAAGATTTACATTTTTTGTGATATTGCGATGACGATGATGATGGGAATCATTTTTGAATTGCTCTTTTTTTTTTTTTTTGTAGTCAGTATAGGATAAAGATTATCAAAAAGGATAATATTGTGTCGCTTTTTGAAAAGAAATATTTATAATATAAATTATATATATAAAAAAAAAACATAACAATTTCTCTAGTGGCCAATAAAATGTGATAAAGTGTTGACAAGAGATAAACAATAATAATATGGATAAATAATATCAGATTTTCTTCTTTTTTTTTTCAGCGAATTATGAAAAAGAATTTACAAATTTTTATAAAAAATGTGAAATTAATAAAGCTGTTTATTTTTAAGGATTTACATATTTAATTGCGTTGGACAGCCAGGAGCATTAAGTTGGTTCCATATTCGAACAGTTTATACAGTTTAAATATATTTACGTAATATAGTTGAAATTAATATTTCATAATTCTCTTTAACTCAAAATCAGAAGGACCAAAATTTCCAGACAAGCCAATGTCTGGAAGAGCAAAATAAATTTTCTAAATTAACCATTTTTATATAATTTTTTAAAGAAAGTTATAATATTAGCACGAAAAATTAAGAACACTATTTTCTCGAAAGTACATACTGCAACATTATGAGAAAAGAAATTTTAACTGCCTACTAGAGAAATTCTTAGGTTGTCTCAACTGTTATTAGGCCAACATTTTTTCCATTTGGTCAGCAATAATTTTCAGTCCAAAATAACTAATTATAAGACAAAAAAAAAATCCAAACCAAAACTTGTCTTATCAAATTTTTGCTAATAAACTTGTTTTATTGCAACCAAAAAGATTGTTAACTTTATTTAATTTAAAAGAAGGTAAAGCGAGGATTGAACACTTCTCATTAATAATTCCTTTAACATTACCATTAAATTGAATATTTTATATTTTAAAATTCTATAATTCAAATATGAAATATATTTTCTAACCATTTTTTTTTAAATATTAATTTTTCAGATTTTACCTTTTAATATTAAATTTAATTCTAAAAAAAAAAATGATGTACATTAATATGGACAATATTATATTTACCTCTAAAACATGTATGATTATCCTTAATGTCTCTACATTTTATATCCTTAAAAAAGAAAAACCATTTTCAATAAAAGTATAATTTTCATTTAAAAAAATTGGTAAATATATGAAAACCCAAAATGAGAAAAATATAACAACAACTTATAAAACGTCTAGCCTCAATCCCAATTGTAAACGTTTCGTGTTTTTTTTTTTTTTTTTCATTTTATCTTTTCACCAAGGGAATAAGGATTAAAACAAATATTATACCAAAATCCAGATTTATTGCTTTTGAAAAGTTTATGTTTTTTTTTTTTTGGTACACAAAAGTATATATATTTCATATTATAAATTTCTCTTCACGATATTTTATGTAATTGTAAATGTATATAAAAAATGGTATATGTATACATATTTGTAAAAAAGGAATATAAATATATTTTATTTATCTACCTTGAAAAATATTGTAAGAAAATTATATTATTAAGCTTAAATGGGAATATTTCCATTGGGAAAATAAAAAAAAAAATTTTTTTTGAAATAAAAAGTTTAATTGCTTCTGTCAAAAACGTTATATAGAAAAAGTAATGCGGTTGGTTATGTTTTATATTTTTTTTTTGGATATAATAAATTAATTTGTATATTTAAATATAGAAGTTTATAATTATTTTTGAATAAAATTTTTTGTATACGTATGGGTATATAGTTTGTAAAATATTTATAAGTTTTTTTTTTAGTCATTTGAGAAATTTACAATTTTGGTATAATTGAGCAGAAAAATGTAATAAAAAATTGTACGATATTTTATAGGTATAATTTATAGACATATTAATATTTTAAGTTATATTTCGAATTTATAATAAATTTGTATTATTATCCCTTCAAGTAATACAATCCAATTCTATAAGCAATTTCATTAATTTTGAATACTTTTTCCCTGGAGAAATAGACAAAAGTATTTGGTATACATACTAAAAATTTTCCCAAGAGTCTGATTCGTTAACTATAAACTTTTACGAATATTTAGTACTTATACGGTATAACAAGCATAGCAAATCAAGGCCGAGTAACCAGAGATTTTCCAATACTCATAAGTTCTACAGTTTCCATGAACACTTGATATGAACTCCGCTTTAATATTGTATTTGCACTGGAAATATTTGTTTACTCCTCCGGTTTTCCACCAGGAATTTACTCCTTGGTTTACTTTTCCGTCTTTTAACCCGAAATTTGACCTTCCATAGCACTATTTAATATTTTGGCCTCTTATGCGCCTATCTTTCGGTGTGTAGTCAAAGCTAGCTTTATTGGAGCAGAGCTAGTGACATAACTCAAAAACACTTTGAAAGAGGCATCCTTTTAATAGCTCACTACAAACCACTCTTAACGTTCGCGAGACCGTTCAATGATTGAAAAACGACCTCTTCAACGACCTCAATTTTTGCTCATAATTATTATTGATTTTCCAGAACTACGCGATACATATTACAGCTCTCATATCATTCATTCATTTGGTTAAATTATGTTAGTCTTTCGACTACCAAACTTTAGCCAAATAATATTTTTTGATAACAAAACTCAAATATTTCAAATTATTCACTTTTTATATATTCTTTCATTTGAAAACAATTTCCTGCAATTAGATTTTTCTAAAATATTTAAATAAACTTTTTATATTTCAAAATTAAATATTTTTCTTTCATTTTCTATTTTTACTAAACTCTAAACAATAATAAAAAAATTTTATATTTATTTCAATTGTAATAGAAAATTATAAAATGATAAATTGCCCATAGTACTATTTAACTTTTTGGCCATCATTTATTATTACACAATTTGACACTATATATAATATGCTTCTATCTAAAATATATTTAGAGTTGTTATAAAAAAATAAAAAAGTTTTATGAAATTTTCAAATAATTCTCATAAAATATTATACAAAAAAAAAAAAACATTAAAATAATACCATATTTATAGCATAAATTCATATTTATTCTCATTTAATAAAATATTTAAATATTACAGAAAATAATATTATTTTTATTGTATTTTATGGTAAAAAAAAATAAAAAATTGGTATTAGTTTAACATAGTTTTTTGGTAAAATCTGTCGCAATTGTTATTAAAATATTTCGGTATTAAATTGTTTCACTATATATAACTTGTATAATAGTATTTTTGTAACATTGTTTTTGGAAAATTTAAATCTAATTTTAAAATTTTATACTCCTAATATTTTGTTATTATGTATATATTTTCATTGGAAAAGTTTTCACTAAAAAATTTTAATTCTATTTTATATGCAATTTAAAAATATAATATGTATATACATGTATTTTTTTTCAGATAATTTATTTAATGGTTGGATTTTTCAGATACATATATAAACATTTTTGTATTGAAATTTTATGATATTAATATGTATTTTGAAATTAACATAAAAGAAATACATACTATTTTTACAAAATTATAAAAAAAAAAAATTATGGGAATAAAAAAAAAAAACAAGGAAAATAGGGCAATTTAGTTGATATTGAAAAACTATTTAAACTTTTAATTAAAATAGTTTTTTGAGGGAGGAAAAATTTTCTATATAAATTATACAATTATATTCGTATATGTATACAAAATATATATAATTAAAATTAAATTTATTAAAATTGTAATAAAAAAAAATTAAATAAAAAATTTGAATCAAAATGAATAAAATTTAGTTTTTAAAAGTTTTAGAATTATTGTTACAAGTTTTAGGATAGAAAAACCCCCGACCATTGCAATAATAGGCATTTAACAAATGTTAAATAATGATTTACAGGGAAACATAATATTATATAATAATATATTAAATTTTAATATTGGTTCTTTTACGATCGTATTTATTTTACATTAATTGTTGATACAAATATGAAATCGTTATTTTCAATTATTTCGATTGAAAATAATTTTCATGTCTCTAGTCTAGGTTCTAGAGCACTATTCACAACTGCACAGTCTTTAAGAAAAAATTAGTTAATTTATATCAATTCGAGAAGTTGGAACATTATATATCCTTTTTGTCTATTTATACCAACTAAGACTAATTTTTGGACAATTTTCAATATTTACAAGAGTTATCAAATAAACTTAATCGATAGTAAGCCAAAGGACTGCAGTGATATGGTGAGTAATGATGAGAACTTAGAACTAAGCACGTTAGTCCTTTTCGATCTCTGAAAAGTAGAACCTTATGACCTTTTTTGACTCTCCAAACTTATAAATACTTTAATGACCTCATTTATTTTGTACCTAGAGTATAAACAAGATGTCAAAAAATGTTTTAATTTTTAGATATTAAATTTAAAAAATATTAGTGCAAATACTGTTCACTGCATTATTTTGATTTAGAGATGGAAACTTTTAAAATAAATTTTTTCAATTATTTACAAATATTGAAAATTAAAACAAAAACATTTTACATTATTGACCTTTAATTTTCATCCCTACAGTTCCGCCTCCGGAAAAATCGAAGAATTATTATCCGCCTCCGGAAAAATCGAACAATTATTAATTTAATTTTTAAATTTTTCACTTTTTATTGTCAAACAGGATTACAAGTCAAAATATACAAATTAAAAAGTCAATTTAACTTTTCATAAAATCTTATTTTCTTTTGACTAAAATTTTGTATTCTTTTGGAACAATTTTTATTTTATTTTTTATGCTGTAACTTATCCCTTTTATTGTCTACCTGAAATTTGGAAGAAAAATAATCTGAAGTTTTATAAGAGAAGCAAATTTTATATAAAAGTTATTTTTTGAACTAATAAAAGTTTGGTTCTATTTAGCTTCAATTAATATATATTAAGTACCTAACTATACTTTTTTCGATGATTTTGTCTCAACTAAATATTTCTTATCCATACTAATATTGATTATACATAGTTTTACACAAATGAAACTTTTTCAAATTACTATTGTCCTCGACAAATATAACCTAAAAAAAAACTTTTGTCATTAAAACTTTTCTTTCCAAAAAACTTTGAAGAGAAAAAAGGAAATTTGGATTTTTTTCAAGATAATTTTTCTTTTACCATTTTTTTATGTATATATAATGTGTAAATAAGGATTCTTAAAAACTTACACATTTCGGAATTGCAGAAAAAAAAAAACTAAAAATTAATCAAGTCTATAGCCTTTAAAAACAGATCAAAAGTTTTTTGAAGCCGAAAAACATTATATCATTTATATGCTTTTGGATGAGTAGTTTTATGCTGTCAACCATAATAATATTCTAGAATGATTTGTCAAAATTTCAATGTTATTTAAATTCAAATTTATATATTTTGTTTGTGTGCAGCAAAAAAGTCCTCAAGTCCATTTTTTTGTTAATCAAATTGAAACCGACGAAAATATATTTAATATTTTGAATTCACAAAATTCACAAAATCAATAGATTGAAGTAACCTTTAGCCGTAAAGTTAACGTATTAAAATAATTCTATTGGACTTGATCACTTTTTGTGATTGTGACGATTTGTTAAAACATGATGAAGATTCACAAATGTGAAAGTTATTTAAACTATGCTAACTTTCATTGAACTTTTCGAGTGAACAGAAAATGTATGGAAATTTTCCGAGTTGGGAATTTTTGGTATTCCAGTATTCGGGGGAATAGAAATAATCAATTCAATTCGAAGGAAAACTAAAATACCAAATAAATTTCGGAGTGAACAAAAAGTTCAATTTCAACAAAATTTCAGAACATAGAATTATTAGTTATGCTATTATTGAAAATAGTTGGTAAAAGTTTATAAAAATTTAAATTAAATTAATAAGAAATCTTTAAACTTTTTAATCAAATTATTATAAACCAGTGAAACATTTAAATTTAAATTATTTTGAATAATTTCAACAAATAACTATGTTAAACATTTTGTTACAGTTGAAACTTTGAATATAAATAACCTTTTTTTTTAATTGCTAGATTATTAAAAGGTTCATGTAAGCTTATAATGCTAATACCATAATTCAATATTATGTCATATTTGGCCACATGTACATATACTTAAGATTGTAATATTTTAAAATTATTACATCAATCATTTTTGAGGTTTTAGTAAATAATAATTTAAGTGAAATAATTTTACAATACATATATATTTTCTGTATAACAAACTTATGTAAATTAATAATAATTTCTAGTACTTCTGTAGAAATTTATTTCAGTGCCTTTATATTCTTTAGCAGATATAAAATACGGATTATATTCGAAATTCATAATAACTGCGTTTCATTTAAACTAAAAAATAGTTAAAATTTAGTTTACATTCATTAAATACTAGTGGTTCTGTTAACTCAATTTGTTGTTACAAGACAACTCAGCTTGCATTGTAACAACAAATTTATTTAACAAGATTTACTTCAGTAAAGCACTCATTGTTGCCCATAGACTAATGATTCATTTCTTGTTCTGACTGGACAGTACAACTGATGATCGGTAGTCGAAAATATACTCAATATATAACATTAAAGAATTATTATGCAGTCTGCTGGGAAATGAAATTTTTCACCTTAGAGAAGACTATTGTGACAAAGTTGTGAAAAGATTGTGTAAAATTATTATGGAGAATAAAACATTAAGTAGTATTGAAAAAGTATTTCTGAAACCAAGCAAAATAATCAAGTTAATTCTGCAACACCAGTGATAAATTATATTTCAATTGAGTTGTAATAATAAGAATAATAACAAAAATTTTAAATAAATTGGATTAGTACTTACTATACATTTTTGTTCAAACGGGAAATCATAGTACATACTTCTAAGTATCGGCTATAAATGGAACACAACTATATTAATTTCAGTTTCTCCCATAACATAAATATGTCAAATAATAATTAAATATCAATATTTATATTTTAAAAGTTTATAATTATAAAAGTATAATTTATATTCTATAAATAGTAGTTTTAAAATTACGTACATCATTTACAAAGTACATAAACCTTAAAAAAACCTAAAAAATTAGTTACAATGAAAAATGAAACCTTTTAATGGAAAATCATTTTATACTTATTTATAAATAAAATTTTCTTTGTAATTTTTTCATTATTTTTTGTAAGTTTTCTATTTACGTCTACAAAAATCCTTGAATTATGTTTTTTTTTTTTAAATACGTAGGTATAACAAAATATATCTTTTATTATGATATTAATATTTGCTTAAAAATCTAATGTCATTTGCATTTTGATATTAAAAATTATTTTTTGTTTATTTTTATAAACTAAAATAACCAAGTCATAATAATACTTTTTGTTAATTACAATTTTTCTTATATATACATATTATTAAAAAATTAGTTAATTTTCATTATAAAAAGTTTTTCATTATATTATCACGAACATTTTATTTTCACATATCTCTATATTATGTGTAGTCAACTCTTAACATCTTTAAAAACTCTTTCGATATAAAATAAAATAAAAAATTTCGTACACTGATACGAAATGTTTCCCTTTTTATAATAATATGTGTCGCACTGTTAATATATCGCGATATAGATATATATATATATATAAAATGTATCACGTGCTTTAATTTTCCAATATTATTTCCTCATCTCTTTTTCTAGTAAGTTTTTGTTTTTTTTGTTGCGAATATTTTGTGTAATTTTATTCACGTTCTTATTATATTAAAATATTATTAAGTATACTTAGATTTTTCTTAACTTTTTTTTGTGTTGTTTTTTTTTTTACGGAATTCGTGTTAGTATAAAGTTTTTCCAAAATTTTCCTTTTTTTTTCGGGTAAAACTTGAAATATGATGGTATGGAGGTAAAAAAAAAACTATAATCTTGTCACGAAAAAAAATTTTTATTTGGCCCAGGGAAAATCTTTCCTGTACAAAATTAAAATATGTAGTCTTATAAGTATATGTGGTATTTTGTATACTTTGAAAAGTCTTTTTCTATCGGAAAAAAAAAATGAAAAAAGTTTTGGTTTTATTTTTTTTTAAGTCTTTAATCCATCAGAGAGAAAATAGAGAAAAAAAAATAATGTTTTGTTGTTATTAGAACGCGTGTCATGAACGTTTATTTTTAGGGAAAATTTTATTTTCAGAAAAACCAAGAAAAAAACCAAAAAAAGAAATTTATTTTAATATCATAGTAAAAACTCTTTTATATCAATTTAAGTTAATTTTTTTTTGTATGAGAATAAAATTTTGTTGTGAAAAATTATGTTGTCAAATATTAAATTTATTAGTTAGATTTATTAGTTAATATATATTTTAATAATTATTTTCATTTTAATTATAAATATTTTAAAAATTGAAAATTGTTGTAGAAAATACACAAGGACAAAATAAGAGTTTAGTAAAATTTTCTTTTTAAGAGTGTACCGTGATACTTAATTTAATACTGACGTTCAAATTAAGTTTATTGCCATACTGTATAGAGGTAAGAAATATTAAGAAAAACAGCTTTAAATCATATCGTAAAGCTCCTAGGACGATATAACATATTATATTCTTAATCGAAATATTTATAAGATTCTTTTTTTATAAAAACTTCAAATTATATTTCACCTGCAAGGGTTACTATTTTTCTACAAATTATCATTTGAAATTAATTAAAAAGTATTTCTTTTGAAATTAACCTATAAACTCTGTAAATTTCTTCAAATTTAATATGAAAATTATTAAAATTTACCAAAATTTTCATCCTTAAAACATATTCTCATTCATTTTCTTTTCTTTTATTTTATAATATGAATTTATTTCTGACAAAATTTTTCGATTTCCTTTACAGGAACAATATTTATCCTTTTTACTGAGAGAAGAAGTAAAAAGATATTTGTTAACCTAAAAAAAAAACAAGAGGAATATTAAAATAAACTAATGATCTGTGAAATTAAGACCAAAAGACATTGTCGTTTTGTTGTTTTTCTTTTCTTGTTTTTCTTTTTATTCACATTAAATGAAAAATTTTATATTACAAAGAAAATTTTCATTTCATTTTTTTTTTGTTTTCTTTTTTTTGGTTCAAACCCATAAAATTTTATTAGAAAATTATCGAATCAAGGAATAAGAAAAAGTACAAGAAAATTTATTGTAACAGAATATAATTTTCAGGTAGAATGATTTACTGGTTTCTGATGATAAAATGATTTTCTGATTGTTCGATTTCCAAGTTTTGTTTTAAATATTGTATTTTTTTTTTTTATTGATTGTAAATCAACCAAGCATAACTGGTAAAACATATTTATTAGATTCTAATACATAATATTTTTTTTATTAGTAAATTATTTGAAATTTAATGACAAAATATTTATTTAAATGGAAAAATGAATATTAAAAAAGTAAAACTAATAGAAACCAGAAATTTTCTTTACTATTTTTTAATTAAAATTTAAAAAAAATTATAAGGAGTATAGTAGATGAAGATGCTAAGTGAAATTTTTGTAAAATTTGATGATAATTTAGAAACTTTGATCACCGAACAAAAAATTGAAATTTTAATAAACAATAATTATAGAATTATTCAAAAAAGTTAATTTTTTTCTATAATTGTTAAATTTTCGTCGTTATACAAAATCTCCAATAAAATTTCTTATGAAAATTTAAATATTTCGGAATTAAAAAAAATGTGGACTTGCGTCATTTTTAAAATAAAGGGCTAATAGATCTGCAAAGCTATTAATACAAATAAATAATTAAATTTTATAATATAAATTTAAATTAAATATAAATAAAGGGTTTTGTTATAACATTATTTTATTCAGCTAGCCAGTTACATACAACTAGCAATCTTTAATCATTATAAATAAAAGTACAGATAATTTATATGAAAAGTTATTTTTGTATGTTAATTAATTTTCCTTTAAATTTTCTTTTACAAAATATATACATATTAATTAAAAGTTCAATTTGGTTATTTTTTGTTTTATATAAATCCATTTAATTACACGTACATTTTAATATTGAATTAAATTTTTAATTTCCAATTTTTTTATTTATCTGATATTCATTTTTCAAAAGTAAATTTATTGTCGTTAATACAAGAGTATTACAAAACCAAAAAAAAAAAAAAAAAAACAAGGAGAAAATTTTCCAATTTATTTTCCCAGTTCGTCATTATTTCTTTTTTTAATAGTTTTTTTTTTGTATATATTGCGCTACAAATTTTTTGATAAAATTAATTTTACTATAATATAAAAAAACATGTTATATTGTCGTCGTTATGCAAATCCATTAACAATATTTTCATTTTCAGAAAAAAACTTATATTTATATTTTTATTTTATGTTCAACAATGTTGTCTTTCTTGTTGTTTTTCATAATTTAAAAATTTCATTGATAAAATTATTATATTTTCAGTATTTTTTAGTGTTAATTCACTGCATCATGAAAAATAATATCTGTTGAAAATTTTATCTTTATTTATTAAATGACATAAAATCAGTAACAATATTTTTTTTTCACAAATATACAAAAAAAAAAAAAAAACATATTCAATATGAAGCTTGAGGATAAATAAAAATAATATTATAAAAATTATGGATAATCCACTAAGTAAACTGAATTTTACTTTTAATTTTAATGTTATTTTATTTTATGTCCTTTATTAAAGGATATATAATTATTATAATTGGAAATGTTGGAAAATTACGAAAATAGTTAAAAGGTAAAAAAATAAAATTATTTGGTCAATAAATAATTATAAATTAACCTTGTCAAAGAATTAATTGACTGCATCGGAAAAATCCTTTTTTTTTTGTTTTGTTTTATGTTGGTTCACATTAGTGCTATTGAAAATTTAGTCTTCAGGCAATGCACTGAAATGAAATGAATGTAAAATATTTTGAATTATTATATTCGTAGTAGATTTAGTTAGAATAGATTATCAAATAGGGTTGGACAAAATTAATATCCTAGATATTACTGCAGCCAGTAATTGAACGAAAAAAATATAAATCATAATTTATAGGCAAATTTTTGTGGAAATTCTAAGTTGTTTGTTGAATTCTATTTTCATAAATTGTTATTTTTATTTTGAGCATCTCTTGGTATTAAGGACTAACGAAACTATGTATATACTAAAATAATTTTATATAAAAAATTAAAATGCATATTTATTTAAATTACTTTTCCTAATTGTAGAAATTTAATCTTTATAGCTGATAGTATTAGAATCAAATGTCAGTAATTTGTCGCAATTATAAATTAAATAATAGGAACAAACTTATAATTTTTAAAGCTGCATATTTTGAGTACATATTTGTGAAATGTAGTACTCAATCCATTTTTCCCTAATATTCTGTAAAAAGTAATTAAAAATTTCTCAATTGAAGCAAACTAAAATCTTAAAATTAATGCTGAGGATATAAATAAGGTTTAAAAATCGAAACAATTAAAAGAATTAAATTGATTTATTATATTGAAAAATTTTATGACAATTTATTTCAGTAAATCCACTCATAACTGAATTAATTGAATATAAAATGAAATTAAGTTTCAACTATACAATTCAGTTAATAAGTAGTATTAAGATTAAATAATTTATTTCGAAATATTGTCATCGAAAAAGAAGAAGGATCTAAATATTTAATTTAATTAAGTTTTCCTAATAGTATTAGGAAAACTTAATTAAATACATTAAGTTTTCCTAATACTACTTTACATTAATGTAAATTATTATTTCCGGTATTAAAATCATAAATTTATTATGGACTTAGTTTAATCAAATTTTATCAAACTGAACAAGTAATTATATGAAAAAATATGTTTTAAATGTTGGAAGAAATATTTAATAACAAATTTTTAAAATCAATATGATTTTTATGATCAATTAATTTTAACAAACTCCAATAATCATCAATTCTCCTTTAGCTTATTATTTTTAATAACATAATCCAGCAGACCTTTCAATTAGAATGTAAACGAAACAATTATAAACCCCCACTGATTTGCGCATTGAACATATATTTTCAAAATTTAACATATTTTTGTACTGACTTACATAATCGAGCACTGGATATTATTTTAAAGAAAATTGTTTTGATTTTTAGCTTCATCTAATTAAATCAATAAAAAAATTCAACTTTTAAATATGTAATTAAATTTCTCGTAGTTTCTGTAATTGAATTTATGAAGGGTTTTCATTCTAATTTTTCTTTAATTTAATTTTAATCAACATCAACGTAATATGTTTTTAAATATAATGAATATAAGATAATACTGGTCTCTCAAATATGTTAATTAATATGTAGCATAACTTTAGAACTATTATTTTTAGTAATGGGAATATTTTTGTAGCTAATAAATGAATTTTAATTTTAATTTGAATTTACACCAAAGTAAACTTAATTATAATCAAATAAAATTAAAATTTTTTTATATACTTCAAAATAACTAAATTCTATATTTTTGAACCCATTTTTTTTTTTTGTAATTAAATTAGGAAATAATAAATTAACTAAATTATGGCATTGGGTTAAAAAAAAAATTAAATAAATACATAAAATTACAGGAAAAGTAAAAAAAAAAAAACTTGAAAAATAAAAAAAATTATATTAAAATATGGTTCAACGACTATTTTCATGCAAGAAATTATCCTTATTTAAGAAGAAACCAGAGAATCTTAACACCGATAGTAAATTTATTATTGTAAATTTATCTGAGATCGATCAAAGTACAATACTAAAACCAAAATTAAATATTTGTATAAAGAAAAAATATGAAGAAAAATTTGAAAAAGCTGCTAAAAAAGATAAAATCTTTACATTACATGGCGGCTATCCACAAATACGACAATTACTTATTAAACGTGGTTGGATTGAAAAATTATCACCACAATTAAAACCAAATATACAATCATTACCAAATGAAATATTATTAGGTTTAATACGTCCTGGTAATATTTATGAAACTGTTGCTATATCAAAATTAGCAAAAAATTTAACACCAAAATTTATTTGGCAATCACGTCATCATAATATTAAACCATTAGTAAGTGCATATCATAATTGTATAAATCGTTCTGATAATTTAAATTTTACAACAAAACATGGTATTAATAATTGTATTGAAAATTCATATTGGCATACAGTTAAAGGTTTATCAGAAGTTTTAGCACCACGTTTTCATTGTATATCAAATCCAGATGAATATTTAGCATTTTTACGAGATTATCGTACAACATATTGTTGTAGTTTAATTAAATTTCTTAGTGATAATAATCCAAATGATTTATTTAGTATAAATGGTGATATACCATTAAGTACTATTGAATATGCATTAAATAGAATACGTGCTGAAATTATAATACGTAAAACTACAACTGATCTAAATATATCAATAAAGAAAAATCCATTTGGTGATGAATCTAGTGATCAATTAAATTGGAATAAATTTTTTTCAAGTGTAAATTTATTAATTAAAAAAGAAGCTAAAATACGTTTATTAGATTCAAGTTTAAAAATGAATATACATTATATGTGTAAAAAATTAATTGATAATTTTAAAAAAGTTTGGCCATTATTAACATCTGAAGGTTATAATAATTTAT
This sequence comes from Empis livida, assembly GCA_963932195.1. Taxonomy (NCBI): domain Eukaryota; kingdom Metazoa; phylum Arthropoda; class Insecta; order Diptera; family Empididae; genus Empis; species Empis livida. Next base: position 16,038,589 of record OZ010649.1, read on the forward strand.
GGATATTAAAACCAGGATATTCTAGCCGTGGTCGTGGTATATATATTAAAAATAATTTTCATGAAATTATTAATTATGTAAATCGTCATCCATTAAAAAAATATATTTTACAAAAATATATTGGTAAATATTATTATATATTTAAATTAATTTTAAATTTAATTTTATATAAAATTAATGTCCTTATTTCGTTTTTTTTTTAAATTACAGAAGAACCATTACTTATTTATGATACAAAATTTGATATTCGACAACATATTTTATTAACAATTGTTAATAATCGTTTTAATATATGGCTATATAAAGATTGTTATTTACGTTTTTGTTCACAAATATATAAATTAGATAATTTAGATGAATCAATACATTTAACAAATCGTTCAATACAAAAAAAATATAAAAATTGTAAAAGAAATTCAAATTTACCAATAAATAATATGTGGTTATTAAAAGATTTTAAATTCTATTTAAAATCTATAAAAAAATCTGATATATGGATTAATAAAATTTATCCAGGTATTAAAAAAAATATTATTGGTGTTGTAATGGCTAGTATAGATGAAACAGATTTAGTTGATAATAAATTTGATTTATATGGATGTGATTTTATGTTAAATAAATTTTATGAAACAATATTAATTGAAATTAATTCATCACCAGATATGTTACCAACAACAAAAGTTACAAAAAAATTATGTTCAGCTGTATTAAATGATTTAATTAAAGTTGTTGTTGATTTACCAAATAATAAAAATGCTGATATTGGTAAATTTGAATTAATTTATAGTATTGATTTAAGGACATGGACAAAACGTAAAGGTACTAACAATAATAAATGTAATAATAATAATAATAGTAAAAATAATGTAAATATATCAGTAGTTGGTAAAACTTTAAATATTACAAAACCAAATAATGGTTTTAATATTCTACCAAGTGAATTACAAAGTTCTATTACTACAAAAACCAATAATAATAATAAAAATACTAATACTAATATACCTAGTTATTTAAAAAATTATCGAAAAAGTACAATTTGTGAAAATTAAATATGTTAATTAAATATAATATAATACAAATTATGAAAAAAAAAAATGAACCTAAGTAAATAAATCTGAACAATACATAATTTTTAAATAATATCATAACCAAGAGTTAATTCAGAGGTCATAAATAAATATATTATATAATTTTTACTAACGTATTCGAAACACAATAGTTTTAACATAGTATATTAAATTTTTTGTATAATATCTAATTAAATCATCTTTTGATGTAAAATTTTTTTTTATTAATTTCATTATGTTAGCTTTTATGTTTTGAATACTTTCGGTATAAATTAGATATGAACATGTTCTAAATAGAACATTTAAAATAAATCATAAATTGAAAATGTTTATTATCATATTTTAATAGTTTCACAGTTACCAGTAAATTGATCCTGATTAAAACAAATAAATAATATTTATATATAATTATATTTATATATATATTTTTTAACAGACTCATGTCTGATATTATAGACTCAAATCACTGTTTTCTGTAATTATTAGAATATGATTATAACAAATAAGATTTTATGAAAATTAAAAATTGAATTTTAGCTCAAAATTTATGTAAAAAAAAAAAATTATAATTTTGTTATAAATATTATATTGATTAACATTGTACACTAATGATTTACATTGCATATATTCTAATCATAATACATTTTATGTTTAATGGAGTATTTCAGAACATAATATAAAAAAAAAAAAAATGAAAAGCCATAATTTTATAAAATTTTTATTTTTCAAATAAAATTTTAAATAAATTTCTGTAAATCTGTGTTTTTTTTTCAGTGTTTATAATAATATCCTTCGAATTAAAAAAGATTTTTAACTGAAAGTCAAGTTATTTCTTCCGGGTATCACAAATTCACTTTTGTACCCAATCTAGGTTTTTCATTATTCTTATCAAAGTTCGATCTTGATTGATCTCTTGCCGTGGTCGGGTGTATGTTAATCGATTTGGTGGTAACTGTGGTTAATTGATAACTAAGGCGGATCTTGAAGTGAAAAGCTATTTGCAGAATGATCAATATGAGCTACTTTAACATTAAAAATATTTTTTCATATTCTCGGTATAGGATCTTCTTTGCGACTCTCAAAGTTCTTACTTTAAGAAAATTTTGGCAAAGAGTTGAGCGGAGTGTGTAGGATCAGAACCAGAAGCAGGATCAGAAGCAGGGTCAGAATCAAGATCAGAAACGGGTATTCTCGACAAACTCTCGATCTCAATCTCTTATCTTGAATTTTGGCAAAGAGTTGAGCGGAGCGTGTAGGATTAGGATCAGAGACGGGAATTCTCGACAAACTCTCGACCTCAGTCATTTTTCTTGAATAAAGATTTTGATTATTTTCAATAAAATAAAATGGATCTACAAAATGGACACTTAAAATCATCTTTAAATATCAAAATATTTTTAAACTCTTTCAAAAATCCATAATATTTACAACGCTATTGGTATTGCTTTAACAAGTTAAGGATCTTTCTTTGTTTTTCTTGGAAATTACTACATAAGCTATATTAGCATCTATTATTTCAATCTAATTAACATCTAATTAAGATCTTCAAAATTTAAAATATCATGTTTTGTTTCAATTTGTGGTAAAATATCGAAAAAAATTATAACACTTTGATTTTAAAATTCGAAATCAACGTAAACAGTCACATCTTACTTTTAATTTTTTTAAAAATTTATCTTATATTCTTTTGCTGACTAATGGTTATGATTTTATTTGCTGGTTTTATTCTTAAACAATGTTCTTTTTAATATCATTTAAAGTTAAAAATATACTATTTAAATATGACATTAATCAATTTTTATAATTAATATTTAAATAAACCGAAGTATACATAACTGACATAATTACATAAAATTATAAAAATTTCAAATTTCAAAAATATTTTTTCAACAAATACAAAAAAAAAAAATAGAAAATTATGGTGATTAGTTAAAAATGGTTAGAAAACTAGTCAAAAAATGTAAATTCAAAAATATGTTTATATAACCTTAACTATCATCAGAAACCCTCTCCTCCACACCAAAAAAAAAAAAATTAAATAAAAAAAACTAGAACAAAAAAATAGAATAAAAAAAAAAATAAAAATGAAAAATTCATTTGAAACAAATGATCAAGAATATTCAAGAAATAGTTCTTCATCATCTTCATCAGCTGGTGATCTTGCTAAATACGAAAGTATTAGAACATCATTATTAACAAGTACACCTAAAGAATCATCATTAGAAGAATTAAAACTTCGTGTAGAAAAAGCTGCAGAAAAGGGTAAAATTTTCACTATTTATGAAGGTTTCCCAGAAATACGTCATGAATTAGTTAAACGTGGTTGGATTGAAAAATGTGCACCACCATTTAGAGATAATGTTCATTCATTACCAGATGAAATAATACATGGACTACGAAGACGTGGTAATATATATGAAACTGTAGCTCTATCAAAAATTGCAGCAAGATTTACTGCAAACTTTATTTGGCAACCAAATTCTGATAATTTAAAACCAAATGAACGTTTAAAACCATATCGAAATGGTATTCAACGATCTAGTGATTTAAATTTTACAACAAAACTAGGTTTAATTAATTGTATTGATAATTCATATTGGCATACAGGTGTAAGTATGTCAGATATACGTACACCACGTCATTATCGTATATTAACTTCCGAAGAACATTTAGATTTTTTACGTGTATATCGATCATCATATTGTTGTAGTTTATTAAAATTTATAATTGATACTAATCCAGTGGAAATATTTAGTAAAAATGGTGACTTACGAATAAATACAATTGAATTTGCAATAGATAGAATACGTCAAGAAATTGCATTACATGCAGTAAGTGATATTAATACATCATCAGAAAAAAATCCATTTGGTGATCAATATAAAAATGAATCAGAGTGGACAATGTTTTTTTCAAGTGTAAATATGTTATTAGAAAAAGTAATTAAAATAAAAGTATTAAGTTCAGATATTGAAAATAAATTACGTACAACATGCCGTGAACTAATTGATAAATGTAAAAAATTTTGGCCATTAATATTATCAGAAGGTTATAATAATTTATGGATATTAAAACCAGGTTCATCTAGTCGTGGTAGAGGTATATGCATTAAAAATAAATTTCATGATATTATTAACTATGTAAATCGACGACCAGTATTACAATATATTGTACAAAAATATATAGGTAAACATTTTTTAGTTTTTTTTTTTCAGAGAGCCAAACCGAAATATTTGTCGTTCCGGTTTTCAGTTACGGTTCTAATATTTTATTTGTCTTTTCGGTTCGGTTCAGTTGAGTATTTTTTCCGTTCCAGCTACAATTTTGTTTCAAAATAAAATCCGGTTTTAGCTTTTACAATTGTTAAAACCGTATAAATAAATTTGTATAAAACTATTACTAGTTATCTAATGAAGGCTTTTATGATGTGAAAATGTTGTTCTGAATATAATTTAGCACGGAAATCGTTAAGAAAAAAATGATATAAATGCAAAAAAAATAATCGTTTACGAAACCGCATACAGATATATTTTTTATGGTTTACCAGAACAGTTTATATTTTTTCGGTTTCTTCATTTTTTTCTGTTACATTGGTTTAGTTCCGGTTTTCGATTAAAAAAAACCGATTTTTTACGGGTTGCTTTTTTACGGTTTTGGGCTGTGTTTTTGTTTGACTCTTTAGTGTTTTTTTTTTTAAATTTAAAATAAAAATAGAAATTATATTTAAAAATAAAATCGTTATTCATATTTTTGCAGAACAACCATTACTTATCTATAAAACAAAATTTGATATAAGACTACATATTTTATTAACAATTATCAATGATCGTTTTAATATATGGATATATAAAGATTGTTATTTACGTTTTTGTTCATATGAATATGATTTAAATAATTTAGCTGAATCAATACATTTAACAAATCGTTCTGTACAAGAAAAATATAGAAATGGTCCAAGAAATCCATTATTACCAGAATGTAATATGTGGTCATTAAAAGATTTTATAATATATTTAAAATCAATTAAAAAAGGTGATATATGGTCTAATAAAATATTTCCATGTATGAAAAAAAATATTATTGCTATTGTAATGGCTAGTTTAGAAGAAACTGATTTTATTGAAAATACATTTGATATATATGGTTGTGATTTTATGATTGATCAATATTTTGAACCAATATTAATTGAAATTAATTCATCACCATCATTAACACGTTCAACAATTGTAACAGCTAAAATATGTCCAGCTGTATTAAAAGATATAATTAAAGTTGTTGTTGATTGGTCAAATAATTCAAATGCTAATACTGGTAATTTTGAATTAATATTAAGTTTTGATTTTCAATCTGAATTATATTATTTGGAATATAATAAAGAATTTGATGTTATTGGTAGAAGTGTTAAAAGTATAACAACAACAAAATCAAAATATTCAACAAAACCAATTGATAATGATATTCTAGATGTTCCTGTACCATATTATTTAAAAAATTATCGAAAAAAAACAAATCCTGAATAAAATTATGTAATAAATTTTTAAAAGTATAACAGTTTTACTGGTGAATATATGAAGAATTTCTTGAAAATTTTTAATATACCATATAATTAATATATATTCTAAATGTTAATAGTGAGAAAAAAAAAATCAATTGAATAGTGAGAAATAAAATATTATACATAATTATTAACTTGTATCGTACTAATAAATTATAAAATTTATTTTTATAACATATTTAGTTAGTATGGTGTTAATAATTATGCATACTATTTTATTTTTCACTATAAATTGAATTTTTTTTTTGGTTTGTTATAGATAAGTTTCATTTAATTTTATTTTTTTACATAAATATATTTTTTCAAATTTAAATAAAATTAAAATATCAGCAATACCATAGTGTATAGTTTTGTTCTACTTTCATTATTATTGATGAAGTTTTGTCCTTATATTCTATAATTATATTACAACAAAACACCATTTTTATTTATTACAGATTTTTAGCCCTGATTTTATACCAAAAAAAAAATCTTAGTCCTTAAAAAAATTGAAATAATTTTATGTATTTTATAATAATTTCTATAAATTTTTTTTTAACGATGAGCTTTTTTTAAAAATAGAATTTTATATTTTAAAACTTTTTTGATTTATTTTGCAACAATTTTTATTTTTGATTTAATACAATTTTCCTCATTTAAATATAAATATTTATATTTAATTTCTGTTGACTATGGGCTATAAATTTATTCAAAAATATAGAAAAATGTTGTAAAATTTTTTTTTAATATTTATTATAATTTTTTATAAAATATGAAAATTGTATTGCAGCACAATGTCTTGCGTTATATATTTGGTCCTATCTTTAAAAAAAAATATTAGTATCCTTAATATAATGTGGTTATTACTTTTCTAGGACACTTTTCTAGGTGAGAAAAAATAAAAAAAATATTTATAAAATTAAAATTATTTCGTGTGTCTGTTTGTCTGTCTATAAATTATTTAATATTTAGTTTTTTAATTTTCTTTTTAAATTTTTTTTTTAATTTTGTTATTAAATGGGGTCAACGAAGAACTATATAATTATTTTTGCTCTGGAAATTTTTAATGATTATCAAAGGAACATGATGAAAAATTAAGGATTTTCTTGTAGGTGGCGTTAATTGCGATGCAATTATTCGTTTTTTTCCTTAAAAAAATTAAATTAATATATGCGAAACTTAATTAAAATATATTTATATTATAAGGTTTTTAAATTTAATATATTTCATAAAATAAATGTATCTGGAATTTAGCATAAATCATTGTATTATTTATTACACCAGTTTTCGTATTTTCAAATTTAGTTTAATTTAGATTTTTGTAATATTTTCTTAAATATTGAATTATAAAATAATAAATTAATTAGAAATATTTCTAAATTTATATAATGCAGTTGAAGAGATTAATATATATTTAAAAATCTGTAAAATAAAAATTATTTTAAAAATAATGAAATGTTTTTAAAAAAGTGGACTTAATTAATTAAAAAACAAACATACAACTTAAAATACTCAAAAAACAGTCTTTAAATATGAAACTATTGTTAAGTAGTTCTGCTATCAGAAATATACTATTTTTTATGTTTCGTTAAAGATATGGAAAACTATAAATAATTTTTTTTTATGTACATTTATATTACATAAAAGCAGGAAATAAGTTTTTTGAATTTTTATATAAATTGCAGCATTAAATATTTTCTATTTAAATTCATATTGTAATGTAGTTTTTTATATATACCACGAAATGCAGTATTTTCTCTACAAATAAAATATTTCAGATTTAAATGTTAGTTTTATATTTAATATTAATTAATTTTATAAATTTTATAAAGGACTGAAATGTAGACCAAAAGAATTACATTTTCGAAGAAACTATCTGGAATTATGATAGTATTCACGAAATCCAATGTTGTAGTATAAAGTCAGTTTTTCATAAAGAATACGGGTTTTATAAATTAAATCACGGTTTTTCTGTAATTGGGGAAACAAATCCAACTAATATGTACCTTGAAGTCATTATTTCAAATAAACTTAATTTTTAAACTGTTACTTCAACTTAGTTACTTAATGACAAAATCATTCCATAACTCGGAATTTATAGCAAATTTGATTTTATGACACATTTATATAAAATTCTTAGGACTTTATAACTTAACCCTTCAGTGCGCAGACAAGCAAATATTCATCAAACCGAAAAAAGTTTAATAGTTTCAAAGTTGAAATTTATTTACATTTTTTTATTATTGGGTTGTATTTAGCATCCATTTAGTTTAAAAAACATTTACAGTTTCAATTTGGTAGAGTGTAAGATTTGCGTTAAATTTTCGGTTGTTTTTTTTAAATGTTTTTTTAGCTGGTTTTGGTGATAATTTGCAATTTTTAGAAAAGTTTTAATAATATTTTAAATTAAAAAAATTTCTTGTACACTAGAATTAGAGGGTTAAATAGTAAAATTAACACTATATTTCAATTAAATAAAAAATGAAATTTTAAAAATAAAATTTTCTGAAATTGACAATTTCGTCATGTAATTTAATTATAGATTTAGACCATATTTCATCATCCCGGTAAAAAGTTAAATATCACAACCTGTCAGTTGGAATAATATTTCTAATTCATTAAAATAAATATTTTGTAAAGAATTACTCTTTATTAGTATAGTTTTAAAAACTGAAAATCATTTTAATATTAATAAATTAAAAACTTTATATGTATAGTTTTTCATAATCAAAAAATCAATTAACAAAATCAATTAATAAAATTTATACATTATTTCCTCAATAAATTAAATGAAATTCTGAAAACCAAAAATTAATAATCTAAATTTTCTAATATATATTAAAACATAATCCGAAAAATTAAAAAAAAAAACTATGGAAAACAACTAAATAAGAACATAAATTTTCCACCAAAAAGAAACTATTTTCAATTTTTATAATAAATTCTACAAATAAAATGATGATCTGAAAATCAAAAATCATTTTTATTTTTAATCCAATTTCATTTCACTGTTAAAATATCATTTTCACTTCCCACAGGCTGTGATGATGATGATATTAGATATCATTATCAATAATGGAAAATTCATTATTTAAGAAAATCAATGAAAATATTTCAGTTTTTTCTTTCTTTTTCTATGGTTTATTTCGTAACAAAATATTAAAAAAAAAAAATATTGATTATATTTTCTTGTTCGCGTGGTTAGTTATCAGAAAAAAAAGAAGCTTTTTATTTCAAACCATGTAGCCTACCATCATCGTTATCATCAGAATTATACAATTTTCACTCACACAATTTTTTTTTTTTTTTGAATTGCCTGAAAGCATATATATTTGTGCTAGTTATAATATTATTAAACAAAAAAAACCCTCGCTGTTGGATCCTTTAAGCAAACTAACTGAATACAATAAATCAATCTATAAAATATATATCTTTTCATCAGGATATATTGATGATAATTTTAAAATGATTTTTGAAATTTTCTCATATTTTTACTATTTATTAATATTTCTGCTGTGTTTTTTTTTTTATTTTGCACGTTCAAATTTTTACCATTTTCATATTTCCTTTTATTTTTTTTATTATTATTTCGTTTGTGTGATTCTTTATTTCTCCCATGAGACATAATTTTAACGAAAAATTTCAAATTCTATTTTCCGAATATTTTCATTTTTTTAAAAATTATATTTATTTATAATACATAAATTTTTATATAATATGGAAAATATATAGGATTTCATTAATAATACATATACATACATATATGTATATATAAATTTTGTGGTATATCAGGAAAATATGATTTATGAATGCAATTAGATGAAAATGGTATTATTTTTTCCTTTGTGAATGTAGCTATAGGAAAAAATATAAATTTATTGGTAAATTTTTTTCATCATTTTTTTGTTAATTTAAGGTAAAAATAGAATTTCGTTTAAAATATAAAAATGATAAAGTGTAAAGTGAAAGATTCATTTCTTAAAAATGAAACATAAAATAATTAAATAATTTAAATATGTTTAATAAAATTAATTTCTTCTTCTTTAGTAAAATAAAATAATTTAAATACTGAAATTACAATAAACGTTTTCATATCGCACTCTATTTGTGTTTATTTTTTTCGAAACTAGCAGTGTCACAAACAATCAGTGCTGTCACGTAAATTTTTTATTTTGAAATATGTTTTTTTTATAATTAAATAAGAATATTTTTTATTTGGAATTGTATCATTTTTGAAACAATTTCGCAAGTTTATCCAAATTCTAGGTTAAAAATGTTACAAAAATTAAAATCTGCTAATAATCTGGCAAAAGTTTCTGTTTTTTTTCTGTAAAAACGTTCCTGTTTTTTTTTGTAAATATATTTATCTGTTTTAATGATAAAAATTGATAAAGAATCTGTCAAAAACAGATAAATCTGTTAATCTGTCAGGACTGTTCACAATAAAATTTTTAGTTTTGAAAGCAATTCAAAAAGGAATGCTTCCAAGTCTTGTGAATACAAAAAAATTTACTATATGCTTGTCTGGCAGTTTATTTACTGCGCCCAGATTCATTAATTTCTCGTCCTGCAAATTAATAGTACAGTTTTGTATAATATAAATTATAATGATATATCTGGATTTCGTGACTCAGCCTGAGAGTAGCAATTTAAAAAGATTTTTTTTTAAATTAATATACTTTTAAGTTTTCCCTGCAAAATGTGATATATTTACAATTTGAGTTTGTGTTTTTTCGTCACAAATATGTACCTATTATTAAACCAAGCCTCCAGTTAATATTTGTGTTTTGACAAATGAATCAATTATGTAAAAGATACTACCAATTAAAATTCCATTGTGCAGATGTAATTTACATTATTTACAGGAGTCTGCAAGTAAACATATTAGATATTAGAAAATATGATTAGCTATGTAAAATAAAAAAATGGATTTAATGTAATTAAAGTATATTCTGATTTCATTGTGCCACACAAATCTACGCAAATACTCTAGAAAACGGTCAGTATTACTATTTAAAAATATAACCTCTAAATTTAAAGGAATAACCTCTAAATTCATTCCAAATTATTATATCCTTTTTTTGCAGAATGTGCATTTTTTTTTTGTTATACATATATTTTAAAAGTTATATAATGTATAAGTCTTTCTCATTTACCTTACGGATATTTATCATATTTTATTCAAGTCTATGGTATTCAGCTATTTTTGTTTAGTTGATATGAACGGTGGTGGTTTGTAATTTTCATAAGTTTATTTTAAAAAAATATGATAGGAAAATGAAAAAAAAACTTAAGGATTTAAGAATTTTAGTAAATAAAGGATTTATTCATAATTTATATAATTATTTTTTTTTTTTTTTTGGTATGGTTTTAAATTATTTGGAATTATTTATAATGTAATGGGTACAGCCCAGCAAAATTATTAAAAATTTAAATTACTTTTGATACTAAGCTCTTTTCAAATTAATATTACTTTCAGAAATAGTGAATAGTTATCCAGGATTTTGCAATGTAAAGCAATATAAGACAACAAGCCTTGAATACCACAAAAAATAGACTACAAGTTTTATTTTCGTAATATTCCACTAAGTATTTAATTTTAGTATCCACAGAATGAATTATTATTATATTTATAAACGGAAATACCATTTTTTAATGGTCTATCTATCACATTTTAAGTAAAAGTTTAGGAAATTTTTTTGTAGAAAATGGAATTCTTTAAACTTTAAAGTTTTTTAATAAATCTTTCTCTAGTATTTAAGTAACTTTTAATGTGTACAGACCAAATGTCAGACATAGATATCTACTATGCACTAAAACGTTTAAACGTTTTGATAATGAAAATTTATTTAAAACTACTACATATTTTGTTTAATGAGATCTTAAATATATACTTTATTCTAATAAAATTCAACAATTATACACTTCTCATTACTTTCAACAACAACAAAAAAAATTGTAATAGTTGACATTTAAAATATCATATGCATTATAGTACAAAAAAAAAAGTTTCTCATAAAATTACCAGGAAATTTTCTACAATTGCATGTCACAAGTTTAGAAAAAGATGAGAAAATTATTTCAATTTTAAACTTGGCTGAACAATGTCCTTATACCATTTTTTTTGTAGTATTTTTTTTTTTGTAGTATTTTTTAGATCGTTATGTTTTGCTATAAATTCTTTACTATCGCCATTGTATACGAGTATATAACAAGTCTGTATTTTTATTACATAGTTGATGCTATTTTTGTTGTTGTTATGCTTGCTTGTTAGATAGTACAATCATCTCGTCACAGGGTTTTTTTTTTGTATACTCACATTTGACTTGTCAGCAATTTTTTAACAACTTCAGAATATTTCGTTTTTTTTTTCCAGAATTATTATTATTATGTCGCTAGGTAATATAATTTTTTTTTAATGAATTTTGGTTGAAAAAAGAAAAGTTGTACCTAATATTTTTTTTTTTAAGGATTAAAGGGAGAGCATATTTATGTTGTTTATGTTTCTTTTTCATAAAAGGAGCAAGTTAACTGATTTTTATGTTTTATGAAAAAATAGTTCATGTAAAGTTGAAATTTATTTTGTTTGAAGGATATATTTGTGTTGTGTTTTTTTTTTGGGGGAAATTCGTCTGGTTTTTACTTGGTATTTTTAATTGGAAAGTTATTTTTATTTTAATTCCACCAACGAATATCTACTTTAATTATGCAATGGTTAGAATAGAAAAATCTAAAAAAAGATAAAATGATATTACGAATATAAAAAGTTGGGCGAAAAAATATTAATTTTATTAAATTTTTTTTTTTTTTAAACTATATTTAAGAAAATTTGAAAATAATTAGAAGAATTTTACTAGAGTAATTTGTAAGTTTTGACAACAAAATCTTATGTAAAATTTCTAATTTAAATATATTATTATAGCCAACTAGTAGATAGATAGATTACACTGTTGTTTAAAGTTGCCGCTCAATAATCACCGCGGCGACATTGAGCTGGTATAATTTATTGTAATAGTAAAAATAACTTGGTTTTATTTATCGATAGCCTTAGGCTTAGTCCTTGAAATCGATATCTGGTATTACTAGGTCAAAATTGCAAATTAATTTTTCGAAATTCACTGATCATTTCATAGTGCCCTGTATTCGTATGTGATATTCTGGGCGGTTTCGCTTATGAGAAATCATGTAAGGGTTCAAATCTAATTTGTTTTCAGATGAAGTGTTTTGTTAATAGAAAGAAGGGATAAAAAATTTGGCATATTGTAAACTGCGATTGAATTCCAGTGGTTAAGGTATTCTGTATTTATTCAGTCGTTATCCATTGTATTTACCCAGTCTTTTTTCTTTGCCGGGCTCAACGAGATATCATAAAAAGATAGGGTAACATGAAATGGCTAACAATTTTTATGGACAATTAGTAAGTTAATTTTGGTATTTCTGAAAAAACCAAAATTAAGTTACTAATTAATTTTGGTAAATCTCAAAATTTTAAAATTACTTGTTATGGCTTAGAAAAAGCATATCCAAAATAAAGATTTATAGGTCGACATAGCAATTTAATTTTTCGAAATCCTCAGATTATTTCATAGCTACCTTTAGAGCTCGTTTGCATTTGATTTGACGATTTACAATCATATCGTCAAAATTGGTTTATTAGCTCTTAAAAACTGAAGCTAATAAAAATAATTTCTAATACATAAATACATATTACATATTATAATATTCAATTTTTCTTAATATACATTTTTTTTAAAGGAAATATTGACTTGTATAGCTATGGTTGGTAGACATTTAATATATATAGCTCTGCATCCTTTACATCTACTCAAAATTCTGAAATGTTCATGCAATTTAAAAAATTTTGAAAACTTTTTCCTCAAAGCATATATACTTAATAATACTTTATTTTACTTGTTGGCAGATTGAGTCTTTCGCTCCAGGACTTATACACTTTTTTTACTTCAAGTGTACATATTATATGTATTTCTTCATAAATAATAATACAAAAAAAAAACATTTTCTTAGTGTAATTTAATATTATAACTTTTTGAAAATAAGTAAAATTGTTGCATATTATATTGAAGAAAATCTACTCTAATTTAAACAATTTAAAAGATCTTATAACTTTTAAATCTATCATGTGTTATTATGAATTTGGTTTTTTTTTTTTGTCTAGAAAATGATTTCATAAATTTTGATATTTAAATAAAAATATTTTAGAATTATTTTAAATAGAATATATTTTGAATTCAAAAAGTTTAATATTTCGAACGTGTAAATTTAATTTCTATGTGATTTTTAACATGGCCAAAAATATATTGTATGGAAATTTATTTATAATTACTTTAATTAATTTATCTGTTTTCTGATGTAATCAAATTTATGAAGATATTTACTTTTAAAACTTTTGATACCTTAAACTTTTACTTTTACCAAAATAATTAAGTCTACATCAAAATTATTTTGAATATTAAATTTTTTTTTTTTCTGCAGGCTTTTAAAATTTATATTTTATGCTTAATTGTTTTTTTTTTTTATGTAAGTACATATAGATTTATTCAGCACAATTTTACATGAGAGAAAAAGCATATGTGTTTTTTTACCTAAACTTTGATTCTAAACTTGTACGTACATAATATAAATGAAATTTTCCAAAAAAAAAATATATTTTCAGTAAATATAAAATTAGCCTTAAAGCAATCTGAAGAGGTGTAAAACTTAGATTTTTTCACACTATAAAAATTTTTGGAAACATTTTTCAAATAAATTTTTTTTTTCAACTATGAAAATCGGTTATATGTTATTACTTAAAAAAAAAAAACTTTTTGGAAACTTCTAAATAATCTTTTGAAAAAAGATATCTTTATTATAGAATTAATACACAAAAGTTTTTCAAAAGTTTATTGAAGTATGTAATAAAATTGTTGATCAATTTTGATACACAACAACTTAATTAGATTGTAATTTTTTTTTTATGTTTTTCGATTTTATTAAACAATATAATTATATTCTATATTTTCATATATTTTTTTTAGAAGAAATTGAATTTTATTTTGAAAATAAATTAAATTTACTTTATACGCAGCATTTATAAAATAGATTTATAAGAAAATTCCCATATCAATAATAATTGCAATAAAATAAGGTACTAAATTATTCTAATTATTCTATTTTACATTGCTAAAACCCAGTGATTAATACGTTGGTGAGTATAAAATTACTGATCATTTAGCAAAATATTTACTTTATGATTATTAACACAACATGACCCTCTATCAACAATAGTTTACAATTTTTACCTTAAATTTAAATTAATATTTTTATCATTATATATTTTTTATTCTCCACTGGGGAGCATAGGACCTCAAGCGCAAATTTACTTGTACTTGAAGTTTGTTAACATTTTTGTATTGCAATTTGAACCTATTAATTTTTTATATGAATTCCGGAAAATAAATTTCTTTAAAAATTATATTTTAATACAAAATTTTTAACTGGTACTTATTTAAAGCTTATACCAACATTGATATCTCGGGCTGGAAGTGAATAATGTAACTACTTCACAACAGTTTAGTGTACTACCTCTAAACCTCCGGTCACAAACACGTATATTTATAATTATAGTAAATATTACTTGGTATGAAAAATTTAGAAAACAATTTTGAAAACTTCAAATTAACGCGACTATCTAAGTAATTGATTACATTAAATCGCCTATTCATACCCGCATAACCAATAAAAAAAATGGCTGTAAAAAATATAAATCTTTACAAAACTGACTTGGAACCAAATGGTTTTTTTTTTGTTCATGTTTAACTACAATTAATCTGTTGTTCACAAAATTGCAATAAAAAATACCACACATATTATATCATTTATCCTGAAAATATTAAATTCTTAAAATACACTGTGCTAGAAACACACATATATCCATTCACAATACAGCAAATAAAAACTAAAATCCCAGATGGAATTTATTACCCGCATCTATCACCAGGTACAACAAAAAGTACATTTATACCAACAAAAAAAAATCACATTTAAATTCTAATTTAACATTTCTGGTTTTCATCTTGAATTGCCATGGGTTTCCTGTTCATGATGCCAAATATAAAAAATAAATAAAGTGAAATAAAAAAAACTGAATGAAAACATTTTCCTTCTAGCAAAAAAAAAACTGGCAAAGTTTGTACCGGGATCTGAAAGGCATTTTTACAACAAGGAACACAGAAAATAAAAAAAAAATACTGGCAAATATAACTTCCGTGACAAATGATTGCTGCTTGATAACAATTTATGGCAAATAAATATTAAAAAAAAATATGTTTTTAGATTTAAATTTTAAAACAGGGTGTTTTGTTTAAAATTAATGCTGACTATAATTATGTATACTTATTTGGTAGTCTGTGAATAACAATTGTTGTGTGGCAGTCAACCCTATTTGGTAGTAAAAAATTAGAAAAATGAAATTTGTTCAAAGACAATTTTTTTATTCGATATGTCAGTAGCGAGGCAAACCCAAAATATCGGCTGTTGATAGTAATCAGATTTAAATCCTGATATTGGTCCTAATAGGATCTTTGTTACCTAAATTACAATCCATGATTAATTTTTGCATGTAGTTTTATTTGTTAATGTAAATGGAAAAAAAAATTTTCCTTATTCCACAGTACCTAAATTAAAATCTTTTTTTAATTTTTTTTATATCCTTTTCCCGCGAATCTAAAGCTCCGTTCAGTTTCGTAAATTACATTTAATTATTTAAGATCCAGAATCTAAGCAGATTTTAATCTTTACACAAATTTTAATTACTAATTCAAATTTAATTAATTTTTATTCAATTTTAGGTTTACAATATAAACAATAATTTTGAAATTTATCATTAAGCTAGCGAACAAATTATTCTGGTTTAATCGACTTATTCACTAATTGTGGTTCATCATTAATCAACTTTATAAATAATTACTAATCCAGAAGTTGCTTAACTAATTGTAAACAAATTTAGTTAAACATCCAACTTACTAGTAAAGTAATTTTTATATGTTTTTTCTAATAGGTTTCAACAATTCTTTTACACCAATAATTAATTTTCTTCAACTATTTAAAAAGTACTAAGTTGAAAAAGTTTTTCACTTTAACTTTACTCATTTAATTTTCAACTTTTTGATATAACTATTAAGGGCCAAAGAGACTATGTCACTGTTGCTATGGTCTGTCGTTAAGTACCTACCCAATGATCCCGTGAAAAATCCAGAGACAAATGCCACAATAACCCAAAATTTTTATTCTATAGTAGTGGCCTTCAATTTAAATTTAATTAATTTTTAATCAATTTTAGGTTTTTGAACCGGTGATGCTAACTATCGAAATATCAACGACTGCGACGGCCGACATCATTGTGATTTATGTTAAATTTTTGAAAAATTAGCAAATTTTCGAAAACAGTCAACTCAACAGTTAATAGAAACGAATATAGAATAAGTGTTAAGAATTTCGATCGTTACATTTTTAAATAATTGTAAACAAATTTAGTCAAATACCCAACTTACTTGTTTCTCTGATCCTTTAATTATCAAAAAAACTGAAATTAATTTCCATTTATGAATCACTCTGTTTTTAATATTAATTTACTTTCATTTTTTTTCCTTTTCATTTTGTTTCCTTTTATAATTTTTTTTAATAAATTTTGTTCAAAATGAAATCAGTAAAAATGAAATCAGTATATTCGTCCTTAATTCCTTTAACCAAAATAATAAAAAAAATTTCTAAAATCAAAGAATAAAATATTACAAACCCCTATAACATAAAAATTGTTCTTATTTACCTTTCTAAACCAACAACATGGTAAATGAAATTTTACTTTTTATTTTGCTACTACTTTTTGTGATATTTTCTATTATCCGTTTTCCGTTTTTTTTTTGTTAACTTTTTAACATTTTCGCGAAAAAATCAAAAATGAACAATACGTAAACATACAAAATAAAAAAAATATTGTATATAATGTAAAATCCTTGGGGATACGGAAAAATTGTTGGCCGAATCATATTTATCATCATGGATTCATTTTCATGAAATCCGCTAAAAAAAATGAAAAAATATTTAAGTTTTATTTATTTATTGTGGAAAAGGGGCAAAAAAATAAAAATAAAATTACAAATATTTTTAAGATGAAAATTGCCAAAACGTAAGAAAATCATTAAAAAGAATCTGGTCGAAAAAGGGTGTTCGTTTGGAATTTTCTTCTTTTTTTTTTTACTTTGGAATAGATCACGTTTTGTATGCTTTTTGGTTAAATAAAAGTTGGTTTTTTTTTGGCATTTCTCTTTTAAAGGTACGTGTACAAGAATATCAATTTATTTTATATTTTTTTCGTATCTAATAAGGCAAATTTTCTTTAAGTGATTTTCATTTTTCAAAAAGAATATTTTCAAATGCAGAGCAGAAAAAAAGGTTCTAGTTAGGTTTTTTTTTGAAAAATTTGTGAAAGAAAGTTGGTATTTTTATTGATTGATTGAGTAGGTGTTTATTGGAATACAAAATTTTATAAAAAGTTTTTGTTTTTACAATATTAATTATATAATAATTTTGAAATATTGATTGGGTGTTGAATTTAAAGATTATTTAATATTATAAATCAGTAAGAAGTATTTTTCAAAATAGAAAGAAATTTTTATTATAGCAAAATTGAAGTTGAAGGATCTTTAGAGAAATATGAGTATTAGTTTTGAGAAATAGCCAACGAAAAAATTAGCTATAACCACAAAATTAGCTATAACCACAAAATTTAAAGATTTTTTAATAAAATATCAAAATGATAATAACATGTCAATTTCATTTCACTGCTTTAGCATATAATAATATAATTTTAATTTGTTTTTTCTATACCAAAATTTATTTCAAAACTTATTTATTACAATAATAATTTCAACATTTCGTCATCTTCTTCTTCAGGAGACTGTTCCAGATTGTTGCTTGCTTCTTCTTCTTGTTTTTTAGCCGCTAACTCCGCTTTCTTCTTTAAATATTTTTCAATACGTTTAATCCTTTCTTGCAATTTTCTCTTGAAAACCATCTCTCGTGCCAAAATATTCGCTACATTTTGAGGGCACTTGCCATTACTATCCAAACAGCTATAAATTGTTTTATTAAGTAACTTATTAGTCAAATAGATTTTATCTGCAGATAATCGAACAATGTGTAAGCGGCTACGTCGTAATTGCTTGCGATATGTATATAATGCATATGGAATTGTGGACCTGCTTAATTGTTCGTTGACTGCTTTGAAGTCGACATGTGTTTTTTTATTTACTTTTACTGGTTCCGGTAATGCAGGTGAGTCTGTGGTTCTTTGTGATATATTGGTACCCTGATGAAAATCAACTTTACAATTTTTATCGGCAAATTTTTTATCTAGGTGTTGTTGAATTTTCATACTGACGTTAGTATATCTAGATTTGGACAACATTTTTTGGCTGAATACTGATTATAAATTCAAATAACGATGAGTAGGACAATGATTAAAATAATGACCGTTCTAGATGAATATTTTAAACAATCTGTTAATAATTATCCATTTTCCATGTGTATTTATAGTTGATCGCTTTTACCCACTCACCCCACCAAATTTTTTATTGGTAATTAAAGAAGTTTATTATTATCTTCATTACCTGATAGTATTATTTTGGGTGGTGGCATCAATTTTTATTTATTGTATAAGAGAACAAATTATGGAACAGTGAGCAAGAATTTGGTAAATATGTGTTTTTATTGTCAGGTAAAAGGATTAATAAGTAATACTAAATACAAACACGAAAACCGTTGGGTTAGAAATCAAAATATCTTAAAAAGAATTAATACCTCTTTATTAAACAATCACCTTAATAATATAAATTTTAACTCTTTAATTACCTAGAACAATTTTACCTCTTTCATTCGGAAAATGCCATAAAAATATTCGGTAAAAGGGTTTATCGTAATAAAGAAGTATCGCAGAAGAAAAATATGTCAAACGGTTTATTTTTATTGTTCACACGTACTCAAAACCCTTGTTATCCGTCAAACGGATAACAAGGGTTTTGAATACTTGTGAACAATAATAATTATAATTACCTGTTAATAACAATTATAAAGTCTTTAATTACCTAGAACCTATTATTACGGATTATATCCTATTTATAAAACTATTAGGTAAAAGATAAAAATATTATGTAAAATCATAACAAATAAGTACCACTTTAATTTCCCAAAAACGATTCCATAAATAAGATTGACTGCGCCACCCCACATAACGCCGCCAGGTAGTGGCCAAAACTTTAAGTTTGCTAAAAATAGTGGAGGGGATAAAATGATCAATTATATAAACAATTATGTTAATAGATAATTACGAAAATTTGGAGTGTGGGTGAAAGTTGATAACTATAATAATGGAAAATTACGAACAGATCGTTTAAAATATTCATAAAGAACGGACTTTACTCTATTTGACTTACTCATCGTTATTTTAACTTTTAATCAGTATACAAACGTAAAATGCTGTCCAAATCTAGATATACTAATTCCAGCATGAGAATTCAACGACATCAAGATGCAAAATTTGCCAATAAAAATTGCAAAGTTGATTTCCGTCAGAGTAATATTAAAACACCAACAATGACACAATCACCAGCATCAGCAGAACCAGCAAAAGTAAATAAGAAAACAAACGTTAACAAGAGCTTTAGAGCAATCAGCGAAGAATTAAGTAGGTCGACGATTCCATATGCATTATACACATATCGCAAAGAATTACGGCGTCGTCGCTTACACATTATTCAATTATCTGAAGATAAAGTCCATTTAACTAATAACTTAGTTACTAAAACAATTTATGGCTATTTGGATAGTGATGGTAAGTGCCCTCAAAAGGTAGCAAATATTTTGGCAAGAGAGATGGTTTACAAGAGCAAATTAGAAAACAGGATTAAACTTATTGAAAAATATTTAAAGCGGAAAGCTGAACTGAAGTATAAAGCATCTAAAAAACATGAAGAAGTTAAAACACCAGAAGATCGTCACAATCCCCAACAGTCTTCTGAAGATGAAGAAGACGAAATGTTGAAATTATTATTGTAAAACATATTGTTTGTAAATAAATTTTTGTATAATTGAATTTTTTTAAACTAAATTAAAATTGTCTTAATAATAACTCCTTAAAAAAATTTTTAAGCCAACAATAATTATTTTCAGCATTTAATGGAATAATAGCTAGTGTGAGCGTAACACGGATTGTCCATATTTGTTTACATTAGGGAAAAAAATGTGCTGCCAGATCACCAAACAATTATTAGGAAATAATTGTTTGGTGATCTGGTGATAATAGGGACATAAAATATTTGAAGATTTTCTTTTTTGTATATAAAGTTGGTGTTGTAATACTGCAGTAGAACAAGATCACTAAAATAATCAAAATTACAAAATTATTTTAATGTTGTGATGGAGGAAATAAAATTGAATAATAGTATTAGTTGGAAGATTTAAACGTAAGTTTGCTGTGACCATAAAATTAAGAATGTATACTAAAATGTCAAAAGGATAGCAAAATGTCACGCGGTTACGATAAACCATTTTTACCAAATATTTTTATGGATCTTTTTGGGATGAAATAGGATGTTTCATCCCAAAAAAATAAAGTCCATTTAACTATTAACTTAGTTACTAAAGTCCACTAAAACAATTTATGGCTATTTGGATAGTGATGGTAAGTGCCCTCAAAACGTAGCAAATATTTTGGCAAGAGAGATGAGAGCAAATTAGAAAACAGGATTAAACTTATTGAAAAATATTTAAACAGCAAAGCTGAACTGAAGTATAAAGCATATAAAAAACAAGAAGAAGTTAACACACCAGAAGGTCGTCACAATCCCGAACAGTCTTCTGAAGATGAAGAAGACGAAATGTTAAAATTGTTATTGTAAAACATATTGTTTGTAAATAAATTTTTGTATAATTGAATTTTTTAAACTAACTTAAAATCGTCTTATCATTTATCCTTGATGTTTGCGAACGAATTAATAATAACTCCTTAAAAAAATTTTTAAGCCAACAATAATTATTTTCAGCAATAGCATACATTTTTTATTATAAGAAAATTGATGTCGAAGGATATTTAATGAAATAATAGCTAGTGTAAACGTAACACGGATTCTCCATATTTGTTTATATTAGGGGAAAAAATGGGCTGCCAGATCACCAAACAATTATTAGGAAATAATATTAGGGGAAAAAATGGGCTGCCAGATCACCAAACAATTATTAGGAAATAATTGTTTGGTGATCTGGCAGCACAATAACATATATATTAAATAAACATAATAAGGACATAAAATACTTGAATATTTTTTTTTTGTATATAGAGATGGTGTTGTAATACCGCAGTAGAACATGATCACTAAAATAATCAAAATTATAGATCATTACAAAATTATTTCAATGTTGTGATGGAGGACATAAAATTAAATAATAGTGAAGTAAAGTAGTTGGAAGATTTAAACGTAAGTTTGCTGTGACCATAAAATTAAGAATGTATACTAAAATGTCAAAAGGATAATAAAATGTCACGCGGTACATTATTACGATAAACCATTTTTACCAAATATTTTTATGGATTTTTTGGGATGAAATAGGAGTTATCCTGATTAAAATCTAATTATCGACTTATTTTAACATTCAAAATGATCAAATGTCATAATTCCTCCGTTTGTCATAATATTTCACTTAAATTTGTAAATATTTAGGAAAATTGTAGGATAAATAATAAGATAATTTCAATTTAGTTAAATTTTTTTTTATTATACCAAATTTTATTTAAAAACAATAATAATTTTAACAGTCTTCTTCTTCTTCAGGAGACTGTTCCTTGCGTCTTCTTCTTATTTTTAGCTGCTAGTTCCGCGTTCTTCTTTAAATATTTTTCAATACGTTTAATGCTTTCTTGTAATTTCCGCTTGTAAGCCATCTCTCTCACCAAAATATTCGCTACGTTTTGAGGGCACTTGCCATTATTATCCAAACAGCTATAAATTGTTTTATTAAGTAAGTTATTAGTCAAGCAGATTTTGTCTGCACATATTCGAACAATGTGTAAGCGGCTACGTCGTAAATGCTTGCGATATGTATATAAAGCATATGGTGTTGTAGACCTGCTTAATTGTTCGTTGAGTGCTTTGAAGTCGACATGGATTTTTTTATTTAGTTTTCCTGGTTCTGCTGATGCTGGTGATTGTGTCGTTGTTTGTGAAATATTGGTACTCTGACGAAAATCAACTTCACAATTTTTATCGGCAAATTTTACATCTTGGTCTCGTTGAATTTTCATACTGACGTTAGTATATCTAGATTTGGACAACATTTTTTGGCTGAATACTGATTATAAATTCAAATAACGATGAGACAATGATTAAAATGACCGTTCTAGATGAATATTTTAAACAATCTGTTAATAATTATCCATTTTCCATGTGTATTTATAGTTGACCGCTTTTACCCACTCACCCCACCAAATTTTTTATTGGTAATTAAAGAAGTTTATTATTATCTTCATTACCTGATAGTATTATTTTGGGTGATGGAGTCAATTTTTATTTATTGTATAAAGAACAAATTATGGAACAGTGAGCAAGAATTTGGTAAATATGTGTTTTTATTGTCAGGTAAAGGGATTAATAAGTAATATTAAATACAAACACGAAAACCGTTGGGTTAGAAATCAAAATATATTAAAAAGAATTATTACCTCTTTAGTAAACAATTAACTTAATATTATAAATTTTAACTCTTTAATTACCTAGAAACAATTTTACCTCTTTCATTCGGGAAATGCCATAAAAATATTCCGTAAAAGGATTTTTTATTTCGGTTATACCAAATATTATTGAAAATTAATCCATAAAATTTACAATCAACAAAGGTTTTGATTACTTGTGAACAATAATAATTATAATTACCTGTTAATAACAATTATAAAGTCTTTAATTACCTAAAACCTATTATTACGGATTATATCCTATTTATAAAACTATTAGGTAAAAGATAAAAATATTATGTAAAATCATAACAAATAAGTACCATTTTCCTAAAAACGATTCCATTCAGGAAAAGTCATAAAAATATGCACTAAAAATAATTTTTACCTCTTACATTCGGCGTCGCCGCTTACACATTATACCTACCATAAAAATATTCGGTAAAAACGGTTTAATCTTACCTCTTTTTGCACACTACAACATATATGTTCTAATATTCTTCAATAAATAAAATTGACTCCGCCACCCCACATAACGCTGCCAGGTAGTGGCCAAAAGTTTAAGTTTGCTAAAAATAGTGGAGGGGATAAAATGATCAATTATATAAACAATTATGTAAAAAGATAATTACGAAAATTCGGAGTGTGGGTGAAAGTTGATAACTATAATAATGGAAAATTACGAACAGATCGTTTAAAATATTCATAAAGAACGGACATTACTCTATTTGACTTACTCATCGTTATTTTAATTTTTAATCAGTATACAAACGTAAAATGCTGTCCAAATCTAGATATACTAATTCAAGCATGAGAATTCAACGACATCAAGATGCAAAATTTGCCAATAAAAATTGCAAAGTTGATTTCCGTCAGAGTAATATTAAAACACCAACAATGACAGAATCACCAGCATCAGCAGAACCAGCAAAAGTAAATAAGAAAACAAACGTTAACAAGAGCTTTAGAGCAATCAGCGAAAAATTAAGTAGGTCGACGATTCCATATGCATTATACACATATCGCAAAGAATTACGGCGTCGTCGCTTACACATTATTCAATTATCTGAAGATAAAGTCCATTTAACTAATAACTTAGTTACTAAAACAATTTATGGCTATTTGGATAGTGATGGTAAGTGCCCTCAAAAGGTAGCAAATATTTTGGCAAGAGAGATGGTTTACAAGAGCAAATTAGAAAACAGGATTAAACTTATTGAAAAATATTTAAAGCGGAAAGCTGAACTGAAGTATAAAGCATCTAAAAAACAAGAAGAAGTTAAAACACCAGAAGATCGTCACAATCCCCAACAGTCTTCTGAAGATGAAGAAGACGAAATGTTGAAATTGTTATTGTAAAACATATTGTTTGTAAATAAATTTTTGTATAATTGAATTTTTTTAAACTAAATTAAAATTGTCTTATCATTTATCCTTGATGTTTGCGAACGAATTAATAATAACTCCTTAAAAAAATTTTTAAGCCAACAATAATTATTTTCAGCATTTAATGGAATAATAGCTAGTGTGAGCGTAACACGGGTTGTCCATATTTGTTTATATTAGGGAAAAAAATGTGCTGCCAGATCACCAAACAATTATTAGGAAATAATTGTTTGGTGATCTGGTGATAATAGGGACATAAAATATTTGAAGATTTTCTTTTTTGTATATAAAGTTGGTGTTGTAATACCGCAGTAGAACAAGATCACTAAAATAATCAAAATTACAAAATTATTTTAATGTTGTGATGGAGGAAATAAAATTGAATAATAGTATTAGTTGGAAGATTTAAACGTAAGTTTGCTGTGACCATAATATTAAGAATGTATACTAAAATGTCAAAAGGATAGCAAAATGTCACGCGGTTACGATAAACCATTTTTACCAAATATTTTTATGGATCTTTTTGGGATGAAATAGGATGTTTCATCCCAAAAAAATAAAGTCCATTTAACTATTAACTTAGTTACTAAAGTCCATTTAACTAATAATTTAGTTACTAAAACAATTTATGGCTATTTGGATAGTGATGGTAAGTGCCCTCAAAAGGTAGCAAATATTTTGGCAATAGAGATTTACAAGAGCAAATTAGAAAACAGGATTAAAGTTATTGAAAAATATTTAAAACGGAAAGCTGAACTGAAGTATAAAGCATCTAAAAAACAAGAAGAAGTTAAAACACCAGAAGATCGTCACAATCCCCAACAGTCTTCTGAAGATGAAGAAGACGAAATGTTGAAGTTGTTATTGTAAAACATATTGTTTGTAAATAAATTTATGTATAATAGAATTTTTTAAACTAAATTAAAATTGTCTTATCGTTTATCCTTGATGTTTGCGAACGAATTAATAATAACTCCTTAAAAAAATTTTTAAGCCAACAATAATTATTTTCAGCAATAGCATACATTTTTTATTATAAGAAAATTGATGTCGAAGGATATTTAATGAAATAATAGCTAGTGTAAGCGTAACACGGATTCTCCATATTTGTTTACATTAGGGAAAAAAATGGGCTGCCAGATCACCAAACAATTATTAGGAAATAATTGTTTTGGTGATAATAGGGACATGAAATATTTGAAGATTTTCTTTTTTGTATATAAAGTT
The DNA here is from genome assembly GCA_963932195.1 of Empis livida. Classification (NCBI taxonomy): domain Eukaryota; kingdom Metazoa; phylum Arthropoda; class Insecta; order Diptera; family Empididae; genus Empis; species Empis livida. The sequence goes on from OZ010649.1 coordinate 16,064,582, forward strand.
GGTGTTGTAATACTGCAGTAGAACAAGATCACTAAAATAATCAAAATTACAAAATTATTTTAATGTTGTGATGGAGGAAATAAAATTGAATAATAGTATTAGTTGGAAGATTTAAACGTAAGTTTGCTGTGACCATAAAATTAAGAATGTATACTAAAATGTCAAAAGGATAGCAAAATGTCACGCGGTACATTATTACGATAAACAATTTTTACCAAATATTTTTATGGATCTTTTTGGGATGAAATAGGATGTTTGATCCCAAAAAAATAAAGTCCATTTAACTATTAACTTAGTTACTAAAGTCCATTTAACTAATAACTTAGTTACTAAAACAATTTATGGCTATTTGGATAGTGATGGTAAGTGCCCTCAAAAGGTAGCAAATATTTTGGCAATAGAGATTTACAAGAGCAAATTAGAAAACAGGATTAAACTTATTGAAAAATATTTAAAGCGGAAAGCTGAACTGAAGTATAAAGCATCTAAAAAACAAGAAGAAGTTAAAACACCAGAAGATCGTCACAATCCCCAACAGTCTTCTGAAGATGAAGAAGACGAAATGTTGAAATTGTTATTGTAAAACATATTGTTTGTAAATAAATTTTTGTATAATTGAGTTTTTTAAACTAACTTAAAATCGTCTTATCATTTATCCTTGATGTTTGCGAACGAATTAATAATAACTCCTTAAAAAAATTTTCAAGCCAACAATAATTATTTTCAAAAAAATTTTCAAGCCAACAATAATTATTTTAAATGTAGCATACATTTTTTATTATAAGAAAATTGATGTCGAAGGATATTTAATGAAATAATAGCTAGTGTAAGCGTAACACGGATTCTCCATATTTGTTTACATTAGGGAAAAAAATGGGCTGCCAGATCACCAAACAATTATTGTTTGGTGATCTGGCAGCACAATAACATATGTATTAAATAAACATAATAAGGACATAAAATAGTTGAATATTTTTTTTTTGTATATAAAGATGGTGTTGTAATACCGCAGTAGAACAAGATCACTATAATAATCAAAATTATAGATCATTACAAAATTATTTCAATGTTGTGATGGAGGACATAAAATTAAATAATAGTGAAGTAAAGTAGTTGGAAGATTTAAACGTAAGTTTGCTGGGACCATAAAATTAAAAATGTATACTAAAATGTCAAAAGGATAATAAAATGTCACTCGGTACATTATTACGATAAATCATTTTTACCAAATATTTTTATGGATTTTTTGGGATGAAATAGGAGTTATCCTGATTAAAATCTAATTATCGACTTATTTTAACATTCAAAATGATCAAATGTCATAATTCCTCCGTTTGTCATAATATTTCACTTAAATTTGTAAATATTTAGGAAAATTGTAGGATAAATAATAAGATAATTTTAATTTAGTTAAATTTTTTTTATTATACTAAATTTTATTTAAAAACAATAATAATTTTAATAATAATTCTTCTTCTTCAGGAGACTGTTCCTTGCGTCTTCTTCTTATTTTTAGCTGCTAGTTCCGCTTTCTTCTTTAAATATTTTTCAATACGTTTAATGCTTTCTTGTAATTTCCGCTTGTAAGCCATCTCTCTCACCAAAATATTCGCTACGTTTTGAGGGCACTTGCCATTATTATCCAAACAGCTATAAATTGTTTTATTAAGTAAGTTATTAGTCAAGCAGATTTTGTCTGCACATATTCGAACAATGTGTAAGCGGCTACGTCGTAAATGCTTGCGATATGTATATAAAGCATATGGTGTTGTAGACCTGCTTAATTGTTCGTTGAGTGCTTTGAAGTCGACATGGATTTTTTTATTTAGTTTTCCTGGTTCTGCTGATGCTGGTGATTGTGTCGTTGTTTGTGATATATTGGTACTCTGACGAAAATCAACTTCACAATTTTTATCGGCAAATTTTACATCTTGGTCTTGTTGAATTTTCATACTGACGTTAGTATATCTAGATTTGGACAACATTTTTTGGCTGAATACTGATTATAAATTCAAATAACGATGAGTAGGGCAATGATTAAAATAATGACCGTTCTAGATGAATATTTTAAACAATCTGTTAATAATTATCCATTTTCCATGTGTATTTATAGTTGACCGCTTTTACCCAATCACCCCACCAAATTTTTTATTGGTAATTAAAGAAGTTTATTATTATCTTCATTACCTGATAGTATTATTTTGGGTGGTGGAGTCAATTTTTATTTATTGTATAAGGAACAAATTATCGAACAGTGAGCAAGAATTTGGTAAATATGTGTTTTTATTGTCAGGTAAAGGGATTAATAAGTAATATTAAATACAAACACGAAAACCGTTGGGTTAGAAATCAAAATATATTAAAAAGAATTATTACCTCTTTAGTAAACAATTAACTTAATATTATAAATTTTAACTCTTTAATTACCTAGAAACAATTTTACCTCTTTCATTCGGGAAATGCCATAAAAATATTCCGTAAAAGAATTTTTTATTTCGGTTATACCAAATATTATTGAAAATTAATCCATAAAATTTACAATCAACAAAGGTTTTGATTACTTGTGAACAATAATAATTATAATTACCTGTTAATAACAATTATAAAGTCTTTAATTACCTAGAACCTATTATTACGGATTATATCCTATTTATAAAACTAATAGGTAAAAGATAAAAATATTATGTAAAATCATAACAAATAAGTACCACTTTAATTTCCTAAAAACGATTCCATAAATAAGATTGACTGCGCCACCCCACATAACGCCGCCAGGTAGTGGCCAAAACTTTAAGTTTGCTAAAAATAGTGGAGGGGATAAAATGATCAATTATATAAACAATTATGTTAATAGATAATTACGAAAATTTGGAGTGTGGGTGAAAGTTGATAACTATAATAATGGAAAATTACGAACAGATCGTTTAAAATATTCATAAAGAACGGACATTACTCTATTTGACTTACTCATCGTTATTTTAATTTTTAATCAGTATACAAACGTAAAATGTTGTCCAAATCTAGATATACTAATTCCAGCATGAGAATTCAACGACATCAAGATGCAAAATTTGCCAATGAAAATTGCAAAGTTGATTTTCGTCAGAGTAATATTAAAACACCAACAATGACAGAATCACCAGCATCAGCAGAACCAGCAAAAGTAAATAAGAAAATAAACGTTAACAAGAGCTTTAGAGCAATCAGCGAAAAATTAAGTAGGTCGACGATTCCATATGCATTATACACATATCGCAAAGAATTACGGCGTCGTCGCTTACACATTATTCAATTATCTGAAGATAAAGTCCATTTAACTAATAACTTAGTTACTAAAACAATTTATGGCTATTTGGATAGTGATGGTAAGTGCCCTCAAAAGGTAGCAAATATTTTGGCAAGAGAGATGGTTTACAAGAGCAAATTAGAAAACAGGATTAAACTTATTGAAAAATATTTAAAGCGGAAAGCTGAACTGAAGTATAAAGCATCTGAAAAACAAGAAGAAGTTAAAACACCAGAAGATCGTCACAATCCCCAACAGTCTTCTGAAGATGAAGAAGACGAAATGTTGAAATTGTTATTGTAAAACATATTGTTTGTAAATAAATTTTTGTATAATTGAATTTTTTAAACTAAATTAAAATTGTCTTATCATTTATCCTTGATGTTTGCGAACGAATTAATTTTTAAAAAAATTTTTAAGCCAACAATAATTATTTTCAGCAATATTTTTTATTATAAGAAAATTGATGTCGAAGGATATTTAATGAAATAATAGCTAGTGTAAGCGTAACACGGATTCTCCATATTTGTTTACATTTACAATATGGGCTGCCAGATCACCAAACAATTATTAGGAAATAATTGTTTGGTGATCTGGCAGCACAATAACATATGTATTAAATAAACATAATAAGGACATAAAATACTTGAAGATTTTCTTTTTTGTATATAAAGTTGGTGTTGTAATACCGGAGTGGAACAAGATCACTAAAATAATCAAAATTATAGATCATTACAAAATTATTTCAAAGTTGGAAGATTTAAACGTACCATAAAATTAAGAATGTATACTAAAATGTCACATTATTACTAAATGTCACATTATTACGATTTACCAAATATTTTTATGGATTTTTTGGGATGAAATATTTTTATGGATTTTTTGGGGAAATATTTTTTGGGAAATTTATGGATTTTTTAGGAAATATTTTTATGGATTTCCTGATTAAAATCCAAAATCTAGATAAAATTTTGGGAACAATAATCAAATCGAACGCAATTGTTCTTACATTCAAAATGTCATAAGTTTGTCATAATATTTCACTTTTTAATATGTAAATTTCTATAAAAATTATAAATGCGGACTGCATACTAAGATTTAGGAAAATTGTAGGATAAATAAAAATAATAAGATAATTTTAATTTAAAATTTGTTAAATTTTTTTTTATTATACCAAATTTTATTTAAAAACAATAATAATTTTAACAGTCTTCTTATTCTTCAGGAGACTGTTGCTTGTGTCTTCTTCTTATTTTTAGCTGCTAGTTCCGCTTTCTTCTTTAAATATTTTTCAATACGTTTAATGCTTTCTTGTAATTTCCGCTTGTAAGCCATCTCTCTCACCAGAATATTCGCTACGTTTTGAGGGCACTTGCCATTATTATCCAAACAGCTATAAATTGTTTTATTAAGTAGCAGATTAGTCAAGCAGATTTTGTCTGCACATATTCGAACAATGTGTAAGCGGCTACGTCGTAAATGCTTGCGATATGTATATAAAGCATATGGTGTTGTAGACCTGCTTAATTGTTCGTTGAGTGCTTTGCAGTCGACATGGATTTTTTTATTTAGTTTTCCTGGTGCTGCTGATGCTGGTGATTGTGTCGTTGTTTGTGATATATTGGTACTCTGACGAAAATCAACTTCACAATTTTTATCGGCAAATTTTACATCTTGGTCTTGTTGAATTTTCATACTGACGTTAGTATATCTACATTTGGACAACATTTTTTGGCTGAATACTGATTATAAATTCAAATAACGATGAGTAGGACAATGATTAAAATGACCGTTCTAGATGAATATTTTAAACAATCTGTTAATAATTATCCATTTTCCATGTGTATTTATAGTTGATCGCTTTTACCCACTCACCCCACCAAATTTTTTATTGGTAATTAAAGAAGTTTATTATTATCTTCATTACCTGATAGTATTATTTTGGGTGGTGGCATCAATTTTTTTTCATTGTATAAAATTCATAGGATTAATAAATACAATGTCGAAAAACTCTACCATTCAGGAAAAGTCATAAAAATATGCAGTAAAAATAAATTTTACCTCTTAAAAATAGAGGAGGGGATGAAATGATCAATTACATAAATAATTATGTAAATAGATAATTATGAAAATTCGGAGTGGGGATAAAAGTTGATAACTATAATAATCATGTAAAATGGAAAATTACGAACAGATCGTTTAAAAATTATTTAATATTATTCCGAACAGATCGTTTAAAGATTATTAAATCAGTAAGAATTATTTTTCAAAATAGAATGAAATTTTTATTATAGCAAAATTTAAGTTGAAGGATCTTTAGAGAAATATGAGTATTAGTTTGGAAAAATTAGTCTTGCCAAAGAAAAAATTAGCTATAACCACAAAATTTAAACCTTTTTTAATAAAATATCAAAATGATAATAAAATATCAATCCAATTATTTCTATAATTGGCTTGATATTTTATTATCATTTTGATATTTTGGGGGCGTTTGGCACTGTTTTCAATATAGGTTAATTTCATTTCACGGCAGACTGCTTTAGGATAAATAATAATATATTTTTAATTTGTTTTTTCTATACTAAAATTTATTTTTTACAATAATAATTTCGTTTTCGTCTTCTTCAGGGAACTGTTTCGGATTGTTTCTTGCTTCTTCTTGTTATTTTTCAATATGTTTAATGCTTTCTTGTAATTTCCGCTTGTAAACCATCTCTCTTGCCAAAATATTCGCTACGTTTTGAGGGCACTTGCCATTACTATCCAAACAGCTATAAGTTGTTTAATTAAATAACTTTTTAGTCAAATAGATTTTATCTGCAGATAATCGAGCAATGTGTAAGCGGCTACGTCGTAAATGCTTGCGATATGTATATAATGCATATGGAATTGTGGACCTGCTTAATTGTTCGTTGATTGCTTTGAAGTCGACATGTGTTTTTTTATTTACTTTTTCTGGTTCCGCTGATGCAGGTGATATGTTGCTACCCTGACGAAAATCAAATTTACAATATTTATCGGCAAATATTTTATCTTGGTGTTGTTGAATTTTCATACTGACGTTATATTATAATGCATATAAAAATATTGCAAGTTAAACAAAACAAAATTTTAAAAATGATGCTCTCCTCGAATACTCACGTACTATGCTGGACAGCGATAGCTTCTTTTTTTGTTAATTAATTATGAAAAGAATATGAAATAAAATAAATAATAATATTAATTTCAAAAATTTTGTATTGCAATTTCAAGTTGAACATCAATGTGATCATTAACTTTAGTTAATTAAATATTCTAGTTATTTTTTTTCTATACGCGATTGAAGATTCATATTAATTTTCATCAAAAAGTGATTGCAGATTACAGATTTCCTACAATAAAGCTTTGAAGATACTAAATAATTTAATGATCTAAAAAGCACATTAGTTCACATTTAAAAAAAAATCTTTTAAAGTCCTTTTCTATGTCGAAAGACATTTACTATTAAAGCTATACACTCTTAACAACGTTATAATACATATAACAAAAATCATATTTTTTTTTTATGTTAAAATATCTTTTGTTTACAAATTATGTTTATGTGATAATTAATGATCTCAATAAAATCCCATATTTTCACTCCTTTTTATTTAACTTTACCCCATAATATAAAGAAAGCTAACTTAAACTCATCAGAGCATCATTTTCACAACCGCAAATAATAATAAATAAGAAAATCTTATTATCTGTGTTGGGTAATAACAAAATGAGAAAAAAAAACCAGAAACTGCTTCAAGAAATATATACGTAACGAACAATCATTAAGGCATATAATAATATAAAAAAACAGCATCCACCCAACAAACAAACAATAAAAAAAAATATGTATAAATATAAACATTGACACGAAATTCTGACTTTACCCCGCAATAAAAAAACCATATAGTTAACATTTTTATGCTTCTGAAAATTCATCTTCTTATACTCAACTTTAAGGATATTCTTCCTTCCGTTTTTTCTGTTCGTATATAATATATATATATATATATATATATTAGATAGATAAAGAAAAATATTCTACATCGTTTATTATCATCTTAATTAGGGAACATTTTACTAATCCTCCATAGAATAACAATAACAACAACAACAAAAAAGGATGATTTTTCTCTCATCTTGTTTGAATTCTTTCTTTTTATTTTAATTTTTATTTGTGTTTATTTTGTATTCCATTTTTTTCTACCATTCATTTATGTCTGTCTGGTGTCCTTTAGTTGAGACTTGAAGAGTTTTCTACTTAACAACATTGTGTTTTTCTTCAGAAAATTCACAGAGTTGTTTTTGTTAACTATATTATTTTTTTTTTACCATGTCTAACTTTAAATGTTCTTTTATTTTTCGTCTTTATAGTTCAAATGTGAAAGGAAATAAATTTCAGGGAAGAGTAATGATATGATATTATTTTTTTTAGAGAAATTTAAGCGCTTGTTAAAAATACCTAAAGTAATAGAAATTTGGATAAATCTTTAAATAATTCTCCCAGTTTTCCAATTTTCTTGTTAAAAATTAAGAAAAATTTTAGTCCTTGCTTAAATTCCAATTAAAACTTATTTAAAATTTAGTAAATTTCAAGAGTAAATTTCACTATTTTCATAATAATTAAAAATTGAACACAAATACTGAATTATTTGAAATTATTAAGAATATTTTTTGAACATTATATATCCTTTTTTAATGGATATAAACTAAATAATTCATTTTGAAGAGTTTGAGTTTCTCTCCATAATAGTTTATATAGTTAGAAAATGAAAATTATTATCATTTGGTTAGCCACAGAATTAAGAGAGTCCTTCAGATTGTGAAAAATTGTATTTTTTGGTTAAAAAATTAATAACAAAAAAAAAAAAAGGATTTTTCACTTTTTTTATTAGTTATTCTTATGTGTTTTAATGAATTATTGTGAATGAATGATTAATTGAAGAATTAATTATGTTAAAAATGAAATTTATTTGTTTCAGTAATATTAATTTGTTTATGGATTTAGGGAAAATTAATTGGATACTAAAAAATTATCTTAAATGTACAAAAAAAATTGATCAAAATTATACCAGGCCATGAATCATAAAAGAACTAGATTTATTAAACTATCGTCAAAAATTACAGTGGTAAGATTATAGGTGACGATTGTAATGCTATCGTTTTTATTGGTTTAAGTTTTAATTTGATATAATATTGCCAACTTAAAAAATTAAATTAATTATCCACCCTCAACATATGAAATGACCGGCTGTCATATTCAGGAATTGTTACTTTTAATGTTTTAGTATATAAAATAATCTATGTTATGTTTATGATAAACGTGGTTGCATTTGATTTATTACCTTCGTCTGAAAGTGAAGAAAGAGTTCTTAATGAAAGTTTATTAAGAAAAACCTTAAGGAATAGCAGCAAATGAAATAAACCGTATTTATTTCTCATTATTTTCTAATAAAATTTTCTATAACAAAATATACATGATAATTTATTTTATGTTCATAACAAGCTTCTGTGTCACAAAATACGTTTCCAAATACATTTTACAAGAATTAAAATTATTCAGCAAAATTTCAATGTCAATTCCGTCTGTAAAAAGTTATAATTTTAATTGGTACAAAAGTAAAAAACATTTAAAAACATTTTAATGGTATAAAAGTAAAATCGTATTTAAAGCTACACATCATTATAATTTTGACAGCTAGTGATCGTTACAATTTTGACAGCCAGTGATCGTTATAATTTTGACAGGCAGTGATCGTTATAATTTTGATAGCAGTCTCTTGAGAAATAATAATTAGAAATCAAAACTCCAAGTTAAAGTCTTGATTATACTTACCAAAAAGCATAAATAATATGTAAAGTATGATTTTTGGAATTTACCAAAAATCATACTTTACATATTATTTTAGTGTCAAAAAATGAACCCTTGTAGTCTTAATAATTTTTGTAGACCAATCCAGCGGGTTAAAAAAATTGATTCCATTTACCAAAAAAATTACTTTCTCCCCTAGTAATATTCTAAAAGTTTCATCATTTTGAATATATAATTAGTATTTTATTATTATCCTTAAATTATGGTTATTAATTTTTAAGATTATAGCCAGAAATTTCTTAAAATATTTTACAATAAAGATTTTTACTGTGATTATATTACCAATTTGTCTAATTGTTCAGAAATTATCAAAAAAAAAAGGAAAGTTAATTAATTAATTCTAATTTTTTTTTTTGTCGAAATATTTTCATTTCAAAAATTCACTTATATAAATTGATTATTTTTTATCATAAATTTTTTGTTTTATATAATTTTTTATTTTGTAAATTTGTTTATTTTTTACTTGTGGTATAAAACCTTAAAGGACAACCACAAAATTTAAAATACCAAAAAAAAAAATAATAAAAATTTATGATTAGTTATAAAAAAAGGAAATTTTTAACTCTTTTTTTTTTTATATAAATAAGTTTTATATCCGTTTTGAGGGTTTTTTTTAGCAAATTCATGAAGGTTATTTTAATTTTTTTTTACTTTGGATATTTTTTACATAAAAATATACTGAAATTAATTTAAATGGAGAGAGTTAAATGTTTTAACCCAAGAAATTTTGGTAAAAAAGAATTTGAAGGATAAACTAATTGAAAAGAATTAGATAATTCTTTTAAAAAAAAAACTGAAAAAATTACGCTGAAAAACTAATTTAACGCTGCGGTGAAGAGGTTTCTGAAATGTAACAAAAAATCGATAATTTTTTGTCGTACTATGACTATTTAGTTTTAGTATATTAATGTTTTGAAGGAATCGGTCAATACTTTCATGTACAGAAACTTTGTCTGCTGTGAAAATATGAACTTGCAATGGCAGAGCACAGATTATAAGACGTAATGAAATGACATTCATAAATTATGCGCTGATATGATAAAGGAATAAATTGTCCAACATTAAATTACTGTTTTTATAGTAAAAATTAGATTACTCTATCCAGTTTCTCTATCAAAAATCACTTCCAATAGATTAAATTTATTGAAAATTTAATTTTCCCGAAATTTTCTATAAAATTAAATTTCCTGAACTTCATTTTCATTGTTATATTTAAAGGATTTATATTGAATCAACAGAGTACCAGTGTATCAAAACGTAACTTAAAAAAAACAACAACTATTATGTTGTTTCTTACCTTAAACCACAATTTTTATGCTGGTACATAATAATTTACAACAACTGTTAAAAAAAAAATATATTATATATGTACATTTTTTTTTCCAAATAAATTATTATCTGATGCGTAAGCAACCTTTAAAATAAAGTAAATATTTAAAAACAAAACAAAAAAAACAAAATTAAATTTTTCCATGTGTTTTTAACTTCCCGTAAAATCCTTACTTACTAACTTCATATACGAATATTAAACCAACAAAACAAAATTATGCTGGGGTTCCTGTTATTCGATTATTCAGGAAAAAAAAAAAGTTTATTTTTTGTTGTTTAAGTGGTTTTTTCTGTTGTTTGACTTTTGTAATTTAATTTTATTTAGTGAGTCCTTTTCGTCCTTTTGAACAACACACACTCTCTCTGAAAAGAATCAAAAATCAATTTTAAAAAATACTAGAGATCCCCTTTTGAAAGAATTTAAAAAATTTTTTGATGTGCTAATAAGGATTTTCAAGTACATAATTTAAAAATGTTTAATTTACTAATAAGAATTTTTCTTTTTAATTTGCTGGAAGTAATTTGGTTGACAAAAGTTTTCCTATGTCCCAAAATAAACCTAAAGGATATTCAGAAATAAATAAAAAAAATAAAATTATTTGTCAATTTAGTCGTTCAACAAATAATAAACTTGTATAAAATAAAAATGTACATATTATATTCTAGATATTGCGTTATAAAGTAAATTATATAAGATAAAAAGTACATAATCCTTTTTTTATAGCTTTCTCTTAAGGATATGTTTTAAATGCATTTTATTTTTTATAGAAAATCTGCAGATAAAACTTCTTAGTTGGATAAAGTTAAAAGTTTTTTTTTTTTGGGTATAAGGAACAAATTTATAAACTTTTAATGATGTAGAAGTTTTTTTTTCAAAAATTCCTGTGAATTTTGACGCAAATCCCTTAAAAGTTTCATAACAATAACATAAATACTTTCTTATGATGGTGTATAGTGTTTTTTTTTTGATGTTCCAATCAGGTTTAAAATTACTATACATACATGTAATAGTTAATAAGTATTTAAGTTTGTTTTTTGAAGATAATAAAAAATTGAAACTGTTTAATTAAAACGATATTTCCTTTGAAATATATCTATTAAAACTGTCACCTAAAAATATGCAATGCTATCAAATTCGAATATTTTTCTTAAGGTATGCAATTTCTTCAATGTTTTATATTCACCTGAGTTGCTATGATATTCACCTGTGTTCTTATGGAATTATATATATAACATTTCTTCATGAAGTTTTTAGAATTTTACGTTCAAAGAATTTCGAGTATGTATAGTAAGTTTAGACTAGAAATAATTTTTTCTTTAAATTCATTTCTTTAACCCTTTCCAGGTAAAATTCTAATGTTTTGTTATCTACTTGACCTATGCTAACATACAAGCACACAAAAACTAAATTTCATATTTTGCCTAAAATAAAAAAAATAGGTAGGTACTAATAATGATTTTTTTTATCAAAAATATTGAATTTTCTTATACCTAATCTTACAAATTTGGTTTAAATCAACAGGAAATTTAATTTCTAATATTCTGGATTAAATTTTTTAGAAAAATATCGCAAATTGTACCAGGTATGGAAAAAATACTAAAATCTGTAAAAGAAATAGAAATAGATTACAATCTAGGATAATAATCTAGGATAAAGTTTTGACCGTAAAATCGTTATCCAATAAAAATTTCAAATAAGATTGTACATTGCACTTCATAAGATGCAACTAGCTGTACTGGTTTTCCTCTCTACTAGATTCTACATGTACTTTGCTAACTAAATTGCCAATTAGACATTAATCGATCAGAATATTTACTGCGTAAACAAAAAAATATAACACATGAAAATTATAATTAAAATTTTAAATTTTATAGACCGACAAACAAAATTATTAATAACATCTTTTTCAATATCTTTATTTTATCAGTTACTCAAGAAAACTCTAGAAATATAAAGAAATTATTTTTTGTTGCCAACATATTAATTTTGATTGCACAAAATATTCAATTTCACAATTTTTTCATTTTTCTTTTTATGTTTTCCAATTTAGTTGTTCAAATAATTATAATGATGACAATCATCTTGTCATCCTGATGATATCACAAATTTTACCAGAGAAATATCAATAATTTTTTTTTTTCTATTATTATTTAAGTAATGTTTCCTTGGTTTGGTATTGTGTATGATTCCTTACCAAAAACCATAATATATATAATATTACCAACAAGTAAAATAATATTTTTTAGTTTCCTTTATATTCACAAAACAAAAATGATTTAACATTAATGAAGTCAATATTATAAATTGACTATATACATATGTATATCTATATGCTTTTTAAATGCATTCATTCGAAATATTTATGGATAATTTTACTATATACGTATATATGTTGTATAAATAATTTGAAATTGAAATATCCTTGGAAATGCATTGTATTATTCCTTTTGAAGTGTTTTATCTACATATATATGTATATATATAAAAAAAAAATTATTTGTATAAATGTCGAATCCATACATAATATATTTTAGAAGTATTTTACAATTTTATGTATTTACATATATTTGCAGTTATATAACAACTATATTTCAAGTAATATGCTACAATATTGTTTTTGTGTAGTTAGTATACCATAAGGATATAAATATGGAAATAATATTATTTTTAGATTTAGTGAAGTATATACGAAAATTTTTGAATTACATTGAAACAGAAAATTGAAGAAAATAACGTTTATAATTAATTAATAGATAAATATTTATTGATAATTTTCTGATAAACATAGTTTTTTTTTTTATTATAGTTTTTTAATGTTTTTCATTGATAATTTCATATTTTATTGCTTATGGAATAATAAATAGATCGGTTTTATTTATTAATTTTGAAAACTCTAAGTACTATTTTGGTAATAATTGATGCACAAATAATCAAGACTTTTTTGTAAGTAGATTATTTGAAAATTTAAGATTTATTTTAAGTAATAATTACCATATATCATAAATTAAGAGCAGTGGTAGTATAATGTGCCAAGATGAATTTAATTCTCGGTTTGATTCCATATCAAACCGAGAATTAAATGCAGAGAAAATAAATGACTTATAAAGCCATTTGCTCTGTATTTTTGCAGAGAAAATAAATGACTTACAAAGCCATTTGCTTGTTGTATTTTGTGTTCTATAATTGAAATATTGAATTTAAGTAATTTTAGTATACAACAGGCCTGTTTTGTTTACTGTGGTTATTTTCACTAAACAGGCATATACACATCAAAATCATTAAATTCAATATTTCAATTGCGACAAAATTTAATTCATTTTAAGTGACTTACAAATTTCCTATTCAAAATTGAAAATGTATTTCACTTCGTAGTGATAATTAAATCTTAGAAGAAATGAAATAAATCTTAGAATGTATGCCACATGAAAATTATAATTAAAATTGTATACGAACTAAAAATTAAAAGAAATTAGTTATTCAGTACAAAGCTTTCATGAAATATAATTCTGCAGGGACTCAGCTACTTTTGTTACCTTTTACAGTGCAGCAAACAATTATCTGGCTTTATTTTACTGAACGTTAGCTTTGATATAGTTTTTGATTGAACAAATGCTTTCTTCACAAGAATCTTTTATAGTTAAAAAGTATTCAACATATCTCACAAGTTTTATAACTTTTATTCTACAGCTAATAATCTTAAACTGAATTTCTAAAAAACCAGGAAAAATCCGAATTTAAATTTGTAATACAAATATTGAAAATTTCCATAAATACAAAGTCAAATATATTTAAATCTATCAACTAAATTGAAGATTTTCCAATTATACAACAACAACAACAACAACAAAAGCAATTTAATTTTAATGTCATTATTTTAACAATATTCAAATATTTGATATGTGAAAGCTTTTAGAAGCTTTATAAGGACACAGAACAAAATATTTATCTAACAAACAAAAAAAAGAAGAGAAAACATTTTAAAGATAAATATAAACAATTTAAATTTTTATCTCGTCTTTATTGTAAACAGAAATCCTTAATAAAATTAAGAAAAAATTTTATATTTATGTATTTTTTATCAAAAATATTTATAAAAAGATATGATGACATACAAAATAATAAAAAATTACCAAATACAAAAAAAAAAAAAAGTTAATCATTAATCAGCGTCAAAATTTTCTTGTTATAAAAAATATGTTTTTTTTTTATGAAAAAGTTATAAGTGATTTAAGGTAAATATATAAGGAAAAGTTTATAAGAATTTCTGAATGAATTTATATTTTATATTTACATTGTGATCCTGTAAAGAATAAATAAAATTAATATATAATTTATTTTTAAACTTTCTCATTTATTTTCAAAATTATAATTTCTCGATGAAAGGAAATTTCAAATTGAGGTTGGGATAGCTTTAATTTTTATGCTAATCATCAAGTAAATTGATTTCTAATCATATTTTCAAAATATTCATTTTTCATATTTTAAAAATTTTCACAATTGCGAACATATAAATCTAATGTCGTTTTGCATTATGTTTTTCTCGACTAATTTTCTTTTATAAAATACTAACTTTTGTTTTAAGATACTCTTCGATTAATACTTTTATTATTTTTATTTTTATTATATTATAGATTTTCTTAGTATATTAAAAATTTTTACATAATTGTACAAATTGAAAATAATCTATACTAATTATTATAGCAAAAATTGTAGTTTTTTTTAATGAGAAATATACTGACTACCAATTAATAATAAATCTTTATAGCTATTTGAAATTTCTTAATTATCTTTGTGATAATAATTAATAATATTATATTCAGGATTATTAATACTCCTTTATTAATAATCCAGAATATAATATTTTCGCGTTTTTCAAACTAAATTCAAGATTTTCAAATAAAATTTGAATGATTTTTAAAACATATTCCAACTTTTAAAAGCTAAATCCAACTATTTCAAACCAAATTCTACGTTTTTAAATGAAATTCAATGATTTTCCGGACAATTTCAATGTTTTTGAAACTAAATTCCAAGTTTTTCAAACTAAATTCAGAATAATTCAATAATTTGTAAAGTAAACTGCACTTTTTTAGGGTAAACTAAACACATTTTCAAACCAATTAATGGCAAGAACCCTTGATGAAAGTTTTGCACAGGTTCATATAGTTAATGTAGACATAAAATTATTCAGAGCACCGAGGTAAAGAAAGGGTTTTTAAAAATAACAGACAAATTAGACTCACTGTTTGGTTTTATTTGATATACATTTAATAGAAATTGTACAGACAAAACATAATACAGGGCTCCACTAACTATAAAATTTTTGGGTGATATTATCTCGTTCCTTTTTTATATAAGAGTTTTATAATCAAAATAGTCTACAATGCTTTTTTAAATACCATAACATTTGTGAAATTCTACTGAAAACTTTTTATTCAAAATAACATATTTTGCAATATGACTCACTATATTCCGAGCCAAATTTTGAAATTTCCTAAGAAAAATGTAAAACTTTATAATAAATAATTATAATTTGACAGATTGTATATATAAATTGCAATCAGGTGAATAGTAAAAAACTTTAAATGTATTAGATATATCTAATATATTTAAAGTTTTTTACTATTCACCTGATTGCAATTTCAGCATAAATATTATAAAACATTTATTATATTATAAATTTTTACAAAAATATTCCAATTAAAATATTACACCTGAATCATTAGTAATTTTTCTAGCTTATTCAAAAAAAATATATATTACATAAAAATTAATATCATCAAAGTTACGAAATATTTTCTGCAAACTTTAAATATGTATATACTTCAAAAATATGAACGTGCAATAAATATTTACAAAAAAAAGCAACACAAAATATTCAAATCCTTTTAACAGGACACGATATTTTTCACAAGTTTAGTAAAATTCTGTTATATATATTTTACTACGAAATTTTCTTCACTTTTTATGAAACAATGTTCTATTATCCGTTTGTATCGGAATTGTGGGTGGTAATAGTGATAGTTCAACAACAGATACACCAGTGATATATTTTGTTAGTTTACTACACAGTTTTGACGATAACATAAATTTATTCATTATCGATTTGCCAATGGAATTTTTTATTTTTATTGTCCATTTATTTGTACTAGAAGAAGACAGAAAAATAAATTATTTGGTTCAGTTTTCTGTAAATTTCACTTTAATTGGTACACAAAAATTAGAATGATGATAAGTTTTTTTTAGTTAGTAATTACAGACAGATGTGCAATGTGTCCCTGTAAACCGTATCCCGAAAAAGTTTTCAACGGCATGTTAGAAAGAGACCATCAGGAAAAGCAAGAAATCTCTTTAGTGCACGATCTAAACTGATGTTCAGCTTCTAATTCAAGACCAAAACTCCAGATTGGTAGCAGAAAATTTTCCAAAGAATAGAAGATTGGAAAAGCCAAGCTGCCTTAAGTAGTAGTTTACTAAGTTGTGATGCAGTAGTACTGGGTTCAACTCCCGTTTGCGATATCTATGGTGGTCCATGTTTACTCTGAATAAAATGTCATTTAAGACTAGCAAAAGTACTAACACTGGAGACAATGAAAAACATTGATAGAATTTTGAAAATGTTTCCAAAACAACTACAAAGTTTTTCAACCCATTACAAAGTTGTAATTGTTTTGAAAAACGTTGTAATAGTGTATAAAATCGTTTTTAAGCCACTTACAGCGTTTTTTAAACTATTACAACGATGTAATTGTTTTGAAAAACATTGTTAAATTTTGACTTAATAAAATTATCAATTCTAACTATTTATTACTTCGATTAATAAAACATTTTCACTAACAACGCTAAAATTGGGAAATTGATTAAATTTCCTAAATCAACATACAAGTAAACGCATATAAAATGAATCAAAAGTAAATTACACCCTATATGAAACAAAATAATTGTCACTAAATTATAATTAATTTTCACCCCCGAAAATTACATATATTTATATATGAAAAATTGAAATAAATTTATCTCAAATAACTAATTAAGTGCTTTTAATCAATTTTTTTTTTCATTCTCTTCTTTTAAACCTTCATCAATTTCCGGAATTTTTTTTTCTTCATCAATTCCAAAATCTAGCCACAAATCAAGAATAATATATATTAATCTCCAAATATATTTTAAGTTAATGCTATAAAAATTTTCCTATATTTTTTTTTTTATTTCTCATTTTCTTCCTGAAGCTTTAATTTAATTGCGTATAATCTATTTAAAAAAAAATATAATATATATGTATTTATTTTTGTGGGCATCCCAAAACATTAAAATACTTTTTTTCAGTTCAATTCCCCCAAAAAAAAAACACAAACTCTTAGTTTATTTGAGAAATATTCTCAAATAAACTAAGAAAAAACTGAAAGCATAAAATAATTAATTTCGATTCGATAATACTCCAAAATATAATTTTTTTTTTTTAATATATCTACCTCTATAGATATTGGCGTTAAGTCTGAGGGTGACATGAAAATTCACTTAAAAATTGGAATAACCAAAAAAAAAAATTGAAAAAGAAATTGTTTTTCTTTATTGAATACAACGATGACGATATTATTTTTAGGGTAAGAGGGTAGTAAATGAAAATTTTTTTTTTGATCCAATAACAAATTTTCACAAAAAAAAGAGGAATAACCAAAGAACTTTTAAAATCGATAATAAATAAGGTTAGCTGAGAAGTTTTTTTTTTTTTTTTGGTTGCAAACAAACAAACTAAAAAATAAACTCCTTTTAAAACAATTTAATTTTAAATTTACTTTTTTTTTTTAAAAAAAACCATAAGATTTTAATAAAATTGCTTGATTTAAAAAAAAACAGAAATTTTGCAGGAAAATATAAATTTTCATGAAATTCTCAATTTTATTTTGGTTAGAAAATATAGATAAAAACAAAATTTAGTTAAGATATTGAACCAAATTTGTATGTAGTTAAATTTTGGTATTCATAGTTTGATAAAAAATATATTTATAGATAATTCAAATAATTTATGCTACAAGTACATTTGTATATTTTTGGAATGTTTAATTTTTATTTAAAAAGTTTTAATTTACCTTAAAATATATATACGTACATTTTCTTTAATTTAATATAATTTTTCTGTATTAGTGAAAAGTTTATAGACTAATTCTATATTTTTGATACTTCTGATTTCATGTAGGATTTTAGTTTGTGGTTTTATTAATTGAAAATTTATCTGAATTTTTTTTTTTTTGGGAAATTAATGTAGGCAGCTAGATGTGCTCAAAAAAAAAAAATAATTAGTTATATGGAAACTATTTTAGTAAAAAATTATTTTTACGTTAGTTGGAATCATGTGAAATATTAATGATAATATATTTAAAATTTATAAAGACAGTTTATTGAATATGTTATCTTTATTTAAATGTCGTATTTTTGAAATGCGAAAGCCTAATTTTTTAATTATTTATAATTGAAATTTAGTTCAGAAATAAAGATTTTAAGAACTTCGGTTTTACTAGAAGTATATTAATTTATTTTGATTGATATTTTCATTTAAGAGAACATTATCAAAACACTTACAATGTTTAGCAATTAAGAAAAAGGATATATTTTATTTTTCGAGTAATGTTAATTAACAATAATTTTTAATATTAATATAACACGAAATTAGTCTGATATAAAAATATACTGAAGAATTTTATACTCTAAAGCTAATCTAGAATACCAAATTGTGAAGAAATGTTATCTGAATACTGAATACAATACTAATACAATACTAAATAAGTAAAAAATATGAAGCAGTAGTCTATTACTTTCTCAAAAAGGCATTAAAGTAGAAATGGTTATTTACTTGTAATTTCAACTGAATAAATACAGAAAAGAAGCTTGTGAAAAATAATGTAGACTGTTTTATTTCTTCCTTGAATTATTTGCTGTTCATATTAAATAAGTGTCGCTAGTTAATCAGGAAAATTATTAGTCTTACGATTAAAATAAAACAAATTTTCAAAATTCCATTATATAATAATATGTTTTACAGATTTACATCTTTATTTCCTTTTATTTTTTTTTAAACATTATATTTTCACCTGATTTACGTCATTTTATATTATTTTTGAACTTAATTTTTTTTTTGTCATTTATTTCAAGATATAATATTTATATGTATACATATATTTATTATATTAATTTATAATTATTTTAGATATATACTATTATATTTATAACTTTTTAACTATAATAATATTATTTCTTTTTCATGTTTTTTTTTTTTATATAATTTGTAATCTAAAATTAAATCTATATATTAATAAATATTTTGATAAAAAGTTGAAATATTTAATTATTTTTTATCAATTATTTACCACATAAACAACCCACAACTTTGATAATGATTTTTTTTTTTTGGTTTTTATATATTTTTTTTAAAATAATAAATTATTTATAAATTTAAAATTTTAATTTATTTTTAAAAAATAAAGTTCTAATAATATCAAAATTATGAAATAAAAATAATTATATCTATATTTTTTAAATAGTTTTTAATAATTTAGTATCTTTTTACAAAAGCAAGCAAATTTTTTTTGTTTTGAAATATTTTTTTTAATAGTTTACAATATATTTAATATTTAATTTTAATTTTAATTATTTCATAAATATAATTAAAGTTGTTTTTTTTTTAATAATTCTTAGTATTTTTCTTGATTTATATATCACTTTGCAAAAGTTTCACAGAAAGCAATTCATTTATTAGTTAATTTTTTTTTTTTCGTAATATAATTTTCAAATATAATTTTATTTATTTTACACAGTACATGATTAGTTTTCAATAATTATTTAAAGTTTGGTTTTTTTTTACATAAATTTAATAAAAATTATATTTTTCTTAATTTTTTTTTTATTTGTGAAAATTAATTTTGATATGAAATTTATTAACATATGATATTTTTTTTATATTAAAATACAGGAAGATAATCATACGAAAGATATGCTGAATAATGTCACTGAGTGAGATATAATAATGATATAATAATGATATGCAACTGTCATTAATTTAGTAGTTGACTAGTTTTGTATGCGGGGTATATGAAATTAAAATTAAAAAATTCAAGGGTAGTATTATGGGTAAGTAATTCATGGCAAATGATAATCACACTTTTGTACAGTAACAGCTAATTTGTTGTCGCAGATTGATAATTAAAATTTAAATCTATATCTGTTTATTCAATTTATATAGCTGAAAAAATATTTGTAATCATATTTCATTATATTATATGACATTATACTACCACAGGTTTACTCTGGAAAATAAATGTATCTTTCATAGACAGTGGGATCAGAATATTAATCTAATACTTTTAATTTTGTAGGCTTTACCATTAAGGTGAATTAAGAAATTCTATAAAGGAATTCTATGCATACTGCAATATAAATATCTAAATATAATTGACTGAATTTACGAAATTGACTTGAAAAATTTCGTAAAATAATTTTTAAAAAATTAGTTACAACCGGACATGATTTATAAATTCAATTACAAATTTTGACTTTACAGTGGCAATTTTGAAGTTTATATAACAAATAATTGATTCTTTAATTATTTTATTGTAGTACTTTGAAGTATTTTCTTAATTCCTTAAATGTGCTTGAATTTGGAATTGTGGTATTCACCTTGGATTTCGTATTTATATAAAAATATAATTGGAACATTAAACTAATTTCGTATATTCTGTGATATTTCATAACACCAACAATTGATCAATATTTCATACTGACTAATTCTACATCAACTAAATTTAAATAAATAAAAAAGACTCAGTTATCCTGTCAAAAAAATCCGATTAAAAACGTCAATTGTTTACTAAATCAAACTAATACTTCTATGTATTTATAAAAGCGAAGGGATTTGCGTATACCAAACATTTTATCGTAATATTTCAATAAAAATAAAAAATTATATTTTCTAAAATTTCTATTTTGATTGCCTAATTTAATCTGTCTACAAAAATGCAAATAAAAATGTCAATTCTTTAAATTATTTTTTGACACATTGTGCCATCTACTCTGTCAAATCATTATTTTTTGTTTTTATTGAAATAAATTTTACAAAAAACCAAATTATTAAATACATAATTTTGTTATTTTGCTTAAAAAAAGATATTAAAATAAAAATTTAAGATAAATTGAATAAAAACTTAAAATTTTTTATAAAAATTCTTTCCTAATTTGGTTTTTGATTTTATGAATTACAATCTAAAAAATCTTAAGTAACTTTTATCTTAAAATACATTTTTTTATTATTTTGTATTACATATATATTTACAATTATATTTATAATTTAATTATTTATTCTTTTTTTCAAGGATATCCCAGGATAATCCTTCATTTCTCTTGGTACTAAAAAATTTTTAATAATTTTTTTTTTTTGGTATTTAATATAATTTCCTCTTTTCTTTGTATTTTTCTTTCCTTGATAATTTATTATATTTTCCTTTTTTTTTTTTTAAATATATTTTATTTCATCATTTTTTTTTTATTTTTTATTAAATTTTATTGTTTTTCTTTACCCTTTGGGAATGATTTTTCATCTTTTCACTCGACATTTATGTTGTAAATTTTTTTTTACAGATGATAATAATTTTTGTATTGTTGATGATGATCTAGCCTTTATTAATTTAGCTGAATTTATCATATTATATAATATTATTATTATTAAATTATTATTATAACTAATCAAATTTAATGCTAACATAATAAAAATATGAAAATAAATTTTTTTTAATATAAATTTTATTATTTTTATTATATTATTAAATAAATATTTCATTAATATAAATTTAATATTAGTGTTGCCATTGTAATTAATAATATTTTTTATAATAAATAATATATTTAAAATATTCTGGGATTTAATAATATTATTTAATTCGTTGTATTTAATATTATTAGGACTATTTTTTTTAATATTTATTATTATATTTTTTATGAAAATATTAAATGAAATATTGGTCTCTAGTGTTAATAAAATTTTATGATAAATATATTTAATAAATATTATAAACATTGATGATAAATTTGATTGTATTAATAATATAAAAAATGATAATGAACTTAATAAATATATTAAATAACTATGTTTAATAATATTACATCCTGATGATGATGCTTTATTATGAAAAGCACCTGGGGGATGACGTACTGATGGCGGTTGATTTGTATCACCTAAAGGATATTAAAAAATAAATGAGACATAATAAAATAAATGATATATACTTAAATGTAATAAAAGAAAATGAAACAAATTAAGTAAATTATCCGTAAATAAATAAATATTAAATAAAAATAAGAAAATTAAAATTAAAGTACAGACAATCAACGAATAAAAAAAATAAGCAATGTTATGGAAAATATTATTAAGTATAGTGTCCTGTCTTAAATGATGGGTATATTACATTCTATTCTTATGTTTGTGTGATGTCATTTTTTTTTTTTGTTATAAGAAATTTATGGAATATTTTAAGGATGAAGATAATAAAGAAATATAATATGCAAAATTAATTTGTTTTTTTTTTTTCTTTTAGGGATTATTAAATATGTCATTTAAAAAATTATCCTTTGGGAATGAACGTGTTGGGATTTCAAATAAAATGAAAAATTTAAAAAAAATCCTTACGAAAATAAAATTAAAAGTTATAAAATAATAATACAGAGTCTCTACTATACAGAAATACTATAGAGACAAAATCACTAATTTCCGGAGGAATTTAAAGTTTGTAGAACAATTTAAATTTTCTACAAACTTTAAAATATTTAACTTGAAAATATTTAATTAATTTACTAAAAAGGCCAAAATTATTAACTTTATTTTACACAATTTACTAAATTTTCTTTTATTAAATTGGAACAATAATTTGAACAATTCCAATAT
Organism: Empis livida; assembly: GCA_963932195.1. Taxonomy (NCBI): domain Eukaryota; kingdom Metazoa; phylum Arthropoda; class Insecta; order Diptera; family Empididae; genus Empis; species Empis livida. The sequence goes on from OZ010649.1 coordinate 16,088,013, forward strand.
TGTTAGTTGATCTATTTGGACTAATTTAATTTAATTTGAAATATTTTAAGAAAAGTTATTAGCTCTTTCAACACATTTGTTAATTTTTAATAAACTTTGTAAACTATTATATTAATATTATAATTTTTATATTAAATTTTCTGCACAAACTACAAAGATTCCTTTATATTAAAAAATCGTTTTTACCAAACTATTTGAAATTAAAAATAAATTTTACAATTATGTATTATACTTTTTCACAGAGTACTTTTTATTTTAACTCTTAATTATTATCAAAGTCTAAAAGTAAGTTTTTCTAACGAACAAACTAAGTCTTAAATAAAATTTCCCTAAAAATAACCAAATTAAAATTAAATTAATATTCAATTTAATGCAAATTTTTGTATTTTATGATAAAAAAATTTTCCAATATAAAATTTTCTAATTGATTTTCTTTTTTTTTTGTACTTTACTTAAAAAATCTATTAAAAATTCCACATAAAAAGAAGGAAAAAATAGAGAACTAGACCATAATATGTTTTCATATGCTCCTTCATATTCGTGTGAACACCGGGTGTTAAATAAAAATTCTAACAAAAATTATCTACCAAAAAAAACAAAAAATGGAAAAAAGGAACCTAAAAACTAAAGCTATAAAATGCATTTCATAATAAGTGCAAAATGTTTTAAATGACCATATTATAATAAAAACAGCTTAACAGGCCAACACAAAAAAATACGAATGAAAACTGAACTAAAAAAACTTTTTTTTAAAAAAAAGTTTAAAATTTAAAAAAAAAATTTAGTCATTTTTACCAAAGTAATAAAAGAAAATTTTTGTAATTTGTGTTTGTTTTTTTCATACTTACCACCATCTTTCCATTCTTCAACACCATAATCAGGCAATGCATTTGAATCAAATTTTCTATTGGGTCGTTTACGTTCTGGAAAATATAGTTAAAAAAAGAAAAGAATGAACAAAAAAAAAAGAAAATTATACAGAAACAAATTTCCATAAGAAAAAAAAAAAGGAAATAATAAAAACGTATAGAATTTTATTTTTCGTTTAAATATATTTTTTAAAAACTATTGGAAAATTTTTTTTTTTTTTTTGCTGTCCGGAAAATTATTTAAATCCTTTCTTTCAGATGGAAGAAAAAATGATTTTCAAAAAAAAAAAAACTTTTACTCTATTTTTTTATTATTATAATTAGGATTAACCAAAAGAATAAAGACATTTTTTTTCCTCCTTATTACATAAATGCACTTGTTAAGGATTAAATATATCCTTAATAATAATAATAATATTCTACATCAGATTATATGTTTTTTTGTAGTTTTTTTTTTCTTGATAAAATAGAAAAATTATTTTCATTTAAAAATCTCATCTGAAAAGAGGAAAAATATTTTTCCAATTCAACATAAAAATAAACAACAAAAAATTGGAAAATTTATATAGAAAATTTTTCTTTTAATTTTTAACTATACTGGTTTTTTTTTTATATGTGATATTAGTTTTGAGGAAAAATAACAAGGATATTTATAAGGATATAAAATGACCAAATAATGTTACAGGCAAATATATTAAACATGAATATTTCCTCGACTGTAAATGGAAAATCATTTAATTTACTCTCACTTTGTAGTGGGAAATTCAAAGAAAGTACTCGGAAATTAATACAATATGAAAATTAAAATTTTACGGATAATAAGATTTTGAAAATATGCTGAGCAAATGCGTGATTAAAATCAATTTTTCGAATTGTTGGTAATTAACTGGTTCTTTAAAAATTGTTAGTATGATACGATATTCTTTGATCAAAGCAAACAAATTAGAACTAAATCAATATTGAATTGAAATTATAATTATTCATATTTTTCAATATTATATAAATTCAAATGAATCATAACCTTATGCACATATTTATACTTCCATTAGAAATTTGTCCTTATTTTCAATGATTAAAATTAATCGATCGAAATTATTACTAATGGTAATTCAAACTAAAATCGATTAATAGCAAAAGATTTATTCGACAATTGAACATACCAACCAGTACAAAGAACACTTGATTAGGTAGTACTGTCGAAACAGATGTATGAAATGATATTAGCTTGACAAAAAAAAATAATTGATATTTTATGAATTGGTAATATTTAAAAAAAAATTTTTAACTGAAAATTATGCATAAAGAAAAAAGCTAATTAAAAAATAAATATTTCTAAATCTAAATACTAAGCTTAATCAATATTATTTATGCTACTTCAATAATATATAATATGATTTTCGTAATTTTTCAATAAAAAAAAAAACATAAAGAAATTCATGCAAAATCTTAAATATTTTGATACAAACTCTAGTGAATTTGATTCACTTTGAAACAAAAATTCCATTAGAGTGAAATGGATGAGTAATACTATAATTTTTTTTATAAATTAAAAATATACGTGCACCGCAGTAGTTGTAGCAAGTAGTATGGTATATTAAGACAATACTCAACACAGAGAATCTAATTTTACTCTGATTTTATTGAATAATTATCAGAAATTACATTTACAGATTTTAAATTTAAATAAATTACTAACACTGGTACTGGAAGATATTTTCAACTAAAATATGTCAATGTAGTTACGATACTTATGACACTTGATACAATTGAAAAGTTGGTTTCACTATTAGGTAAAAATCGTAGTTCAAAAACTTACAACTTAATATTGTGGAGATGAAAAGGACTATACTATGCTCACATTTAAACTTCTCCAGGTTTTGAAAATAAGGCTTTATTAACTAATATAAAGTTAACTATGGAATGAATGCAGAAAATTCAATCTAAAATTTATCTATTTTGATATCTAAATTTAACATTTTTAATTATACCAATTTGCCTGTAACATAAAATCAACTAAGAAGCAAAAATTACATTATTTTATGCACATATAAACAAACAGAAAAAAGAGTATTAAATGCATTTCAAAGGAATAACAGGATTATAATTTTTATGTTCATTTTTTTTATTTTTCAAGGATAATATTTAACACAAAAAGAAGAAAAATTAGATAGAAACATTTTTTTTTTGTAGTTAGTATAACAGTTTTGATGTGGTGTTTTTTTTTATTTAATATTTAAGCAAAACATAAAAAAAAGGATGTTTTTTCTCAAAAATTATTTAATTTTGTTTTAAAAACAAAAGTTTGTTAAAAATAAAAATTACATAGAAAAATGTCAGTGTAAAAAATAAATAAACAAGAAACAAGGATTTTGTAGTTTTATTTTTAAAATTCTGATTATACAAACCTAAACTCCGATTGTACATGTTGATATCTGAAATTACAGCTGTCGTTGGAGCCAAAATTTCTAAAATGACAACAACAAAGAAAAAAAAAAAACCAAAATTATAAAAAAGGATAAAAGAGAATTTTTTATTTTACTAGTAGATATAATTATATTATGTTTCATTTTAATTATCTTTATTGTAATTTTAGTTTTTAAATTATATTTTTGTTTTCTGCGCTTCATCGTACAGAAAAGGATAAAAATAGGATTTGGATTTGGATTTTTTTTAAAAATTTTTTTGTTGTTTTTATTTTGGTAAAAACTTACCATCCAGTTTAATGATGCCATCCGTTTCGCCTAATGAATTTTTAGCAACACAACGATATGAACCAAAATCATTTGGTCCAACATTACGTATTTTAAGTTTCATAAATTTTTGATAATCACGAGTTGTTGATGTTGTTTCAAATTTATCACCAGCACGGGATGTATCTGGAAAAAAAAAGTAGAAGGAAATGGTTAGAACAACGAGCAAATATGAATTATTTTGTAAATTAGTTTAAGAGTAATTAAAAATGAAAATGTTTTTTTCTATATTTTGGTTTGTTTTAAAATAAGGATAATTAAAAGATATATAGATTATTTTACAGTTTTATTATGTAATTTTGCTGTTTTTACTTAAAATTATTTCGTAAAAATGTAATTTATAAATATATATCTAAATTTTATATAATATAGGGGACAGTTACCTAATTCATACCACTTTCTAAATCGTAATTCAGCTTGTAAAGCAGTTTAATAATATTATTAATGGGAGATTACACTTGTATTCATTTATTGTAATTTTTTTTATTTATACGATACCCAAATAGTGAGCAAAATTTTAACTGCGACCACAGGATTTGGTTATGAGCAGGAATGGGAAATTTAGGCAAAGGAAGATGTTAAAATAAATGAACCTTTTTTTAAGTTTTAAGTGAGTCAGATTTTAGTTTTTATACAAGTTTCCTATGAGTTTTTTTTAAATTCTTTTATTAAGAATTTCTACATAACAATTTCGAAATGATTCACTGAAAAGTGGTATGAAGTAAACAACTCTCACCTACATGTACATAATTAATACTTATGGTTTGTTAGTAAAATAACAAAAATTTTCAAGTTTTTGTATTTTTGTACGTGAACAAAATTAGTGAACGTACAAATCACATCTGGTATTATCTTAACACTAATTTGTAAAATACCAAAAATTTTGTATATTTCTTAAATAAAAATGTTAAATTTTAATTAAAAGTGTTTATTTAAAGATAATTTTAATCATGAATATTTCAGCTGGTTTTTACAATTTCAATAATATACGACTTTATCTATATTCCACAGTAAAATGATGATTAAAATTTTTAATTTCAGTATTAGGAAAATACAGAAAAATTTCGTACTAGAGAAGTTTTTGAATATATTTTCCTGGGATGGTTATTATAGCGTAGAGCTACGATTATTGGATATAACATATAACCTCAGATTAATTTTAACTAAGAATAGTTATACTATCAACAATACCATAGTTTGGAGAAGATTCTTAAATATTCAAGAATTATGATTTTTGAATTATTAGATTTTCACAAATTATTAATCATTTTTCTAATTGAAATATTAATTTTTCAAACATTTTTAAACGTTTTTGAAATTGAATAGTAATTTATTTGTATTCCATTTTTTTAATTTTTTTATTCATTACTGCAAAAGAATCTTTTAAAAAGTATGCTATAAATAAAATATTTATAAAAATAAGAAAATAAAACATAATGTAAGTCTTCACTGGCAGGTCCGACTTTTTTAATCATGTTACTAACAACGATTATTACTGGAAAATATAGCAATTTAATATTTATTTATTGCATAACAGTTTCTACTCTTAAAAATGATTAAAATTGTTTGTAAAATGATAATTTAAATTTTAAAAACGAGTGATTTAATTTGAAAATTGTATATATAGAAAAATAATATACAATTTAAATAGGAACATCAATTTCTATAATTATTCACAGCAAAGAAAAATGTCCTAGAATTGCACTTTTTACAGTGATAATTTAAAAAGTGGTGAAATCTAATTTTTGGTCATAATTTGAACAAAAGCGTATAAGCTTGCCGATTGTATAAACATTAAAATTATGTTTTATAGTTTGGTATCTTTTCAAGACCAAACCTCCATGTTTTTTTGAAAATATATATTTAATATTTTAAAGCATATTCTTAAAATTTCATAGTATAATGCATTAGTATTTCAAGCAAATTAGGTTGGTTGCCTTGATGAAAATCGAACATTCTTTTAACCGTCGTACGAACTCCATTTGTGTATAGCTGATTGCGATGACAAAAAAATAAGTCCGATTGTACATTTCCTACACCACATCGACCCATCCAACTCTCTCAACCAATTCTAACATTTTGACCATTCTGAACCTATTGATTTCGAACAAGTTGAAGGAAATACCGATCTTGCGTTCCGAATAATGTGTTTTGGTTCTCGGAAGGGCGGACTATGATACAGGATATATTCAATTGATTTTCCCTATTCTTTTTCTCTCTAACGTACAATCTATTATCAAGCTTTAGTTTAGAGTATATTTACTACTATGATAAATTACAATTTTTTTCATTAAATATTAAATCTTCATCATCTTCATTTTGTTACTTACTAAAAATTTCCAAAACTTTCCAGCGAAAAAAAAAAACAATATTTATGAACGAACAAGTAAATTTTATAGTTTCTCAACAAGAAAGTCCTAAAAATAAATTAATCCCATAAGAAAAATTAATTTTCATCTTTATTAAGGAAAAACATTTTCACATTATACAAGGTACAAGTATAACCAAAAAAAAAAAAAAAAATAAAAAAAATTATCCTTACAAAATTTCTTCTAACCACAAGAAAAAGTAAACCGCAATTTTTATTTACGTTCATGACCTATTTTTATGTATTTTATGTACGCGATTAAACGCAAAAAGTAAAAGAGGAAAAAAAAAACATTTTTACAACATTAATAAAATAAAATAAAAAAAAAAACCATATTTTCCTATCACCAAAACATAAAAATAATAATAGTCTTTTTTTTTATTTTATAATTGCTAGATAAATATAAGACTAAAAGGGTTCAACAAAACTCTACATTTTTTTTTTTCTTCAAATATATATCCTTATTGTTCGTGAGACTAATAAAAGACCACAATATAATATTTTATAGGCTAATAGTTAAAATAAAATAAAAAAGAAGTAAGGATATAATCATATAAAAATAGACTTTTTTTTCAAAAAAAAAGACAAAATATAATTTAATCGAATATACACGAAATCCTTTCAATTTTTTTTTGCCTTTAATAATTTATAAGAAGTATTAGAAAACAAGTTGGGTTTTGGTTGTTTTTTGCTGCTACTACTACTACTGATGTTTTTTGTGCAAAACACGCTTTTAAAAGATGCCTCACTTGTCATGTACCTTCAATAAAAACGGAAAAAGAAGCAGAAGAAGGAAGGAAAAAAGCACATATATAGAAAATAGTCATAAAATGACACGCAAAGTTAAAACAAAAAGTAAAACTTAAAACAAAAGAAAAAAAAAAAGTATGGAAAAGGAATAATTTGTAAGCAAGTAAAAAAAAAAAATGAAATTTGAATTGTTTATGACTTGACTAAAACTATTGACAAAACAATTTTTGCCGATCACAGAACAAAATATTAAATAAAAAATAAAAATTATTACAGAGTGAGGCAACAAAGAGATCTTACAGAGTGCGTCAAAATAACTTATAGGTACTGAAAAAATGATGTACCATTAATGGATGACTGTTCGGTTGTCTATAATTTTGGGCCAGCATTTTAGCCGTACCTTTTCTACTGTTTTATGATATTTCAGAGAACCAACTAATTTATTCACGTAGTCTGGTAGTAGTGTGCATAATTTTGTGGTTCTAGCAATAAATTAGATTCATAACTTCACTGTGCGACGAAAGTTAGGCTGTCCTACGAAAATATATTAAGCGCCAGCCAATTTGAGTTCCGACGAAAAGCCATAGTTTAGTTTTATAGTTCTATGATAACTACAATGTTAAAGGGCAGTTTCACTTGTAATCAGTATTCTATTCCCTGCGATTTTAAACAGCTGGATATTTAGAACTAATCTACATCTCACAAAAATAATTAATTTATTTTTATACATGATACAGAAAAACTGAGTTAGAGTTGCCGTCATTTCCTAATATTGAAAATTTACATTTCAGCTATATAGTATTCATACATATACTTTCTTTCTAAGAAAATGCGTTTCTTATCGGTTTTCTCAAAATTAATATGATTCCGAATTGGTTTCAATTTCAATAAAATATGATTTTGGAATTAGCATTAGTTTTATTGTGTAGTGAAATTATATTTATTAGCTTTCAAAAGTGTTTTAAATATGTTGAGGTATGTTTTGTGTTTCTAAAACTGAATCAATAAAAATCGGCCTGACCGTTACAGAAAAACTACATAAATTTAATTTTTTAAACTATTCGGTCTAACTAATTTCTTCAAAATATTTCTTAAATTTCTCCTAAAAGTATTTATTCGTTTAATTATGCGAAAGTTAGATTTCCAAATTTTTAATTACATATAAGCATATTTGCTTATAGTTAAAAAATTATTACGGAAAATATACAATCTTAACTGGCTTATAACACAAATAGTCCCACATTTCTAATATAAATAATTTCATATTGTATAAGCAACTTTAAGTGTTATTAGGTGGCATTTAGTTAATTTTTCATTTCTTCAAAATTTTACTACTAAAATATTAAAATAAAAATGTTAATGTAAAAGATTTTAATACTCTTAAAAAATGCAATATTGATTTTATTTATTATTATTTAAATTTTTTAGATGTTATACTAATTTTTCTAGAGTTTTAAATTTCAATTAACTACTGCGTGGGAATAAGTAGATTTCATAGTCACTACTTAATAGATTTAATTACAATTTTATCTCCCGGATAGATTAAATTTCGAAATTAATAATAACATTTTGCAATTAAATTTAAAATCTCCAAATGAATTTTCTTCAAATTCTTTGAATTTAGTATTAAATAGCAATATTTTTCATTTGATTTTACAATTAAGACATTTAAATATGTTCTTCCTTTAAAATTTATTATGCCGACAACCCAGCTTGACTTAATCCTTTTAATAATATAAAATTTTTTGGTACAATATATTCCAATTGTTTCAACTTATCCAAAATTCATAATTTCTTCTTAAAAATGACTAACTAATTCAACGTTAAATCATATTTTTACTTGCATATATTAAACTATAATTTAGAATAAAAATTAATTACAATCATAATTTCATAATTTTAAGACAATTATTAATCAAAAATTATTTCAAATAACCACAAAAATACAAAAAGACATACATACATTAACAAAAATCCTTATTATTATCCTTCTACTCAAAAAATCTTATTAAATTTATTTTTCCTTAATAATTTCACTGACTATAAAAAAATGATAACATGCACAATTATATATAATTTCTAAAATATGATTAAAAAAAAATATATGTATATATAGTTTTTTTTTTTACGTCATTCAATAAAATAATTGTCGTCCTTAAATCCTTTCTGTTAGTCGTCGTCGTAAAAATATATAATGAACAAGGATTAATATCCTTCAAAAAAAAAAAAAAAAAAGTACTTCGCATATATGCATATCATTATTATAATTTTAATTTTTTTTTTTTTAGCTTTTGATATATAAACTAAATAGTTTTTTTTTGGTAAACCGCAAAAAAAAAAAAAAAAAAGGATTGAATACATTAATATGTATATGTAAAAATATATTTTGTTTGTGTAGGATAGTATCATGGGGATACTTCATTTTTATATTATTATTGTAAATGTAAAAGTGTTATAAATTTTTAGAAATATATATTTGTATAATATTCTACATTTGAATATTATAATAGTCTTTGAATTATTATTACTATATATGCAGAATGTCCTTTTTTTTTTTGTTTTTTTTTGGTTCGTTCCATTATACGACAGTCACCAATCCATTATTTCAAATGAAAAATAAATTATATTTTTCCTTCTTTTATATGGTTTTTTTTTATATGAAACATATATTTTATTTTGTAAGCTATAATATAGAATGTAATCTATTTAAAATATGATAGTAACTTAGGAGAAAACTTGTATAGTGAATATTATAAGTTCACATGCCATTTTGTTTATCTACACACATCTATATGTATAATATATTTATGAAAACAAAAAAAAAAAAATTTGAAGAAAATGCAAATTTTATTATATATTTTCTATTTTAAATAAATGTGTATATATATATGTGAACATATTTATTTATATATTAGTCATATATGATAAAAAACATAAAATTATAATAAAAGAGTAAAAAAAAAAAAAAAAACAAATTCCTTTAAACAGAATAAAGTGGTTGATTTTATGTATAATCCTTGAAAGTTTTATTGAAAATATAAAAAAATAAAATTATTAAATTTATTTTATCATGACAAATTATTTCACAAAAAAAAAAAATTGTTTTCCTTTTTGTTATGGAAATTTACTTTTTTTTTTTTGAAATTGAAAATTATTTAATAAAAAAAATTAATTTTCTTTAATACATAAAAAATGGAATTTATAAGTTTTTGATTAAAAATTAGAATTTAATTGAATAATTTTTATAGCTAAATTGACATATTTATAATAATATTCATAAATGCCACTTAACTTTGATTTAATAGTACAATTAGCTGAGAAGGGTTTTTTTTTTCAAATTCATAAACGAATCAGATTAATCTTAAATCGCTGGGAAATTTTATTCCAAATAATTTATCAAGTATATAATTCAATTTTTCAAATACATAAAAACTAAAAACCAATCGATTGAAATTTGTTTTCAAAATTATAAACGATAAATTTTCAGGGGCGCACTAATAGTAATGCAAATTTTGAGAATCACAAATTCATTAAAATAGAAAGCGATTTTATGAAATTTTTGGCAGAAAACCACTACGGATTACTTTTCTCAATGAAAAATAATATTAATTATCAAAATATCAATTTCAGAAATTACCAATGAAACTTTTGAACTTTTTTCATAATATTTTGGTAAACATTCCGCCAATTAGTGTACCATACTATGTAAGCTTAATATTTAACTAATATCATCTTTTAATTTTTGACTTTTTACTGTATATAAACTAATATAATTGCAATTGCAATTTTGAAATATTTTAAAAAATGATTTTATTTTGGTAAACCAATTGCTTGGTTTAGCAATTTTCAAAATGATTTATTAAACCATCTCTGGAACTTATTATTAGCTAAATAATAAATTGCAGAAACTTAAATAGACTATATTGTATGTGACTGACTACAACTATTACTCCAAATAGTATTATTAATTTTCGAAATATATTGTAAGATAAAATAAAACTCAGCACCAAAAGTTAAACAATGAAAAATGAATTGCTATTCAATAAAATTTGGCACTAAAAATATTTTCCCATTTTCCAAGAATTTAAAATTCTCAAAAGTTCAGATTAAGAAAATTATAAAAAACCTCATTATACATTTAAAATTTATTAAGTAAATTAAATTTTTATTTATGAATTTTATTTTAATATTCCTGAAATTTTTTACTTTAATAAAATTCTATGTTTTTTTACAATTTTTAATTACACTAAAATATTAAATTTTCACTTTACCAACACAACTTTGTTAAAATTTAAAATTTAAATATAATTATAACAATATAATATGCTTTTGAAATTATAGGTATAATATTAAAAATGGAAAATTTTTATTAAATCTCAAAATATTTTGTCTGGTAATATTTTCTCACCAAGGTTCGTTTTTTCTTTCAAACCTTAACTCTTGAAAAAGTTTAATTGAGCATTTTATTTCTTTTTAACTATCATCTTCAAAATATTTTATACAACTCTACTACGTATCTACAGGAAAAAAAAGTCGTTAAAAATTATTTTGATATATATTTATTTGTTTAAAATCCGTATAATAACATAATACCTGAAATATTTCATCCGTATCGACAATAAAGCATAAAAAAGTATATAGAAAAAGTAAAAAAAAAAAATGAAAACTTAACCTTAGAAAATTTAACTTTCCATAACCTTTTTTTTTTTTTTGTATTTAGAAAATCATATATGCTGGTGTCGTACACATATATATATATATATATATCTGGTTACCTAGATTTATTTAATATTAAAATTTTGTTAAAAGAGTTGTTTTTTTTTTGGGGTCAAAATAGAAGAGTTAGTAAAAGTTATAAATGATGTTTAAAGCTGGTACGTAACCAAGGAAAAGATTTAAATTAAATATTTTAATAAATATTAAATTAACCACAAAATTTAAGTAAGTATATATTTTTTTTACTTAAATTACGTTAAATAATTACAATTACGACTAAGATATGATTTTGGAAAACTATTTGGAAGCTTTAGCATATAATTTAGATTTTTCCAAATTTATTTATTAATTTAATCGGAAAATATACTTAGAAAGCTTCTTAATAGGAAATAAAGTTAATTATTCATTATATACGTTTCGGAAATTCTATTAAATATTATTAGAATTCTAATCAGGGTGTTAGTATCGATACATTTAGAAGAAAATAGATTGTCCAATTGAGAAAACTGGTCCAACTCGATTCGGTAATGATCATACTGAAGAAATTTTGGAAATACGAAGAAGAAATAAGTAATATGGGAAGAAATAATTTTAAGTCCGAGACTAAACTCTAACGCCTCGCTGATGTGGTGACGGCCCCTATCAATTCATATTTCTTTCTCTTTGGCACTACCATTCTGAAAGAAATCTTAATACAAGCTAAAGGTATTTAGTGAGACATTTGTTTTATAATTCTTGAAGGTAAAATTGATTCCAAGTCTGGGGTGTTAGCAGATTTCCAAGCTTTAAATTACATGTTATTGTAATTTTATTTCTGATAGTCTTGTTAAACTATATTCTATAGCTCAGAATATCCCAATAAATATGTATTCGTTCAAAAAATACAATTAATCTACTCATATATTATTTGTTGAAACTTCGGTAGATTTAAAAAATTAATTAAATAGAAAAGTAATCAAGAGTAATGGATCTTCTACAAAATATGTTTCTATCGCTAGAGATCTTGTATCACAAAATTAATTAATATGTAAAGTATAATCATATACATATATATTCAACGAAATGGATTCTAAAAAAGCTTAGAGCTAAATACAAATGACAACATCCAAGAAATACCCGTAAATATACTTTTAATCTCCGAGGTATTAACAAAATCTGAAATACAATATAGTACTATTTTTCCCGGTCTATTCCTTCAATCTTTATGACATTTTAAATTTACTTAAAAACTATTAAAAAAAATTAATTTTTTTTTTTTATTAATACATATATCAAAATTTTTAAAACTTCATCATTTACTATCATTTGGTATTTAATCTCAAATTTTCAACCCTTGTAACATTTAACGTATTACATATTAATCCAATTTTTTTTTTCTCAACCTGAAAAGTCAAACAACCAAAAAAAAAAGTTACGTAAATAAAATCACAACATAAAATTCGATAAAGAACAGAGATTCTTCTCTAAGAGCCCAACAAAACTCTACCACAAAGAAAAACAACAAATCAACAGAAAGGTTAGAAAAAAAATTACATATAATATTTATTCGTGACGCGTTTATAACATAAAAAAAAAGGATTCAACAACAACAACAACTACATAAAAAAAGGAGCAGAACGAAAAAAAACAACATATTTTTTTCCGCACTTTTTCACTTGACTTGAAAGATTGACACCTTCTTGACTTGATTTGTATCACAAACGATATTATGCTTTTTTTCCCCATATCGTATTTTTTTTTTTATATTCTTATTTAACAGAGAAACCAAGGATGATGATGACGCCGACAATGATGACGACGTGACGAGTTGTCGATAATTCTTTGATTTTTTTTTTCCCTTTCAGATCAAATGAAAAATAAATAAAATTAAGTTGACTTTTAAAAAAAAAAAACGAAAGAAAATGAAGAAAATATAGTGTTGACAGTTCTTCGATGATATAAAATATTGAAATTGAATGGTTCACAACCTTTTCTGTCACTTTGTTAAACGTATATCGAAATAATATTAAATAAAATATTCTGTTGCTTGGTGCTTTTAGAAAAAGGATAAATTGTCCTGTGTATAAGAAAAAGAGTTCTTTTAAAATTTGGGGGGCGAGGAAGAAAAATCAATTTTTTTTTTTTTGGTTTTTAGAAGGTGAAAAATTATTTCAAAAAAAGATGTTTCATTGTCAAGCAATAAATTTTTCAGTTTATTCTGTTAAAGATATTAAAAAACAAAAAAATTAAACGTGAGTTAAAATTTTCGCGGCTATAGATTAAAAAAAAAAAAAGGTTGAGTTGATAAAAGAAAAACTTCGGATTTACACGATTTCTATTTTTAAATAAAATTTGTATTAACGTTTTTTTTATTTTAACTTTATGGACTAACAACTTTTTATAACATTGCTCCTACCACAAAAAAACAAAAAAGGATAACGTTTGATAAAGTATTTTTCAAGTGGAAAATTCGATTTTTTTTTTATGAAAATTGAATAAATTTTATTTTGTGGAAAAAATCATTAAATACATTTTTTTTTTGTTATTTTGTTTTTATTTTTTTTATTACAATTTTCCTTTTACTATGCAAAAATAAAATATATTTTTAAATTTCAAATCAAAAAAAAATTTTAAGATTTCCGGATAAAATTTAAATTATTTGAAAATTGTTTAAAAAAATTTTTGATGAAAATGTGAATTTAACACCTTATTTTTTTTTTGTTAGGGAAAATTATTTTGTGACTTAAATAATATAATAAATTTTCTTCAAGTCATTGTTTTTGAATTAAATTTTACGGTCGGAATAATTTTCATATTTAAATTATATACAATTTTCTGAAAATAAAATATTATGAAATTTATTTTTATTTTTTTTTTCCTGTAAAAGTTGTTAAGTCTTAAGTATAATAAAAAATATAATTCAGTTAAAGTTTATATAAACGAAATAAGGATATTTATATATATAAAAGAAAATTTTTATTATTTATAGAAGTTTATTTCTTAAAAAAAGGAAAAATACTTTTCATAATTCTGAAAGTAAAGTTAATAATAGAAAAAAAAGGATAACTAAATAAAAGTAAAAAATTTTTTGTATTTTCAATGAAAATTATATTTTGACCATATCAGTTACTACATTAATGATACGAAACACGAAACTTTTTTCATTTTTATTTTGTGTAAATATTGAATGTAGGTGGACATAATTTGTGATAAGAATAAATTGAATTTTGGAATTTAAATGGAATATTTCGATAAATTTTAATATTATATTAAATTTAATTTAATATTAAATTTTAAGATTTAAATTTAATTTTAGTTGTACTTACAAGTAGAAACTGAGTATAGTAATATTAGTGTTTTGGATTGCACAGCATAGCTATTCTTAATTTTGTTAGAGTACATAAATATATTTGGATTTTTAAAGGGTTTTTGGGAAAACTAATAAATTTTTATCCTACAGACTACAGAGTTGTAAAAAGTTTACCTATTCGTTAGAAAGCAGTCCAGAAAATTGAAAAAGTATGTCAAATTAAAAAGTAGACTATTTTCTGATTCCTAGTTAAACTTTTATGTATTCGGCCGTTAAATAAAATTAAAGACTATCATGAAAAACGTGTGAAAAGTTCAAAATCATCAAATGTCATAATTGCGGCGATGTGCTATTATTTCACCAGTGAAATTGTCAAACACTCAAATCTTTTTTCTTTTTCAACTTTTACCATTGCAAAGTAAATCATTTTACTGCTTACCACGAAGTGATATCGTAAGCGTAGTATGAAAATTTCATTACACTGTCGACTACATGCTAATCTTTACCAAAGTAAATTAAAGTAAATTTTCCGTTTCATTGCATAAACGATGCAAAATTAGAATCAAGTAATGAAAATCTAATATTATCTACCGTTTTTCGTTAACTAATGGAACCAAAGTTTTGAAAAGAAGACTTGAATTACTATGAAGTTTGTATAATTCTCTTACAAAATGAACTACAGCGTCAAACAGAATATTATTGATACATCGACACGCCTAAATATAATAAGTGACATTTTCTACCTGGTTTTGCAAATTTCTGGGAATGTTATTACATTTTTAAACAGCGGCTAAATGGGAAATATAAGAAATCATAGCTCATAAATTCATCTTGATTATATAATTTCTAATTCTTAAAAATTAGCAACAAAACCTGAAAATATATCAAAATTTCAAATTAAATGAATAATATTCATATTATCGGCTTTAATTATTTCACCCAGAATCATATAAAAGATTACTTATTTTTGTTATTTTTTTTTTGACGATATTCGATAATTTGTATAACAAATAATTTATTAATATCTCCAACTAATATACTAGCCTAAATTTAAATTTATTCACATCCACATATTTCAAATATTTGAATATACAATTCTTCAAATGAAATTCAATTTAAGTTAAATTGAAAAATATAAAAGCATACTTTAAATAATTGAAATTTAAATGAAATTATTTTCAAAAATTTCATCATAATTTCAAGAAGAAAATTTATTTAAAAAGAAAAATTTAATCAAACCTGATATAATCATATCACCACGTTCTGTGGTCCAATAATTTATTGATGCTGGATATGCTTCAGTTTCACATTCTAATGTTACCTCTTGTCCAACATATGCACCTTCCAATTGATTAGCTATTGACAGCATCGGTGGAACTAAATGATAAATTGCAAAAGAAAAAAACTTATTTAAAATAAATAAATAATGTACCCAATATTCAATAATATTATTAAATTTTTAACATTTATATACATATATATATTTTTTTTAGAAAAATAAAAGATAAAATATTATATATGTTCATAGTTAATTCTATATGTAGTTGAGATAAGCATAAAAAATTCGATTCAATAGAGCATATAATTCACATCACAGAAATTGAAATTATAATCATAATACAAAATAAAATTTCCATTAAGGTTATGATGAATTTATAATAAATTATATGCAAAATTTTATTAAAGATAATTGAATTATTATTAAATTGTTATACATTTTATGGCTAAAATTTTGTTTTTGTTTGTTTATTTTGTTGTACTTACATTGAACACGTAGATGAACACGTTTACTTATTGATGGTGGTACACCGTTTGATGCAACACACAAATATGCTGCCATATGCAATCGACTTACTTTTGTTATTTGTAATATTTCACCATCCACAACATTCACTATGGAAAAATTTTATTAAAGGAATAATAATAATGTAATATTTATTTTATTTTTTTAAAAATTTATTTTATAAATTCCTTTCATAAATTATTGTAATATTAATGTCAGTAATGGTTGCGAAATAAAAATTAAAAATTTCAACAGGAATTCTTATAATTCTTTTCGTAATTATTGAAATTTTATGTTCCCCCCCCCCCAATATTTCAAATAGCTTTAATAAAATGATTGTATGCAATTAAAACATTCAAATATTTAAAGGACTAATTAGGTCACAATATATTTAAAATGATTCAAAAATTTTTAATTTTCAAGTATGGTACCTTATTCATATTTATTCCACTATTTAAGTGAGACGTGGCACCACGGAATAAATTTAGTAAATTTAAAATTTATTTTTCCTGGTTTGAATTTCAGAATTTTTATTAAAAGTAAGTAAATAAAAAATTTAAATTTAACATTTGTTTTTTTTTAATTTTCATTTGCAAAATACTTTGAATACTTTCCAGTCAGTTAGTCTGTTGCGAAGAAGCTATATATGAAATATCCGCTGTTACGTTTACTAAAATACAAAATAATATTATTCGAATAACTTCGATTAAATGCGGCAAATTTCAATCGGAATGTTTATTGGAAGAGACTTGAATATGAATTTTCTTAGATAATTGACGGCAGACTTTTCCTAAATAAATCTAATTGAAAAAACTGTTAATACTGTTTTCAGAACTTCCCAAACCGGAACGTTTTTTCATAGGAACATCGAATTTTTGTGCCTCGTCAATAAATCAAAAAAAAATTATTTTGCTCGAAATTTGGATATAATTTTCTTCGCTGCCACTAAGAAAAAATCCGTTGGGGTAGCTTTTTTGAGCATATTTATTTAGAGAAATTTTTAGTTAACTTTTTAAAAATCTGTTATAAAGTTTATATACGAACTTTTTTCTTGATCAGCTAAAATATTTTTGCGAATAAAGTTCATTTGAATTACAAAGTTATTATATTTTGAAACTAATTCGACAATAAAGTTTACCTGGTGTAATTCATCTCGATTAAAAATTTTATGAAACTTTTAAGGTACATTAATAAATTAACTAATCTACCCTAAATTTTTTATTTAACCCCACAAATGATTCATTTCATATTAAAACTATAAAGTTATTCAAAAATCCTTTTTTTAATAATACTTTATATTCTTACCATTTTCACCACCAATTGACATTTCTTCACCATCTTCACGTCTCCACATAACATACGGTTCAGGATAACCTCTTGCCTTACACATTAATGTTACATTTGTTCCTTCTCTTACGACCATATCATTACTTGTCATACTCTCGATTATCATTGGTGGAACTGAAAATAAACAACAACAAAAATAAAATGAAAAATTCCATTTATCTACAAATATAATCAAGCTCTAATAATAAACTAAATCATCTAATAAATTATTCTATGATTCTTTTATATAAAAAAAAAAATTCCAACAATTCACCGGAATTTTTATATCCGTTTTGACCATTTCCTCCTCCTTTTTTTGTTTATTGTTGAAAAAGGATAATCTGTTTAGTATTTATAATATATTTTTTTTCTCTGGATAAATTTCATGTTACAATAATAAGGACATTCTAAAAGATTTAGTTTAATGATATAAAATACATAGTCATGTGAAAAAAGTCACTAGAGAAAATTTAATTTTTTTTGAATTAGACTATTATTGGTTAATCAATGCCATAAATTTTTGATGAAACGTTATTATTTTTTATACAAAAAAAAAAAAGATTTTAAGAGTCAAAACCGTCATAAGTCATAAAATCCACAAAACAAAAATTTTATTAATAAATAAACATGTCCTTTAAATTAAGTGACACTGTTTTGATAAAAATTCAATAAACTGTCACTAATCTAAACTTAATATATATGACAGTACAGAAATAAAAAACCAAATTGTCTGGAAACTTTCTAATAAAAAAAAAAAACAAATTCTTTCTATTTTCCTCAATTTTTCAGATTTTTCCATAACATACACCCATATATACACACCCACACAATCCAAATTGAAACACATGTACACATAAATTATTAAACAATTTTTTTTTTTTCTTGTTGAGGGATTCATTTTTATTTTTATACCAAAAAAAAATAATATAAATTTTTTTTTTCCTTACCAACAACTTGAAGATATCCTTTTCTTGATCTCATTGGATCCGTATTTACTTGACACATATACCATCCTCGATCTGTTTCTTCAACTTCCTTAATGTGTAAATACCAGGATCTATGGTCGTTATATGATAAACTTATTCTTGAATTTTGTGTAATCACGTTATGATGTATCGATAAAATTGTTTGTGTATCAACTCGTACCCATGCTACCTGTTGGTTTAATTTATAATACAGTCATGTTAAAAAAAAAATTATATATAAAAAGACCATACAAACGTAAAGCATAAGCAAAAAAAAAGGTTGTAATATGTTGTTAAGAAAGAAAATTGTTACGTAGATTATTTCCGGTAAAAAAGATAAAAAAAAAATTATGTTAAATTTATTGAGAAGAAAAAAAAATTGACATCAACAAAAATGTTTAGGGGCATAACAATCTGGAAAAATACAATTTTTTACTTCTGGTTCTTCCTAATGGGTTAATTTGATTGACATCTCGTAATTAGGAGCAGATTTTAATAATGTTAATTGTGCCCTTTATCAGTTTTGTGTGATTCAAAATAGAAAAACAAGTTTTTTCCTGATGGTTAAAATTTCAGTTTTATTTATATCATTTATTGCGGACTTAAAACTGCAACCGTATCGTGATATTTTCCTCCAGTTATACAATATTTTGACAATAACCGAACTCAAAAATGTTTTATTGAAAAACAAGTTTTCTAAAAATAAAACTGGTGCAGTTTTTCCAGCATTTCTTTTCCACTAGTGCCGATCTCTTTCTCATCCAGTTTTACAAATACCACCAAAAAACAAACGTCAATAGATTGAAATTTATTTGGAAAATTAATAGGCAAAATTTCAGGTACACAGTAATACTAATGTACATTCAAGAATCACGTATATTGAAAATGATTCGGTGGGAGTTTTTGAAGATTACGACTATGGAGCGAGTTTTCTTTTGAATTTGCTATTAGTTTTGCAATTAGATGCGATAATTTTTTGAAAAAAATACATAAGAAGAACTGTGCTCTTTGTCTACTCAACTACAAGAACTCCTGTTCAACAGTTCGTCGTCATTCAATCGAAATTGGTATTCAGTTTTAAAATTTAGCAAGAGCTTTTATTTAATATATTTTCCACAAACTGTTATCAACCCCTCAGAAAATTCCATATTCATACATCAAAATTAAATAATTCAATATGAATTTATCATAAAAAAAATATATATATATAATAAAAAAAAGAATATGTTGTATAATGGAAAATTTATGGAGTAGAATAATTTCAGGATTAAAAAGGGTTTCTACTGAAGTATATTTATATACGTATATATATTTATTGTCATTTATTATTATTATTATTATTATTATAAATGATTATTAAGAATGAAATTTAATAAATTTGTTATTTTTTTTACCTTATATCCTTTTAAATTTTCAACAACACATGCTAAAAGAGCATCTCGTCCCACTGATACTGTAACATTTGGTATTGGTTCAGCAAATCTTGGCATACTAGCATCTAAAGCATAAACTTTATTCAAAAAAAAATTATATATATTTGATATTTTATTAATATACTTAAAGTTAAGACAGTTTTCAATAATTAATTATATATTTTATTATAATATAATTTTTATTAAAAAATTTCATGTCATTAAAAAAAAAAAGGAAAATTTAAAAAAAAAGGATAAATATTTATTTATTTTTCTCTTACCATCTGATGACTGAGGATCTGTTCGCTGTTTTCCTATAAAATACGAAAAATATAAAAATTATTAATTGTAAATCATTTTAAACACAATATATTAAAAATAAAATGTAATTTTTAAAAATTGTATTTTATATAATTAATCTTCCAATAAAGTTAAAGGAAGAGAAACAGAATTGTCGAAAAGACTTTATATTAATTTCAAACAAAATAAAAATTTAATTATATATTAAGTTATGTAAGCTAAAAGTATTAGTTAAAATTTTCCTGTCCAACATATTTTAAAATCAATTGTACAAATGGAAATAGCTGAACTTTTCGGATCATCATAAAAAAGTCTTGTACTAACAATATTTAAAGTATTTTAGTAACAATCTGGTATTTTAACTTTACCAAATTTAGAAACTAATATCACGAACTAATATAAACGTATTATTTGTAACTCAGTACCTTTACATTGACAAACAGAATTAGTCGGTTTTTATATTTTATTTTACTATTTATATTAGATTGTGATAACTGAGTCTAACTAATATCAATATGGTGAATATTTTGTGTTTCAAAACCTTGTGTTTCAAAAGACAAATTAAAAAAACCCTGTATTTTCTTATACCTTTATTTGTGAAAAGCTGTATAAGCCTGTATTTTCAGATAAGCTTGTATCACAGAAGCTTGTATTGTTAATCTAAAATTAATATGCCAGTAAAAAAATACTATATATTTGGATGCCGCACTGATTAAAAAATCATTTAGTTTTTTAAAAAATGATCTCCAAATTTTCTATGTCAGATAGAGGGTCCGTAACCTTTGGTAAACTGTCTGATGTAGAAATATTTTCATTTTAAGTTCGAAAATTAAGATTTTTTGTACAAAAATAACAAACTTTTTTAGTCTCACTACAAATCTCTTTTCAGCAACTTTAATATTAAATTAAATAAACAAGTCAATTTTTTTATACCAATATGATTTTTATACATAAATTTCAAGTCATGATAAATTTTAAGTCATAAATTATAAAAAAAAAGTACCTCAAAAAAAAAAAAAAAAATTGAAAATTATCTAAATCGTTTTTATATTTATTATTTTATTTATACAATCAAAAAAGACAAAATATGACATGATAATTACTCTTAAGTAAATATGTATAATAATAATAATAAAATTTTCGTGTTTTATTTACCACTTAAAAAACACAATACAATTCCGTCAATAAAAAGTTACCCCCAAAAAAAAAAAAAAAAACAGAAAAATTAATGTAAATCAAACACGCAAAACAACAAAAAATTAATTTTCAAAACACCATCAACATAGAATATACATAAATATATATGTATCTATACAATAAACCTAATAAAATAAACTACAAAAAAAATTGATTAGAAATAATTCAAAAAAAAAAAAAAAAAAGCGCACTAACAAATCACAAAAAAAAAAACCAAAAAGTCACCCTCCTTAAACAACACATTATTGTGGCCACACACATAACATAAATTCTTTTCACACACAAACACATGTATACGCACTTTTTCTCCAATATTTATAATAATAATAATAATAATAAAAAAAAGAGGAATAACAAACAACACAAAATCAAAAAAAAAAAAAAAAAAACTACCCTAATTTTACCCCATATTAAGGGTAATTTTCATAAATTACAAATTCATGAATTTATTATATACATCACCACAATAATAATCCAATACATATTTTATGCGTTATCATTATTATATAACAAGGAAAAGAAAATAATGTTTATAAACATAATATTTATGTTGCAGATATAAGAAAAAATTTTTTTTTTTTGTTGGTAAGGATATAAGTATATATGTATGTTCTTATAAATATTATAGCTAACTAAATTATGTTGAAGTGATGATGATGATGGTGTGTGTCTGGATAATTATAACCTAAGACTTTGGGTGCCAATGATGACAAAATGTTGAAGGTTAATTTAGTTTTTTTTTTTTTTATGATTATTAGAGTATTTTACTTTTGCTAAAAGGTAAAATTAATATTTGGTTTTTCTGTTGTTGTTGTTATGTTTATTGGAATTAAACTCAAGGCAAAAGGATAAGCAACACTTTATTAATGTAATAATTTTTTTATATTATAGGACTAGTAATTACCCTAAGAATGAAATGACTTTTAATGTAATAATTTTTAGTAAGAAATTTAATTGTCTAATCAATATTTTTTTTTTTTTTTTGATGAATAATATTGATTAATAAATTTTTTGAAAGTGTAATTTTATAATAATTATAAATGCACACACTTTTGTAATTATTAGTTATAGTCATTGGTCACTGAAAAATGTTGTATCGATAAATAAAGTTTTATTTCCCTTTAAAGAATTAATAATATGAGTATTTACAGGCAATGAATATTATTAGTATATTGATAGACAATTTTCATCTAAATATTGAGATAACTGAAGCCTAAGTCTTTTAACAGTGCAGTTAATTGATTATGTTAAGATAATAAAGTAATTTCATATTAAAATTGCATAACTTGTCAAAACAATTTCGTACAAATAACGTAATGATTTAAAACATTTTGAAACTTGTTAATTGTTAATATCATAATTGTTATAATGCACGATAATTGTGATAATTTTCTCATCGAAAATTTTAAGTATTTTTTTTTGTTATTTTCGTTCTAATTGATTTAAAAAATGAATTTGAATAATAATGGAATTTAATCTGAAATTGCTTTATTAATTTAAGCTAAGTTCGTTTTATAAAATCCAGCAATAGACTTAGTGAATTTTAAAAATTATGAATTTAATTTGAAAATTGTAACTGAGTATTGTATAAACTTTATATGCTATGAAATTACACAACATTTGAAAAGCAACATATTTTGAAATTTGTGAAAAATTCAATTCTAAATAATTCTGAAATTTTTCAGAGACGTAAAGTGAAATCAGGAAAATGTTGTATTAGGAATTGTCTACTAAATATCTAGTCTTTTTAGTATAGTATTGTGTAATAAAAATTCCTGATATTTGATGCGACATGATAATTGCAAAAATAACTCAAATCTTTGCATACTTGTATAATATGTCTTTCCTGTAGTCCACAATAAAAAATTACATTTTTTCTCAGAATTAAAGTATCATTTTTTCTGAACAACATAATCAAAATTTGGTAACCAAAAATACCATAGTTTTAAATTAAATACATTAATAAAAAAAACCCGATTATTATTATAACTAATTTCTTCCTATAAATCAAAATTTGTAATCATATTCTTTAATACTAAAAATAGCTAGTTAGTAAAATTAATAAAGTCATTAAATCACATTTTCTAATATTTGAAAAGTAATCAAAATCTAAGAAATATAATTTTACATTTCAAAATAGAAATATCATAATTTTTTCTTTATACCAAAAATAATATCATAATTTCTTTACTTTTTTGTTATTTATGATATTACTATTTTTGTATATTTACACAAGCAAATCCCCCCCCAAAAAAAAAAATAAATATACAAAAAGTACCACTTAAAATTTGACATTAATTTTCACCTTTTTTTTTTTATCCATTATTATTTTGTCAATAATTAAGAAAGCCAGCGAAAATAAACAGCAATAATCATTAAAAGACAATTAATATGTTTTTTTTGTTTTAGTTTGAGTTTGACTTTACTTTTTTGATTTTATTTCTTAATTTTCTTTTTTAAGATTTATGAGTTTTTATTGAAAATTTTCCTAATTGGGGAACTTTATTTATCCCCCCAAAATATATTTAAAAATAGGAAAATGAATAATTAAACTTTTGTATATTTCGAAATAATTTCTAGCTAACAATTTAAGGTTTTAAAGTATATACTTTAAAATCTTAAATAGTTAGAAGAATTTCTTAGTGGTGTGAAGGATAAACGCAAGGTAGTGACCCTTTTATTGATGAATTATCATTTAAATCACAGTTAAACTTGAAGAAAAAAAAAATGAAAATAATAAAGCTAAGTAATGAATTTCTGGAGGAGAAATTCATTACTTAGCTTTATTAATTGAAAATTATCAAAAGGATAATTTTACGAAAGTAATTTTCCACAATCACTACACTAAATCTGCTTAAGGCATATTAGATTTCACACATTTTAAATTAATTTTAAACTTTCAGGCTACAAAATATAATAATTTTTTTTAAAAATATTTTAACTCTATACCAGAATTATAAATAAATAATTATTAAATCAACATTTATTAAACCATTTTACTAAAAACAACACAATTTTACATAAAATTTTTTCCCAAAATTAACATGATTATATTTCAATAAAACATTATATAAATTAAATATCGAAAATTTAATACGATTATTTACCACAAATTATAATTAAAATTTATAAAATGATATTTAAAATACACCAAAAAAAAAAAGACGTATATTAAATTGCAATATTATTGCTCAATTAATACAAAATTATAATTTAATTTTATGTTAATTCTTTTTTTTCCGCATTTTAACAAAAAAAAAAAAATTAAATTTATATAATATTCAATAAAATATTGCAGTCAAAATTTTTAATACGGAATTTTTAGGTTATACCATTTAAAACCCCTTTTTTTACCGCCAATTTGAATTTTTTTAAAAAATTACCCTCCTTTTTTTTTTGTACTGAAATTTTTACGTTAAAACATGGAATATTTTTATTATAAACCGCAATGTCCGCAACCAAAAAAAAAAAAGAAAATTTATAATATTTTTTTTTGTTTGGCACGGTATACGAAAATTTTCCTATTTTTATGGGGGGGGATAGTAAGGGATAAATAAACCATTTTAACAATTTTCTTTTTTTCGATAAAGAAAACTTTCAAAAAAAAAAAATTATTTTATAAAATGTTTTTTTTTTTTTTGGAAAATTATTTATTATATAAATGGCATTGCCCTATAATTTTCCTCTTCAATTTAATTTGTTTAAGCAATTTTCAACTTCACCGCACTTAATTTCACTGCAATCATTTTGGGTATACAAAATTTCTGACTTTTTTTTTTAAATATTCTTTTTTTTATATAAAAATTTTATTTAAACTATTTTCCATTTTCTTTTTTTTTTTTTGGTTTATTTTATTTTGGTTTCTTCTCATTCATACAAAGTGAAAATAAAAACGAAACAATTTCGTACAAAAAAAAAAAAAAAAAGCAAAACAAAAATGAAACAATTTCGAAAAGGAAAAAAAATATATTTTGTATTGAACATAAATGGTATATAAAAAAAAGGAAATCATGAATTTATTTTTATGCTCCATTAAAGCTTTGGACAGGACACAAAAATGGTAAATTAAATATAAAAGTAGCAAAAAAAAAAAAAATCAGAAAAGTTTCTGGCAATTCTTCAACTTCAACAAACTTCAAAGAAATATTCACACATATTTTTTTTTTTACAGCAAATGAAAATAGATTTATTACCGTCATTTAGGGTCATTATTTAATTTACGATTTTAGATTTTTATTTACAGTTTTAATATTTCGTATATAATTTCACATCAGATTACAATTAAAAAAAGTATGGCAATAAGCCTCAAACCAGTATGCATTAATACCTAAATTATTATATGACCTATTCAAATTACAATTAATACAATATTTACATATAAAATGTATTAATGAATCATTCATATATTAATAAATCACGAATCATAAAAAATTCATATAAAAATATTTTATGGAAAAACACATTAAAAAAAAAATATGGGGCTAATGTAGAAAAAATTGATGTTAACAATGAAAAAATACAATTAGAAGTTGTTTACGTGGAATATACACTTTTATTACAAATTAATTAATTGAAAACTCCGAAAGTACATCATAAAAACAATCAAATTTTGGTTATTCGATGGATTTCTAATTCGAATTTAAGTCCAAAATTTTAAACCTGTCTTTTATTTAAATTGTAAAATAAAGATGACATGATGTTGGCACGTAATAAAAAGTTATATCGAGAAATTAATTAAAATCTTTGCAGTACAAAAATATTGTATGTTTAGCAGTTGTCTAATGGGATACATAATTGTAAAATATAAATTATTAAAATACTTTATTCCCATTTTATTCAATGTAATTTTAATCATATTTTTTAGAGTTATATTTTACAAAACTTCCCATTTTATTTATAATGAAAATTTATTAAATTTTCTTAAGAAAATTTGGAAATATAGTTGCTGCCATTTTATTGTACTTAAATAACTAAACTTTGTTTATTAAATATTGATTAATCTCGGAAAAAAATGTTAATTACCAAAATAAGAATATATTTACAGGAAATTTACAAATTTTCTTTAATTTTCTTCAAAAGCTTTATTAGATTTTCAATTAATTCGATTTCAATTCATTTTTAAAAATTGAAGTTCAAGAGTGTTCAATTAAAATTTGAGAGAAAAACTTTAATTTAGAGAATTTGATGACCAAACACTATTCTCAAGGAAGTCACTATCTAAACGAATTTAGCGATCTAGCCAGAAAATAGCATACGAATACAAGAGTGTTGTTGAATACCACAATGTTCATCAAGCAATAGCCTCTTATAATCTCTACAAAACCATGGTTCACGATGCTGATTCTAGTTTTCTGACAGGCAGTTTGTGGTTATTCACTTTAACTAACAAACTAACAAATTTTATTTTGAAAACTGGAACTTAATAGATATTTACAATTTCAAATTAAAGAAAGTGTTATAACAAGTCTGCATTAATTCTTACGGATATAAGTAAACAATTCTTATAAGCTTTTCTAACTGGGATAAAAATGGTTCAGTATTGGAAGAAATAAGACTCAGTAATTGGAAAATTTGTATTTTTTATAAAAGTAATTATTATTATATTTTAATTGAGGATGCACATAAATATTTACAATTGTAATTTGTCTCACAGAACACTTGTTAAGTAATTTCTGATCTACTAAAACATTTTTTCATTAGCTTTTTTAACTCTTAAATAATAAATTGTTAAAATATCATAGTTTACACACCACAAATTACCCCAATTAACTGCAATAAAATATATTTTTTGTAAAAAAAAAAATCACTATATAATTTTTTTTTTACTATAGTTTCGTTCTGATGATTACTATACCTACTAGCTAGTGCTAGTCCATAATAAATATTTATATAAACAATTTATATTTAGTAGTTCAGAAAAAAAATAAAAACTTTAATGTACTTTAGACTTTTAGTTATTTTCTTTCTGTGTTTTATTAAAAGTTTTTGATGTCTGAAATGTGGGCGACAATAATACACAACAAAATATAATAAAAAAAAACCAAATGAAATTAATTTATGAGAAAATTCTGTACTGTATTTCATTTAAACTATGCTAGAAAACTGGAAAAATAAAATATATAAATTTCAACAAGTTTTTCTTTCACAACACTAAAAAAAAAAAAAAAAATACAGAATTGTACAGAAGAAGTTTTTCCATTTTCTTTTATTTTCATTTTTTTTTTTTTTGAGTTAGTAAAATCAGTTGTAAATACGATTTTAGATAAAGAATAAAAGGGAGTTAAACAAGAAAAAAAAAATTGGTCTACACACACTCTTAATCATTGTTATATTAAGTTGAAAATCTTAAGGATTTGAAGAAATTAAAGTGATAATATTTGTAAAGTTATCTTTTAAGCTTGTTAACAAGTAATTGATTCAAGAAGTTTTCTTAATAATGTCAATGATTTTGACATTTATGAGTTTATCTCAAGAGAATAAAATATTTTTATACATATGAAATTTTTGTATGACAGCAGAAATTGACGAACATTTTGTTTGAAAATATTGTTGGCTATTTAAGATATTGATGAAAAATTTTATATTTAGACAGAAAAGTTATTAACTTACTGTAGTAAGTAAATGTTAAATCTATTTGCAGAAATAATGGACCGAAATGGAAAAATATCATTCAATTTTTTATTGGAAAAATAAACAATCCTTTATTTTTGCCGAAGAACATCTTATACGCTCATATCTGGGATAAACATGGCTCGGTATATTTTTAGTAAATTCTATTTTTATATATTTTATTAAATTGTAATAAGATAAATTAATTTTAATTATAAGCGTTCCGAAGATACTATTATTCAAATTGTTTTCGGCAAATACTACAAAGTAAAATATACTGTGCATGCACATTCCTTATGGGGACTCAGAAATGCGTGCTTTCCTGTATTGAAAATATCATGCAACTCATTTTTTCACATGTATTATGAACAGAATTATAGGTTTTACCCATTGTCAAAAATTGGATTGAGATTGTCAAAAATTAGCAATGTCAAATTACAGTCTAAACTAAACATAACACCAGATCAACTTTGATTTTTATTGGAATCAATCAACCAATCAACAAATATTCAATTTTAATTAGCTTTTGTGTAGAAAATATTCGTAATAAATTACACAAAAAACTTCGTAGTACTAAATTTAATTCTCAACAATAATAGTATATAATTTAAATTTTATCTAATTCTTCTAACAAAATTTAAGAAAAATTTCAATTTTCAAATAAGTCCATTACCTTAAATTTTATCCTCTTAAATATTAATATTTAGTTCATTTCTAATATAAATTTGTTTGTATATGTACCACAATTTAAAAATCAATTATTAAAATAAATTAAATATTTTATAGCAAAAAAACATAAAATATAGAAATATTATGTTAAATTTCAATCCATTTATTTTCAAATTTATTATACTAGTTAAGAACTACACTAAACTTTCTTTATTAAATATTGATTATAAAAATTCCAACACAAAAACAACAAAAAGGTTAATTTCCAAAATAAGAAAATATTTATGCAAAATTTACAATGTTCTTTAATTTTATGCAAAAAGTTTATTTTTTTTAACCATCGGTTTCAATTAACTTTGAAAAATTTAAATCAACTTGAAGTATACATACTTTAAAAAGAAACAAAAAAAAAAAAGGAAACTTACTTTGAAATTTCACTTTCTTATTAAGAAAATTTCAAAGTTTTTCAAAAACATAAAAGTTTTTTCTTTTATTTTCTTATGGACTTTTCATAAGATTTCTTCTACAATATTTTCAAAGGTATATTTTGTTAATTAATTATGGAATTTAATTAAAATCAGTTGGTATGTAATGCAAAATTGAAAAATCAAATTTAATAAGAAAGGTGAAAGATTATAACAATTAATGATAATTATAAAAATATATAGGGAAAAAGTATTGAAAAGGTATTTGGACATTTGATTGTAATAAAAATATTTAACTAACTAACAATTATATAACATTGATCAGTTAAGATAATCTGTAATTCAGCGTGACAACTTAACCATTTTTTCTATTAAGTTTGCATATTATAAATTAGAATTTCTTAGCTCTGTGTCTAATATAGTAATTAAATATTAATTGCAACTGTGTAAACTTTATTACTTCAAAATTTTATTACTGATATAGACTAAAGTTCACTGAGAAAGTTCTTTTAAATTTTCATTTTATTTCTAGTTAGAGAAATTATTTTTTACTTAAAGACAAAGTAGTATTTCCGAAATAGTTGAAAGAAGAAAAAAATTTATGAAATTATTTCCTAAATCATTCCACCTAAAAGGTAAATAGTCAAAATATTCAACTTACTGGTAGTGTACGAAATAGGGTACTGTGTTCAACTCCATTCCGAGACATCCATATAAAAATTAGTAAGTTCAAATTGCAATAGAATGTTAGTAGATTCTTTAAGGAAGCCCCAGGTGCTTCACGAGGTGTATCGCCATGGAGAAAGCAATATAACTTGTATATTACCAGAATATTGATAACATTGACTCAAGAAAAGAGTTACTAAAAGAAATATTTAATGGCAAGGTTTTTAATGAAATATACGTTTAAAATAATAGTTTAATTAATTGGACATTGTAAAATGTAAACAAGTTAAATCTTTATTTAATTTTAAACCGAAAGAATCCTCAGAATACATCCTAACCCTTCATATGCTTAAAACTTTAAGTGACTATTAAGAAATACAGGCCTGGCCAATTAAAATTTTATGTCCATATCACATAAATTTCATTAATATTATTAGGTTTCCAAATAAAAGCAATAGTGCGATTTAAAAAGTCGTACTATTTCGGTGAATATCACATAACTTTTAAAAAAAAATCTTAGAGCAATTTGAATAGCTTCACTTACTCTCCGATAACATAACAAATCCAACCGAATGTAGAACAGTATTTATCATACCACAACTTCACTATGACAGCATCATTGCAAACGATTTACAATTTAATTATTTTACTATAATTAAAACTATCCTAAATCATATTACAAATTCTAAAATATTGTTAACAGTGTTAACTCAATTACAAAAAAAAAAACTGCAACATCAAATCTAAAAATTATAATTTCTTACAAAAATTTATGACCTTATAATAAAATATTTCTTAATTTTAGAGGAAAAATTATATTTCCCTAAGAAATTATAATTTAAATTTTTATAAAATATTAGCACAAAAAAACTGAACATTTTTTTTATAAAATTCTGAAGCACTTTTACTATAATATTATAGCATACACGATATTTTAAAATTGCGGACTTTCTTTCGGGATTTTTTTTTTTTACGAATTTCTATATGAATATTCAGGTCAAGTGCTTGGTAACTCGGTATATTTTTTTTTATTTTGTTGGTATTTTATTTATTTTATGTTTTAGGAAAATTTTGTGCATTTATCTTACCACCCTTTTTAAGGAAATATATATTTTTTTTTGTAAAATAAAGGGATTTCGTTTTCTTTTTTTTAGGAGGAAACTATATTTATTTGCAAGCATATGCATTTATTTATGTCGGTCTATAAGATGAAAATATATAAAAGTTTTTATTTTAAGGATTTAAATAGAGTGACATATGGAAATATTTTATAAATATTATAGAGACATTAGTTTAAATTCTACCTAATGAAATTTTTGATTTCGGGTATCATTCGGATATTAGATCTTTAATAATTCAATTTTTATTCGGGATTTGATCCGAATCCAACATAATTCCAAGCAAAGTTGCTTAATTATAACACAGATGACAGGAGAAATCTTGATATTTGAATTATAATTTATTTAGAAACACATATTTTGCCATGTAATTTTGTTTCAAATTTGGTTTCTTAAAATAATATTTCATAAAATGTCAATAAAATTTCGGGAAGTACTGTAAGATAGAACTTCTAATTTTGGTTGGACATTTTGTTTGTCGAATTTGTATGGAAGCAAAATTTAGGCCGATCACTACAAATGTATTCCCAGTTTAGGCTAGTCACCGAAAATACGTCATCTAAAATCAAAAAACTTGAAGATGAAAATAATAAATTGAAATTAATGTCAATGATGCCTCAAATTCAGGTTCTTCAGTCATAAAATTAAAATATTTGGTTATTCATTTGACGGACTGGGATAAATTATTTTCATATTTTCTTCTATTTCCACAATTTACCTTAAATTATTTAAAATCTTTTCTACAAAAATTATAAATAATACTATGTGAAAACGGTTGCATAATTTTGAATCACAGTTTTGCATGTTTTATTAAGGTAAAATTATTATTATAAAAATAAAAATATGTTATTACATAAAAAGAAAATATACTTTGTAGAAATAATAATTTTTAATATAATTTTTACACTTTTTACAAGAGAGAGAAAATGTTTTTTACAATATACATAATGTATTTTTTTTTTCTTGAAACAATTGTATGAAAATATGAAAAATAAAAGGATAAACTTCAAATTATGTACTTAAGTTGTCTTTGACTGTTAACTTTTACGTGTTTTATTTATTAACCTCGTTACCCGGTGTTTTTATTTTTATATAAAAATTGTAAAAAAATATTTTATTTTAATTTTTTTTTAAGGATAACAAAATTAAATCCCTACAAAAAAAAAATGAGAACAAAAAAATTATTGTACAAGTACTGCATTAAAATGTAACTAAATATAGTGTTCAAGTTAATGAGTAAAAAAATATAAAATAATAATTTGGTACTAGAACAATACACGAACTATAAGAAAATTGTTGGAATATTTTTTGTTTTTATTAAATATTTATGTTATTTAACAAAATTCAGTTAATTAGTTAAAGTAATATATAAAATGAATATTTAAATAACCTTAAAGTATCATACAATATCTTGAGAAACTACTGAACAGTGCCCGAGAAAGTATAGTCTTTAAGTTTATACAGGCATTTATAAAATATTGTGAACGCTTGTTTTTGTATAAAATCCTAAATACTCAGGCTGTAAACCTGAAAATTAGACGTGATATATTTAATATCAAGTCCAATGCACAGGTTTGAGAATATATAATGTCCGTGATCACTGAAACACCCAGAGAAATTTAGAAAATTTTCAAAACTTTCTAAGATACCGCCAAGAAAACGATCAATTTAAAATAATTTAAAGTATCCGTATAATCTGTTAGATGGCCACTGATCAGGGACAATTCAGAATAGTGCATAATTTTATGCCGTCATTCGTAAAAAATTGTGAACAATGTTACAATTAGTATAAATATGTTGTATTTATGAAAGCTATTTCATGTTCTTCAATATATTTAATATTATGTTGAGTGCACAGTTTCAAAAATATGTAATGATCAGTGGAGTACGTATGAAGATATACAAAATTTCGAAATTCACCAAGAAAATAATAATGCTATAGCAATATGTAATACAATATGTATTTGATATTAAAGTATACAAAACGGAGCAAAAACGAAATAATGGTAGCGCAAGTTCTTTTTGTTTCAATTTGCAGTATGCTTTAAGTATTTCGATTTATTTCGATTTTCCTACTTACAGGTCACAGCAAATTTGAAAAAAAAACAGATTGTCGTCCTTACAGATTGGTAAATTGGTTTATGATGGCATTACATATTTCGATTTGTCTCTTTACAGGTCACAGCAAGTTGAAAAAAAAACTTGTGCAGATTACGTCAATCAATTTTTTATTTTGTCAACACTCGCTTCTAACCATTGACGTTAATATTTATTCCGAACCGTCAACGTGTTGGCTCATTCCGAAACGTCGCGATTTTCTTAAAGTTGCAGTAATAGTCCCGGGTTTCTGGCTTCCCTTTTTAAGGTAATCTTAGTTGTAAGTAGAACAATTGCGATTACTAAAATACAGTATTAAAATATAACTTGATGGGATTGTATCTAACTAATTCATATCTCATATTTAGTGTCATGTCCTTTTCCATTCTTTTTCAAAAGCAATTAACATAATTATTTGTTTTTTGTTTTCTTAATTATGATTATTTATATTTAAAAAAATAATGTTATCTAAAAATTTATGACAACTAGTATTTTTTTTTTTTTAATTATAATAATTGACAAATTTAAATTTTTTTTTTTTTTTATAATAAAAAATATCAAATTTCGTAATGATTTATAAAAAATTCACAGAAAATTAATTATGATATTATAGAAAAAAATAAAATAAAACATTTTTCGACCCTAAATTTATAACATTTCGGAAACTTATTGAACATTAAAATTTTTTAACAATTTTTGGAATCAAAAGATCAACAAAAAACGAAGAAAATTTATATAAATTTGCAAAATTTTTATATTTTACATATAATATTTAACAACAATTATAAATATTAAGAAAAAAAATTGCATTTCAAATTGCATAATAATTTACTGAAATAATCAATTAATATATTTTACATTATTGCTAACTATTTTGATAATTTTAGAAAATCTTGTGAAACATATTTTAATAATATGATGTTAAGAACATTAGATTTTATATTTAAAGAAAAACCAAATTTAAAATATGATGTTGCTTATAATATAAAACGTTTTAATGCAAATTTAAAATCACAAGCAAATAATATAAATATTGGTAAATATATAACTAATATACGTAAATATATACCAAGAATACAAAAACCAATATTACCTAAAAAACCAATACAAAATAATATTACAATAATGAAAACAATTATAGCAGATACAACAAAACAAGAACATAAAAAAATTAAAAAAAAAAAATTATTTAAAAAACATATTAATAAAAAAAAAAAAAAAATTAATAATATTATTAATAATATTAATAATATTAATCATAAAAATATTAATAATAATGATAATATTCAAGAAAATGAAATTAATTCAATTAAACCATTAAATAAAATAAATGATGAATCAAAAAATATTGATGATCCATTTGATGCAGATACATCATATCAAATAAATGAATATCGTATTAGAGCAATATCAGCTATACATCATCATAAAATATTTAATGTATCTGATGGTCGGTCATCGGTACGTAATGCATTATTAAAACGTGGTTGGGTTGAAAAAAAATTACAACATCCATTATTTAAAAATATGTCATCACGTTTTTTAGCATTAAATGCTAAACCAGGTAATGATTATGAATCAATGTTTTTATCACGTCTTATTGGTGATGTACCACTTAATTTTTTATGGGGTAATCAAAGTGGTTTACCACTTCTTATAAATAAATATCGTTTACCATATCGTTGTGGTATTAAACGTTGTCGTCATTCTGATTTTACAAATAAAGAAGGTTTAGTATCATGTTATCATCAAGCACATTGGTCAGCTGTTGATAATATATCTGATATTGAAATACCAAGATGTTATCGTTTAAGTATTATTGATGATCGTACTGCATTTCAAGATAATTATCGTATAACATGTTGTATAAATTTAATTAAATTTATATCTGAAAATCATTCTAATGAATTTCTTGATAAATGTGGTAAAATATCAATAAATGTTATTGATTTTGCAACACATCGTATACGTAATAAAATTATGATATTACAACATGGTGATTTAGATAATAATATACGTGGTAAAAAATTAGATACTGAGAGTGATATTAAAGATGCTGATTGGGATAAATTTTGTTTACATAGTAATCAAATAATTAAAGGTATTGAAAAAATTACATTAGTTCAAAATAATTCTATTGAACGATATATTACAAAATGTAAAATATTATTACATAATTCAACAAAATATTGGCCTAAAATACAAGCAGATGGTTATCGTAATTTATGGATATTAAAACCAGGACATTATAGTCGTGGTATTGGTATTGAAATTAAAGATAATTATGATGATATTATTAAATGTGCAGATCAAAATACAGCACTTAGATATGTTGTACAAAAATATATTGGTAATTTGAATTTCAGTAATTTTATTTAAATTTTTATAAATATATTTTCGTAGAAGGAATTAATTATAATTAAATTACAAATATTAACAATAACATTTAATGTAATGGTAAACATTTTATTGATATAATCATATGTTCTAATAATAAAATGCTTGTGAATAGTATTGACTATTTCACAAGTATTTTATTAAGAGAACATATCATCATATTTTCTTAAATATGTTCTACTGAAAATATGTTTTTATCTAGATATATTATATTTTGGAATATTTTCACAGCATTAACTGAATTCCGTCTAAGACATTTCTCGACATTGTTTTATATAACCACGTGCGCAATTCAAAAATTCTGTTCTTAGTATTTTTGAATTGCACTTAGCTATTATTTATCATTAGGCACAATAATAGTGGATTATAGTCCGCCATCTGTTGTGTACTACTTTTTCACTCCATTCAGCACAATGTTGATTTCTCAATAGATTCAGCAAAATGTTGAATGCAAAGTAAAATATAGAAATTCAAGTTTTGCTTATTACGAGTATACTATACACACAATTCCAAAATTTATTTATATTACTAATAGAAACTGGAATTTCACATGTACACCAAGTTAACTGAAACCAATTTTATAAATTTTCATAAAATCAATTTTATAAATTTTCATAAAATCCTTGATACACATCTTGCGATCGTATTAATATAAAATAATACACAGTAGTTATGTCAAGTCTCGAGTATGTTGAACTTTAATGAACTTTAGCTTAATTTTTAATTCGGTGAAATTGAATCAAAAATTATAAAAATATTAATTTTTTTTTTTTTATTTTAAATAATTAACTAATTTTTTGTATTTTTTTTTTTTTTTTTAAATATTCTAGAAAGACCATTGCTTATATATAAAACAAAATTTGATATACGACAATTTGTATTAATAACAATTACAGAAACATACTTTAATATATGGATGTATAAAAATTGTTATTTACGTTTTAGTTCACAAGAATTTCAATTAAATCAATTAAATAAATCAATACATGTTACAAATAATTCGGTACAACGTTATTATATGAATGGTAAAAGAAGTGATAAATTACCAATACATAATATGTGGACATTAAAAGAATTTAAAACATATTTAGCATGTAATAATAAACAAATATTATGGGATAATAAAATCTATCCAAATATGAAAAATATATTAATAGCAATAATTGCAGCTAGTATAGATTATACAGAATTAACACCAAATACATTTGGTTTTTATGGTGCTGATTTTTTATTAGATTATAATTTTGATGCACATTTATTAGAAATTAATTCATCACCAGATATGGCACCAACAACATGTGTTACAACTGCTATATGTCCCCAAGTACAAGAAGATGTTATTAAAGTTGTTGTTGATTTACCACAAAATAAAAATGCTGATACTGGTGATTTTGAACGAATTTTTAGGGTTAATTGTGAAAAACCACCAAATGAATATTTTCTTGGTATGATTAATGGTAAAAGTATGGATATATTAAAAAAAGATCCAGAAACAAATCAAATTAAAAAAATTAATAAAACAATTTTTAAAAAGAATTTAATTAAAATGCCAAGAACAATATCTAATAATAAATCAAAAATTAAAAAATCAAATATTAAAGTTATTTCAGATAAAGAAGTGAAATGAAATTTTCTATTTTTTTTTATTTTGTTGTACAATAATATGTTGGAAAATTTTCAACTGAATTTGTGTAGAACAAAAAATATAACACAAATCAGATGAAAATACAAAATTATGTAAATTTATATAAAAAAAAACAAAACATAAAATAAGTTAAAATTGTGAACAAACAGAAAAAAATTTAATTTAAGAATTAATTATTATTTTTGATATATTAAAAAAGTTATTATTATTTAATAAACGAATAATTAGAAAATAATAACTTTTTAAAATATTATATAATAATTATATCTTCTTTTTTTTTAAATTTTTAAATTAACCATAAAATTAAAAATTCAAGCATTTTTTTTTTTAATAAAAAAATTTAACATAATGTTACTATAATTTTGGTTGTTTCTTTATTTTAAAATTTAAATTGTTTTAGGTTTCAGGTAAATTTTTCCTATGTAATTTATTGAAGGTGCAGTACAAGTTAGAATATTTATTTAAGGTGTAGTTTAAATTATGTTTTATGCGCAAAACAGTTATAACATTCTGATAATAATAATGCATACATTTTTTTAAATATATTATAATTTTTATACAAAACTAAAAAATTTAAGTACAGCATGACTACTTGTGATTTATTTGTGTTATTTTCTTAAAAATTTTACCTCTAAATGTAATATTTTTGGTTTGCAAATTTTTGACGGTGCAGAAGTTTCATCACGAACAAACAGGTAACATAATAAAAGAATAAAAATAACAATTGTCAAAGTGAAGAAGTGACAAGTAAACAAAAAATATTATTTAAATTACATTATAAAATCTGTTTTTATTAAATTACGTAATTGTATAAGACAAATTACGTAACTTAATTGTATATTAAATTAATAAATTCGAGCAGCTGCACTTTACTAGGAAGAAATAGAATTCTAGGAGGCCACTGAGAGCTAAATAAGCGAGTACACACATCTGATCTATCAGATAATCGACTTTGGAGATAATCCCATCTTTATGTATATATTCGCTTGTTCTGTCAAATCATGATAGCGACATTGTAATTTCTCAATAATTATCAAAAAATATACATCAAAGTTGACATTATAATTAATTTCATTAAATAAAAAATATAATTTTTTTTGGATTATAAAATATAACAAAACATATTTTGAAAAAATTGTTAATCAAAATTTTCAGTTTTAAAAAAAAAAAAACAAAAAACAAGTACAAAATAATATAAATATATCTAAAAAGTTTCAATTTTCTTCAGCTGAAATTAAAAACATTAAAAAAAAACATTAAACAATTTATCATAATATTAACTTCAGTTAGTATCTAAATAAAAAAAAAATTATGGTAACATATATAAGAACACAATTTAAAAAGGGTGATAGTTTAATTGAAAATAAAGAAAATAATATTAATTATAAATCAGTACAAACTAATAAAAATGATTGTGATAATAATATGTATGATATAAATTTTTATCATTTAGAAAAATCATCAAAATCATTTAAATTAAAAAATAATCCAATATTAGATATAACTAATTCATTATCAAAAAATAAATTATCCGAACAAACATTAAAATCATTAAAACATAATAATAATAATATTATGAATCAAGATGATAGTAATACAATTATTGGTCAAGAATTTACAAATTTTGATTATAATGATTTAACTATAACAAAATCAAAATTAAATCATATTAAAAATAAAACATTAAATAATGAATATTATAAAAAATTAGAAGAGAAAGCTAAAAATGCAGCTAAATTACATAAAATTTTTATAATAACTGGTGGTCCAATAACAATAAAATTATCATTATTAAAACGTGGTTGGATACAAAAATATGAACCAGATAATTTACAATATTTACAAAAAATGTCAAATGAATGGTTATTAGCACATTCAAAAACAAATAATTTATATGAAAGTATATTATTATCAAAATTATTAACAAATTATACAGCAAATTTTTTATGGGTATCACGTTTTTGTAAATTAAATAAATATAATATTAATATTAATAATAATAAAATTAAATTACCATATCGTAATTTTATATATCGTTCTAAAAATTATGATTTTACAAATAAAGATGGTTTAATTAGTTGTATACATTTATCAAAATTATATAATAATAATGAATTATTAATACCACGTTGTTATCGTTTATCTAGAACAGATGAATGTAAAGAATTTTTAAAAGATTATCGTTTAACATGTTGTTTAAATTTAATTAAATATATATATGAAACTGATATTAAATTATTAACAAGTAATTGTGGTCAAATAACATTAGATACTATTGAATTTGCTGAAGAAAGAATACGTACTGAAATTGATAATAAAATTAATCAAAATAAAACAAAATTATTACAATTAATTAATAATAAAACTATTGAAAATCATGTATGGGAAAAATTTTGTTTAACATATCATCGTTTAATTGCTAAACGTGATAAATTTAAAATATCAAAATTAATTGAAATTGAATATTATAAAAAGAATTTTAAAGAATTATTAAAAAATGCTAGAAAATATTGGAATACATTAGATACTGAAGGTTTTAATAATTTATGGATATTAAAACCATCATTTTGTTGTCAAGGTCGTGGTATTGAAATAAAAAGTACATATCGTGATATAATACGATTTAGCTGCTGTGATAAACAATATATTGTTCAAAAGTATATAGGTAAAATTTATAATTTAATATTTTAAATAAATTTTTTGCAATAAATAAGGACAGGGATATAATTTTGTAGCTAATTACTCTACATGGAATTGTATAGTATATTGGAAATTTATATGAAAGTTATTTCTGATGTAATAATTATAATTTTAAAATTAGAACAAACTATTAATCTTGAAAATATACATGATGACCTTAATAATTTATCCGCATAATTATTATTATTTTCATATCCCATAGATGTCGATCTTCTTTCATTAAAAATTAATTAAGTGGTTGAATTACTTTCGAACTTTTATTATATTTGCTTTTAATTAACTTGTTGGTATTATGTTATGTTATGTTTGTGGTAATTTACTTTTGCATATTTTTGAGCGTTACTAGTTAAAAGTGTAAAATAAAAAATTTGTATAAATTTCAAAATGAAAAAAATTAAAATATTAATTTGATTTTAAAAACGTTGTAATTAACTTAAAAACATTTAATTTCGAAGCAATATTAGTTTTTTTCACTGCACAAAATAAGAAAGCTTATTTACAATTAATCTTGGTATTAGTAATCAGAAATTTAATTATTTATAAGGAAATTTTAATAGATTTTCAAAATACATATATAATAATATTTTTTTATCCTTTATTTGTAAAAAATTCTATTTTTCAAATTTGAAGGTAAACAATTTTTGTACATATTTATGGAAATTCAAAGTTGAATTATCGGAAATGTATAATATCTGAGTCAGCAACTAAAAAATAAAGTAATTTAAACTAATAATCACAGAACATAAAAATATAAAATCATAATACAAATAATGAGACTAATATGTTCTAATCCTTATAAGTTAACTTCCAATATTACTGCAATAATTTTCTTTCACTAACATATTTTTTTTATGTTTTACTCTTTCAAAAAAAAATTAATTAAAATTTTCT
Organism: Empis livida; assembly: GCA_963932195.1. Taxonomy (NCBI): domain Eukaryota; kingdom Metazoa; phylum Arthropoda; class Insecta; order Diptera; family Empididae; genus Empis; species Empis livida. Next base: position 16,128,955 of record OZ010649.1, read on the forward strand.
TCTTTTATTTTCAATTTTCTAGAAAAACCAATGCTTATATATAAAACAAAATTTGATATACGTCAATACATATTATTAACAATAACAAAAAATAAATTAAATTTATGGATGTATAAAAATTGTTATTTACGTTTTAGTTCACAAGAATATCAATTAAATGAATTAAATAAATCAATACATGTTACAAATAATTCTGTACAAAAAAAATTTATAAATGGTATACGTAATACAGAATTACCAAATAATAATATGTGGTCATTAATACAATTTAAAAGATATTTAAAAAATATAAATGAATTAACAAAATGGAATCATAAAATATATCCAAATATGAAAAAAAATATTATAAATATAATATTATCAAGTATACAATTTACAAGATTTATAGATAATTCATTTGGTTTTTATGGTGCTGATTTTTTATTAGATATTAATTATGAACCAATATTATTAGAAATAAATTTATCACCAGATATGTCAGCATCAACATTAGTAACAGCTAAAATATGTCCAGAAGTATTAAAAGATGTAATTAAAATTGTTATTGATTTACCAAATAATAAATGTAATAATAGTAAATTTGAATTAATTCATACATTTTATTATGATAATAATTATAATAATTCTAAAAATAATATAGAAAATAATGAAAATATTGATGATAATGATATTAGTAAACTAAGAATTGATGGTACTAAATTAACTTTAAGAAAAAATGATAAAGTTAATATTGAAAAATTACAAAAAGATATTATAAATTTAACAAAATCATTAGAAGTAAACTATTAATAATAATAATTAAAAAAAAAAACAGAAATACAAATTCAAAGAAAATAGTCAAATAAAAATAAAGACAGAACATAAAATGAAAACATAATTTGTTTTAAGATCAATTATTAAAAAAAAATTGATTTACATTTTTAGTTAAGTTTTGATGAAACTTTATATGGTAAGAAACTGATTAAGTAATCTAATAAGATTTTACTATTTTAAGAGTGTTTTTAATTAAAAAAAAATTATAGAATATTTTTTTTTTCTTATTTTATTAACATATTTTTATGAATTTTTTTTTTATTAATTTATATTGGGAAAAAAAAATGTACTATGATTTTTATGATATCTCTTAATATTAGATATAATAATTGTTCTATTACAGATTTATATTATAATCTAATTAATAATTTTTGTATAAAACTTTTTTTTCTCATATTTTGTAAATTTCGTTAATTATTTTATGAAATTAATTGTTACATAATATAAAATTAGAAAGTTAAAAACAAAGATTAAATCAATAAAAAAATAATAAATGGAAAACCAAATTTTACTTTCATTAATCATTTTTTATAGTCAATATTTAGTGCTACGGCTTGTAAATAGCCAGAGTATATTTTAAAGTGTCCAACATCATTGTATTGCAATATAGACCTAATACTTTATATGAATGTCAAACTATTCAAAGAAATTTTAATTACAAGGAGGAACTAATCCACCGCCGGCCGGTTTTCACAAAAGCAAAGAATATAAAGATAATAAGGATCACTTCCAAAATTATATTATTCATAAAATTCGGAAAATAAATAATATTATTGATATCGTTTGATTGGAGTTTATAGTAAACATGTTATAAATAAGCTATTGTTAATTAGTCACTTAATTGCGTTTTATTGTCAAATTTTTTCAGCTAAAATTGAGTAAAGATTACTTTATTCCAAATTTTACAGCGACTTCAACTTTTAATTAATTAATAGACCTTGCAATTAAATATTTATTGTAATAAATATTAATTTTAGTCTAGTTTAGCTATGTGCACGTTACCAATTTTAAATTGTTTTCTTACAATTGACGCAGTTAATGGTTTACAGAAATTTAACTCTTTTTTCAGTAAAAATTTCTAGTAGGAAAAGCATCAAATTTTAAACTTATTACAAAATAATAAGACTGTTATTAAGAATTTCTGCACAAAAATATCGGAGAAGTGAAAAATAAAAAAATTTACAGTTCGCTCAGTGCAATTTAAGGAAGTTTAACAAAAGTTAAAATGACTAACTTACCAACAAAGTAGTTTTCCAGAATAATTGTTAGGAATATATGCCATTATTTAATATAATTTTTATAAGGATTTTCCTACTGTAAATAATTTTTAAACGAAAATTGCTTTTTATATCAGATACAAAAAATTTTTAAATTCACTTTGATGAAAATTTATATTCAATTTCTGTTAACCGTAGTCTTGAATTAAACGTAATCGTATATTTTTCTAGAAAGGATTTTTTTTATAATTTATTACTTTTATATTTATTACCGAAGGTAACAAAAATTCTGGGACATAAACTAATTATTATTGATTAAAATAAAACTTTTTCAATTAATTATAACTTACATAGTTTTTTTTTGATTTGTTTAGCGCTCATAAAACTTATATTACATATTTCATTTGTGTTTAAAAACTTTTTTCATTTAGGCTATACAACTAAAACCAATTGTAATTAAGGGTGTCCTTACCGAAATACAAGTATTTTTTCCAAACTTATTGAATAAATAAAAGAAAGAAATCTTATTTCAAAATTTCATGCGAATGTAATATTTTAGTGTTATTTTTGGACATTTATTGAAATTTTTTTAAAAAAAATGAATTCAATTTTTTAAATTTCTAATTCGAAATGTTAAGAAAATTAATAAAAATGACTAATTAATAAATTTCTGGTCAAATTTGTAGAAAGAATAATAGTTGAATAGGAAAATTCAAAATGACAATAAGTTTATGCAAAAAATGTCTGACTATAACATAATGACATAATTAAAAATTAGATTAAAAGTCGTGACATTTCAAAATTTAATCTAAATTTTTAAACTATGCCAATAGGCAATTATTAATAATTATTTTATAAATAACTAAGTTTATCGAGTTTGGCAAGATGTACTAATTTTATAAAAAACTTTAGTCAATAATATTTGTTGTTATATAAGAAGATAAATTAATGTGTTAAATTAGATTATATCTTCCAAAATTATATAAATAATATCGTGAAAAACACGATTAATAAACATTTTGAAAAACTTCTAACAAATACTTCTTTTTCTGAATTCAAAACTTATATTTTTATTACGGATATTTCGAAATTATGTTGAGAATATTTTCATAAATATGTCATTATACTCAAAAACATAAAGATTCTACAAAAAAAAACTTAATAATACACGGTGTTTAATAAGAAAAACAGAAAATATTTCATTAACTTAAATCTAATAGTTTATTTAATAACACAAAAACCCACTTTATGTAAAAGAAAAGTAAGAAAATTTATATCCAAATTTTGATTCTTTTATAAAAACTTTAAAAACTTTTAAATACATTATATAAATATTCTATAATATTTTATAATAATCAAATAGGAAACTAAAACTAAATTATCTATGAAAAAAGAAAAAAAACTTTCTAAATTTCATTTTGATTCTAACATGAAAACAAACATATGAAAAACCTGGAAAAGTTTTCCTATTATAGAGAATATGAAGAAATGATTTTTAGTTAAATTCCATTAATATTTTGTTAATTAAGATGATGGGGGAGAAAATATACATATATTATATAATAATTATTAATGTTTTGAAATTTTACTAATCAAACTATTAATATTTCAACATTTTATACATAAGGAAAATTTATGTATAAATATGTATTTGTGTTTATTATGAAGTAATGAATTTGATTTATCATTGGCATTGACACCTTAATACGAAAAATTATTACAAACTTTTTAGTGGAGAAAATAATTCTTTGATTCATAATTAATTTAATATTTGGTTTTAATTTTTTTTATAAAAATATTTCTTAATATTTAAATAATTAAAGACTTTCCGTACTAAACTTTTCAAAATTTCTCATTGACAGAGATTTTCTTTATTACACACCTTAGTAAAGAAAATGTCTGAGCTATATTTTGATATCAGGAATAATATACGCCAAACATATGGATATTGTCTAATCTTTTTAAAATATCTGAAAATTTCAGATTTTTTAAAGACCTTTAAACAAAAATAGAGTACCAAGTGGTGTTTCATAGACTGCAATTTATTTAGGAATTTATCTATTCATAACTAATTCCTATAGTCTAATTAAATTCTATTCTAGTTTTGAAGTGAACAGAAAATATAAGGACATTTTCTCAATCAGAAATTATTATTCCAATTTTCGAGTGAATAGAAATATTTTTCGAAAATTAAAAATCGTCTAGTTTGACTTTTCTTGTATTCTTTAAGTGCATAGAAATTAAATGTCAAATTTTTTCATCTAGAAGTTATACAGTAAACAAAATAATATGACTTAAACGTAAAAATTAAGGATTTTTACACTTAAGTAATATACATTTTATGACTTAAGATAATCTTACGACTATTTTGTTAACATTATCCTAAGACTAGACATAAGATATTATGTTGACATAAGATACTATTAAATTTTACCACAGAAATGTCTTAATTATTTTGTAATTAATTGCAACGGCTATTTTGGGCGAAGTCTTGATATTTAAATATCAAATATCAGACTTAGCATACACTAATATGGGCTAAGTCTGATATTTGATATTTCATGCTCTCTTATTGAGTAAAAGTTTAAGCTGTTTAAGGATCTTTAAATGAAATTAGAATACTACAATAAAGATATTTTGTTAAATGGACTTCAATATTTGAACAATGCTACAATACTAATAGATATTATAAATAAGTACTCTGATAATTCTGAATTATTTAATCTATAAATGTTAAATATGTATATTCCGTAATTCAATTCTTTTCTTAAAGAGTTAATATACAATAAATTGTTATAATTAGGAAACAAATTCCAATTAAAATTTCATCTTATATAAATTTTTAAATCCTTAAATCATTATACATCCCTTTAAATCCATAACATTTTCTTATAAAATATAATACATATACCAAAATAAATATCCTATCTATACAAAATAATATTACCTACATACTATAAAAAATACCTTAACATCTTATCCTTAATATTAATATAGACAGACATAATAAGTATTATATCCTTAAAACCTTAAAAAATTCTTAAAATATTTTTAACAATATATAATAATGTTCTTTTCTTTATATTATTATACATCAATTTGTAAATCCTTGGCCATTAAGGATTTATACTTTAAAAAAAAAAAAATGAAATCGGATCAAGACAAGAAAAATATCATCCTTTTAAATAAATTTCGAAGAAATTTCATGAATTTTTGTAAATCAAAATTTTTAAGGTACATGAGTATATTTTTTTCCAAAAAATAAAAAAAAAAGGATATTAAATATGTAAACAAAATATTAATTTTAAGTCTTAAATCATTTTCGGTTTTTAGAAAATTAATTAAATTTTAAAATTAAATTGTATTTTTTTTAAATTTTTTTTTGCATAGTTTACCTTTTGATGGAATTTCAGGTATTGCTCCAGCTGATATTATAAATAAAATCCAAATTAATGTTCGATAAATATCCAACATATTGAATAATAATTAAGATAATTTTTCACTTTGAAATCACCACAATAAAAGCACAAGAAATCAATCAACAAAAAAAAAAAAACAAAACAAGGAAATTTAAATAATTTTTCTTTTTTTAATGAATATCACAATAAATTTTCATTTTTATTTAATAAATTTTTCTTTTTGGAATCATTAAGATAGATTAAAATAACACTGTAACACTGTAATACAATTTTCACACACTTTTCACATAAAATAAAATGGATTTTCACATTATTTTATATTTTTAAAATAAATATTTTTTTTTATTGTAAATTTATCACCGGTATTTTTACCGCGCCATAATAAAAATAGAAAGAAAAAAAAAAGAAAATCAATTCTATTTAACACAAAAGTCAAGGATAATGCTGATTTTCTTATTTTTCCTTTTTTAGCTTTTTTGTTGTTGTGTGTGTTTTAAGAAAAAGAAAAGGATTTTTCTTAGAAAAATTATATAAAATTCAAAAATGTAAAAACCTGGTAAAAAACCTTTAAAACCAAAAATACCAATAAAATAAAAAAAAAATTTTTTTTACCAAACTATCAATCATTCACAATAATAACATAATCCTTATGTGAATCCCCATAAATATTCATCACTGTTGATCCTTTTTTGCATATATGTATATATAAATAATTTACTAGTATTTTACTATTCCAAAAAAAAATTTACACAGAAAATAGAATTTTTCAACTTTTTACCATACAGAAAATTAATAATAATCCTTATAATATATAATATATATATAGTATTTTGTTTGTATTTCAATTATCCTTTATATTAAAATTTTATCCTTTCAAAAAATTAATATTCACTTTTTCTTGTGTTTTTTTTTTTAATCCACTTAAAATAATTGAAACTTTCATTCATAACCACACACACACATATAACAAAAAAATTATTACATTTATTTAAAAGAAAATATTTTTTTTTTTTGTCAAGGATGTGAAAATATCCTTGGAATTGTTTTGTTTTTATTATATATTAACAAAAAAAAACCGAAATTATTAGTTAATCTTGTATTCAGGATAATAAAAATTGTTAATTTTTTTTGACGAGGGAAAATTACAACGACCTGACGTGCCAATTGAATAACACTTTACGCATAAGAAAAATAAATAAATAAAATATTATAACCTGTTTTATCCCTTTTTTTCTTTTTTTTTTTTTACATTCAGATTATTAGAGTAGATTATCCTTTTTTAATAAATAATATTAGTTTTTTTTTTGTATTGAATTTTAGTAAAATAGACGTAAAATTATATTCCAAATAAAACCCATCATCAAAAAATTGTTTTTGTTTTTTTTGGTGCGTATAGTAACCAAAAAAAAAAAAAGGATATTATAATATTTTTATGGATGTAGGTAAAAATTCTTTTATTTATAAGGAAGAAAAAAAAAATTGCAATAAATTTATTTTCCGGCTATAAAACTACACACACTGAGATGATATAAAATATAGCCAACACAAGGCAAAAAAAAACGCAATATTTTTTTTTTTTAATTTATTTTATTTTATTTAATATTTAATCGTCCGCAACGATAATATCCGATGACGATTTGAACTTTATGAAAAGCATCGACATACTAAATTTTATATATGAAATAAATATCCTTTATTTTATTTTTTTTTATTTTTTAAATTTTATGTTGGAAATGTTGTGCAGAAAAGAAAAATACAAAAATTTCTGATACGTTTTATTTAGTTTGTGCAGACCACGAATAAAGAATTTTAATTGGAAAATTCGTAAAAATTACTTCGTACTTCGTATTTGTGAAAATATTAAATGAATGTGAAAGAAAGGAGGAGAGATAATTTCGAAATTTATTGAGAATAAGAATAATAAAGAGTAAGAAATTTTTTTATAATTTTTGGTTACAAAAAGGACTATGTATATAAAAGGATGCTGTAAAATGATTTTGTAATACTTAGTTTAGAGCATACATTATTAAATAAATTACTTTTCGATGATTTTTTCAAACTAGGTTTATTTTAAATAATTTATAAATTAAAAATTTTCCAAAAAAATTTTTTAACTAAAATATTCAAAAATATAATTTAAAAATAACTCGGAAAATTAGATATTTCCATAATACATTACCTAAGTTTTCGAAATTATACAAAATTCTGATATTTGTAATATAAATTTTTAAATTGCCGATTAAGTGTTGCAGAAATTTTGAAACATGCAAAGGTGTAAAAAGGAATTTGTAGTGAATTGCATTTTTTACATTACAAAACTGCCATAAGTAATTTTCTCTTTCTACAGATTTTCTTAGAGAGAAATTTAAAAACTATATACATATTATATTTTCGAAATAAATATATTTTTTAAAGAGAATTCGAAAAGTAATATAAATTCCTAAAAAAAAAAGAGAAAATATGTATGCGAATAATTGCATAGTAAAATTTATGCTTTTTATGTTTTAATTAATTGGACAATTTAATTACATGGTATTTAAATAACTAAAATTGTAGTTTTACAAATTTAATTTATTTAATTATAAAGTTTTTCTTTTCAATAAAAGTTTTTAAATTTTAAATATGCCTACATGAGTTCAATCCGTAGGATTATTAACCAAATTTTATACATACTTAATTTATAAATATATAACAACGGACATAAAAATATAATTTTATTTAAAGGCAGACCAAAAAACAAATTTAATAAACATAGTATAATAAAAACAAAATATAACAAATATACATTTTAATTATGAAAATATGGAATTTCCCAAAAGTTATTAATATTAATAGGCACTTTTTGAAAATTCCTTTTTTTTTTAATCACAAAAATTACTTTCTGAATATTAATTTTTGTTCTCCGTTAAAATATTTTCCAAATATGTATTAATTTTTGTTATCCCATATTTTTCGATTCGGTTCTCAAAAATATATTTTGAAGATCCCTTTGGTATTTGGCCAAAATGAACAGAATTTATGATGACTACCCAGCAAAACATTTGTAATCGATTCCATAAAATCATAAACTAATTAGTAAAGGTTTTATAAATTTCAATAATTGCTTCTTATAATTAATATAAAATCAATTGTTTAGCAGTTAATAATTAATTCCAGCAATCATTGACTGTGAAGACCAATCAGATGCTTCAAAAAGCTTCTCCAATATAAAAAAAATGATAATACAAAAATTCTTAATGAATATTCTTAATTCTAAAGCAATAATCGATTTCTTTATTAGACAATTCTCATCTAAATATTCTGCACCAACAATTGAGCTTAATATTGATAAACAAACTGATTTTATTTTGTCAAACTCTTGCAACGTCGAAAATTTTAGATTTGTTCTTCAATCGCCACTTTTTAAAATCGAACAATCAATTATTATTTTATGGGCTCAATATTTTTTTTTCGAACTAATAAGAAATGTTGAATACGAATAATATTTTTTCGAGAAATGAAAATCCTATCATTTATTAGGATCAATTAATATAATACAAAATAAATATAATTCTGCAAACATTCCACAAATTGCAAAATTACATAAATATATTTCAATTGTTTAAAAACAAAATTCAAAATATTAACAAATCATAACTAAATCAATATTATCTGATTTTTACATTGACCAATCAATTTAAGAATATATTGATAATATTATTTATCTTTTGATCATAAATTCTGAACAGATATTGAACAGATTTCTTTTTATATAATTTTTTGATTGATTTGAATTAAATATTAATTTTTATGTTCGAAGATTGCAATATCTAAAAAAAATAAATAAAATAATTCAAAAATAATATAAATAATTTTTATATATAATATTTTATTATTTCTTATAATATTTATTGAATCTAAAAATATATATTAAGATGAACGTGACAAGAATTATTAGATATAAATATTCTTTGGTTTTACACAATTCAATTTAATATATTTTTGGTTAGGAATAATTTCTTTATTGTACTTTTACACCTGAGCATATTCATGTTTAGTATATATGTTTTTTTTTCAAAAATGAAAAACTGATATTAATTCAATTGTTATCGAAATTATACAAAATATTAAATTTTGAAAATTTCAATCGAATTTTCTGTATCGATATATTTACAACATTATAACATTTTGTTTTCGATGTATCAACTGTCATTGACATATTTTTATGAAATTAAAGCTCAAATTTAAGATTTTTCAAATTATTAAATCTCGACATTTAGTTTGTAACATTTTTTAAAAAATGAATTTAAGTTAAAATGTACCACATACTTTATTTGCAAATCATTCACAAGTATTTACTTAGATATTGACAAATATAATACTACTCAAAAATACTTGAAAAATCAATTTTATTGACTATTATCAAAGTAAATAACAATTTAAGCATTAATGTAAATATATTTTATGATGGAGCATAATTAGTGGCAGAAACGTGAATTACAGAAGACTTAAATTGTTTGAAAAATTAATTATACTAAACTCTGTTGTAAACTCGTCTTTCTCAAAAAATTTATTTTTTAGTAATTATTTACTTTGTTAAATTACAATTTAAATGTCAATTGGATTTTCTACCCACTCGTCTAGTTTTTAATGCAACTTCTATGTACATTTACTACGTTAAACAACATAAATTTTTATATAATTACAATTTTTCCGTCTGACAGACAGACGGGAAAAATTGTAAAAAATATTTTTCAAAAATTTCCTAAAAACTATTATACTATATTCATTTTTAATTTTATAATCGTATACTAGTTTTCCATTTCAAAATTTTTATTTTTATTTAAAAATTGTGTAAATAAAAAAATAATTAAGCTAACAAGACTATAAGTCAAAAGTTTAGTTATATTTACATTTACAATTAATACGATTTTTAGATAAAATAAATGAACAAATAAAAAAGGTAATACCAAGCAACATAAAAACTTTATTAATTCACTTAATAATTTTAATAGCATAGAAACGGATAATAAAAAAGAACATATATTTAACATATAAAAGCCTTGTAATTAAGGATTACGTGAGTGAAATATTTAATTTTGGAAAATATATTTTATGTATTGACAGTAATTTTAGTTTAGAGTTTTATAATGAAATATTTAATTTTTAATAAATTTTTTAATGTGCTGTTTATGTTGAAATTGGAGTCAATCCATTTTAAAAAGAATTTAAAATAATGACAACAGATAGGACTTAATTTTGAATAGCTGAGAAAATAAATCAGATATTTTTGCAAGGAAATTAAAAATAATGAAAAAATTCGTGATTAAATTTAAATATGTGTATCCTGCAAAAATTGAAAAAAAAAAGTTTTTATATAAATTACCCGTGGCAACTAAATAACGATTTTTGAAATAAATTTCCCAGAAAAATTAAAAGAATGATTTTTGAATTAAAATATTAAAGAATTTTTTTTAAAAAATGATTTTAAAAAAAAATCGTTATTAAATTTAAATTTCCCGCCTAAAAATTAAACAACGAATTTTGAAATAAATTTCCCGCCAAAAAATAAATAACGGATTAATTCACTAGTATTTGTATGTACCATTCTTAATTTAGTTATCATATCGGATCAGTCCTCGATATAACCTTTCTATTTTAAATTCAGTTCACCTAAAACTAACAATTTACATAAAAATTAAATTTAATTATAGTTTTTGACTACATTAAATTTTAAATAATTTTTTTTACATTACAAATATTTTGCAGAAAAATATTTATAATAATCCTGATTATATCAGCAAAATTATAAATTTATTTGTAAAATTTATATAAAAAAAAGGACTAAAAATAAATATAATCAAATAATAAAAAATTTATTTATCTGACCACAAATTGTCATCAAAAAAAATTTAAAATATTTTTTGACGCAAATAGAATTTTGACCGACAACATATTTTTTTATTATTATTATTATTTTTCAATATTTTAATATTATAAATTATGATGAGATTCAGTGTTAAATCTCTCATAAATTAATATCAATTATCCTTTTAAACCACAAAATGATTATTTGCTGACATAAAATGGATTATGTTTTTTGGTTTTTATATTTTATTCGTGCAATGTCATAAATTAATAATGACAAGAGCTTCTTTTAATGTAATTATATGGATTTAAATATAAGAAAAACTTGAATATTTGAGTTTGATTTAATGTTTAGTAAAATTTTGTTGAAATTTAAAATGTTTTTAGGGAAATCAGATTAAGAAAATTGAGTGACTGCCAATTGATCATAGAAAAATAATATTTTCATTCGGAAAATACAACATATTTGAAGCAGTAGTTATTAGAAATACAACTAAGTTAAATTTTACAAGTGTGAGTATAAAATTAGTTTAATTTCATTCTATTTTCAATTTGCCACATTAATAATTTCAGTGATCTGACTGTTCTTTTCCATTAAGAAATATTATACGAATGCAGTGTTGTAAAAGTAATGGTAGTAATGAATTAAAAGAGCCAGTAACGTATTTAAATACAAGATAGTGCTTAGTGAAGTACACAAAGAAAAAACACTCAATTTAGAAGTTGATAGTCTCGCACATGATATGCAATTACTACGAACTCATAAACTCATATTAATTCTAAGATTTATCTGTTTAAAGTTCTCTGAGACAATCTGGAATTACAAATGTCCTTCATTTCTCATTAAATTTTCCAAATAAGTTTTGTGTCGACTATGGAAAAACTTTTTGTACAAAATTTCCCAAATGTAATACGGTAATTAAAATATAAAAATTCGAAAATAATTTTAATTATTTTAAAAACTGTTTAAATACAAATTTAAGTATAAAACTAATAATAAGGTCATTATGAGAACCAATAATAAAATTAAATTTTATGAAAATACAATTCATTTTATAGTGTTTTTTTTTCTTTTATTATAAATAATTACCAAGACATCTGGTCTTATTATAACCAGGATGTCCAAATACCAAATAAACTTCTTTACTACAAAAATATATTTCCAAACCATCATTTATCATTAAAATACATATATATATAAAAATAAAAGGCTTGAATTTTCAAAAGCAAAATACAAAATATAATAATAAAAAAAACAGAAATTAAAGTACGTACCATATGCGTTATTACATATACCAAAAAAAAACATAAAAAAATATAGAGATGACAGACAGTCATTTGATCCAATTTATCATCATCACATTATAAATATGTATACAAAAATACTATCTATAAATAATATGACAGTTTTCAACTATCTTCAAGTATCCTTTTCCTTGTTTTCATTCAATTGACTATAAATATATATAATCATATATGTAATATAAGTATGGATAGAAATTTCACTAGCTAAGAGCATGTGTGATGATAGTTAATTAGTTAATTTATATAAATATAAAATATATTATTAAGTGAAATATTTATTTAAGAACTTATTTAGCCCAGTTAAATATTAATAATGTTGCAATATTAAAGTTTAAATTAGCTGGAAGTCAAAAAAATTGTTTTAATGTTTTATGATTATTTTTGATTTTGGAAATAGATTTAAATTATTTTTTAAATTTTAATTTGTTAAAAAATTTAAATATGATATTTAATATGTGCAAATAAATTAATGTACGAGTAGTAATCCGACTCTCATTTATGGTGAAAATGTTTAATTTTAATTATGGAGATATTTTAATTAAAATCTTCAAATCATGAAAATTGAATAATTTTGTGTAAATAGCACATGGTTATATTAAGTATTTATTTACAAAAATGTTAATTTTAGACTATTAAATTGAACTTCACAACAGATTATATATTAATATCTGTAATCAATTTTACAAATGGCTGTAGTTATTGTATTTTGCGCATTAGTCTAATATTACATTAAATATTATTTTAGAAATAAATGGAATGAAATAAACTGATTTTAAGGTTATGACATAGAAGGTAGAATAAGTAAGTATGAAAACATCCAAAATATTTTTTCTATACAAATTCTACAATCAAAATGACCAACTAAAAATTATAGAAGTTCTATTTCTAGTATTTCCCGAAATGTTAATACCAATTTCTGAAATATTAATTAAAAATATCAAATTTCAAGCATATTAAAAGATAGAACATGGTTCTAAATAATTTAGAATTATGATAAAATTTCATAATCTCAACTGTCAGTCACCTATGTCTTTTGTTTTTTTTGACAATTCCCGGTGGAAATATTTTATTCTCTTCGTATGCCTTCAGTGCTACATATTGTATGGTAGTGACCAACTAAAATAACTCATTTTATTTGTAATTGAAAAAGGACGTACTGACAATTATAAAACTCTTTAAAAATAGCTTCAGCTGTAATTGTAAGACATAGAAAGTCTAGTATGTCGAACAGTAACTAATTTGTTAGCCGATATATTTTTTTTACTTGTTGAACAAGTGTAGACATGTGTAAAACAGCCCAACGTAAATCTTATAAAAACTGTACATAACAAATTTGTAGCATGAATGAAAGAGTCAGACTGAAAACAACACACACGATTCTGCAAAAAAACCACACGCAACAGGAATTTCTAGAATACCGAGACGGAACAAAATTAAGTTCGTAAAAAAGTTTCTACAAATATTACTTTTTAATTAGCCATTACTCCAAATTTTAACGAACACTTTGCCACTGAAAAAAATCTAATTTATTGCATTCTACAATATTTTATTTTAAATTATAATGAATTTACGTAATATTTCATCATTACTGCAACTTTCAGCTACAGTTGTTTTTTGTTATTGTTAAAATACAATTTCATTTAATTAAAATTATTTTTATTGCAATTTAAATTAATATAACACTTATAAAAACACTTTTTACATTTTCTCACCTTCAAAAAAAAAAAATATAAAATATATTTTTTTTTTAAAATTAATTCAAAATTTTTGTACAACAAAAAAAAGACCAGCCTTAAAAAACCACCCCTAAAAACACCATATTCCTAAAATTCCTATCCTTACAGAAAAAAAAAAAATTAACTACGGTCGTCCACCCAACTGAAATTATCAAATTGATAAAAATAAAAGAGAAGTACCTTTTTTTTTCGTTGCTGTAAATTGTAGCTTCCATATAAACTTAATTTATATTATGATAATTAATTCATTTCCGCAATTTTTAATTGCCAAGTAAGCGCATCCTTCCGTTTTATAACCACAGGAATGAAATTAATGTCAGAAGTATATAAAATAAAGTGTATGAGGGGGTAGTTAATAATTTTCAGTAGATGTAAATTATATTTTAATTACATTTAATATGTTTTTCAAGTTTGTATAAATTTTTAGTAAACTTAGGGAGAAATAAAAAATGAATTTATTTTGTATGGTTTTTTTTTTTGTAAGACGATCATTTTTAAATATTTTTATAAAGAAACTTTTAATTTAGTAAGATTTATATCTGATCAAGTATAAATAATAATTATTTTAAATTTGTAAGTTTCACATAAAAAATTATAAGTTTATAAAGTAATTATGATTTTTTTTTTGTCTGTAAGCTTAAATTGTAACAAAGTTTTAATATAATTTTTCCAGTAATTATGAAATATTAGAGAAAATTCTTTATGTACAATTTTTAGAGAATTATATTATTTTATTTACAAATTATTAAATTGACAATTTGAGATTTTAATTACTTGTTTATTAGTATAATTATATAATTTTATTATCATTATTTCGAAAAATTTATTTTGTTGAAATATAGTAATTTTAAAATTTGCCTGCAAGAAAATGTGTTAAATAAGAACTATCAACGTCAAATTAAATTCAAATACCGAATTAAAACCAAAGTTATTTATTAATTAGTTTGACATTGTCGGGGGTATATTCTGTAAATGTTAAATCGATATTGTGTAGTGAAAATTTATTGAGAAAGGTTACCATCTAATTTGTATTCAACATTTAAGTTTCAATATTTTCAAGAATTTCATGAATTTAAAATACATATATTGTGTTGAACCCTAATTATGTTCAACTAAAATTAACACGTATATATTTATAATTCAATTAATTTTGAGGTTATTATATGTTAATTATCTAGATAGTCTTAAGGGTTAGATAGTTTTATGAGTAAAGTAGAAATTGATTATATTTAAAAAAATTAAAATATTTATTCATATCTTCATTGTTGTTTTTATATAAATTAAGGATATAAGTCAATCTTTAGAACGGAGGTTTTTTTTGGTTTTTAATCTAATATATTTAAATACGTATGAATATTTAAGTTACCCTTCCAAACTGCTTTATTTAGTTAATTAAATCTACAATAAAAGTAAGTAACTTAGTTATCTACGTGATTTTGTGTAGAACATAGAACACAGATGATTTTTTGTTTGGATTGTGTTCGCCTTATAGTACAACAAGCTTTATGTTGGCCTTACAGTACAACGATCCAACACATCTATTTCATTAACTTTATCAATTTTTTATGCTTCTGTTTCCCTGGCTAAATCAAGTGAGCCATAAAGTAACATAATAGTTTTCTAAATCCTTTATATCCTACTGAAAAAAGGAGGATACTCAAGATCCATCCTCCTCTTTCTAATTTTACTGTAAGCTAAGCCCTATACTTTTTGGATTAGAACAAGAGTAATCTTGTAATTGCTCTGAATTATATATAATACTTAAGAAAAAATGCAACCGTCTAAGTAACGATGTCATGGATCTAAAATTTTATTTGACACAAATAGTTTAGGGCTTAGCTCACGGTAAAATGAATCTAAAATGTTACTGGTACTGGCAGTGCTTATTTTCCTTCTATCCGCCTTTATCGCTGGTCTAATATAAAACATATGTTCGACAGTTTTCTAGAACACTCAAATAAACAGACAAATAACAAATCAGGCCTTGAAGCTAAAAACTAATGCAGATTTTAGAGGGATTTTTTGTAGTTGACCCATTTTAATTTAGTAAGAATGTTTGGCATACAATATAAAGCTACAAAAAAATAAAATATATTTTTTACTAATAAATTCAATTTCTAAATTAATTTTAAAAACTCAAGATCCATCCTCCTGTTTACATTACTTCAATATCTAAATATGTACATTTAAAAAAACTTATATAGGCTATATTATTAATCTAATAATATTTAGATAAGTTCTTTGAACCGTTCAAAAAATATATATAAACACGTAAAACTCATAAATTACAAGTTCACATATTTTCATAATTCTCTCATATAAATATTGAACTTTTTATATTACGATATTATAAATATTAAATAAAAAAAATAAAATTATTTGATATTAAAAAAAAAAACGATATTTTTATTTTGGATATTTTTATTTGTCCTTTCAAGTCCTTTCCCCCTACACACACATACCCAATGAAAAAGAAAATATTTACTGATGTGTTAAAAAGGTTATTATGAGAAGAAACAAAAACAATTTTTTTTTTAGTTATAAAAAACAAATATGTACAAAATATAGAAAAAAAATGTTGCGCAACATCTTGTAAAAAAAAACAAATATGAAACGTAAAATTATTAGGGTGTGAATTTGAGGATATATTTAAATGGTTTTCAACAAATAAATGGCATTATAAAATGTCTTAATATAATTTTATTAGGGTGAAGTGTCCAGAGAAATTTTTTTTTTTTTTGGTTTTTTTTTTGAAGGATTATTATAAATAAATAGTATAAAAAAAGGGTTTTTTCTAAATATATATTTTTTTTCTTGTGTTTAGATCTAAAACGCACCAAGTGGTTAAAATTGCTATGCGAAAATTGATGATGAATATAATATCAAATTATAATAGATTATTTATTAGCCATAGATAAATAATAAATTTCTTATATAAAAAATTGTAAAAAAAAAAGGATATTTTACTGAATTTTCAAATAATTTTATTAATTTTAGGTTTTATATATTTTTTAAGGGATATTAAAATTATTGAATGTTTAAGCAATTTTAGAATTTTATTACTATTATAAGCATGTTATTTATTTATTAGGATAAATGTTTTTCATTCATTTGGGTTAGTATTGAGACTTAAAGCTACAATGGTTTTGGTTATGGTTTTGAAATATCAATTAAATACAAATTATTGAATTCATGTTGGACATTATTTCTGTTGACTGTTGAATAAGTGAAAGGAAATAACTACACTGTTCTATTATTTATTAGACTTTTGTATTTTAATAATAATACTTTTGTCAAAATTTTAGATCAAAAATATTTAATTATTTCACTAAACTTACTAAAACTTAACAACTAAGTAATTTTAAATTGCAAATTTTACATTTTTTTTATGTTAAATTTTCTGTAAGTCAAGTACGGATAATATGTTCTCGTACAAATAACCAATTTTAGTAAAAGTTTCCAAAATTTTGAAGAACTTTATTATAGCAAATGGATTATTTTATCCACCATATTCTGGATGAAACTGATGACATATAAATTTAATATATTTTGTTTAATTTTTAAGATAATTCTTTTCTAAACTTCTCTTTATGAAATAAATCTTAAGGAATTCAAAATTATTAAAAGTAATAAATTCTCAAAACATACAATATTTTTAAAACAGCAAATTAATTTATTTTTCTTAAACTTTATTGGCAAAAAAAATTTGTCAAAATTTTATTACGAATACTGAAAATTAATATAAGTAAAAATTAAAATTAATTTTCTTAATAAGTTAATTTAAACTTTAAATTACAATATTTAGGTTTTAAAAAATTAAATTTCTTGACAATCTTATTAATATATTTACACATTTCATAAATATTATTTTGATTCCAAGAAAGGAGCTAGAAGTTAATGAATCTTAATAGTGATTAATTAAAGTTAAACTATATTAGTGCGGTAGAAAATATAACATTAGACAAAATTATAGAAAGTTTCAATACCCAATCTACAATCTAGAAATGCTATAAATTTTCTCCTGATAATTAATATTCTTAATATTATTTTGACCTCAATTTTGAGGTTAAATAAAACATTTAATTATTTACCCTAATTCAAAATCTAATTATCTTCAAAAAAAAAAAAAAAAAAAATTATGTATAAAAATTAACAGAAAATTGTGAAAAATTTATTTTCCACAGAATTTACACATAATAAAATATCCTATAGAGAGAAAAAAGAGTGTATTATAATAATAATAATAATAATACCATAAAATCATACATAAATTTTATCATAATTGGCAAAGAACAATACTTATTATAATATTTTAGGTCAAAAATAATTAAAATTTATTACATATACATATATATATACAAAATATTTCGAAACATTAATGTGATTAAATTATATGTACACCATAAACAATTCAGAATCACTGTTAACAATCCTCATAACCACAATTATTTCCTATATTATACTATGTATATATACATTAAACATAAATATATAACAAAAAAAAAAAAATTAGAAGCTATTATCATTACATAAAAATAAATTAAACTTAGAGACTAAAATTTAACATAAAAATTATTTTTAATTTACAAAGTATAACAATTTTCCTTTTTTGTGTTTTGTTACCCTTTTACATTCAGGTAAGAAAAAAAAAAGCTTATTAACACAACCTAGTACACATTTTTTATAATCATTAAATATACTTGAAATCACAAACAAAACGTACACATAAAGCCAAAAAGAAAATGTATTTATAAGGACATTTATTTTCCAACAAAAAAAATATTCTTCGGGATGATATTATTGTCTTTCGTTTCTTCGAATTAGTAGAAGATTCTTATATTTTTTTTGGGGTTATAATCATAAAATATGATGGTAAACAATATTTTAACTTTGTTTATTTCACTCTTCCTGTTTCATCCTCTTTTAATGTTTTTTTTTAATTTTTTGTTTTATTTTGGTCATTATTATTTTAACATCTGTTGAAAAGTTCACCTTATATTTAGTAGAGAGCTTCTTTCAAATTATAATTTGTTTTATTCTAACTTTTGGAATATTTATTTCAACAAATTTACGAATATTAATGTTTTTTTTTTTTGTGGTTAAAGAAAGTAAATTTCGAAGAAGAAGATTTAAGATTTGAAACGTGATTGATTTAATAGGTACTAACGAGGATCTTTACAAGATGACAAACATTTTAGTTATAGGCGATTTTGTGGAGAACATTACTCTTGTCGAGGACATTATGGAAAATTTTTATTTAGAATAAATCAAAGTTCTGATTTTGCGACAAGTACGGAAAGATGGCTACACGAATTTAATAGATTTTGAAATATATCTGTTAAATTTTTAACAGATATCATCTTGAAACAGAAAACATCGTGACTATAAATATACATATTACCTATATGCTAGAATATATCATTTTACAGAAATACCAATAAACACCTCTTTCATCTAATCTAAACCCTTTATTTATTTGTACTATTTTAAGGTTAAAAACAACGTTTTCTAAACCGATTTTAAAAGTTCTCAAGTTAAATTCGCCTAGGTCTAATGTAAATTCAAATAAAAGTTAAAACGTAATTTGGACGAATTTGGTTTGAAGATTATTTAATTTTGTTTAAATATATTAACCGATAATATTTTCAAAAATCATACTTTTTACAATCAACTAATAATTTGTATGAAATCCAATGTAATCTACCTAGTCTGAGTAAAATCAATGTGATGATTGTTTCACATAAAAATATACGGTTCAAATAATTCTGACAGTAAACATCAGGAAATTCTGTTTCAATAATCACGAAATTTAAAATACTTTTAATGTAATCAGATGATCGTCTACTAAAATAATCAATTATCTCGTAAAAGAGAATATAAATATTTGAATAAAATCATATTTTTAGAATACGCATGCTCACCATACTAATTTTTTTTTATTCGTTCTTTTACATAAAAAAGCTCATTATCAAAAAACACTTATGCTACAAATAGTGTTATTGATCTGAATTGTTACAAAATATATTTAATAATAAAAAAAACTTTTAAATAATATTTGTCTAGGAAAATTCAACATTATACAAATTTTAGCTGATTTAGTATAAGAATTTATAGTCAAAGTGATGGTTAAAACTTAATTTTTTTTGTTTTTTTTTAGTAAATATTATTAATAGTTAATTATTTTAATTTAATTTTTATTATATTTTTCCTGTGTTTCCATCAATAGAATTATCTTAAATATAAATTTTTATAATATTTTAATAAAATCTGAATTTTCTTTTCATTTTATTGCATAATTCATAATTTTTCTTTTTGCCAAATTTTCATTCTTTTTTTTTTTGTTGCATTTTTTCCAAAATAAATTTTTAGTTATTTTCGCAAAAAAATTAAAAATAATATAAAAACTTAATTAAAAATATAATTTAATGTGATGTGCTTTGTGACATTAAAGTGAAATAAATTCTAGTATTAGTGACAAAAAAAAAAATTATAAATTTATTTTATAAAATTTAAATTTTTTTTATCTAATAATCATTTAGAATTATAAATTTTTTGTCGGCGGAAGTTTATTTATAGACAACCAAAAAAAAAAGCAAAAAAAAACATTATGTCTATGTCAGATTTAGGTGTTAGTAGCGGTTTTATGATCGGCTGTTGTATATTAGCACAAGTAGCTAGAAAAGTTGTTCAAAGAGTATTTAAAGACGGCGGCTTAGTACCAGTTTTATTTAATGAAGCAATTGCAGCTGCTGAACTATGTGCATGTTGTTTTGAATTAATAATTGGTAAGCTTTTCACAAAATTTTAATTAAAAATTTTCTTGAAATTCTAGTGCTTTTGCAAAAAAAAAACAAAGTGATTTATTTTTAGCCATCAAATTTTGTTTATTTTTGAAGTATTTTGATAAATCTTTGGCGCAAAAACCGTTAGTATTTTTTTTCAAATGTACCTCATGTATCAATAATTTGACATAAATAAATAAGCTCCACTTCAAATTTATTTTTGAACGTCATACTAAAATATAAAATTATAATAAAAAAAAAAATTATCTAATTTTTAGTTGCTGACAATTTTGGTGTAGCAGCATATGCTGTTATTCTATTTATATTGACAGTATGGTGGGGTAAAGTATGGGGCGATGCATCAGCATGTCCTTACACTCATATGGAAGATTTATGTGAAGGTAAAACATCCTTAAAAGAAGTTGCTCTTAAAACATGGGCAGCATTAATGGGTGGTTGCTGTGTTTATAGAATTGTACAAGTTTTCTGGTGGTTTGAATTTGCAGAAACTCATCGAGGACGAGCTTTTGAAGCATGCTCAGCTGATTTACAAGTACAAAAAAAAAACAAAAAACCCTAAAATTAAATAAATTATTGGAATAGAATTAATAATTTCTTTTTAATTAGGTTCATCCATATTTGGGTGCAGCTATTGAGGGTATTGCAACTCTATTATGTCGTTTAGCATCAAAATCATTATCAGAAACTGGACCAAAATTTGGAAGTATTATAGATTCATTTATTGGTACAAGTTTAGTTGTAGCAGGTATTTATACATAATTTACTATCATTTTTTAAAATAAATAAATGCACCACAGCTTTCATTTTCTTTCTCACTATTTTCCATTAATTACTTTTAATTTCAAACAAAACAAAGCTTTGAACTTATTTTAATTTCTCAAATTCAGTTTATGTTTTTAATTATATTATGATTTCAGCATTCAATTTTTCTGGTGGCTATTTTAATCCTGTTTTAGCTACAGCATTAAAATGGGGTTGTACTGGTCATACAAATTTAGAACATATTATTGTTTATTGGATGGGAGCTTGTATTGGTGCATTATTATCAGTACCATTATTTAAAATGAATATTGTTAGACATTATTTAATTGGTGATAAACTTAAGAAAGCATAATTTTTTTTAAAAAAATTCGATTATGGAAAAAAACATGAAATATATACAAAATTTTTACAGTGAGATTATTAATTAAAATTATGTTTTTATTATAATTATTTTATTTTGTTTTAAAATATTTAAATTTTTTATTTATTTATTTTTATGTTTTTATATTTGATTTGTTGTTTCCTTTTAAGGCTTAAAAAAATTATGTATTTTGTTGTAAATAAAATTATAAAATTAATATTTTGTTTGTTGTTTATTATGACAATATAGTTAAAAAATGGAACATAATAAAATTGTTTTGTTTATTTCAATGTTTTTATGTTAATAATTTATATTTTTTAGCTTACTTTAAATTTTATTATACGAATTATTTATGTTTTATTCTGTTTATTAATTTTATTAAATGCCTAATAAATTTAGAATTAAATTTATAAACATTTACTGAAATATTTATAAATTTAATAAAATTTTACTAAATTAACTACTATTTTTTCTGTTCATATTCATTTCATATGTTGTCTATTCGAAAATTAAATTAATATGTCAATATTCAATTAAAATTTATTTTCTACGATCATAAAAACCTAATGAATAATAGAAATTTAATGCACAGTCAATGAATTTTATTATATAATCAAATAAATATTACAAACTAATTATGATTTATAAAGTTTTGCAATTAATAAATTCTTAAACTTTTAAAATTTTATAATTACAATAATTTAATATAATCAAGATATTACACAGAATAATTATTTAAATACTTTTAGCTACTTTTTTTCTTTTTGCGAACTTCCATGCTATTTCTTTGTGAATTTTTGAATTACAATTTACCAAATATAACCAATAATTGGTAATTTAGCTAGTATTGGAATGACTGTGAAAACAATTATGCGAATTATGCTACAGTATACTCTACTACCTAGTACCATATTCCGTGAACAGTTTATTATGCTTGAATATTCTTGAGTATGTTTAAATTTTCTCAAGCTATAATTGGTACAATGAAATATGGTAGACCATCTCTAAACATTCGTTAGTTCAAGTTGTTTTAATTTTGGAAAAATGAGATCCAAAACAAAACGTAACGTAGAAGAGATCTGTGAAAATTAAATTTTTACAGAAGTGTTGAAGAAACCTAAAATTCTTTTAAACACATATTATACTATTGTTAATAAAGCCAGCATCCACCCTTTTTAAAAACTAAACGATATTGACTACAAAACAATACTAAAATCATTGTACTGAAATGTTGCGCAAAATTTTCTCGAGTATGCTCAAAATAATGGCAAATACTATCAAAGGCTAGTGAATATCTAAATATCATTTACTAGCTGCTAGAGAATATTTAAGCCTTATTACGTGTTAGCTTGTATGTAATTATAGTTTTATTCATACGGCCCAATAATAAAGGAATTGGTGATATAATTTAAGTTTGTACGTTGGCGGATTGGTTTTTAATTGGTTTTAAAATTCATTATTAATTTTCAGCAGAAAAAGGACAATGAATTTGTAGTAAACAGCTAATATACTTATTTCTGGTAAACAACCATTTTTTTTCCTATCCAATTTTGCATTACAAAAGTCATATCTGTTATTGCATATCCTTAGGTGTTAATATATTTTCAACCATATTCCTAATTATGTATGAAAAAAAGCAATTTTATTTCATTATTGAATCATATGATTCAATCAATCTTTCAGTTAATTTCAAAATCCGGACTACAATTTGTCATTTTCATTTTTTTTTTTTTACATTTCAATACAACAGAAAATTTTCAATAAAAATCTAACTTTTTTATTATTATTTTTTTTTTTACGAAAGTAATGATGTGAATTTAATTTAATTAATTTACTGCATCGGACCAAAACAATAAAAAAAAACAGCATAAATCTACTATTATTCAAGAGATATGCAGAATATATATAAAAAAAATGGCAGAAAAATATATAATAAAATCGGAAATAGGAAAAATAAAAAATAAAAAAATTGCTAGATAGCCAATTTTTTTATATCCTTTTTTTTTTGGTATTGAATCATTTTCAAATCTACAGTTTTATATATTGTTTAATAGATGTATCTCTCTATGGAATGGTCTCTATATAACAATATCTGTTATTTTGGAATTGATTTCGAATTGATGTAGATTTTTAATTGAGATAAAATAAAAAATTGAAAGATTTTTTTTTTGCCATACCAATATTTTTGGGTGGACATTTTCAATTGAAAATAATTTTTTTAGATATTATACATAGATATAAAAATATATAATAAGTTTTTTTTTTATTTTGAGATTATTCTTGCATATAACTAATTGCAGATTTCATATAACTAATTGATTTAATAGTTTTTGTTACACAAATTCCTTTTTTTTAAAAATAGTTAGGAGGAAAAAATTAAAAAGTTTAAATATTGACTATAAATTTAAATGAAAATTGACTAGAAAATTGTTTTAAAAACAATAGAAGATAAATTGATTTAGACAAAATATGATAACATAATTTTAAAATAGAATTTAAAAAAAAAATTTTTGATAGTCTTGGGATAATTTTCTATTCAAATAATGAAGTATATTATAATATTTTTTAAATTACGGATTCAAAAAGATAGAATATCTACAATTAATTTCTTATATATAGGGATTTCTGACGATAAAGAAGAAAATGGCCTACAAAAATATCGCCTTTAAAAAAATATGAAAACTAACATTTGAAGAATATTTCATATGAAAAATTGCCCAATGGTCGTAAAAGAAGATGAAAAATCCCACACAAAAAATAAATTAATTTCTCTAAGTATTCATGAGTTGATACAGGGGTCATCAGTATTACGGCAGCCATCAGGGTACCCGAAAAGATAGTCGGTTCCAATTATAAAATTTAATAGAGGCAAAACTAATTTCCCATCTTTCTTGAAGAATTTTCCACAAAATTCTCCAAGAAACATGAAAAATTAATTTTTTGAGTTGAATGAGAGTTTAGTAATAATATATGTACGAGTATAAAATATTTGTATACTCGGACATATATTAAATACAAAATATATTGAATATAAATTTCAATACTTTTTGTAATTACTGATATTTTCGACATTATTTTATTCAAGTTATAACTTTAATAAAATATTTGTCTGTTATTGTCAAAGTTATACAGATTTTTGTTGACAAAACTAGTATTTTTAGTGGGTCTTATTATACATTAGATATGACAAGGCTGAAAAATGTTGGGATATATTTGGAAAAAACGAAAATAATTCTCAATTACCTAGTACAACCGAAATTAGTAAAAGAAAGCTAATTTTTTATAATCATTTTTGTTCCATAATTAGTTTTTATCAGAAATTTATTTCGAATTGATTTAGTAAATGTATTTATGGGTAAATAAATTTACTAATAGGGAGATCGCAAAACTCAACAAACTACTCTAGTTGACTAATTTCCATAAGATAATAATTTTATATTGTCATTATATATTTTGAGTATATTTAACAATAATTTTATTTACATCTAAAATATTTGTGAAAATTAAATCAATTTATTAACAAAAACGGTTTTTCCACTGTTTAACCATTCAGAAAATTATTTATTATAATCAATATGTCAAAAATTTATGAAAATAATTATTGAAAAAAAAAAATTATAATTACAATTTATACTTTTTATACATATTATACAAAATAAAAATAATTATTTATTTAATAATTAGTTCACACAATTTTTCATTATAATACAATAATTAATAAATTTCTAATGAAACAAAAAAACCTTTAGATTTTCCCATTAATAGTTTTCTTTTTTTACATATTTATAATATTTTTTTGAATATTCCATTCGAAAAATTGATTGATGTCAAAAACATTATTAATTTACTAATATAATGTTAATACCATAAAACTAACAACAAAATTTATATAGTACCAAAAATTTCATGCAATAAATATAATATAGGAGAGAATCGGCTGAAATTATACCACCCGAAACTAAATCGTAGTATTGCTTGTATTAGGAAACTAAATAATATTATTGATATCTATTGATGGAAGATTGTGGTAAAATGATTATAAATCCGGGATCATTAAGAAATAATTGTTCACACTTGTATATTTATTTATTGTAATTTTAAGTATATCAGGCAATAATTTTTATACGCATACTGTCCTAACCTGAAATTAAGTCAATATTTAATTAGATTACCGTTTAATTACGAGGACTTTATAGTTTTGTTTTTACTTAGCTAAACATTGAGAACGTTTTAATATTTACAATTAAGCGAAAACTTTCTCAATATTTAGCTAAGTAAAAACAAAACTATAAAGTCCTCGTAATTAAACTATAAAGTCCTCGTAATTAAATATTTATTGTGGTAAATCTTAACTTGACTCAAGTTGTCTCAATTAGATTACTGTGTACTCCCAATTGTCTTAAATTGTACCGGTACAATTAAGCCAACTTGAAAATACTTGAAATTTTTTGGGTGGCCCAATTTGGGAGATCAGTTTCTTAAACTGCATTTGGAAAAAAAATTTATGTCAGTTTTTACGAAATTACTATTTTCATTAAGTACAAAAAAATGCTTCTGCGTATGAAAAACACCAAAATTTAAATTTATCAAAAATCTAAACTAAACTCTAAACTAAAAAATTGTACGATTTTAAGAAGTGGTATGATATAAAAGTGATACGATTTAAGCAACTTTCCCCTATAAATATATTTTTTTAAATACTAAAAAAAAAAACTGTTTTCACCATTAGCGACGTTCTAAACAAAAATTAAATAAAGGATTTCAACGAAATTATAAAAGAGAAAATTAATTTAAACAACTTTTCGTATATATTATTATATAGTATGCAAAATTTTATGAAATATTAAAACATTTCGATGAAAATACAAAATAAAAAATAAAAATGTGTGTTCGAAAAAAGGATACGAATGATTGGAAAATTTATTTGAAAATTTAGTTGAAATTCACGTATGTATAAATAAAATAATAATTATTTTTTCCAAAAATTTTGTGTCAACTATATATTCGGTCATACCTGGAAGGAATAATAAAACTTTTTATTTTTTTAGTCGAATAATATCAATTATTCCTTATATGTTGGTAAATATTTTCAATACAATATATATTTTGTGGTTGGAAAATGTCTATATTCACGAAAAATAAAAAAAAAAAAGAATTTGATGGTCCTGATAGATATTTATGTAAAAATTTGGTATTAAAATTAATATCAATAGCAACATTTTAGCAAAAAAAAAAGTAAAGGATATTTTTGAATTTAATTGAAACAAGGTTTTATTTATTGAAAATATTTAAATTAATATTTTGTATGTGATGTGTGCCTGGTTAGGAAAATCATATTATGTATTATATTTCTACATAAAAGTATACCAAAAAATTTGATAAATTAAATGATTTTAGTCTATCAAAACCAAAATAATTGATTATAACGTGTAGGAAATTTTACGATAAATAAAAAACAAAACATTTTTATTTTGTTAGATTTATTAACATAAAATGTTATAACATGTACAATATTTATAAATTTTCCTAAATCAATGTTAAAGCGTAGATAGATTTATGTTAATTTCCTGCAACTGAATTTTTTAATTAAATTTTTAAATTTCTCTATTTATTTTTCGTTTAATTAAAATTAGAGATAATAAAATTGAAGAGTGTAGAAATATTAAAGTTTAAAAATTGTATTATTAAATAATAATGTACATTAAATTTTTTAAAATCAGTTCATTATTCTTTTAACATGTTTCAAAATTTTTATAAATTTAGCACAACTTGTATAAGCTTATCAAAATTTGTTGTTTATTAGTCTACTCTACATGATCGATTATTTGTTATTCCTATTGGCATTTCCCTAAAATAAATTAAATTAAGATTAAGAATAATCTGCAGATTCACATACACGTCCATATATATTGCTGTCAGTAGCATATTTTTTATTAAACTTTAATTCAAATTTTGAAAATTACAATTCGGCTCTAATATTTGGAGTAAAAAATCAAAATTTGTGTAGGCCCTATTAGATTTTTGGCTTTCAATTGACTGTAAGAAATATTATTAATTGTACCAGTAGTAGTTAGCACTAACATATATTTTTTAAAATAGGACCTCAAATTTATTAAAGTGAACAGTAAAATAGTAATGTTACATTTAAAATGAATGACTGAAGAATTTTGAAGTCAAATTGTTTAATTTTCCTTTACTGCAACCCAGCTACATATATTTACTATTTTACTACAAATGTTTGAAAGATGATTACGAGAAAGAAATTTAATTTGCAGTAAAAAACCCTGATCCTTATCCTTGTCATGGTCAAGACCAGGATAATTTTTTGTTTATATTTTATTTATTATTAATAAATTTTTACATTTTTTTTGTAATTTTTGTTTATTTTGTATGAGAAAATATTCTCGACAAATCTCGAGACTTTGGACACATAAAAAAGAAAATCTCGAAATCTCGAGATATAAAATAAGATGAGAATAATAATCTCGATGTCTGGAAACTTCTCGAGAAATCCCAATCTCTGCTTGCAAATGCAGTTCGTTTACTGCTAATAAATTTCGTTTTCTGCAAAACTTGTATTTTTATAAAAACTTTTATCAGTGCGTGATTATTGTAGTGACTTTCGTAATAAAAATTAATAAAAATTAAATACAAGTGTGAAAAATATATGTATTAATTTATTTTGAGTAATCAAAATACAGACTTGTAATTATTTAATTTCTAGAAAATGTTATTTTATTTTGGAAAATTAATTTCAAATTTAGTTAGAATTTAATTTAAAACAACAACTGAACCATTTTCCTTGAAAATTAAAATTTCTTTTTATCTGCTTTAAAATAATATCTAATATATATAATTTGAGTTGGATTAAAACAGTACCTTCTAACGAGTATATGTTGTGAAAAAGTTTCACATATTTTAAATTTATTTTTATCAGATTCTGATTTATTTTCGTGTAAGTCTATCTATAATGAATATGTCATCTTGTCTAGACATAGGATAAATGTTCAATTGTTCGATTCAAAGAGAATGGGAGATTTTTAAGACTAAATATATGAATTTTCTATTTTATTACAATTTAAAGAACTTTATAGACATTTTGTCATAGGCATACATAATAATATTTCGGTACAATTTAAAGATACTTTAAGAAATTAAATTTAAAAAATATTTTAAATTTAATTTCTTAAAGTATCTTTAAATTGTTTCAAACATGAATAATAAAGTTGTATTTTTCAGAATTTGATCGCCAAATTATAATTGTAAATACTAGTCTGTATACAAAATAAGCAAAGTTTTTACTTGAAGAACATGAAAATTAATTTGTTGATTGATAATAATGTGTAATTATAATTAATACTTAGCACAAAACAAATAAACACATTTAGTATATTTAAATTTAACTAATATACATTTTAAATTTTGAAAAATGTTGGAGTATTTTATTCCAATTTTCATAAAAATACTACATTATATATAAATGTCAAACTATATTTTTACGAAAAGGTAATTCTGATATTGTGTACGGCAATTTTATGATTATTACATTTAAATATTTTAATTTGCTAATTAGACTAAGTATGATTTATTACATTAAACTTTAACATTAAATTCGAATACTAAATATTTTTCAACTTGAAAATAGTTTCCAATTTTAAATATCTATAACCGAAATAATTTGGTACTTTATCATTTCGAAATATCGAAAGGTTAATTTAAAAACTCCAAACAATTTATAAAATTATAAATATTTTCATATATAAATCCAAAAAAAAATTTTATGAATGATTCTTCAAGTTCAATATAAAGTTTTCTGATGTATAATAATATACACAATGAAAAAATCTTATGTATAAGATGCCTTTAACATTTTTAGGAAAAACATAAATTAAGAAAATATTTGGAAACATCTTGTGCAAAATAAACTTATATTTTAGGATTATTGATGGGATACTAAAATGATTTCATATATTTTTCCTTTTTCAAAATATATTTCTATTTTTTTTTTCAATATTTTCATATTATTATTTCTGTATTTTACGATTTTTTTGAAAGAAAAAATATAAAATATTTTATGCTAACATTTTTCATTGTGTCCGTCCGTAAATTTTGTCATAATCTTATTGCTTTAAATGTACGCACAAATTTTTGCTGAAACACGTGATTTACAAATTACAACTTTACTAAGTTGGCAATTTAGAAATATATCTTGAATAATCTTTAGTAAAAGGATGGCAATTTAGAAATTGTCTACTAAACTAGATAGTTTTTTCATTATCTCGCCGAAGTTTAATAAAATAGTGAAAGTTTAATAGAAAATGATTAAATGCTTAATTAAAAGTTAAAAGGTGATAAAATTGTAAAGGTTGTGAGCTTATTTTACTGCAACCATGGATTAAATATTACATATTTGAAGATTATTCAACTTTAATATATAATTCTCCAAATATGATTTTACAGGCTTTCGTAGAACTAATTGATATAATTCCAATTTCCGCTACTGGAAAGTATAAATAAATTATTCTTGTGTCTACCTTAATTTAAATTAGTAAAAATTCCGGAAAAATTGAGATCGGTTAGACATTTGAAAGGAAATATAAAGTTGAAACAACACTGTCTATAATTCCAATTTCATCCATTATAAATTTGAGAGAGAAATAGTGATTTTAAAATATACTAGCTATTAGAATATTAATCTTTTAAGTGTAATTTAACATAAACTATGTTTTCAAGACAATTTGAACTCAGATTTAACTCAAGTTTAGCGTCCATGTAACTAGGAGATGAATTTATTTTTCGTTAAATCCACGAAACTAGTGGACTTGAGTTGCGTTGACATTTTATATAGTATTTATATATTTTTTTATAGACACAATTTGCTTTCTTTATGGTTTACTTGGCTAAGTTAATTCAACTCAGTTTGTCACCAATTTCGATTTTTGGTGCTCAATTTAATCCCAACTATTAATAGATAAGGAGCAAAATAAAATTAAAAAATCGAATAATTATGAAATTGATAAACACACCTAAAGCTATGTAGACTTTTTTTTATACATATTAGGGTGCAAATTGTTATATTTTTATTTATATAAAAAAAAGTATTCTCTGTTTTTTTTTATTACTAAAAAAGGGTTTTTATTGTTTTATTTATTATTTATTTATATTATTGATCAAACAACAAATGTTGATTGTTTTTTTTTATAATTTTATGTATAAAATTTATTTATCAACAATTTATTAAAAAAAAAAAGTGAAATTTAAAATTAATAGTTTTTTATAAAATAAAAAAACTTTTGAATTAATACGAATTATTGATAAATATTTTAGGAAAATTTGGTAATAAATTGATAAATATATAATTGGAAATTGTTACACTAGGTTTAATATACCGAAGATAATTATGAAAGTCTATAATTTGAATTAAAAAAGTATTAAAAATGTAACAAATATAAAAAGTATTGATTATACTTTAAACAAATTTTGTAATCCGTTTATGTAGAATTCTTATTAACAAGACAAATAATTCTTTTAAATTATTAAATCTTAATTGTAACTTGAAGTTTATAACGAGTTGTTAGTCAAAAGTTAATCATAAATAATTAACACAATTTAACTAATTGATATAATTCCAATTTCCGCTAATAATCGTGTTAAGTGACATTTTTGTAAAATGAGATATTTTCCAAATATGAAAGTTTTTACAAATATCAAGGATTCAGATATTTGATTAAAATAAATAATTTATTATTTTTGAAGAGTGCACTGAACTTTTCAAACTTAATAAATGAACATTTTCAATAGATACGAAAACAGAAATACCCTAAACTATTCATATATTTTCGACAAATTACAATAATTTTATTTAAAAACATTATTCATTTTAAAAACTTTCTGTTTTACCATTAAAGTATTCAATTAAATAAGTTTTAATTAAATTTATGTAAAAAAAATTATTTATTTCAATAAAATTATAAAATCTGCAATTCATTAAAAAGTTATTATATCTTCTGGGAATAAATCATAATGACTATGTTTAATTTTAATGATATTATTGTATAAAAGACCGGTCGTTAATTGCAACTGAATGTTAGGAGACTATTAGAAGGACATCTTCTTCTTGCGCCAACGAGAAGAAAATATCAATTTATAAAGCCAATTTGAAAATGACATTATATAATATGCTTATTAATTTTCTTTTAAGGCACAAATTTTAATGTATATATGCTTAAGATTATTTTGTTCCTCATTATAAAATATTGAAAATAAATTGCTATTTTAAAAAGACATCAGAAATGCTTTTTGAAGATGTTCACTTAATAGAAACTTATAGAGTCAAAATTGTATGTTGATAAAGTATACATAAATAACTAATTTAGATTGCATCTGCAAATCAAGATTTCAGGTGTATATATTAAAATATTAATTATTAATTGCGCAGCAAAATTAATTTAGATATATATTTATAAATAATTTTATCACGTTAGAAAAATATATCTGCAATATGCTAAATAATATTAATTTTCAATAGAAATTTCTAAAAATTTATTAAATATTCTATTAATATAATATGTGTATCTAAATTTCCTAAATCAATTATAATCTTTAGATTTTAATTTAATCAATTATTTATTAATTAATGATATTTCCCTATGGAAATTCTAAATCACTAAACAATCCTAAATGAATTAATAAACAATTTTCTATATATATTTTAGAAATATCTGAAAAATTTAATATAAAATAAAGTTTTTGAATTACGTAAGATTAAAACTATGTAATAATCTTAAATACTGAAATATTTCGACAAAGTTTTACTTTAATTTATTGATATTTTAGTAATTAGTTATTTATAAAACTATGTATCGTAATAAATAATTACACATAAATAATATAGACAAGAATTACTTAGCATTTTCCACACAATTAACATAAACACAAAAAAATAACATGTAGATACTTATATGAAAAAAATAACATAAAAATATTATTTATTTACTAATCAATATTTTTCTGATTAACACAAATATTTATTATAATAATCGAAATTTATATTTGGAAAAAAAAAAAATATTAATTTTATTGTAATTAAAGAAATAAAAAAAATATCTTGTGAAATAGTAAATGCTCTTTAGATTAAGCTATTTTTGTAGATATTATGCTATATGAAAAGATTTTTGGAACTTTAAGAAACTGTATTAATGTTTATGATTAAATAATTTTATAGAAAATTGGGTTTTTTAAATAAAAATGTTTGGAAAATTATATTTAAGTTTTCTGAGTATTTTGCCAATATTTTGTTTTAATTTTAAAAAATCCGCCAATCGGATAGACTAATTGACCATAAATTTGACAGATTTAGAAGATTTTTTAATCAGAAAATTTGAACTTAAGTTTAAGTTTCCGGATTTAAGAACTGAAAAAATATATATGTACATAAAATTTAATTACTTATTACTTAAATTCAACTACAAGTCTCATGGAGTGTAAAAAATTGTTAATCAAATTAATAACTACATATAGCAGAACATTACTTAATTATTTATAACGAGAAATACTAGGAAATTATTGAAGATTTATAATAAGAACAACAAGATAATTAAATTATCTATAAGTAGAAATCTTTGGAAATTCTTTAAGATTTATAATAATATAAACAACATGTCAATCGATTAAAGTTTGAAAATTTAAGATATTTAATTAATATAAATGATTGAGTAAGTTTCAAAAAGTCCTTTGAAAATGACAATTTAGCTAAAAAAGTTGAAAGTATACAATTTTTATTTATATAAAATTACAAATACTAGGGATATTCTTTTTGAAGAAATATTACGCCAAAAAATTAGAAATATCTTAAATATTCGGGTATAATTTTAAAATTTCAAAATCAAAATTTGCTATGACTATTTTATGCGAATTTATGGGAGGTTAAATTGATTTTTTTTTTATGTTGATTTTTCATTTAATTTTATTGGCCATAATTCTGTGACGAAAAATAACGTTAATTAATCAAAAATCGCCCATAATTTTTTTAAAACACCCTTTCGTATGTAAATTTAATTGCTGCAAATATTTACAAAAAAAAAACTCAAATTTGTCTGCACAATAATTTTATTTTAACTTTTTTTTATTCGATTTGTTCTTATGTTACTAATTTTCTATAATTTGGTATTTTAAGAAAATTTAAATTTAAACAATGAATACGCTAGGTTAGCATGATTAGCATGATTCTCTTGGTTAGCATGTATGTAATATTAATCCATTTTACATAGCTTAATCAAAACAAATTAGAAATTGACGAATAAATTATAATTTTAGAAATTTGTCTTCAATATGAAAAATCAATTAGAGGTTATTTTCCTTGCGCAAATGAACAATTTTCATTGTCCAACTGTTATAAACGAATTTTAAAATCATGCAAACAAATTTCCTTCACTAACTTCAAAAAATTCAAATTTGATCGTACATTTTAATTTACTACAATTTCTCATACCAAATTTCTCATCTCTAAAAAATTGTATAT
Source organism: Empis livida (assembly GCA_963932195.1). Taxonomy (NCBI): domain Eukaryota; kingdom Metazoa; phylum Arthropoda; class Insecta; order Diptera; family Empididae; genus Empis; species Empis livida. The sequence continues at coordinate 16,163,738 of OZ010649.1, forward strand.
AAACGACAATTCTTACAACACATTAAAACATAAAAACAGCTGTTCTCAGGTGCTATAAAATATCTTTTTTTTTTCTTATTTGTACACACATAAATTTATTAATTGCCGTAAATTTTTATGTGAAACTTCCACACCATTAAAAAATAAAATAAATTCAACTACAAGCTTACTTCTATAATTTGATTAAGTCTCTCAATTTCTCTACACAAACACACCAGAAAAACAGAGTATAAATTTGTAAGCCACATAATATCATTTTTTTTTTTGAGCTAAACTTATAGCTGCTATAAAAAAAATTGTAATTTGATCGTATGACACTAAAATACTGAAAGATAAATTTCAGTTAACGGCGGTACTTCAGGCGTTTAAGTATAAAAAAAATTTTATTTAAAAAAAGCAAAACTCGGGAAAAAATATTTTATTTTTTTTGTTTTATTTAGAATAGAAATTTTCCATTTGGTTGGCATTTTATTTAATTCAATTACCTTTTTTTTATGCTTAGTTTTACAATTTCTTTTACGTTTTTTTTTACCTGGCAAGACAGAAATAAAAAAAAAAATTTTTTGCATTTATGTCTGTTTTATTTTTGGTTTTGTGAAAAATTAACATAAATAAAAATCGCAGTGATTTTTTTCGCACCTACAACATAAAAATTGTACATATAAATATAATATCAAAAAGATTGTGAAATATTTACACAAATTTATGGTTAAATTAAATTAATATTTAATAAGAAAAAAAAGTGTTTTGTAAATTTTAACCACAAATTATTTATAATAAAAAGTGGCAAAAAAAAAACGAATTATTATTAAAATTACAAATCATATAAAATGATTACGAATTATTAAAAGAATTCTAAATTAAAATTCGGTAAAAAATAAAAATTCTTAATTTTTAAGCAAGCAAAAAAAAAGCATAAAACAACATAATAAATTATATTAAATTTAATAATAATAATTATTAAAAAAAAAATATGGCAACATCAAAAAAACCTGGTCCACCTGTACCACCAAGACCATTAAATCCAATAAATTTAACTGGTTTAAATAAAACAAATCAATATGAATCATCATCAAAAAATAATTCAATTTCTATAAAAACAATAAATTCAAATAATATTCAACAATTAAATACATTAAATAAACAACAATCAACAATATTAAATTCAACAACAACAACAACAACATCAACAACAGGTGTAACAACAGGTCGTACTGTTATATATAAATCACCATCATTTGATTTAAAAAAGAAACAATTTACATCATCATCATCACAACAATATCATGAAAATCATAATAAATATGGTGAAAAATTATCACAAAATATTAAAATATCATCATCATCATCATCATCATCACCAACATCAACAACAACACAATCAAATATTATTAATAATAATCCAGGAAAATTAAAAAATATATTAGATATAAATTCTAAGAATAATGGCAATACTAATATGTTTAATAATAATAATAATGTTCTTAAACGTAATTATCATGACTCATCATCATCATATAAAATTATTGTGAATCAAAATATAAAAGATGATAAACAACAATTACAACAAAAACAGCAACCGATAAATATAAATCGTCCAACACCACCAATTATGAGACGTAATCGTACCGAAATTTTAATTAGAAATGATAAAATTAATAATAATATTAATAATGAAGAAAATAAAATTAATAATAATATTAAAAATTCAAATAAAATTTTAATGAATAATAATAATTTAAATAAATTTGAAAAAACTATTATTAATAATAATAAATCACCAATACCAAAACCAAGAACATTATTACCAATTCATAAAATTAGTAATAATAATTATAATAATAATAATTCTAATAATAATAATATTAATATTATTAATAATCAAAATAATGATAATAATAATCAACGTATTATTTATCGATCACATAGTACATTATGTTCTGTAACACCAACAACAAAATTATCAACAACAAATACACCAATAATTATTAAAAATGATAATTTACATAATAATAATCAGAATCATAATAATAATAATATTAATGATAATAATAATAAAATAATTAATATTAAAAATTATGAAACTGAAAATAATTTAAAAAATGCTGCTGAACGTTTATTTACTGAAATTACTATAAATCAATCTGTTTCTGATAATAATAATTCTAATAATAAAAAATTATTAAAAAATCAAAATAATGATGATGATTTAATTAAACCAAATAAAATTGATATAAATATAAATAATAATAATAATAATAATAATAATAATAATGATAATAATAATATTATTGAAAAAACTGAACATTGTATATCAGTTAGGAGTACACCAAGTCCACAACCAAATCCATCAATAAAAACAACAACAATAATTAATACAAAATTACAAAATAAAAAAACATCTTGTGTTAATTTATTACATAGACCGGAACCGGAAGGTGAATGTGAAATAATTAAACCACAAGAGACAAATACAAATTCAATTAAACAAAATTCAAAAAAAATATTACCAATTTCCTCCTCTGCTACAGATATTACTAATGGAGAGAAAAAAGTTGCATTTCATGAAATATTAATTGATGAATTAGCTGCAATGAGAGTAAAATCTAATAAAAAAGAAATATTAATTGATTGTAATAATACTGATCATGATTTAAGTGATGATCAAGATGATGTAATTAAAAATGATGATGATAATGAAAATAATGATAATAATATGATTGGAGAAAAGAATAAATTACGTAAACGTTATCCATCTGGTTGTTCAACAGATTCATCACCATATGGTACACAAAGATCAACAATATCAAATGTATCACGTATAAGGACATCAGATTGGATTGAAGTTGGTGATAATGGTAAAAAAGTAACATTAACTAGTTGTAATATTAGTTTAGAAGATTCTGGTTTAGAGGATGAAATTGAAAGATTAGATGATTATTCATCGGGTGTTGGTGATTCATGGGATAGTGTTAAGGATAATAAAAAAAGGTAAGTGATATTTAATCAAGATGTAGTGTTAATTATCTTAAGTTGAATTAATTTTTGTGCTGGTGTATTAGGAAAATTCTTACCTTTCCTATTCACAAAGTTTGTATGTTTCCTTGTTAAAATGGGTCTAAGTGTAAAATATCTTTCGCGGTTTGCTCTCTCCTAAACCAGCCAACCATCCTTCTAAGTCTCTCTCGTTATTTTCAGGTGAAAAAGCATCGATATTTAGAAAATTACCATATCTCTATTTACTAGCATGGAGTTGCGGTTGAATTGAAATGAATTGACATGGAACAAACAAAAAGTTCGTCAGTGCCTGGGTTCTTAATTCGACTTAAACTTGGCATGTAAACATATCATATGTTAAGAGTTAGGTATAAGAATATAGAATAATTAGGAATTGTGAATATTTTTTTTTAATTTTCTGCAATGTACAATAAAATCGCCGGTAAAACTTATACAATTTTCGAATTGATTAGAAACTTTTAATTTTCCCTGTACTTCAATATTTACTATCCACAATAAGTTGTTTAAAATGTTCCTTCAACCAAAAATTAATATTCCATAACGACCTTCCACTCCAGTCATTTAATTATCTAGTGTTTAAGGTGATTTAGAAAAAGTAAATGGATTTATGACTATTACTCTTCAATATATTAAGCCCTTTACTATCACATTAATTCGATTCTGTCCTATTATTGCTTCACCCACAATTCAACAAAAACAAAAATACCTCTTTCTTTTTCCAGCTTTTGTCCTCGACTCCAAAATTCAATTACAATCTAAATTTTTTTTTCTGTAAATATGCTTACATTGCGCCTAAAATATATTTGTAAAATCATTAATCTAAATTCCATGTTTCACAAGGTTATGTAAAAAAAAACGACAAAATTATTTCTGTTGGTTATTATCTCCCTAATTAATAGTAAAAAAAAAAATTAAAATTAAAATCCGTTCACAGATTTTTGTCACATTATTTATTATTTAGCTGCTGTATATTACTCTGCTACTGTGAACCTCATAGTAATCACGTATCAGAAATTATGTATGAATACAACAAAAGGTATTTTCGATGTTTTCGATGTCAGACCAGAGTAAGGTTGTCATTTCAATTGTTTGTAGATTTTTTAAGTAAAAATAGTATTTTATATTACTAACTAAAAATTATAATAATTATACGCAATTTTGGAATTTTTTCATAAATTTTTTTTTCTTTTCTCAACATTTCCTTCTTAATGTGTCTTCAAAAAAATCTTATAATTATGTAAAATTTATGTTGAAATAAATACATATTATTTTTTATAATTTTTTTTTCTATGTTCGTGATTCAAACTTAAAACTTTTTAATTACAATTAAATTTAAAAATCTTTTTTTAGAAGGAAAAACTTAAAAATTTATAAGAATTTGGATTTTTTTTTGGATTAAAACATTTTATTTTTTTAAGAGGTCATCCCTGCTGTGAAAAAAAGGTCTACTCATTTTTTTTTAATATCAATTTAAATGGCAGTGGATTTTATTTAATGCCAGTATTAACGGTTGACTAATTTTTGTAGCTTTTTTAAATTGTTAAAAAAAAAACATAAAAATATACATATTAAAGTTTTATTTTATTTCTTTGTTATTTCGAGGAAAATAATACAATTTTCATTAACATGTTAATTATTTTTCATATCACCCATCGGTAATTTTGAAACAAAAATAATAAAATGAAATAAAAAAGTGATTAAGAAAGAAGAGTTAGACCAGCAGTTTTTGTTTAAATGTCAGTCAGTGTATATGTGTATAGAAAATATGTTAATCAATTGTTTTATTTGCTTAAACATGCCAGTATTATGCTAATCAAAAAAAAAAAAAAGAATTTTGTTAGGGAAATTATATATGATTAGTAATTCAAAACTTGTTTCGTTCAAGTATATAGGTAAAATAAAGTTAATGTATTTTTTTTTTTGAAGTCATGATCTTTATCAGTTCAAATATTGGTAAAAAAAAAGGGTCAAAAAACTAATAATAATTAGGAATATTTCAAACAATAAATTGACAAAATATTCCTCCAGGAAGCATGAATAATTAAATTTTTCAAGGAAATTGAAAAACTAACAGAAATTTACATAATTTTTATTTTAAATAGGACTGTACAAGAATTTAATTTACTATATAGGTAAATTAATAAATTAAAGGTATACTATTGTATCACCTTTGAAGTCATATTTACACTGACCATTTTTTTAACCAAGTTTCTCAATATGATTAAAATTAACTTAAATGTTTGTTACTGAAAAAAGTAAATATCTCAACAAAAGTATTTCCTTCATAAATTTAAGAGTTTCGCTTGTTGAGATATTTTCAGTTTATGTTAAAGTATAGGGTTTTCGTTAGCCGCCAATTTTATAACGACCACTTTAATTTTTCTTACTGAATTTAAGCTGTTTATCACGAAACTAATATCTTTGCTTGTTGTGATCTTTTCCACCAACTTTCAATTGGTGATAGATTCATTTGACAATAACAGATTATGTAGATTTTAAATAACAATCACAGATTATGTAGATCAGATTATGTAGATTAGATTAGCAGCCCACTATACTGCATAAATTCGGTTTATATTTATTCTGTCTCTTTGACTTAATTTGGTCACTGAAAAACTTTAGAGGAGCGGTTAATTTACACAATAAATTTTGAACTTATAATGTGTAGAAGTCACTAAAACAATCTAGCAATCTAATTAAAAATACTGACACATCTTAATGATACCATTAATTCCCAGTCCAATCTATTGGACAAAATAACTAAAACTAAAAAAATATATTGGTAGCTTTCACATTTTAGATTGCACTATATCTTCTGCAATATTGACTAATCTAATATTTACCTCGACCCAAAATATTTGCAATTTAGTAATATTTGAAATACGTTTTTTATACTAAATTGTAAACACTTTAATATAACTTTTTTCTTTATATATGTACTATAAATTGTAAAAGAAATCGACTGTAAATTGAGTAATATTTCGTATCAGATTTATGTCAAAACCAAAATCTAATGAATACAAATAGGAAGAATACAAATTATTAATTGTGACAATCTAAACTTTAAATAATATAATTACTGAATATTAAAATTAAGAATTTGAATATAAAATGTCTGCAGTTTAATCAATTTTAATTATTAAAAATTCCAATACCTGAATCAATCACATTTTACTATAAAATCAAATAAAATTACCATTAAATTTATATTAATAACCCTGAAAACTTTTTTTATTATTAATATTGTCCATAATTTTAAAAACTATTATAGTTTTGTTTGTTGTTGTTAAATAATTACATATAAATAAACATAAAAATTAATTTCTACATAACAAAAAAAAATCACTCTGTGCAATATTAGCAAAAACAGCGAAAATAATTCGAGGTCAAATCAACCGGCATTCATTATTATTTTTTTTTTTGTAGTAAAAACCTACTAATTGAAGTCTTATAAATTAAATTGCATAAAAATTCAGTTTTACAATTTTTATGTTTTTTTTTTTGCTTTTTGTAATTCGCTCACACGTTAAACTTTTGTACTATTCCTGAGATTTTCAGTTTACCTGCACAAAAAAAAAACAAACTTTTTTATTATGTAGGCAAGCATAAAAAAAATTTTTAAATTTATTACAGTTTTTACAATTCTATCTTACACTAACATAATTTTCACAATCTTATTAGTGCATTTATATTATTCTATGTTTAACTAGATTTTTTAGTAGTAGGGCTGTGCGATTAATTTCATATTATTTCCTGATTTTTTTTTATGGTTAATGAATTTAGTTTAGTCACTAAAGTAAAAGTCAAGTCAATAATAGTTTAGTCACTAAAGTTAAAGTCAATTATAGGTTAAGGTGTCCTTGGACTTTGTTGTTAGGGTATAGACCTATCAAAAATTTCTAGTAAGATTATTAATGATTGTATATTTACAAATAATCTAACTATGGATATTAGAAATAAATGTAGGGCTTGTAGCTTCAAAAATAAAGAAGTTTAGAATTTCAGGGGTAAAATTAATTGTTTGTAGCTTGTGTTGTGACGTGAGAGTCGAAAGACAACTTGTGATTGTTGGTTCACAAGGGAAATGTAAATAACGGAAAGAAAAGTAAATTTCTTGTACCTTCAAAAGTTACAGCAATAAGAGTAGTTCTTGTTGCTTCAAAAATAAGGGAAATGTAACTTTCAGAAAGAAAAGTGCTCTTGTAGATTCCAAAATAAGACAGTTGTATTGTAACTTTCAGAACGAAAAATCTATTGCTTGTTATTTTTTAATTTAACGAGTTGTCAGTTTCAGAAATTGAAGTAGCTTTAAAAAGCCTTACAGTAGCTTCAGAGAGAAGCAAGTTATGGCTTTTGTACGAAAATAAGGACTTAGATTAATAGGGTATTACCATAAGCCGGTTGCAGTCCTCTCTGATTGAAAACTTAGATATTATTAGGCGTATTAGCTACTAAATTTTAAATAAATCGGTCGGAAATTGTTACAATCATATATTTCGAATAACATTTAAATTAATTCGATCATATATTTCGAATGAGTTGGGTTGATTAAGTTTTTTAAAAGTGGTTTATCCTATCAAGAACTGTGAAGCAAAATTAATATGATTTCTGCAATTTTAGTGTCATTAATTAACTCTTTAAATCTCACTTAACTATTATCTTTCTTTTTTGGAGTTCGGTATTAGGCCTCATTAAATTTTAATTTTTTTTCACAATTGGTTTTAATTTTGATGACTTAACCAATTTTTATATTAAATTAATTTTCTTAATATTTTGATTTATTCAATCATACAAAAAAAACATATGTGTACTTAATTTCAAACACAAAATAAATGAAGTGTAAACTAACTTTTAAATTATATTAAATAAAAAATTTTCTCAAATATTTATAATAATTATCTATATACATATATACAAACCAAAGAGAATTTTTTATGCAGGTTTTCAGGTGTGTAGTGTTAATGGCATTATGTTATTATATACATAAAAAAAACATAGATAGAAATACGTTTATATAAAAAAAAAGAAAAACTGGTTATTTAGGAGCCGTTAAACAAAATAATCTATTTTGTGTGCTTCGATTTGTGATCTTTTTTTACTGTAAATATTTAATACTACTTTCGAAAAACCACTAATTCTAGTTCAATTTTTTTAACAAACCTATTGAAAAATAATTCTCTTCTTTTATATACACCAGTTTTAGCATATAAAAAAATTAAAAACGATTTTTTTTTAAAAACAGATTTTTCAAATATTTAAAACTTACTAAAACACTGACCTATATTAGTTAGATATTTATATACTATATAGATTTTGAAAATCAACATAGAGGAATTGAGGCTGATGAGTCTGGGTCGTCGTTGGTTGTTTATTTTTTAGTTTATTTAAATTTTACTTTTATTAATTTTATGAATCACTTTAGATATTTTAATTTTAGTTGATAATTTTACGAATTATTTTTAGAAATTAGTCAGTATACTAAAGAATTGTGAGATCAGAGTTGTAGTGATATTCTGTGTATCAAAAACCAAAAAAAAAAATATGTTGTTATCGCTGTCGTCTCTTATCGAGTTCATCGTAAAGGCCAAACAGAATAATGTCGCTGTAAATCAAAAGTACCTATTTACTGACTTGACAAATTTTCAGAAATTGTGGCATTTTTCTCCGGCTTCTCTGTGATGTATTTTGTTTGCTCTAGGGAAGACAAGAACAAGAGAAGATTTTCATTTGTGACAAAATCGATGGCAGACGACAGCGACATGTTCAGTTCGGCTCATTAGGTATCGTCTATTTACCAGTATTGGGTTGGAGTAAGTTTATTAAAATTTCAATGAAACCTATGAGAAATTAGGGTTTGTACTTTTGCAAATATTACTTGGATAATTGATAATGATTCAGGCCATTTGTCAATAATAAATGCAATTACGATTAAAAGTTTCAACACAATAAAAAAAAACTTAAAATTAGTTAAGATAAAATTGATATTTCGAAAATCTTTATAATTTCAAAGAGAAGGCTACAAGTCAAATTAAGGCTGCTGCACAACTCAAGGTTTACTATGCAATTAACGTTTGAATAAGAGTAAAAATAATGCCGGCTTATTAAAATTTTGTCATTAAAAAAAACTGAATATATATTTAGGAGATTTTTGTCGCGACATGTTTATTACCCTTATATATACTGTAGATTCAAGTTCATTTTAATGTTGTCAATTTCATATTAAAAACAATCCAAAAAAGTAACATAAAAATGTGGTAAACCATGACCGAATTTTTTATACAATTTTTTTTTTCAATTTTTATATCTTATTTAACCACGAACCACACTTAGATTTACCAATAACTGTGTAAATTTATATTATTTCTTCAGGTAAATCAAACTGTGAAAATAATAATTATGTTTATTGAAGTATATGGATTGGTTACAAAAAAAAACAACGTTCTTCAATGCAGTGTTGAATATAATTTAATTATGTACTTTAATGGAAAAAAATAAGATTGGTGTAAAGTCTTATATGATTTAATGAGGATCAATTGTTATTATTCCAACAAAAAAAAATGTCAATGTAAAATTTAAATGATGAATATTTAATATTTTGTTACAAAATAATTGAGTTATTGACGTAATCAACCAGAAAATAATAAAACTGCCTTATAGCATTTTGTTAATAGAGTGCGAATAATGAATTCGACATGATCAATTTATACGATCATCATTTACTTTTTTATGTTGGAATATTGTCAGTGAAAATAATTGAAGAAGCCTGCAGCTTTATTGTTGATGGAATTATTTTAATAAATAAAATCATCGACAATAATTGGTTCGAAGTTTTTATTTGATAAGATCTGAAAATTATGAAACTGATCGTGTTTAATTTAATGAGAAAAGTGAGATTTTTTTTTTTATCTAGAATAAATTAAATGTATCATCCTGAGTAGATAAATATTACCTTTATTGTTTATATCTCTTAGATGCACGACAAATAGCTTGCAATCTATTCGATATACTTGGAACAAATACCAACTGATTTAAGCCAATTTTAGCATGAGTCGTGGATTGGATATGAATTAAGTGATTTGAACACTAATTAAATAAATCTCTACAAAATCCTGCCAAATTTGTGTTGGATTGACATGTAAATTTTGCGAAATCGCATTTGTTTGAATAGTAATTTACTATACAGTCACGTGACAAAATCATAATAAACATATACTTTTATTAACTTTTTGTTAAATAGAAGGGAGTAACAAACATTTGACTGTGTGTTTGACAGAAAAGGATTAGTTAAGTCTTCATGAAACATTAGATTAATAGTATTAGCATATAAAGCTTTTAAATTGAATTTCGATATTATAATTTTAAATTATTAAAATTATAATATCGAATTATATATAATTTTTTTTTAATAAGTATATTATTTGCAAAGACATTTCTAAATAATTTAGCACTTTAAAAAAAAAAAATCTTTGAAATGTTATGTTAAAATAACGCACGTAAAAAATGGGTTAAATAAAAAATTCCTCGTTTCAAAGTTAAATTAAATTAATTTAAATAAGTAAACAGAAAAAAATACTTTTTTTTTTCATTCTCTGTTAGGTACAAAGATTATTTGTCTTGAATAAATTCTGAATTTAATTCTATACTTCTCGTATTCTACCATAAAAAATACATTTTTTTAGTGTTTTTTTTTTATTTATTTATTTCTTAAATTCTTTTGGGAATCATTAGCATAGAGACATAAACTATGAATCATAAAATGGCGAATTGCCATTATTATCATAGCAAAAAAAAAATACAACGAACGACATAAAAATTATATTGTCTTATTTTGTTGGTTTTTTTTTTTTAAATTTTAAATTTGTGAAATTTTAAACTTAAGATTCTAACTTGAAATAATTGTAAAAATTTCACACAAAATTACAAGAGCTACACAAATAAAAAAAGAAGAAATAGAATTAAAATTCATTAAAAAATTAACTTTTTGTAATAAAACCTAACTGGTAAAGGTGAGAAATTTTCGTATTGTATTTTATTTAAAATTAAAACAATTTCTCACAATGATTCTTAGTGGTTTTTTTAAAAAAAAAAATATAATGAATATAATTAGTTAAAAGTATTCCAATATTTTTTCAGCTGCCTGTTTTTCAAATAAAGTATACGTTATTAAAATATGTAGTTCCTTATAGTTTTTTTTTAAATCAAAAATTTGTTATCTAAAATTGTAATTAATATTTAAAATGATGGTAATTATGTGAATATTATTTATTTAGCATAACTAAAGAAGGGATACAGGTGGTTTTTTTGTCGTTTTCCAGTAAATATTTTATTATATGGAAGGAAATAAGTGTTTGTTAAGTTTTATTTATTTTATAGACAACAGGAAATAAGTGTATTGAGAATAGTAGAATGCAGTGTGTAGCATACTTAAGCATAATTGAAAAGAAATTTTTGAATTTTGTCAGAATTTACACCGTGTTCTTTTTAAAATTAAACTAATTTTGTTATAATCTTCTAATATATGAAAAAATACTTAAGTGGTTTCGTGGAAAAGAGTACCTGGCGTTCGATCGAAAAGTCTCGTGTTGAAATTCAGTCAAATTTTCTACGAATTTTCAAATCATACCATACGTCATTGGGTTCAAATGAATAATAAATGAGTACAATATCTTTCTTATCCATTAGGATTAACAACAGGAAAAATATTAAAATAGTAAAATTGGTTTTATTTTAATTTAAGTAAATCGTTAAATTTTTCTAATTTTCATTAATATTATTTCTTAAAAAAAACGAAAATTTGAAGTTATTTTCTAGATGCTTTTAAAGTTTTTCTGAAATTTGAATATTTTCAAATTTCAATATTTTTAGAAAATGAATTATGAAGAAATCGAACACCAAAATATAATATTTCATCACTTATTTATATTGGTTACAGTTGATTAAAAAACAAATAATTTATTTATTAAATAACAATTTCTACTAATAACCTTCCCCACCATACTTTCCTTACCACAATTTTTACAAATTTCTCAAATTTAAATGTAATTTTGATTAAATTTTTATGAACTTTTAACAGAATTGTGTAATATTTTCTAAAATACAAAATTTTTTATTTATACCTTTCAAATTAGCCCCAGGAAAAACACACTATTTTCGTGAAAATTTACTAAAAATATAATTTATTTCTCTTACCTGTTTTCCATTAACGTTGTTGCCCAAAATCAAGTATATTTTATTATTCTTAGACCATTTAAATGTTTATTATAATCCCAAATCTTAATTACCATTAATTCTCACCTTACAAATCACCCTGTAACATTAAATAAAGTCTCACTTACTAATTATTCTACAAAATATGTCATATAAACGTATTTATTATTTAAACACTATGATTTGTTCTAATGTTCATTAACCTTATTTATAAATGTTTCTATAATAAAATTAAATATTTAACAATTTTTAATATTTAATTACCATAATATTGTATTAAGACCATCGTCCACAAAACACGGATTTGTCCTCAATTTTTCTTTATATACAATTTAATACTTTACTTAGTAGGTATATGAAAAATTTAAAGTGAAAAAGTTGTGGGTGAGTTATTAAAATAACAAATATAATATAAAACTATCACATATTTTTATGTGATCTGTACATAAAAATACAAATATACTATGTATTTTGAAAATATTAAAATTGTTGGCCAGCAAAGTAATATATTTTTTTTTTGGTTTCGTAAGAAAACTGAAAATAAAAATCATGGTAAAGTTGTATAGTTCATTGTGATTCTATAACTTTATAGACATAATAAAAAAAAATGGTGTCTTTCTAAATTAGGGTAGATGATTTAACGTGGTTTGATTATTAAATTATTTTTTTTTTAGTTGAATATTATACTCAACGTGTGTAAAGATATAAATTTAGAGTGAAATAAGTGAAAATATATGGACAAAACAGTAATTTTGTTACTTTATGGGAATACAAATTATTGACCAAAAAAAAAATTAAATTTATTTGTAATTTAAATTTAAATATTACCTATATTTAAACACTAATAAAATGAAAGTATAATTTTAAATTAAGAAAAAAATGGTTAGGGAAAAAAATTAAATTCTATATTTAGTAAGGTAAACTTGGTAAAGTGTAAGAATATTTATTTTCGTTATTTTATGGTCATGGTCGATGAACTTTCTTAGGGTGTGGTTAAGAATTAAAAATTTGTCTGACCTCAACCACTGACGTATATATTGTAAACTGATCACATTTTAAGATACTGCAAATTTCTTTAATAAATAATTAAATAAAAACTGCGTTTAAAAAGAAAAACTTAGGGCAACTAGTTTTTTTACTTTAGAGCGGATGTTTTAAATGTGCACTGTTCGAGAAAATTTGACTGTGACAACTGAAACGTGACTTATTAAGTACTTTATCATTTATGACAAAAAATTCGTCAGACTTAAACATGTTCTATAGATAGAAACTAAAGTTTTATTCTCAATTTGCTTCATTTAAAGGATTTAATTATTTGTATTGATTGTATTTGATTAATACGGTAAAAAAATTGACAATCACCCACAACCGATTTAAAGAAATTCAAATAAAAGAATGCAGTATTTAATTTTAATCACTCTACAAAGTAATTGAATAATGTGTAACCTATAATTTCTTCTCTACTGAACAGCTTTTAGATACTACCAGTATTCCAATTTTAACTTACACTTAATATTCATTTCAACTTAGGTTACCAATGATTTAAAATACAATTTGTTTAAAACTCTTATATCTCTTATAAAATTAAATTATTAGAATCAAAACTTTCCTTTTTTAATACCGTATTTCCAAATATTCATAAATCCAATTAAAATTTCTTATATCAAAAATAAACACCCTGTTGTCCAACAAAAAAATTATGATAATTAATTAAATTATAAAATTATTCATAGAATTTTTTTTTTTCAAACTAAAAATTTCACTTTTTTGTGCATTTCATAAAAAAAATTGTTTTTTAACATTTTTTGTATATTCCAAAATAAAAAGTAATCCAAGCGCAGCTTATAATATCTTAAATCAAATTTATTTCAAATTAACATAATTTCATAAAAAAAAAAAATTTCTAAAAATTTAGACCTTACCGTTTAAAAAAATTTATGCTCAACCATTTAAAAAAAAATTTAGTTGCTTTTATTCATCGGTCAAAATTTAAGCATAATTATAATTATTAAAATGCGTGCTCAATTTAGTGGAACCCAAAAAAAAAACAACCTAAAATCTAAAAAAAAAAAAATTACCTAAATTATTAATATTAGATTAGCTATCATGCACTTGGTTAGTTATGACAGCCAAGATTTTTATTTTATGTTGTTGTTAGATTCATGTTTCTATAATATTTAAAACATCTTAATTAAAAGCAATAGTCCACGTTCAAAACAACACCGGTGGATACAATAAAAAAAAAATATATGAAATTGGAAAGTGCTTTCTACGACCTTTAAAAGATTAGCAGAAGTTTTTACCAAAAAAAAAAAAAGTAAAACGTTTTTTTTGTTGGTGTTTCAAATTTCAATTTCAAAATTTCTATACGAAAAATAGTGATAATATGCAAATTTGACATTGACATTCGTTATACTTGGCTTTGTTATTATGTTTTATTTTTTTTTTTTATGCTTCGGTTTGAAAATAAAAAAAATTATTTATTAGTTAAATTTTTCCTCATTTCTTCTTTATTTTTTTATGATTTATACAAAAGGAAAAAAAAAATGTTACGATAAATTTTCGAATTAATGGTAAGAAAGTAGAAAGCCAAAAAAAAAAAGCTAATGTTGTGTTTTTGGAAGATTTGGAAATTGCAAATGAATTTTTTTTAGTTTTTTTTAATAGTTTTCGCTTTTTATTTTTGAAGAGGAAAATGATTTTAAATTAAATTTTATCCACCAAAAAAAATAATCAAATTTTGAGATTTAATTTTGAAGATAGTCCAGAACTAAAAAAAATGGAAAAAAAGTGTTCCATATTTAATTTTAAAATTGTTAAATTACTGATAATTGATCAATTTTTGTATAAATTTTCTCTCACTGTGATTTTCTCTCACTGTATTTTTGATTGATTGACAAGTTTTTGACTATTAAAATTGACTGGTACTTTTGAAATAAGTAAATATGTATAAATAAAACAGAGTATACCTATCTAATTAAAATTCCCTGTTGGCTATATATTCTGTAATTGTTTCGAAAAATGTAATTTATGCTACAAATATTTGTGGATTTTTTTATTATTATTTATTTTAATTTTACATTTAGGCCAATTACGAAATAACATTCCAATTGTAAGTATACATAAATATTTAGTCATTTTGAGTGGAATTTCCAATATATATTTGTAATTACACAAAATTGTGAAATATTTATATATAGGCAAAAATAATTTAGAATGCAATGAACTTTGTGATAATTTTTATCAAGTTGAAGATAAGAATTACATTATATTTTTTTTTAGCAATCTCTGACATGTTTTTTTTTGTAAATTGATAAATTTTCAATTTAGTTTTAAATAATTGTGTTAAATTTTAAATTGGAATTTATAAATTAATGTTTAACAGCTTAACAAATAAAATTTATATTATTGTAAATTGCTATGGAAATATTGAGGTATTATTACAATAAAATTAATTCTTTAAATTCATAATTAATGTATCAATTCCAGGTATTAATTTTTTACGATGATTTATATTATTTTTTAATTGATTTTAAGTTTTTAAGACTTAAAAAATTTACAGACTTTTTTAGGTCATAATTCTGTAAAAAAATTTGCCAAAACACGCTAATTACTTTTTGATAGTTTTAGATAAGTTCTGGTTACTGATTGCTAAATAACCACTTTTCAAATTTTAGTATTTTTGAGATGGTATTTTAAAGCAAAGTATCGTATATTTGAAAATATTAAGATTGTTCGGAAATTATCTAAAACGTATGTAATCAAAAAGTAATTATTATGTTTAGGCCAAATTTTACAGATTTGCAAGTCTTGTGTTCTCTGACATATTATTTTTAACTCTCCTCTATCTCGTTCTAAGTTTTCTATCCAAAAGTAAAGGGACAGTCAGCTTCTAAGCTTTCTGTTCTATTAATTATTTTTGACTCAAAAAAGTATTGCATTTATTAATTTGTTAATTTCAATTTCAAGATTAAAAAGAAAAGATTGATATGTGTTCGTGATTGGACTTTCTAATACAAAACAAATTTAATTGGCATATAATAATTTAGAAATTTAATGGAATTTTTGTTCCGTTTCTCTATTTATGTACTTATTATAATGAGAAATCCGACTTCAAATTTCAAAATGACATCTAAACATAATATTTTACACCTATATAATTTATGATAACTTTGTTTTATAATTTGGTATACATTTTTACATTTTAACTTCTATAAAATAATGTCTACCATAATTTGGAACAAAGTTAGTATTATTATATAAAAATCCATTAACTTGGCTTGTTGCAATTAAAAAAAATATCTTCACTATAAAGAAATTTATGATTCGATATCCATATAAAATTGGTAAGTTCAAATTGCAATAGAATATTAGGAGACTTTTTCATAGTCATGGTTGCGGATTCTACATAAAATTAAACTACATTGCATACCGGTTTGGCACCGATTTCGTGAGCCAAGAAAACAAATTATAAAATTATGTTTATCTTCTAACAACAGTAATGAACTTATAATAAAAATAAGGCATATATGTACATATTTAATAATCACTGAATGTAAACAATTATTATATTAGGTGATTTAATGTTCTTAAATAATTTTTCTTACAAAATTGTAATTAATAATAATGTTCGAGGAATAATACAAAGTGGACAATGTTGAAAAATCAAAATCATTACATTAATTTTACAAATGGTATTTTATTTGAAAAAAAAACACATAATATTTTTCGAATAATATTTATAAAAATGATTATGTACATTATAAATTTCCAATTGTTAGTAATCCCAAAAGAAACCATAAATATTATCAGCTACCAATATTTTGTAATCAGTGCAAACGTAAATCATTAAATATTTAAATTTAAAGATAAATTGCCTAAAATCATTTTCGTAATAAATGCCTTCATATTATTTATGTTAATCAGTCAAAAATTCTGTTTAAATTCACAAATAAAAATGCTTATAATTATCTGAAAATCATTTTCTAATTATTTTAATATAATAAAAATTAGACTATTATTATAAATAAATTAATTTTATTGGTCTTTTTAATTAAATGTTTAGAGTTAATTTCTTCCTCAACATAAAATTTCCGTTTTCATTAATAAATAAAAATAATTAAAAAAAACATTTAATTCATTTTTAATAGTAAATCATTCACAAAATCATCTAAAAAAA
This sequence comes from Empis livida, assembly GCA_963932195.1. Taxonomy (NCBI): domain Eukaryota; kingdom Metazoa; phylum Arthropoda; class Insecta; order Diptera; family Empididae; genus Empis; species Empis livida. The sequence continues at coordinate 16,181,142 of OZ010649.1, forward strand.
TTCACAAAACCAACGTATATACTGTATTATCAAAAGTATATTAAGAGAAAACAGGAAGTTTTATCTAATTTAAAATTGTCTAAACAAAAAAAAAAAAAACAAATTAAAAATAAATATCTAAAATTTCTAGTGAATATTTATTGTTCAAATTTTCAGTATATTTAGATAAATTAAATGGTAAAAAATTTCCAGGTTAAATATACAAAAATATAGAAAAAATAAAATAAAATTAAAAGACATTAAATTATAATAATAAAGTTTTTAAACATAATACATACTTCGAAGTATAAACTTTATGCTTTGATAAATTCATGTTACGTTTTTGCGCGCACAGTGTTTTATTTTTTTTTTTTTTGGTTTGATTATTTTTATGATATCATGAAACAATTTTTTTTTTTTTTTTTCGTAGTTTGTTTATTTGTTTTGAATTTTCTTATCTAACAATAGGAAAATTATGTTTCTATTTATATACAAAAAAAAAAAAGAGTAATTAAATATATTATTTTTTTTTGTGTTTATTTATGTTATAATTCGTACAACAACAACAACAACAACAAAAAATTACTATACATATATTTTTGTAATTTGTAATGTAATAAAAATAATTAAATGGTTTGAGTTAAATGTCATTAATTATGTAATTTTAATAAAATAATCATGAAAAAAAAAGAAATGGAAATGGAAAAAGAAAATTATTGTTTACATAAATAAAGTTTTGTCAATGATTTTCAACAAGCCACCTACACCACAAGTTAATTAACAAAAATTCCAATAGAAACTTTCTACAAAATTTGATTTATTGTAAAGCATTGATTGGAAAATTTAAAAAAAAACATATGTTAGTTAATTAAAATATTGCTTAAAAATGTTGTCATTAAATATATATAACATTTTAAGTCGAAATGTTGCTCGAAATCTTAAATTTAATCATAATATATTTTGAAATGATTTATTTATCTGAGAAAATTAATGTTTCCAAGTGAAAAGAATTAAAAAAAATATAAAAAATATTTTTCATAATATTATCGGAGACCAATTGATCTTTTTTTGGATTTTAGGACCCAAATAATTTATGGCCAGTTTAGGACGTAAATAATGTAGGTAAAGAATTTAAATCATGATAAAAATATACATTTTGTTTTGAATTGTTTTCAGTTTTAAGTACCAGTAATAAAATTTCATTAACTTACTAATGTTGCAATAGTACTATGAATTCAATTTTTATAATAATAAGTTTTGAACCTAGTAGGGTCATTAAGAATTATATAAATAAATGAAATTATGCAGTTTTTAATTCTACAACTGAAATCGGTTCATATAAATTTCTATTTTTAATAAATAATTCAATTTTATATTTTGTTAACTAAATATTGGAAATACAAGTCTAACTATTTTAAATAAAATAGTCTGTTCCTTCTCCATATTGGATGTCGAAATATTGGGTCGTGGTTGAGTATGGGAATATTTTAAAATTTACTATCACATATAATTAATTCGAAAAGGGTTGCTAGAACGAATTTAAAATTTTTAACAATTAAATATTTAAAATGAAATTAATATATTTATTTTATTTTTTGTTGTAGGATGTGTCTTCCTGGTCTGCCGCCTTTACCAAAAAGTTTAAGTGGCATTTGTAATATAATAGATACAACTACTGATAATCATACGAATACGAATAATTTAGAAACTCAACCGAATGAAAATATTAATTCATCTGGATTAAATTGTGAAAAAACGACTGAAGTCAAAAATACTGGACTGAAAGTATCGAATACTAAATCTAATTTAACATCTAATAAATTAGATGAACAATTAGCTATTTTACGTAAAGAAATGGTAAGTTAATTGTAAATTTGTATTTTTATTTATTATTTTAAAAATATGGTAATTCATTATAGCAAGTACTTTATGATTAATTATAAATCAAATTATTAAATAGGTTGTCAGCTGGTAATTGCACAAAAAGTGTAAAATGTAACCAGAAGATTAGTTGGTTCAAAAAGTTGTATAAATAAATATATAACATTAATTGTTATACATTTTTATAAATTACAAAATTAATAAATATTATAACCAGTATTTCCAAATTACATAGTATTTGTATATTTAAATCAATCATAATTATAATAAATTTTTAAGTTTACCAAAGATTCAACTGAATTTTGTAAAAAAAAAATTCCAAAATAGACAGATTGACAAAGAGGAATAATTTTACCGGATCAGTAATGACACTTTAATGGATTATTAGATCGAATAAAATAATAATTTAAACATTATTATAGTCTGACAGATGTTTTAAAACTTCAAAGCAATTCTCTATTATTTAATAATTTTGAAATTTTTATATTTTATTTAACATTGTTTATTTATATTATTTTTCAATTTCCGTCAATCTCACCTCCGCATATAAAATTAATTTTCCAAATACAAAAAAAGAAGCATTTCATGCTTAAAATGATGCGATTTTTCTTCATAATTTAAAAGTATTATAAATAATTATTAAGCATGAAAAATTATGCAATAAAAATTACGACTGCATAAAAATCAAAATAAATTTTTTTTTTATATGTACATACAAAAAGTATGATTTCCTATCTTTAATCTGTTTTTCTTCTTCTATTAGTTAATAAATTTTCTAAAAAAAAATTTAGTTCAAATTAACTAAAACAAAAATATATTAATTTTATTTATTATATTTCCTGAGAAAAAATATGTATTAAAACTTATGTCATTTAAAAAAAAAAATGTTATACATATTTTTTTTTTTTGCCATAAAGATATTTAGTAACTTTAAGTACATTAAAGTGTTGCATTAATGCGCCAAAAAAATATATGTAAAATAAAAATAATCAAGAATTTTTGTATGCATATTAATTTATTAATTATCGTGACATCGTGACTTTAAGTTAAGATAATATAAAAAAGAGTATAATAGTGAACAGAGACGAATTTATAACAATACAAGCATATGAGTACAACATTATAATTTCTCAAAATTAAAAAGATCATTTATGTAAATCAGTATTTACTTATTGACAATCTAAAATTGCAGTAAAATCTTGTAAAATGTAGTAGATTTTTATAATAAATAATTTTTAAAATATAAAATATAGCTGAGTAATAATTTTAATAATATTTAAACCAGATTGTTTTAAAAAATATTCTACGATCGTTGATAGACCATTTTTGATTTAAATTTTATTTATCACCAACCTCAAACTTGGTACAATAATAAAATTTCCAAATAAATAAGAAATTAAAAATAAATTCGTTATATTATGGTTTAAAGACATTTTAAACTAGATCAACGAAATTTGGAAGAAAGTCATATAATAATTGATAATTGCGTAGTTGATTAGAAAGCAGAGCGAGTTGGAATAGAACTCTGCTATTACTAGATCACCCAAAAAGTCTTATAGAGTTTAAAATATGTTTAAGTTGCACCTATCTTTTAAATTGTTTACTAAATTAATAATTTAATAATTTCTATACTCCTTAGTAGGTTGTGAAAAATATTGCTCATTACGAACTTATATAATAATTAGGTGTTAAAATCATTTATTCATAAACAAGTGAGTTACTGAAAATAAAAATCTCACTCATCATCTTCCAAATTCTTTAATTATCCCTATAAGAATAAATTGAACTTATTAGAAGGATATTAATTAGTTGATAGTCCAAGTAGTAAAATTAGTTTTTCTAAAATAGAATTAAAATGGGATTAAGTTTCTTAAAATGGAAAATTTTCGTATATGAACTTAATTTTTATAATTTTTGTTTTATTAAGTAGTCAAAGCATTAAACATTCATATATGTTTCATGTTTTTAATTTTAATAAAATTCCATTTGTACAAAAAATATTGTTCATTACGAAATTACACTTTCCGGATGTTAATTAATTTAATTATATAATATATTTTCAAAATAAAAAAAAAAAAACAACTTACAATCTATAAATCAAAAATTAAAAAAAATAAATTTTTTGGCCAAATTTAAATCAAAATATTAAACAGGAAATATTTTCTAAATCTAAAACAAGTCCACCCCTTTAATTTTATAGTTGCCACACGAAAAAAAAAAACACTAAACTTATTTTGTGAAAGTACATCAAATCGAAAAATATATAACTTTTTTTTTTTAATAATCTAATTATATTCATATTTTTTAATATATACTTAAAAAGGTAAATTGGATTAAAAAAATATCGTAAATTAAATAAGATTTTTGAAAAAGGAATTAAAAAATATTGAAAAAGTCTAATGACGCGATAATATGTAATCAATAATTATTATATATATTTTTATTTTTAATTGGTTATTTTTTTTCTATATTTGTAAAAATAAAGCAACCTTTTTACATTATTAACCAGGAAATGCAAATTATTATTAAATTTTCTTTAACATAATAATATTATGCTACCGCATAATTTTTTTTTTTTTTATTCCTTATGCAATGATGTGTAAATTATTGGCAGACTTTTCATAAATAAAATTTGTGCCAATCAATATAAATATTTTTTTTCTAACTTGTTTTATTATAATATTATTACTTGATTAGTCATTATTGACCCACTGTATTATTAGATAAATTAAATATGAATACTGAATATTTTTAACACTACGGAACAGAAAATAATATGCAAAAAATATATTGAAACTTGATTTTCTATTATCGCGTTATAGCATCGAATATAACTAAGAAAGTTGTCTTAATTTATGGTTTTTACTTTGAAAATATAAAAAATACTAATAATTGTAGAAAATAAATTATTATGAATAATTAACATGTTGATTAAATTGCATTAAATATAAAATTCATAGTATATACAATAAAATAGATGGCGTATTGAAATTAATCATAATTTGTTTTTGTTTTTTAATATGAAGAGAAAATGGGAAATAAAATATCTAAATAAATTCTTAAAAATGTATTTCTTCAATCGAACAATTTGTGAATCAAGTTAAGAAACTTGAGAAACCACTAATTTTAATGCAGAAAATATAAAATTAATGTAATCAACAATTGTGTATAAATTAAGTATCAATTTTGATTCGTTCATAATTTTGTTGCTGAATCATATAATTGAGAAATAAATAAATTGATAAAAGGATATAATTATGTAGTAAGGATAGAAATTACTTTAGTATTCAAGCAATTGCAATTAAAATTTTCTTAAAATTGTAAAATTAGGGGAGATTTGCCTAAATCGTACCATTTTTCAGTATTCTGGTATTTTTGTGTAGAAATATTTAGTAAAACGTTTATAGTTTGTAATAAATTTAAATTTTAATGTTTTTTGAACTGAGAAAAAATTATTGGTAACCGAATGAAATTTTTTTGTAAAATCAGAAAGAAAAACTATTCCAAATGGCAGAACTAAAAGTAAAATGGATTTACCAAATATTAATTTGTCATATATTGGTGAATTTAAGGATAAAAGAAATATTTGCTAATCGCAATTCGAACTTAACTTGAAATGTAAAAAACGTTGATATCATGCTTTGTCAAAGTTCTCTTATTATTCATTATAATAATAATAATATAATACTACATAATTATAATTCATTTAATAATTATGTAGTATTATATTATTATTATTATAATATCAATATTATTTAGTTTCCAAATACAAATAATAGTATGGTTGAGAAAGTGGTATGATTTCGGCGACTGCCACCTACAATAATCTTAGTTCATTATATTACTGTCAATAATTTGCATCTTCGCATTTTGTGATGCATGACTAAATACTATGTTGACAAAGTTTATTAGTAATTTTTGAATGGAATGCAAATATAACAAGTAATTTTATTACAATTGTGAAAAATTTGAAAATCAATTATTTATGATTCAATATTAACACTAAATAAAACATAATAATCAAATTTCCTCATAAATATTAGTAATAAAATACTTTAGTATAAAATTTCATTTAGAAAATTTGTTGAAATTATCTATTGGATTTTTTACTTCTTAATGTCTTTCGAATTCCTGTCACTAAAAGATAGTTGCTATTTCTTGTTTATGACATATTTGTATAAATGTATATATTATTTAAATTAATGATATTCTAATAAGGAATTTTGCATAGATCACTTTCGATTTAGTCATTAGTAAACATTTTTTTTTGTTAATATTTTCATCAAAATTTATTAATATAAATATTCAATAATTTTATTAAAATACCGTGAAATTGAAGCTTACTCATGTATATATCCACCTACAAATATTAATTAATTTTATTTCAAAATTCATTTACATATACACAGAAATATGTTTTAGCAAATAAAAATTTCTTTTATTATTTTTGTAATAAAATTTATGCAAATTTAAATAATATTTTGTATATTTTTAAAAATTGATAGTAAATAAATCATTGAATAATTTAAAAAAATCTTCAATTTTTATTAATACTGGCTTAATATAGATTCGTCATAATTTCTAATATTTTTATTGGAATTTTTAAAATTAAATATAATATAGCCAACATAAATGTCAAATTTAATGTTATCAGTACGCATAGTTGTTAAATTCTTAATTAATTAATTATTTCTGAAAATATATAGATTGTAACTTAAATAGATATATGATTTTTTACTAATATTTTATTATATATTTTTCAGTTTGGTCTTCGTCAATTGGATCTATCATTACTTTCCCAGTTATGGGCTTTAAACGAATCAATACAAGAGTTTCGAACATTATTACAAGAAAATGATACACAATCACCACCATCACCATCACCTTATCCATCCGATGCCAATTCAGTATCATCGGATGGTGAAGATGATCAAATAGTATCAACATCTGCAATAATATTAAAGACTAAGTCACAACAACAAGAACAACAAGAAAAACAACAATATAATAATAATCATTTAACAGTAGGTAATCAACAGCAAATACAACAAAGAATGCGTAATGCACCACCACCACCACCATCTCGAAAAGCACCCCAAAGACCAAAATGATAATATTTATTACAATTTTCGAGAATTTTTAATGAAATTAAAATGATTTTTACAAAAAATTGTATTAAAATACGAATTTGAAAAATTTACGAAAGAAAAATATAAATAAATGTAGATTCTATTAAGTAGTTCCAATCATTCTTTGATTTTAAATGTTAAGAATTATACATTTTTTTCAGGCATAAAAAATATGGGCACCACTAATGGGATCTACCGCCAATTGATAAAAATTTTTATCTATAAAGTTGTAATTTTAAGAATCTTGAAGGTATAAGAATTTGGGCAGAAACCTGTTCATTTTTAAATCACTACACAGTGCAATCACAGTCCATTTATGCATATATATGTTTACGTAATATTTCCGTCTATATGTTTATAACAAGTGACAAAGCTTAAAAATTATTTATATACTTGTCAGCTGCTATGAAATATATAAGCACCTAACAATATGCAAAAATGAAGTTGCCATAAACATATTTAGCTATAAACAAGGCAAGTTAATTAAAAGCAAAACTATAAAATAGAACCTATATTAAAATCAGCATATATTCCCAAATACTTTAATAAAAAAAACTAGATCCAGGAAAACTAACAAAAAAAAAAATAATATGAATTGTGCACATAATTATGGTTTGACCTATTAAAAAGAGGAAAACGAAAATCTATCTATTTTTTCAACTCAAACTTGATGAATTAATCCGACCTTTTTAGTTTCCTTGTTTTTTTTAGGGTGTAAAATAACCAAACCACAAAATTGACATCAATTGACCAAAATTTTGACCTTCTTACCACCAACATCAATATAATTTCCATGTACAAAAACAAAATATTTCCCAATATAACAATTTTTTCAATGGAATTTATATATTATATATGATATGACGATGATGATGATGATGATACCCATGTGTACTGATTTATTTTGCCTAAAATAGTCAAGGACTTTTGTGGACTTTAAAGATTTGTGTTTAAATTTTTTGTTGTTTATTTTTGTTCTGGCTATCAATCTATTTTTCCCTAACAAAACAATTTTTTTTGTTGTTGTTTTTGAACAGAAAATAAAATGACCATCAAGTTAAAACCATTCACCCACATGGTCATCTATATTCCCTAAATAACAAACTATAAATTATAGACAATATAAATGTTTTTGCTTTTTTTTTTGTTGTTTAGGACTTTTGTTGTTGTGTATTATTGCTGGTGGATCACATGGAAAAAAAATACCCTTTTTTCTAATATTGATGTCTTGCCATTAATAAATTTATTTACAAATAGTCGAAGGATTTGTTTAGATTATTATATATAATGGTAGGGAAGTATAGGAGAAGCTATAATAGTTTATTATTTTTGTAAACTAAATTATCGATTAAAATGTTGTTACATAGTCCTTTTAGTTTAAAAAAATTTAAAAGGAAAAAAATAAAATAAAAATAAAAACGAAATAAGGTTTTTTACGTGTATATACATTTAATTTAGGATATATCTATCCAAGCATTTATAAAGTTTACCTCTACTAAACTAATATAAGCCAACTGGAACAATATTATAAATTTTATAATATAAATTTTTTTTGAAAAAATCTAAATTTTTTTGACCTAATTTAAGGTTCAAGAAATATTATTTTCATTCTACTTGCTAATGTTATATTACAGGTTTTTATGATCGAAGGATGAGAAAAAGTTTAAATAAAAAGGCGATGGTAAGAATTTCAAACACTAACCTTTTTTTTTTCTTTAGCAAAATATGATAATTATTCTTATATCAAAACAAATTTGAACGTACTCTTCTCAAGATCTGTTAAACATTTTCATCCGTAAACGATTTTCATCCTTTCCCTGCAAAGAAAGATTTTAAAGACCGGTGTATAATTTATCAACATTTTATACATTTTTTAGTTTACAGATTTTGTTAAAAATCTTTAAAGGTTCTGTGATAAATTAGTTGTATGTACCGAATTAAACTGAGACCTTTCTAGAATTAAGCTAATTTATAACATAACCTTTAAAGATTTCTGTATTTTATTGCATCTTAGAAAATCAAATTTTTAAGGACTAAACATTAAGAAATTTTTCTGTAAACACTAGTTTCAGTGGAAACGGTAGCATAGTGTAGCATTATGGTTTTTATTATTTTATTACGATTTTTAATTACGATTACCAGAATTTTTGATAAATATAAAATATATAGGGAACAGGCGCCGAAATTGTACCAACTGTTATAAATAAGTTGCTTTTATATTTAAGGATATCAAAGGAACACTTGTAGCTATTTATTGTAATTTTAAGTGTTGAACGTCCTGTTGTTGAACGTCCTGTTTATTGTATTATAAGTTCTTTATTATTATGTTGAAAACACGTTAAGTTTTTTGGTGGTACGTTTTAAGGAACCAGTTTGGTAAATTGTACAATTTTTTTTTTTATTTCATCTTATACGCAAATACTAGTCTTTTCTTTCGGTACAAAATAATTTTTCTAAGTAGGAACCAATATCCGATTTAATTTTTATAAACCTTTTATTAAGTATTTCTACACGAATACTGAAACTTGGTACAATTTAAACTGCTCTCCCCTATATTAGAAATAATTATTAAAATATGCTTGAACATAAATTCAAAATTATTCTGTCATCATTTTGTTTATTAAAAGTTTTTCTTAATCTCTATCTCAAAATAATAAGTCCCAAAATAAAAAAAATTATAAATGAATTTTCAGGAAACCATTTAAAAAGGAAATGCCTATATATACACAAAAACATATGATGCACAATATTTGTTGAAAATATTCTTGTTTCACAGGATGTGCCTAAAATCTTATTGATGGCATTATTATAATATATAATATCCTTTGTACATACATATGGTAATGTGCTGACATCAGGATAATATTAAATTTTTGGTTTGATGATAGAAAGTTTAGTTTTTAAAAAAAAAAATAGTATTTAGAACAAAAACTGTAGTGACACCATCATCCACAAAATATGACAATAATTGTAATCTATCATCAGCGAAAAGTCAAAAAAAAAACATTTTTTATGAATACAAACATTAAACAATATGCATTTTTAACAGCGACATAATTCAGCCTCATTTATCAATGTCAGTAACATTGTTATTGTATAAAATGTTACATCAAGCTGTTATAAACGTTGTAAATAACTCTTTATAATATTTTGGTATGTGATTTACGAATTTTTGGGTATAGTTTTAATATTTAGTTTATTCGTCCTAAGTCAAATAACAACAAGTGATAAATATATTCAAGTTTAGTATTTTCCATGTTTTATAATAATAAAATATTTTCTATGTTTTAATATATATTAGATTTTAGATTATTGTAGTTTTCAGAATACAAGTCAATATAATATATAGGTAAATCAATTTTAATATAAAATAGCATACTTTTGGGAGAGACATTGATGCACATTATGTTTGCAGTATTTTAAGATATATTTTATTTAAAAAAAATTTATAGTTTAGTGTTTTAGTGATTCAAAAAATGAGATGGAAAAGTTTCCAATTTATTATTGTGTTCAAACAGAATGAATGTTATCCCATTGTTGTGCCTGAGTTATGTTTAATCCATAGCGAAATTTTATATTAATAAACGGAAATTTATATGAAAAATAAATTTTTTTTAAAAAATAATTTAGATATTTTTTGAATTTACTGCGAAATATAGTAAATAAAATTAAATAGAATAGATTTTTTGAAGCATATAAATTGGTACTTTTTTAAGGTCCTGTAAATATAATTTCTGAATTAATTTTTTTTGGATTCTGAATTAAACTTAAGTTTAGTTTGATATAGAAAACATAATTGTAATATTTTTTAAAGACGAAATTTACATTGAAATTTTCTCAAATGATATTCGACCAATACTAAATTTTTTTGGATTTGAAGATTAAAAACAGTAATTGTTTAGTCAACATTATGTAATTTTCCGTACATGGTCTTCGATGACATAGTGTCTTCTCATCGAAGACCATGTGCGGAATTAACACGTTCGCGTGAATTGCAGTATATAAGAAACTACAATTCTACATATATGCAAATTACGTCTGCAGTCGTCAAAATGTTAATACTCTTTACGGCTATAAAAAATAATTGCGTTTCTGAGAAAACTTTTAAAATTTTAATTGAACGCGAACGTCATAAATGATAGACAAATTTTTACAATAAATTTTTCCAAATGGAAGAAAATACTGATAAGAAACAACTACGACTTGAAAAAGATACACACACGCACACGATGTAGACTAGCAGTATGTATTATACGAAATGATCGGCGAAAATGTTGTTACAATGGGACAAACGGCCAACCTCAGCACCTGCAGAAACTGGAAGGATTTTGTAACAAATTTTGTTGCATATGTTTTATTGATATTATTGGTAAATTTAAATTTTTTAAATTATACAAATAATTTAAAAAATTTAAATTTAAATTTAAATACAAATTTTATTTGGCGTGTTTATGATTATTTCAACTACCAACTTTAATTACCATAATGGAAACTATATAAGCTCATACTTAATATTGTCAAAATAAACAAGAATTTCTTATTTAAAACTAGTGGAATTATTTAATATTTTTATATTTAACAAATATCTAAAAAAAATTCATATTTAACAAAATCCTTTTTTTTTTTACCAAAATAATTTTTGACAGTTGTTTATCCTTTTATTTTTATTTTATTTTATAGCTGGAAGATAATCAAATTAAAAATTTATCAACTTTTTTTTAACGAAAATGATTTTTAATCCTTTTGACAAAATATAATAATTTTAATTTTTATAGCCGTTTCAGGAAGATATAAAAATAAAATTTCATTAAATCTCTGCAAGGGATAATTTTCGCACTGTTAAGTAATTTGTTTTTAATCTGTTAATGGAACTTTCTAACAAAAAAAAAATACAAACTTAAAGTAATGTTAATGAGATTTGACTTTATTCCTCTTTTTTTTTTGTTATCTTATTTAAGCTTCAATTCTTTCCTTTCGTCCTACAGAAAATAACTTTAATATACAAAAAAAGTTGTAGGAAGATTATTAATATTTCCAAAAAAAAAAATTCATAATCTGAAATGTATACTAAGCACCAAATAGAATATGTCGCTACCGTCTCTCGATTGTTGTCGTTTCGCTAACAAGCGTGATATGAGCCAAACTAAATATAGTATATGTATTACTGCAGAAACTCAAGGAAAAATATTGTTCTCACTGTGTTTTGATTTAAAAACCCTAAAATGTCTAAAATATAAGGAAATTTAATTGAATTTTTAAAAGTACACTAATATAAAATTGTGTCATTTGTGTATGATGAGTTCGCAACGATATATTGTGTTTGTTCTCCGAAACACAACGACCAGCATCAACCAACTCGACAACATACGACAGCGACATATTGTTTGGTCCTTTAGAAAATTTTAAAGGACATTAAATTATTTGCCTGGTTTGATATATTAAGCTTTATATATTTTTTTTTTTTGGGAAATTTTATCCAGAAATGACTATAAGATTTTGAAAATTAAGGAAAATTATAATTATGCCTTGGTGAATTAATTTTATTTTGTTCTATTATTTAAAAAATTATATTTATATAGCTTTACAGAAGTTTTTAGGAAAATATTCTGCACACAATTTAGATTTTTTAGAGAATTTTATGAAAATTATTCTTTGTTTTTTGTTTCAGTTACAAAATTTTCCTAAAAATACTAAATATATTCATTTCGCAAAAATAAAGTTTTTGCCTACAAAATTTGTTTTAAGTAATTAAATTTAAATTTATTTTATAAATATTAATATCACATTTTTAAATAATTTATTAGTAATATTAAAATCTGTTTAAGGATTCAAATTTACTATTTTTTTCTTAAATGATAACGAAGATAGTCATTCTTTGGAGAAATGCCCATGTCACACAGGAAACAACTACTCTAATTTAATGTCGCTTAGGGAATTTTAATGACAATCTAAATGGTAGAAAATTTGATGATAATTATACTCGTACAGAGAGAGGGATCTTTTCAAAAGTTTGTTATAATATAAATTTCGTATATACTATATCCCTAAATATGATATCATTAAATGATAATTATACCTTTGATATACGAGGTAACTTAAAATTTATAAAGTGAAAAAAAAATAAACATTTAATAGTTAAACTTTTCCATTAAGTAATTTACCTGTTCATATAATATATATTATAGAGTATTTTTATCTTAATTAATTATTGTGTGTAACACGTGTTTATCAAAAATGTCCTTAAGGTTAAAATTATTATAAAATTAATTTCTAATTTGCACAAAATTTCGGACATTTATTGTTATTTATGATTAAAGTAAAATTTTCGAAATATTATATAGAATTTTATTAGATATTTTGTATTTTTTTGTAGCTACTTTATTTTAGATAGATAAGAAACATAGCAGAAGGTATATAGCTAACTATTATCAAATTTTTCAACAGTATTTTAAGTAAATTAGACTTTTTTTTCAGAATATTCTATGTTTGGGCTACAAAAGTAACGAATCTCAATTAATTTCGTAGTTTTTACAGGAACAAGAAATACATATACAGATCCTTCGGAGAAAATGTATTAAGCGATACATTTTCTCCGAAGGATCTAAGCGAAAATGTATTAAATAATCAAAATTTTACAAGAAACACAAAAACTTCCTATTCAGATTCAGAGACCATAAATAGATTTTGTGGTATAATATTCATCTATTTTGATGGTGATTCGTTCCAGCGGTCCTTACAAATTTTCAAGGAATAAAATAATGATAATTTGTGAAAAGTTCTCTAAAGTCTTTGGATTTGTAACCAATTTTTTCATGGTTAATACAAAGTTTTCACGATAAATACAGTTTGGGGTGAAATCGAGAAGATGTTAATATTAAAATATTGATTTTAAATTTAATATCAGTTCAAAAAAATTGTTACTAATTTCATTTCACAAAAATAAATTTCCAATATTTTGTTATCTTAATAATGTTGACATATTACCAAAATTATTATATTTTAATTTTGAACAATTTAATTTTAAAACTTCATTTAAAATCTTTTATAATAAATTATAATTGTAACATAAAAATCACTGTAATTTTTATTATACATTATTTCTTTACAACATTAATTAACACATAACAATTTAACCCTTTGTTTTCATCTCTTTTTAAACTATTACTAAATATATATAGTTAATTATTAGTACCAAAAAAAAATTAATATTGTGCTTTTATTTACCCTCAAAGTTTAAGTTAAGTTAAAGATGAAAAAAAAAAATTACCAGGTAATTTTTAACGATCAATTAAATTTGCCTTTTCTGTCTGGTTAGCTATAAAAGATATAATTAGTAACAAATGTTAAAACATTTATTTACTAATTATGTGAATAATGTTCATTTTTCGGTAGAATTTTTTTTTTTTTTGTTGATATTTATACCCTTAAACTTTTCTTTTATATTTTTACCCTTAAAAAATTTTCTTTATAAATTATGGTGGAACATCATTCTTTTAATTTTTTTTTTTCGTTTTTATAAAGTGTAGAAACGATATCTATTTTAGGGTCATTATTTTTAACATCTGTTCCAAACTACACTCAATTTATTATAAGTTAAAATCTTAGAGATACTTAAACCTTTCATTTGAGGATGAAATATATATAAATATTTTTTTTTTAAGAAATAAATGATGACGATAGTATTTAGAAAAATTATAGATACTTATAAAATGTGTACATGTTTACCTTTTTAATAATGGATTGTTGAAATATTTATAAGTTTTATTTGTTTTTGAACAGAATTCTTGATATAATTTTTTTTATTTATTTTTGTTTTTTTAATTATTTTACTAATTCTAGAATAGAATAGAAATCATTGTTCATAAATATTTCTTATGGGATTAATTATAGAAAAAATTGGTTATAACTTTGCTTGCGACATACTGTTCACTCTTGAATATCTTAAATTATATTCATCGCCGCCCATACATCACTTGGAGCGATTTAGTCTAATTTTACGTTTGAATTATTAACCGGCATTTATTCTATGTAATTGTGGAATTACGCTTCGAGTATATAATATTACACATTCTAAGGAAGGTTGTATTGTAATTGTAGAAGCCCTTATCTTATAATATTATTCTTTTAATTTGTAATCTTGACTAATAAAATTTTTGACTCCCACTCTGTTCATCAAATATCTAATTAAGCTAGAGGTATATATTTTGCCACCTTCAAACAAGCGCCGCTTCATAACCAGTAGAATCGAAAAATTTTTAATTCCAAATTGAATTACAATCCTAACATGAATTAGTTTCAATTCGCACTAGGCCACTAGATGAAACAACCTTTTCGTCGAAATTCCCACATCGAGCTTCTTTTATTTATTTTTCTTTGGGAACAACTATAAAACCTATGGTCCCCGGTGCAACAAATTCTGGTTATTAGGATGTGATTTATTAGGCCATTTTTTTTTCTCAGCTAATTATTTTAATGGCTAGTTAGCTATTCATATTTTTCAATATTGCCTTAATGAATCGTATTCATATTGACGTCCATGAAACTGATTGAGTTTTAGATGCGTTTCTATTTCTGTCGCAATTTTTTGTTATATAAAATATGGTTTTCCTAATTTTTTGAATTATACTAGGTAATAATTATCAGCCTAATTTTAAAAAAACTAATAAATTTTTCAAATTTGTCTAAATACTTAATTAATTATTCAATTGAACAGGTACATAGTATTACTATTATTGTCCATAGTAACTGAAAATAAATATTTTTAAGTATAAAAATGACAATATTTCATTTTACTATTTCAAAATTCACTAATATTTTTTTTAGAATAGCAATAAAATTGTAATTTTTATTTGGATTTTAGCCACAGTAATAATTTACCTATTAACAAAAAATTTTCCTGAAATCCTCGTACATACTCACATAATTCATGCTATAAAATATTTATTTTCGACAATATATGAAGGGTATTTACAACAGATTTATCTTATGTTGCACATTTTATGTGCTTTACGAAATTCAAACTAAAAAATATGTAGAATATTTTCAACGGAAAATTTTATTGCTTTATTTTATTCGAAAAATACACCAAACAAAAGTAATGCAATAAATTGTATTAGGCTAATGATTAATTTTTATGTTGCTTAAGAGTTGGTTCGTTTAGTTATTTCCGCTGGATTTAGAACAGTTTTAAAAATATAGTTTAAATATTTTAAAAAAGAAAAATTTATTTTCCACAAAAATTCGATTTTTGGATATAATTTTTATAAGTTGATATTTTTAGGGGAGATAAATAATATTAATATTAAATAATAGCAATAATTATTATGATTTATTTTGCATTTAAAATTATTTGTATATTTAAAGTACAGTGGTTAAGAAGTACAATTACTGGGTTTATTTAATTGTAGTCTAAAGTTTTCGTAAATGGAACAAAATATCTACAACTATTTTTACTTAATAGTTAGTTATCAGTTCACAGGTATAAGTTGCTAAGTTTAGATATAAGAACCCTTAATTATGATGAAATTTCTTAAATAAAATTTATTTATTGTGCTGTAATATCAAAACTATTTTGTTTCAAATACGAAATCTAAGATTTTTTTATGAATTTACTGAAATATTTTATATCGAAATTAATTTAGAATTTATCAATTTCTTGATTTTGTCAAAGTTAAATCATATATAGCGTTCCGAACCTATAAAATGTCTAAATTTTAATTTAATTTTAATGTGTGGCTGCCATAAAAATTTGCATATTTAAAATAGAAGTCTGCGTAATAAATGATAAAAACTAAAAATATCATACGCAGTCAAAAACTAGAAAAATGGGCCTAATTTTCATACTGGAAAAACCAGTTTTTTTTTTTTTTTGCAAAAATAAAAGTTTATTTTATGGTTAAAAGAATGAAGTCATCTGCCTAGCATAAATAATTTAGAAATCTATTTCTATTTTTTACAGTTTATATTAATAATAAAATTAACAACAATTTATAGAAAATCTATTAACTCATAAAGTTTTTTTTGAAAGAAATACTAACGAATTTAACAGAAACTTAGATTGTTAGATTAAGCTTTAAATTGACTATAAAATTTTTGGTTGAATAAAAAGTTCAAATTAATATTTTTTTTTGTTGAAAGGCAATTACAATAAAATTACAATTTTCATTTATTGTTTCGCTAAAATTTAATAAATTTTACCAAAAATTTAATTTTAAATATTTAATTAATTAATATTTTTTTCCAATTATCACAGACCACTTAAAAGTTTACCCCCATTTAATCATTAAAATTAATTAAACATTTAAAAGAATTTTTTTTAATTTTCAAACAAACTAAATGAAAAAAAAAAATTATCATTAAAATATGCCAGACAGAAATAATTTTAAATTTCAATAAATTTAACTTAATTTCAAAGGAATATTTTATTATACAATTATTTTCCATTATAAATTTTTTTTTGGATACACAGAATTGTTTAACTAAAAGGATAATCAAGATATATATTTTTTAAACTAAATTTTTTTTTTCACACGACAATATTTCAATGACACTAAATAGTTTCCATTTTCCTGATCATTCTTTTTTTTTTTTTTGTTATTCAGGATATAATACAAAATACACACAGATATTAATTCACAAAGATACCCAATGGTACAATTAAGGTTACGGTTGTTAGCTTTCATCTAATATGCAAAAGAAAAAAAAAAACTAAAAATAAAAACCCTGACCTTATTTTTTTTAAAATCCTTCTTTTATCATCCCATATAGAGTTTCTTTACAAATCTACATTCAGATTTTAATTTTTTTGTATCCTTTTTTTTCCAGAGTTATATTCTTCAAATTCACAGATTCACAGGTTTTATTTATCCACACACCCAAAAAAAAAAAAGGATATATGCGAATGGAAATGAGAAAAACGAAAAGCTACAACATTCAAAAATGAAGAACAGAATGAATTTAATAGGGAAAAACATAGAATATAACAATTTTCTATTTACTATTGTTTTCCCTCAGGTACTTTTCATACCCAATAATCGCCAACTAAGGAACTAGGAAAATTTCTTTTAATATCTATATATGTATGTAATATGTATATGATTATATAGAAGTGTGGCCCCATCTCAATTTCGTTTTTTTAGGGTTAGTTAATTTTTATTTGTTATTATGTTAGATGAAAATTGTATATATTTTTATAAAAAAAACGTTGATAGAAAGAAATGTTTTTATGTAGATTTTGTAGAAAATTTCAACTAGGACAAAGGTAGTCTTCCATAAAATTGGCACAATCTGAAATTTTCTGGAGCACATTTAACTATATTAATGTTTGTGAATATGTGAAAAGTTTATATTTTATAAAATGTGTCTTTTTTTTTTATTTTTTGGAAAGTTAAAAAAAATGTTTTGTTTATTTTGTAACTTTAATAATAATTAAGTTGCAAATTCTTTATTTTGTTATTTTAATTTTATAATTAAAATAAAGGTAAACGTTTAATGAAAGAGTTAAATGGTCAAACAAATAGATTTTCTAACCAAATTCATTAAATATGAAATATTTTAGGTTTCGTAGACAATATAGAAGCAAAAAATATCCATATATTTATTTGAAATTCATTGTTTTTAATAAAAACTAGCCAAGGGCAAGAAAATAGTCCTTGTAAGGAAATTAAATTTTGCATATACCGTATATATGTAGTTTAGAAATTATAAATTTAATTATACTAGTGCAATAATTCTATCAAATTATAAAATTTACCTCATCCTAGTTAAAACAAATTTAAATATTCTGAAAAAATTTAAGAATTTATAGCAATAACTACCGCGAAATAGTAATAACTATCGCGAAAGCAAAATAAAGCCGCAGAGAAGAACTATCTCTAAACATTCGAGTATTAAAATTTTTCTATTCTTTGAATATTGTTAGAATTCTGTCATATTCTGAAAATTACTAAATACATAATCCTGAAAATTACTGATTAAAATCAATTCTAATTAATTATAATTAAAAATATTATTAATTATGATATGAAAAAATTATATTTATTATTAAGACATGATTTTTTTTAATTTATTTTACAATGCTGCAGAGATACCGATAACCCTATGACTTTATTTCCATATAGTAATTATAATAAAATTTACTATACACACGAGTCCTTTAAAAATCTTTCCATATCAAATGACAAAATATTGTAAAACGTGAGAAAATTTTTTTTTTTGTAATATACAAAAAAAATAATATAAATAACACAAAATGGTTGTTGATGATAATAAAAATCCTTTTAAATACAAATATAAATCAAATTAATTCTACACAATAATGACAAGGACTATTAAGAGCTTTTAAAATGTAGAGGATTAAACTTATACGAGTATACAAAAAAAAAAGAAGAAAAATTAAATAAAAATTACAAAATTAGTTGTTACCAATTGAATTTTCATTTATGGAAAGTTTTTATTTAAATAAAAACCCCTTTTTTTTTTTAAATAAACAATTTTTGAATTGTGTAATCCTTTTTTAATTTTCTTATCAAATGAAATTCATAAATTAACTAAGATTACAATTAATTTTAAACTGAAATTATGGTTTTTTTTTTGTAAGAATTGTAAAGGATTTTATATTGAAATTTTCTGAAAAATGTATTATATATTACTTAGGATGAATTTTGTGATAACACCCTATATTGTAATATATAAATTAGGTGAGAATTAATTTATGTGATAGCATCTACAAATTTATAAACTAAAAAGATTTGTCGAGATTTATAAAATTTTAATCTAGCTATATATTACAATTTTTGTCTCTCGCAAGTTAAGTAAGTCTAGTTTTCAAAAAAATTATCTTGTTTATCAAAAATGTTTTAAAAAATATCAAATATTATTGTACAAAACTATAACTACAGCAAAATTTAAATAATTTCTTACTTTGCATACGTAATTATTTCTCGCGTACAGACCTATTTTAGGTTTAATTCAACGATCTATATAAATTCAGGCATCTACATGTATTATATGTTATGTATAACCATTTAGTCTTAATTTTTGATCTATGATTGAAAATTAAATTTACTGCTAAAAATTTTCAATACACTATAAAATCAGTGAGTAATTCATAAGATTTTAAATTATCAAATGTTTATATTAATAAATGAATTTACATTAAATTTACCATAAAGTGACAAAAAAAAATTATTTTATATAAATTTTAAATTCTAAAAGATATTTCTGTTTATAAATTAAATGAATTTTACTTCGTGAATCAATAAAATCTATTAGCTAACTTACCAAAAATTTATGTATAGTATGTAAAATTTCAAAGATTTCAATTTCTCTACAAATATTTACAATAATGTCAAAAGAAATATTTTGAAATTTTACATATACTTATTAGTATCCATACTATATAGTTTTTTAAATAAACTGAATAAACAAAATCCTTCATATTCAGAAAATGTTGAAATTTTTAAATAATTTATATTTAGCTAGTTTGTATAATAATATATTTATAAAAATAAATTATGTGTGCAAGATTTTCCTATTAAAATTACTAAAAATTTAATTTCAAATAATCCAGATAGTAAAATAACTTTTTAAGTAATTACCTGTAAAGTTTTTCGAAATTAAATTAAAATCAAGTTAAAATGGAAATATTTATACATAATTTTATATTAAAATTATTTAAAGTTTTTATTAAAGATAGATTTATGTCAAATAATTTTATTAAATTTATATGAAAATTTATTATGACATATTTGATTTATATTTTATTTATGAATTAACATAATTTCGAATAGATTTAAATGAAATTTTTATAGCTTTCGCAATGAATTTTTTATAAATTTCAATAAATTGTTTTGTTTTTTTTTTAAAAATTATAATTTGTTAGTTAATAGCAATTTTTATTTGTCATAATGATTATGAAAATGAAGAAATTTTCAGACAAGGAAACTTTGGATTAAAAATAAAATTCCAGGATTGTATTCTTCATCTATGCTATATGGAATTAGTGAGAGTTAATAAAATTTTAAATGAAAAATCATGCAACTGGAGTTAAAATGAACGGCGTTTAGTTTAACTACTTAAATTAAATGAATGCCGTTGGGACGCTGTCAATTTTTATCGCCGTCGAGTTTAACTCCAGTATAAGTGTTTTCGATTTAATAATTTCTATATAATTTAATTGATTATTTCGTAATTATTGAATAATGTATAAAATACTTGAATAACAATAAAAGAACATATATAATTATATTACAATAGAGTTTTACCTTGACCAAATTATTATTAATAATTTTAAATTAATCGATAAGATAATTAATTTACAATATTTGTAATTTATTATTTATTATATAACACAATAAATTAAATTTTTATTACAATTATGTTATTATTAATGTCATATAAATATTTCTGATCGATTTGTGAATTTCATAAATAATTTAAATTATATATATCCTCCCAACTACTCAATAGGTTATATTGTTGACATACCTCACATAATTAGTTCATATTTAATTCCATAAAACAATTGATTCTCTTAGTAAGTGTTCTTCTTAAAATTTTCAGTGTCGTGAAAAGAAGGTTACAATTTTTCTAATTTTCTACATATATTTATTTCAAGAAACTCTCTTTTATACGCTTTCGTCTCTAATTACAAATATTCTAATTCTGTTAAATTTATTTTATTTGCAATAATTTTTAATGGTGTGCATTTCCACCAAAATAAAATTTTATATTTAACCACAAAAAAATAAAAAAAATTGCCGAAAAAGTAATCGAGTCATTTTATTTACAAACATTGCGTGTCCTTATGATTCCTGAAATTATTTTACAAGTTTAATTTCAACTTCAATCGATATAACAAATATAACACTTTATTGCCTACCCCAAAAAAACATATTATGTATATATATAAAAAAAAATATGTAATAGACAAGTAATTATTTGTTGGTAGTAAAATGTAATTTTTTCCATTTTATTTTATAAGGACATTAAATCGTATTTTATGAGACTAATAAAAAAAAAATGTTATATTTGACAAATCTTTATATATACGAGTATATATTTTGTTTTTTTGGTTTTGTAATTATTTGTACCTACACTTAACTTGGTTAGCATTTTCATTGCGTGATAAAAAGCTTCTATTTTATAGCACTCTTTTATTTATTTGTTTATGAATAAAGGATATACTAAAAAAAATTTATATTTGTAGAGCATTTGGGAAATATTTCCGTTGAAAAATGTTTCATTACAATCCGAAAGGAAAAAAAGAATCATCAAGTTTATTAATTGATGGATGTTCTTTAAATATTTGTGATGCAGAAAGTAGAAAAACCATTTTTTTAAATAAAACTAAAATCAAAGGATATTAATGGTATTAACTCCCCCCCATCGTTTGGTCATTGCACCAGGATAAATTTGGACATGAAATTAATGAGCATAAACGGTTGAAATACTATTCCGTTGAAATGCCTTTACTGGTGGCATTGATTAATTTGATTTCTGTAGATGACTTTTTCCTCACAAACGTAAAATTTAAACGTACGAAACTACCTCCTATAGTCAACACTTATAATGACTCTTGGGTATCAAAGACCTTTTCCTATAATATATCCTGTTTCTGAAGAACATATAATATATCACGCACGTTTGTGAGTATGGTTAACTTGACGGTGATGTACCTACCCTGAAATGCGATATATACAAATCGGCTGAATTTTGCTGCTCTCTTATTGTTAATTTCAATACTAAAGATGTAAGCAGAGTTAGGGTAAGAATTTTTAATCTGTGGACAAAAATAGCTACAATGTATAATACAGAATAGAACATCAGAACAAAGTATCGATATCAAAAATTCGACTTTTATTAAATTAATTTTTCAACTATCTTGAATAAATTTTAATTTTAATGTTCACTTATATTAAATTTTAATTAACAGATAAATATTCAATACCATATAAAAGTATTTACTAATTAACTTCAATTTTAATAATTAATTTAAATTGTTGACAATTAAATTACGTAAAATTTAAATTATTTACCATAATAATTCTACAAATAAATCTTTAATGATTGGTTGATAATTAATAAACCAAAATACATAAAAAATCATAAAACATAAAAAAAAGAAAAACGTACTGAAATCCTATTAAAATATATTATATGTATATATATATAAAAATCTCGATAATATCATCAATTAATAAATCACAGCTACACAACATAGCCCACCTCATAAATTAATGTAATTTTATTTTTTATTTTTTGGTTGGTTTGACAGAATGTCCCCAAGGCTTTTTTTCTTTTATATTACACACAATGTGTTCAAAAACTATAGCTACATACTAAAAGCTCTAAAAAGATTTTTTTTTTTTTAAGTCAACTGTGTTATAGGCCAATGCCAAACACATTATAAATAAAATTTTAATATGCAAGAATGGAATATCTTAATAAACGACCCCAGGCGAGCTATTAATAAGTCATAATTCATAATAAATGGATTGTTTGTTGCGAACGATTTCCCCAATTTTTTTTTTTTTTTTGTTTTTTGCTCTTAGTGTCTGGAAAATTGTTAACAAGAATTTTCCAACAAAAATCATGATTAATTACTATAAAACTTTGCAAAAAGAACGACTAGAAAAAAAAATTAACAAAATTATTAATGAATTTTTGTTATTTTAGCAGAGTATATAATAGTGTTAAAGGACAAGTTTTTAATTAGTTATTTTTTAAGGGAGTTGAACATGAATCTTTTTTTTTTTTTTTAAATTTATTATTAATAAAAATATTTTATTGGAAATGAAAATCAATTGGAAATTTCAAAAAGAATTTAATAAAAGAGTGATGTGAATGCTTGAATTCATTAACCGCTCTTAACTTTGTTAAATCCCAGACTGAGTTGAGAAGAGAATTTAAAAAATTAAGCTTACATTAACCTTTTTAAAAATTAATACCTTCGACTAGCGGGACTATTTAATGATCTTTAATGAATTAAGTATAATTATCAATCTCTTCTGTCATTTTTAATGATGAGCATCGTCAAAATCTCATCAATGATCATAATTTTAAGTATAAGAATAATAAATGTTTGCTAAATTAAAAATGTTTACAAATAATATTTAAGATTTAACATCTAACAACACGAAATTAGCTAACTCTGACAATTTCAAGTCAAATTAACCAATTGTTTTATTGTGATTGGGGGAAATTGTAGTACACTAAACACTAGAATAGATGCCAACGTTTCTTAAAAAATAATTAAGAAAATTCATATTAATTATATTATCAGTTTTATGGAAATATTTGATTGTATCAAATATGATACTTAACATCTGATAGTACTATTACATAATTGTATTAAATCATGAAAGTGCTATTATAGTTAACATAATTTTTATAGGAAACTTCAGAAATCTGATGAAAATTAAATAAGTCAAATTGAAATCATATTATAATTAAAAAGTTATTTTTAAAGGAAATTAATTAATAACAGCTCGTCTGTAATCAGGATATTCAACGTTAATAGCCAAATCGGAGTTCCACATTTAAATTGGTCTAAACTAAACGGTCGTTCAGATTAGTGACCATAATAAACAGCTTACTTAACTAACTTAAATTAGTTACATTTAGTTTACCAGAAGATGTAGGTAATATGATTCAGAAAACTAAATAAACTTTTTTGTTAATTTGATTTCAAATTATTATTTTAGTATTAAGATGCTTCCAATTTCTCATATCATAAACAATAAATCTTCAGAATTAAAAATAAAACTACTTTTTTTTCCAAATTCACAATATATAAATTTTGAAATACTATTTCATTTTCTGGTACAACAATTTCTAATTTTTTTTCATATTAAGCCACAATTTCAAACCCAAGATGTAAAAAAAAATGAAATTATATAAAAATGTTAGCAAGAAAATATAATAGAATTGCGTTAAATTGCAAAATGCACACTTGAATTCGTTTTTCTAATTTTACCAGAAAATGTCTTCTTTCGTTATTATTTCTTTATTTTTTTTAAGTCCTTTTAATATATTTAAAAAGAAAATCCTTAAGCATAATGTTATAAGGACATGTTCCGCATTATAATATATGTATCTATATATATTATATGTCATGAAAAACATATAGATTTAATGCCTTTAGTTTCGAAGTGATTTATGTTATTTAATGTTGAACGATTTTCATGTAATGCACCATGATAACATAAACCGAATATGTTGCTTCATTCCTAGAATTTTTTTTTTTTTACTGTCTTAATCTTATATAATGCTCTCTCTCTGTGTAACAATGATAACCAATTTAAATTTATGTTTTGTGTCTAATGTAAAAATGAATTAAATTCGTTTTTGAACTTGATTGTTGGAGGAAGTACTAATAGTTTCATACAAGTAAGAAACTATTGTTATTTTAGATATTTAGTAATTTAAAATTAAATTTAAATTTTATTCAAATTCAAATTTTATTAATGATTATTTCCTTATTTAATATGAAATTTCTTTAAAGTTTTTAAATTTTTTTTCCATCTCATAGCATAATATGAATTTTCTTAATTATTCAAGCATTACTTATGGACTTTATTTGTGTACTTTATTTGCATTACAACAATTTTCTTTTGATTGTTATTTAATTTTTTCAGTGATGATTTTTAAGCTTTTAAATATGAATTAAATAAAATTAAATTAATTATTTTAGTTAATTTTAAATTTAATTGTTTAGTATGTTCAAACTGCCTTAAAATTTTAATTTCCAAGGAATAATTACCAATATACATAAATTTTGTTTCGGAAATCCTTCAAATTACATTTTACTTAAATTTAAAATAAATTGAAAAATTTTCAAATTTCATTGTTATTTTTTTTATAAAATATGAAAAATACTTAAATTTTATTCTCAGAATAGAAAAATATTTCTTCGATTTAATTTTTTTTTAAAAAGTATACTTTTTTTTTAAAAAATGCATTTAACTTTAATATAAATAATCAAAAGTTTGACTGTACAGTATTTATTTATAACTTTTACATAAATAATCGAATTTAAAAAAAATAAAAAATAATTTGAATTTTAACATTTAAATTATTAATCATTTTATTAAGTTTGTGGCAAATCATTTTATGTAAACTTAAGTAATAATGAAAATTGTTCACATTCAAATTATTTTTATATTTTCGATTATTTATGTAAAAGTTCAAATGATTTTTCCCTTTTTTTTCCAAGTAAGCTAACTATGTAAGTATTTTGGTCCTTTTTATTAGTTTCTTTTTCCAATTAACAGTTTAATAAATTCATTGAAGTTGAGGAAAATTTTTAAAATCCTTTGTTACTTAAATAGCAAAAAAAAATCAATATTAAATTACATGATATTTTCTCTCATTATTCAATACCTCAAGAGTTTTATTTCCAATCAATTTTTTTTACAAATTGGCATAAAATAAGGTACTAAGAATTTTATGGTTTCACAAATAAAGCTTTAAACCTAAAGTAACAAAGATATTTTTATTCACAATGTCATGATACGAAATTTGACTTACAAAATATTCTCAAAACCTCAATTTTTTTTTCAATTTTTCTACAATTTTTTATGAAAAAAGAAAATCATTTCAAGGAAATTTATTTATTCTTTTTTCTGAATATCTTTTAAGTTTCCTTAAATTACCAGTTTTCTAAAAATTTATATTTTCTTGGACTTTTATTTATTTAACGTTTGGCAATTCGTCTGCCGGTCAATTAAAAATTCTAATTTATTTCAAATTGTTGTTAAACTGACACTGACTACACTTTTGAAAGTTTAAACAATTTGCATTAGAGTTAAAATCGTTCGCCAGGGAGCGTTTTCTAATCTTTTATTAAGAGTTTTTTTTTAAATTTGAAATTTAAAATAGTAAATATCGCTGAAAAGGTAATGGAAAGCCGAATAATTTTAAAATTGAAAAGGTAATAATTTTAAAATTGAAAACGTAATAATTCTAAAATACTAGAGGACCTGTCTTATTTATCAGTTATGTTTATATTTTTCCTTTAATTGCAATTTAATATATTAAAATTAATTTTAAAATTATTACGACTTTAAAAACTGAATTCAAAAAAAAGCATATTAGTATGAAATTACTGCACAGTAGATATTTTTTTTTGTATTTATATTAATAAATGATTGAAAATTATAGATCTGAATAATTGATTTTAATTGGTTCACAAATAAAAACTTTCCTAGCTAAAAAGTTAGAGAAATAAAAAGCTTTTCATAAAAAAGAAAATGGTAAATTATTTATTGTAAATTTTTATAATTTTCAATAATTTACTCGTATATAAAATTTTCAAGGATTTTTCAGAATTTTTTATAGTAAAATTCTTTATAAATTTTTTTTCCCATATTTTTAAGATTGAGTTGGTATTTAAAAAAAAAAAATAAAGGGAAATTTTAATTTTTTAATGCAATACTTGAAAAACCAATAATTATGTAAGTAATTTATTATAAATTTTATCTGAAAAAATCGTAACAATTTTGAAACAATTTTTTAATTAAAATAATAAAATTAAATTACGTGCACTAATTTTGTTTAGTTTTAAATATAAAATTTTTTGCAAATTTTATTAAATTTTCTGATTTATGCTCAAAATTTTGGTGACATTATATTTCAGAAAATATTTAATATTTTTAGAAGATAAAAAATGTCAATATATTTCAAATTATTTTGTTAACTTTATTTTAAGGATTCTATAAGAATAACAGATTACTGAATTACACATAACAAAATATAAATATTTGTAGATAAATATTTGGAATTGGGAAAATTTTGAAATAATGTGAATATTGTAATTGGTAAATATTATTGGTAATTTACTATATTTATTTAAAAATATTGTAAATAATTTCGGTATATTATACAAAATTTAACTAAATTGTTTAAATGTTTAATTTACCAATTAATATATTATGTTTATTAGACAACTTAAATTAAACATTTTGAAAACTCTCATAGCCGTATTGGTTCATTTAAACTAAATTTAGTTAACTGTAGGTATAAAATATTTATGAAAATTTAAAATTTTAGGATGATATTTTAATTTGAATAATTATTAAAATTAAAGTATCATCCTAATTTTACCTATTATTCTACATAATTTGTACCTTTATTTCATTTTACCTAAATTTCATTTTTACATAAATCATTTATCTAACTACATTTTTATTATTCATGAATAAATGTTTTTAATTTTATTTAGTTTCATAAAGTATTTGAATTATCAAAAAGCTTTATGAAAATTTCAAAAATCTACTTTTTTCTTTCATAAATTCCACCAAAACTCCTTTTAAATATTTAAAAAATGAACAAGTTAAGACCTCCTATTAGCAATTTAAAGCTCTATTTGAGAATTAGCATACCAAATTTTACTAACCGCGGTTTTAAATTTTAAAAACTAATTTTCATTAAAAACATATATTATATTTATAATAAAATTAATAAAAAATTGTCCTTTAATATAATTACTGATGTGTTCAATTGTATGATTAATGTGTAAAAACCAAAAATTAAATTTTTATGCTAAAGTAAAAAAAAAGTTCAGAAAATTTCCAAAAACTTTTCATAACTTTAATTAATAATTTATTTACCATGGAAAAAAGTTGAAAAAACCATATTCATTTATTTACAAAACCACTGAAGGACATTGAGTTATTTGAATGGTGGACAATGATCAACGTTTTCACAAAATTCATATATAAAATATAATTTAAAATAAAATAAATTGTTATATGAACAAAAATTATATATATTTTAATGTTTCCATTTTATAAAGTTAAGGGTATTTGCAATATTTATTGCAATAATTTGTTAAGTATTTTTTTTTCATATTTTTCTACACAGGACAAAAGTAAAAAGGATGACGGGAAAAAATTATATATTAAATAAATTTTGTTTAAAAAATTATTAAAATTTAAAGTTATATAAAATACTTTAATGGAATTCTATCAAAATTATTTTAAAATATTATTTATAATTTGTGAAGGTTTTTTATAGCATATCATAGCATATCATTAATAAGCAAATTTTTCAAGTGGACAACAATCATCCCCTTTAAAGCGGCTAGTATGCTCAACTTGGAGAATAACCAAGCTAAATTTACAGAAATTCATAAATACGTGTCTTAGAATAAATATGCAAGATCTTCTGGCCAAACAGAATAAGTAACTTTGAACGTGGGATCTGACTGGTCAAGAAAAACTAGAAAAAATAATTAAAGTTTCGAGGTGGAAATGGATTGGACACACCTTGAGGAGACCATTGGGAAGTATTAAGGCAAGCACTACAATGTAATCCATCAGATGGAAGAAGAAGAGTAAATCGAAACCTTAAAATTTTCTGTGAAGTTTGTTAATGCAGTAAAAGACCTATCTCAATTTCAATTTAGTCAATTTATTAACAAATAGCTAGCTGAGAATCCATTGGCTTGAAGTTCTAAAATTTCACAAAATTCAACATTTACGCATCCGACTACTTGTAGTTGTAGTATGCGCATAGATAAAGATTCGTCAGAAATGATATTGATATAAACCCATTATTGCAATACTGCCTTTATTCTGTCTGAGGCTTTCGTATTTTCATAACATTGCCTAAATTTGCTAATTAATTTTGTAAATAATTAATTTATAAATCTTTGACTTGCACATTTTTTGAGATTCAGGATTCACTCGTAAATTTTTCTTAACAAATTTCATTCATCATTTTTTTGTAATATATCTAAATTTTGAAGAGTGTCATATAATTTTCGTAATTTTTAAATAAAAATAGTTAAATAAAATTATTGAAAAATATTATTAACTTCCTTTTTTATCAGTTGTTTAATTCAAATTTAATATACAAAATAATTAATTTAAAACATATAAAGATTTAAAAATATCATTAATTGGTTTGTATTTAATAATAATTAATTAATGCAGTTTTTAATTACATATTAATTAATAATTAATTAATTAAATTTAATACGATTTTTTTTTAGTAGTATTTAAATCTTTAAAAATTTAATTAATAATTATTATGAAAATTTAACTTATCTAACTAAAAAAAATATTCATTTTCACTTCATTAACAAACAAACAAAATTATATCCTTTATATACCAACATTAATTAATTAATATAAATATATACTACAACGACAAACCAAAACATAAAAAAAAAAAAGGATACAATTTTATCATTTTACACATATGAATACTTAAAAATAAACTTTTCTCTTTTATTTTAATTAAATAAACATTAAAATGAATATTAATAATATAAAATATTCTTTAAAACTTTTTTTACGACCTCAATTAGCAAATTATTATTACACCCAGACATAATTATGGGAATTATTCATAAGATAAAACTATATATATTTATCTATATAAATACATGTTATGATAGAGAGCATATATTTGTATATCTGTATAATTGTATTATAAAATTAATGGTTATATAAATGACAATAAGTTTATTTAATAAAATCTCATTAAAAAAAATTAAAGAATTTCTTATTCATTAAGAAAAGTTTATATACTTTGAATATTTGTCTAAAAGGATACAACAAAAAAAAACATAATCATTATATTTTTGTACAAAATTGAGATAATTAATAATTTTTAAGATAATTTATACAATATTTTTTATTTTTTTTTAATCTAATTTGTTGGATATAACCAATTAAATTTTGATTATTTAATTAATTGCAATGATATTTATCTTACACTTTTATATAAATTTTTAAAGAGATTAATTAAAATTTATCTTAATGTTATAATATAATATAATAGAGTTTTTATATTGAGCGTATGGACTATAGATAGGAATATATATGTTTTAAAAAATTTAGCATAATTGTTAATCATTGAAAAGATGTTATTAAAGAGTTGCATCTTTTTATAATTAAATTAGGGTTTTTGATACGTAATCAAAAGGTGGTTTAATAGTTCATTGAAACATATAAAATTAACGATTTAAATAATTCAGAATTTCTACGAAATCATGAAAAGTTAATAAAATAGTGCAAAATAAAGTTTAATGATAAGAATTGTTAAAAAATTAATTCTTTTTTTTTTAGAGCACATTAATTATTTTCAAAAAAATTGTTGTTTACACTCTATTTCCCTATTTTTACCAAGCTCTGCTTAGAATCAAGTGAAAGTTGTAAAAAAACTTTTCTGTGGATTTTCAAATTTGGCTTACCTATCATTCATTGGGCTCAAATTAGAAAAGGAGTGCAACGTACCTCCGCTTTCTTTGAATTCGGTTGCTGCAGTGTTGTTCTGAGAACTTTGGTAATTACCTTAAAGCAAATTACATTATTCAAAATATTGACAGGATAATACTTTACTTTGATGTTAATATTCAACATTACAAACTAGTCTAGAGCAATCAAATCTTCATAATTCATCGTACTTGTACATAATCATTTATTCCTATGGAAGATACCGTATTAAACACATTGAGTCTTAAAGGTCCTGTTGAATAAGCTGCAAGAAAAATACCTAATTTATTTGAATCAAGGTAGCTTTTATGGACTGATTTCATCCACCGGAGTAATAACAATCATCAAAAGAATTAATTTTTCTGTAGAACTTATTACTATATCTGAGCTATATTTGTGGATAATATCTGAGTAATACATTTTTAAAGATAAATTTATTTTTTTGATAATTGTTATTGGATAAATTCTGTCCATTAAAACTGTTTTCATTGAATTTTATTAAAGTATGAAAAATTATACTTAACAAAAATGATACTCAACAATATGAATATGGTGATTAATTGAAGGATTCCGTATTCACAACAAAACCCAAAAAGTGTTGATCGGACTAAAGAAGTTATTAAAAAAACACTCTGTTTTATTGATTTGATTACTCCACTAAAATATCAACTAAACTTTTGCTTTAAAATTATAATTGTATGAATAAAATAAAATAAAATGGATTCACAAAAAACTATTTATGTACAGACTATTTTTATCTATATTTATATGTAAAAAATTTATTATACAATTGCATATTGAATGTAAATCTTTGTCCAAACAAAACTTTTATCCAGGTATTTTAGTATTTCTTTTTCAACACATTGAATTGTGGAAAAAAAACTAAATATTTGTTTTTTTTTTTTTTAAACATAAGTTTATGTATAAACAAATATAATTTTGTCCTTTCTGTGTAAAAAGGATTTTACTTTTATAAAAGATAAAACGTGACTAGAATATTGACATTTTTATTTATGTATTATATGTACATAATATGTATATTTAAAATAAAAAAAAAAAGACCATTAAAAAAATTACAAATATTTTTAACCAAAAAGTGTTGAAAATTATTTTGAGTCATTTTCCTACAAAAAAAAAAAAGAAAACCAACTTTTCAGCTTTGCATTTATAATTTTATGTTTCTTTTATATTTAATGGAAAAGTTTTAAAGTAAATAACAGTTTTATTTATATTTGTGTTTTTTATATATTAAAATTAACCTAAATATTATTTGCATAAAAAACAAGGATTAAAGACAGAGTTTTTTCCCTAAATTATTTATACAATTGTCCATTTTGTAAAAGTT
Source organism: Empis livida (assembly GCA_963932195.1). Taxonomy (NCBI): domain Eukaryota; kingdom Metazoa; phylum Arthropoda; class Insecta; order Diptera; family Empididae; genus Empis; species Empis livida. The sequence continues at coordinate 16,213,700 of OZ010649.1, forward strand.
AGGTTTAAATGTAAAATAGTTAATCTAAAACAAAATAATAAATTTATCTAAAAAGCATCAAAGATGTCATTACATTATTTAGCTTTCAATCACCATTTTGATATTTTCAAAGGAGTATGTTAGATTAAATGATAAATTAACTTACAATGTAATTTTTAATCATATGTATAAATACTTTTCGAATTTCGGAAAACATTGGTAATTTTACTTTCGCAAAGATTTTCTAAAAGTTTGCAAACTTCGAATGAGATTCTACTATAAATTCGAAAAGTAGTTATATGTACAGATATAACTTAAATTTTGAAAATGTTACAAGTCCATTCTAAAAAAATCTGATCCGTTAATAAGAAATACTAAAACATAATTTATTTTAGTATCTTTTATCACCATAGAACATGTAGTTCATATAATTGAACTGGCTACATGTTCTATGGAATTAAAAAATATATAGCCGCTTCGGCTAGATATGTTTTCCACACAAATTCGATAAACAAAGTGTCCCAACAAAACTGTAGTAGTTCTGACAAGTCTGGGAGTAAATGAAAGAGACAAATGTAGGTTGAACAATTGTATTCCCAACTTTAATCAAAAAATTTTATTTACATATATCTCAGGAATTTTCAAAGCTTGCATATGAATTTTCTTCATAATCAGTTCCAACAAATTAGTTCTGCACGAGTCCACACACTAACAGACATACTTAAAAGTAAAATTGTTCATTTATATTTCTAAGAGCCCCCGTATTTTTTTCCGTAAAAAATTCGAAAAGTAAAATTAGCTCTCTAAAATTCTAATATACATATTTGCAACCTTATTAACCAGTTTGAATACAATTTCTATTAAAAATTTCAATCTAAAATCTTAAATATCTCGGAATAACAAAAAGTGGTCTTGCTCTAATTTCAAACAAAAAAATTTCTTATGTTTTATGTACTCATCTATTAAAATTATGAAATATTTACTCTTTTAACATATTTAATTCTGTTTATACCTTAAATATATAAACAATATTTATTTTTCAATTATTAAAAATTATTGTTTCCATTAAAATTCAAATAATTTTTTTATTTTTATTTAATATTAACAAGAAAAATTCAAAATGCAAACATTATGAAATATTTTTAAATATTTATTAACTTCAAAAGTAAATATGTTTAATATAAAATGTATATAAAATAAAAAAATTATTATTCTATATTGTTTATCACAAAATTTCCTTAAATAAATAAATATTGTCAAAAAGGATTTTTTTTTTTAGCTTTTAATCACATCAACAACAATAACAACAAAATTATAATAACATCCCTTAACAGAGAAATAAGTTCAATATTTCTAATATTATTGCTAAATGTTTTGTAAATATTAACCTAATATCCTTTTTATAAACGAACAATATTCTTCCTTTTTTTTCTTAACAATTTCATTTACATGTTTATTATGTTGAAAGGAAAAGAACAACAACAATTTTATATAAAAAAAAATATTTTTAGCCTCCACCACCCAAGAGAGCCAATAACAAAGGATAACAAAAAAAAAAATTATATATAAACACATGAGAATTCTCCAAACAAATAAAAATAAATCGAAAGTGAATCGTTTACTTAAACATTAGGCATTTTTATTCTCACACGTCTTAAATGTTTATTTTTGTTCATTTTTTTTTTTATTCATATAAATATGTGAAATATTAAAATTAGGGGTCTGTTGGAAATATGAAAAATGTGAATAAAATTAAAATTTTGCAGTGGTAGAATCGTACTTTATCAATGACGTGGCAGTCCAAAAATGAATAACTAAATGCAACAAGAGTATCGGCTTTATTAGTGCGACATCCAAACTGTTATCATATTCCGCAGCCCTAATATGCCATTTTTCTGTAATTTTTATTACTCATTTAAAGTTGAGTAAGTTTAGACCAAAATAGATGTCTTGGACGCGAATCGAATTCAGTACTTATCGTATCGCTAGTCTGCTATTGTTGTACAGTGAAAAATTATGTTGTAATGTATTATGAATCTTCATGGTTTGTTTTCAATGTTGTCGAGGACAAATTTCCGTTGGATATATCCGTTTTATATAATTTTCAATGTATTTTATTAGTATTAATTGTATATAAGATTAGAAATTCCAAAATTGTAATAAACTATTTCGAAAATATTTATTAGTAGAGATATGAATAATTTTGAATTGTCAAGCTAATGGAATATGTCTGAAAGATTAAATTTAATTGAATTGATTTTGCTTGAGATATTTATCAATAAGTTTTATATATGAAATTCAGATTAAATTAGTCGTTTTCCAAAATTGAAACTATCATTTTTCAAATATTTTTAAACATTTTTCAAATTTAATTAAACGATTTTTGAAAGAATAACGTTCAAAATATGTTTAATCATTTTACATATAAATGAACTCTTTCAATTTGTAAAATTATTACTACGTTGTTAAAAACGTTTAATTTACTTTTAAATGGTATATTATAATTTAGTACCCATTATGACAATTTTTATGACAATCACTTCTATTATGATAAAATTTTCTTTATAGTTATATTGCCTCGAGAATCTACATAATTTCTATGTAATGAAATAAGAAGATAAACTTTAAAAGGACAAAAATAAATAATAAAAAAAAAAATAACCATGAAACGATATTTTAATAAATTATGTTTCTTTGGTTACGTTAATTTTATAAAAATATTATAAATTCACTAAATTTTAGTCTGAATTTTACTATGCAAATTTCAATATTTTTGTAAGTTTCTCTCTCGTTACAACAAATATTATGATGTATTTTAAGGTGTAAACGTCAAATCAATAAATAAAAATGATTTATGTAAAAAATTCATCATTTTTATTTTGACTCAACACTTAAAGTTACATTATTTATTTCAATTAAAAAAAAACTCTAGAATCATTTATTTTAAACGAAAATATTGTTAAAGATTGTTACTGATCGGGAATCGAAAGAATGGATTGATATTGAAATTTAATTTGATAGCAATTAGTCTGACTAGCATTTTCAAATTAAATTGAATCAATAAATTTCAGTCTATATATAACCTGTCAAAATTAAATTAATAAGCAAATAATTCTTTTCAAAATTTACTTATTTCTTTAATCTTAAAAACCAAAACAAAAATGACTCAAAATAACAAAAAAAAAAATTCTTCTCGAAATATTTATGTTCAAACAACAATAAAGGAAATATTACTTAAGGACCTCCTAAAAACTCACACAAAATATAAAATTCCTTCACAGACAAAAAAAAAAACAAGGGACACACAATAAATTCGTTTCAAATCTTATTTTATTTAATGTGACTGTATATGCAAAAGGATAACAGAAATATAACAAAATCTACAAGTGAAAAAAATAGGTACATTTCTAAGCTGTTTTTTGAACCTTTATAAAATAAGGGTAAACATATGATTCAAACTCACCCGTCTACTCTTTGTATACATTTTGTCGTAAAATTATATACAATTGAACATTAACAACAAAAAATATACGATGTTCAGTACAGAAATTGCTAACAAGGTCCCATGTGAACTGCAGGACGAATATATATACAAATAAAACAAAAATAGGGATAGAAAACACAATATTAAACGTTTTCTTGCATATAACAAGGAAAAGCTATCAACAACAACAAAAAAAAAAAGCGTTTTACAAGTAGAGAAAAATTTTCCTTTTTTTTATATTATCAGTGTTACGCTATCAAACATGCTTTACTTATATAAAATACAACTTTTTAAAAAAAAAAAAAAAACATATTAATTTAAAATCCTTTCTGAAACTAACAATTTTCTTTTTTGCAGTTTTATACAATTTATAAAGATTTTCATTTCATTTTGTTGTTATTGTTATTGTGAAAACAAGCGGCAAAAGGACATGAAAAACTTGTAAAAATATATTAACATTATAAAGTATGTGTGTAAGCAACAATAACAACATAAAAGGAAAAAACTTAAATAAATTGTTTATATAATAAATATAATATTTTTTTTTTAAGGATGTTTCTTTTAGAGTTGTAACTTGTAGCAAAATTCTATTTCTAAAAAATCGGATATTTTATTTTGTAAATTATTACAAAAATAATTCACATTTAAAATTTTAGAAAAAATAATTCGACTTTTATTTTAATTGATCTAATATCAGGATAAAAATCAGTCAAATATTATATATGGAAATAGAAGATCCTTTTTAAATTAAATAATCCTGTATATTAAAGACTGAACAACTAAATTTATATTTTAAATAATTTTTAAAATGATTCAAAAGCATAATTGAAATCACACCAAAAACTTAATCTTGAATTAAACTAAATTTATATTTAAATGTCTATACGTATGTTTATTACGTATAGACAACGTTCAAGTTGATAGTTTTGTTCCTTATATAAGCATAAAAATTTTTTCACAAAAAAAAACGAATTGAAATTGAAATATTTTTAACATTTATTTCATAAATATGAAAACATTAAAAATACTTACATTTATATGTAGTTTTTATAAATATAATTTTTATTTAAAATATATTTTACTTATACCAAACAATAAACCATGAAATGGTATCAAAATCGTATTCTGAAATTGAAAAATATTTTTTATAAATATTATGGAAATTAGAAAATTTAGGAGTTTGTAAATAAATATGTCAGTCACAATTTTCATTATGTACTTTAAAATAATTTTAATTTAAATATATTTATTTTTAGAAATAATATAATGTTTAATTTTAAATTGTTATTTTATTGCAATTTGTTGATATTAATTAAATAAATGTTAAAATTATCAATAGTAGTTAATATGATATAATTTTGGACAGCAAAGATATCCACTGAAAAATTAAAGGAAATTTCAAAATTATAAATTCCAAAATGAATGAATTTAATTTCAATTAAAATTTTGTTTAGAAATAATTAAAAATCAAATAAATTTGTATTAAAAAAGTAAATTGTTTATATTAAACGACTGTCACGACTAAGTAAAAACTAAAAAAATACTATTTTTTAAAGAAATTCTATCTAAACCATTTATATGCTTTTTTTTCGTTTCTAGTAACTAAAAATAAAATTTATTGAAAATTGTAAAAGAATTTTTATACATATAATATTTTTCATATTATAAGTTTTCATAAATAATATTTTTATATTTTTGTAAAAGTTTTTTTATTTGAACGTTCGATGCTGTCGCTTTGAAACTCATAAGAAAATGTATTTGTCTTATTAAAATAAAAAAAAACAAAATTTTTTAGATATAATATTATTTTTCGTGGAATACTTGAAAGTTAAACAGATATTTTCATTTTATAAAAAAAAAAACTTCAATAATAAATGTTGACATAAATATTAAAAGAATAATTGATACTTTATTCTGTCAGTAATTTAATTTCCGAATAATAATGTTAGTTAAAAATAATAGTTATTAAAAATTTAAATATTTTACTTAATCAAAATAATTTAATAGATAAAAACGAATTTCGTGTGTTGATAAAATTAATTGAAAATAATAAAAAAAAAACCGAAAATACTGTATTTTCTGTGTCAGTCCACGTAATTATCAATCAGCCCTCGTATCAACACACAAAATTCGTTTTTATCCATTTTTAAAAATTCACTGAGATTGACTTGTTTAAAAGACCGTTACACGTAAACTAAATAAGATATCGACTTGAAATTTTATATATAGCCTAGTAAATGATTTTAGATGTAAAAAAATACCTACGTGCATCACAAGTAGTCCACGTAATTATCAATCTGTCCTCGTAGAATTGGTGTTCACTTATATGCAACATTTTCATAAAAAACAACCGCAATAATTTTAAAATTTCTTAAAATTTGTTTTCAAAAATGTACGAAATTAAGTCATGAAACCAAGTATTATTTCCTTAAAAGTTTTATTTAACAGAAAATATGAAATTCTTCAAAATGCAATTAAATAGAAATTAAATAAAACCTTTTTATTTATGTAAGATTTATGATCTGAAATTTGATCAATCCGATTGCCGTTTATTATTTCTTTTTCAGATTACTCAGATTGATTTTTTTTTTTGGCTAACTTTACTAAAGATTTCTCATGAAAGAATTAATAGAAAGCATGTATATTGAAGATCTAATAAAAAGTTTATTAGATAAGTAGTGACAGACTCATGTTATGTCTAATGACAGTACAGTGTAGTTATATTTACTTTTTGCCAAATAATTACTGAGATATATTTCTGATAGAAAATCTTTCAGTACTGTTTAACTTTTCAAATTTTTAGCACTTTATGGCAATTATTTTTTGAAATTTTTCTACTTATAACATTCACAAATTCTATAATATTTTATAAAAAAATTTACTTATATTAAAATTTTCCTAAAAAATAAACTTAATTGAATTGATGTTTAAAAATAGTTTCTCATACTCGTATAAAACATAATTTTGAAAACCTGATATAGTAATATTTTTCAAAATATTAATTAAATTTATAATATAGCTACATGTTTTTCAATTCTCACAATCTATACAATATTATTATTGTTCTTAGACATTAAGGAATATTGAATATATTAAGCATATTTTATATTATTTTCTAAAATTGTAAATTTCAACCATAATATTTTCAAAAATTATAGAATATTTTAGAAAATTTATACCTCAGATAATTCTTTATAACATATTTTGAATACTGGACCAATAATATATCTATTTTTTTATATATAACATTTCAATTTGGTTATCAAAACAATCAGAAAATATAAATTTACATTTTCAGGTTTTCCACACCTTTTGTATTATATACGATTTTGTGGTATTTATAAACAATTTTCAAAATAATTGAAATTGTGTTTATGGAATTTATGTTTTTTTTTTTTTCAGAAATTTTATTTACATATATTTATTTAAATTGCAATATAAAAAAATTATTATTGTGTATATCCTGAATTTATATTAAAGACAAAAATGGAAATTCATTTTCTTTTTATTTAACTACAACAAAAAAATTATGAATATATTATTTATTGGTTTTCTTTATCGTAAAATTTCACATTGGTTTATGTACAATTTTTTTTCTAATTTTACAAAATTTATCAGATTATGAAATTGTTTAGTACCTAAAGTCAAAGCTTAAAATATTTCAAATGAAAAATTAAATATACATACTACAATATAAAGTTTTATAAAGCTTAAGAAAATTCCGAAAATATTTAAGTTTTTTGCATCACATTAATTACAAATTGTTTTAAAATAAAAAACTGTGTATTTAGACCATAATATTTATTAAAATCTATTTGTCCATCTGTCTGTTCGTCCAACAACATTTCTAAATAATTTTATTTATCATAGTCAAGTTTGAAGTATCAGGTGATAGTAATAAAAATTAGATGACTCACAATCTGAATTTTATTTAAAAATTTCTGAATAAATAATTTGTTTTAAGGCCCTCCCAAACTGATATATATTTTCATGCAAAGATCGAATTATTCGTGTAAATATCCCTTGTGTGTTGATTACGAGGGAATTAATTCGCTTTGAAAATATCAAATAATTGAAAATTATTATTGAAACTGTGAGTAAAACAAAAAAGTAGTTGAAATAAAAATAATATTTTTTTAAAATTTTTAAAAATAGTTCCATAATTAGGATTAAAAATTATATGTAGTTGGACAGGAGATTCGCTCTAAATTCGCACGAAAAAATTATATAATTAATTTCAACTTAATTTGTCACAAACTTCTCAAATGGAAACTTCTGTTTTATTATTTACAATTTAGAATTAGATTTTAAATATGGAATTTATGATCAATACACGTGAATGAGCTATAATGACAGTAAATTTTTTTATAAAGGCAAATGAAACTTTGAGGCAAATAAAAATTTATATAATTAAACTTTTTGCTAGCAGAGAGTAAGAAATATTCTTATAATATTGTTGCAGCCTATAAAACTGAAACTACTGAAAAATACTTATTCTGGTCGATTGTTAGTTTCGTAAGTATACAAAAAAAAACAGATATTAATTTTTTTTAATTTTTAAAAAACACTAAAATAGAAATTCCGAAAAAGTTTTATGTGAAACATAAAATGCCCTTAAAAAAATATAAATCTAACATAGATTTATTAAAATGCTTTTACAAATAATATACGATGCTTCCCAAAAACAAAAACACGTTATTGTTGTTTTTGTAAGTTTAATTCCTTTTGACAATTTTCTATTTTAATTCCTTCTCGCAAAAAAAAACCACTTTTGACGTTTTCACATTTTGCATAAGAATTCTATAAATATTGAGTTTGGGTTTTATTGTTATAGTTTCCAAAGCGAAGAAAATTATTTTAATATTGATTTGATATTGTCGCTCCGAATTTATGATTAAAACGTTTCAAAAAATTAGGACTCTAGATGAATAATAAAAAAAAATCCTTTTTGTCAAAATTTTTAACAAGAAATTCAACAATTTTGGAAACTTGTCTACAATTCGAAAATTAGGTAATTGTTTATTTAAATTGATTCAATTTTTGACACTGTTTTAACAGTAGCGTATCTAACTAATTCTACACAAACTATGATTATCCATTTAGAAAATGAATTTATGAATTTTGTTATCTTGTAACGCTACTGAACCTACTACCAACTATCATACTGTATAAACAAATGTATATTTAAATTTTATTTTTAACTTTTTAAACTTTCTATGATGGCACTTTTTAGTAACCGAAAAATATAAAAACCACATTTTTGCTATACTAACAGCTTTTGTGGTTTTAATTTGTAAATTCAATGTTTTAAATCCTTTCAAAATAAATGAAAAATTTCGAAAAAAAGAAATAAAATAAAAAAAGTCCATATTAAAGGAAAATTGATAAAACTTGTTTTATGAATTTTCCTTTTATTAAAATTAACCTTAGAATAATGTTAATTGCATAATTAAGGAGGTATCTCTTGTCTGTACATTTAAGATTATGGTAATACTTAAAATATTGTGACGTTGTAGAATTTGTGTTGGAAATTATTAAAAAAATTGTGGTTAAAAGTGATTTTAATGGAATTATTGTAAAACAACTAGACGTTAGACTATGTCTGATAATTGACATGGACGTATGTTATATCAATTTTATGTACATAGTATTGAGGTATCTTATATACCCTAAATCTTAAAATTGTTAGATCGTTTTTAGACAATTTTGTTTTGAAATTTTGAAATTTTCAGTAGTAACCGACTAAATGAAATTGAGGTTTTTCAAAAATTTAGCAATATTTGTAAGCAATACAAATAAAGATAGCAATATTTATAAGCAATACATACATATAACTAAATTGAGCATGAATTTACAATTTTAAAGTTTTATTGACAAATAATATTTTTGAATAATAATTTCATATCATATTTTTATTTGTTAATTAAATTTTTTTTTTGAATTCAAAAACTTGTATTTTAACAAATATTATGTTAAAAGACCAAAAATGAATTTACTATATGATTTATTTATATATAAAATAATATTTAAGTAAATGTTAATCTTTATATTAAATTACTTAAGAGAAAAGAGAGATGATATCAATTTTGTTGATGTCACAATTAAAATTTACATGAAAACTTAAATTGCATTTCATGTTCAGCATTTTGAATAATATTATACAAAAAGCACATTGTTTTTTTGTAAAAAATATACTTGTTTTTGTTTGGGCTCTCTGTTTTATGCTAAAAGGAAATCTTCATCTTTATTCTAAATATAATAATATATATATATATATATAACTGATCTGTATTAATGCTTCAGCAAATATCTACTTTACATATATGTATATTTACATAAATATTTAGTTTCCTATTTATTAATTGAAAGTAATAAATAGATAAATAGACATGTTTCTAAATTTTTATTAAATCTAAATAATAAAGAATAAATTATAATCTTAAATGTTATTACTTTAACGATTGAAATCTTATAATATTTAGTTACAATTTGTGTTTACTTATATTTAGATTGGTCCCTATTTGTATATATAATATTATTAACTCTTTAACTTACAAAATATGTAAACATATTAAAAATCAATAGATTGGGCTATTTGAAAAGGACTAAGGACTAATTATATTAGAGTATTAAAATATTTATTTTTACCAGAATATGTTAAAAATTTTGTGAGGCAATAAAAACGAGAGACAAAAGGTGAGACATTTGGGTGACTTCGGTTGTGGTGTATCACACATCTGAAATATTTTAACAGATATATAAGAAATATTAAATATTCTTATTTGTAAAGTATTATAGGTCAAATTATACATCCTTATGATTAAACTCTACTCAATATTCGCAGCGGCAGTTGACTCACGACTTTAAATTAAATAAATTTATTTTAACCTTTTTTAAATCTAAGTCTGAGACCTTTTCAAAGTAACATTTTCAAAGTAAAATTTCATCCTTCTTGGCAGAATATCCATTTGATGCTAAAGATCATAAAAAGGCTGAGCCTTTCTTAAAACGCTGCCTTATTAAATTAATTATTTAACAGAATTATTGTTCGAATATATTTACATTGCGGAGAAAATAGAGACCAGCGAAAAGTATAAATACTGTCAGGCAGGATGAAAAACTTTAAACTTATCTGTAGAAAATCCAAATTCTAATATCCTACAATTTCGACATTTTAAAACATAAAATGTATGTATATAAACATTTAAAATTTTATATGTTGGGATTAACAATTCCTTTTACTGACTTTATATGTTTATATCAAATAAAAATTAAATAGAAAATTATACCATATATTTTATGTGAAACTTGTCTCTGGATATCAATTTAATAATAGTATAATAATATTTCGATAAATTGTATACACATATGTATAAATATAAATTCAAAATCAAGTATTTGTTATAGTTTATATATACGAAGTATATTTGAAATTTGTTACATATTTATAATTCAAATTTCTATAGTTGTCATGAGAAAACCCTTTTCTTGTGTGGATATTCATTGTGACTCTTCATTAACTCCTCATGTTTTTTTTTATTATTATGTATATGTAACTATAAATATATATTTCAAAATATTTTATTATCTTTTAACAATATTTCTATTATTTATATATGTATGTATATATTAAAATTTATGAACTGTAAAGGACATATTTTAAATATTTTATTATGTATAAATAGTATTCTAATATATTTTTATATTTATTTCATGTCCCAAAAGTTAAAAACACAAAATTTTAATTATCTCTTTCAACAAAATTTCTAACAAAAAAAAAAAGAATTCTATTTAACTTGAATTTTATATCCTTTTTTTTAAAAAAAAAAAAAAAATTATATATATTATTTCCTTCCTAAACTTATTTATAATACGGTATGGTTTTCAATAAAACCAAAAAAAAAAAAGCAATGAGTAAAAATTCTTTTAACTTGTTATATCCTTTTTTTTTTTATATCCTGGTATCCAAGCGCTTTAGAATTTTGATTTTCTTTTTTTTTTTCTTAATGTATTTTTATTTTCTTTTTTTTTTTTTTATTAGTCTTTTGGCTAAAGGAATAAAAAAAAGAAAATATCATTCTTCAAAGAAATACATTTTTATATATATTTATACAATATACAGGATAAGAAATTGTAACATAAAAGCTCTTTTTCGGTATTATCACGTCGCTTTCGATAATCTCATTAGTTGTTGTCATTTTGACAGGATAAAAGGACTTGCAGCTATTTACGTATATATACGTATATACAAAATATTTTATTTATGTGAAATTGTTATTTTTTTTTTTTTTTTTTCATGTTAGAAAAATAAATTCTTAAACTGGTTATGTTTATGTTTTATTTTCATAAAATATGTTTATAAAAATTACGATAAAAAGAAAATTTATTGTTAAGATGAAAGAAAATTTATTAATACATACAACAACAAAAAATAATTTTCATTCTAAATGAAATTTCATTAATAAGAAAAATGTATGTACGAAAATTTAAGAATTTTATGAAAAATTATTTTTTTTGTAATTTTATTTTGAAATGTCGAGGTCAAAAATTAAATGCTGGCTTCAAAGTTATTACAAATTCAATTGTAATGATATACTTTCTAAAAATGATTAAGGCTACTAATTTAATTTGTATTTTGTGAGGATAATAATTTTGTTAACTAACATTGTACTGGAAAAAAAATATATCCTTTTCCGCAGGTGCTAAATATTTGAAGTGTATTAGCAATGGACAGTTTAATAAAAAATCTAGATGTAATCGTAGTGGGAAAGGCAAGATTAAGATTGATTTAAGTTGAAAACACTTGGTCCTAATAAACTTGTTTTTCTTCTAATTCATTTACCCTTGAGCTATATGCACTGAACTCATATTTATATAACATATTTTGCGTTACCTCGAGTGCACTATAGAAGACGGCTTACATTGTGTGCTCTTTTTGTCATTAATTTTAGGTCAATAACGAATGACAGCAAAGTCGAGTTTGAAAATCCACAGCAAAGTTTTTACGCCTTAACTGGATACGATAACGAGACCTCTCGATTGAAAGGCAGGTACCGTATCCACCACTTAAATGTTTGTTCCTAAAAACTGTTTTAATAATTTTGGTTGGATTTAGTTAAACTTCACCTTAATTAAGCTTTTACGTGTTTTAATCTCTAAGATGTATAATTAGCAGGTCTACACACTACTGTTGACTATAGTTGCGGTATAGTGTTGACTCTAGTTTCTAAAAACTAGATGTATATAACAAAATATGTCAAAATATGTGTTAGTATGAAAATGATTGCGTTTATTGTGTGTTAAGAATTAGTCAAATAATATATTTTGGCGCGTATATATAAGATATTTGAAAGCAATTTGTTTGAAGTACCAAAATAAATGGTTATTTTTAAATTAAAAAAAGGACCAACTAAGAAATATTTCAGACTATATAAGTGGTTAGCAGGTAATATATATCCTTATCATTTAATATTAAATATTGTTATCATATCAGATAGTGTTAAAAATTTAATAATTACTAAATTAATTAATTATATTAAGGATACTTTTTCACATACTATTGAACTAAACGATACTTTTTCATATATACTAGTGAAGGTTTTTAAAATCTATAAAATTTAAATAACCTTTATAAACAATATCCTTTAAATTTACTGAAAATTGAATATATAAAACGTTATTTTTTAACTACCCCTTATCATATAATTCAGAAATATTCTGTATATACATATAATAATATCCTTATTTTTGTAAGACATTAGAAAGGCGCCAAAGTTATACTAGGCATGCGTAAAATAAAAATAAATTTGACATTTCAATATTTTTTATTATATACTTAAACACTAAAAGTATAAGCCACAAAAGTACAAAAATAAATTTAAGCAAATTTTCAATAATAAATAAACAATCCAAAAAAAAAAAAAAAGGCCCAAGAAAAATGTCTAAATATCAAAATGTCGGAGATGGTAAATATTAAATAATATATTATTAATTATTAGTATTAATTGGACAATAATTTTAACCATAGATGATCATTCTGAATCTGTTGAAGTTTTACGTGAACGTTTAAATGCTATGAAACGTTTAATGGCGGAACGTAATGCTCAACAGCATACTAAACCATCAAAAACTGAAGAAATGTGGAGTAAACCAAGACGTTCAACTGGTATTATTGATGGAAATTTTATGAGTATAGCATTTGGTGGTGCACTTGTTGTTATACTATCTGTATCAACTTATGCATTTTATAATTTGTATCATGCCATCTTGAAAAAATTTCCTTCACATCATACAGAATTGTAAACAATATAAAATTATTCCAGAAGAAAAATAGCAATTTATTGCATAAAATACAATTTTTTCTTGGAAAAGTTTTGTGAAAATGGAATTTTCTTTACAAGAAAAATAATAATTTCTTATAGATTTATATGATTTGCTGTAATTTAAATATGCCAACAAATATGTTTATAACATATTATTTTGAAATGTATTTGCAAAAATATTATAATTAAATATGTCTTTTTAATATTAATTTATGTATTTCTTAGATACAAAATGACAAAACATAAAAATATTAAATATAATACCGTATATGTATTTTCAACTTTTATTACAATTATTATTGAAATTGTAAAAATCCTAATTCCATGAATAAAGAATTAATAAAACTTATAAAGATTCGATTTTATATTTTATGGATACATAAATATTTATTAAGATTTTTGACATTGTAAGTTTTTGAAGGTCATAAATTTTTTTTGGGCGGAAACCGGAAATAAACTATAATGTACTCTTGAACAGTTAATAAGTATGTATACCATAAATTGACTTCTTATTATAAGATATATATGTACATATAAGAAATAGCAATTTCTACTCGATAAAATGAGAAAATTTTTAAGAAAAACTTGTAGTGGTGATTCGGAAAACATAAAATAAAATTCCATAATTTTAGTAGTGTATGTTGTTGTAACTTTCTAAGTGAAGGAATGCAAGTGCAATGAGAAGGAGTTTAATTAACGTCGGGATGGCCGAGCTGGTATAATTATGATTCTTTTAAGACGGAAGTAACAATGACTCTTTTAAAATTCAGTAAAATTCTTTTTGGTATTGACGGAATTTATTGGGTTTTTTGGCAAATCCTAAGTTTTTGATTTCTTCCTAAGTTTTATCAGGAAAATTACCTTTTTATCCTTATTCTTATCCCTGTTCCTTTGGTTTAAAATATTTCACTGCCAAAATTGGTTTTGGTTTTCATATCAGCAGCATATATGCGAATGAGTAAGACCAGGAAACTGGAAAAAGAACTGATACAAGCATAATGTGGCAGAAGAAAAATTTCATTGATGGCAAAGAATGAAGCGAGATTGTTACGAAATATTCCTTTCATGACAAGGATTTGAAAATATAACCTGTTATATATGGAATTTCTGCACATCACTTTGGTTGCGCATCCGTTTTTCACATTTAAATGAAATAAGTTTTTTTTATTTATAAAAGGATTTCTTAAAAAAGAAAACTTTATGAAACTGTGTAATTTAATTTAAAATTACAATTTTGTTTAAGCATATTTATAATAAATATCCTTAAATAAATTAGTAGATTTTTTCTTCTCCATTAATTTATATTCTTATTTCTTCTCAAAGTAATCAGCCGAATGATTTTTTTTTAACAGTTTTCTATGCTAAATATTTAAGATATTCAACAATTACACATTTTTTTTCCTTGTGTAACATATTTATCATATACATATGATTAATTTACATATATTCTATGTTATCTAATTATGTTAAATATGTTTTTAGTATTCTAAACAATTACCATTTATATAACTTTTTATTTATTTCTTAATTACAATGGTAAACATTTTATTATTATTTTTTTTGCACATATGAATAATTTTCATCAAAATTATATTTATGTATTAGATAACATTTTATATAAATGTTTAATATGTTTTTAAGGTATCTTAATATTTAATTGGATTAAATAAATTTTTTTTAAAATTTTTTTCTTTTGCATAATTAGATATTATGTATAAATAGTTCACGTTTTGTTAAATATTTGGGAATATTAAGACAAAGTTTTAAGTTTAGTTATTTTTTTTGTAAATTGTAAGCATTTTGTATGTTAGTAGTTTAAGGATTTTGTATGTTAAATACGAAAAAAAAAATTTATTCAGTAAACATACGTGAATTTGGATTTTTTTTTATATAATTAAAAAAAAATTAACAAATAAATAAGAATAATTGATGATGTACAAATATTGAAGAAGTTTAAAATCTTAATATTGTAAGACAGTATTTGGAAATTTAATTAGAAATACATTAGAAGGTGAATTTATAGATTATTATGGATAAAAACACAGTTTATAGATTTTTAGCCAATAACTGGTCTAGTTATAACGTGATAAGTAATAAGACAATGCTATTTGAAACTATTTTCTAGACAAAACAACAAAATAAAGATTGGCCAACATCGATAAAACAGAACAGATTTGGGTTAATAGGAAGAGATCAAATTTACTGAATATTTTCTTTGCTGTAGGAACGCTTCAGAGCTTCCTGATTCATTTAAATGTGTTCATTGAATATTTGAGACTAGAAATGCTTTGAAAATGACACTTTAGTTACTATCTTCATAAGAGTCCAATAACAGAACTGTTCTCTACACCAATAATATTAAGACGATCAAAGTTAAGTGTGGTGCATTGCCAATCGGTTTCCAGCCCAGTATAAAATCGTATAAACGTTTTTTTTCTGAATTTTCGAATTCATGTTAGGTCACCATTTGTTATTTTATTAGTTTTTAATTAATATTAGATAGAAGTGTAACGTAGCCCACATACTCTGATGCACTCTTGGTAGTGCAAAATAGGTAATATAAAAAAGAGTTTTTAGGAGCGAGTAGGTCAAGAATAAATGGTTTATTTCAATATATTATATCCATTAGTCAACAAGACTATAATATTTAAAAAGTTAATTGAAAACTTATCTTTACGAACATCAATAAAATGTAATTTGATTAGTTTGCCTCTGGACTTAAAATTATTATGCAACAGTTGTCTGAAAACTTAATTATTCAATAATCAAAACTAAATATTTTATAAATAAATAATCGAACTTTTATACATATTTACTAAAAAATATATTTATTTCATAATCCTTTTTTTTTATTTGAAATTGGATAATAAACAAGTAATTTCTTCATAAAAATTATTTTCTTCACAAAACTTTTCTAAGTTTTTATAAATTTTCTTAAACTTTTTTATTCATTTATAAATAAATCAAATTTATTGTAATTTATAACATAGTCCTTATAAGATTTTATTTTTATAATTTGAATTAAATAAAAATTATTACCAAACTCCTTTTAGTTATATTTTGTAAATTACAATTGAAATGTCATTAATCTATTTCAACAACATATCATATTTTAAAATTGTTATTATTCGCATAACATGATTTGAACGGTTAACCATATTCAAATATCTAAACATTAAAATTATGTTCTTAAACGTATAACATTAGATATTTTGATATGAAATTATTAATTAATTTTCAAAAAAAAAACTTTTTTTTTTTCTTAATTTTATTATACAAACATTCTTGTTGATTGTGGCAAGATAAATTTTATTGTGGACAGCAACTCAACAACAGCCGTTGCTATCATTCAAAAATTATATCTACATAAAAAAAAAAGGATATTATATCCTCTAAAATGTATATGTATCTAAATCTATAGATAACGATCGTCTTTTTAACAAATAAACAATTTTAACAAGTTTCAGTTTTAGAATTATGATAAATTACTTAAAATTCTTGTTGTATAGTAATTTTAACAAAACTCATTTTCTCACAATGAATCTAATTTTAATTTTTGTTATATGAAACGCGGTAGAAATGAATGTCATTCAATCTCATTTATCATTGTCATTTTATATGAATATGACAGGAAAAAAAAAAAAATTAAATACAATATATATCTTTTAGTATAACAAATTTTTATAAAATTATTAAAATACGTACTTAAGTTTACCTACAATATATACATTTTTTTTTTAGAAAATTAAATATTGTTGTGGACAGAGAATTGAAAATATTATATGTACAATAATTTAATTTTTTTTTTGATAAATATATCAGAAAACTTGTAGAAAAGTTATTAAATTTATATTTTTTTTTGTATATAAAATGTTTAGGTAATAATTAATTACTTGATTGTCAGGAAAGAAAATATAATCTTTGGTGAAAAACTTAAGTTTTTAAAAGCTTAAAAATATTTTTAACTAATTTTAAGTACAGAAAAATAATGAAATTACTTAATTTGTATAAAAAATTCAGCATAGAACGAAAAAAATATAATTAAGATAAAAATTAACAATTTGACAAAATTTAATCGTTATTATAATTATGTAAATTTTGAAACCATTTAATTAATTTTTATATGTTATTCACTTTTGTCTTGAGTAAAAACAGTTTTGGGTACAAAACTAATTTTGAAAAGTGACCGCAAGGCTTAAAAATATCTTTAAAAGGCCTAAAAAACTACAAATTAATACACGAATTAAAAAATTTAAAAATTTCAATTTAAACTCTACATTTTTGGTCAAATTCAATGTAAATTCAATTGAAAGATGACCAATTTATTTGGGAAATTAACGAAACTTTAAACTTAATATAAATGAAACGTTAATATTTTTAAACCCATTTTATATAATTTATACATAATTTTATTTGATTATTTATTTTTTTAAAATAAAAAGTAAATTAAATATCCTTAACAAAGTACTTAATATAATTTATAATACTCATCAAAGTATAATTTATTTTAACAATACTTTTCAACATAGTTTCTTATATATATTTTTAAAATAAACTTCATTAAAAAGAACAACATAGCATCTTTTCTTCTCTTTATAAATCAAATTAAAGATAATAAATATACATACAACAGAGACACTCATAAACAATTGTCATCCTTTTTAGTTTTATTTGCAACATAAATAAACATCCTTAAATGACACCGACATCTTTGATATATCGTTTATATTTTAAAATCAGAAACTGATGTTTTCCCATTAGTTAATAATAGTAAAGAAATTGAGCATACGACCATGATAACAATGTTGTAACAAACATAAAAAAAAAAAAAACAAACTAAAGGATTGAAAAGAAACATTATACACAAATAATGCTTCGTTTCTAATATATTACTATAAATATATTTCTGGGTGAAATGTTATTGTTGAGTTCACAAAATCAATAGATAAAAAAAAAACATTTTCTATCATCATCATTATCATTCAGAGTAACAAAAATGTCTACCAGATAACAGAAAAAAAAAAAATAAAGCAAAATCCTCATATGTCAATTTTGATCTCTTGTGGATTGAAGTATATTGTATGGCTTGGTAAATGCTCTTTGTCAACACATCTAAACGAAGATCATTAATTTCGATAGGTTCGTTGAAAGAATTGTTGTTGTTTTGTGTTGGAATAAAGAAAAATTGCATTTTAAATTGGAAAATTCTTTTTTTTTAATACAATTTTCATTATCGAAGTAATATAAAAGGATATTTTTTTAAGCATAAGTAGAAAAACTTATAATAAAAAAGAAATGTGTCAATGAATTTACTTAATTTAGTTAATTTAAAAACTTATAAATAAAATTTTTATTTACTTGAATTTAATGTTTTTCTTTAATGGGAAATATATTTCTTTTTCCAGCTATGTTAATATAATTTTTCATTTAGAAAACTCGGTCCGTGATGACAGTTTTCTGAAAATATTGAAACCAAATCGGACTGAAAGTAAACTTAATTTACAAAACAAGTATTCCTAAAACTGAAGGAGACAAAATTGGCAATAACACTGCGCCAGATTTAATGCGCCAGATTTTTTTAATCGACTCAATTTAAACGATTTGTTATCTTGGAAGTTGATTATTAAACCTAAATGTGTTTTATTGAAAGTCGGTTTTTAAACGAATTTCAACAAAATACGTTTAGACTAACTTTTCTGCGGGAATTTTAGTTAAAAAAAGAGCATAATTCGTACGACATTAGTACAGTGTTTGGATTAGTAAATATTTTCATAATTTTTCTTTTATTATTTCCAAAATTTTTAAAATAATTTTTGGACTAACTTTACAGTAAACAATTATCATAAATTTTTTCTACGAAATAACTTATTAGCACAAAATACTTAATAATTTTTAAATCATTAAAATTTAATTAAATATATTTGTGGAAATATAACTTAACCAGAAAATACTAGTAGAACGGAAGTAATTTCTTTTAAAAAACACTAATTTGGTCGAATACAGACATGTACATAAAAAGGAAATTAATCCTTCTTAAAAAAATTTTATTCTCTTCTCAAATCTTTTTCAAAAAAAAATAAATTTAAAACTTTTAATAAAAATTTTATTCGATTTAAAAAAAAAAAACTTACTTCAATTAAGTACAATAATTTTTAAACTGTCAAAGATCTAATTAAAGAATCCTTCATGCTTAAATAAGCAGAATAAATTTTATCTTTAAGTTTGCAAAATTTACTCTTTTTTTTTTGTGGAACTTAAGTTTTTCAAATATTTTTTATTCAAGTATTGTGAATTCCGTAAAAAAGGACTAACTTCATGTATTGAAACATCATTTAATGTAATTTCGAAAACTAAAATCTTAAAACATAAAAATAGTAATTTTTTTCCATTAAAACCCTTAATTTTACTGAATACGAAAATTCTTCGTATTCATTAAAATAATATTTTCTCGACATAAATTAATCTTTAAAATGCACATTTATGTATCTTTAAAAAGGTAAAATTTAAAATGGTTAACTATGAATTAATAATTTATATAATTAAGCAAATATATACTTTTTGTTAAATAAATATTTTTAAAAAATTATTTAAATTAATTGGAAATTATGGAGTCCTTCAATGTGTTGCATAAAACAAGCTTTGTTTTTTACACAAATACAATATTTACTATTTATGTGATAACTTTAAAAATAAATTTTTCTCAAAGGAACAGATTTTTCTTGTTTTTCAAATAATTTACCTACAAAGTTTATAATTAATATATGATTTTTAAACTTTTAGTAAATGATTAAAAATTTCTCATTAAATAATAATTTACGTAAACATTTTATTAGAAAATTTAATTATTTTAGTATTTAAGGTATAATATTTTTCTGGCTTTTGTAATATAAAATATTTTCCAAAATTATTATTAAAATATCATTAAATTTTAATGTTGCTATAATAAATATTTTAATAAATTTATCAACAATTTGGTTTTATATGAAAATTTTGAGTTTATATATTTTTTAAAAGGATTACGTCAAATATTAATTAAAAAAATAATCAAGTTTTCATAAAATTTATCAAAATAATTTACCAAATGCAAGAGTTTAAATTTTTTAGTTATTACTACTTCTACTTTGTTAAAATTAATTATAAAATATTATGAAAATTAATTATTTCGGATATTTTTAATATGATGAACTCGAGGAATTATGTGGATCATATGTGGATGATTGCATAAATCTTTAACTTTTATAATACATACTTGTAAAAGTTTTTCAAATTATAATATGTATTAGACTTAGTAGTATGAATAGTCGCCAAAATCATTGCTTGTATTCGGAAACTAAATAATATTATTGATTTTTATTGATGGGAGATTATTGTAAAATTGTTAGTGATATAAATATTAAAAAGCCACACTTGAATTTATTTATTTTCATTTTAAATTTTAAGTGTATTAATCATTTTAAAATCTTATTTCATTAAAACAACTGGTAATTAAACATTTATTTTTGTAAATTGGATCAATGTGTGATACCAATCGCCCTATACTGTTCCAGTACAATTAAGACAAATTGTCAATACATTAAATTAAATGTTTGATTTAGAAAATCCGGAAAATTATTAAATAATTATTACAAAATATAAACGTTTTATAAAGTATTTCAATACAAAAATATCGGTTCCACAAGAACAAATAATTACATATTTTTTCTCATAAAATATGTAATTATTAAAATCACCAAATATGAATTATTTGTACATAAATTAAAATAACAACAAATCTTCTAATCTTATATTTAATAAATTAATAACTTTAAAATTTCAATCAAATTTTTTAAACAATCTCAATAATATTAAAATTATCGTTGCAAAACTAGGCCCAATTGAACCGCCTTACATCGTAAAGTATTAAAATAATTGTATCCAAAGAATGAAATATTCTAGTAAATAATTTTATATATTTTCTAATCACAAAATTTATTTCAAAATACTAAATCGTTTCTCTCAGTAAATGAAATAACTTTGTTTGTATCTAGCGAATTGAAATAAAATAAATAAAACTTAATTTAGTAATTTACTACTTTCAATATCAAAAAAAAAAATTACAAAATTTTATTTTTGCCTTTCTAGAATTCGTAATATTTATTAGAAATCTCATTACTTATTTATTCTGTTCAATTAATTTAATCATTTCATTTACATATAATTAACTTTATTCAAACCGAAAAAAAAAAATATTTCCATCACGTCTTAAATTAATATTTGTATTTTCGAAAAAAAAAATTACCAAAAAACATTCAAATCATTCTTAGTATATGTATGTATATATATATCTAAATAAAAAAAAACAAACCGAAACTTTATGTGATTTGTAAAATCAAAATTTCATCAACGACAATCAACCACAAGACACAAGAAAAAACCATCTTATCGTAAAATAAATGACGAAAAAGAAAAAAATTAAGGATTCTTCATGAGTTTATGTAATTTCACAGTAAATAGATTACTGCAGATAAATTTACTTGTTTTTCTCTCTTTAAAGAAACTCACAGTTACACACACACACACAAAAAAGGTTCTTAATTACGATTTAATTTGCCCAAAACACCAAAATCTCTGGTGGTATGCCTCCCAAAAAAAAAAAAACACAAAAAAAATGAAAAAATACCATGGCACCTGAAGCATAATTAGTTTACCAAACAAATTACAGAAGATTATATGAAATTACTTTTTAGGACCAACAAAAAACAACTTACAAACAAGCAAAAAAAAAGAAAGAAAAAAAAAACAAACGTGCGAAGCAGACACAATGAGTCCTTTTTGCTGGTTGATATACGTAAAAAAAAATTTTTTTTTTGTTTATATAATTTCTTATTTGTATACAAAAAGGATTTTCTTATGTAAAACGCGTTCATATAAATTAAGAAAATTTTAATGTTGGAAAATTAAATGAAAAATAATATTAACGCACCGTGACCATAAAAAACGTAAATTTTATTGTGTTGTAAAGGGTTACAGAAAAATATTAAAAATTTTCATTAACTATAAGGACATATTTATGATTAATAAAATTATTGCAAAATACAGAAAATAATTTATTTATTTATTATATTTTTTTAAATTTGTGATAATAAATTTTAATAAGATTTTTATGTTGATTAAGATATAACATATAAGGATAAATAATAAAAATATATATTTTATGTACATATTATACTAAATTTATAATTATTTCAGTTCTGAAATAGCTCAAATTGCTTTGCTGAAGTTTTTAATTACAACAAGCTAATGGCGAGAAATTATTCCAGCTAAAGAAGAGCTTTCGTTATATTTACGAGAATGATACAGATACCCATGCAGAATTTGGTAAGTGTCCACCCTTGCAATTAATCAAGTCTACTAATCAATCTATTAAATAATAATTGATGATAGACCATAATCAAATATTAAGCTTAGTACCATTTGTGTACAGATCTTTTAATATGTTAAAATAGGACATCCAAAAATTTCAAATTACCATTTCTAGTTAGCCATTTTTTACGCTAATAATCGAATAGAAACATTGTACACATAATAACTACCCACACGTTATGGTTTTTTTTTTATGTACACATCTCATCACTTTGCGGACACACAAATTTCATGAAATGTATCCGAAATATTCACAGAAAAAAAATATATACATATACACTTTATCTTCATCATATATGCAGGCATTCTTTTTAGTAAAATATAAAATGCACCAATTGTCAAATTAATTATTGGTTGTTTTTTTTCCTGCTATTTTATTTTTCCAATTTACCCTATGAACATTTTACCCAAAATACAGAAAAAAAAGTAAACATACTAAATTACTCCAAACGAAAAAAATAAGCTATACAAATTCATTGGTAAAATTGCTCCCCAACTGCAAAATGATGTATAGTGGTTTTTTTTATTCTTTTTTTTTGCTGTTTTGTTTCAAAACGTTTTTAAAACTCTGACCTAATTTGAAAATTCCACATATATATACACAACTTTTACCAAATTTATCTGAAACATAGAAAAATGTTCACTAAAACAATATAAAAAAAAAAAAAACAAAAAAAAAAATGGAAAAATAGAGAAAATATGAAAAACTGCACACAGGAAAAATAGATCTTTATTGTTTGCATGAAAAAAAAAGGAAAAAACCCATGAACTAAATAAAAGCACCCGAAAAATATATATATTGTTTATATTTACTATTTTTTTTTTTTAACATTATCCTGCGGTATCCTATCTACCCACTACATTTTTTTTTGTTTGTTTCCCTTTTTATAGATTATTTTATTAATGTGAATTTGCTTTTTTGGTTAATACATATACCCATATATATATAAAAGTAGAATTAAACAAGACAATTTTCTATATAACCAAATATGCTGCAGGATATTCGTCTAGTTTTGTATGTGCATTTTGAGGTTGTTTTGTTTAAATAATTTTTTTTTTGTTCGTTATTTCTTTTTTTGGAGGGAAAGAGTAATTGGATAGTTTCAGTGTTTGGACTATAATTCATTTCATTAAAGCTGTACATCATATAAAATGGTTTATTTTAGCTAAACTAAGCAAAAAAAAAAAAATAAAAACAAAACCATAAAAACGTAAGTAATGAATTTTTATTGTACGCAATAAATTTCAAACAAGTAAAAACTAATTGAAGAAAACTGAATCGAATTCTTAATATTATTTAACAAAATAATTGGAAATATTGAACTCTTAAAGTATGATATTTTATATAAATTTTGCCAATTATAATTGTTATTATATTTTTTAAAATATTACAAATTATAAATGGTCCAATATTATCAACTTATTTCATTACTTGCAGCAAAATGGTTAATGTTTCCCAGATTTTTTCTATTTTTATGATTAATAAGAAACTCATATTATCAATTACTTATTTTTATGATTCTGAAATACATAGAGAGATAGATTAAAGAGTTGATCAATTGCATGACAAATTGTCACACTAGGGCGACTATTGTGAGAATCTAATTCTGTAAAGATCCTTAAAGAAATTTAGACTTTCTAGAAATTCCAGAATCTCAAATCGATATCTGGGATCCACTTTCATTGTCTCTTTTTACTTTCGGTGTCTAATTGATGAGTTATTTTCCATAAATTGATCTATCGCATTTGGAATTCAGTCGGAATAACCAGTAAAGATGGATAGTTAAATAGCATTTATTTTACAAACTTCTGAGATTGTATATTAATTTTGTAAATTATATAAAAGTATAATGTATGTATAAATCATATTTGTAAATACTATTAGCATAATACTTTTAGAAATCTATAACTAACCTTATTATCCTTATTATATTTAAAATACTACACAGCAAGACAGAAACTTCAATTAAGAGTATAGAAAATTTCATAATAAATCTCAATTTTATGATAAACAATTTACCATTATGAATCAATAAAAAAAACGATATTTCAAATTTTAAAATAAAATATGTTCTTTCATAAAATATCCTTTTAAAAAAATCCTTTTTAATAAATTCATTTTTATAATAAATTCGTCTTGAGTATAAAATATGCAGTATTATATAAATATATATTTTCTTTACATTTTTCTTACTCAAAAATATTTCATTTTAAGAACATTATAAAACTAAAATATTTCATAAGGATATTGCAGTAATATTCAATTAATTTATGTCTTCCTTAATATATAAAAGAAAAAATATAATTAATATTTAAAAGAAAATATTTTTTAATCAGGTAAAATATTTGAAATATTTTTATCAAATGTCCTTTTATAATGATTTTTAATATTTTTTATTTATTTAGTAAAACATTTTAATTCGAAAATTATCAAAGATTATATACGTAATTTTTATATATTAATCTAATTTTTATTATACCCGTACGGGTACAAATAATTGGAGAAAATTATTTTTTTATATAATTTTAAACTTTTATGTTCACTTTAGCGGATATATAACTGAAAGGATATATAGATATAAGTGAAAGAGAAAAGTTTTTCATTAGCTTTATTGCAGGTAAAAAGGCACTAATATAGATAAATATAAGAAATGAACAATAGAACGAATTTTAAAAAAAAATCTACTAGGTAGGAAAATGAAAATATATTTTAAGAAGGTAAAGATAAAAACAAAGAAAAAGCATTTTAGAAAATTAATTTTCTTTAGAATGTGGCCATATGAGTAAATTAGTTTCTAAAGATTCTTTCAGAAAATTGTTAATTAAAATGTAAATTTCACGAAACTTAAATTGAAAAGAGTATACATATCTTAGAATTATAATTTTAGTTTTAAAGGCGATAATTTTAAGATTTTTGTAAACTACACTCAAAAATTAAAACTTTCATATACTGATTATGATCGTTAAGTTTAAAATATTATTTTGCCATATTTTCACACATTTTAAACGTTGGGATACATATTTGTATATGGACCGGAAAAATGAAAATACACATGGAAGACAATTTAAATAAATCGACAAATATCCGATTAGACAACCTAATAAAAACTTGGAAGGTTGTATTATTAATATTTGTAACTACTTTTAATTAAAAGCCGATAAGTACAATTTTCGCAAAACTGCAAAAGCTGTCAACACGTATTCGGTAAATAAAACAAAACAGGATAATTTTTTCTCGAAATATAGCATCTTTCGGAAGACAAGCAATTAAGCAACATTCCTTTTTTGTTGAACTCGAAATTAAAAGGTATAAAATAAAATTGGGAGTAGATCTTGATCATGTAGAACGGTTATATGATAAATAGAATTACCAGACAATTGGTAATGGTAATCGGGAATATTTGATGCTTAAAAAAATGACAAACATTAAAAGAACCACGCTAAGCATTTGATGTTGATATATAGAATAATTGAGATAGTAAAAGAACTGTTAACCTTTGACCTCTGAGAGAGTTAACTTCAAAATTTTGTTGGGTTAGTTCAGCTTAAACATTTTGTTTTCTTAAAGCCTAATATGTCTTTAATAATTTTTAACAATTCTTTAACTTAAAAAATTATTAATTTTTAATCATTTTACAACTTCAACGTCAATTTTATGAAAATAAAAATATTAACTATCAATCAAAAGTATCAAAACAAAGTATAAAAATCAAAACGAATTTTATTCTAAAATCATATAATCCTAAATCATCCTATTACATAATGTTAAATGAATTTCAATCAAATAATTTAAATTTTTCTTTTACAAATTTCAAGAGTTTTCCTAACAGAAAAAAAAAACAACCACAAACTTTATTTTTCTCATTGTCATTTTATTCAAAAATTATGTGAATATTCTAAATATACCAAAATTTTCATCATTTTCATAGAAACAATATTCATTTATCTCATTTTACTAATCATACTCAGTTTTCCTATCGTTATTTTGACACAATTTCTATATAAAATATATACTTATCTGCTGATTCTATAAAAAAAAACCTAATTTTATTATTTTCTTATCTAATTTTTTTTGGTTGTATCATCCGCAATTATTGTCAGTATGTGATCGAAATTTTCATATTCTTCTTGTTAAAAAGAAAAACAGTCTTGTTGGTTTTTTTTATTTTTCCTTTACTAGAAAACAAAATTTTTTGCAGATAAAATCAAATATTGAAATTGGATTTAAGTTTCTACATCCTTATTTGTATAATTTAGAATGGCATACAAAAAAAAACTTTGAATTCAAAGAAGAAAATCTTTAAGAATTTACTTTGTATTATCTGGTATTTAAAGTAAGAAATTATCAAAAATTACCTTGTTTACATACAATTTTAAGTTTTTTTTTTCTTCCTTATGTGTAAGATAAGCTATGAAAATAAATTTGGAAAATTTTTAGTTCGTATTATTGTAAAATACCTGAATAGAAAGAAAATTAACTTTCATTATTATGGAGGAGATAATATAATGACTCAATGTTCAATAAGAATATAGAAAGGATTTTAAATAAAATAGTTTTATAGTTAAAAACTATTGTAATTTTATTATCTACTTTGTAAATATTTTGAATATAATTGCATTACCGTATAAAGTTAATTGGATATTTTATAAATCAGGGAATATATAGAATGGATTAAGTTAATATAAAATTAGATATATAAGATATTTTTCGTTAGAAATTAGATTCAGGTATAAAAATTTTGGAATTATTTAGAAAGTTAGGTGCAAAAATAACTCCAAAGACTTAAATATGGTTAAAAAAATAAGGCCATTTATCACCAACAAATCAGTTTTATAAGAACTTCAATTTATCGAAAACAATTATAGGATTTTAAACTTTGGTAAATTTAATTTTAACTTATTTTTGACTACAGTAAAATTATTGATCTATACTTAATTAAGAGATAATATAACGATTGTTAGGATGAGGCTGAACTCTATGTAATTTATTAAGAGAGCTTTTTGATGCTATACTTTACACATATAAAGTATCATTAAACATAACAGATGAAATGCATAATTAAAATTAAGGTACTAGTTATTAATAAATAGTATCGTCAAAGACATTATTTTCTAGAATATTTTCTAGTCATTTAATTGGAACAAAACAAATTCGTCATATAAAAGCTGTTATATTATTAATTGAAAATATTTTTTAACAAATTTCAGTTGTAAATTTTTCTCATCTTGATTAACAACTAAAATAAATTGTTAATTTTGTTTATTTCAAGTTAGAAATCCCTTTGAAAATATTTTGTTTTCAAAACATTTTATAATATTTAAAAGAATCCCTTGGCTCAATAAAAGTAATTTGCTTCTAAACAAAATGTTACTGAGCCTTTTGAAAATTAAGTACATAAATGTCATCATATTCATTATGCTAATAATGCTAAATATTTTCATAAAAACATATTCAAAAATTTAATTTTCTATCAAAGCTGGGGAAAAATTATTTTTTATTATAAATTACAAATAATATTCCCTAATGTTAAATTGTCAACTTTGTCAATATCTTTTAACATTAAATATTAATTGACATAAGATTCATTTTTCAATTTCTGTTTACAATTGACATGAACTTTACAGAAGCTGATTATTTTATTTTTATAAATTTTTGAAATGTCAATTAATAAAATTTAAATCCTTGTAGTCAACTTAGCCTAGCCGCATGAGTAATAAAAATATATTAATTTTATTAAAAAAAATTTATTAAATATTTCACAAATTTCACAAGAATATAAATTCAAAAACATTATAAATACATAATATTTACTTATCATAATATTTATCTTTATGTTTAAAATATTTTGAACTTTCCTTATTTAATAAAAATGTCACAAATACAAAATTACTTTTATAATTTTGAAAATTTGCTTTCAAACATATAATACTTAAAATTTTAATACCTGTTTACATTTTTTTTTTTTTTGTTACAAAACATTAATGTTTTTTTCAACAGTTTTTTGATTAAACTATAAAATATTTATTCATTTATTTATTATCATGTTGGTATTCTATCATTTTGTTTTAATGCTCGTAAATGTCGTGGTCTTCGTTGTTGTCCATTAACAATTAAATGTTTATTAGTTGATTTTATTCGAAATATTGGCGTTGATGGTTTTGTTATATCTGATCCAGAAAATCCAGAGTCTGATTCATTGGTATTGGTGTCCATTAATCCTAAATTTATCTATATTTTGGTTGTTTTTTTTTGTCATTTTAATGAATAAACACACAAATTTTAAAATTAAGAAATATAGAAAATGATAGAAATTAATTAGAAATGAATACAAATAATTTAATGACAGTGAACAACAAAAGCATTTAATTCCGAAAGATGGAATTTTGAAAGTATTCGCATAATACATTGAAAGCAATATTGATTTTTGAAGCCTCATAAATTTTGGATGTACTTATATGAAAATGTCAGGATATATATTTGATCATAATTTTAAAATCTTAGGTTAGAAATCTCTTTCAAATTCGAAATATGTGACTGATTTTTCTGTAATAGCACTTGTGAATTTGACTTTTTTTGATGTCATATATTAAAAAATTTTTTAGTCAGAGATTTAGTCTGAGAAATCAAATATTAAATAAGTTATTTTTGCATGGCATACAGAAATGTCAAAATTAGTGATACCAGTTTTTCGTAACCATTTAGCTTGTTTTACATTTGCGCCGGTTTTTGTCTGCAGTAGTTGAAATTTTCCTGCCACGGGCATATATTTTCATGTACCGCTTTATAATATCCAGGGATTTTATGTTGAGCTTTGTGTGTGTACATGAAAATTTGGCAAACATTATCAAATATTTTTATGACGAAAATTTTGATATTATCAATTTTTATATAAATTGGCTTTGTATGAGTGCGCGGTGTGGCAGAAAAGGTGTTGCATTCCAAAAAACAGCATCGCAGACAAAAACGGCGGAAATGTAAAACAAACTTTATTTTAGTTCCAAGATCTAAACGGCGGAAAAATTTTACTATTGACTGAATATTTGAAAATTGGTTTTAATTGATAAAAACATTTCTTAACTAGACTTCAATTAAAAGCGTCAAGAATTTCGCTCAATGCTAACATCTTTTTATTAAATATTCAAAAACATTAATTAGCAAAAATTAAAAAAATAAATGAAAAATAATTTTCACAAAAAAAAAAAAAGAACAATAGAAACATTTTAACCGAACACAAAATACAAAAATGTTGAACACACAAAATTAATAATTTAATGTACATCACTTGCAGTTGTAGTACCACTAGATATCTCATAATTATTGTTCAGACGAGGATGTGCAGATGATAAAATTGTTGTTGTAGCTGTTGGTGGTGGTAATATATGTTGTAAATGTTGATGCTGTTGTTGGGGTGTTCCTTGTATTGGTCTATGTGGTGCAGCTGATGTTAATAATGCTGATGAATTTTGTCCAGCTGTTAAACCATACCATTTTTTATTAATTGGTGTATGATTTTGTGGTAACCATGATGCTAGTACACTATTTGTATTTACTGAATTTGGTGATGATGTACGCAAATTAATCCAATTTGAATTTATATTCGAATTAATATTATTATGAGTTTTTTGTAAATTTTTTATTGCTTTGATTGTAACATCTTTCATTCCAATTCGCCAAAATATTTATGTTGATGATGAAAAAAAAAAAAAAAAAATAAATTAATTAAAAAATTAATTAAAATATTGAATAAGAAAATAGCTTTCAAAGCATTTCGCAAAATATATTACTAAAATTAATTTATATTTTAAAATGGTACATATAACCAAAAAAAGGAAAATTTGAATTATCTATTTACAAACAAAAATATTAGCAAATAAGCAAAAAACCTCGCCAAATTTTGGAACCTTTCCTTTGTTGAATCATTTCTGAGGCAACAGTTCGTTTTGGTCGAAAATAATTTTCTGCAATATCATCTTCGTCGCTCTACAAGGAAAAAGAAAATTTATTTTTCTTGAAAAATTTTGAAAAGAAAAACAGTTACCAAATCATTGGCTTTTGATGAATCAATTGGCATCCTTTGGGAAGAAGCAGACGGGGCTGATGCTACGGCATGCAAAGAAAAAAAAGTATACTTTAGTTACAAATGAAGACGCAAATCTCCTTTTTTTTAAGTTTTAAATTATTGAGTTGTAAATTTTCTATTTCGTCTATAAACAATTTTTGTATAGACTCACAAATTTCTAATAAATTATTAGAATATGAAATTTACGGACAATAAATTATAAACTTTACCAGCTGGTGGAAGTTTAAATCGATTCATAGAATCTTCAGGTAGTTTCCATTTTTTCGATTCATCATTCCATACCGAATCAGACTGAATTTCATCTGGATCCCTAATTAGGAAAAAAAATATATATTTTAATCTTTAAATTGAAGCAATTAATTCCAATATCTTCTTACCAATATTTTCCATCTTTTCTTAAAATTGGTAATGCTTTTTCTAACATTTGGTGATAAAATTTCAAATTTCTTTCTAATCTTCGAATTGTTTCTAAATAGTCAGCACGATCTAATTGAAATTCTGATTGCAAATCTGATACTTCTCTGTCCAAAGCACGAACCTTCTGCCGACATGCTTTTAATGCTTCATTTTTAATTTTCAATTCTTGTTGAATATCTGTATAATGCTCTTGTAATAAATCACGGTCAGAACTCTGTTCTACACGACTGAGAGCATGTGCCAAAGCACTTAAACGACGTTGAGCTGCTAATTTCTTTTTATTACGTTTCTCTTTTAGTTGTACATCATTGGCACGTTCTCCACCAATTAAAGCATTTTTAATCATTTCAATACGATTTAAAGCTTCTTGTTGAATTATCGGAATGCATCCATTTTTATTATTTAAATTAATAGTTCCTATATTATTATTATTAACTTCCGATGTGTGACTAGCTTCAGTAGCTAATTGTTTTAGCTGTTTCTCGTAATGCGTTTTTAGAAGTTCCATATTCCGAACTAGTTCTTCTTTTTCCTTTTGCTGAGCATCATGTTCTTCCTTTAAACGTTCTGTTTCTTGTTCATATTCAGAGCGTAGCTTCGAACGTTCTTCTTCTAACCAAGACGATTGATCAAATTTCATAATATTTATTTGTTCACTATTTGAAATGTCATTTGGTTTTGTTGGTGAATTATTTGATTCTAAAAGTTTTTTCAATTTCATAATTTCTTCTTGATATTCACGCATCATTGTATCTTTAGGATCTTCATTAATCTTTGGTTTATTATGGATATTTTTGGCTCGACTAGCGTATCGTAATGTGGATAGGGTTTCATCATAATTATAATCAGCTGGGGAAATGCATGCAATCATTAGAGTTTTTGTGTTACCACCAAGGGAATCCTTAAAAATAAGATATTAATTAATTTAGGTAGTTTTTCTATTCAATTTATCATCTACAGAACTAAAAATTAAATCTGATCTCATTTATAAGCAAAAGTAAATTAATTTCCTACTCACCTGTAATAGTCTTGTTAATTTCGAATCCCGATACGGTATATGTTTTGTCTTTCCATCAACTAAAGCTGATATAACATTACCTAATGCCGATAATGATAAATTAATTTTTGTTGCTTCCTTTAATCGATCACCCATAGCACCAGTTTTATTTTGTCGTTCCGAACCAGCTAAATCAACTAAATTTAATTTTCCCTTTCTAATACCACTACCCACAATTCCACTATTATCCAACTCATGATTTCCATTTAATTGTAATGCTGCTGTTGATAATTCTGTATCAATTTGTTCTAAACTAATTGTAAATATTGAGTGTGATCTGGAACTACCAGCATTCATTAGTGTTGCACCAACCATACGATTTTTACTACCCATCTTTAATAATTCTTCACATTCTTTAGCATTATGTACTGTATGTGTTGATAGATTTTGTACAATAACACCTTCACCTGGTATTTCTTTTAATTGATGATTAGTCATTTGTACATCATCTGGTTTTAATAAGTCCCGAATATTTTCATTATATATTTCTAAATAACTAACTAATGCTAAATATCTTATACTATTGGCAACACTAATTGCTTCAAATATATGATCAAATGATCTTGATATTATACCACATTGTGATTTTGGTATTGACATTGATTCTGGTCCTTGCATAGTATGTGATTTACCACAACCAGTTTGACCATATGCAAATATTGTACCATTATATCCTTCTAAAACATTTTCAACTAATGAATAACATATGTCGTTATATAAAGCTTCAGTTGGTGCTCGTATATCATATGCATTATCATATGTAAATGTTTTATTTGGTGCTTGTGTATCATTTGGATTTTTTAAACTGACAGCACAATCTTCTATTTCTACAATATTCTAGAAATATAAATTATACGGAAAATAATTTGTATTTTTTGAAATATTTTCTAATAAATTTTAAGGATAAAAATTAATTTATTGATATAAATCTTATTAAAT
The DNA here is from genome assembly GCA_963932195.1 of Empis livida. Taxonomy (NCBI): domain Eukaryota; kingdom Metazoa; phylum Arthropoda; class Insecta; order Diptera; family Empididae; genus Empis; species Empis livida. Next base: position 16,247,381 of record OZ010649.1, read on the forward strand.
ATCCTAGAATTCTCAAAAAAAAAAAAATAATTAAAATTACCTTGCATTTTAGATCTTTCTCTTTACTATTCATTGGCCGACACCGGACAACAACTCGTACATTTTCTGCCATTATTTCTATTATAATAATTTAAATATATAATTTAATTCTGAATAATTATCCTTAATTTTTTAGAGACATTATTATACTTTTACTGATTTCAAACCACAATCTTTTAGTAACTTTTAGTTATTTAAACTCAGTCAATTTTTATGTTTAATTATTATAAATTTTAATTATTTCATTTTTGGTTCTAATATTATTTCATTTTTGGTTCTGATTCATATTTGGTTCTAATATTAATTAAAAAAATATCATTATTATTTTCAAACTACCGCATAAACTATATTTTTTTTGTAAAAAAAAAACATTATAATTAAAATATTTATTAAAAAATATCTTTGTATACTAGAACGTTCTAATAGTGCTCAACTTAAAATAATAATCAATACATATTATAAAATTATGTCAATTTTTTTTCACATATATTAAACGCGTGTTTTAATGCAGTATCATTTATTTAGCAGAATTTATGTAGCAACACTAAATGAAAATGTTCTTATTAATTATATTTTGGTATCCAATTATTATAATCTCGATATTTCGAACAGAACTTTGACATTTCCATTAAAATTTTGCACATTAAGTGTTTAAGTTAACTTATAAAAATCAAATACATTTTCAATTTGGTTCTTTCTCTTCCTTCCCGTTTAACGAATTAAATAAACACTAAACTTTAACCATTCTATGATACATTTTGTTGTTCCTAGACAAGTTCTTGTCAACCAAAATTTAATTTTTATAGTTTATAGTGTTGTTAAATTATCAATAAAAATTATTACACATTCAAAATGTGATACACTTGCACTAAAATTTCGTGTATATACTTTGACCCTGAAACTTTGATCCTGAAATATATGGTCTAAAGTTTCATTCGTATCTGCTTTAACCAAAACTAATAATTTTGATAGGAAAACTTTAACGCTATAATCAAAATATACGTTCTGCATAGTTTAAGTGTTTAAAGAACAAAATTCTGTTGAAAGCAGGACATCTTGCGAGGTATTCGGAATATTTAATTGTAATTTTTTTGGGGTTTAGCGTGTTGTAAACTTGTATACTAATTACATTTCCAATTTATACTATTCCGAAACAATTTAATTTATATACAAGTTTACAACACGCTAAACCCCAAACTTTCTATTTTACCCTGCAGATAATTATATTTTTTTTGTTTTTAAAAAAGGTGCATTATTTTGTCAGTCAACACAAAAACATTATTCTAATATATACATAATGAAAACAATTTTAAATTATAATTTAATTTGATTTTATTGCAATATTCGTGTTCTAAATAATGTAACGTAACATGTTATATATTTTTTTTTATAACCGGGGCGACATATTTATACCGTAAATATACATTATCCTTAAAATAATAATTTCCATTCATTTTGTTTGTAAATATCATGTAATCTTCTATAATTTTTTATCTGAGCAATTAAATCCTGTTATTTTTTTTTTACAGTCAGTCACAAATAGATAATATTTCAGTTATAAAAAAAAAATAGTTCAACCAGGAAAAACTAGGACATTTTTGATTGTTGTTCATTCAGTGTAAAACCAAACATAAAATTAGTCTAACCAAAAAAGTTTTTTTTTTGTCCCATGGCAATTAAATTTGAATTGAAAAACAACGATTTTTGTAATACAAAAATAAAAAAAATATAGGAAATTTGGTTTTATATAAATAAACCCACTAAATATTGTCCTACATTTATATTTAATTTACCTAATTTTTAGGGTTTATGTTTGACAATTACTGTTTTTTTTTCATGTTTTACGTTTTAATTATAATTAAATTGTTTAGTTTGAATCTTTGTAGAACTGGGTATTTTCGAATTAGTAGATTTAAATAATATTTAACAGTAAAAAAAAACTTGAAATTGAGTTAGGATTTTATTAGGAATTTTTCATTTATAATTTAACCCATTTGTATCATTCTATAAAATATAAATATGATCTCATCACATTATTTTTTTTGTTTTATCGCACAACCCACGAAAATATTACCTCTCTGGACAAGAAAATTTGGATCTTACTATTATTTGTGCCATATTACCATTTATTTTTTATTTCATACTTCCACAACTCATATTTTTTATCATAAGGACTATTTTTTACACGTATTGACAAAAAATATTAACATCTTGAACCTGACCACCCTGTACAGTATGTATTAAAAAACTTGATATGGAAATAGGTTAACAGATTTTCCTATTAGATTTTTGGTTTGTAAATCAGAAAATCCCTTAAATAAATTTGTAAATTTAATTTATTTTAGAAATTTATGTTGTGAAAATTGATTAAGATCATATTTATAACAAATTCTTTTATTTTATTTTATTAATTTTGTATCAAAGTTATGACTACATTTAATGCTTTACTAAAAACATTAAATGTAAACTGTTTTAGTCAGGTATATATTAATTAAACTTTCTTAATAACAATTTCAATAAAAAATTATAACAAAATCAAAAACACATTTTTCCTATCCATATACCACCGCAATATTAACTTTTTTTTATAAATATTTTTCATAAAATGTTCAAGTTATTTTTCACAAAAGTATTTAATTTAATTTGCAAAAACCAAAACTAGTAGAATAAAGCTCGATAATTTGTTGTTGACATAAAGACAAGTAATTTCATTATAATTATCGAATATATGGTTTAATGTTCGAAAATTTTATATTATAAATTAATGATATTAAAATAGAATTTAGTACAAGAGTTATTATAAAATTTAGGTCAACATAATATATATAGTATTTGTAATATATTGAAATTTAGGTTAATTTGACCATTGATTTATTTTCACTTTGATAAGAAATAATTTTCTTGTAAATTTTATGATTTCAATCTGATTATAAATTAATAATTAATTCGTATACTAATAAGTATTATAATATAGTCAGTTTATACATTTTAAAATAGAAATAACATTTAACAAAATATGGAAAATTAATTCAGAAGATTTCAGACATAAAACATTAGACATATTCAAAGTACGACTAATACCAAATCTCAGAACTAATACGACTAACAGAAGGACTTATAATTAACATTTTAAGGAGCTAAACTGGACAAATAAATAAATCCAGTTTTTTAATTATATCAAACAAATGATTTATTTTATTATGAATTTATGACACTTAATTTTGTATGTCCTTTTTTAACTATATTAATGAAAAGCTTTTATTTCAATTAATTATTTACTATATTGTTTTATGAAAGTTTCTGATTATATTTGGCTAGATTTAAAATTTATTGCTTCAAAAACATTTTTTCATTTTCGAATATCTAGTTTTAATTATTAATTATTAATGTTTTAAATAAATAAAACTTTAATTATTTTACTGCATAATTGTATTTACTTTAAAGTTTATTTAAATAACTATTTATTTTTTCAATATTTACTATTCTATAATTTAATATTTATTTTTTTATAAATTACCTTAGGAAATAACCAAATATAATATTATTAAAGGTTAAATTAGCAATTGCGAAATGGAAAAAACCAGAAATATTTATGTCACGCAACAAAACTTTATATATGATTGACACTGAATTAGTAATTTCCACTGACTGATTTAGAAAATGTATAATTTTCTTTACTAATTTTATATATTAAATATTTTTTATGTGTATATTCAATAATTTTCTTCTCAGTAATATATTTATATGAATAGTTTGCATATTTTTAGGCGCCATAGAAAATTTTAATATATTTATAGACAATTTAAAATATATGATAATATTGTGAGAAATTTTCGTTTATAAAACAATCTGGAAAAGGACAAAAATAATTAATTAATATAAACTGGAAATTGATACGTTTTCCCAAATGTTTAATGCATAATTAATATTATATATTTTGTAAATGTCGATGATAAATATTAATTGTAATATAATAATAATTTATGTAAAATTTATGTATAAATAAATTATAATATGTATTATTGATTTGGTTTTTTATTTTAGTTCCAAAGAACTGCGTACATTTGTGTATATACAATATTTTTTAAGGGTTTTTGAAATGACAATAATGTATAATAATTTTTATATAAACATTTCAATGTCTACATTTAGTTCAAGGTAGAATTTGTTTATAAAGGTAAAAATAATCATTTATATTTTAGTAATTCTTTGAAAACTATGATTATTATTATCTTACAAGTAAGAATAATAATTTACCGAAAATAAAAATTTTTTAACCCCAGTAAAACAAAATATAGTCACGAAATTTTTAATTATATGTTGAAGACCAGATACTAACCTTACATGGATGATAATAGAAATTTAAATTGAGATTTTTGAAAATTACATATTGGAATTTTAAGTGTTAGAAATTGAAAATTTAGTAATTACTTTAAGAATTTCTATACATCTACTGAACTAAAATTACAAATTGTTTATTTACTGATTCTACTTACACAACAAAAATCTCAGAAACACACAAAGTCTGAAAGGACAATTTCAATAGTCAATTATAATTAACATGAAAACCTATGTACGACAATTTTTGTTTTTGTAAATTATTATAGAATATTAAATAAAATTTATAAATAGCTACATTATGAAAATTTTAAAATATTATTGATTAGAAGTACTTCTTTCTAAAATTTCCCTTATTTTTTTTTTAAAAAAAAAGTTATTTAAATGAAAATAATATTTTTTTTGACCTTAGACCTTATTATAAAATTTTCATTACTCAAATTCATAATTAATTACTTAAAAACCTTTCATTTTTGAATAATATTATTCAAGAAAAATCAAAATGATTAATAACAACAAGGTAATATAAAAATATAAGCCTGTTATTTAATTAATTCAGATCGAACTTACCGGCAAGGTGTTAACAAAATAAAACTAAAATCTAAATTTAACACTAGGGAGTAACCTTAATTGAAACAAAAATTGTGGTTTAAGGTTACGCCGAAAATCTTATCAAGGATAAAAATTATTGATTCATTACTCAGTAGATAGAGTTTTATTTTACCTTAAATTATTTTAATTCAAATACCAAAATATGATTTAACATTATTTATTATGACATATTATTATTAGTGTTTATATTATTTCCAAAAAAAACATGTTTTATTCAATAATAAATGTAATATTTAAAGGTTAATTTCGCAAGAAAATGATATGTCACGCATTTTACTAAAATATTACTGACTCACTGGTACTGATTTATTATAAATGTTAATGAAAATGTTTTCGTTAAATTTTATATAAATAAGAATTTTTGGTAATCGAAATATAATTCATCATTCTCATTTATTCACAAATATTATTATTTATATTTTAAAAATACTTTTTGAATTACCCTGTACAGTGGTATAATTATTTTAAATTTCACATGAAACTCATTAAAAATTTAACTATGTACAAAGTTTTTAATGTCCTATTTTTAAAAACTATAATTTAAATTTTTAATCATTACACTTTTTTTTCCCTCCATATTAGATTAGATCGAAATAAATACACTGAAAATTTTTCAATCTACCTTTCTATAATCTATTTTTTTTTATAATAATTTTAATAAATTAATTTTTTCTATTTAATTACTACGCTTTTTAATTTTAAATTTAATTTTTTTATGAAACCAATTTCTAATTTATTTCTACGAAAATTCAAATTATTCACACACGATATTTAAAACAAACTATTAAAATACTTTAACTATTTTAGTTACAAAAAAAACAAATCTAGGACACAAATTTATAACAATAACTTCGGATACGATGTAATTCCTTTGTTCATCCGTGTAACTTTGATTTATTACAACAACCAAAAAAAAAAACTTTCATAAATTTCTACCTTTTAGGCTTTAACTTCTACTATTTAGCATTAATCATTGAATACTGAAAAATAAAATCAAAGCAACAAAATTTTGATTTATAAATCAAAAACAAAAAAAAATAGTAATAAATAATATTCGTCAACGAAAAAAAAAAATAAATTTGTTTAATCCTTGTTGCGTCCACCACAAATACTAATATGTTACTATTTAAGGATAGTTTTATTCAAAAGGTCAATAGAAACAATCTAAGTTGAAATAATGAAACTATAAAAAATAATAATTTATTTACAACCATTCCAGTATAAATGAGTTTAAATTTAAATATTGTTATTAAGAATTCATTAAGCTTTTGAAAAGTCATATTTTGAGGAAAAATAGTTGTAGCTAATTAATATATGTTTTTAATAACTAATACATCCTGGTCCAAGTTTTGAAAAGGAGCTAACAATGGTATTAACTTAAATTCAAAACATATTCCTTTATTCTGAGTTACTACTATTGTACCTACTGGATTAAATCAATTAAAATTATTTACGAATTCAATGATTTATCGTAATTAAAAATAGACTTTTTGAATTTTGCAGACTGTTTTTACTGACTACGTTAATAGCTGCAGCCTATTTTGACTGACTCGTTAACTGTGTTAACAGCTGAGTTTATTTTTTGAACCGCCATACTGAGTTGCTTTGGCTGCTACCCTAAATTTTTGACCGACATGCGAAACTGTTAATTTCGGTTATGATCATAGAATTATAAAAAAAAAAAAGTTTTAACCAGAAACCACTTTCTAATCCAATACAAAACAACGACTAACTAAATCTGAATTTGCTTTGTTTTTATTACTTATTCACATAGGTTTTCATGTCAAACGAATACATACAGTAAAAAGGCAGAAGTATTATTTTTTTTTTATACAAATTTCAAGTGAAACCGAAGAGGTTTTCGGGGCAAATATATTGATTAATAGGAGGGAAGTTAACTGACTAAATGACTGACCTGAATGAAAGTTAATTTTACTTAGGTATATAATATTAGAAACTAATAAGTAGTGCTATGACCCACAAAACAAAATAATTCGACTCAGTTAATTTGAAATTAAAATTTGTCGAACTTGAAGAATCTTATATTGTTGAGTTTTAATACTATGTTACAGTAATATTAAACTTTTTAAGACTAAAAAATTATTGAATTATGTTTTAATCTGGATTAAAGATTAATTAAAAAATCTGCAGTTAATAATTGTTTTACCTTTACCAACCTAAATAAATTTTAGTTTTTTTGGTAGTATTTGACTCGTTTCCACCACAAATACTTATGTTAAATAATAATTTGTTTTTCATATATATTTATATAAAAAAATTAGAAAGGAGTAGCAAGGTCAATAAATGTCGTCGGTGGTTATCGTTGTAGACGACAACAAAAATTATTTCTTAGACTTGAGTGTGGTTTTTTTTGTTTTGGTTAACATTTTTATGAACATTTTTTTTATTGAATTTCCCTGGGTTTTTTATGTGCTGGTAACAAGAAAAAATATCTTGATTAATAATTATTATGCTGTTAAACCACAAACACTTTTAAATAGTTTAATTAATTGGTTCTGTTACTAAGAAATCATAAATATAGTCTTCAATTTTATGACACAAATTATCAATTTTATGACACAGAGTACTAATCAAACTAGTTTGATAAATAAAACTATCGTCGTTACTTATTATTTCATATTGAAAAATCTGTAAACATGTTACTATATTTTCCAAAAGCGACTTTTCTTTGATGGTTTAGGTTCAATACATTTCGATACATTTGGTATTACAATATTATTTTAATTTAAAAAAAAAAATTCTACATGGCCCTGCATAATATTTATCAATTATTGTCAATTTATTAAATTAAAAAATAAATTATTTCTGTCACTAGATTAATTACATTTCAATAACATATTTAAATTACATATTTAAATTCGTATAAAAAAAAAATTAGTCCACGTTACACACTTTTTTAAATGATTTTTATTGTACAGATATTTTTTTGGAGTTTTTGGGTAAGCCTATTAGAATTTAACTGGAATTTTACAGTGATTTGTAGTGATGTTTCAGAATACTTGTGACTATCTTAATTGTAAAAAAAAAATCTAAAATTGTCACTAAATTGTAAATTTCACTAGATTAAACCATTTTTTTTTCTAGTCTAGTGAGATAGGCTCTTTCCGAAGATCGTTTTTTTGTAAATAGTATGGAGACTAATGAGTTTCGAGTATAGTTATATGAGGTTTGGGTATAGTGGCGACTAGATCACCACGGTTCTTTAACGATCATACTACTCGGTTTTTTTTTCTGGGAGGTGTTACTAACAGGGTATTAGAAGGGCTATTATTGCGAAGTACAAACGTTGAAGTATAAACATTTTGATTTGAGACTACCTATAATTTTATTGTTATTAGTGCCGGATAGTGGCGCTCGTCCTGTCCTTGTTCGTTATAATTTCTGCAATTCTAGTTGTCGGTTAGCCTCATCTTAATCTTTTCCTTGCCAAACATGCAATATCTGGTAAAGAGTCTACATTGTGTGTGAGTTATAATGAGCATTCAGGTTGTTCTATTATCTTAAATAACACACATTTACAATAGTGTGGTTAGCCGATTAAGAAAATTGTATTATAATTTATAACTAAATATAAATAGAAAAAATATTCAAAAAAGTCTAATTTAAATCTTCTTGGACATTAAATTCAAATTAATTTAATTATTTTCATAATTTATTAAAGAAACTTCAGTAAAATAAACTATAATAGTTTTAATGTAATTAGAAATTTGTCCAAATATTTTCCAATAATAATTATATTATTTTTAGTAAACACTTTTAATGCCTATAATAATATTTTATCTAGTTAAAAAAAATATTATAATTATTTGTCATGAAAATATAATAAATTTTTGTTTCTCTGAAAATGCAATTAAAATTATTGTCATAAATAAATAAAATAAAAAATGTTTTAAGAAGAATATAAAACTTTCATCATAATCTCATGCGATAAATAATTGTCATAAATATGTGGAACAATAATATAAAAGTTTTTAAAACTATTTTGGTCAGGTTTTCATTATCTGTATTAGGACATACATAAAAACGAAAATTAGGAATTAACAGCAACATAATTTAAAATATAAATAAAAATATATTATATGTATTTACAAAATTTTTAATATAGGATTTTAAAATAAATTTTAATCAGGATGTTTTTTTTTTTGGAAAATTTTTACTGCATTACATTTTTTTGTTGGTATATAAAGATACAGAGTTTGTTCAAATGTCATATTAGTTAAAAGTTCATAATTTTTTTTTTATTTTATAATGATTTCATATAAAAAAAACTTCTAATTCGAAAATTATCTCTCTTATTTTACTGATTAAATTAAATTGTTTTTACTGATTAAATTAAAATAAAATAAAAATTTAAATAAAGTTTTAAAACAAAAAATTTTAACTTTTTTTTTTTGGTTTTATTGAGTTTTAAATTAAATATCCTTAGGGGTGAATTTAATGAGAATGATTAAAAATTTTCTAAAAAATACAGAAAAATATTGATCAAGGATATTTATTTATTTATGGTTTTTTTTTTTTGGGGATGACTTTTAGATTATTGTAGTAATTGGGTTCTCGGAAAGGATTTAATTTAAATTAAAAATTTTATTGGTAATCGTAAATTCGGAAAATAATTTCGAATTAAATAAGATTTTATTGTAATAAACTATTAATTTTCGCTAATTTGATTGAAGACTTATATCAAAAAAATTGGATTAGGTTTTGCTTTAACATATGTTATCACTGGATCCGTAAAACTTATTGCGATGACAGTTTTGAATTATAAAACTTGTTGACTAAAAGGCAGTAAATATCCACAGCTGCTTCAATGAAAAAACGTGACACAAACTTAATTACACTGTGCTATTGCTAGAGTAACAAGAGTTTCCAGTTCATAAAAGCAATACATTTTTCGAAATCGTTTAGAAATTATACATAGTAGCTACAAAGTAATAACTAATTTAATATTAATGCTGACATATACTGCAAATCAGTTTTCAGTATACAGTGTTTTCAAAGGAAGCTTACAAGTTCTCGGTCTTTCATTCTTTTGTTTTTTGAAATATTGTCGAATAAAAATTTCAAGAGTTTAGCATTTTAAACCCACATACGTATAAAATATAAATATTTGTATAAAATACATTTACATACACAACTAGTTGAGTCCATTTCATGAAATTCCTATTAATTATTTATTTATATATAATAATTATAGAAAAATCATCATAAATGCCATAAATTATTCCTAAAATTAAATTATAAAAAATTTCAATAAATTTCTGAACTTGAAATATTTTTGACATTTTATTTACATATATATTTCAGGCATATTATTTATGATTTATGGTCACTTATCTTGAAAATTTTAACATGTTTTTGAAAAGAATATTGTCTTTGATGTATAACATTACGTATATACATCCTAACATTTCTTGAAATTAAAAAACAAGAATCAAGTACGTGTTTGCCTTTAAGCAATGGCAGTGTTAACAAAATAAAAAAAAATATTTTATAAAATAATTTTTGAGTTTAAATAAAGTCATAAAACCCACAAATGTCAAATGGTTAATGAAACTTCTAAATATATTTTTGTTAATATAAGTGTATATTAATTTGGAAAGAACTAAGTGACTTTTTGGTTTGAAAAAATGTTGTAGGCCCACAAGTAGCGGATAAAAGTAATTATTAATTATAATAATTCAACTTCTTGCCTACAAAGCCTTAAATAATTTATTAATTTCTAATTTTTTAATAAAATACTAATTGGCTTATAAAAATAATCATTATGTAGTTTTGGTATCAGAAAATTTTATATATTTAAATGTAGCATGAAGTTAAATTTGATGTAATATAATTTGGTGCTCGTAAAATTTAGTTTTTTTTGTATCTAAAAATACTAAAGAAAATACGATATGCTGTTTAGTAATATTATCAACCAACTAAAGTGCAACGACTAAAAAAAAAACTTTCCATGATGAGATTATTCTTAGCAAGTAACCTAAACAATTTTCAACGCAAACTCGTGAAAATATTTCGAACTAAAAAATATTTCGAAAAAATCTGTTTTATAAATGCTTATCAGAAGAAAATAAGAGAAATCTACCTGAAATAAAATGAGAAAAATATTTTGAAATATTTGAAAATTACCAATTAATTTTCATTTATGTTGAATTTTTCAAAGCATCTTATTTCTTAATTTCTCTGAAATTATATTAATTATTCAGAATTCGTAATTAAATTAGATAAGTAAATTTATAAAAATGAATTGGTTCAATTAAGGATATTAATTTAACTGCTATGTACAGAAGACCAATAATAATGAACAGTCACCAGAATTAGTACTTAAAGTTTATGATTACCCTATGGAATAATTAAAATTTAATTTAATCTATTTTTACAATCATTTATTTTATGTATATTTAATTCATTATTTTCCTTAACAATTCTATGAAATAATTTTCAGGGTATTAAACTTCATAAATTTTAAATGTTGATAAAATTTACTTCCTTGAAAAGCAAGGTAAATATAGTTTTGTATAATGCAGGTTGTTAGATTAAAGAGATACTATATGGAATTAAGAGAATTTTACAAAAATATTTAAATTTTTTATAGAGAAAACTTTAAATTTTTCGAAATTTTACTAAAATTCAAGACTGTTTCAATTACATAGAAGTACATACTTAATTCTTTTACCATTTTGAACAAATTAATCAATACGGTTGAAAGTCAATTTGAACGGAAATTCTTGAAAAAAATTTGTAATTATTTTAGGAAATTCAATTAAATTTTAATTATATTTATTATTTTTTATGTAAAATAAAAAGCATAAATATTGATTTGTAAACTTTGTACAAATATTCTTTCTTCAAGTAATATTCTTCTAGGATTTCTTCTTGGATTTTAAATTCAAAAGGAAACGTGATTTATAAAACTTAATTATTTATGGTGGATTAGTGTTTGGAAAAAAATGTACGAGAAAATAATAATTTTTAAATTTCTTTAATAATTCAGAAAAATTATACAACAAATTCACTTTAATCATTTTATTTGACTATATTTGACTGTCCTAATAATAATCAAATAGGATTAATAATCCGTTATAGCTTATTATTTTATTTGGTTGAGAATAAAATATGAGAATGTCACTAATAATTTAAATATCTTAATAATAAATTTATAACTTTAATACAAGTTATAAATGAACTATTTAAAAAAAGCATATATAAATAAAATTATGATATCTGAAAATTTTTTAGCATAAAATTTACATTTCATAATTTCTTTAAACATAACATATCTATCAAAATTTTCAGAAACTTTTTCACTTCTAAGTCATGTGAAATTTATTTGAATAAAAAAAATAAAAACATAAGAAATTGTAAAAAATTATCCTTTCAAAATATTTTTACATTTTCTTTATGTATTTTAACATCAAATCTCATGATATTAAATGTCAGCGACTAAAGATTTATAAACTAAATTTTTGATAGTAAAATTTTCTAAGATAAAACCGACACTGAAAAAAGAAAAATGAAAAAATTTTTTTTTCTCATATTATTAAAATACTTAAAGATTAGAGAGCGAGAGAGAGTGTAGAAAGATGATTTTCTTCAAGATTTACCAAATTTTTTTTCTAGAAAGTGATTTTATAAAATCCAAAAAGAAAATGTACCAGTTTTCTTTAAGAAAACAAAAAGTTTATTTAAAAGAAAATGAAAAAGAAAATTTTGTTTGTTAAGAAATCATATTTTATTTTTCTTTTTAAATCTCAAGAGGATTTAGAGCTAGAAAACATATTACAAATCATTGCATGTACATAAAGGATAATTTGATTTTGAAAATGTGCAATGTGTTTGAATACTTCATATAAAAGGAAATAAATGAAAAGGATAAAAGGAAAATTATAAACAATAATATTGGGATAAAAGATTTAGTAGATATAAATAAAACTATTAGATTTTTGAATTTAATTTAAAAACAATGTTCAAAATTATTGAAGAATAATTCATATATTTTGATGCATTTTTGATGTTTCTAGTATCTTATATTATTTAGAAAGGAAATTTTTGATAATTTGCAACAATCAAGTTCAGACGGTTTAATTTATTATCCTTTAAAATTTTCATCATTTTTTTTCAGTAATTTTTGTATTTGATTTGAAAGATTTGTCGTTGCTTCGATTTCTGAGACCAAATTCGATGAAGAAAATTACTTAGCATATGTTGTCAATTAATTCAGATTCGGAAACATGAAAAAATAAAGAATGTAGAATTTTTCTTCTTTTTTCGTTCTATTATAACTTCAAAATAAGGAACAATTTTATGATTTGAAGGCAGAATAAATAGCATTTTTAAAGTTTAAGACTAATTTTTATATTTATATTTTTTTTATTTATATATTTATTATATTGTAAAATCGTTTAATAGTAATAGCTTTAGATAAGTGTCCTTTATATCAATTTTAGACAGTTTATTTTGACAACTGACCATACATCAATTTTTATGGAAATGTATTGGAAGAATATAAAAATAAGATCAATGTTTGTAAGAGAAACTTAATTTAGATATTCCAAATACCGTATTTTATTTAAATTTCAATTTGCGGCAAATAAATTTTCAATCAGATATCCTTAATTCTAACATAGATTTATACGTGAAAAAATTGAAACTGAATAATTTAAGTACATTTCCTTTTTTTAATAAATAAAAATATCAAAATTATTATAAAAAATTTAATTTGAATAACCAGGTCTAATTTAAATTTAAATATATATCGCTCTCTTGTCAACAATTTTTACTTTGATCCTTTGAGACATCAAAAAAAAAATTTTGTTTTAATAAAAATAATTTAATAGCTTTTTTTATAATTCAAAAAAATCCTTCTAAGCACAATTTAAATATAATTTTATTATGATTACTAATACAACATATACATTTTCAAAGAAAAGGTAATTATTTTTTGGAAAAGCTTCATAAATTTTTTAAACAAAATAAAATACATAACCGTTTGATTTTCAACAATAATTTTCTGCCAATAAAAATTTCTTAAGGACATTGTTTTTTTTTGTGTGTAAAATAACGAATTTTTTCGTAAAAATGAGAAAATATAAAATGACACAAAAATCTAATAAACATAACAAAAGACAAAAAAAAATGTAAAAAAAAGAAAATTATTTCCTTTTAACCTTTTGCATATATCCTTTAACAGTCCCAAACAATACAATATAACCAAATAAACTTTTATTGAAGTTAAAATTCAACGAACCTTAAAATCCTGATGCGAATACAAAACGAGCGTTTTGTGAATAGTTTCAATTTTTGATTTTTTTTACAGGAAAAATACGATAATTTTTTTTTTTTAAATATAAGAAAAACGAATTTTCTTCTAAAAAAATATACTTAAATAGTAGGGTAATTTGAGAATAAAATCCTATAAAGGTATATTCTTTTTTATATATATTAAATATTATAGGCAAAAAAAAAAATGTTAATGCATAAAATCAGATATTTTGAATTTTTTATTTAATTTTTATTGCATTTACCCATGGGACATAATAAAAATGGAAAATATTGTTAAGGATACAATCACACCTGACGGTAATACAACAACAACAAAAAAACAGAATTTTCTATTAAATATTTATAATAATTTAAGGAAAGAAAAAAAAAAGAAAAACACTAAATAGTCCTTTTTTTCAGTAAAGATTTTGTCAAGCGTTAAATTAGATTTTAATTTAAAAGAAAATATAATAAATTTTTTTTTGTTTCAAAAAGAAAATATGTATGTATACATTTTGTTAAATTTAGTTTCTTGGTTTTGGCTGGTAGGAGAGAAAATTTATTGTCGAATAAGTCAATACATATATTTCTGGGGAGTAATTTTCAAATTTTTTAATATAATTTGATTATAACGATAATTTTAGTTTATTATTGTTAAATGTTATAAGGTTCATTAAATTTTTTAAAATAAGATTATTTAAAAGTACATTTTGACAAGTTATTAATAAAAAAATTTGATGTAAGCATCACAACACTGAGTATTTTTTAAAAATTATATTACAAGTTTTCTGTACAAAATTGAAAAAACTTAGAAATTTAGCAAACATTTTAAAAATTACAACGTTTAAGTGCTTATCAAAAGATGTCTCAAATAAAAGTTGTTATTTACAATGTGTATATATACTAACTTTTATAAAAAAAAATCAAAATATTTATGTTTTGGAATATACATAAAAGTTACATAATTAAATTACTAGTTCCGATATATACGGTAGTTGTTTTCCAAATCTCACATTCTTAATAAACTGTTTTGCCAAATTTGCTCTGCATGTGTATTTTCAATGAATCGAAAATTAATTTTCACCCCTTTACTTATCACATCACAACATCATGATAAAAATTATTAATTTATGTTTCTAATGAAAAAGGCGGTAAAAAACATGTAATTTATTTGTAAATACTTCTACTAATAATGTTTTTAATTTTTTGACAACTCAATCTAATTTCAAATTCTTGAAGCTGTCCAAAAAAAAGTCGAAATTGCATATTTACTATGTTAGTTTTGGTGGACATTTAAAGTATATTTTGATAAATTTTTGATAAGATTTTATGGAAAACTAGTCTTACAGTGAAATTTCAAATAAAAGGATATATATATCAATATTTTTGCCTGCACAAAATGTGTATTCGCCTAGTACACCATGTTCCTATCAAAAAATTTCAATGAATCGGAAAATAATTTTCACGCCTTTACTTATCCTTTTCCATAATAATTATCCTGTCCTTCCTCTAACTATTGTTTTTGGGAATAGAAAACTATCTTGTTTTTCATGTAATTATAATTTTTACATTTTTAAATTCAGAAGATTCTGAATTTTTTTCTTTACTAATTACTATAGCATATTTATAAAAATAATTATAATTACAATAATTTGCAATGAATTAGCGTTAAATATTTGTAGCAATTACTATAAAGTTTTTAAGAAATACTTGTTGTTTTTCACTATTTAAATAATTTATTTAATACTAGGAAAATTTAATAGAAAATTAGATATTATTAAAGTCTGTGTTTTGCAAAATTCAGAACTAAATCAATAAATATTAAATTATCAATTTGAATTAACACATTCTGTTCTAAATGAAAGTATTTCTTAAATTTAGAAATTAATAAAATACCATAAAAAAAATGAGTAATCCTTAAATTAATTAAAAAGGAATTAATTAATAAGCATTACTCATTTTAAAAATAAAATAATCAATAAGATTTTATAAAAATTTATTTTATTTATAGTTGTCAGATTAAATTCTTTAAAATTTATAATTTCGCAATAAAGGAAATTATCAACTTTAAATTTTTATTGGGAAAATATATATATTTAATATTAATAATTTTTATAATATTTTTTCTTATTTAAACTAGAAAATTTTACCAAAAACTCAATATATAATAATACATATCTTAAAAATATTATTTCAATTTTTATTTTATTTTATTTTTTTTAGTTATTTTGGCAATTTTCCAAATTCTTAACGAGTTTCGTTCATTATTATTTTATTATATCATTCATTTTCTGCTTATCTTTGCTATTTAATTGTTCCATTTTTATATAATATTTTTCTGCACCATTTTTATTAAAAAAATAAAAAAAGAAGCTAAATATGAAAATTAAAGTTCTATAATATAAAAATTATATTTTTCACAGTTTTTAGTAGCCTAGTTTCATGCAAAAAAGTATAAAACACATATATATACATTAAAATTTAAAACTTTGAAAAAGTTTAATTAAATAGGGTCATCATAAAGGTGAAAATAGCAATTTTAAATATAATATATATACATTTTTGAAAATTGGTATTTGACTTAGAGAATATAGAGCTGGCAAATGAAATAAATCAGTTTAAAATATAATTAAATATTATACTTAAAGATTAAATATAATTAGATTAAACTGATAATTAAGTTAACTTTCTCTATGTTCTAATTTAATTTTATAAATTTAATTGATAGTCGATGGTAGTGATGTTGACTATGTTGATAGTATATAGCTTTAAGTATCAATTGATCTATCTATAATTTAATTAATATTTAATTTACAGTGATTTAAATATAATTAAAAAAATTGATTAAATAATTTTAATTTGTAATTCTATTGTAAATCATATCCTAAAATGTGAGTCTTAATAACAACATATAATTTTTATTGACACAGATATTGTAAACTTATAATTAAAAATCAACTGAATTTCTTCGCCAGATTTGAACATAGTGTTACTTGTGCCTGAGAAAACTTTAGAAGTTTTCTCAGGCACAAGTAACACTTCTTAGTTTAATTACTAAATAATTCTTAGTTTTAATCTACTAAATAATTAAAAATTTAAGTTTTATGAGATAATATAGTCTTTTATTGGCGCTGCGATATATTCTTAAGCCAAGCTTTAATTTATGTTATATTATATCATGCGATTAAATTATTCTATATACACATAGAATTTTTAAGTGCACAATCTTATAAAGTATATACAGAATAATGACTGTGTGTCACGACATTTAATAAATCAACTTTCTAGGGGATTAATAGTATTACTCTAAAAAAAAAAATGAAAAGAACATAAAACTCAATACAACACAAGTATACCACATACTAGTTCAGAAAGTTGCATCTATTATACAAGTTAAAAGCGAACAGATCACACCACCGACTGATGTAAAACTAAATAAATTATAATTAAAGTAAATAAATGTTATTTTAAAGACAAGTACTTTAAAACATTTACAAATTAAATTTGAAATTATTATTTATATTACAAGTTGGTAATACAAAATTATAGGTGGTAACTAAGCCATTTAAATAAGAATGATTTAAAATAGCCTAATTATGATAATTTGATGACAATATCTAATAATAATATAATACTTTAAATTTAACTAAAATTATAATCGTTAAATAAAACAACGATATCCTTAAAATTTCAATATTAAAAATACCCAAAATTACAATTTCTTAAATTTCACTTTCAAGTTAATTGAATTTTGATTGTTATTTCGAACTTTCAATTTTTCACAAAAAAAAACATTTTCCTAAATAAAGTGTTATTTTACAGTTATGAAATTGATATTAAAACTTGTTGTTTAAATAAATTTTTCCTTTCTTTTGATTAAGTAATTCCTCTTTTTTTTATTTGTTTTTTTTTTTTGGTTAAAAGTCCTTAAACAATAAAATTCAAATTAGGTGAAAACTCTTATAAATTCATTTATTCAAAAGTTAGTAGAATAAGTTTCGGGAAATTATATTCATATGAATTTTAATCTTGTTGTTTGTGTCGTGTATGTATATATCCTTGTGAACAAGGATTGCAAAAAATCTTTGATGAAAAAAAACAAACAGGAATACTCATGAATAGAAATTGTAAAAATACAAAAATGTATTAAAATATTTTTTTTTTTATTTTTTTTTATTTTGTACAAAAAAAAAAGGATGGGTGACATATTTCCATTTTTCACATAACTTTTATGTATTTGAATAATTTTTATTTTCTAAATTTTTTTTTCTGTTGGTTTTATTTTTAACTTAGTAGAAAATATACGAACTAGTGTTTCCTGGGTGGATATCCTGTTTTTTTTTCTATACGTTTTATAGTAACAAACAAAACAAAACAAAAAATTATATTATTTTTATTAAAATGAAATGAAAAATTGACTTATATATCAGATCAGTTCGTTTTGGAAGGAAGAAATTTTATATATCATTTATTTGTAACGAAAAACAATATAATAAGATATATATTTTTATTTTTATGTTTTAAATAAATTTGTATGACAAGAAATTATTATAAAAGAAATTATTAACTGAAAATGTTATGACAGTAAAGTGAACATACAATATATTTTAAAATTGAACGTTTTATATTAATTTTATTTCCAATTACAGAAAAGGAATTAAATTTGGAACTAATATAAATTTGTGTCCCAATGAAAGAAATACTTTTAGAATTTAATGAACAATATATTCGATTTATTGTCCTTTCAAATTGTATCAGAAAATAATTATTTTGAATTGAACAGTTTAAAAGTTGTATTTTACAGATTTAAGCTGTGTGTCTTACTTAAATCTGTAGATCAATCAAAATTTTTGTGATCCGAAATTAGATTAATTTGTCTTTAGGAAATAAGGAACAGTTTCAGATGTTATAGATCAAAAATTCCAACAGTTTTTTTTATGTGTTCGAAAAAACATAGAATTGTTTTAGTAGGCGACTCTTTATTTCCTTGATGATCAATGACATAAAATTTTATTTAATTACAAAAAATTTACAAAAAAAAAAATCATTATTTTAACCAAACGAATAACATATAGCACTAACAAAAATTTTAAATACAGAAAAAAGGATTAATAGAAAATGATCTGAAAATTTATAAATTCTTCCTGAAGTTAGCCACAAATAAAATTAATTTGAAAAATCTGAAAAAAAATTACGAATTAAAAATTTTAATCAGGCTAATCTGAAACGGCATTCAGATTGATTTGGGTGAAAATAAGAAATACTTTCAGATTAATTAGATTGACCTTTTCCGAAATAAGTAACAAAGCTTTATTTTATTGTTTACTAATAATATTTTGCATATATGTACTTTCTATTATTTTGCATTTAAAATTGGAATGGTATAGGTCATACACTACACTGACATGCCACACTAAATATTAATATTTGTTAAACCTAAAGATTTATGATTCTATTCTACATAAAATTTAATTGCGTAATATTTATTTTACCATTAATTATAAATAAAAAATTTTAATTTGGTTACTAACGAATAGACAGGACAAACAGCATTACATACATAACAGCTTATAAAACATAAGATTATAAAGTTATGGAACGAAATATTGTAAAAAAAACTAAATTTCTCTAATTGGATCCATTTTTTCAATGATTGTGGGTAACATGTTTTTCGTCAATTTCTGTACAATTTCCCCATATATATTAATATACCTAAATATAGATAAATTTAATATCTCTTTTAAATTTATCTATAACTATTTCTTCTATGACCTATTCCATCCGAAATATAATAGCTTAAAAATACTATTAAATTATAATATTATTTTAATTAAATTTGAATAACATCAGTTACAATTTATTATATAAAGTCTTTTAAAATATATAGATCCGTTTCTTTTTCAAGTAAATAATATTTCCGCAATTTATACGAAATTTCCTGTTTATGCAAATGTTGTTTATAATAAAGTTGGCACTTTTTGAAAATCTTATTTTTTTTTCCAAAAAATGAAAATTATTATAAACGTGCAACTCTTACACAAGAAAAAAAAAATATAAATGAAAAAGTCAACGTTTCCATCCCCAAAATCTTTCATATGTTTTAGATATAACTATGTAACATACATAAATATATTTTTTTTTTTTCATATGTTCCTGACAACCAAAATAAATTATGATGCATTTTTGCTCGTTATTTACATAATTTTTTTTTTTATTTATTTATTTTTATTTATTTGATTTTCATATTTTTTTATTTTGAAAAAATCTTGTGAAAATATTTTGCATATTCTTCTTCATAATGATATTATATATTTCGTTAAAATTTATTAAAAAAATCTGATATTTTAAGTATCTAAAAAATATAATTCTTTAGAACGCTATATAACATATATATATATATATTTAACAAGTATAACACATTTTTAACTATTATATAAGAATAATTTATTTTTTTACTTTTGAATTATGATAGTGCAACAGAGTAAAAAATTATATTTAATGGTTCAAACATCCTGAAATATTATACATATAGAAAAAATAGTCATTATTAATAAAAAAAAAAATGAAATAAAAATTTATGCAAAATGATCTTTGAAATTATAATTATGTAAGTAAGTATATAATATTTAACTTTCAAAAAAATTTTTATTTTAAAATGAAATTTAAGGATAGAAAGTTTATACCTTATTTATTATATTATATATTAGTTTAATTTAGTTGAAGTTATTTGTCAAAAAAGTTATTTTTGTGACTACAAGCAAAAGTTAATAAATCCTGTACTTTTATGGTAAAAAAAGTGTACTAAAAATTATAATATTTATTTTAATTTACTGAATAAACTTATCATTTAATGTCTGGATTCTTGTTATTTTTCTGAAAATCCAATCTTAATTGGGTAACAACAATTTTGTTGTCAAATATCCTTTTCAATTGACATTAAATTTGTTCTAGAATATACATATAACTATATTATTTTCCTAAAATGAAATAAGTATAAGAAAACTTCATTTCCTGGATTTAGTATCTTAAATTGTGATTTTATAAATAAAAATTCAATAAATAAATTAGACGAATATTACAGCAAATTGTAGTTTTTTTTTTAAATTGATCAAATTTTTAAAATAATAAATTATAGATTATATTAAATTTTAATCACTTAAATGTTTAGTTTGCCAAAACTAATTAACCTATAGTCTAAATTTATAATCAATCATTAAATTCACATTATTATTATATTAAGAAAATCTAAGAAATATATGGTATACTGACCAATTAAAATAAGTTTGATAGAAAATTATATATAAATTTTTTTTATAACATATCATTGAAAATATATTTATATTGATTTTCATCATCAACATTATTTAACATTATCATTATTATTATTATCATCATCTTTGTTATCTCTTAACAAATAATTGCTCTAAAGAAAACCAATTAAAACATAATATTATCAACACATGTCTAACATTATAATATTTATCCTGTTTGTTTAGGTATCTCTATCAAAATTAGTCAATTAATTGATTCAGTCGAAAATGAAAATGATACAAATTATCTTCAGATTTTAGATTATTTTTTCATTTTCTTTTTGACATAATTTTAACTAAGGAATTTTATGTATCTATTAAAATCTATTTGATAATTTATATTAATGTTGTATAATTTATTGAAGTGTCGTGTTGAAATTGTGTAAATATTATTCATTAGCAAAGTGAAAATCCTTTTGTAAATATTAATTTAAGTTTAGGAAATAAAAAAATTATTTTTGATGATTATTTAAATATTGAGTTTTTTAAATGGAACATTAAATTTAAAAATTAATTGGGTTAAAAGGATAGAAAATTTATAAAATGTAATTTAAATATGTATAAAAGGAATTTAATTTTTATTGCACAGATCTTGTGCAGAGGGTACTTTAAAATATGATTTAATTATTTCTTAAAAATTATAAATCTCATAAATAAATACTATTTGTTAGAATATCGCAGAGTATATCTATAAAATTGAATGATTATTTATTGTCAGAAAAAATCAGAATATTCTGGTTGTATTTTACTGTTCTTAATTCTGAAGAATAATTTAATAATAATGGTCAGGCCAGGCAATATCCACCTAAATCTCGAAAAATATAACCATTTCTTCTTCAAAGGTCATTAAAGTAAAATAAAGTTTTTTTTTTTAAATTTCCCAAGCAATAACTTTCCTGTAGATATTTTTTGCTGTAATATAATATAAAAGTTTCACTTTGTAAAATTAGCAAAACTCA
The DNA here is from genome assembly GCA_963932195.1 of Empis livida. NCBI lineage: Eukaryota > Metazoa > Arthropoda > Insecta > Diptera > Empididae > Empis > Empis livida. The sequence continues at coordinate 16,269,918 of OZ010649.1, forward strand.
AAACCCAGATTGGAAATTAATTACTAAATATTTTTTTTAATTCTGAAAATATCTCATAATATGCTGGTTTCTTGTCCAAATTACAATTCAATTTATTTTCATATTTTTTAAAGATTTATGAAATTCAAATATTATTTTACTATCTAAAATAATTAATATAAGTTAAATTTATTGGTAATCTATTGACAAACATATTTCCAAAAAAATTCATGTCAAACATTTTGGATCCAGATATTCTAATTATAAAATTTTTAATAATAATTTATAATTTTAAATGAAATATTTGTCTATAAGAATTCTATTTAGAATTATATTTATCATGATTTCTCATAATTATAAAAATATCCTTTACCGTCGTCATCACCGAAATAAATTTTAATTGTCTTGTAATATTTATATTAGATAAAGATAATGTCAACATTTTAATTAATCAAAATAAATTTCTATTTCAATAAAGAAAAACTTTATCATCGTTAATAATTATTATTACCATTTCATTTCTATAAATCCTTATACTTTTTAAATATATATAAAATGTATATAATTTATTTTAATGAAATAAAAAATATAATTGCGACCACAAGCAGCTATTAATACGTCAAAACTCATAATTAATGATTTAACATTGAAGATTTTAATTCTTATTTTCTTGTTGTCCTGGTTTAAATATTATAAAAAAAGTAAGTTTTTCGTGTATTTTTTTTTTTAAATAGAGTCCTTTTGCCAACTATATTTTGAACAAATCAAATGATTTATTGCTTGACTTAGCAGAAAGAGGACAAAATTATTATATAATTTAAAATAATTGGACATAGTGTAAAAGAAGATTTTGACTGTCATATTAAAATAGAATAGATTATGATATTAAAAGGATATTTTTATGATGAGCAAGGAAATTACATTTAAAAAAACGGATATTAAGGATTTTAATAGATAGTTCGTTTTTTTTTTGAATTTATTGCGGGTATTTCGTAAATTAAGTTGTAAGATTGTATATGAAAATTGGTAAAATTTTGCTAAAACTTATTCAAAGTGATATTTAAAAATTATTCCAAGTATCAATTAACTTCGTTTTTCATTAAGTATAAGACTACTGTTGAATGGTATTAGATTACTATCTGTATGAAAATCCTGTAGTAAGTGTATGTAAATTTGCTTGTAGCGATATAGCAATAAACTTTGAAATTTCTAGACCCTGCAATGACGAAAAATTTATGTGTTTAATGCCCTTTTTGGTATACTAAACTTGGTATTTATACAAATTTTAATCTAAATTTCCATGAAACGCATAATTTGAATAATGCAAAGCATTGAATTTACTGATATTTTTAATTGGAGGATGGAACGAATTTTATAATTTTTCATTATGAATTTATATCTTTATACATTAAATTTTTCTATTTTCAGGGGAAAAAATAAAGAAATTAATTTTTTAATATTTTTCTTTAAGTCTATCCATTTCATTCTTACCTGACTAAATATTTAGTTCAAAAATTTTAAAAATTTTCACTTTTGTATAAGTTTACCAAACCAAAAGACTTTAATTAAATTATATAAATATTATGTTTTTGTTGTTTTTTCGAATTAGACGTAGAAAATTATACTAATTAAAAATATGAAATTCTTGTAATAATATAAATAAATATAAATCGTCGTTTATGGTATGTTGAATTATCAAGTATTACCACTTTTAGTTTAAATAAAATCTTTTTGAAATTTGTTTTTTTTTTCTATAAAATATATATTTTCAAATTAAGAAAGTGTAAAATTTGTAATTAAAAATAAAGTTTTATTTTATTTATGTATCGTAATATAAACAATAATAAAATATTCTGAGAAAATTAACAACCAGAAAAAATCATAAAACAGAAAGAAATTTTAAGTATAAAAATTCTATTATTAATTAATTTGGTTATATGGATTAGTGAAAATATATCTTTTAATAGACAATAATTTTTATAATTAGGAAAATATTATTTTTAAGTTTATAAAATTTTATTTTTAATAATTTTTTACATAAGTATTTTTTGTAACATCAATTAGAAACATAATTTAATTATCTACTAAATATACTATTTAATTTTTACGTTTTTACAAACATATATTGGCGTCAGTCTGTCTGCCTATAATAATTAAATTCAAACACAGTAAATGTAAAATATATATAAAAACAGTTACCAGGCAAAGATTATAAGATTGACAATGTATCGCTGCTGCAAATTTCTTATAAAACATAAACCATATTTCTAGAAAGAAATAGATAGACAGACATGAACATAAAATATGAAAATCTTCAAAAAACTTTATTAAAATCTTCAAAAAAAATTTTAATATGAATTCAATAAGTAAATAACAAATCATATAAAATTTAAGAGTATTAATTCAAAAGATATGTTACATATTTTCATTTTTGGATCGAATGTTTAATGAAATAATAATCAGCATATAGTCTGCTTCCCGTAAATATATATGCATAATAATAAAAGTAGGTATTATCAAGTATTTTTATATATTTATGTACATCTGAATATTTAATAATCAGCGATAATCCAAGAAAGTTCCATAAATATATAACTAAGGTATAAATAATATTTTCTGAAGAATAATAAATAAATTTTACTTAAATTTTCAACAAATTATAAAATTAATTTTTAATTGAAAACTAACGAAAATAAAACTTTAAATCTACTTCAATTTTTATCAATAATCAATTGCGAACAAAATATTGCGAACAATCAACAATAGTTTAATGTATTGGAAAAAACCCCTAATCTTATTGCTTAAATTTATTTTAATAAAAGATATTTAATATTTAATTTTCAAAGATAAGATTTATTTTATGTTTAAAGTGAAATGCTATCTTCATTAAATATTTTTCTTAAAATAATAGAAAAAAATATCCTTATAACTTCATAGATTATTACACGTTTTTAAAATTCTATAAACTTATTTTCATAAAATTATCATAATTTCTTTTCATTATTAATTCAATAATACAAAAATAAACATATACTTTTTTAATGTCTTTTTAAATTAAACTAGGAAATAAAATTAAATTAAAATCCCTATCAAAAGTTACACATTAGAATTATTTAAAATTTCGTATCCTTCCAAAAAAAGGCTTGCAATATGTTTGTACACATCTCCATATATAAAAAAAATTACTGAAGAGATATAAAATTAACTCTACACAAATTTTTTTATAAAATAATAAATAATAAAAGTACGTGACATACTAAAATATCAAAATAATGTTATGATGATTTTTGTTATCCTATATAATATCCTTCACAAAAATAACCTATACGAAAAGCAGAAACAGTAAAAAATATACGCCTATACCAATCATTTCTATAAACACTACATGTTTTTTTTAATAGCGAAAAATTATTCTATACGTGATAATTTTGACATATAACATTTAAAACTGTTTTTTTTAAGTGTCATATTAATAGTAAATAAAAGAATTTTTATATTTTTTGACTTAAAAACAAAATCATTTTCAACATCACAATATTAATTGAAGTGAACAAAATTTGACTGTATATTATTGGGTATCCTTAAATGCTTGTAATTCTTTTAAATGAAGTGTTATTATATTATTATGGCAAAGGATCACACATTTGTCATCAAAGAAAAACAACAACAAAATCTATATTAATAAATATAGATTTCTTCTTATTTTTTATATTATAAATTTTTGTGTTTTGAATATATTTATTTATTGAATTATTTAAAAGGGCACCATAAAAAATCTAATATTTCGATTAAATGTAGTTACATGCAGAAGTAGTTAAACAAAATAAGTACATAATATGCACACAATATGCATACAAACGTCGGCTTTTCTATTCGTTCGTTCTGTAAATTGCTTCTATATTCGTTTAGCAAACTTTGTGAATAATAATTTGGGTTTAAAATAAAAATTTTATAGATTAGTCTGCATATCCTTTTTTCCATCTCCATACTTGTTTCTAATTTTCGCAACTCCGATATAATAAGAACAAATGTAGTAAACTAAAAACTACATATTAATTTTAAAGAATTAAGCCGGTATGCAATAAAAATCACGCTTAATATATTTCATAAAAAATACAATATATTAAGGACGCAATAAAATTGTCCTTACTATAATGTTTCGTCAAAATTTTTCTCAACAACATTTTTATTTTAAAAACATTTAAAAATACATATTACAAATACATACATATTTTTATTTTAATTTTAAATTTCAAAAATTTATTTTCCAAAAAAATCTTTACAATATTCTTATCTTAAATTACAATTTAAATATTATTTAAAGTAGTATTAAATAGCATTATTTATTTTTGAGATGAATATTCCTATGTTTGTTCATGTGATCTTTTCTGGCAAATCCTTTGCCACAATAATCACATCGGTGAGGACAATCTTTGGTATGAATTAAGAAATGCCTACGGAGATCTGTCTTGTAATGATATTGCTTAGTACATTCCGTGCATTTGTACTGTTTTTCTTTTGCGTTGTGCTGGCGTTCATGAACGGACAGTTTTTGCAGATCAACAAATCTCTTTCCACATATTTTACAAATGCATGGGAGAACTCCATGCTTCATTTTATTATGTTGTCGAAAATAACAATTTTTCGAAAAGTATTTCTTGCATTCATTACAAAATGGGACTATTGAAATTTTTAAAGAAACCTCATTTTTTGAATTAGTTTGTTGTTCCACTTTATAAGTATTCGGCTGTTGATGAAAATTTGCAGTGGGTAACGGTATAGATTGTTCTTCATATTGCTGTATGTTATTAAACGCCTCTTCAAATTTTGTTGGCAGGACTTGATATGGTAGTTGCTCACTAGATACGTTACATTGCTGATTTGATCTCTTAAAATTGTTGTTTTGCGATTGATGTTTCAACTGATCATTTGGTTCCATATATTGCTGTTGAGTATATTGAATATGCTGATCTTGTGATGCAATATAATTATAAGTCCATTCTGAACTATTTGGTGAGCAATTTAATTCATCAGCGGATAACTTTAGGACCGGCAGTGTGCCATCTGTTATCATTAGTTTTTCCGTATACTGCTCAAAATCCATATTCAATATGCAACTTTCTGCGTCCATTTCTTTTAAAATATTACAAGCTAGCAGTCAAAATTATCATGTGCCATATTTTTAATAAATTTAATTTAAGAATATATAAAAATAGATCTTGTTCCTTCGATAGTACTTTTAATAATGAGAAATTTTTGCGATCGTAGATCCTGAGTAAGTTTTTCTTTGCATATTCTTAACCATTACCTAATTTTTGCGCTATATTTTCTTAATTAATTATCAATTATTTATACATAATTTTTACCTCTTTAATAATTTTATTGGCTGCACTAGCGGTCTTATACAAAGTTAGATCCACAATTTTATGGGTGGTTTTAGGTACACAATTATTTTATATGTTTTTTAGATGCACAATTTAGGGGCGTAGATTATTCCATATCCTTTTTTCCACCTTCATAAAAACTAACAATTTTTCGAATATTACTTTTAATAATTATAAAATTTTGTGATCGCAGATCCTGAGTAATTTTTTCTTTGCATATCCTTAACCATTATCTAAATTTTTGCGCTATATTTTCCTAATTAATTATCAATTATTTATACATAATTATTACCTCTTTAATAATTTTCTTGGCTGCACTAGCGGTCTTTATACATAATTAGATACACAATTTTTATGGGTGGTTTTGATTTTATAGATACACCTTATTTCCACCTTCACACTTGTATCTAATTTTCGTAACAGGTTTGTAAATTTTTCCGTGTTGGTGGATATGTTCAGAAAAAAATTGGAGAAACAAAAATCTCCTAAAAAATTTTCTCAAAAATATTTCAATGCAAAATGAATATTTGAAACATAATTTTGTTTGTTTTCAACAAAATTTTTATTTTAATTACAAAAAATACTTTATTTAATTTAAAATTTCAAAAATTTATTTTCCTAAAATATGAGTATCGTTACAAAATTCTTATTTTAAATTACAATTTAAATATTATTTAAAGTAATATTAAATAGCATTATTTATTTTTGAGATGAATATTCCTATGTTTGTTCATGTGATCTTTTCTGGCAAATCCTTTGCCACAATAATCACATCGGTGAGGACAATCTTTGGTATGAATTAAGAAATGCCTACGGAGATCTGTCTTGTAATGATATTGCTTAGTACATTCCGTGCATTTGTACTGTTTTTCTTTTGCGTTGTGCTGGCGTTCATGAACGGACAGTTTTTGCAGATCAACAAATCTCTTTCCACATATTTTACAAATGCATGGAAGAACTCCATGCTTCATTTTATTATGTTGTCGAAAATAACAATTTTTCGAAAAGTATTTCTTGCATTCATTACAAAATGGGACTATTGAAATTTTTAAAGAAACCTCATTTTTTGAATTAGTTTGTTGTTCCACTTTATAAGTATACGGCTGTTGATGAAAATTTGCAGTGGGTAACGGTACAGATTGTTCTTCATTTTGCTGTATGTTGTTATACGCCTCTTCAAATTTTGTTGGCAGGACTTGATATGATAGTTGCTCACTAGATTCGTTACATTGCTGATTTGGTCTCTTAAAATTGTTGTTTTGCGATTGATGTTTCAACTGATCATTTGCTTCCATATATTGCTGTTGAGTATATTGAATATGCTGATCTTGTGGTGCAATATAATTATAAGTCCATTCTGCGCTATTTGGTGAGCTATTTAATTCATCTGCGGATAACTTTAGGACCGGCAGTGTGCCATCTGTTATCATTAGTTTTTCCGTATACTGCTCAAAATCCATATTCAATATGCAACTTTCTGCGTCCATTTCTTTTAAAATATTACAAGCTTGTGCTAAGCAGTCAAAATTATCCTGTGCCATATTTTTAATAAATTTAATTTAAGAATATATAAAAATAGATCTTGTTCCTTCGATAGTACTTTTAATAATGAGAAAATTTTGCGATCGTAGATCCTGAGTAAGTTTTTCTTTGCATATTCTTAACCATTACCTAAATTTTGCGCTATATTTTCTTAATTAATTATCAATTATTTATACATAATTTTTACCTCTTTAATAATTTTATTGGCTGCACTAGCGGTCTTATACAAAGTTAGATCCACAATTTTATGGGTGGTTTTAGGTACACAATTATTTTATATGTTTTTTAGATGCACAATTTAGGGGCATAGATTATTCCATATCTTTTTCCCACCTTCTTTAAAACTAACAATTTTTCGAATAGTACTTTTAATAATTATAAAATTTGTGATCGCAGATCCTGAGTAATTTTTTCTTTGCATATCCTTAACCATTATCTAAATTTTAGCGCTATATTTTCCTAATTAATTATCAATTATTTATACATAATTTTTACCTCTTTAATAATTTTCTTGACTGCACTAGCGGTCTTTATACATAATTAGATACACAATTTTTATGGGTGGTTTTGATTTTATAGATACACCTTATTTCCACCTTCATACTTGTATCTAATTTTCGTAACAGGTTTGTAAATTTTTCCGTGTTGGTGGATATGTTCAGAAAAAAATTGGAGAAACAAAAATCTCCTAAAAAATTTTCTCAAAAATATTTCAATGCAAAATGAATATTTGAAACATAATTTTGTTTGTTTTCAACAAAATTTTTATTTTAAAGACATTTAATTACAAAAAATACTTTATTTAATTTAAAATTTCAAAAATTTATTTTCCTAAAATATGAGTATCGTTACAAAATTCTTATTTTAAATTACAATTTAAATATTATTTAAAGTAATATTAAATAGCATTATTTATTTTTGAGATGAATATTCCTATGTTTGTTCATGTGATCTTTTCTGGCAAATCCTTTGCCACAATAATCACATCGGTGAGGACAATCTTTGGTATGAATTAAGAAATGCCTACGGAGATCTGTCTTGTAATGATATTGCTTAGTACATTCCGTGCATTTGTACTGTTTTTCTTTTGCGTTGTGCTGGCGTTCATGAACGGACAGTTTTTGCAGATCAACAAATCTCTTTCCACATATTTTACAAATGCATGGAAGAACTCCATGCTTCATCTTATTATGTTGTCGAAAATAACAATTTTTCGAAAAGTATTTCTTGCATTCATTACAAAATGGGACTATTGAAATTTTTAAAGAAACCTCATTTTTTGAATTAGTTTGTTGTTCCACTTTATAAGTATACGGCTGTTGATGAAAATTTGCAGTGGGTAACGGTACAGATTGTTCTTCATTTTGCTGTATGTTGTTATATGCCTCTTCAAATTTTGTTGGCAGGACTTGATATGATAGTTGCTCACTAGATTCGTTACATTGCTGATTTGGTCCCTTAAAATTGTTGTTTTGCGATTGATGTTTCAACTGATCATTTGCTTCCATATATTGCTGTTGAGTATATTGAATATGCTGATCTTGTGGTGCAATATAATTATAAGTCCATTCTGCGCTATTTGGTGAGCTATTTAATTCATCTGCGGATAACTTTAGGACCGGCAGTGTGCCATCTGTTATCATTAGTTTTTCCGTATACTGCTCAAAATCCATATTCAATATGCAACTTTCTGCGTCCATTTCTTTTAAAATATTACAAGCTTGTGCTAAGCAGTCAAAATTATCCTGTGCCATATTTTTAATAAATTTAATTTAAGAATATATAAAAATAGATCTTGTTCCTTCGATAATACTTTTAATAATGAGAAAATTTTGCGATCGTAGATCCTGAGTAAGTTTTTCTTTGCATATTCTTAACCATTACCTAATTTTTGCGCTATATTTTCTTAATTAATTATCAATTATTTATACATAATTTTTACCTCTTTAATAATTTTATTGGCTGCACTAGCGGTCTTATACAAAGTTAGATCCACAATTTTATGGGTGGTTTTAGGTACACAATTATTTTATATGTTTTTTAGATGCACAATTTAGGGGCGTAGATTATTCCATATCCTTTTTTCCACCTTCATAAAAACTAACAATTTTTCGAATAGTACTTTTAATAATTATAAAATTTTGTGATCGCAGATCCTGAGTAATTTTTTCTTTGCATATCCTTAACCATTATCTAAATTTTAGCGCTATATTTTCCTAATTAATTATCAATTATTTATACATAATTTTTACCTCTTTAATAATTTTCTTGACTGCACTAGCGGTCTTTATACATAATTAGATACACAATTTTTATGGGTGGTTTTGATTTTATAGATACACCTTATTTCCACCTTCATACTTGTATCTAATTTTCGTAACAGGTTTGTAAATTTTTCCGTGTTGGTGGATATGTTCAGAAAAAAATTGGAGAAACAAAAATCTCCTAAAAAATTTTCTCAAAAATATTTCAATGCAAAATGAATATTTGAAACATAATTTTGTTTGTTTTCAACAAAATTTTTATTTTAAAGACATTTAATTACAAAAAATACTTTATTTAATTTAAAATTTCAAAAATTTATTTTCCTAAAATATGAGTATCGTTACAAAATTCTTATTTTAAATTACAATTTAAATATTATTTAAAGTAATATTAAATAGCATTATTTATTTTTGAGATGAATATTCCTATGTTTGTTCATGTGATCTTTTCTGGCAAATCCTTTGCCACAATAATCACATCGGTGAGGACAATCTTTGGTATGAATTAAGAAATGCCTACGGAGATCTGTCTTGTAATGATATTGCTTAGTACATTCCGTGCATTTGTACTGTTTTTCTTTTGCGTTGTGCTGGCGTTCATGAACGGACAGTTTTTGCAGATCAACAAATCTCTTTCCACATATTTTACAAATGCATGGAAGAACTCCATGCTTCATTTTATTATGTTGTCGAAAATAACAATTTTTCGAAAAGTATTTCTTGCATTCATTACAAAATGGGACTATTGAAATTTTTAAAGAAACCTCATTTTTTGAATTAGTTTGTTGTTCCACTTTATAAGTATACGGCTGTTGATGAAAATTTGCAGTGGGTAACGGTACAGATTGTTCTTCATTTTGCTGTATGTTGTTATACGCCTCTTCAAATTTTGTTGGCAGGACTTGATATGATAGTTGCTCACTAGATTCGTTACATTGCTGATTTGGTCTCTTAAAATTGTTGTTTTGCGATTGATGTTTCAACTGATCATTTGCTTCCATATATTGCTGTTGAGTATATTGAATATGCTGATCTTGTGGTGCAATATAATTATAAGTCCATTCTGCGCTATTTGGTGAGCTATTTAATTCATCTGCGGATAACTTTAGGACCGGCAGTGTGCCATCTGTTATCATTAGTTTTTCCGTATACTGCTCAAAATCCATATTCAATATGCAACTTTCTGCGTCCATTTCTTTTAAAATATTACAAGCTTGTGCTAAGCAGTCAAAATTATCCTGTGCCATATTTTTAATAAATTTAATTTAAGAATATATAAAAATAGATCTTGTTCCTTCGATAGTACTTTTAATAATGAGAAAATTTTGCGATCGTAGATCCTGAGTAAGTTTTTCTTTGCATATTCTTAACCATTACCTAAATTTTGCGCTATATTTTCTTAATTAATTATCAATTATTTATACATAATTTTTACCTCTTTAATAATTTTATTGGCTGCACTAGCGGTCTTATACAAAGTTAGATCCACAATTTTATGGGTGGTTTTAGGTACACAATTATTTTATATGTTTTTTAGATGCACAATTTAGGGGCATAGATTATTCCATATCTTTTTCCCACCTTCTTTAAAACTAACAATTTTTCGAATAGTACTTTTAATAATTATAAAATTTGTGATCGCAGATCCTGAGTAATTTTTTCTTTGCATATCCTTAACCATTATCTAAATTTTAGCGCTATATTTTCCTAATTAATTATCAATTATTTATACATAATTTTTACCTCTTTAATAATTTTCTTGACTGCACTAGCGGTCTTTATACATAATTAGATACACAATTTTTATGGGTGGTTTTGATTTTATAGATACACCTTATTTCCACCTTCATACTTGTATCTAATTTTCGTAACAGGTTTGTAAATTTTTCCGTGTTGGTGGATATGTTCAGAAAAAAATTGGAGAAACAAAAATCTCCTAAAAAATTTTCTCAAAAATATTTCAATGCAAAATGAATATTTGAAACATAATTTTGTTTGTTTTCAACAAAATTTTTATTTTAAAGACATTTAATTACAAAAAATACTTTATTTAATTTAAAATTTCAAAAATTTATTTTCCTAAAATATGAGTATCGTTACAAAATTCTTATTTTAAATTACAATTTAAATATTATTTAAAGTAATATTAAATAGCATTATTTATTTTTGAGATGAATATTCCTATGTTTGTTCATGTGATCTTTTCTGGCAAATCCTTTGCCACAATAATCACATCGGTGAGGACAATCTTTGGTATGAATTAAGAAATGCCTACGGAGATCTGTCTTGTAATGATATTGCTTAGTACATTCCGTGCATTTGTACTGTTTTTCTTTTGCGTTGTGCTGGCGTTCATGAACGGACAGTTTTTGCAGATCAACAAATCTCTTTCCACATATTTTACAAATGCATGGAAGAACTCCATGCTTCATCTTATTATGTTGTCGAAAATAACAATTTTTCGAAAAGTATTTCTTGCATTCATTACAAAATGGGACTATTGAAATTTTTAAAGAAACCTCATTTTTTGAATTAGTTTGTTGTTCCACTTTATAAGTATACGGCTGTTGATGAAAATTTGCAGTGGGTAACGGTACAGATTGTTCTTCATTTTGCTGTATGTTGTTATATGCCTCTTCAAATTTTGTTGGCAGGACTTGATATGATAGTTGCTCACTAGATTCGTTACATTGCTGATTTGGTCCCTTAAAATTGTTGTTTTGCGATTGATGTTTCAACTGATCATTTGCTTCCATATATTGCTGTTGAGTATATTGAATATGCTGATCTTGTGGTGCAATATAATTATAAGTCCATTCTGCGCTATTTGGTGAGCTATTTAATTCATCTGCGGATAACTTTAGGACCGGCAGTGTGCCATCTGTTATCATTAGTTTTTCCGTATACTGCTCAAAATCCATATTCAATATGCAACTTTCTGCGTCCATTTCTTTTAAAATATTACAAGCTTGTGCTAAGCAGTCAAAATTATCCTGTGCCATATTTTTAATAAATTTAATTTAAGAATATATAAAAATAGATCTTGTTCCTTCGATAATACTTTTAATAATGAGAAAATTTTGCGATCGTAGATCCTGAGTAAGTTTTTCTTTGCATATTCTTAACCATTACCTAATTTTTGCGCTATATTTTCTTAATTAATTATCAATTATTTATACATAATTTTTACCTCTTTAATAATTTTATTGGCTGCACTAGCGGTCTTATACAAAGTTAGATCCACAATTTTATGGGTGGTTTTAGGTACACAATTATTTTATATGTTTTTTAGATGCACAATTTAGGGGCGTAGATTATTCCATATCCTTTTTTCCACCTTCATAAAAACTAACAATTTTTCGAATAGTACTTTTAATAATTATAAAATTTTGTGATCGCAGATCCTGAGTAATTTTTTCTTTGCATATCCTTAACCATTATCTAAATTTTAGCGCTATATTTTCCTAATTAATTATCAATTATTTATACATAATTTTTACCTCTTTAATAATTTTCTTGACTGCACTAGCGGTCTTTATACATAATTAGATACACAATTTTTATGGGTGGTTTTGATTTTATAGATACACCTTATTTCCACCTTCATACTTGTATCTAATTTTCGTAACAGGTTTGTAAATTTTTCCGTGTTGGTGGATATGTTCAGAAAAAAATTGGAGAAACAAAAATCTCCTAAAAAATTTTCTCAAAAATATTTCAATGCAAAATGAATATTTGAAACATAATTTTGTTTGTTTTCAACAAAATTTTTATTTTAAAGACATTTAATTACAAAAAATACTTTATTTAATTTAAAATTTCAAAAATTTATTTTCCTAAAATATGAGTATCGTTACAAAATTCTTATTTTAAATTACAATTTAAATATTATTTAAAGTAATATTAAATAGCATTATTTATTTTTGAGATGAATATTCCTATGTTTGTTCATGTGATCTTTTCTGGCAAATCCTTTGCCACAATAATCACATCGGTGAGGACAATCTTTGGTATGAATTAAGAAATGCCTACGGAGATCTGTCTTGTAATGATATTGCTTAGTACATTCCGTGCATTTGTACTGTTTTTCTTTTGCGTTGTGCTGGCGTTCATGGACGGACAGTTTTTGCAGATCAACAAATCTCTTTCCACATATTTTACAAATGCATGGAAGAACTCCATGCTTCATTTTATTATGTTGTCGAAAATAACAATTTTTCGAAAAGTATTTCTTGCATTCATTACAAAATGGGACTATTGAAATTTTTAAAGAAACCTCATTTTTTGAATTAGTTTGTTGTTCCACTTTATAAGTATACGGCTGTTGATGAAAATTTGCAGTGGGTAACGGTACAGATTGTTCTTCATTTTGCTGTATGTTGTTATACGCCTCTTCAAATTTTGTTGGCAGGACTTGATATGATAGTTGCTCACTAGATTCGTTACATTGCTGATTTGGTCTCTTAAAATTGTTGTTTTGCGATTGATGTTTCAACTGATCATTTGCTTCCATATATTGCTGTTGAGTATATTGAATATGCTGATCTTGTGGTGCAATATAATTATAAGTCCATTCTGCGCTATTTGGTGAGCTATTTAATTCATCTGCGGATAACTTTAGGACCGGCAGTGTGCCATCTGTTATCATTAGTTTTTCCGTATACTGCTCAAAATCCATATTCAATATGCAACTTTCTGCGTCCATTTCTTTTAAAATATTACAAGCTTGTGCTAAGCAGTCAAAATTATCCTGTGCCATATTTTTAATAAATTTAATTTAAGAATATATAAAAATAGATCTTGTTCCTTCGATAGTACTTTTAATAATGAGAAAATTTTGCGATCGTAGATCCTGAGTAAGTTTTTCTTTGCATATTCTTAACCATTACCTAAATTTTGCGCTATATTTTCTTAATTAATTATCAATTATTTATACATAATTTTTACCTCTTTAATAATTTTATTGGCTGCACTAGCGGTCTTATACAAAGTTAGATCCACAATTTTATGGGTGGTTTTAGGTACACAATTATTTTATATGTTTTTTAGATGCACAATTTAGGGGCGTAGATTATTCCATATCCTTTTTTCCACCTTCATAAAAACTAACAATTTTTCGAATAGTACTTTTAATAAATATAAAATTTTGCGATCGTAGATCCTGAGTAAGTTTTTCTTTGCATATCCTTAACCATTACCTAAATTTTGCGCTATATTTTCCTAATTAATTATCAATTATTTATACATAATTTTTACCTCTTTAATAATTTTCTTGACTGCACTAGCGGTCTTTATACATAATTAGATACACAATTTTTATGGGTGGTTTTGATTTTATAGATACACCTTATTTCCACCTTCATACTTGTATCTAATTTTCGTAACAGGTTTGTAAATTTTTCCGTGTTGGTGGATATGTTCAGAAAAAAATTGGAGAAACAAAAATCTCCTAAAAAATTTTCTCAAAAATATTTCAATGCAAAATGAATATTTGAAACATAATTTTGTTTGTTTTCAACAAAATTTTTATTTTAAATACAAATTTTTTTTTTATTTTAAATTACAAAAAATACTTTATTTAATTTAAAATTTCAAAAATTTATTTTCCTAAAATATGAGTATCGTTACAAAATTCTTATTTTAAATTACAATTTAAATATTATTTAAAGTAATATTAAATAGCATTATTTATTTTTGAGATGAATATTCCTATGTTTGTTCATGTGATCTTTTCTGGCAAATCCTTTGCCACAATAATCACATCGGTGAGGACAATCTTTGGTATGAATTAAGAAATGCCTACGGAGATCTGTCTTGTAATGATATTGCTTAGTACATTCCGTGCATTTGTACTGTTTTTCTTTTGCGTTGTGCTGGCGTTCATGAACGGACAGTTTTTGCAGATCAACAAATCTCTTTCCACATATTTTACAAATGCATGGAAGAACTCCATGCTTCATTTTATTATGTTGTCGAAAATAACAATTTTTCGAAAAGTATTTCTTGCATTCATTACAAAATGGGACTATTGAAATTTTTAAAGAAACCTCATTTTTTGAATTAGTTTGTTGTTCCACTTTATAAGTATACGGCTGTTGATGAAAATTTGCAGTGGGTAACGGTACAGATTGTTCTTCATTTTGCTGTATGTTGTTATACGTCTCTTCAAATTTTGTTGGCAGGACTTGATATGATAGTTGCTCACTAGATTCGTTACATTGCTGATTTGGTCTCTTAAAATTGTTGTTTTGCGATTGATGTTTCAACTGATCATTTGCTTCCATATATTGCTGTTGAGTATATTGAATATGCTGATCTTGTGGTGCAATATAATTATAAGTCCATTCTGCGCTATTTGGTGAGCTATTTAATTCATCTGCGGATAACTTTAGGACCGGCAGTGTGCCATCTGTTATCATTAGTTTTTCCGTATACTGCTCAAAATCCATATTCAATATGCAACTTTCTGCGTCCATTTCTTTTAAAATATTACAAGCTTGTGCTAAGCAGTCAAAATTATCCTGTGCCATATTTTTAATAAATTTAATTTAAGAATATATAAAAATAGATCTTGTTCCTTCGATAGTACTTTTAATAATGAGAAAATTTTGCGATCGTAGATCCTGAGTAAGTTTTTCTTTGCATATCCTTAACCATTACCTAAATTTTGCGCTATATTTTCTTAATTAATTATCAATTATTTATACATAATTTTTACCTCTTTAATAATTTTATTGGCTGCACTAGCGGTCTTATACAAAGTTAGATCCACAATTTTATGGGTGGTTTTAGGTACACAATTATTTTATATGTTTTTTTGATACACAATTATACAATTTAGGGGCATAGATTATTCCATATCTTTTTACCTTCTTTAAAACTAACAATTTTTCGAATAGTACTTTTAATAATTATAAAATTTTGTGATCACAGATCCTGAGTAATTTTTTCTTTGCATATCCTTAACCATTATTTTAATTTTTGCGCTATATTTTCCTAATTAATTATCAATTATTTGTACATAATTTTTACATCTTTAATAATTTTCTTGGCTGCACTAGCGGTCTTTATACATAATTAGATACACAATTTTTATGGGTGGTTTTGATTTTATAGATACACCTTCATACTTGTATCCGTGTTAGTGGATATGTTCAGAAAAAAATTGGAGAAAAAAAAACTCCTAAAAAGTTTTCTCAAAAATATTTCAATGCAAAATGAAGAATATTTGAAACATAATTTTGTTTGTTTTCAACAAAATTTTTATTTTAAAGACATTTAATTACAAAAAATACTTTATTTAATTTAAAATTTCAAAAATTTATTTTCCTAAAATATGAGTATCGTTACAAAATTCTTATTTTAAATTACAATTTAAATATAAAGTAATATTAAATAGCATTAAAGTAATATTAAATAGCATTATTTATTTTTGAGATGAATATTCCTATGTTTGTTCATGTGATCTTTTCTGGCAAATCCTTTGCCACAATAATCACATCGGTGAGGACAATCTTTGGTATGAATTAAGAAATGCCTACGGAGATCTGTCTTGTAATGATATTGCTTAGTACATTCCGTGCATTTGTACTGTTTTTCTTTTGCGTTGTGCTGGCGTTCATGAACGGACAGTTTTTGCAGATCAACAAATCTCTTTCCACATATTTTACAAATGCATGGAAGAACTCCATGCTTCATTTTATTATGTTGTCGAAAATAACAATTTTTCGAAAAGTATTTCTTGCATTCATTACAAAATGGGGCTATTGAAATTTTTAAAGAAACCTCATTTTTTGAATTAGTTTGTTGTTCCACTTTATAAGTATACGGCTGTTGATGAAAATTTGCAGTGGGTAACGGTACAGATTGTTCTTCATTTTGCTGTATGTTGTTATACGCCTCTTCAAATTTTGTTGGCAGGACTTGATATGATAGTTGCTCACTAGATTCGTTACATTGCTGATTTGGTCTCTTAAAATTGTTGTTTTGCGATTGATGTTTCAACTGATCATTTGCTTCCATATATTGCTGTTGAGTATATTGAATATGCTGATCTTGTGGTGCAATATAATTATAAGTCCATTCTGCGCTATTTGGTGAGCTATTTAATTCATCTGCGGATAACTTTAGGACCGGCAGTGTGCCATCTATTATCATTAGTTTTTCCGTATACTGCTCAAAATCCATATTCAATATGCAACTTTCTGCGTCCATTTCTTTTAAAATATTACAAGCTTGTGCTAAGCAGTCAAAATTATCCTGTGCCATATTTTTAATAAATTTAATTTAAGAATATATAAAAATAGATCTTGTTCCTTCGATAGTACTTTTAATAATGAGAAAATTTTGCGATCGTAGATCCTGAGTAAGTTTTTCTTTGCATATCCTTAACCATTACCTAAATTTTGCGCTATATTTTCTTAATTAATTATCAATTATTTATACATAATTTTTACCTCTTTAATAATTTTATTGGCTGCACTAGCGGTCTTATACAAAGTTAGATCCACAATTTTATGGGTGGTTTTAGGTACACAATTATTTTATATGTTTTTTTGATACACAATTATACAATTTAGGGGCATAGATTATTCCATATCTTTTTCCCACCTTCTTTAAAACTAACAATTTTTCGAATAGTACTTTTAATAATTATAAAATTTTGTGATCACAGATCCTGAGTAATTTTTTCTTTGCATATCCTTAACCATTATTTTAATTTTTGCGCTATATTTTCCTAATTAATTATCAATTATTTGTACATAATTTTTACATCTTTAATAATTTTCTTGGCTGCACTAGCGGTCTTTATACATAATTAGATACACAATTTTTATGGGTGGTTTTGATTTTACACCTTCATACTTGTATCCGTGTTAGTGGATATGTTCAGAAAAAAATTGGAGAAAAAAAAACTCCTAAAAAATTTTCTCAAAAATATTTCAATGCAAAATGAAGAATATTTGAAACATAATTTTGTTTGTTTTCAACAAAATTTTTATTTTAAAGACATTTAATTACAAAAAATACTTTATTTAATTTAAAATTTCAAAAATTTATTTTCCTAAAATATGAGTATCGTTACAAAATTCTTATTTTAAATTACAATTTAAATATTATTTAAAGTAATATTAAATAGCATTATTTATTTTTGAGATGAATATTCCTATGTTTGTTCATGTGATCTTTTCTGGCAAATCCTTTGCCACAATAATCACATCGGTGAGGACAATCTTTGGTATGAATTAAGAAATGCCTACGGAGATCTGTCTTGTAATGATATTGCTTAGTACATTCCGTGCATTTGTACTGTTTTTCTTTTGCGTTGTGCTGGCGTTCATGAACGGACAGTTTTTGCAGATCAACAAATCTCTTTCCACATATTTTACAAATGCATGGAAGAACTCCATGCTTCATTTTATTATGTTGTCGAAAATAACAATTTTTCGAAAAGTATTTCTTGCATTCATTACAAAATGGGACTATTGAAATTTTTAAAGAAACCTCATTTTTTGAATTAGTTTGTTGTTCCACTTTATAAGTATACGGCTGTTGATGAAAATTTGCAGTGGGTAACGGTACAGATTGTTCATCATTTTGCTGTATGTTGTTATACGCCTCTTCAAATTTTGTTGGCAGGACTTGATATGATAGCTGCTCACTAGATTCGTTACATTGCTGATTTGGTCTCTTAAAATTGTTGTTTTGCGATTGATGTTTCAACTGATCATTTGCTTCCATATATTGCTGTTGAGTATATTGAATATGCTGATCTTGTGGTGCAATATAATTATAAGTCCATTCTGCGCTATTTGGTGAGCTATTTAATTCATCTGCGGATAACTTTAGGACCGGCAGTGTGCCATCTGTTATCATTAGTTTTTCCGTATACTGCTCAAAATCCATATTCAATATGCAACTTTCTGCGTCCATTTCTTTTAAAATATTACAAGCTTGTGCTAAGCAGTCAAAATTATCCTGTGCCATATTTTTAATAAATTTAATTTAAGAATATATAAAAATAGATCTTGTTCCTTCGATAGTACTTTTAATAATGAGAAAATTTTGCGATCGTAGATCCTGAGTAAGTTTTTCTTTGCATATTCTTAACCATTACCTAATTTTTGCGCTATATTTTCTTAATTAATTAACAATTATTTATACATAATTTTTACCTCTTTAATAATTTTATTGGCTGCACTAGCGGTCTTATACAAAGTTAGATCCACAATTTTATGGGTGGTTTTAGGTACACAATTATTTTATATGTTTTTAGATGCACAATTTAGGGGCGTAGATTATTCCATATCCTTTTTTCCACCTTCATAAAAACTAACAATTTTTCGAATAGTACTTTTAATAATTATAAAATTTTGTGATCGCAGATCCTGAGTAATTTTTTCTTTGCATATCCTTAACCATTATCTAAATTTTAGCTCTATATTTTCCTAATTAATTATCAATTTATACATAATTTTTACCTCTTTAATAATTTTCTTGACTGCACTAGCGATCTTTATACATAATTAGATACACAATTTTTATGGGTGGTTTTGATTTTATAGATACACCTTATTTCCACCTTCATACTTGTATCTAATTTTCGTAACAGGTTTGTAAATTTTTCCGTGTTGGTGGATATGTTCAGAAAAAAATTGGAGAAACAAAAATCTCCTAAAAAATTTTCTCAAAAATATTTCAATGCAAAATGAATATTTGAAACATAATTTTGTTTGTTTTCAACAAAATTTTTATTTTAAAGACATTTAATTACAAAAAATACTTTATTTAATTTAAAATTTCAAAAATTTATTTTCCTAAAATATGAGTATCGTTACAAAATTCTTATTTTAAATTACAATTTAAATATTATTTAAAGTAATATTAAATAGCATTATTTATTTTTGAGATGAATATTCCTATGTTTGTTCATGTGATCTTTTCTGGCAAATCCTTTGCCACAATAATCACATCGGTGAGGACAATCTTTGGTATGAATTAAGAAATGCCTACGGAGATCTGTCTTGTAATGATATTGCTTAGTACATTCCGTGCATTTGTACTGTTTTTCTTTTGCGTTGTGCTGGCGTTCATGAACGGACAGTTTTTGCAGATCAACAAATCTCTTTCCACATATTTTACAAATGCATGGAAGAACTCCATGCTTCATTTTATTATGTTGTCGAAAATAACAATTTTTCGAAAAGTATTTCTTGCATTCATTACAAAATGGGACTATTGAAATTTTTAAAGAAACCTCATTTTTTGAATTAGTTTGTTGTTCCACTTTATAAGTATACGGCTGTTGATGAAAATTTGCAGTGGGTAACGGTACAGATTGTTCTTCATTTTGCTGTATGTTGTTATACGTCTCTTCAAATTTTGTTGGCAGGACTTGATATGATAGTTGCTCACTAGATTCGTTACATTGCTGATTTGGTCTCTTAAAATTGTTGTTTTGCGATTGATGTTTCAACTGATCATTTGCTTCCATATATTGCTGTTGAGTATATTGAATATGCTGATCTTGTGGTGCAATATAATTATAAGTCCATTCTGCGCTATTTGGTGAGCTATTTAATTCATCTGCGGATAACTTTAGGACCGGCAGTGTGCCATCTGTTATCATTAGTTTTTCCGTATACTGCTCAAAATCCATATTCAATATGCAACTTTCTGCGTCCATTTCTTTTAAAATATTACAAGCTTGTGCTAAGCAGTCAAAATTATCCTGTGCCATATTTTTAATAAATTTAATTTAAGAATATATAAAAATAGATCTTGTTCCTTCGATAGTACTTTTAATAATGAGAAAATTTTGCGATCGTAGATCCTGAGTAAGTTTTTCTTTGCATATCCTTAACCATTACCTAAATTTTGCGCTATATTTTCTTAATTAATTATCAATTATTTATACATAATTTTTACCTCTTTAATAATTTTATTGGCTGCACTAGCGGTCTTATACAAAGTTAGATCCACAATTTTATGGGTGGTTTTAGGTACACAATTATTTTATATGTTTTTTAGATACACAATTATACAATTTAGGGGCATAGATTATTCCATATCTTTTTCCCACCTTCTTTAAAACTAACAATTTTTCGAATAGTACTTTTAATAATTATAAAATTTTGTGATCACAGATCCTGAGTAATTTTTTCTTTGCATATCCTTAACCATTATTTTAATTTTTGCGCTATATTTTCCTAATTAATTATCAATTATTTGTACATAATTTTTACATCTTTAATAATTTTCTTGGCTGCACTAGCGGTCTTTATACATAATTAGATACACAATTTTTATGGGTGGTTTTGATTTTATAGATACACCTTCATACTTGTATCCGTGTTAGTGGATATGTTCAGAAAAAAATTGGAGAAAAAAAAACTCCTAAAAAGTTTTCTCAAAAATATTTCAATGCAAAATGAAGAATATTTGAAACATAATTTTGTTTGTTTCAACAAAATTTTTATTTTAAAGACATTTAATTACAAAAAATACTTTATTTAATTTAAAATTTCAAAAATTTATTTTCCTAAAATATGAGTATCGTTACAAAATTCTTATTTTAAATTACAATTTAAATATTATTTAAAGTAATATTAAATAGCATTATTTATTTTTGAGATGAATATTCCTATGTTTGTTCATGTGATCTTTTCTGGCAAATCCTTTGCCACAATAATCACATCGGTGAGGACAATCTTTGGTATGAATTAACAAATGCCTACGGAGATCTGTCTTGTAATGATATTGTTTAGTACATTCCGTGCATTTGTACTGTTTTTCTTTTGCGTTGTGCTGGCGTTCATGAACGGACAGTTTTTGCAGATCAACAAATCTCTTTCCACATATTTTACAAATGCATGGAAGAACTCCATGCTTCATTTTATTATGTTGTCGAAAATAACAATTTTTCGAAAAGTATTTCTTGCATTCATTACAAAATGGGACTATTGAAATTTTTAAAGAAACCTCATTTTTTGAATTAGTTTGTTGTTCCACTTTATAAGTATACGGCTGTTGATGAAAATTTGCAGTGGGTAACGGTACAGATTGTTCTTCATTTTGCTGTATGTTGTTATATGCCTCTTCAAATTTTGTTGGCAGGACTTGATATGATAGTTGCTCACTAGATTCGTTACATTGCTGATTTGGTCTCTTAAAATTGTTGTTTTGCGATTGATGTTTCAACTGATCATTTGCTTCCATATATTGCTGTTGAGTATATTGAATATGCTGATCTTGTGGTGCAATATAATTATAAGTCCATTCTGCGCTATTTGGTGAGCTATTTAATTCATCTGCGGATAACTTTAGGACCGGCAGTGTGCCATCTGTTATCATTAGTTTTTCCGTATACTGCTCAAAATCCATATTCAATATGCAACTTTCTGCGTCCATTTCTTTTAAAATATTACAAGCTTGTGCTAAGCAGTCAAAATTATCCTGTGCCATATTTTTAATAAATTTAATTTAAGAATATATAAAAATAGATCTTGTTCCTTCGATAGTACTTTTAATAATGAGAAAATTTTGCGATCGTAGATCCTGAGTAAGTTTTTCTTTGCATATCCTTAACCATTACCTAAATTTTGCGCTATATTTTCCTAATTAATTATAAATTATTTATACATAATTTTTACCTCTTTAATAATTTTATTGGCTGCACTAGCGGTCTTATACAAAGTTAGATCCACAATTTTATGGGTGGTTTTAGGTACACAATTATTTTATATGTTTTTTAGATGCACAATTTAGGGGCGTAGATTATTCCATATCCTTTTTTCCACCTTCATAAAAACTAACAATTTTTCGAATAGTACTTTTAATAATTATAAAATTTTGTGATCGCAGATCCTGAGTAATTTTTTCTTTGCATATCCTTAACCATTATCTAAATTTTAGCTCTATATTTTCCTAATTAATTATCAATTTATACATAATTTTTACCTCTTTAATAATTTTCTTGACTGCACTAGCGATCTTTATACATAATTAGATACACAATTTTTATGGGTGGTTTTGATTTTATAGATACACCTTATTTCCACCTTCATACTTGTATCTAATTTTCGTAACAGGTTTGTAAATTTTTCCGTGTTGGTGGATATGTTCAGAAAAAAATTGAAGAAACAAAAATCTCCTAAAAAATTTTCTCAAAAATATTTCAATGCAAAATGAATATTTGAAACATAATTTTGTTTGTTTTCAACAAAATTTTTATTTTAAAGACATTTAAT
Organism: Empis livida; assembly: GCA_963932195.1. Lineage (NCBI taxonomy): Eukaryota > Metazoa > Arthropoda > Insecta > Diptera > Empididae > Empis > Empis livida. The sequence goes on from OZ010649.1 coordinate 16,293,336, forward strand.
TACAAAAAATACTTTATTTAATTTAAAATTTCAAAAATTTATTTTCCTAAAATATGAGTATCGTTACAAAATTCTTATTTTAAATTACAATTTAAATATTATTTAAAGTAATATTAAATAGCATTATTTATTTTTGAGATGAATATTCCTATGTTTGTTCATGTGATCTTTTCTGGCAAATCCTTTGCCACAATAATCACATCGGTGAGGACAATCTTTGGTATGAATTAAGAAATGCCTACGGAGATCTGTCTTGTAATGATATTGCTTAGTACATTCCGTGCATTTGTACTGTTTTTCTTTTGCGTTGTGCTGGCGTTCATGAACGGACAGTTTTTGCAGATCAACAAATCTCTTTCCACATATTTTACAAATGCATGGAAGAACTCCATGCTTCATTTTATTATGTTGTCGAAAATAACAATTTTTCGAAAAGTATTTCTTGCATTCATTACAAAATGGGACTATTGAAATTTTTAAAGAAACCTCATTTTTTGAATTAGTTTGTTGTTCCACTTTATAAGTATACGGCTGTTGATGAAAATTTGCAGTGGGTAACGGTACAGATTGTTCTTCATTTTGCTGTATGTTGTTATACGTCTCTTCAAATTTTGTTGGCAGGACTTGATATGATAGTTGCTCACTAGATTCGTTACATTGCTGATTTGGTCTCTTAAAATTGTTGTTTTGCGATTGATGTTTCAACTGATCATTTGCTTCCATATATTGCTGTTGAGTATATTGAATATGCTGATCTTGTGGTGCAATATAATTATAAGTCCATTCTGCGCTATTTGGTGAGCTATTTAATTCATCTGCGGATAACTTTAGGACCGGCAGTGTGCCATCTGTTATCATTAGTTTTTCCGTATACTGCTCAAAATCCATATTCAATATGCAACTTTCTGCGTCCATTTCTTTTAAAATATTACAAGCTTGTGCTAAGCAGTCAAAATTATCCTGTGCCATATTTTTAATAAATTTAATTTAAGAATATATAAAAATAGATCTTGTTCCTTCGATAGTACTTTTAATAATGAGAAAATTTTGCGATCGTAGATCCTGAGTAAGTTTTTCTTTGCATATCCTTAACCATTATCTAAATTTTTGCGCTATATTTTCCTAATTAATTATAAATTATTTATACATAATTTTTACCTCTTTAATAATTTTCTTGGCTGCACTAGCGGTCTTTATACATAATTAGATACACAATTTTTATGGGTGGTTTTGATTTTATAGGTACACCTTACTTGTATCAAAAAATTGGAGAAAAAAAAACTCCTAAAAAGTTTTCTCAAAAATATTTCAATGCAAAATGAAGAATATTTGAAACATAATTTTGTTTGTTTTCAACAAAATTTTTATTTTAAAGACATTTAATTACAAAAAATACTTTATTTAATTTTAAATTTCAAAAATTTATTTTCCTAAAATATGAGTATCGTTACAAAATTCTTATTTTAAATTACAATTTAAATATTATTTAAAGTAATATTAAATAGCATTATTTATTTTTGAGATGAATATTCCTATGTTTGTTCATGTGATCTTTTCTGGCAAATCCTTTGCCACAATAATCACATCGGTGAGGACAATCTTTGGTATGAATTAAGAAATGCCTACGGAGATCTGTCTTGTAATGATATTGCTTAGTACATTCCGTGCATTTGTACTGTTTTTCTTTTGCGTTGTGCTGGCGTTCATGAACGGACAGTTTTTGCAGATCAACAAATCTCTTTCCACATATTTTACAAATGCATGGAAGAACTCCATGCTTCATCTTATTATGTTGTCGAAAATAACAATTTTTCGAAAAGTATTTCTTGCATTCATTACAAAATGGGACTATTGAAATTTTTAAAGAAACCTCATTTTTTGAATTAGTTTGTTGTTCCACTTTATAAGTATACGGCTGTTGATGAAAATTTGCAGTGGGTAACGGTACAGATTGTTCTTCATTTTGCTGTATGTTGTTATACGTCTCTTCAAATTTTGTTGGCAGGACTTGATATGATAGTTGCTCACTAGATTCGTTACATTGCTGATTTGGTCTCTTAAAATTGTTGTTTTGCGATTGATGTTTCAACTGATCATTTGCTTCCATATATTGCTGTTGAGTATATTGAATATGCTGATCTTGTGGTGCAATATAATTATAAGTCCATTCTGCGCTATTTGGTGAGCTATTTAATTCATCTGCGGATAACTTTAGGACCGGCAGTGTGCCATCTGTTATCATTAGTTTTTCCGTATACTGCTCAAAATCCATATTCAATATGCAACTTTCTGCGTCCATTTCTTTTAAAATATTACAAGCTTGTGCTAAGCAGTCAAAATTATCCTGTGCCATATTTTTAATAAATTTAATTTAAGAATATATAAAAATAGATCTTGTTCCTTCGATAGTACTTTTAATAATGAGAAAATTTTGCGATCGTAGATCCTGAGTAAGTTTTTCTTTGCATATCCTTAACCATTATCTAAATTTTTGCGCTATATTTTCCTAATTAATTATAAATTATTTATACATAATTTTTACCTCTTTAATAATTTTCTTGGCTGCACTAGCGGTCTTTATACATAATTAGATACACAATTTTTATGGGTGGTTTTGATTTTATAGGTACACCTTACTTGTATCAAAAAATTGGAGAAAAAAAAACTCCTAAAAAGTTTTCTCAAAAATATTTCAATGCAAAATGAAGAATATTTGAAACATAATTTTGTTTGTTTTCAACAAAATTTTTATTTTAAAGACATTTAATTACAAAAAATACTTTATTTAATTTTAAATTTCAAAAATTTATTTTCTTAAAATATGAGTATTTTTACAAAATTCATATTTTAAATTACAATTTAAATATTATTTAAAGTAATATTAAATAGCATTATTTATTTTTGAAATGAATATTCCTATGTTTGTTCATGTGATCTTTTCTGGCAAATCCTTTGCCACAATAATCACATCGGTGAGGACAATCTTTGGTATGAATAAAGAATTGATTCATGGAAACAATGATAACATTTTACCATCAGATCGTAGTATATATTTATCAAAAAAAGGTTATGCATTACCCAAAAATTTATGGTGACTAAAAATTGAAATTATATTAAAATGGAATATGAAAACAATAATAATAAATATTCAGTTAAAAATTATTTTTGTTTTAGAAGAATTTAGGTGAGGTTTCTTGCAAAAACTGGTTTTATATGGATATTTATTTATTCTTCGACATATTTTTCATACCCGGTTTAAGAGAAAATTGCGCTTTAAAAAAAGCTTTTTCTTCTAAAAAAAATATTCAAAAGAATTTTTAAATTATTGTTTATAACTTCTTTGTCTGACAAAATATTATATATTTTAAAGAAGCTGTGAATTTTTATTAAAAATGCTTTTTTTTTGTATTATTTCTATAATATCTTGCAGTCATTACAAAATCGCCGGGCTGAACTGGCCGACGGTGTAGGAACTATTGAAGGTTTTATAGAAACTTCATTTTCTGGACTAGTTTTATGTTCCACAAAAAAAGTATAACGTTGTTATTTTAATTTCAATGATTTGTTTTATTGACAACGTGATCTTTATAAAATTTTATTATCTTGTATGGAATTTTATGTATTTTAGTTAGAAGTAAGAGAAAATTGCACTTTAAAATAACCTTTTTCTTCTAAAAAAAATATTCAAAACAATTTTTAAATTATTGTTTATTACTTCTTTGTCTGTGACAAAATATTATATATTTTAAACAAGCTGTGAATTTTTATTACAGATGCTTTTTTTGTAGAAATTCTATTACATCTTGCATTCATTACAAAATGGCCGCGCTGAACTGGCCTGGCCGACGGTGTAGGAACCATTGAAGTTTTTATAGAATCTTCATTTTCTGGACTATTTTGTTGTTCCACATTATAAGTATAAGGTTTTTGATGATAATTTTCAGTGGGTAACGGTACAGATTGTGCTTCATTTTGCTGTACGTTATTATATGCTTCAACTGATCATTTGATTCCATATATCGCTGTTTAGTATATTGAATATTCTAATCTTGTTGTGGTGCAATATAATAATTCTGAACTATTTGGTGACCAATTTAATTCATCAGCGGATAACTTTAGGACCGGCAGTGTGCCATCTGTTATCATTAGTTTTTCCGTATACTGCTCAAAATCCATATTCAATATGCAACTTTCTGCGTCCATTTCTTTTAAAATATTACAAGCTTGTGCTAAGCAGTCAAAATTATCCTGTGCCATATTTTTAATAACTCTTTCCACATATTTTACAAATACATGGAAGAACTTCATGTTTCATTTTATTATGCTGTCGAAAATAACAATTTTTCGAAAAGTATGATACGTGCTCACTAGACACATTACATTGCTAATTTGCGCTATTTACATTGCTGATTTCGGCATTGCTGATTTGGGTGTATTATAATTATAAGTCCATTCTGAACTATTTGGTGACCAATTTAATTCATCAACGGATAATTTTAGAACCGGCAATGTGCCATCTTTTATCAGTAGTTTTTCCGTATACTTCTCAAAAACCAAATTTAATATGTAAGTGTCTGGATCGATTTCTTTTAAAATATTATAAGCTTGTGCTAAGCAGTCAAAATTATCTTGTGCCATATTTTTAATAACTCTTTCCACATATTTTACAAATGCATGGAAGAACTCCATGTTTCATTTCATTATGCTATTTACATTGCTGATTGCAATGTAAATACCAGAATAAAAGCTGACAGCACTTGCTCACTAGACACATTCCATTGCTGATTTGGGCTATCAAAATTGTTGTTAGGCCTGTATGTAAAATAAAAATCAGACTTAACATTAAATATGGTTTTTAAATTAATTTAATATTAATTTTACATTACTTTTATGATATAGCGGAATTACGAACCAAAACATATGTGGTGAAAATAAAAATTTAATAGAATAATTTGCATATCCAATTTTCCATTTGCATACTTGTTCTTTCATAATTTTGCCATTTAATTTCATTTTTGAATTATTTACAATTTAGATAATAATTACGAATATAACTTACTTTATAAACTATAAACTACATGTAATTTTATTGATGCCACGCTTAATGTATAAAATATAATCATAAATTTGTTATTATAATTATTACTTTTAACTTCTTGAGTATATTTATTATATTACCTTACAATTACAATATATTTATAATTTTAAAGGTAAACTGAACAAATTGCAGCAAACTCAATTTGATTACCTACATACAAATTTGCAGGAAAAAATTCGAGATAAAATTGTCATTAGTTTAAGATCCAAATTTCGGTATTTGATCCTGAAAAGTGATATTCCCAAGGATTGAGAAATGTATGTATGTTGTATAAAAAAATTAATAACATTTATGATGATTCCGAATTTTTACAAATTGGACATATTTTTAATGTAATTTTGTTCAACATAATTTTTTGGTTTTATTTTATTAACAGATTTATTAACGTAGACTTTAGATGATTATGTTAAATTTTAATTACCTGAAGCATTATAATACTAGACACGGAACATCAAAGTATGAAAATAAATTACTGACTGGAAAATTTCATAAGAATTATTTCCAAAATTTTCAGAATTAGCTTACGTAGTGGAACAAAATAACATGAAGAAATAGAATACTTCAAAATTGTCAGTTTTATCAAAGAAATATAAAATTCTAAAATGGGATCCTATCAAAGTCCCGCATTGTAAAATCACGTTTTGTCAAAATGTCACTTTTTTGAAAATCTTATTTATGAAAATCCCGCTTTTCGAAATTGCAATTTTCTGCGAAAAAGAATCTCGCTTTTAAAATCCCGCTTTTTTCCATTACCCAGAATCAACGATGTAGACGGGGTGCCAAACTGATTCCTCTTGCTTTTTATCCTTTTTTCGTATTTTTTTTATTGTTAATTAGTTTTTTCTACATAAATAATTCAAAAACGAAAAACCTACATAAAAATTCAAAAACGAAAAATTCTGCTTTTTAAAATCGCAAAGCGCGATTTTGAAAAGCAGAATTTTGCCAAGCAGAATTTACAAAACGCTTTTTTAGTAAAAGTTTAAATTAATTTTTTTTTGAATTTATATTAATTTTAGTAATATCCAGGTAATTCATTTCTATCTTATATCAATTTTTAGTAATTTGGTATTTTTCTAATATGTAATTATTTAAATTAAATGATTCAGAACTTCTTCTTAATTTTCCAAAACAGTTATAATTTTATTTTTGAATTATTTAGATAATAATAACAAATATAAATTATAAACCAAATATGCCTTTCTGAACAGTAAAAACTTATGCCACGCTTAATTTTATAGAATATAAATACATATACAATTAAAAAAATAAACATAATCCTTAATTTAAATTTTTGCCTTTATTTATTATTTTACCTTACAATATATATATATTTTTAAAGGTACACTGAATAAATGACAGCAAAGTCAGCCTTGTATTGACAGTAAAAAAAGTGGACCAAAAATTTTGTAGCTTGATATTTAAATTTCTGCAAAACTTTGGCCTTCCTATTGTCAACCTTGTATTGTTGCTAAAAACAGCTAAAATTGTTAAGGATACTTCTGTACTTTCCAATTGAAAATAAATTTATCAAGTAATAACTAATATGTTTTCACTAAAGAGAATTTTTATCAATAGATCAATGGAATTTTAATCAATATATTTCTTCATATTTTTATCCAAGCCAAGAAAATTTTGTATTTATTCTCGTAACAGAACTAAACTTCAAATTCATAAAAATATTTTAGAAATATTTCAATTTCATGGATTATATTTGAAACACAATAGTTTATTTTCAACAAATTATACTAAAATTTATTTTCAAAACAATTTAATTTAGAAATACATATTTATTTTATATTACAAGAATTTATTTTCAAAAAAATTTTTATAAAAATTTATTTAATTTCGATTTTAAACTTAAAAACAAAAATACATATATTTTTTATTTTAAATTACAAAAAAAAACATATTTTCCAAAAATAATAAGAATTTAGTGTTCAAAATTTTAATTAATAAAACTTGTTGTAATTTTCAAATTCAAAATTTATAAAAGAGAATTCTAATTAATCCGTTGAGTAACCGAAGTTCATTTTGTAATTAATCCGTTGAGTGCGTGGAGTGATTAATAGCTTTTTATAATATATTCATAATTAATAAATAAAAAAATATAGTTAGTATACTTTTCAAGAAACTTTTAGTAAAATTAAATTACTAATTTTTAACATTTCAAAAATTAAGTAATTTTTAATTAATTCTTTTTTGGTAATTTGGTATTTTTTTTAATAATTAGTTTAATTGTATGATTTTGTACTTCTTTTTAATTTTCTTTGTTAATAGTTTTTCCGTATAATTTTATTTATGTAGTGTTAAATTTCAATCAATAAACAATAAGATCTGTTATCAATTGTTTCAATATTAGTTATATATAGAATAGCGATATGATTTTTTATACGTTAAATGGAAAATATATACGTGTGTATGAATTCTTAATGGATTTTAATAGAATATATAAAATGAAATATCGAAAACTCTTCATAACAAATATAAATTACTTTATTACTTTATAAATTATAAACTACACGGGATTTTTAAATATTTTTGCCTTTGTGAATAATAAAAATTATACGACGCTTAATAGGCTAATAATCATAAATTTTATAGAATAATAAATATACAATTAAGAAAATAAACGCAATCATTATATTTAAGTTCTTGACTATATTGATGATGTTAGCTTACATCTTTATATATTTAAGGTAAATTGAATAAATTCATCTTTATATTGATACTAAAATTTGTCATCCTTGTATTGATACTAAAATTTGTACTTTTCAATCGAACATAAATTAATCAAGTAATATGCATTCCCTAACGAAAATTTTATTCAATGGAGAATATATTTCTTCATATTTTTATCCAAGCCAAGTAAATTTTATATTGATTCTCGAAACAGAACTAAACTTCAAACAAATTTTCATGAAAATATTTTAGAAATATTTCAATTTCATGTATAATATTTGAAACACAATAGTTTATTTTCAACAAATTATTAAAGTTAATTTTCAAAATATTTTAATTTACAGATACATATTTATTTTATATTACAACAATTAAAAATCACAAAAATTAATTTTTCTTAAAATTAACAAAAAAACGTTAAAAATATAGTTTTCAAAAGTTAAAAACTTATAAAATTGATTTAAAATTAACCGTTGAATAACCAAAATTATTCAGCCCATTTCAAAATATATTCATAAGTAATAACTTTGGCGTCTGAACGAGTCTACTTAAGTTTTTTATACAATAATTATAATTGTATTAAATAATATTATTTCTTTTTAAAATGAGTATTCCTGTGTTTCTGCATATGATTCTTTCTGGCAAAACCCTTATCACAAATATCACAACGATGTGGCCAATTGTTGGTATGGATATATGAATGCCTGTTAAGATCCGCTTTGTAATTATATTGACAACGACATTTCGTGCATTTAAAACGTTTTTCTGGGTTTGTGTGCTGCGCTTCGTGAACGGTCAGTTTTTCCAGATCAGCAAACTTCTTTCCACATCTTTTGCAAATACATGGAAGATTCCCATGTATCATGTTGTTATGCTGTTGTAAATAGCAGGGTGATGAAAAGTATTTTACGCATTCATAGCAAAATAAAATGGGCGGCGTTGTAGGAAGTAGTGAAATTTTTTCTTGTTCTATTTTATAAATATTCTGGCCGTAATTTGCAGTTGCATAGTTTTCGCCCATATTTTCTTTCTTGTCTTCGAATTTTGTTTGAAGAAGTTGATTTGGTACTTGTTCGGATGGCACTAGACATTGCTGCTGTGTTTTTTGAAAATTATCTGTTTGCCAGTTGGCGTTTGGTAGTTGATATTGTTCTCGATTGTGTTCTTGTGGCTCAATATATTGATTATGGTACTCTTGCGGTTGAATATAGTTATAACCGCAATCGGGCCGGTTTGTTGACCAAGTTAAATGATCATCGAAAGATCTTGAAACCGGTAATAATGCACTATTTTCCACTGCAGTTTTCACATACTCCCCAGAATCCATATTTAATATGCGGTGGTTTAGATCTGTGAAGATGCTATTCTCCATTTCTGTGAAGATGTTATTCTCCGTTTCTGCCAAACAGTCAAAATTATATAGTGGCATTTTTTTAATAATTTGAATTTAGGAATATATAAAAATTGATCTCGTCACTTTGATAGAACTTTTAGTAATGATAAAAATTTGCGATCGCAGCTACTGAGTAATTTTTAAGCACATATCCTTTATTAAATGTTAGCTGTATATTCGCGCTATCCTTTTCTAATCAATATTTAAGTCATAACACAATCAACAATCTTTGTACTAAAACGAATTTATTAGTATGTATTAGTTATTTATTACCTCTTTAGTTATTTTATTGGCTGTCAATGTTGTGCGTTACATATAATTAGCAACAATTTTTCACCTGAAATACACAATTTAAAAGATAAATATAATTTTATCTTTAAATTTCAAATAAATTTAAATAATATGTGTTTTCCACAAAAAAAATACCTCTACATATTTTAAAGTGTTAAGATTCTTGCAGTAATTCAATATTAAAGATGTTTTTCTATATTCCTATTTTTCTATATTTTACTAAATGGAAGAATTTCAAACGAAACCTAATCCGGCTTCGTTTAGCAAATTTTCCAAATCCTAAAGCTAAAAATTTGGGTTTAAAATAAAAATTTAATATTATAAGTTATTTTTCATATCCATTTTTCTTACTTTTTGCATACTTCTTCATAATTTTTCCGTTTAATTTCATTTTTGAATTATTTGTTAGTTAGATAATAATAACAAATATTAATTACCGTTTAAACTTGAAACTGAATACTAAGTAATTAGACCTTTCTGGACAATAAAAAATATGCCACGGTTAAATACGCATAATAATCACAAACTTTATAGAATATACAATTAAGAAAATAAACACAATCATTACTTTAACTTTACATTGCCTTAAAATGTAATACATATAATTTTTAATAAAATTTTCGTAAAATATATTTTTATTTAGATATTTTAAGGTGAATTTTAAGAATGTTCAACCTATCAGTTCCTATAATATAACCAAATTATTATGAACAGTTAACGCTTTTAAGAATACATTTTTATGGTTTATTAAAATTTCACTCATTTAAAAAAATATTACTAAAATTTTCTTGATTTCGCACAAGATTATAAAATATTGTGTTGGCATTATGAAGCTTAAATTTAATTTTAATTGCCAATTCTAAATTTCAACATTTATTAAATTTAAAATAAGTGAAATTTATAATTTCACTAATTTTCAATGGTTGTTGAAAAATCTATTTTTTTATAGTAGAACTTTCTGTGTTATAGAAATTATTATTTTGAAATATAGTTAGTATACTTTTCAAGAAACTTTTAGTAAAGTTTATATTAATTTTTAACGACAACATTTTAAAAATTAAGTAATTTTTATTTAATTCTCTTGTAATAATATTTTGCGGAAGGATGAAATATAAATATATATATAATATTATATAATAACTTTTTTTTACAAAAATGGACATTTTGTATTTCCACTATGATTAATTTTCAGCCTTATACATAAAATGATTTAAAAAAAAGTTAAATTTCAATATGACAATTTACGAATTATGTGTTACTGAAAATTACAAAACTACATTTATTTAATATATTTTATTTATCTTGATCTTTACAAAGCTATCGACAATATTTTCTAATATTGTATCACTAAATCATGAAAATATAAATTAATCTTCTAAATTTAAGATTACAATCGCCTTATATATATTTTAAATCAATTAAATTAAATATATCTGCACAAAGAATTTTTATTTTCTTAATAAAGTATTTGATGAAATAATTATTTTATTGATATATTCTTAAAGTTTAATACTAAAACGAATTCTTATCAAAGTGATAATTTAATTTATATACGTGTATAAATATCATGCGTGCAAATTAAATTGTTTTCAATTTTTTTTTTTCGTTCTTTGTTTGATAGGACAAATTTGATATCCTGTTCTATAGACATAATAATTTTTATTTTTTTCTCTATTTAGGACAAAATCGGTAAAAGAATATTTGAATGAAATAATGTGCCTTTTTCGGACGTGACCAGAAATTTAAATTCAAAATATAATCTCATATATGTATAACAAAAAAAAGATTTTTATTGATTTTGTACAAATCATTGATTGGATAAATGATTTAAAAAATAAATTTTTATTTCGTTTTCAAAGAAATTTCTTTTTATTTAATAATAACTCACAAAAAAAAAACCAAATTATTGTCGGAATATTTATTAAATTAAGCATTAAACTTTAAATATCTAAGTACTTAAGAAAAAAAATTATTATAAAATAAAAGTTTTGAAATTTCACGTATAAGGGTATTTTAATTACTACTAATTAAAAACTATGACTAGCTATTACAGGTATAAATCTTAAACAGATGTTTTATTGAAAAACATAAAAATTACTAATGATTTTTCAATCTGTCTATTCTACAGCTAGACAATTAGAAAAAATTTAATACAGGTAATTCAAAGAATTCATAAGATTTTACAAAATTATAATACTGATCTTTTTATGTAATTTAATTGAAGATTGAAAGAAAAAATTAAATGACGCCTAATATAGAACTATTGTGAGTAGTTTCATAAATATTGTAATTTTTTATGCCGCCAATACAGATGTGTTTGAAAAATCAATCTAAATTTAAAGCATATGCCACTAAGTAATTATGAGATTTGTATTATACATTAAAATATTAATTAGCAATAAATGTAAAATAGGGCAAAATTTAAAATTTGTGAACTTTAGTTTTATTTTTTACTCATCAAAATATTTCCCAATCTGTTCATTTAAATCACTTTTTATGAATATGTAATATTTTTCATATTTTAGTTTGTGAACTAGGATTTAGTATTAAACAATTAGAATTAAACAATATTACAAAAAAACGTATAGTTCGTAGCAGACGATGTTTTGAAAGTAATAATTTTTTTTTGTACCTAAAATACCAGCATAAATCTAAAATACTATCATAAATACGAATTTCCAAAAATACATATAAATAAAATTTGCACTGACTTGATGCTTATGTAGTTAAAAAAAATTTCATGCTATTAAAAATAAATTTTTAGTTTGAAATTTGAGTTTGTTGAAAAATTATTACAGAAAAACAATGCATAATTTTAAATAGAAAACTTTTTAATTATTTTTTTTTTTATATATATATGAGGAAAATTTACCAATTTTCCTCCAAATAAATGATGTGCATATTAATAAAATTTCATAAAATGAATTTACTTGAATACCTCAACAAAATATTCATAGTTTATAAACATATTTAGAATACTGTAGACAAAAATTTCAAATTTGATAAATATAAAATATTAAATTAATGTGCAAAAAATTTAATTACTTTTAGCTATGTTCTTTACTAATTACTTTATAGTTAATTTAAAAATCAAGCTTTCCCAGAAATCTTCAAAAATCGTTCTAACAATAAATTATTTTCTGTACAATAAAAATGAATTTCATAAATTTTTCTTCATTATTTTGAATTTTAGTCCAAACCATTTCATAAAACTAAAAAATAAATTATATTTTTTTCCAAAAAAAAACGACAATATATGATTTTTACATCTTTTTTTCCCAATTTTTATATCAACAAATGTAAATTAGGCTGCCCATAAAAAAAAACATAGATAAATGTTCATTTAAATCCTTTGACACATATTTTTTTTACTTTCTCTTCTCAGTTGTGACGATGAAATATTACAAAGTTTTTTTCGTTATATTTTAATTTTTTTAAAGCGATAATTGCTTTTAAAATTCACTACACATACACCCAATTGTATTCATAAAACTACCCATCGCAACAACTGAACTGCATAAAGGCCTTAAACTTGATGCTTATGTAAAATGTTTACACAATTTTTTTTTTTCCATCTTTTATATATTATATACAGATTGGATACTGTCGTGTATTTATTAATAAAGTTTATATATAAAAAAAATTTCAATTTTTTTTTACTTTTAGCGTAATTGGTTTTGAAAAGTTAATGGCTGATGGGTTTAGAACCAATTCGTGTTTATGGTCAAGTTATTGGTTTTTATCAACATCAATGCAAAAAAAAAAAATTATTTTACATATTAAACTAAGTATATTTTGCGGGAAATATATACATCATAAAAATTATATTAAAACGTATAAAAAGGTGTGAAAAATGGTAAATATTGAAAAAAAAAATTAAAATTGAGGTATAATTTTTGGGAAAATTTTCAGCTTGGATGGAATAATAATTGAATTTATTATTTATAGTATAAAATGTGTAGAAAATTAATAAAATAGACATATTTTTTAGAGTTATTACAGGATAATCGTTTTTCTGTTGATTCGATTATCCCATTTGCATAAAAATGGAAAGGTGTTGTATTCGAGTAAACTATTTTTGCATTTAAGACTAGTAATTTAGTTTCTTTATTAATTCAACTGTAGTCAGTATATGAATCTTAACGTAATTTGTAAAAATAAAGATAAATATTTAATATAATAAATTATTTAAATTTATTATGATTTTTTTTTTATCTGATATAATAAGACAAATTCAGATATGAAATTTGGAAAAATATAAAATTCAAATTTCTTGTTATTTGAAAATATATAAGATTTATGTTATTATTTGAATGGTATTTGTTAAACTTCAAATAACAATCTGTATAAACTGCTCTTTTTAAAAAATCTGTTAGATTTTTGGTTGAAATGATAAAATGAAAATTTAAGTAGAAACTTTCAGTCCGAAAAAATATACTTTTTTGACAGTATAAAGAAATAAACAAACAAACAGAGCACTTATAAGTTCGAATTTTCTGAAAGAACATACATAGATGAAAATGAATTCTGAAATATTCTTATTTACAAATTGTTGGAATTTTGCAGTTTTATTTTCATATCTTTTGAAATAGTTTACTTAAAGCTAATACAAATTTGAAAATTAATTAATAAAATAGTTTATTTTAGTTCACGTTTCAGTCAAATTTAAATATTGAAACGACTTTCAAAGCATATTTAGTTAAGTTTTGTTAAACCAGAACGATAAGACTATTAAAATAAATGAATTTCTTTTCCACTGAGAATAATCTTTAATTTTCATTCAAATGAAACATTTTTTTAAAATAAATTTCCCTTCAATAATCAAATTATCAACAGAATCATACGATTTTTCATATTCACTTTAAATTAGACTATCTAATTATTATTTTTTCCATATATATTTTTAATCTACTCTGCAGCATTAAAACTAACCACATAATAATATCAAGAATAAAAAAATAAACATTTTATTATAATTATTTATATTTAACTTTAGTCTAGAGTCTGCGTAACTTATATTTTTTTTTGCTGCTCATTATTTTACAGAAAAAAAAACAAAAACCCAATTTTAAATTTCATACTCAAACCAGACTTTTCTAATTTTTTTTTTCATAATATGAAATTCCCTTAAAAGCAATTCGAACGCCAAAATATATAAACTTTTTCCATTAAATATTCTCAAAAACCCCAAATTGTTGGTTAGGTAAATTTAATAGTTCATCTAAAGAGAAATGAAGCTTTTGCACAGAAACAACAAAAAATTAGCTAGAATAACGAAATTGTGCAATATTATAAAAACAATAACAAGTTTCCCAATATTATTGCACATTTTTAGCTTTTATGATTACAAAAAGTTATGTTTTGAGGTTTAAAAAAATTTTTTTTTTATTATTTTGAATATATTCCAGAAACTACACACTAAAAAAAAAGAACTGGATTAAAAACATCAAATAAATCATTTTTAGATCCTTTTTTTATGGATTTGGGTTTTATAGAAGCAAGAGGATATTAAGTGTTTGTATGAAAAAATGTGTATAACAAAAAAAAATTTGTACATTTTTTTTTTTTAAAATAGCTGAAAAAAAAAATACTAATCCAACCAAAGACAAAAAAACTAACACACACAATTTGAAAACAAACTATATCGAAAGGAAGAACATTTCAATTTGTAGTATAATCTATTGGATATATATTTAAATGGAAATACTGAAAACTCTTTAAAATATTTATTTAAAGTTCAAATTTACATATTATTTAAGTCATTTGAATTCAAAAACTAGCTATTAAATTAGCTATTAAAAAGTCGGTCACTAATCTTCACCCATTTCATCACAAATATAATTCTTTCATTCAGCTGTTGATCATTATAATATTACCTGATTCCACTTATAGTTAATAGATCCAGATTACAATAGCAAAATTAGAAATGGGCTATTGTTTTAAAATCGAAATTAATGCTCGTCTTTAAGCTATTTGATGATTGAAAATATGATTCTTATCTCTTATCCATAATTCAATTAAAATATAATGTATCAATTTCTTTTGTAATCTGTTTGCCATGTCTACATAATGTTATCTATTATAAAGTATAACCCGTACGGTTAGAGCTCTTAAATAGTCTAAGATGGATCAATTTTATTTTATTTATTTATTTTTCTAATGAAACTTTCTAAAAACCAAATACATATATATGTAAGTATATATAAAAATTTATCTAAATAAAATGTTCAACAAAATAATTAAACTTTCCGGAAAATCATAAAAAAAAAGTTGTATAATATGACTTTAATATGGTTTGTCCTTTATATTTGTTTATGTTTTAAGTTTTTCTCTTAAATTAATTATCCAATTACCAGGAAATAAAAAAGAGTAACAAATTTCTTTAATTAATTTAATGAAAAATCAAAATAATAAACTTTTATGTTTTACTTTTACCATTTAACTCAAAAATTTTATCAATAAACAGAACACAAGATATTTTTACGCTTTGTGTAATTCTACAATTGAATTTTAACTTTTAATTGGAAACTTCAAAAGTGCGGACATTTGTTCATTTGATTAATTGTTTAAAGATGACAGGAAACAAGGAAATAATTTTGTTTTATGCTTGGAAATTAAAAAAGTAAGATTTTAAAAAATTGTAAATATTCAGCTGTAAACAATTGCATCAAGTAAATTATAAATTTTAACTGATCCAGCAAGTAACTTCATGCACTATTTTAGTATTTCTATTTACAATATTGTATTTATATCCAATTAATTATAATATTCTAATTATATTATTTAATATAAATTTATTTAAAGTTAAGTAAATTTGATGAAAATATTATTAAATATTAATGTTATTACAATCCTACACTTTACAAATCACTTTGTAAACTTTGTAAACTAAATTATAAATGTCTCGTTTGTCCTTATTTACAAATAATACAAAATATTCTTGGCAAAAAAAATATAAATCAATTTCCCCCAAAATTCATTTAATATTCACCAAAAATAACACATCAGCCACCAAAACCCAATACAACTATACTACAACTACTCAAATACATTAATAAATCATAAATTATAAATTTGTAAAATTACACAATGATTTGATTTTTATTACTTCATTCATTTATCCACCAATCAAATTATAAAATGTCCTTTGTGCCTTTAGTGAACTGCCACAAAACAACTGCTCCATGACATTGATAACTTCCTTCTTCTACCCATAAAAAAAAAATAAATACAAAAAAAAAAACTTTTCCTTAAATATACTCACGACACACATCAATTTATCCATCCATCTACAAAAAAAAAAAACCATTTTTTCCACATCAAGAAAATTATCGTTAGCACAATTTTTACTCAAACAACGAAACAAAAATCTTCGTTTTTTTTTTTTTTTTGGGAAAATCTTGGTAAATATTTGATCAAATTTTTTCTTCTATATTAGATTAACACTCATCACACAGAATGGTAAAAATGGACGTCAGGACGAAAAATTGTAAAGCTACAAACACAAACCAAACACACAAAACAAAAAACAGCTCTTGAACATGAAAAATCAGAAAAGGACTTTTTTTTATATATTTGTCTAACATTAAGAATTCTGATTTATTATGCATTATTATCCTGTCTTTCGCATGTTCATCACAAGTCGTTCTATACATACATTTATTTTTTTTGTTCTTCTTCTAAGTTTTTTGATAAAAGTTCATTTTCTTCAGGATTACTAGTCCTTTACGAATATTGTGAATGAAAAAAAAACTACAAAAAAAATGTCCTACAGAAATGAGAAAAAAAACAATTTTTAACCATATCTATAGGAAAAATTTTAAGGATATATAAAAAAATATGTTGTTAGTTGGGTAAAAGAATTGTACCCAGCATCAAAAAAAACTTTTTATATTTATTATTAGAGGTATTTGTGTAAATGTTTATATTCTGCTCCTTTAGTTTTTTTTTGTTGTAAAAATTGGAATAATTTATTAAGTCTGAAATTTGGGTCACTTTATTGGTGATAACAAAAATGTGAAACAAGAAATTATAGAACAAGAAAATACAAGGATGTCTAAACATTTATGTATTTTTTTTGGTTTTTTTTTTTTTTTGCTAAGTGGCTGTTGTTATAAGTTTGACTTTTTGCCAGGACATAACAAAAAAAAAAAAAAAAAACAGAACAAAACTGCCAGTAATGGACAACACATTAAAAATAAAATTGATATTATTTTCGACATTTACAATTTTTCCACCAATTTATTTCAAATAATGTCTTTCTAATGATCTTCATTTTGGCCTATTTTATTATAGTAAAAATATTTTTAGGTGTAATATTTTTGTTGTTATCTCATTTAATATGTTGAATTTTATAAGGTTAATTTATGATATTTTGCTTGGATTTTTTTTCTAGGAATTTCATTAATGATGGTATTTATTTTTATTATAGAATAATTTTTGATAGTAAGTTAGATGTATATGTATCATGGTAATTGAGATATCGAAGTATCTTTAATTTAAATATGTATAGTTGATAATTATCAAAATAATTTTGAATATTAGATTTTATGAAATTATTATAGTTGCGCTGATTGTTATATTTCTTATACAAAATAAATTCCAACAAAATGTGTTTTATGTCCTACTTTGTAAATTTGACAAAGTAATAAATTGATTTAGAGACTTTGAGAAAGAATTTTACTGGAGGTTCTTTTAAAAACCATGGTGGAGTTTTTCAATTTTTGGCCAGTTTTATTTAATATGCAGAGGTGTCCTAAGAATTACAATAAAAACCATATAAAAAGTGAAAAATATTTTTAAGTGGGGTAATAAAATTTTATAACTAAACAACTTTATTTAGATAATATAAAACTTTTTTATAAGATAAATATTTATCTGTTTTCAGATAAATATTTATGTTTTCAGCAATCTGAATGCGAACGTTACTCACGGTAATAATTATAAACTACTTAACAATATATCCGTAGATGTTTTGTTTGTAAATTAAGTAATACCAAGAAAAAATTTTTTTTTTTTGTATTTTACATATATTACCTCTGTACTTATTATATTGGCTTCCTATGCTGGCCGTTACATATATATATGTAGAAACACAACAATATTTTTACCTGAAGTACACAATTCAAAAGTTAATAAAATTTTATTTTCATATTTGGATTAAATTTAATTAATAATTTTATGTGTTTTCTACAAAAAACTAATTAAACAGATTTTAATATATTAAAATTCTTAAAATAATTCAATATCAAAGATAATTTGTTATATGTATTACTATTTTTCTATATTTTACTATATAGAAGAATTTTAAACCAAACTCGAAGCCGCTTCGTTTATTATATTTTCCGAATCTTAAAGCTAAATATTTTGGTTGAAATAAAAACTTAACAGATTACTTTGCATATCCATTTATCCAGCTGCATACTTGCCTTCATTTTCAATTCATAATTTCATTTTTTAATTATTTACAATTTAGATAATAATAACAAATTACTTTATAAACTATAAACTGCATGTAAATTTTGTAATGCCACGCTTCATGCGCATTATAATCATAAACTTTATAGAACATACAATTAACAAAATAAACATAATTATCACTTTCAACTTCTTGAGTATATTTATTATATTACCTTGCAATTACAATATATTTATATTTTTAAAGGTAAACTTAAAAAATTGCAGCAAACTCAATTTTGTATTCATGACCCACAAATTTGCAGCAAAAATTCGAGATAAGATTGCCGCTGGTTTAAGATCTAAATTCCGGTATTTGATCCCGCAACAATCATATTCTCCACATTTTCTTCCTCAGCAACATCTTCTTATAGTTTGAGTTTTTTTTCCTTCCTTTAAATGTAGTCTACTAAAGCATATTCTATTTTTTTTGCAAAAAATTAATGGACAAAATTGGTTCTAATTGTGTTCGTTTAGTTTTGGTCGTTCCAATTAATCAAAAATAAAGTATTTAATTTTTCCCAGAATAACATCCTATATTTTAATAAATTTAATATCTTCTTTATTATAAAAACTTTATTCGGTGAGCAAAAGCTAAAAAGTAAAGTACCTGTAGAAGTTTTCTCAAAATAATCGAATATATGAACCGATATCCCAAAGATTATAAAAAAGAATTAATATATAAAAAAAATTAATTAAATTATGATGATTCTGAATTTTTTCACATTCTACATATTTTTAATGTAATTTTACTCTCCATAACTTTTTGGTTTTATTTTTTTAACAGATTTATTGATTATGTTAAATTTTAATTAGCTGATGGATTAAAATACTAGACACAGAACATTACAATACAAAAATATATTATTGGAAAATTTCATAAGAGTTATTTCCAAATTTTTAGAATTACCTTAGGTACTGGAATATAATATAATTAAAAAACAGAATACTTCAAAATTGTCGGTTTTGTCAAAGAATTATAAGATTCTAAAATATATTTAGTGAAATTTATTTGAATTACCTGGTATTTTTCTAATAATTGATCATTCTGAACTTCTTTTTAATTTTCCAAAACAGTTAATAATTTTTCTGTTTATTTTTATTTTTGGATACAAATATAAAATTTATGCCAGGCTAATAATCATAAATTTTATAGAATATAAATATACAGTTAAGAAAATAAACATAATCATTACGTTAAATTTTTGACTTTATTTATTATTTTAACTTACAATATATATATATTTTTATACTGAATTAATTGTAGCAAAGGCATAGTATTGATGCTAAAAAACCGGACAAAAAATTATAATATAAAATTCTGTAAAACTTCTCCAGATTATCAGCCAGATTGATGCTAAAAACGGCTAAAATCGTAAAGGACACTTTTGTACTTCGCAATCGAAAATAAAGAGAATATTTTCAACAAATTATTAAAGTTTATTTTCAACACATTTTAATTTACAGATACATATTTATTTTATATTACAACAATTAAAAAACACTTAAAATATATAAAATTGATTTAAAATTAACCGTTGAATAACCAAAATTATTCAGCCCATTTCAAAATATATTGATAAGTAATAACTTTGGCTTCTGAGCGATTCTACTTACGTTTTTTATAAAATAATTATATTAAATAATATTATTTCTTTTTAAAATGAGTATTCCTGTGTTTCAGCATATGATTTTTTCTGGCAAAACCCTTATCACAAACATCACAACGATGAGGCCAATTGTTGGTATGAATGTATGAATGCCTTTTAAGATCCGTTTTGTAGTTATATTGACAAGCACATTTCGTGCATTTAAAAGGTTTTTCTGAGTTTGTGTGCTGCGCTTCATGAACCGTCAGTTTTTCCAGATCGGCAAACTTCTTTCCACATCTTTTGCAAATACATGGAAGATTCCCATGTATCATGTTGTTATGCTGTTGCAAATAGCAGGGTGATGAAAAGTATTTTACGCATTCATAGCAAAATAAAATGGGCGGCGTTGTAGGAAGTAGTGAAATTTTTTCTTGTTCTATTTTATAAATATCCTGGCCGTAATTTGCAGTTGCAAAGTTTTCGCCCATATTTTCTTTCTTGTCTTCGAATTTTGTTTGAAGAAGTTGATTTGGTACTTCTTCGGATGGCACTATACATTGCTGCTCTGTTTGTTCAAAATTATTGCTTTGCCACTCAGTATTTAACAGTTGATGTTGTTCAATATATTGATTATGGTACTCTTGCGGTTGAATATAGTTATAACTGCAATCTGGTCGGTTTGGTGACCAAGTTAAATGATCATCGAAAGATCTTGAAACCGGTAATAATACACTAGTTTCCATTGCAGTTTTCACATACTCCCCAGAATCCATATTTAATATGCGATGGTCTAGATCTGTTTCTGGGAAGATGTTATTCTCCGTTTCTGCCAAACAGTCAAAATTATATTGTGGCATTTTTTTAATAATTTGAATTTAGGAATGTATAAAAATTGATCTCGTCACTTTGATAGAACTTTTAGTAATGATAATAATTTTCGATCGCAGATACTAAGTAATTTTTGAGCACATATCCTTTATTAAATGTTAGCTGTATATTCACGCTATCCTTTTCTAATTAATAATTAAGTAATAATACATACAATCAAATAAATATTCCTTGGACTATTTTATTAGTATTTGTTATTTATTACCTCTTTAGTTATTTTATTGGCTGTCAATGTCGGGCGTTACATATAATTTTGTCATCAAATTTCAAATAAATTTAAATAACATTTTTATGTGCTTTCTACAAAAAAAAGTACTTCGACATAAATATTTTAATGTATAAACATTCTTGCAGGAATTCTATATTAAAGATATTTTGCTATGTTGCTGTTTTTCCATATGGAAAAATTTCAAACACAACCCAATCCCCGCTTCGTTTAGCAAAGTTGGGAAATTTTAGGATAGGAAAGTTTTTTTATCATTAATTTTATCCCAATGACGAATGGTAGCTAACTCGAGTTTGTTTCAAAATTAGCAGAAAAGTTCATAAGCCATTGATTGGATTGGAACTCGGGACCTTCCTATTGGAAGGCAGGTGCTCTAACCACCACTATGAGTAATCATAACAAAGATATTAATAAATAATAACAAATATTAATTACCTTATGAGCTATAAAGAGAACGTGAATTAATATTAAGTAAGTAGGCCTTTCTGGACAATAAAAATTATGCCATGGTTAATACGCATAATAATCACAAATTTTGTTAATACGCATAATAATCACAAACAATCATTACTTTAACTTCATGACTATATTTATTATGTTACCTTGCAAAATATGTATTTCTATAATAAAATTAACATACATAAAATTAGTTTTATACATAAAAGTCAAAATTTTTGACTACTAGGCTTATTAAAATTATTATTATTATTATTACAAAATCCTATAATTTTTAAATAATTTATTTCATTTATAATACAAATAAAATATATAAAATCTTATCACGTAGATTGAATATCATTATAAATGATATAATTTCCGGAAAAGTAAATCTTTTCATAAAAATCATTGCACATTGATAAAAAAGAAATTTTTTTTTTATATCTTTTTTTTACTTTCACGTGGATATTGTATTATTTATTTTATTTAGAGAGAAAAAAAAATATTGATTAAGTTATTTTCATTCAACATTGAATTTGAATCCTTTTTTTTGAACAACAACAAAAAAAATAAAACATTTTCCACGCTTATTGAATAATTTTTTGAAATTGAAATATGTTTGCAAATAAATAAAGATTGTGAAGCAAAAAAAAAATATACAAGGAAGAAAAATATAAAAGGATATACAACAGAATATTTAAATAAACATATATATCTGAATGTAAACATTTTTTTTACACTATGAAAAATTTTTATAAATTTTCACAATTTTTATTATTATGATATCAATAAAAAATATAAAAATTATTGTTTATATTATTATTTTTTTCAGTGTATTTTTTTTAAAAATTATTTATTTATGTTAAAGGATAAAAAATAAAATAAAATGAATTTATTTGCATACACCTGAAATTTTATAAATTTGAGGTGAAAACTTTTATGCATTTTGATTTGATATATTTTCTTTGAAATTTGATTTATTTTTATCCATTATTTTTTATTTTCAAAGTTTAGATGAGAAGAAACCTGAAAAATTTAAGATGGTACATTTCTCATTTTTGCCAAAATGAACAACTAAAAAAAATATAGAATTTTATTGCTATTTTTCAATACTATGAAGCATATTAAATTTGTTTTAATAAAGTACATATAAAGTTTTTGGGAAAAAAAAAGATTTCAAATTAAATTAGGTAAATTACATTTTAATAAACCTGCAACAGACTAGTTACCATCTGTTTATTACCTGACACAGCCTAATCGAATAGAAATTTCAGTAATTAAAGAGTAATTTTTAAAAAAAATAATATTATTTTATGACTCCTTGAAATTTACAGATCATTATAATTTTATTATAATGAGTGAAAATATAAAATTAAAAAAAAATTACATTAGTTGGCTCTAATGTTATAAGCCTATAAACATGAATATTATTTGTAATATTGATATTATTTAAGAAAAAAAGGATATGTGTCGGCAGCGTTGCTATATTGTTTAATTTTAAATGCTTGTCATTTACAAAAAATAATGTTTGTTTAGATATTAAATAATAATTTTACATACTATTTTAATGCCACTTAAAAAATATGATTGACTTTTTATATGAAATTTAATCTAATTCTTAATAAAACTGGCAAAATGAATGAGGACCTTCAATAAAATTCTTTTTAAAGTCTTTAAATCAATTTATTAGTAAAAATTTAAGAAATAAGATATAAGGTATATTAGCTAGATTTATTAATTATGAATATATTATAAAAAGGGATTAATTAGTTCAGGAACTCAACGGATTAATTACAAAATGGACTTCGGTTACTCAACGGATTAATTATAAACTATTGTGTTTCAAATACAAATATATTCCATGCAATATCTAAAATATTTTTATGAAAATTTGAAGTTTAGTTCTGCTACGAGAATAAATATGAAATTTACTTCGCTTCGATAAAAGCATGAAGAAATATATATTCCATTGATTTTAATTTTCTTTAGAGAAAGCATATTAATTATTACTTGATTAATTTATGACAATTTTAGCTGTTTTTAACATCAATACAAGGTTGATTTTGCTATCATTTATTCCGTTTATCTTTAAAAATATAAATATTTTGTAAGGTAACATAATAAATATAGTTATGATGTTAAAGTAATCATTGTGTTTATTTTCTTAATTATATGTTCTAAAAAATTGATTATTGTGCCTATTAAGCGTGGCATTGATTATTATACGTATTAAGTTTATAAGGTAATTAATATTTGTTATTATTATCTAAATAGCAAATAATTCAAAAATGAATTTAAACGGAAAAATTATAAAATGAAAATTAAGAAAAAGTATGCAAAAAGTAAGAAAAATGGATTTTAAAAATAATTTATAATATTAAATTTTTATTTTGTACCCAAATTTTTAGCTTTAGGATTTGGAATATTTGCTAAACGAAGCCGGATTTGTTTGAAATTCTTCTATATAGTAAAATATAGAAAAACATCTTTAATATTGAATTACTGCAAGATTGTTAATACATTAAAATCTGTAGAGGTACTTTTTTTTGTGGAAAACACATATTATTTAAATTTATATGAAATTTAAAGACAAAATTATATTTATCTTTTAAGTTTTGTACTTCAGGTGAAAAATTGTTGTTTTTCTAATTATATGTAACGCCCGCCATTGACAGCCAATAAAATAACTAAAGAGGTAATAAATAACAAATACTAATAAAATAGTCGAAGGAATATTTATTTGATTGTATGTATTATGACTTAATTATTAATTAGAAAAGGATAGCGTGAATATACAGCTAACATTTAATAAAGGATATGTGCTCAAAAATTACTTAGTATCTGCGATCGAAAATTATTATCATTACTAAAAGTTCTATCAAAGTGACGAGATCAATTTTTATACATTCCTAAATTCAAATTATTAAAAAAATGCCACAATATAATTTTGACTGTTTGGCAGAAACGGAGAATAACATCTTCCCAGAAACAGATCTAGACCATCGCATATTAAATATGGATTCTGGGGAGTATGTGAAAACTGCAATGGAAACTAGTGTATTATTACCGGTTTCAAGATCTTTCGATGATCATTTAACTTGGTCACCAAACCGACCAGATTGCAGTTATAACTATATTCAACCGCAAGAGTACCATAATCAATATATTGAACAACATCAACTGTTAAATACTGAGTGGCAAAGCAATAATTTTGAACAAACAGAGCAGCAATGTATAGTGCCATCCGAAGAAGTACCAAATCAACTTCTTCAAACAAAATTCGAAGACAAGAAAGAAAATATGGACGAAAACTTTGCAACTGCAAATTACGGCCAGGATATTTATAAAATAGAACAAGAAAAAATTTCACTACTTCCTACAACGCCGCCCATTTTATTTTGCTATGAATGCGTAAAATACTTTTCATCACCCTGCTATTTGCAACAGCATAACAACATGATACATGGGAATCTTCCATGTATTTGCAAAAGATGTGGAAAGAAGTTTGCCGATCTGGAAAAACTGACGGTTCATGAAGCGCAGCACACAAACTCAGAAAAACCTTTTAAATGCACGAAATGTGCTTGTCAATATAACTACAAAACGGATCTTAAAAGGCATTCATACATTCATACCAACAATTGGCCTCATCGTTGTGATGTTTGTGATAAGGGTTTTGCCAGAAAAAATCATATGCTGAAACACAGGAATATTCATTTTAAAAAGAAATAATATTATTTAATATAATTATTTTATAAAAAACGTAAGTAGAATCGCTCAGAAGCCAAAGTTATTACTTATCAATATATTTTGAAATGGGCTGAATAATTTTGGTTATTCAACGGTTAATTTTAAATCAATTTTATAAATTTTAAGTGTTTTTTAATTGTTGTAATATAAAATAAATATGTATCTGTAAATTAAAATATGTTGAAAATAAACTTTAATAATTTGTTGAAAATATTCTCTTTATTTTCGATTGGGAAGTACAAAAGTGTTTTTAGCATGAATCTGGCTGACAATCTGGAGAAGTTTTACAGAATTTTATATTATAATTTTTTGTCCGGTTTTTTAGCATCAATACAAGGCTGACTTTGCTACAATTAATTCAGTTTACCTATAAAAATATATATATATTGTAAGGTAAAATAATAAATAAAGTCAAAAATTTAACGTAATGATTATGTTTATTTTCTTAATTGTAAATTTATATTCTATAAAATTTGTGATTATTAGCTTATTAAGCGTGGCATAAGTTTTATATTTGTTATCCAAAAATAAAAGTAAACAGAAAAATTATTAAAAATAATTTTGGAAAATTAAAAAGAAGTTCAGAATGATTTAATTTAATTAATTATTAGAAAAATTACCAGTGAATAAATTTCACTAAATATATTTTAGAATCTTATAATTCTTTGACAAAACCGACAATTTTTAAGTATTCTGTTTTTTAATTATATTATATTCCAGTACGTACCTAAGGTAATTCTAAAAATTTGGAAATAATTCTTATAAAATTTTCCAATAACTTATTTTTGTATTGTAATGTTCCGTGTTTAGTATTTTAATTCCTTAGCTAATTAAAATTTAACATAATCAATAAATCTGTTAAAAAAATAAAACCAAAAAGTTATGTTGAGCAAAATTACATTAAAAATATGTAGAATTTGTAAAAATTCGGAATCATCATAATTTAATTAATTTTTTTTATATATTAATTCTTTTTTATAATCTTTGGGATATCGGTTTATATATTCGATTATTTTGAGAAAACTTCTACAGGTACTTTACTTTTTAGCTTTTGCTAACCGAATAAAGTTTTTATAATAAAGAAGATATTAAATTTATTAAAATATAGGATGTTATTCTGGGAAAAATTAAATACTTTATTTGGAACGACCAAATCTAAACGAACACAATTAGAACCAATTTTGTCCATTAATTTTTTGCAATAAAAATAGAATATGCTTTAGTAGACTACATTTAAAGGAAAGAAAAAAAACTGAAACTATAAGAAGATGTTGCTGAGGAAGAAAATGTGGAGAATATGATTGTTGCGGGATCAAATACCGGAATTTAGATCTTAAACCAGCGGCAATCTTATCTCGAATTTTTGCTGCAAATTTGTGGGTCATGAATACAAAATTGAGTTTGCTGCAATTTTTTAAGTTTACCTTTAAAAATATAAATATATTGTAATTGCAAGGTAATATAATAAATATACTCAAGAAGTTGAAAGTGATAATTATGTTTATTTTATTAATTGTATGTTCTATAAAGTTTATGATTATAATGCGCATGAAGCGTGGCATTACAAAATTTCCATGCAGTTTATAGTTTGTAAAATAATTTGTTATTATTATCTAAATTGTAAATAATTAAAAAATGAAAATATGAATTGAAAATTAAGGACAAGTATGCAGATGGATAAATGGATACGCAAAGTAATCTGTTAAATTTTTATTTCAACCCAAATATTTAGCTTTAAGATTCGGAAAATATAATAAACGAAGCGGCTTCGAGTTTGGTTTAAAATTCTTCCATATAGTAAAATATAGAAAAACAGTAATACATTTAACAAATTATCTTTGATATTGAATTATTTTATTTAATGTATTAAAATCTATTTAGTTACTTTTTTGTAGAAAACACATAAAATTATTAAGTAAATTTATTCGAAATTATTTTTGAATTGCGTACTTCAGGTAAAAATTTCTATTCCCTAATGCTAAAATAAACATAAATAATAGTTGTAAAGTTAATTAACTGATCTCTAAAATGAAAATCTAATTACTTATATAAAATTGTAAAATACACTTTTTTTGAAAATAAAATAAAATAATACATAATAATAATATTCCATGAAATTTCTATAATATTTTTATGAAAATTTGTTTGAAGTTTAGTTCTGCTACGAGAATAAATATGAAATTTACTTCGCTTCTATAAAAGCATGAAGAAATATATATTCCATTGATTTTAATTTTCTTTAGAGAAAGCATATTAATTATTACTTGATTAATTTATTTTCGATTTGGAAGTGTCCTTTACAATTTTAGCTGTTTTTAGCATCAATACAAGGTTGATTTTGCTATAATTTAATCGGTTTATGATGCTAAAGTAATCATTGTGTTTATTTTCTTAATTGTATATTCTATAAAATTTGTGATTATTATGCGTATTAACCGTGGCATAATTTTTATTGTCCAGAAAGGCCTACTTACTTAATATTCACATTCACTTTATTAGGTAATTAATATTGTTATTAATATCTAAATTCTAGTTTTATTGCTATTTTTCAATACTTTTTGGGAAAAAAAAAGATTTCAAATTAAAGTATAAAATGAAAATTAAGAAAAGTATGCAGGTGGAAAAATGGATATGAAAAATAACCTATTAAATTTTTATTTTGAGCCCAAATTTTTAACTTTAGGATTTTGAAAATTTTCTAAACGAAGAGGGTTTGGTTTTTGTTTGAAATTCTTCCATATAGAAAAATTGTAATCAAGCAAAACATTAAAGATGAATTACTGCAATAATTAATACATCAAAATATGTGCAAAATTATATTTATCTTTTAAATTGTGTACTTCAAGTTAAAATTGTAGTTTTCTAATTAAATGTAACAGCCGGCATTGGCCGTTACATTTAATTAGAAAATGTAACGGCCAATGCCTAAAGAGGTAATAAATAAATAAAAAGGTAATAAATAACTAATACATACTAATAAAATAGTTTAAGTACAACGATTGTTGACTCAAATATTTATTAGAAAAGGATAGCGCGAATATACAGCTAACATTTAATAAAGGATATGTGCTTAAAAATTACTCAGTATCTGCGATGGCAAATTTTTATCATTACTAAAAGTTCTATCAAAGTGACGAGATCAATTTTTATATATTCCTAAATTCAAATTATTAAAAAAATGCCACAATATAATTTTGACTGTTTGGCAGAAACGGAGAATAACATCTTCACAGAAATGGAGAATAACATCTTCACAGATCTAGACCATCGCATATTAAATATGGATTCTGGGGAGTATGTGAAAACTGCAATGGAAACTAGTGCATTATTACCGGTTTCAAGATCTTTCGATGATCATTTAACTTGGTCACCAAACCGGCCAGATTGCGGTTATAACTATATTCAACCGCAAGAGTACCATAATCAATATATTAAACCACAAGAGCACCATCGAGAACAATATCAATTACCAAACGGCAACTGGAAAACAGATAATTTTCAAAACACACAGCAGCAATGTCTAGTGCCAAACAAAATTCGAAGACAAGAAAGATAATATCGGCGAAAACTTTGTAACTGCAAATTACGGCAGGATATTTATAAAATAGAACAAGAAAAATTTTTACTTCTTCCTACAACACCGCCCATTTTATTTTGCTATGAATGCGTAAAATACTTTTCATCACCCTGCTATTTGCAACAGCATAACAACATGATACATAGTAATCTTCCATGTATTTGCAAAAGATGTGGAAAGGAGTTTGCTGATCTGGAAAAACTGACCGTTCACGAAGCGCAGCACACAAACCCAGGAAAACGTTTTAAATGCACGAAATGTGCTTGCCAATATAACTACAAAGCGGATCAGGCATTCATTCACACCAACAATTGGCCTCATCGTTGTGATGTTTGTGATAAGGGTTTTGCTAGAAAAAATCATATGCAGAAACACAGCAATACTCATTTTAAAAAGAAATAATATTATTTATTATAATTATTGTATAAAAAACGTAAGTAGACTCATTCAGAAGCCAAAGTTATTAAGTAAATTTTTCAGTTTTAAAGATTATTGATTTTAATAAATTATTGATGGTACTCAACGCTACTTTTATTACTAAATCTACTTTTATTACTTTATGTTTTAAAATGAACTTAATCATTTTGGTTACTCAAATATATTTTTCACATTATGGTTTTTAATTTAAGGTAGATATTTGTGTTTGATATTATCAAACACAATATTTCTTTAATTAAAATATAAATATACGGTATATAAGTCAAAAATTTAACGTAATGATTATGTTTATTTTAAAATTTATGATTATGTATTAGCCTATTAAGCGTGGCATAAGTTTTATTTCTAAATTAAAATGTTTTGAAAATAAATTTTAGTAATTTGTTGAAAATAAACTATTGTTTTTCAAATATAATTCATGAAATTTATATATTTCTAAAATAGTTTTATGAAAAAATATAAAATTTGGATAAAAATATGAAGAAATATATTGAATAAAATTTTCTTTAGAGAAAGCATTATTAAAGCAAAATTTTCTTTAGAGAAAGCATTATTAAACAAAAAGGATACTTTTATACTTCCCAATCAAAAATAAATTAATCAAGTACATAATAAGTAATATGCATCAATACAAGGCTGACTTTGCTATAATTTATTTTTTATTCAGTTTACCTTTAAAAATAAAGATATTTTGTAAGGTGACATCATCAATATAGTCAAGAAGTTAAAGAGTTAATTTTCTTAATTGTATATTTATATTCTATAATATTTATGATTATTAGCCTATTAAGCGTGACATAATTTTTATTGTTCAGAAAGGCCTATTTGGTTTATAACGTAACTGGTTTGGAAAATTAAAAAGAATTGTGATTGAATAATTTTGATTTAAATAATTATTAAAAAAAATACCAAATGACTAAAAATTAGTATAAGATAGATTTGAATTACATGTATATTACTAAAATTAAAATAAATTTTACTAAAACTTGAAATTGATATATGTAATTCTAAATTATTTTTATGAAAATTTGGTGGAAGTTTAGTTCTGCTTCGAGAATAAATATAAAAATTACTTGGTTTGGATAAAAATATGAAGAAATATATAGTCAATCGATTAAAATTTTCTTTAGGGAAACCATATTACTTATTTCTTTACTAAATTATTTTCGTTTGGGAAGTACAAAAGTGTCTACGATTTTAGCAGTTTTTATCATCAACACAAAGCTGACTTGGCTACAATTTATTTAGTGTACCTTTAAAAATATAAATATTTTTCTTTAATAATCTAAATATGTACATATTCGAGGGCAGATTGATAATTACGTGGACTAACACCGAAAACACAGTATTTTCGGTTTTGTTTTATTATTTTCAACATAGCTTCATCAACACACGAAATTCATTTTATCCATTTTTTAAAATTCACTGAAATTTACTTGTTTAAAAGACTGTTACACGTAAACAAAATAAGATATCGACTTGAAATTTTAATAAATTATTTTAGAGGTAAAAAATACCCACTTCATACCTGTGCATAACAGGTAGTCCACGTAATTATCAATCTGCCCTCGTATCTATTTTAATATCTTATTAATAAAAGATATTTTAATTTGATTATACAAATTTCCAATTTTCAATATAAATATATTTAAGTATTCATTTGAGCATAATATTTCCAATTTAATTAAAGGAAAGCTACTGTGAAAAACAATTATTGAATTTTATTGGTTTGTATTATCCATTTAATCCGTATTAAATTTTGTGTAAAAAAAATTAATATGTAAAGCAAAAGAACGCAAAAGATCGTTTTGTTGAATCAATTTATTATTTTTTTTTTGTGATGCATAAACGATTTTAATACTTTATAAATTCGCAACCTACCTAGATTTTATTTATCTTTAAAACATATATAATAAATAGTTTTCTCTTTATTTCTTAGAAGGGCACCTTATTTCCAATGTTAAATTATGATTAATATTAATACAAATAAAACAGTTTTTTTTTGTTGATTGAAAGAATTTAAAACTAAACAATCTATATCATAGTATTACTAAAATCTTAGAAGTACATTCGCTTATTAAGACGGTAATAAAAAAAACTTTATTATGCTTATATACTCGTACATATAATATTCTTTCAATCAAAAATTATTTTCAATAATCCTATTAATCTTTTCTATATAAATTTAAAAGAATATGTTAAAAATAATAATAAAAGATTCCCAAATTAGTTATCAAAATATGGTATAACGCAAAAATTATGGATAATTGCATTCATTTTTTTTTAAGTATATATTTTGTATGTCATTAATAATAGATTGTAATATAAATTTTGATTTCCAGAAAAATGAAGTGTAAATAATTTTATATTTAAAATTATTTTTCAATTATTTACAATTAATTTTTCTGAAAATCAAAATTTATATTACAATCTAACATAAATTTTGACACAGTTTTCAGTGTCCACATTATGAAATATTAAATTTTATTATGCAAACAATAAATTTGATACCAAAATATATATTTTGGTGGAAATTCATGAGAATGGAAAAATTAATCTTTTATACATAATTTAATACAGTATAGTAGAAATTAGAAATATTTTTAAATAAATTTTATTAAATTATAATTTTTAATTTAAGTAATTGATGACAAATAAATTGTGAATATATTTGAATAATTATCTTACTTCTTAGAATTAGGGCAGGGAGAAATCATTATATTTGTAATACATATACATGTTAGATAAAAGTACAATTATATAACATATTGTTACAACATCATGTAAGATAATGTTATATGCAGTTTATAAAAATCGTAATTGGACACCAATATTTTGTTCTTTTCAATTAAATAGCTATGGAAATGTGCGATAATAATATCCGGTTTGTACAATAAAAAAAGGATTATTGTACGATTAAAATTATATAATTCCTAAAAGGAAATTGTGAGATTATACGTAAAAGAGCGTACGTAAGCTCTTTTCATTGAAAAGATAAATTTTACCGGTAATATTTATTGGGGAAAAAAACCTTGTTAAGCACTCCTTTGTAAACCCATTCGATAGGACTCGAATACCGAGTACAATTTCTGTGACATTTTTTTTTTTAGTTTTTGTTTAAACGGGTTTTTAAAATTCTCGTCTCGAATGTGTTAACAAGTTCATTCTTTTTTTCGTTCCTAAAAATATGCAATATATACATATATCCTTCAAAAATCCGGCGTTGTAAATGAAATTTTCAACAGATTGGTGGTGAGTGTTTGGGTTATATAATAATATAGTTTAATTCTTTATGTGCATATGAAAGAATTCTTCACTCGTTACATTTCATAAATCTAGCCAAATATATAATTTGCTAAATTTAAATTGTGGGAAATTTTGAACCGCCCCTAAATATCAGGGAAAATGTATTTGATTTAATTGCGCATATGAATGCAACTATTTGGCTATTGAAATATTAGCTTAAACCAGTTTAACTAATCAGAAGCTTGTTTTTATTGAAAATCTTAAGGTAAAATAATAAATTAATAAGATCAATTTTAGATATTTTATTATGTATATTTTTTTTATATATTTCTTATTCAAACAAAACTATGAATCTTAATAAATTTATATATTTTTTTAATTTTTAGAATACAATTGTTAAAAAGATAATTAATTTTATGCTAGCTTGTTAAAATTTCAGTTTTTTTAACTTCAATTTCATTAACATCTTCTTTTTCTTCAGCGATTTCTAATTCTGCTTCAATCGGCTGCAAATCATTATCATTTTTATCTTCACTTTCACCTAATCCACTGTCATCTAAAGGTTTAGCACCTTTTCGCATTGGTAAAATATCTAAAATTGTTTCAGTCCAAGATTTTCCTTCCGAAATACGTAATAACATTTCAAAAACTATAAAAAATATAAATATTTTGTAAATAAATTTAAATATAATGGAAAAATTATAAATTTACCATGAACAGTACTTAATACAGTTCTTGTTTTAATCTGAACATGTTCATTTAATGGTAATCTTGCTGTTTTTATATTTAATTTTTGTGCTCTTTCAAAACATAATCCTTTATGATGATTATGGTCAACAATTCCACCAATTACATATATACAATTTTCATCAAATTTATCTAATACATTATCAGAATCACTACTCAAATATATAATATCATTATGATTAAATACATCACTATAATTTTTATTAAATTCCCACTTAACATGCCAATTTTCATAACCATCATTCTTTTCTAAACATTTATGTATTTTACCATTTTCTTTAACACCAACAAAATGTAATTGTCCTGGTTTCTGTGATCGACGATTAATTGTATAAATTCTTAATAATTGTTTTACACATTTAGTAATATCTCGGTCAGTCATTAAATCATCAAAATCTAAATCAACAGCAATTTTGAGATTATTTGTATTGTCAACTTCTTGTTTTCGTTTCAGTTCTTTACGACTAGGACCAATTCTGGTCGGTTTACCTTTTGCCAATGCATCTAAACGTTTTTGTTTATATTTTTCACGTTCTTTTAAACGTTTTATTTTCTTTTTTATTTCCCATTGAGCTGATTTGATAAGTTTCTTTTTTTGTCGCTTAGACATTATTGGATTTTCTGTGCTTGGTGATTGTTCTGGATTAGATTTAGTAATCTCATTATCAATTTTTTGCTTTTTTGCTGGTGGCTCAATATCTGCTGATGGTTCAATTCTATTTATTTCACAATCACTTTTAGAAATTTCTGAAAGTGACTTATCAACACATAAATTAGATTCCATTATTTTAAATGGTTTATTTTAATAATATTAAATATTAAAACAAAACAAAACACTTCACTACTTCACTTTCCTGTTTATTTATCGCACATGGTTTCAAAAGGCAAGAAATTTGTTGACATTTAACAGCTGTCGGTAAAAAACAAATACTGTAAAGTGTTGCCGTTGTAATATATTTAGTACTATTGATTAGTACACATTTTTTTAGTATGAGCTGAAGAAATACTGATCCTTAAAACGCTAAAATATAATTTTTTCAGGTAACAATCTGTTAAAGTACTGGAAGAGATACTAAACCAGTTTTTGATGACAAGTTAAAATCCAAATAGTACTGTTTTGAAAGTGACGTCATTAAGGGTTGTAAATATGAAAGTTTACAACCCTTAATGACGTCACTTTTGAAAGTGACGTCATTAAGGGTTGTAAACATCTATATTTACTCTGTAAGTATGGATGTTTTGAAAGTAACGTCATTAAGGGTTGTGAATTCTTTGTAGAATGGCTGAAATTTTAAGATTATCAGCCTTTAATGATTCTAAAGGGATTCTGAAATTTGTTGGATATTTACATACAGCATTATCTAAAATTTAAATTTACCAGATTATAGAATATTGTCCATTTTTTATTTGAGTAATTAAATTATCTTTTAATTTACCTTCAAAAACGGCATTACGAACTAAGTATGCTATAATTCGTGATCGTGAGTTATTCGTAAAAACAACTGTACAAAGCTAATTTTGAACATAATTCGTTTCATTCAAATTTATTTCCAATCAGTTTTCTTTATATTAACCTTATTACTTAACACAAACTTCAAACTATAAGGCTACATATATCTAGTTAATGCGGTATAATATTAATGGTTAAAATTGCACCAAAAAACCTTAGATATTAAATCCTCAATTTCTTCGACAAATTTGAACATATGGCTAAATTATATGTAGAGAATGCTTAGTTCTATTACGCTAATTACATAACTTAAAATTTCAGCTGTTTGAGATAATGCGGTCTTTTATTGTCAGTACAATATCATTGTCGGTATTTTAGGCAAACGTAACCATCGACGTCGTTGGGTACTAAAAAGATTAAAGCATGTCATTAGGTGAAGAACTAATTTGTGATAGCCTTTCTGATCATGGTTGTGGAACCTGTAATTTAATTTTTCCAAATTAAATAAAATATAAAGCTCTAAAATGAAATAAATGCATTACTTATAATAAAACAAAAAAACTATTTCAAATAATCATACAACAATCCTTTGATTCACAACATAATCAATTGAAAATCTATTTCAAAAGTTCTTTTAAGTTCATAATTTTAATTTTAATTCAGTGAAATCATTAAAAATATAATTACTATTTCCATTGTTCATAGAAAATGATTAATGATATTAGTTTCATATTAAAATTATTCATAATTCCTCAATTATCAATTATTGAATCTTTTAATTATATAGTCAATTAATGATATTTTCTAAAATTATATTCACAATTCTTATGAAATTAAGTTGATTTTCTTTTTTTTTATAATTTTCTGATTAAATAACAAATTATTGGTTTTTCTTTATAAGTGAATAATAAAAAAGTTTAATTGAATTATATTTTATTTAATTGCTATTTTAAATTTATACTTGCTTTTCTCGTAACTTAATTAATTCTCTTTGAATTATTATTACCGCAAATACAAACCAATTAAAATCAATTTACTTAAACTTTTTTATTATTGTATATTTATTGAAAATATTTTTATATAAATTTTCCTCGGTAAATGGAAAACTTTCTATTTGAATTTCAACAGAAATTTCTTTCTCATTATAATTTTAATTTTTTTTTTTTTTTTTATAGGAAAATTAGAAAATTGCTTTTGTGGTAACTTATATTATATTGACTTTGTTATAAAACTCAACGTTGAATTATATTTTTTATATTTTTGTAAATAAAGTTTTAATTATTTTTGAATACATTTTAATGATGGCAAAAATAATTTTTATTTTTCAATTTGAGAAAATGTATTTTTTAGTTAGAAATTTTCCTTTTTAACAATATAGTATTTGTTATATTAATTTGAATAATGGTAAATTGAATAATAATTTCAGATTGAAAATTAATTCATTTTTTGATATAATAATTCTAATTCAGTTTGAAATCAATAATACCAATTTGCTAAAAAGAGTCATTTTGAAAATATTTATATTCATGTTTTCTTTTAAAGGGTCAAACAGAATATGTCGCTGTAAAAATCAGAACTATTTATTTCCTATTATGCTATAAGTTACGAAAAAACCAAGTATAAATTTAAAATGAATTTGTGACATTTGCTCGATCATTAAACTAGACAAGATCATTGGTGAGAAATTAGAAGACAGGCGACAGCGACATATTCTGTTTGGCTTTTAAAATTCAAAAATATACATATAAATTCACATTCACTTTGAAATGAAAACCATAAGAAAATACTATATGTTTATTTTATTTTTTTTTGAAAATTATAAATTAATGTACAGACATTTTCTTGTGAAACCAAATAAAATAAAATTTCCATAATAAAGTAAACCAAATAATTTTTTGAATAAAACCGAATTATGGTGAAAAATAAACATACTATAGAATAATAAAATAAAATTATGCAAAACTTGAAAAGTAGAGTGTCTAAACATTATTAAAAGTCTATTGCCTTTAGGTCAAATTGAATAGGAAAAAATGATTTTATATATACATAATTTTCAATTTTTGTGTTCTTATGTTTTTTAATAGACACGAGTTTTTAGTCAAAGAATGAATGAATAAAAATTTATTCATCTTTTGTATAACGAACGATAAAAAATTTTTGAAATTCCATAAAGAAAATCTTTTTTCTTTTTTTTAATAATTCATTCCAAGATTTTCATTTATAAAAAGGTAAAAGTACATATTATAAATTCAACCTGAACGATTTATTTTATTTTTAGAAATATTAGGTTTTTTTTTGGTTTTAATATTTGAAAGATTGTGGGTTGAAATGTTTGGAACAGATTAAACATAAATTGTTTGTATATATAAATGTAATTAGCTAAATTTGAAACTCGCGTTGGTGTGAGCTTCAAATTTCTTTAAATAAACTGCGGCCAATTCACATCGATTCACTCTAGGCATTCTTTAAATAAGTTCCACTAACGAATATTAAATATTCTAACATAGAAGTCATTTTTCGACTATACTAATATCTCACTTTTATGTATACATGCACTCAGATTGAGTTGAATTGATGTGAATTGAAATATAACTAAAAACTACGAAATGTCGACTCAATCCCTGTTTTCATGGACGCAAAGTTGAATTCGTCATGGAAATATTTCATTTGAAAATAAAGAAAAAAACTAATTAAATTGCTGCAAAAAAGAACTGAAATCATCAATTTGACTGATTCAAAAAAATTACAAGTAGCTTTCGTAATACGGAAATCTGTTCAATTTACGAATTAATAATAATTTGTATAGTACTTTCCTTATCACAATATAATTGAATTGGCTAAGCTAAATCATAGTTTAGTTTCTCGTTAACAATATTATTACATCAATGTGTCAGCGTTAATATCACCTTTCCAACTAACTTATTGTTATTTACTAAATTGTATAAAATTCCAATTGTTTCTACTTCGGACTATAGTCACAGTCATAAAACTATAGTAACAGTCATTATATTTATAAAGTGTATACTAATTTTACTTTGTTACATTTCCTTCCTTTATTAACTAACAAAGTAAGGAAAGGTTTCTATTTCTCTGATTCAAATTATCAAAGTATATTATACTTGGAAATTTCTTGAAATAAAAATATAAAATATTATGTAAAGTCTTATTTTGCAATTCAGAACTCACTTGAAATTTTCTTGCAATAAAGTATAAATTCATTTTGTTGTGTTTGATTATTTATTCAACATTCAAGGAAAATTTTGAATTGTAAAATAAGACTGTATTTATTTTATCAAATTATAATATAAAACAAAAGGATAAAAAAAACCAAAATTGTATTCAAATGATGACATTTCTTTAATACTTTTCCTTGATTTTTTCAATTCAAAAACTTTTACTTGATTATATTAAAAAAAAGTTATTTACAATAAAATAAGATGAAAAAAAAAATTTTACCTTGGCTTTAAGCAATTTTCATTATATGTATTTTCATTTTCAGTAAAGCAAAGAATTCATAATTTTTATGGTTGTGGTGACATTTTTTCATAAATTTGGTGTTGGTTGAAAATGATCAAATTTTCGTAATTAATTTTGGGTCTTGAGTCAGACAATCTTAAGAAATATGAAATTTATTAAAATAAAATTTTCTATTAATTAATTTTATTATATATTTCTTAATCCTAAATTTCTCAGAATGGTCTTAATCTAAATTTTCCCGGTTAAGACAACAATTATCCTTTTGTAGCCAATTACATAAGTAATTACACAGATGTGAAGTACACAAAATATCCTTTTTGGTACAAATATACCAGTCAAAGATTCATTATATCTCTGTCCGCTGTACCAATTTATTTCGTTTCAAAATAGACAAAGAAATAGAAAGACGTGTCACTAACAGCTGGATACAATTCTGGAATGTTAAACAAATTCTTCAATCAAACATTAGCTTAAACAATAGAAACAACTGTTACCAGTTTTTATTGCCAGTTTTAATGTGTTGGTTGCAAACATGGAGATTAACAAGACACTTCAAGAATTTAAACGGAACAGACAATTTGAAGAGGTTATAAATAAAATAAGAGTGCTAAAGTCCAAATGGGGTGGACATATTACGAGAATAAATGATATCTAATAATCTATAATATTTGTTTCCATCTCTGCAAAAATTATCCAATACAATTCTCAAAAATATATCTTTAAAAATTTTAAATTTTCAATTCTACAAAATGTGAAAATCTTTATTTTCTTCTCAACTTAAATCTAATCCTATTTTCTGTTTATTTAAAAACAATTTCTTTAAATTTTTTTTTTTTTTGCAAATAACAGTTTTTAAACGATTTTATCCTATAATACTTTTTATCCTTAAATAATAATAACATTTATTGATAATAGTTATTTTAGTATATATGTATAAGTTAAATTGTGTACAATTGACAAGTTTTCATTTAGGTATCCAAATGTATCTCTAAATTATTTTTTATCGATCCATTTTATCGGTTTTTATTTGTTGCACATTTCACACATTTTCTATATACATATATGCATATATATA
This sequence comes from Empis livida, assembly GCA_963932195.1. Taxonomy (NCBI): domain Eukaryota; kingdom Metazoa; phylum Arthropoda; class Insecta; order Diptera; family Empididae; genus Empis; species Empis livida. Next base: position 16,333,160 of record OZ010649.1, read on the forward strand.
TATATACTTTGATTTTATATTTATATCCTTGAAACCGAATTCGAAAAACATTAAAAGATGTTAAGTTCGGAAAAAAATATACAATTGGCACTTTTTAAAAGTATCATAAACACTCCAAATAACAATGAGTAACTAAAATACATACAAAATATCCTTTTTTTTATTATTATTATTATTGTTTGTTGAAATTTCAATTCAACAATGATTTTTTTTTTTTCATTTTATAAAATACTTTTTATGTAGTGAACATTGAAGCAACTATTGTATATATCTGAATGTCCTTGCAGTATATATACAACAAAATATAATTCTATATATATGTATATATATATATACTGGTATATGAAGTGTTAAGAGAAATGAATTTCGGTTTCTATATATTTCAAATGATAATATTATAACATTGAATATGGTTTTATAAACTAATTCAATTTCAATTTTGTTTAAAACATACGTTTTTTTTTGTATATTTTAGAAATTTTAAATTGAAAACATTTTACTTAAATTGTCATACTGTTTATTATTCGTATAATATTTGAAATTTTCTTGGCAAAATTCAATTTAAGTCTGGTACAATTTTTGTTTAGATAAAAGAAATGAGATATTTTGATAAATGTTTTAAATTCTTTCAAATATAAAAAAAAAATTAAATATAAGAAATAATCAGCATGAATTCTTTTGTAAATAATTTAAACATTGTAGAACATTAAAAATTTAAATACATTTCGTATGAACTTGATCTCAATCATTATTTTTTTTTTTTTTTGTGTAAAGATTTTATAAAAAATTTAATAGAATTCTATAAAAATTTTAAGACAATTTAATTCTGTTAAAAATTTTATTTAAATTTATATAAAGTTTTTATCTATAGCTTAAAATGAATTTTATATTTAAAGGAAATTTCAAAAATTGTTATAGATATTACATCCTGAAATTGCTTTAAAAAATTGAAAACTTCTGTACAGCGTATTTATGAATATTTGAAATTACCATTTAAAAGGATAAAATGTTGTAAAAGATTTTTATTTAAATTTTAAATTAATTTTACAATTACAATAAAGATAAATTCTATTAAGTGTTAAAGAGAATTTTATTATGGGGTAAATTCTAAATTGTACAAATATGTATTAAATTTCAGTTGTGTACGATTTTCTTCGCCGATTTAGCTCAAATTATTTCTTGCAGTATTTAAGTATTTTCAAAATATGTTTCTTTTATGCAAATACTACGTTCTAACATAATTATTATTCTTAAAGCTTTATTTTTTCCTTTTTATCTATAGACTGGCCAATCGAGCTTAGTTTAGTTTAAGATATTCACCATAATGAATGAGAAACTCATAAATTTATGGGATTTTAAGAATATTTGTAATAAAGCACGAAATAATATTGGTCGATAACCAAAAACACCGTGAAATCTGAATTAATGTAGAACACTTAAATACATCAGTTACACTATCCAAGTTTTAGAGATGAAAGAAATATACAAACCGTTTAGAAATTTACCTAACCCAAAAAGACGGTATAAAAATGTATCCACAAAAAACTTCAAATCAGAAGATTTTCGTGATTATTTCTTAAAATAAAAACTAAAATTAATATGCCTATAAAATTTAAGGTTTAATTTTACACACATGAACCCACCTGATAAAATTAAATTTAAAACTAATTATTTTGTTTCACAATTCTGATGCTCTCAAAATCATATTTGAAAAATGTTCCAATAGTCAGCCAATCAAAATAGTAGAAGATATTTTCTAAAAATAATATTAATAAATCCACTTTTCTTTTCTTTATCATATTCTGCACTAAAATACGTTTTACAAAAAAACGAAAATCCTTTTTTATTTTTTACAATCATTCAGAAGCCGAAAAAAAAACAAAAAGTTTGAAGGATGTCTGAAGTATTCAAGTATTTTTCAAACTTAATAATTGCAATATTTTTTGTTCCTTTTTTATATTCGCTATCCTTACAGTAACTTAATTTATCAATTTAAAAGATTTTGACAAGGAAAGATTGGCAAATGGAAGATTTATTGATAATAATTCATTTGGTTAACTCTTTAACTTAATTAGTTTTTTAACTTACATAGCTTTTTAACAAAACTTTTCATCAATTATAAGATTATTTTAATCGTGCAATTTAAAATAACATAAAAAAAGGATAATATCTACAATTTTTTATATCATTTTTTAATTACAACAAATATTACTTAAAAAACAAACTTAAAGACTGGTGCAATATCTGATAAAAACTGAAATTTAATATTTTCTTATATATTTTTTTTTTGTTGTCGTCTCTTAAAACCTATAAATGGGATAATACTTAAGATTTTATAGGATTTTTTTTTTTTTACTTTAGTTTCTTTTTTATTATCCTTGTAAACATTCCAACATATTCAATATTTTTCCCTTCTAGTTTTTTACCCTAAAGCTTTAAAGAACTAGTAAACTTTCGTCGAATACTTTTTTTAATGCTAAAAATTTTTTTAAATCCAAACTATTTTTTTATACTTTTATGTCCATCGAAAAAAAAAAAAGAAACTCATAACGATAAAGTTTTCCTATGAATCATAAAATGCTTTTCGTTTTCACATAACAATTTTTATTCATTGGATATACAGAATTATATGTAGGAGACTACCGGCGTGTTAGTCTTATGGTTATATTCATTTCCTATAACTAAGAAATATACTTTTCCACTTTTTTTTTCCAAGAAAAACTTATGTTCACTCTAAAAAAAAAAAAACAAAAAAAAATTGGAAAACTTTATTTCAGAATATAAAGAAATTTTTACAAAAAAAAAAAAGAAATTATATATATATTTATATACTTATTGAAATATCCTTTCGTTTGCTTTAGGGGATCATATTAAAGTTTTTCTTAATGCATATAATATGGAATATGTATTATTAGAAAATTTGAAATTTTATATCCATTAAATTTGATAATTTCCATATTATTATATGATTTAGATTTGATTTTTTTTTTTTTTTTTGGAATACCATTATATATTATTTAAAATAGCACAATTTAACTTAAATTATCTTGAGATTTTTATGATTATATATTTTTTTAAAGCTAAGAAATAATTTGTTTGAAAAATTTGACAATAATTATTTTATAATGTATTTTAAAATTGATTTCAATTTTTGGGACTTTAAATTCAAGTTGCTGTTGTTTATGTGGGAAAGCTTGCCTTATAAATTTTTTGTATGTTAATTTTTAAAAATTCTAGATTATGAAATCTCCATTACAGATTATTAAATATAAATGTCAACAGAGAACTAGTTTAAAAGTATTTTTTGTCCATGAAACTACAGCCCATCAAGAGCCCTTTTTGAATCAACATTTAAAGATTATTGTGCCATTTTAAAATAAAATTAACTATATAATTACTCTAACTAGTATTCAACTAGATGCATAAAAGTTAGCTAAAAATAGGTTTAACTTAAACAGACTAATAAGTTATTGTTTAAAACAAATTTGCATAGAATATGTAGTTGGCAACAAGTTAGTAACTAGGAAATATCATTACTGTAAATAGATATTGTATTGATACCTAGAACAAGAAAAAATTTAGTTAAAAAAATCTAGGTATCTAATTAAAATTAATTGCTAAAGTTTCCTCGATTTTGTTAACCAGAATTTATTTAAGAAAGTTACAATCTAGTATCAATTTTCTTTTTGATTTTTTTTTTTAATTTTCACTACAATTCAATTATGTTATTAACTAGAAAGCAGTTTTTGATTGTTTAGAAAACTCACTTTCTTTGTTCTAATTCGAATTAGATAAGACAAATATCTCTTTAGTTAATTGGAAACTAGTTGTAACAATTATAATCTAGAACCTTGTGACTGCAAAATACTCATCGAATACAATTTTCAAACTAAATTGTAAATTAGACAAGATAATTACACTTTTAGTAAAACTATATCATCTTAGTAAAATTTAATAAAACTATATCATCTAGTTGAATACTAGATTCAACTAGATGATATAGTTTTACTAAATTCTAGGTGAACTTTTTGACAACCATAGATTGGATCATCTAGTTGCTCAGTTCTAGTTAGGTGCAGTATATTATATCCAAATTTGGGCTAGAGAGTAGAAATTGTATATAACGTTAATTAATATTTCGGTCCATAATCGTTTCAAGTTTCATGACCGCAAGAAACTACTATGATCTAAAAATGGATAAATTCTACTAGTATATTTGGAAAAAGAAGATAGTTTGCCGGAACAAAATTAGAAACTTTGAAATATTTAAGTTGTATAATTTTCTTAAAATAAAGAGTCAAACTGATCATTAATATTGCAATTTTAATTAAACTCATCTTTAAAGTTAATCATTTTACCTTGGTCTACCTTATAACTTGGTCTACCTTACCAAGTTATTCATTTACAAGTCATACTTTAACTTTCCATTCATTTTTTTGCCGATAACACTATTTTCCAAAACATAAAAAAATCATATTCAGTTGCAAGGAATACTAACTAAATGTACTTCCAGCAAAAAAAAACTATCCTCCTTCTTCCCTTATATAAATTTTTTCTCTTCTAACAATTTATCCTTATACCTTTGTGTTCACTATTGGTGAATAAAAATTTACCGAACATAAAAAAAAACATAACCATTTTCTTTCTTTTTTTTTTAGATATCCTTTTTAGTATTCGTTTTACTCAATTTTGCGGATCATTAAGAACATTATATTAGCTTTTTCACAAAAAAAACAACAAGGATGAATATTGCAGAGGCAAAAATTTAAACTCTTACGAAATATAGGAAGAAAAAAATCATTTTTTTTTTTGCTGCAGGTGGACAAAAGGTGATCATATTATATTTTGTTTTTTTTTTTCTGTATTCTTTCGTCTGGTGTTTCCTATAGAAAACGAATCAAAGGATATAGTATAAAAAAAAAGGATTTTCTATTTCGCTTGTCCTTATTATACTTTGATGCACAAAACTTCGTAATACAAAAATAAAATAAAACACCAACAAAATTGAATGAAGGAAAAAATCTCATTCTTTATGGTTTACCTTATAAATGTCTTGTTTGCTCATAGCATAATTTTAATTTTTTTTTTATTCCGTCTATGTTGCATTATTTTTCTTTCCGTATCATTTTGACCATTTTCATTTATTGTTTCTTCTACCATGGAAAATTTATATTAAAAAATAAAAACCATTTTTTTTTTATTTTTCATTTTATTTTTATTTATTTTTTTTAAATTATCTTTCGATTTTATTTTCCACTTTTCGATTATAAAAAAAAAGAAAAGTTTTATTAATAATAAAAAAAAAAGGATCAAAAATAATAAGGCATTATAGTTGAAAACAAAAGCCTTTATGAAAAGGAAATCATAAAGCATTTTTGTTATGCTAGCTTTTCTTTTTAATCATTAAAATTGTGAGGTTGTAGAATTAATTAGTAAAGCTAAATAGTCACTTAATTAATTTTATTATTCGGAGAGTATTTAGAATATACTACAGCAGTTTGATCACAAAAATAAGGACTCGTTTTCAGATATGCATTTAATTTTGTTAATTTTAAAATGGAGTATATAAATATTTAGAAAAAAATAAGATATGGTATTATGACTGTTGAAAGTCGTAAAAGCTTAGACAGCGAATATTTGACTATTAAGTACTTTTACTTTGTCGTAATTAATTGTTTCTTTTATATAATTTGACCTTTATCTACTTAATTTAAGGCAGTTATAAAATTTGTCTTTAAGTGAATTCATACATCAGTAAGAAGGTATATTTAATTATGTTTGGATTCAGTAATGCTGTTATATTCAGATCAAGTAGCTAGTAGCTCAATTAAACCTCTATAATGAATGTTTAAAATATTAACGAAACTTTTAAGAAAATAGAAAAAATATCCAAGCAAATAAGGAGCTCCATGCGGTTAATCCACTCTGTAGACTGACAATGGCTAAGTGTATACGTACTAAGCGGTAGTGCTTTAAGTAGTAGCTTCGCTTTCGAGACATCGATGTGATCTAAATTCACTCAGCTTTAAATGAGTACCAATTATAAAATTACAGTAAAATGTAATTTTAAGGTTGAGAGAAAGGCAACGATTGAAGTGATCTGGTAAAACTAATGACTCACGAATAAAAGCCATTAGCTCTTACTTTAGGCTGTATGCTCTTCAGAAGAATGTACGAGGAAGAAAAAAAATCTAATGGATACCAAGTAATGGCCATAGAAAATTAAACCGTCAGATAAAGGACAATTTAAGAAGTATTATTCGAGATGAGAAAAAATTGTAGCTGATAGGGGAAAATATTGTGAAACTCTTATATCCTTAGTAAATAAAAATGTAGTAAAATTAATTTAATTAAATTAATTATTTAAATTATTGAATATAAAAATTAAAAAATATAATAAAAAATTTAAACTTTCAATATTCAAATTTCAACATATTTTAAGCTAAAATTGTTAGATTAAAAAATTATTAGATTCAAAGCAAAAAAGACCTAAAAAATTAAGATTATTACAAATTCATTTAAATATTATTATATATAGTATAAGACGTTTACATAAATTGATATTTCTGCCAGTTATTACAATAAATATAGTGAAATGTTTACTTTTATTGTAATTTTAAATCTTAAAATCTTGAAATGATGCTTTATCAATCAAGAATTTGGTTTATGCAAAAGATATTCTTCATAAAATCAAAATATTATCACTGGCTCATAGTCATCTTGTGTATCAGTAAACTATCTTTAAAATATAATTGAAAAATTTGAAATATATTCAGCATACGACTTTCTCTTATGATGATCGATTAATTTGTTAAGATAAAGCTACCCCAAAAAAAATATTTATAGATACAAAAGAAGTTTATGTCACTAATTTTTTGTGTAGCAAATAAATTATCAATAATTTTGGATAGTATTTTGCTACTGAATTTATTAAAATTTCAGTTCTGGAATTTAATTTTACATTGAAAATGTTATCTTATTTGAAAGAGCTTAACTAAATTGGTTTATTAACTAAATTTAATGAACGTTTTTAAGAATATACTTCTGGTTAGTATACTTCATCAAGATTCAGAGTTATGGATGATTTCACTAGCCAAAAATATTATCTTAAGAACATTCCAATGAAAATCCAGTTTAGAATTTTCACTTCGATTAAATCAGGTTGTAAACAACCCACAAAATACACAGACAAACAGCCAGACTTAACTTCAAAAAGGAACAAATTCTAATTACAAAAAACATATATATTTTCCAAAAAAAAATCAAATTAAGTACATATACAATTTTTATGATTACTACGTAAAAGAGAAAGTAACAAAAAAAACAAATATTAATAAACAAAAAAAAAGCAATTAAATATTTAAACTTTATATAAATTTAAAAAAAAAAAATTTAATAATCATTTATGAAATCTTCAATAATGGAAAAGCTTAAAACTTTCAGACTAAAAAAAACAGGCCCCCCCCCCCCCCCTCACAAAAAAAAAACAAAAACAATTAAATATGCAACAAATATAAATGAAAAAACTTTTTAATAATTTTTCTCTCTGAATAAACCAAGCAATGCCAAAAAAAAAATTGAAATTAATTCCAATCCATGAAAATAATCTATATATACTTCTTTATATCTATAATATCCTTTTAAGTCCTTAACGTATATTCCCAAAATATGAAACAACAAATGAAATTTTCTTCTTTTTTTTTTATTTTTTTAAATGAAATAGGAAAAATTTTTGAAATTGAAAAATTAATTTTTTTTTTCCTTCAATACAACTTAATAAAAAATACCAAAAAATTTCTCATTTTCATGAAAATAGTCCTTTTTTTATATAAAAGAATCTCCTTCAATACATCCACAAAATTAGAGAAATTCAGTTAGAAAAAAAAAATTAATAATAATTTTGTGTCTGGTTTAATAATAAATTGTTATTAAATATTTAAAGAAAAAAAATAATAAAAGGATGTGATGGGGTATCGTTGGTCAGTGTTCGTAAATATATAATATTTTGGTAAATATTATATACATATAAATATATATTTTCCATCCTTTTATGAATATAGACATATATACGATAAAATAATGAATTTTCCTTTTAAGTGATTTAATATTTAATATCGTATAATTTGGCAATTCATTAAAAAGGATTTGCCTAAAAAAAATATCCACCAACAACCAAAAAAAAAATGTACAAAGAAATGATAATTAACAAAAAAATAAGGAGCAAATGAAAGGAGCAAAAAAAAAAATGTAGGATTATTAATTTTTATTTTTTTTAATATTGTGAGGACGATTTTATTAATTTATGCTTTTTTTTTTTGTATTTAATTGTTTAGAAAAGTTTTTGAAATAAAATTAATTGGTTTGGAAGTTTTTTATTTTGTGTCCTTTTGAATATTATTTTTTTTTTTGCTATATTTTTGTGCAACAGATAAAAGGATGTTTCATTATTCCTTGTGATTGTATATGTAAACTTTTTTTTTGATATTTTGTTACAGTAAAAGAGAATTATTTGTATTTTATAGCAACTCAATTAAGCTAACTAGAATTATGAACAATATCAAAGGATCTAAGCGGATAGATTTGATGTGGCTTCATTTAGTTAAGCAAATGGTCCAAAAACTATTGAAAACTAAAGTAGAGACGACATACCGACAGTAAACTAAAATAAGAGACGAGATATAGAGACGACATACCGATAGTAAACTAAAATAAGCAGGATTCTCCAACAAATGAAAATAAACACTCTCCTTATTTTAGTTCAATTTCAATTCTTATGATAAATTATCTAACCATTTTATATCAGCTGAAAGGACCAATTGATTAGAATATAAATATCTAAGAGAAAAGGCTGGATATAGAAAGTTAAGAAAAATTGGATTCATTCATTAACACAAAATTCAAATATATTTTCAATTTTTTTATCTTTCTGGATCTTTAAAATAACCAAACTAAGCAAATAATTGGAGATCAGAACCGGTACTGCGAAATTTAATTTAAATATTGAGAAAAATTAATGATACGAAACACGTAAGAGAGATTTAGTGTCTTTTAGTCATCTTAGACAAGCTGGAGTTTCATGGAGCAGAACAGTGGATCCTTCGATAAAATTCAGAATTTTAGTTAATTTTATATCTTTTACAAAATTTAAAACCCCAAAACATATAAATTCGTTCAGTTAATTAAAGTACACTTTCAATTTATGAACTACACTATATTATAAAGTTTTAACTTTTATTTATATACGCGTGTTTCGAAAGCTTGTTATTTATCTTCCCTAAAATTTAACCATATATCTATTTATTTTTTTTAAAAACACCGAAACATAAGTAAATTTTTTTAAAAATGAAAAAAATTTTCATGTTTTTTGTTAAATAAAAATACATTTAATAAAAAATTTTAATGAAGAAAAACTAAAGTTTTTCAAAAGATCTTTACTAACTAATTGGCGTACATAAAAATATTATAGTCTATGGTTAAAAATTACGAAAAAAAAAGAGAAAGAAAATGTTTATGCTTAAAAAATGGAAATGTGTATGTAGCAGTAATGTGGAAAAACTATTTTCATGTTTTATAGCTTTCTCGTTATATGGAGTATGTTTTCATGAAAATTAAAGAGTGTAATCGTGTAGATTGAATATAATGCCATCATATATATACTAGAAAATTAGTTTATTTTTTGGTTTTATTAAAAACTTTTTTTTATTTCTTGGTTTAAAAAATTTTTTAGTTTTTTTAATTATGTATATACAATAAAATATAAACTTTTCAAATAAATTTATTTAAGTTTTAAATTTATTTATTAGTCAATTTTAGAGTAAATATAAAGTTTTATTAAGTTTTTAGTTTGCTGGCAATTGCCTAGAGAATTGGAATTCTTTAAAATTTATTTAAAGTAGTAAGAAAAATATTATAAAGTAGAATTTAAATCTGAATTTCGACAATTTTTTCTTTTTGTAATAATATTGATTTTATTTAGACAAACCTGCGGTTATTAATTAAATAATGAAGAACATATTTATTTTATTAATCAAATGTACAGTTTTTAAGAATATCCTTAAATTTTAAAAATATCCCTTCAGTTTGTAATATTATGTCAAGTTTAAGTAGGTATTATGGTCGTTAACCGATGTCACACAATCCAATTGTTTATAAATGCCTGATTTTACGCATTTTTAGTGGTGCACTTAAGAAATTTCGGGCCGCGCAATTTGCATCAGGCTACACGAACTTTGTCTAGCACTATCCTAAACAGAATGTTCTTTCTATGAAAGTAAAATAGTGGTTTAGAAAATGCTGTAGAATTTTGTTCTGTATTCCTTGGAAGTTCTGATTCTTTTTAGCTACGCTTAATCACAATTTTCAAATTAAATTAAAAATTATGCTTGAGTTACCAGTGAAGATACCTATTAATTAATTATATAATTTGTTTGAAACTTAATTGCGTAAGATTTTCAAGTTTACTATTATCAACTAGCAATGATTACTAGCATAATTAGAAATTGATATTTAATTTCAATCTTTGAGAAATTATCTTTTCAAACTATATTTTCATTTAAACAAATAAAAGTGGATATATTTCATAGCAATATAGTCAATTTTTTATAATTTCCAATATTTTTATTATTAAATTGAAATATTTTGTGAATTTTTTAGTCTTAATATAAAAATGTAATGGAGTGTAAAGAACAAACCACTGGAATAAATCCAAAAGAAAATATTTATTCAGTTTCTTTTTTTTCCCCAATTTTTTAGTTTTTATATAATTTTTTGTTAATATTCTTTAGTAATTTTATCAAATTATTTATTATACTTTTTAATTTCAATAAAATGAAATATTGACAAATAGGGTGACTTTAATATTAAAGTGATCAATATTTTCACTTAAAAAAAAATCATAAAACTAATACAAAAAATTCCCAATTGATATTTATACTGCAATCTGAATGTTGAAAGAGATTCAGAAATATTTTAATATTTTAATTTATTTTCATACCAACTTTTACTACTAGTAATTTTAAAAAATTTATCATTATAAAACACCGAATTCTATAAATTTTCAAATAAATCTTTTTTCCAGACAAATATTTTACAGCTTATTTAAGTTTAACAAATTTAGATAAAATTTTGTGCAATTTTTCAATGACTGCTTCCCATAAAAACATAATTATATTAAATACATTTCTTTGAATTCCAGATGGCCGTGTTAAATTAACAATACTAGACCCAATTCTTAAGCCATTCCTGCCCAAATATCATAAATATTCAATTAATTTTCTTTACTTTTCCAAAAAAGAAAAAACCACAAAACTTAAACTTAAAAATATTCTTATTTACATCCAATTAAATACCAATAAACTTAAACACCCTGCTACTAGACAATTACATTTCCATCTTTAAAATACAAACCAAAAGAAAAAAAACCTGTCAAATTTCTTATGAATATAGACTATGACTTCTTTAACCTCAGAAATAATACGTGCTAACCACAAAAATTATAACATAATTCCAAAAAAAAAAAACCAGATTACAAAGCACAAAAGATTTAATATTTGCCAAGATTTTCATTTTCTTTTTCATTTTTTTTTTTAGAATATCTTCGAATCCTAGAAAGATTTCCACAAATAATATATTTTTTCTTTTATAGACTATGGCTACAAAAATTAAATCGACCAAAAAAAAAAAAAAATTGTAATATTTCTGACACTGAATTATGGCAACATTATTCAAATTTACAAGTTTTGAAGTCAATCGATTTTCTTTTGGTTTTTCTTTTTGGTTTGTGTGGCTTTACACTTTTTTTTTTACGAAAATTTGAATTTTTTTTAAATTTTATTACAATTTTCTTTTTCTGCTTCAAAAAATATTTTTTTATTATTATTATTCTAAAATGGTTGTTGGCATTGTAAAGATAATATGAAACGGATCAAGCTGTTATTTTACCAGTTATTTTTATCTAATTTTTTTTTATTATTATTATTATTATTTTAAAATGGCATAAAAATGAACCTGGATTTTATATTTATACTTAGATGACATCAAGAAATAATACTGGTGGGTAAAAATGGAATAGAAAGAAAAAATCATATTTTCATCATGATTTATAGTATTAACAAGTTCAGTGGTTCCTTTTTTTCTATATTATTTTTCAATTTTATTGCTTCATTCTTTGCAAAACAAGGACATATTAGAAAGGAATTATATATAAATGAGAAGGATTTAATAGAAATCATCAAAATTTAAGGGAATTGTAATAAGAAATATGGAAATTTTTACTATTTTTTTTTTAGGATTTATGATGTTGATATTTATATTTTTAGCATTTAAAGAGAACAGAGTGAATAGTGCTTGACCCCTCAGTGATCATTAATCTTCGGTTATAATATTGGCAGACACTTTCATAAATTGTTATGGGTTCAGCTATTTTTTCATTAATCTTTAATTTTTCCAGACAGGAGTAGCAAGTAGTGTAGATACTATGCTATCTGGTTGTTTGTCGTGGGGCATTTAAGGCCAATTTGAAGTTTGTACCAGGCTATTTAATCTTAGATAAGTCCGAGGTTCATGGGTAAGTGTGACAGGCCAGACAGAAGCTTTCGATTTTGGGTTTTGTGGATGTTCAATTTTTAATGGCGAAAAACGACTTTTTTTTAGAGTTTATTACCATTGTGGAGCTACTCCAAAATACTGACACACGACAATATGGATCACTGCAGTCGTTCTTTAATCTATTTTAATTTTCCAACCGCTGGTCTCTCTTTTTATATCCTTTTTAATCGAATTCTCAAGACAGATCTGCCCGCGATCTTTATATCAAAAAATTAAAAATATGTCGTTAAGATTATTTTTACCACCTCTAATATTTATTGAATTTCTCAATTTCTATCCAAAAATTATGTTACTTTGATCAAAAGTAACATTATGTTACTTTGATTTGCAAGTGAAGATGATAAAAACTAGTTTCAAAATTAAGATCATAAATAAATCTAATGTAGTATTAGATAGAGTTTAAAATCTGCTTGATTTTATTCGTTTAATTAAAATTTATTTTCAATTTGCAGACTTTTCAATAAAGACATATTTTTTACAGCCTTTACTTAAAAAAATATAATTTTAACTGGAATAGTTTTTATTGAAAAATATAATTTTTTCAATAAATTTTCATTTTCCTTTCTTATTTTTTTTTAATCTCTAAAAGATTGAAGTCCATAAAAAATGAATAATTCAATTTACGTTATTAATATCGACTGATTTTCCTATGTTTTTTATATACATATATAGTAGATATATAATATTTATTAACGAAACTGGAGGATAAGGAAAAGAAAATTGTAAATTTTCTCTATCGTTATTATCACGTTGTCGTTTTAGGATAATCTCATTAGTTGTAGTCGTTTCAATGACATGATAACAAAAAAAAAATGTCAATAATAAAAAACGATGTTTTATTCAAAGATCTAACAGAAAGTTAGAGCTTATTTTCCTATATTCAACTACTATTTCCTTGAAAAGATTCACTAGAAAATTTCTATCTGAAAAAACTATAAAAAAAAATGATTGAATGAAAAAAAAACCATATTCTAAAGGATATTTAAAAATATCTTTAGAACCGAGGGGGAAAAAATGATTATAATATTATGAAAAAATACCAGACATTTTGATGGCGAAAAGTATAAAAAGAAAATTCTGACAATTTTTTTTCCGCGATATCGATTAGTTTTTTTTTTTTTTGTTCCTAAGGATTCTAAGGAGATATTATTTTTACAAATTGATCATTTCAACCAATAAAGGATATATACTTACAAAAGGATTAAAATATCGATTTATATTAAATTTATAATGGAAATTATTTTCAAGGATTATCATCAGTTATATTTTTAAATAGCTAATAATTGACTTCAAAATGGAGTATAAATATCAATTGAGAAATTTCTAGATTTAAAATTTCTAGATTTAAAAGTCCTTATTTGAGTTAGAGAAAAAAAACTTAAATACTTAATTAGAAAATGTATAATTATTAATATTTAAAATTTTCAAATGTTCACTGTTTATTTTAACATTTTCACAAGTTTTTTTGGTGTAAAAAACCTTAAAATTCAAATTTTTTGAAGTAAGTAATTCGGAAAGTGTTTTTATTTAACTTTTTTAAGTAAGTAATTTGGAAAGTTTTGAACTTTACTTGGTCCAACACTTTCCAAATTACTTATTATTTTATTACAAGATATTGCAATTTAAAATATAATTAAATTGCATAAAGGATAAAATCATTTTTATAGAATTTCAAATAAATTAAATTAATTTTTGATATTAAAATTAAATTTTTAAATATTAAATTCTATTTACACTCATTAAATTTTCATATTTTTCAATTTTCTTAGACTTTAACAATAAAAGATTTCCATTTCTTTAGAACTAACACACTAATACATTAATACTTTTTATATTTACCTTATTTAATGGATCATAAAAAAGGATATATGCATAAATAAATATATTTTTTATATCTCAACATAGTCCAATTTAATTTCATGTCACGTTATAGTCATTTTTTTTTTTTATTCTTAACTTGAAGATAAATTCTAAAAAATATAAAAGAATAAGAATCTTTTTTAAATCCAATTTTGAAGAAATTGATACTACATAAAATGCATGGAATAATTTTTTCACAAAAATTTTCTTTTTTCGTCCTTTTTTTTGATATTCTTTTATTCAATTTGCATAGGCAAATTGGTTATTATTAAGGAAAAGACATTTGAAATAATAATGAATAGAAAATAGAAATCTCTTCAAATAAGGTTCATTTAATTTTTTTTTCATTTTTTTTCCTTGTTCCTTCATAAATTATTTATAACGATGATCAAATAATAATTTAGAAATGTATATTTCAAAATAATATTTATGAATATAATTTAAATTTTAATAATGTATATATATATATTTGATTTAAATGAAATATAAATAAAGAAGAATATTTGAAATTAATTAATAATTAGAGTCGGACAGATTCAATTTGTATAGAGAGACATTTATATCGTCCTGTGCTTAATCTAGATTTGGATAATATTGTGAAATTTTGAGTCTGAGATAAGTAAAATCATTTTTTTGGCAATAAATGGATTTCATTGGTAAATTGCCATTAAAATATTCCAAATAAAACTTATTGCAATTAAAACGACAATTTGCTGAGATATATTGATGTTGTCCTGTTTTTAATTTAGCTTTCGATCAAATTGACGATGAATTTAAAACTGAGATAAATGAAACATTATTTATTTAACCCAAATATTTCTTTATAGGAATAATTTATATTTTACATAAAACTATTTATTTCTATTATAAAATTATATGTTTTATTATAAAATTTTAAAATATTTCAGGATTCTAATGATAAAATTGTTGTCACTATCTTATTGTAATTAACCAGTCTTCACTAATAATTTTAGAATATAATCCATCTAACAATTTAAGGCCATTAAGTCAATTTTCAAATATTTGAGGTTTGTATTAATATTTATTTTAAAATTTTAATATTTGAGACAATTTTGGGGGTTTTTTCAAAGCAATAAAAAATATGTAGTTATTTCTAGCTTTTAATTTTCCGGTAATTATTTTCTTAGCTTTTAATTTTTTGACACTTCCTTGTTCCTTCATGTGTCATTGTTTCTTGTTTTTAAGTTTCCTATACGCTCAGTTCGTATCTTCGTTTCTTACTTTTAATTTTCCGTCACTTGTTATTTTTGAAAAGACACTAACTTAGGTACTAATGATAAAGACTAAAAAAGTGAACAAGAAGTACCGGAAAATTAAGAGCACGAAACAACGACACGAAAATCTTAGCGGCCTTTAACAGTTGGAAAATTAAAAACAAGAAATAACCGTATTACATTTTTTATTACCTCGAACACATTTCCTTCATTTAGCGATATTGTGTACCAAAAACAATTTGTTAAACATAATTACTTAATTTTTTAAATAAATTTATTTCATTAACTTATCAGTTTGCCAATTTTATTAACATAATTATTTGTTTCATGGCACAAAATTAATTTAAATTGAATTTTTTTTAATAAATTAGCTAAATTATTCCACAAAAATTCAATTTTTTTTTTTTTTTTAAGTTTAATTTTACGATAAATTTCTTCTTCTACGTTAACCGAAAAAAAAATGAATCGCTATAAATTAAACTTAACAACAAAGTTAAAAAAAATTAAATTGAGTAAACATTTTAATGATAGGGGATAGCAAGTTGTTATATTTTTTTTCTTCAACATAAGAAGTAATATCTTTGGAACACCAATAACGACTATAAATGGTCTAAAGTTATTGGCGAGTGGATGAAATGATGTGATAGTAAAAACAGAAAAACGAGAAATATTAAAATTATTTTTTCTTAACTCTCACCATTAAAAATATATAAAAATTGCCTAACAGTCATTAGTTTAAGTATTTTGCAAATGTTTAGCAATAATTATTGCAATTTAAGGTTTATTTATTAAATGTGTTTTTAATGAGCTTTAACGAAAAAAAAAAGAAATTACAAAATATAAATAAATTTGTAAATATAAATCAATTTTATTTTTTTTAAATTATGAAAAGTAATTTATATTTTGTTATCTGAAATATAATTTAAAATTTTATATACTGTATAATAAATATGATTTTATAATAGAATTAAATTAATAATTTTATGTAAAATAAATTGTGCTGATAAAGAAATATTTTAGTTAAATAATATGTTTAAGTAAATTAATGTTTGCTGCTGTTAAACTTATGAAACAAACTAAAATTTGTAATAAAAAAATATATCTTTTAAATTTATTAAACGAAATGGATCGAAATAATAAAAATAAATACTTTTAATTTGATTTATAAATCAGATTTAGTACAAACTATGTAAATTGTGATTACAAGTTGTTACTTTTTCCTACAATTCTACAAATTTTGCACGTTGCACTTTATTAGTAATTGTTTTTACTTCTAATTTCTAAGCATAGTCAATAACTACTTGAATTCAAGTCAATTAAATGAAATATTGCCTACCATTTCTTAAATTTCTTAAATCGTAAATTTTGTCCTAAATATTTCTTCAAATATTTTAATACAAATTATAATATACTTATGCAAAATTCGGTTGTTTCACGATCTCGTGGGAACACCTACAGTGATGTTATATTTCCATCACTGTAGGTGTTCTCAAATTAAAATTAATTCATCTTCGAATTAATTTATTTTACGACAGAAAGTAAATTTAGACTTTTTGTTTAGTATAAAAGTGAAAATTTTTATATACACAAAACTAGTTTATGTACCAATAATGAACAACTTCTTAATATGATAGCAGGATCAATTGCCGTCAGACTATCGAAAATATTTCTCTATTTTATTGAAGTATCTTATTTTTAATAATATTATATTTTTGGAAACTGGAGTGCTCTACATAAATTACTTCACATAATCTAAATAAAGCTCAAAGTAAATTGAATCCTGAGTACATTGTAGAATTAATCCTACCATCTTATTTTAGTAAACCAAGGTAAAAAAAAAACAATATTTTCAAAACTAATGAAAGTCTTTTTAAATTAAATAAAATTTCTTTTTGATATTGAATTTTTTTTTTAAGTTTAAACCACTAAACTTTTCACCTTTCAAATATAAGTAAAATATGAGTGAAACTATTCCAAATAAATACATACTTGTAAGTATTCAAGTATTTCACCTCAAATGAATGCTTTTAGTTTCACTTAATATAACCGTACATATAAAAATATTCTTATATCTACGATAAAACTTAAAATATGTTTATGAATAGTTTTATACTCAAACTAATTAAAATTATTTAACATTTCAATTCCTACATGTAGCAAAAAAATGAACCTACATTAATTACTTAAAAAACATATAAAAAATCCTTATTTTTCCAAAAAAAAAATAAAAATAATAAACTTAAGTTTTACTCATAAATTTTGTTGCAAGTGTGCAGTCAAGGACCTTCAAAAAAATATATATATCTACATATAAACTTTATGAAAATATTTCAAGACATTGAATCCATCTAAAAAATATAAATTTTATTTTTAACATGGATTGTTACCCTTTTATTACTATGTTTTTTTTTCCTTCGGTTTTATAACCTTATAAAAGATTTTCCTTTAAATTTGTATATAAAACAACAAAAAATTATTTCTCTTTTTGGTTCTTACATAAAAATTTCCTTAAAGTTATGGAAAACATTCAACGAAATAAACGTGACATGAATAACAAAACAAGAAATTCAACATAAAAAAAAAACCAAAATATTTCTGAAATGTTTATTATATGCATTTTGTATGCCCTAAAACATGAAGTGTAAATTACTCTTAACAATTTGCTATAAAACATTATATAAAGCTACGAGTATATACCAGTACAGAGCTGTTTGGCTATACATATGTTATATAATAAAAAAAAAACTTGTTCAGGTACTAAAATATTGAAGGTGTTAAACTGGCTAATGATAGTTAAGAATTTATATTATATATTAATATTATAATAAGGATTTTTTAAATATTTATTACTTAGAACTTAGACTTTGATTTATACAAGATGTTAAAGCATATTTTTTTTTTGGTTTGAAAATATAAACAGAAACATAGAACAAACAATTTCATATAAAGTTATATAATATTGCACAGAGAATATGATTTTTTACACATATCTTTTACAAGATATTTTAATTTTTAAGATTAAATATTTTACAAGAACTATAATTCAAATTATTTTATTTTAGAGAAATTTTATATTAAAACTTTTAAAAACTTTGTTAGGATTATAAATCGTAATCAGATATTAAAATTATTGAAATGTTGGAAAAGGATATAAAAATGATATAGCAAATCTTTATATTATTTCTAATCTTTATGTACAAAAGTGGGATTCTATTTTAAATCATATATAGTTGTACCGGGTTTTATTATAAAGTTTGTCAATATTTAACCGGGTTAATTATCAAGTTTTACGGCATTAATTTTACAGGGTCAAAGCTGTTATAGTTGTGTAAATTGAATAACAAGAATGCAGACAGCCACTAGTTATTACGATAACAACAACGCAGATAGTCAGGATAGATTCTGCTAATAGTTCATAGAAAGTGTTAGATTGAAAGTGTTAGAACCATTAATTTCAATATTTCCTAAACTGTATATAGAGAGTTGCTTAGCTCTATCCATTTTTCATGAGATTTATATAATAAATACTTAATATTTTTTAAAACATTCTAAATGACTTTAAGAACGGAACACTAATTTTAAATTATAGCGATTTAAAAGAATTTGTGGACATTTTCAAGAGATAATCATTATACATTTTCGAATTCAGCTATTTGCCAATTAAGAATATATTGTAAAAAGAAAATTACGCCAATTCAAAATTTTAAATCAGATATTTTATTACAAAATGTCTATCAGTTCTATAGTTTTTAGCAAATAATATATTTCTTACAATATTCAATATTCTAAAAAACACCACATTACAAAACATATTTTCCTTATTATCTCCTCATTTTAAGTTTTGGTTTTGGTAAAATATTCTGTAACGAAAAAAGCCATCGAATGGCATTTTATTGATTTATATCTACACGTATATACACAGCAGGATACAAATAACAATCACGTTAGACTAATAAAAAAATAAGGATATTATTGCATTTATATACTTAGATTTTATGAAAGGCGATTTTATTTATTGCTATTTCTACCCTACCCATACAATTTTTTTTATAAAATTCGTTAGATTTTTATTTTTTAACAAATTTTGTTAGAAATACGTGGAAGTATTACGATACGTTATAGATAGTGTTTAAATGATTTTATATTTATAGGAATTTTATGTAATTACTATATCGCAATTAATCCAGCAAGATATTAGATTTATTTTCCTTACTAAATAAGGTCTTTAAATATTTTAGATTTATTTTCCTTACTAAATAAGGTCTTTAAATATTAAATTGTGTTTTGCACCATATTTTGTAAAATGGACAAGTTTTTTCTTTAATAATATTATTAAATAATCTTAGAAGGAGGATGCTATAGTACAAAATATTCTATGGTCCCAAATGCTAATTTACATAAAACATCCAAGAATTTATATTAAGATATTGAGATATTGAGGAAAACATGCCTCTCGGGATAGAATTGTTAACAATTTCAATTTATAAATAATTAGGAGGAAACGGTGAAAATCTTCCTATGCCACAATGTGTAGTTGTGGATATAGAAAATAACTTGTTCTTTACAAATTGGAGATTCCGAAAATTAGCTTAGAGAAGAATAAACAAATATTAATTATATAATTTATTAGATAGAAATTCAATTACTATACTTACGATTGTTTTCTTAATTTTAAATCTGAATAAATTTCCAATTCTTCATTGTGTTTGTTTAAGCTGTGGAAGTTCTTGATCCAAATTATCTTCATCAAGTTTTGCTATTTTTTCTGTACTTATATTTATGAATTTTGTCCTTATCTGTAATTTGTTCATGTAATTTTTTTATTTCATCATTCTAAAACAAAAAAAAATATTAGTTTGCTAACTTTAAATGGTTAATAATATTAGTATACTAACTTAACTGATTTTGCTAATATTCTTAATATGTAATATAATTAATTTAATTATTATTTTAATAAATACCCATTCATTACTATAATATTTAACAGAAATCTAACAGAACTTCCACATAAAAACATAATATTTAACAGAAATTTAACAGATCTTTTACATAAAAATATAATTTTTAACAGAATAACATAAATAAATTTTAAAATAGTACCTCTTCTCTAAAACTAGTTGTACTAAAATTCAATAACTGACATGCATTTAATATTCTCAACATAGTTGAGTATTTAAATTCACCATTCTACATTTTAATTTGTATTCTTGAACTGCTGGTAACACTGACGCTATAAAATTTCCAATTTTATTTTCGCATAAAATTTTTAGAGTAGAATTATTTTTATACTAAAAAAAAAGACGTCAAAAATAAACAAAAATGAGCCAGTCTTGTTTACCAGTCAGTGCTAAAATGTCGAAAGCTAAGAAGGTTTTAGAGGAAGCTCGAGAAACTCAAAATCGTGAGTTGGATTTGGTTGAAAAAGGAATAGTTTCCTTCGAGGAAATGTCCGGATTGTGTAAGTGAAATAAATTTTCCTGGATATCATGTAAAAAAAACTTGTTTTTACCATATTTGGATATAAACAATATGGTTTTAGTACTGGGAATGACTTTAGCCCTGTGCCAGAAAGAGAGAACGCCAACGCATTTAATATTTTTTTTTAAAGCAAGGAATTTTGTTTATAAACTTTTTTATTTACTTTAAATTTATACGCGTATAAATCTATTGTTATATAAATAAATTTATTTATTTTGTGAAAACTAAGTGACGATAAAAAATTGGGTGTAGATTTTCGTGAACCATAATAAATAATGACATCATTTAATTTTATTTATTCATCTGTCAAAATTGTTGTGCATATAAAAAAACTGAGTACAGTAGTAGAAAACCTTTTTTGGACTAGGCGGGTGGTGTGCTTTGGCAAAGACGAGGACCAAGGACCAACTGTAACAAGGAGAAGATTAATGAATATTTTAAAATATGATGTGGTATCCTATGGAATAAATTAATTTAAATGACAATAATGATCGAAATATTAAAGCGTTGCAAAAACGAATTGATTCAGGATACAATTTTGATAAAGTTCGTATTCGTATGCACGTTCAGTATGCCCACACCAAGCATCTTCCTAAATTACGTAAATAGTCCACCGAATTATATAAATATTTTACTGAGTTATTTAAATGTTTTCCTTAACTATGTAAATATTTTACTGTTGAATTAATTATACTCAACCAAATGAATTTAAAATACCAGATAAATTTTCAATTTCTCGCTTTTTTAATTATTTTAATATATAATTTAATTAACTAATTTATTTCTTCTCTATTTTTTAGTGTCCATGGTAAATGTGACCCGTGTGACTCTGAGTCATAATCGTATTTCAATAATACCACCCGGAATAGCTAATTTAGTTAATTTGGAAATATTAAATATATCTAATAATCAATTACGTGAATTGCCACTATCATTATCATCAATGCCGAAATTACGTATTTTAAATGTTTCTATAAATAAATTAGATTCATTACCACGAGGTTTCGGTGCATTTCCAGCACTTGAAGTTTTGGATTTAAGTTATAATAATTTAAATGAACATACATTACCTGGTAATTTCTTTATGATGGAAACATTACGTGCATTATATTTGGGTGATAATGATTTTGAATATTTACCACCAGAAATTGGTAATTTAAAAAATTTACAAATATTGGGTTTACGTGATAATGATTTATTGGATATACCAAAGGAAATTGGCGAATTAATCCGTTTACGCGAATTACATATACAAAATAATCGTTTAACAATTTTACCACCAGATATTGCTAATTTAGATTTATTGGGTAGTAAATCTATATTAAAAATGGAAGAAAATCCATGGGTAACACCAATTGCTGAACAATATCTATTGGGTATAAGTCATGTACTTGATTATATTAAAACGGAAACATACAGAATGTAAGTTTAAAAAAAATTAATACATATATGTAAATGATTTCTGAAAGGAAAGTATAAATTTAATTTATTTTAGTTTGTATAATCGACATATGCAAGCGGGACGAAGTGGTGGAGTACCACCTAAATTAGATAAAAGCAAAAAAGCATCTAGACAACGTTCTTAAATATTTAAAAAATATATCTTTGAACTGCCAAAATTTTTAAACGGAACGAACTAAACATCCTGATTATGTTGGAAAAGTATTTCCGACTGAAAAATCTTTAATTACAGTATTTTCTGTAATTTTTTTCATTTTTTATATGATGTACTAATTTATTAATTCTTTTATTTGTTTAATTTAAAATTGTTTTAAATCTGTTCTCTTGTGCTAAAATTTATGTGCCTTAAATAGAATTAAGTTTTCATAAAAGTACTAAATTTATATAAACGTATATTTTGTGGCAAATAATAAAGTAAATAATCTGTTCTTGTTTTTAGAAAATATATTTTATAGTAATTCCATAACAATATTAAAATTTACGAAAATAAAGTAATTCTTTTCAGAAAGATATGTTTTTTCTTTGCAATCCGAAGACTGGAAATTAATTAGAAATGAATAGGGAATTTAATCCAAACTATCAATAGTTATAAATTTAGTATAAATACTTAAATTCCAATAATCCATCTAGTATAGTATTTATGTAAATATATTGAAAATTGACTACATTTAATTTTTACGGTGAAATTCATTATAAACCTAAAATTTTTACCAAAGAAACTGTTTTAGAAAGTTAGTCACTGCATTTTCAAAATCATTAAGTTTATTTATTTATAATTTGTCAATAATAAAAGAGCACAGCTAAAACGGCCATAAATATAGTTTTATGGCTGAGATTCGAAAACAATTACTGTTTTGTAATTTGCTATGCTAATATATGAACGACAAAAATCCAAATTTAGCATCAATCGACGCAGAATTTAATTTCCAATAAGTTTATATCAAAATTTTCAAAAAATATTAAAAGTTGCTTACTATAGTGCAAAAAAATTAAAAACTTTAAATAACAGTTTGGTATAAGAAACTGATTAATCAGGTAACAATTTATTTGTATTGTAGCAATGTGAGGCAATGAAATTGAATCGTATTTGTTTCATAAGCCAATGGTTTAATTTCTCACTTTATCTAACTAGGAAAATCCTTGATTTTTATTAAACCTTTCGTTTGCTGATTAATAAACTTTCCAAGAAAAAGCAGAAAACTTATAATCAAAATGGTTTGTTTATTATAATATATATAATATAATTTATAATATTTCAATAATTTTTCCTTAAATTCATTTTTTACACTTATTCTTTTGCTGTTGTTATTTTAATATTCATTTTTTAAAATTTTATTTAATTTTCTTTCTGTTTAGTTTAATTTTTTATTATTCATTCTCATAACTTTTTGTTTTTTAAACATTAAATTTATTTTCTGTCAATTCTTTCTATACTAAAGTTTTCTGGTTTTTATTTAAATATATTTTTTTTTAATCACAATAAACACATTTATTTATTTTTTTAAAAATAATTTTCTTAATTTTCTTATTATTTTCTGTGTTGATCGAACACCAATTTTCTAATCAATTTTTCATTAATTTTCATTTGATTTTTTTTTTTAATAAAAATATTTATTTTTTTCTCTGATCGTAATTTGATTTTTCAAATTATTATTTTAATATAAATTTAATTTTTATTTTTTTGATAATAGAAAAATTAATTAATAATACACTTAACTACTTTATTAGTTTTATGTTGTTTTTAATTTTATTAAATATATAAAGAAATTTTTATGTGTTTTTTTCAGCTATTTACACGATTCTTAAATTTAAAAATATTTTACTTTAATATAATTTAAATTTACATTGAAAATTTTAGCCTTTTTATATTTAGACATTTAATAAATGAATCAGAAAGTAATTTATATTAATTATGTTGTTGTTTTTTTAAAATATATATTAATTTTTAAGTACAAAAGCCTGAAAAATTGTCCAAACTTTTTATTTTAATTAAATCCTAATTTCGCGTAACAATATTTTCTACATCGAAATTTCAATATCTTTCGGATTTCGTAATTGTTCGAAAATGGTAATTGTAAACAGCAGTGATTAGTTAAATGTCGTAAATTCGACCATTTGGTAATTTTCTGGTTTTGTAAACACAAATACATTTTCTTGTTGTCAAAAGGACCTAAATCAATGTTTTATTCTGCCGTCAAATTTCTTTTATTTACATATTTTAATTATTTTTTTTTAAAAATTATTTAATCATTAATTTGATATTTTTTATAATTAAATTTTTTACAGAACTTTATCTTTAGAGAAAAATAGTTTTAATGAAAAATAAATGCTTTTTTATTTTTTGGTCTTCTTGGGATAATTATTGAAGAAAATTCCCAATACAAAAATAAAAATTATTTAATTAATGAAATTAGTTTTTTTTTTTAATCATAATAAACTAAAAACAATTTTTTTTAAATTGTATTTTAACATTTTTTTTATGTATATTAAGCAAAAAAAAAATAGCTTTTCTTTATATTTTTTTTAAAATGTTAAATGCTCAATTTTATTTCCTAAATATTATTTACAAGTCACATATTTACATATTTTATTTTCATTATTTTACCCCTTCAAAGTTTTGTTTTCTTCATTATCTAATTTCGAAAAATTTTCAATTCAATTTTGTGATAAAATTCTACAAATCTTTTTTATATATAAATTTTATAAAATATTTAATTTAAATTAATACAAAATGAATAAGAATTACATAAATTATAAAATTGAATTATGGAAAACATACAAAAAAACAAAAAAATGTTTTATTACGAAAAATTTTATTGTCTTGACAGTGATTGGTATAATTTATACCTAAATTTCGAAAATAATATAATAAATTTTGTGGCATGGCATAACTATTATTATAGTTTTCTAATTTCGTAAATTATATTAAAGAAATTATCAATTATTAGATTCCGGAAATTGAATCCTAAAATCATAGACAATAGCAGTGACAGCAAATGTCGGTTCTGCAAATAGTATATGATATAACAGATAGAGATAAAGGCTCTGATATAACAGGCAAAAGCAAATGTCGGTTCTGCAAATAGTATATGATATAACAGATAGAGATAAAGGCTCTGATATAACAGGCAAAACCAGTAATATAATAGACAAAAGCTCTGCTATACCAGATAAATGTTCTTAAATATTCTTATAACAGACAATATTCAAAATAAATTTAGTTTTGGGCAGTAGATTACAACCAGCAAATAAATATTAATTGTCGTTAAAATATGGTAGTGATTTTGCTGTAATAAATTTAAAATATTTACTCATTCTCAAATTAATAAACTAATTTTTATGACAATCATTACTAAAAACCCAACCACAACCTAAAAAAAAAAAAAAAAAAAAACAAAATAAAATTGTGGCACCAACATAATTTTTAATAATTATTTATAATATTTTTGTATTTATCTTTATGATACTTTTTTTTACATTTTCTTTGATTTATTTACAAAATTGTTAAAATGTTTAATATAAAAGGATTTTTTTTTTACAAATATATTTTTTATTTAAAGAATTTAATTATTTAAGTAAAATTCAAAGAAAAATTTATGATAAAAAACTATAATTATTTTAAAAATTATATAAACACTAAAAAATGATGAAATAAAAAAAATAGTAATTAAATTTTTAACCTACTTAAATATTAAGTCTTTAAAAAATAAACATACTAAAAATTATTTAATATCAAAGATTTAATTTAAATTTTAATTACTACTTAAGTTCAAATATATAAATTCACGAGAAAATATAAATTTGTAATATTAAAAAAAAAAAAAACAATTATTTTTAGTATTTTACCGATTTTATATCCTGTTTATCTTTCTTTATACAACTTCCTTTCTAAATTTTAAATATATTTTCATTTTTTTTTTATTTATATATTTTTGCGTTGGGATCATTTCGTGAGCGGATTTTGTTATTAGTTTTTCTTTCCATTTTAGTATATTCATTTTATTACCAAAAAAAATATCTTAAGAAAAAATAAAGCTAATTAGATTATTGTAAAAAAAAAACAAGAAATATGTGAATACAACAGAGATTTTTAATTTAAAATTAAAAGATATTAAAAATAATTTATTAAATTCCTTGCATAATTTTTGTTTGTTTATTAGAGTATTGAATTTTTTTTGTGAATTGAAAATTTTTCATTTAATTAATTACTATTTTCCTGATTTTACGCTTTATTTTTAATTATAAAAATATTTAGTCTCTACCTTAATTAATATGTTTTTCAAAAGAAATTACCTTATAGTTTTTTTTTATTAGAATGCTTATTTTAAATAATGTTTAGTTTTTTATTAAATTTGAAAATATAATTTTAAAAAAATTGAATTATAAATTGTTATAACACAAAAATTATTGTTTACAAAATGTCTTTTTCATCATGCTTACAATAATACCAAATAGAAAGCATAATTTTAGATGAGTTTAATAATTTAATTATGATGATTATTTTTAATACATTACGCAAATATAGATAATGAAATTATGATTATTTAAACAAAAAACATCAAAATTCTACAAAATAGTGAAAAAGATTACTGAATTATTACATAAATTTTTGAGCCTTTAATGGATTTTTATGGAGAAATCATTGGTATATTAAATTTTAAGATGGTGTTAGGTAATTTAATGTCTGATTTATATTTATAGTGAAATCATGTTCGCTTGAAATTAACATTGAATTTTAGCCATCGCGGGCAAATATTAAGCGTCGTGCATTCATTAGAATCGAATATAAATCGACTAAAGACAAAAGAATTAATTTTATATATTCTTGATATCGTAATTTCATATTTGGTTTAAAACTTTGCTTATCCAAGACACTATTTATTTTTATAGTAAATATATAAACCAAATATGAAATATTTATAATATTTTTTAGTATTGAATTGCATTTATTTGAATTGCATTTAGTAATCTGATTATTTTTTATTGTACCATTTGGTAATTCAAACAAGTTGTACTTGACGAAAAATTATCGTTTTTAAAAAATTTTATGCATAAAAAATAGAACTTATTTCGAACGAGCTGCATTTAGTACATTTAGTGCATTTTTGAAATTATTCTCAAAATAAGGAAAAATTTATCCTAAAAAGTTTTTATCAATGATTTTTCCAATTTATATATCCATTTTATAAAATTTAAATTAATATTTTTTTTTACTTGAGCAAAATTTTGTTTCTAATAACATATAAGATCTAAGTATTTCTGTCAATTTCAAATCAATTCAAAATGTTTTCTTACTTTTTCTATTTAATTAGTTAACGTTAAAGTGAATTATTACATCAAATTTCTCCAAATTATTAAAAAATATTCAATTTTATTTTACAAATTTCTATAAAAATCTTGATTAATTTTTGAGTCCAAAAGTTTCAAAACTTTTATAATGAGTTAATATAAATTATTTTTCTATTTTTTCAAAACTAGTCTATTTTATATTTTTTAGTCTTTAATTTCTTTTTATTACAAACACAAGACATTCAAAAGTAAATGCATAAGAATTTAAAAATTGATATTTTGTCTAAATTAATTTAAGAACAACTACAAAAAAAAATAAACATTAAAAATTATAATTATAAGATTTTTTAAAAAAAGAAATTATTTAAAAAGTTAAATATTATTAGGAAAGCACTGACTTTTTTGTTTAATATGTATCAAAATTAAATTTTCACATTATAATTAATTAGAAAATTTATGAGAAACATAAAATATTTGACAATAAAAAATATATATTTTAAGATTATTTCAACTTTCAAATCTACGTAAAGAATAATGAAGGAAGAAAATTATTTTAAAATATAATATAAATTTTTAAAAATAATACAGAATAGATTTGATCAGTTGAAATAATTGATAAATTTATAAAATTATTATTATTTAAATCATGTTGATTTGGTTGTCAAACTTTACTGTTTGGTAAATGTCTTTGTAGCGGCTGGTGTTGTTGCTGTTGTGGTGTTATTGAAGCAGCTACTTCATATGCAATGGGTTGATGGGGTAATGATGTTGGTCCACCAATTAATATACCACCGCCGCCATTATGATTAACTGAAACACCACGTCCAGCATATGCATCTGCATATAATTCAGGATTATTATGCATTGATGGTGGTCTATTATAATTTACTGGTTGCACGGCTACGGCTAAAAACAAATATTTTTCAATTATGTACTTGATTTCTTTGTTAAATTTTAAATTAATTGTAACAAGCAATTTAATTTTAACAAGCATTTTAAAGTGTTATTGTAGTAAGATTTCCAATATTGAAATTTTGAACAGGCATACTGTAGTATATGGAAATTTTTCCATATACTGTAATATGTATTTTACAATATAGAGCGAAAGATAAAAAATACCGACATTAATGCAGCCGTGAAAACTTGTTGGAACTCTTATCAAAATTCGAACTGATTAAATTTTGTTTTCACAGTCGATCGCGTTAGTAATTTATGAATAAAAAATAATTGTTGGATTTGATACTTTTAGTTGCTTTATAACTGAATATATTAATACAAAATAGAATGAAAAATGTTTTCATTTATTAAGGAATTATTTTATTTAATAAAGCAAATACTCTAGAGTATTTGCTTTATTAAAAAATATGCTCTCAAGAAAATAAAATATTGATAAGATTTTTAGTTACTGATTGTCCGGTTTGCTGTTTTAATATTGCCATTTTTAAGCACTATCTCAATATCGATTTTTCAGCACTATTTCAATATTATAAATCTTAAATTTATTAAACAAAATTTACTACATACAATATTAATAGATCGTCATTTGGATTTGGACTGACGTAAAAAAGCGATAATCCAATATCCAAATGTCCAAATAGTAAATTTGTTTAAACAATTTGAACAAATTGCGATAAGTTTAGATAAAATACTAGTTTATTAGTTAAATTAAAATAATAATTAGTATGTTAATGTAAAAATTTATTTAATTTAAAAAAAAATAATATTAACAAATTGGTTAATATTTTACTACAAATAATAAACATTTTACCATTGACTACAAATAATAAACATTTTTCCACAAATATTTATGAAAAAATATAATGTTTTTTTGTAATCAATTAGCTCAAAAAGCTGGTTCTATAAAAGCGAATTAAATTCAAATGATAATGAAATTAAAAAAAAAGACACAAAATAATTATAAAAAATTGACTTCGAAAATGAAATTTAAAGAAAATTTTAAAACATTTTTTTTATGCAAAGAAATTTAAAGCTAATAAATATATAAAATAAAATTGCATACCACTTTTAATAAATATATTTAATTTACAAAAATAATCAACGCTGCAGTGTTTTTTGGTGTGTAAATAATCTTGGTGAATAACAAAATTTTTTTTTCATTTAAAATTCCAATTTTCTTTATTTTTAAAAATATAAAAAACAAAACTTGTATATTTACTAATAAAATAAATTTACCAGTCTTTAACATTTAGCACAAAATCAAGAAAATATTAAAAAAAGTGCTAATATAATTGAAAATTCTTCTAAAAATAGCAAAAAAATAAATTTAATTCTATCAAAAAAATATCATTTGTCTTTTTATTTTAGGTTCGCACAGGTTTATAGAACACACCTTTCGGCGGATAATATTGTTGCCCTCTACCATCACCATACCCATGATGTGATGATGGTGCACTAGCACCACCTCCTCCAGATCTTGAGCCACTAGCTCCTTGACGTCCATGATTACGTCTACCACCACCACCGCCGCCACCACCACCACCACCACCACTACCGCCTTCAACACTTCGACTACTACTAGGACCAGCAGCAGTTCGTTCTGGTTGTCGTCGATCCCAATCGGGTGGGTGTCGAGATCTTTGTTCATTTGCTGATGGCGGTATACTACGTGGCCCAGCACCACGACTATGCTGATGTGGGTGTCGCTAAAATATTACAAAAAAAGGATACATTAAATAAAAATTAGTCATGTTTCGAATGTTTCTTTCGATGTAATGATTAAATCAACTAGTACGTGAAATTCTTAATGCAATTATTAATGAAAGCTTCAGAATAGATTCACTTATTAATATGAATAATTTTGTTTTTTAATTGAAATTTTAATATTTTTAGAAAATTTATATTTGGTTTTCTTTTCAAATTTTAGTTCAATATTCATAATTAAAATAGCTTTTTTTCTCATTGATTTTTGTAAAAGGAACTCCCATTGGACTTAGAACAAATTCTTGAAATTGAGTTCTTGTATAATTTTTCAATAATCTTTTCTTCATATTTGAATTATTTATAAATTTTTTTCTTGTTATTATTGAAACACCCTAAAATTAATAAATTCTACAATGATTTAACATTTGAAATGAGTTTATGTAATAAAATTTATGAAAACTTAAATCTAAATAATTGAATATAAAATTTTTCAAACCATTCTTCTTAGTGTATTCATTGGTCGCCTTAATGTATCACTAATCCTTCTAGCTGGACGTTTTTTTGGATTTGAACTTGGTGTATGTACAGCACAACATTTTATAAATATTCCCATAAATATTATAAAACCAATTCCCATTAATACAACAGCATACCAATTTTCCGTAATCCATTGTGCTACTGTTAATAATGTTTCCTTATTTAATAATAAATTTTTCAGTCTAACCAATGGTCCTTCTGCATCAACAGCACGACATTTCAAAAATACATCACAATAACCTTGAAAATTATCACATGGTGAACCTGGTCTTAAACTAATACCACCAACTGGTAAATCATATAAATGGGCAAATTCACTTGTACTACGGCATGTATTTGTATTATTACCATCTTGACATGCTAACTGACATAATTGCCTTTTATCAATATGTGGTACAATTTGTGATGTCAAAAAACATTCAGTCATATTCCATAATAAACATATTGAACCAGCACAATCACCTTTAATACATAATGCTGTACCATTATTACATTTTGTTTTATCATCACGTGGTTTTGGTTCTGGACATTCTGGTGTTGTACCATTACATGTACTACTCCATGAACATTCAGTTTCTTCTTTACATTTATGATGATAATGTGATGGTACAAATGTGCATGAATCACTTAAACAGCATGGTCCTTGGCTAGGACTACATTGTGTTTTGGCACGTCTAGTACAACCTTTTGCCGATGAATTTAAACTTAAATCATATTCACTAATTAAACGTGGATAACAACATTTATCTTTACATTCATCTTCATTGAAACCACAATCACATTCTTCACCACTTTCAACAATTTTATTACCACAGAATGCACCTTCGGATGCTTTGAAACAATCACGTTTTGGATTGCCAACTAATACATCTAATACATTTGATATATTTCTTATTGAGCATGGTGAAAATTTACTATTATTTGGACGATCACCACTTGTTGCACTAGCAAACATTATAAAATTACCAGTTAATCCACCGGGACGGCATTCTTGTGGATAATCATGCTATTGGAAAAAAGATAATATTACTTATTATGAAATTTATACTAATCAAGAAATTAACAAAATTATAACTATTTCGACTTTATTACTTACCGGTGATCCAAAATTATGACCAATTTCGTGGGCCAGTGTTAATTGTGATACTTTTGGTGGAACACGACTATTATAATTAACAAACGTTATAATACCAGTATTTAATGATCGTTTTGTGCTTTGATATTGTCCACCAACAGTTTCAGTATAAGTCTTATATTTTTCACATATTCCACCAGATGCTCCTGATGCTGAAGCAACCCAAGCTAATCCTAATGTACCACCAGTAAAATCTCTGAAAATTTACCCAAATTAAAAAATTAAAATAAAAATATTTGTAACATTTCTACCGACCTGTAGGTAAATACGTATGCTAAACAAAAATCACCATGATCTTCTAATGAATGAAGATTTAAAAAATTTGATACGTCCATGTGTTCATTACAAAATGAATTATGTGGTCCATTATAAGCTGGTTTACATGCAGAATCATCGTCAATTTTTATACGTTGCACCTGCAATCAGACAACAACAAAAAACGAAAGTAAGAATTTTTCCAAAGAAGAAAATTAAAATTAATTGAAAATTTTCTTTTATTTTTCTATTTTTACTTACTTCAAATCGAATATTTCTATGCTCGTTTCGTCCATCAAATTTTGTATTTCTATAAATATAATTAACGGCAGTAACATGATGTGCAATTAATGATAAAATTTCTTCACGTGTCTTTTCATCAATTTCAGATTTTCGTCCTCGATCGTGCTATAAATAGAAAAATTTAATTATTTGTAAATGTGTTAAATTCTTTTAAGTTTTAATTCGAATATCTACTTCAAAAATGTCTTAATGGTAAATTAGTTTAAAGGTTTTGTACTCTGTGTACGTGATTTGGAAATGTGTAATAAAACCAATATGAAAAGTTATTGGTTAAAAAAACACAATCTTCTGAACAAAATTGGTTTTTTTAAAATAAAATCCTTAATATATTATTTGCTAAATATGATTTTCCTTGGAAGTCAATTTAGAAAACTTTTTTAAGCTGTCAATTGTCTGATTCTGTTGAAAATTTCAAATTACCAATTTATTATGATTGACAATTTACAAACAAAAATTGTTTATTTCATATTATCAGTCTGCATAAACAACGTACTTACTATTTATCGATAGAAATATAGTACGCTACGTATAAAACATTATTCAAGTTAGTTTAACTTTTATCCTTTTCATGACCTGAAAATTAAGAATTTACTCACACACAATTTCAGATATAAATTATGGATTATGATATTTTTCAACAAATATATGTATACGTATCTAATTTTTTTCAGGTAATCATCGTTTAAATGTTTACAAATTTCATTATAAAAAAAAATATATCGAAAATTTATCTTTTCAAAAAAAATGTTTATACAAATATTTTCATAATTTTTTTGGTTTTTCATAATTTTCTTTTTTTGTATATTTTTAATAATTTTTTGTTGTAATTTTAATCTGAATACCAAAAAAGTAATTAAAATGTTATAAATTTTTAATAAAGGAAAATAAAAAAAAAATGAATTTTCTCTATTCATTAGTCAAATTCTTTTATATAAAGCAATTGCTATGCTCCTTCTAATGCTATGACTTTTTAAATATATAAACAAATAACGCAGAAACAAAAAAAAAAAAATGAAAATTGAAAATTTTTCCTATTTTAAAGATTTTGATATTATGCCTCAGAAAAAAAAAGGAAATCTTTGAGAAGAAAGAAAAATCGTGGTCTTTTAAAAATGCAAAATAATGATGAAAAAAAAAATGTATTTGACTAATGAAAGAAAATTTCAAAAATTCTTGAAATTATTTATTTAAAAAAACATTGATTTCGTTCGTTGTGTTTCTTGGTTTTTTTTTTTATCCTTATCCTAAATTTCATTAAAGATTAAAGTAAAAAAAACAAATAAAAAATAAAAGAAAATTACTTTCAATAATTTTTTTTCCTTTAAAATTTTAATTTTAAGAAAATTATAGAGAAAATTTTTAATAAAAATTTGGTATTTTTTGGTTTGGCAAAATTAGAAGAAATATTTTAATTAATTTATAAATAAAAAGAGTTAAGGATCGCTAAGGTATAGCTTGGAATTTTTTTTAAAATATCGACCAATTTTATAGTACATATTTTTAAATCTTGTGAAATTGTTTGAATTGTTTGGTTTGAATAAGAGAAACAATAAAATAATTTCGATATTATTTTATAAAGTATTTTTTAAATTAAATTATTAGACAAAAAAAAAATATGGTCAGACAGACGGAAAAAACATTTTGATTACATTCGTCAAGGTCTATATCGCGAAATTTTAATCATAATTTAGATGAGGATGTGTTTAATTTGTTAATAAATAGACTGAGGAGTTAATATGTAAAGCACTAACATAAGAAGTTTTTGTAAAAAGGACCTAAAAAATTCTGAATGAAACTACAATAGAATGTTAGCAGACCCTTCACGAACTGTATCGAAAAGCAGAATACCATCAAAAGAAGAAAAGTAATGATAAAATTAGTCAGTTACGAAAATATTATTCTAGAATATTTGTCGTCAGGGAAAATGATATAAAATTTAAAAAAATATTTTTGTTTTTGTACACAATTTCCTACTAAAATATTTTTCAAATTTCTATTTACTTTTTTATTTGTTTTTATTTTCAATTTTCACTTACATCAGCAATTCCTTCACGAATATGTCGCCATATTAATGGATCTGTTTGTATATATAATGAACACGTATTTTTATTATCCTCTCTGGATCTTGAACTTGGTGATGTAGCACGTTTTACTCTATCATGTGATTTTTTATGCCAATCATTATTATTATAATAATTAAAATTAATATTATTATATTTACTATTATTATTAATATTTTCATTTAAATTACGATAATTAGCTTCTTTTGTATATTTTTGATAAGGATATTTAAAATCCTCATTATTTATAGAAGATAAATGATAATAAAAATCTTTTTTATGATGTAATTTCTTTTCATGTTGATAATTAGTATTATTATTATTATTATTATTATTATAATTTTTTATTAATTTTTTACTACGTTTT
This sequence comes from Empis livida, assembly GCA_963932195.1. Lineage (NCBI taxonomy): Eukaryota > Metazoa > Arthropoda > Insecta > Diptera > Empididae > Empis > Empis livida. Next base: position 16,368,407 of record OZ010649.1, read on the forward strand.
TCTGGTTTATTTTTAAAAAATTTAACACCTGATATTATTGATAATTTATCATCAGCTGTTATATCATCAGTTTTATTATTATTAATATCATTTAATTTTGATTTAACTATTTTATTATCATTACTCATTGGTTTTGGTAAATATTCAGGTATTATTGTTGATTCTATTATTAAATCATCTTCTGTTGCTGAATTTTGTATATTTTCCATCCATTGAGATACTTCATCTGTAATACCACAACCGCCATGATGTCCTGGAAAAATATTTAAAAAAAAAAAAAAATTAATTTAATAAAAAAATATTATTATATATGTACATATTTACTTTTAAGAGGAAAATAAATATTGATAAATCAAAATAATAAAAAATATCTTTTTTATAAAACATAATTTTCTTTCTATGTATGTGAAAAATTGGTTTGTTTATTTTTTTTTTTTAATTAGTGAAAATTGTTTAAAAACGCGTAGAAATTCAAAAAAAAAAACAAAATATGAAATAGAATTTTTTTCCAATTTGTTTAGTTGTCTTGTGTAAGTTACCCTAAAATAATAATAATAAAAAAAACATGAAAATATAAATAAAAAAATTTTCCATTTTCTAGTTTTTATTTATAAAATTTGTGGTTTTTCTTTTATTTATTTTTTTTAAAATTAGTTATAGTTTTACTCTTTTTTTTTTTTTTGTATAGCAATTTGGAAAATTGTGTGGTTTTTTATGGAAAATGTTTTTAAATGAAATTTTTGTTGTTTTTATTTATATACGTAAATTTTATTTATTTTTTAGGTGGACTTTGTTAATAGTAAAAAAAAATTAAGTGAATTGGGAACTTTGATATTTCCATACACACTAACAAAAAAAAAACATGGAGTAAAAAAGCTTTTAATATAAATTAGTTGAGGTTGTTATGTAGATTGCGATTTTATTATAGTTAAATATTTTCTAAATGTGTAAAACATAAAATTTTGTTTGAATATATTTATAACTTAAATAGAAATGTGGTTTAAGAAGAAGTCATTAAATCTATTTGAATTTAGTTTGTATTTGAAGGAAAACATTAAAAGGTTACAAGTCCAGCGGATCATCGTAAGGATTTTTATTTTTTTAAACTAACTAATTTTAAAGATATTTAATGAAAAAAATCAGATGTGCTCAAAATTGTTTATACAAAATAAAATTACTTGGTAAAATATAACGAATTTTTAATGTATTCAAAGTACATCCTTTCATAGAAATTTTATCAGGATATTATTAGATCCTTTCATAGAAAATTAAATCTCCTTTTTGATAGTAGAGAATTATGAAATTTGCTACAAATAAAACCAATTTATAGATTACTAGTTTATTAGTATGTAACTATCCTTGTACTAAGCAGTATTAGCCAAATTTTCGATTCTCCTCAAATTTCTTTGTTTTATAACAATATGTCAATTTTGAATTTGTAATTGTAATTATTAATTCGATATTATCAACAATCATGCAACTCAAGACATTCAAAAATTTCCTATAATATTTAATTATCCCCAGAGTCCTTTTTAAATTAAAAATTGGTATAAATTTGTTTCTTTACAAACCCAAATAGTATTCGCTCCAATTTAACGAAACGAAATTATTAAATTAATGTTAGTGACATTTTTATTTATACATATCGAAGCCGCGTTCTTGGAAATCTAACTACAAAGAGAAAATTAAATAATTTAACCACAAAAAGATACAAATCTAGTTAATGCTTTTAATGATTGAAATGTGTAAAACATTTCAATCATTAATATTAATCAAAACTAAAAGCAATTTTGATTACCGTTAAATTAAGGACGACTATTTTATTGCACAAGCATCTGGTATTAAAATTTGTAATATAATGTAATACTCTAACTTTCTGTATAATGTTTTTATGAAATATAATACATATTTCTATGTCGAAATATAAAACAACTTTTCAAACTGAAATATTTGTTTTTCAACAAAAAAAAAAAAAAAGAAAAGTTGTAAATTTTCATTACTTTAACTAAAATCCCTTCGATGCAGTTTAAAAACACTACTAAAATCAGAAAAACTTAAAACCATTTCATTTTTCAAAACAGGTGATATTTTATAATTTTCAACAAGAAGGTCCTTTAAGATTAATAAATATATATAAATTTAAATTCCCAGACCAAGAATAAGATAAAAGAATATTGTTACTTGACAGTCCTCAGTCCAATATTTGCCACATAGAAATAAATAGTATTGTTTTTAAAATAAAATGTCATGAGTAAAATTACAAGTTGTTGTAGATATTTTTTCTCTATATTTAACTTAAAATCTTATATCCCTAAAGGATACATAATCCAAAAAAATTTTTTTTAAAAGAATATGATATGAAAAATGCACTTTAAGTATAAATTAGACACAATCATAAAATATTTTTGTTTTTATTTCGAATATAAAATAAAAAAGAAATAGAAATTAGAAGGGTTTCGGAAAAGCAGTACTTCCAAATTAATAACCAAAATAGTTCACAGAGTTTTCTGCATGGCTAATTCTTTGTAATACAAATTTATTGAAAATGTTAGCAATTTAAATAATTTTTGACGAAACATACAAGTGTAATTACTATTTTACATCGTTGTACTCATACCGAAAGCTACTCTTCTTTCCAAAATTTTGACTGTTGTTATTTTAAATTTCCAAGAGTTAAACAAGTTCATAAAACATCAATTTATTGACAATCTACATCAACAATCAAAAAAATCGATCAAAATCATTCTTTATTTTTAATTTAACATATTTTATTGCAAAAGCCAGAAGCAAAATATAATAACTTTCAATAATAAATCCTTTTCAAAAAAAATATATACAAAATTGCCCTTAAAAATTCATACTACTTTAAATGTCAGAAACAAATATAAAATGAGGTCCTTTAAAAAACAATTTCTTTAGTCCACAAAAAAAAAATATAATAAATAAACAAAATATCAAATAAAAAGGAAAATATTTTTTTAAAAAAAAAATTGCAATGTAAATTTTATTTTTCTTAACGTTTCATTTTTCTCGTAAATTATACAATTTTTATGAATTTTTTTTTTGTCCATTCGTATACGTAAGCTTTCCCTCCGCAAAAAAAAAAAAACAAAAATTCAATGAAAAAAAAATTTAATATACCATTTTCCCAAACATTGCAAGTTAGTGGCAGCATTTGCCATTTGATATTTTTCTAGTTGACTAAAAAAAGTACTCTTTATATTTTTGTAAATCTAAATATTATACATAGAGTAAGACCAATGTCCTGTAAAATTTTCTGAATAATATTATTATTATTATTTTTTTATTTTTTGGTGTATAAAACGGATATGTATATTGTTGTAATAGTATTTGTTCAATATACAAATATGTAATCTTTGTATACAATGGGAAAGAAAACGTATAAGAAAGGACAATGGACAAATAAAATAAAAATGATGCATTTAAGGTTTTTAAGTTGCTTTAGTTGTCCTAATTTTTCCTTTTTTTTGTATGAAAAATGCGCATATATTAAATTGTAGTACCATACATGAAAATAAAAAAAAAATTTAATTTTATTTTTTTATAGAAAATTTTCCTTACATAAAATACCAAAGAAAAACCACACAAGAAAAATGTTTGTTTGGGGAAATTGTTGTTATTGTTTAGGTCACTGACTATTTTTAAAACCATTTAAATTACAATTAAATTTAATATTTAATGTCAGTAAAATACTGTGAATAAAGTTTGACTATTAAATGACTTTATATTTTTAATTGTAAATAATTTATTAGAGATTAGTTTAATTTGAAATTAGTGAAATTGTTTTTTTTCAACTTCGAAATAAGTTGAGGATTTTAGGTTTTAATTTTAAAGTTGGTAGTCTTTTTTTGGTTTGAACTAATTTTCGATTAGCAGAAAAGTGTTTTTAATTCTATATTTTTCATTATTTAATAATTAAAGAGATAAAGATTGGAATGTTAATTTTTTGTATTAAATTTAAAAGTCAAAGAATATTCAATAAAAGCAACTTTAAGAGTGATTGTTGTACCTTAAAGTTTAGTACAACTTTTCTGCACTATTATAGTTCCAAATCTATATATAATATTGGTAGATTCAAATTGCACTGAAACTGAATGATAGGAGAAACTTTAAGAGACATCTAGGCTCCTCAAAAGCTGCAACGTAGATTACAAGCTCTTGGCTTCACAAGACTAAATTTATTTAGGATTATATAAATGCCTCAATTTTGAATGTTAAATTAATTTCAAAAATATTATTAAAAATGTCCTTTAAATATTTTTTAATTTAAAATTATTTTTGCAACAAAAACTTATTAATTTATCATATTTTTGAGTAAAATTTACTGCTTTTTTTGTTCCTTTATAAATTTTAATTTAAATTTAAATTCTATTTGAAATGTCCTTGTCATATTCACTCATATACATAAATTTTCCATGTACCATTTTGTCATATCAAAAATTCTTTATAGTTTTAATTGTTTTGTTATTTCTTACATTATCCACAAAATTCATGTTCTATATTCACTGCACACAATTTGAAAACATAAACTTTCCCCACAAAATATGTCCTAAAATTTTCTCATTTTTCATATCAAGAAAACATTATATAAAAAAAAATTCAACAGCAACAAAAATGTCTGGTAATTCAAAATTAAAGAAACAAAAATATAAATTAATGCATACTCTCCCAAAAAAAAATAAAGATATAGAATGCGTACTAAAACCATTTGGATTAATTTAATTCGTTATCTTTTCGTAGACAAACATATAAAAAGTGTAGAAGCAAAATGGATCATCAAAACATATAAAATATGTTGTTTTTTTTGTGACAGGAACAACGAAAAAAGGTCATCATCATCCACACAAAAAAAAAAAAAAACACCAAATATTAATCCTGTGCCAAATGTTGTGTATTATAAACATTTTAAAATCTACAAACAGAGAATATAAATGTGACAACATAAAAAAACATAACTCATAAGAGGACCAAACAAAAAGTTTTTAGTTAATCTACAAAATATAAATACAACATATATTTTTATGTTGAAATTTTGTTGGTTCTTTTTGTTTTTGTTTTTTTTTGGTTGGATATTTATAGTTGTATTTCGTCGAAAATGTCCTTAACTAAACGGACCAACACTTCGTCCTTATGTTGAAAAAAAAGAAACGAAAAAATTATTTAAAATTTTTGTGTATTGTTTGAAACTATTAAAAACTTTCTATATCCAATAACTAAAAAACACTTTAAATTCTACTTAAATCCTTTTTGATCCTTTTGTTGTTGTTTTCTTTAAATAATTTTTCAGTTTTTTTTTTTTTTTGGGTAAATTTATGTTATTTTTTTTTTGTATTCTTGTTATTTTGTGTAAATAAAATATGTTTATTCAAGGATATTATTTTATTATCCTAAATTTCCATAAATATAAAAGAAAATTGTATTTATTGGTTTAACTTTTATTTTAACTTTTTGATATGTGTGGGAAAAATTAACTTTTTTTTATATAAAAAAGTTTGTTGATATTTTGATTCTTTTATTTTTTAGGCCACAAAAAAACAAAATTAAGTTAATAAGGTCAAATAATTCAATTTGAGTTAAAATATATTTTAAAAGTATAACATTCTTGATAAACTAGTACTAGTAGTGAGAAAATTATATTAGCAAATATCACAAGTGGTGATAAATAATTACCAAATCATTTTAAAGACAATTTGATAGAAACAATTATATTTAAGAAATTGAAGAGATTTATTTATCAGATTTTTCCGTAAACCACCAATTATTAGCAAAATTATTAAACTCTAAAATACACACATTTTATATTAAACAGGATAAGGGTAATTTAAATTTAAAATAAAATAATTAGGCTTAGGTTTTCTGAAATTCAATTTGAGATAAAAAAAATCATCATAGTAAATTAGTGAAAACTTAATTTTTCGGTGGACACAGTTTATAAATTTTTTGGAGAAAAATTAATTAAAATTTGTGTAGAGTTTTTATGTTGCGAAGAAATTTTACTCGATACGTTAAAATATCGTGAACCACCAGCAGAAAATGTTTGAAGAATTATCTTAATAAATCAAGAAATGTAATATTATATTTAAATACTATAATAAATTACTTCCAATTTTTGTAGAACTTATTTGCTATTTTTAGGCCTAAATTTGGTACAGAACAGTTTTTTGGCGCTAAAATTGTCCGGATTAAAAAAAATTCTTAAGTTTTAATAATACTAATGCCTGATTTATTAAACACCACTTAACTCTACTTTAGAATTATCTGATAAGATATTTCTTTTGAAATTCATAAACGAATTAAGCATTCGTTTTTAAAAAGTAAATCACTATAAATATATTATTCAAATTTTTAATTTAAAAAAATTATTTATTATTGCAACTTTTTGTTTTATAATAAATAAAAATTTTTCGTTGTCATAACGTAAATTCAAATAAGACTATTTAAAATTTACCCTACACTACAATTAAGATTGTGTGACATAATTAGTTAAGAATGGGTTATGAATTAAGATAGCTTAGAATGCAGTCAGCCTTGAAAAAAAAGTTGTATTTGTCTCTCTGGGTATCTTTTGATATATAATCAATTTTATATAAATTGGAAGGACATTTTAATATAAATTGGATGGTCCCAGTAAAATTGGTTGAAATTGACAAACCAAACATACCAATTTGGTTAGAATATAAGGTTATATAAGAAAATCTACAAATATCTATTACAATCATGATTGATGTTAATATGCAAACTATACAGTTGTATAAATATCTCATGGTATATAACAATTAAAAATTTCAACAAATTTAGTTTACAGATTTGTTAAAATTTCCTCCGGAAGTAGTGGTATATTTGCAAAATAAAATCCAATTTGTCTCGTTTTTTTTTAATAATAATAAATCAAAATAACCTACAAATTAATTTTTTTGTATATCAAATAACATAAAATTAGTTAAATATTTTAATACCAAACAGACAAGGATTCATAAATACCAAACCATACAACGAAGGATTAATAAAATTATAAATCATAAATAATTAAATTTAAAAAAATTTATTATCAAATTTAGAAGTCTCGACTCTATCCAAAATAAAAAATATATTTAATATAATTTATTTCTGATAATCCAATCAATTTTAACTTCAATCTAATTAATAGAAATATATATGATGTAATTTGCAATTGCGTTCAGTTCTATTTTTCTACACATATATATATATTTCTATGAAAATTTGTTGTTCAAATGCCCTAAAAACTTTTACAACATAAAAAAAAAAATAAAAAAAACCAAAAAAATTAAACGAACAATTTTAGTAAAATTATCCAAAAGAGAATATTTATACTATTTTTTTTATGTATAGTAGAAATGTTTTTGAAAAACAAGTACACAAAATGAGCATCATATATGTATTTTAATCAAAAAACATAAAATTGAACCCAAAAAACTTGTTAATATCCCCAGATTGCCTGTTTTTCAATATTGTATATATAGATACATATTTTTTTTTTTATTTATTCGTACTATTCTAATTTGGTTTTGTTTGGACTGTTGAAGCATAGAAATGAATAAAAAAAAATAATAATAATAAAAAAAAATAGAAAATCCTTTTTTTTTTTAATGTTTGTTGTGCTGTGTATTTTATATATTATTGACAACACTTTTTGGAATGATTTTGATCAGACCCAGACAATCCCAATTCACTAGTCCGGATATTGATATCAATGATGATAGTATATAGTTTATATATTTGTTATATTTATTTATAGATCTTTTTTGTATAACAAATTAATAATATTTTACAGGATGTCTCATTAAAGTATTTCATTCAAAAAAGAAAGTTGGCTGAAAAAAAGATCGCATAAATCGTTAAATGGCTGCACAAACAAAATTTGAAGTTTATGTTTGTATTATTCTTGTTAAATTTAATTAAAAAAATGTTAAGTACTGCCAAGTATATTTTAAAAATTATGACTGCTTATGGTCTTTTTTATGGTATGCCACAACGAAATCCAGAAAATTGTTTCATAATATTTTGTAAAGCGCAAAAGCCGAACTCAAATTGCTCAATAATAATTTTAAAAATAAGTGACATAAAATTGTCGAGAATGTAATAAGACTCCAGATTTCTGTCATTCGCTGACAATTATTAAAAAACCCGTATCCTTACAATAGTTATTGAATAATATTCTACACTATTCTTTCACAATTTATTTAATTAATTAATTGTATTAGCTATAAACACACTTTACCTCTGAAAAATGATTTGCATTGGCATCACTAGTTTTGAGTGTTTCCTAATATTTTTAGCTTAAATTCTTTTGACTACATAAATTAAAAATTTCAGAAACTTTGAATGAGCTAAGAGGAAATTTTGAGTATAATATCTAATTAGGAAATAGGATCAAATATTATGTATTTATGAGAAATTATAAATAAGGATTTTCAAAAAAAAAAAAAGGAAATCACATATTTACCCACTCATTTGAAAAATTTTTTTATGATTAATTACAAAAATTTTAATACTTGTACTTAGAATATTTAAACATTTTCAGCATTATTGTCTCAAGTCTCAAGTGGTACAGCTTATAACTATTTATTTTTATAGTTTTTTTTATAGATATTCAATAAAATGAAATATTTGAACACGTTTCACAAATTTTAAATCGAATGCATGTGCATATTATCCAGATTTTTAATATATAAAATACAATAATAAAAAAAAAATAATATTATATAAATAAATAAATAAATGTATACATTTTATTTATAATCACGTATATTGCACACAAAAAAATTTAAAAATATATTTATATGAACACGTTTGTGTAATCTGTCTAGCAGAGTATGCAATTTTAAATAAAAATATATATAAAAAAATTCAATACAGAACGATTGCTGATGGCCTAAATTTAATATATTCGCGAGTGATACAGAAAACATAAATATACACTGGCTACAAAAAAAAAATATTATTTAACTTTCTTTTTGGTCAATAAAAATATCAAACGTAAGTACGGAAGATTAAGCATAAAGTAATTAGATTTAACTGAAATTCGATTTAATTATTATAATAAAAAATTTTTAACAGTGTACAATATACTCAAACTCAAATTTTACCAATATTTCACTTGAATTCATTTGAAAATTTCAAAAATATAAAATAATAGCCACAAGGTTTAGATGACCTGTTAAATATTTAATTAACCAGTTACTGTAAAAGAGGCTATTTCCGTTTTCTAAAAAAAAAATAAAAACTAATTTTTTTTTTTACTGTCATGTCCTTAAGCATAATGAACAAAATTGATGACCAGAATGACAGTGAAATGCAAAATGATTCTGATTTTTATATCCGGTAAAAGGTTAGTTAAAGAGTATAGAGAGTAGGAGTTAATAGGATCTTCCTATTACAGATTTATATTAATTACAATCAGCTATAAAATGTAGGTAATGGACATTATGAGATTTTACTTTTATATTCTGTCGAATATTCTATAATATGTAGTTCAAATTAGTTGAAACTAATGCATTTTTGGGATTAAACGTTTACTTAAGGGTAATGTTGCTCTGATCTCCCATCTGATGTCAAGTTCGTTGCTAATGATCTTGTTTAATATATTTCGCCGTCATTTGTTGTCTGACGTCGAGTTCGTCGCTAAAGTACTTGTCTTTCGTAGAGCAAACAAGCGACCGAAGATTTTATTTATTTAAGGGTGTTTTGCAAATTCCATAAATTTTTCTCTGATTTTAGATATTTGAACTTTCAAATTGTTAAAACACACCGACGAGCGAAAATAACGATAGCGACGCGATTTAGGATTGTAGTCGCATAATACTACGTATGTAGTTTTGATTTGTGATTTAATTTTTTACAGCGACAGCTTCATACTCTGTGTGGCCCTTAAAATATAATGCAATAGAATACAACTAACATTTTGTAATATTTCCAATAAAGTAAAACAATTTTAAATATATTGATGGTCAATTGTCCCACAGACTTTCCAAAAGTATTAAGTCTAATTTTAGCATAATTCTTGCTAAAAATTACCTATATTAGACCATAAGGAATCACTATATTTTAGACTATAAAAGGATCAATTAATATATTATACTTATAAATATTAAATATTCTATTCTGTTATGTTTTAGGTATTTCCTGAAAAAATAATGAAGGTTTGGTGACCTGCAAAATTTTATTTACTTTATACAAATTTTACAAAACTACAAACAAATATTTTACATAACTAATAAGCAACAAAAAAAACTAGTAACATTTAATTTTCTATTTAATATTATTAGAATAGTTACCAAATAAAAAATGGCAGTGTTTCTATTAGATTTACTGGAGGTTTTTATGGTTACTAAAAATTTAAATTTATAGGATTATTGGTCATACGTATGTAATGTAACTGATTTATATTAAAAATAAATATTTTACTATATGAACATTATGTTCAAATGAAATGTTGAAAATCATGGAAATTAAATTATAAATATTTACATTTTATATTGGAAATTATATTAGTTTTGAAATTTATTTAAAATGAAATTATTCATTTTAGCAAAAGTCCTTAATGTTGGGTCCAATAATTTTATTAGGATAATAAAATACAATATTTTTTTCTAGGAATTGTTAACAAATATTATATTTAAAAATAAATATGAGGGTAAATATAATTTTTTTTTTGTAATTTAATAGCAGATGACAAATTCTCAGATATTTATGTAATTTTTAATAAAAATTTGAATTAAATTTTTGTTTGGAAAATTATTTAAAATGTTTGATTGTGGTTTAAAATGTAATTATAACTAAAATTAGATTATAATAATTGTAATATTTTCTAATTAATGAAATGAGGGTTTTTGTTTTAAAAAATAAAATGATATTTGAAATTTTTTTTGGTATACAGTATTATTAAATTAATGATAGTTTTTAAAAGTTTTAGGACTAAATATCAAATAAATATATAGGAATAATAAATAAAATAATGTTGTACTCAGAATAATGGTTATTTTGTGCGGAAAATGGATATTTTTTAATAGATTTATATTTGGATTTAAAAACCTAATTGGATAATAATTATTTAAAAAGTATTTTTAAATTTTTAATTAATTAAATTACAAATATGTGTTATAATTGTTGAAATTATGGATTAAATTGTGGTTTTTCTAACCACTTAGCTAACTAACCGAAATTAATGGTAAGGAAATTGATGATAGATTTACTAATTGCGGTAATTCCAAATCTGCACGATGAATTGGTATATATGCACCAAATTTAGTCTGAATTCGAAGTGTATATTTATAATACACATCGGCTGTAAGATATCTTCAACCAAACGGCTAAGGTAACTGTATAGACATTTGGAGACATGAAATATGTCGCTGAAACGATTGTAGGGCTTCGGCAGCAGCATTCACATTATCACATTACTTAATCGGTAATATTTATAATTATAGGCAGTATTGTTGTTGTTATCTAATAGATATTTTGATCAAAGTCGTTTATATTTAAGCTATTTGCTGGGAAATCATTATTTTTGTAACTTATTTTGCGTTCAAACGAGTGCATTACAGAATGACGACTGGTAGCTAACCCAAATTGGAAAATCCACAGAAAATTTTTAACTTGATTCAAATCCGAGATAATTGGATTAACTTGATTCAAACCAGAGATAATTGGATTGAAAGGTAGATGCTATATTTAACCTATTCACTGAATCACTTAACTGTATTGGACAGTAATGTTATATAATGTTGTCGTCTCAAATTATATAAAACTTAAAGTGCATATTCGAAGCAGTGATTATAAAATTGATTTATATAAAATTTAATAATTGTATTAAAGGTATATCCTTAGAATTCATTACAGTATCTACATAATTATAAATTAAGTAATAATAAAAAAATAACTTACCTTCTCTAACATCTTTGTACGGATCATTAACATGTTTTTCATTATATATCACAGAATGAAAACCATCCGTTTTATATGTATGATTTGGAAAATAATATTTAGCATTTTCCACATAATATGTATCCTTATTTGTGATTAATTTACCCTCAAAAACACCATTTAATATTGATCCAAATGCACGACTATTTCGTTCACCTATCACATGACCTTCATAAATATGTGATGTATCTACATCAATTTGGCCATTAGTACTATGGACCTGGAAAATTATAAATAAATTAAAATTAGTTATTTTCTAAATAAAATTTTTAAAATTTTATAAATTTACCTCTAAATTATCACCAAATGTATCTAAATCACGTTTTAACCTAAGATGGAAATCTTTTCCGTGTGCCTTAAATTTTAAATTAATAATATGATCTTTGGTCACTGATCTTTTAGCCCTTATATGACTAGCGTGTGTATGCTTATGATCATAGCTAAGTGTTTCATAATGCGATATGTATTCATTGAGGCGATTTAATCCTGCAAAAAAAAAAAAGAATAAGAAAAAAAATGTTAATTTAGAATTTTTTAAAAATATAAATCTACTTTTATTTACAAAATCTAGAAAATTAATTTACTTAGAGTTATGTTCTTTATAATTCAAGTATTAAAGTGAGATTTAAATTAAGGTCAATTTACAAATTAAAAGAAACATTTGTAAATTTATTATAAAATTTCTTTTATTCTAGTAACCCAGCTAATAATTTAATCAACTGAAGTCAATATTTTCTATCTATATAAACCCAATAAAACAGCATCTCAGTCATATAACCCACCAAGACATCAAAGCAATTATTTGTTTTAGTAATTGTGAATTAATATCACATTCTCATAGCTAATTAATAATAACAATAGTAAGTTTATTAATTTTTAAAAAAACGGCCTCTCTAATATTTTTTAACTTCTTATCCTGCAGTAATAGCATAAAATTTTACCTTTTTAACGTAAAATTTTATGCTATTACTGCAAGGACGGTAATTGATGGAAGTAAATGTATCTGAGCAATAATTTCATTTGTATCTGAGCAATAATCCTTCTGTGCTTGATATTAAACCAAAATTAAAATTAAAATAATAACTCACTTTGTCGAAATTTTTGTACGTAATTATACACATACTACTAAAATAGTGAAAAATATCCTGAATTTTTCAACTGTACAAATAGAATATTTGTATATCAATATTAATGTTTGCTCGAGTGTCTACAGAGTATTTAGATTTGTTGATTTTTTAATTTTCCAAATTTTCAAACTATAAATTTTCTCCTTTTTTTTTGCTTCAACTTTTTAATTTAACTTTTCATTCGGATGTTTTTTTTAGTAAGAGGGATTTCAAATTATTAGTCATTATAAAATAATGATATAAATGCTTATATTATTAATTATATCACTTAAAAAAAGTAAAATTATAGTATTTGCTTTTATAATTAAAATTAAACTCCGGAAAAGTAGGAAAAATACTAAATTATAAATATGAAAGGAAATCAATTGTCAGCCATCTGCAAGGACGATAATTGATGGAAGTAAATTAATTTTTTGTCCGAATTCTTCACTTATGCAGGCAAACTTGGTATCGATCGACTGAAAATTTCCATTTTAATAAACTTGTACACTTTTTTCGAAATATAGTAAAACTTAATAAAATTTTATAAACAAAAATAAAATTCCTAAAGTCTCCAAAACTCATATTTTTGAAGAACCAGTTAAATTTACTTTATGAATTATTATTCTGCAAATAAACAGCTTCACTCTGTTTTAGAAAACTTTTTGGTCAGATAATTATTTATACGTTTTTCAACAAATTGAACATTAAAAATTGAATAAAATTGGTCACTGACTGAAATTGGTCCGCATACAGTGTAAAAAAAATATAATTCTTAAAAAGTGGTGCTATACGAGTTTAAATTTATAAAATATGTGGAATTAATCTTATTAAAAATTCTTGGTTTAAATAAGGATAAAAATCTTGTAGATCGATAAAATTGACCTAAATTTTTCATCAATTCAGTGTTTTTTTATGTGTCCATTGAATAAAAAAAATTGACCTAAATTTTTCATCAATTTTATATATTTTTTTTATGATAAAGATAAAAAACATAACATTTAATAAAAAATTACCATAATTATTCATGAGTTTTTCTTTTATATCAAGAATTTTGTGTTTATTTCCTTTTTTTTTAGTTAAAGGTTAAAATTAAAGTGGCAACACAAAAAAAAAATCAATTTTCTAAAAGTGAATCGAAAAACTATCTGAAAATACAAAATATTTTAACAAAAATATTACGAAGATATATGCTAATATTGTTCTTAGGAATTGTACAGTAAAATGTTTCGAGAACATTTTTACTTTGTTAATATGAATTTTCAATAATATTAGTTAATCGTTGTCAAAAAAAAAAACTAATAATTTTTCAGCTAATTCTGGCATCACTAACATTTCAAAAAGTATGTAAATCTTATTAAAAATTATGTTCTACGGGGAAATTATAATAAATTTTAACATAATATTTTATAACTCTATATTATAAATGTTCGAGAGTCACCTTTTCCAGTAAAAGCAAGAAAAATAATGGCGAAAAATAACATTGAGCACGTTTTTACTTTGGGAATTACGTTTCTTACTAATAATTATAGTTATCTTGTTTTCGAAATCAAAGGAATAGTTTATTATATACTTTCCTGTTTACATTAAGTTTTCCTGTCATTGACATTCACTACTATACTCATTTTTTTATCTGTTTAGTTGCACTTTATTATTCGTATTATCGAAAATGTTTTAAGGATGTGTTTTTAAGGGAATCTTAAATCTAATAATTAAGAAAAGAAAATAATCTTAACTTGCCTACTTAATTGTTAGACGATTTTATTTTTGCTCCAAATATTATTTTGTTAAATCTGATTTATTAGAAATAAGATTAAAATGATTTTTTCCTACAATTTTAATGACCTATAAAAATATTTTAAATTTTTTTTAAATATAAGTATTTTGCATCCTTTATTCCATAACCACCTTACTGTCAAATCACTATAGCCGTTCGATTAATCCTATACTCGATGTCTCCGATAATATATGCATAGAGGTGCCTCAACCGTTTGGCCATCAACGCCTCGAAAGAGCTTAGTCAATGTTCCACCATAACATCCTACACAGTTGGTCCTCTGATATATCAAGAGTGTGTAGATGGTTTTTAAGCCAATAGTGTCCCGTAAGGCAGTCTTCTAGCGATCTAGCTTTTTTGCTACTGAATACCAGCTCAGAATTTTGGATGACTTACCCAAGTAAACATTGACAAAAATCTCACGAGTCGCATGTTTTTTGATGAGAACGTACTATTTTCTTTTTTATTATCTTTCTCATTTATTACTTTTGTCAAAATATTTAATTGAACATGACATTTTAGTGTCATTTGTTCTCTTAATGCTAAGGACATTTAAATTTATGTCTGCTATATATCAAAATTTCTAATTTTCCTAAAGCATTTCAATTAAATAAAATCTGTTTCTACTTAAAATTTATAAATTAAATTTCTAAAATATTAAAAAAAATTATTAACTTTTCTTGCAAATTTTATATTCTTAATAATTATAATTTCAAAAATGGTTTAACTTTCAATTAAAAATTTTCCTTATTATCCTTATTTAATTAAAAAAAAAATAAAAATATATTTCTTTTTTAGCCTAAAACTTCACCGTCAACCATAAGCAAAATATACATACATATACCAAAATAAAAAATAAATAAATAAAAGAAAATACTTTTTTTCCGGCAAAATTATTTCAAGTAGGAAAATCAATAAGGATAAAAAAAATATATATATGTATATATATAATATTTACGTATATAAATCGCATTATAAAATTTCATTGAAATTTTTCATTGATTTTCATTTAAAATAAGTGCTTTCAAGTTTATAAAATAATTTTTTTTTTTTGCAAGTAAAATTAACGAAGAAATTAAAATTGTTCAACCTTAAAAATAAAGGTATAAGAACTTAGTTAAATGGATATTAAAATAATAATTGGAAAATCCTTTACTTTAGTATTCATCAATTTATGATTCAAAAAAAAAAATAGTTGTTTCTGAAAATTTGAAATTTTACTAAACTTTTCAATTGTCTATTTATTTCAATTATTCCATAATTTTAAACCAGTTTAAATATAACTTATTTTAGAATTTAAAATTTTTCACTATTGGCAATACTAATCCTGACACTTCTGTGTGCTGTACAATTAATATTTACTTCAAATTTGAAACTTTCAATAATCTGTCGATATTTTTATAAAATATTCTTTGAAAGTTTAAATATTGTTAGAAGAAAACTATATTGAAAAGTTTTATTAGTTCAGTTGAAACATAATATCATTAAAAGGATTTTCTATTATTCTTTTAAATGTTTACTTATTGAACAAGCAAACATAGTAACTTGTTCTAATAATATAGTAAAATATTAAGTATATTATAAATGTGAAAAATTTGTTATTGTTAAGTTAAATTTTTCCTTTTTTAAGAAATAAATATTTTATACTTTATATAGTGTCCTGAGAAATAAAAATATTATTAAACAGTAGGTAAAACTTTCGAATTGCATGCAATATTTTAATACATATAAGAAATAAATATTGTATTATAAGAGTTTTTTTTGTATCTTAATGGCATAGTAAAAAAGTTTTTCTTAAAAGGAAACATTCAAGGAATTAGAAAACTGTAAGGTAAATATTATTTTTTTTTTTGTGAAAATATTTAAAGTACTTAAATAATAACAAAATTGCAACAAAAAATATTGATTGTTTAATGATTTTTGGTTGTTTATAATCTTAAAATTAAAAATTATAGTTAAGAAAATTGAAATAGTTGAGAGTTGATCCACTAATTGGGATTGTTTAGTAATGATTAAAATAAAATAACTTTAAAATAAATTAGCTTAAATATGTCGATAAATTAAATTTCAAAGAAAATTACATGACAGAAGAAGTCTTTATACGATCTTAAATAATTTATAGCGTTTTTGTTCTAACGAATCTGCCCTGAAATTAGGAACCTTCTGCCTTCTTTTCAATTTGCAATTGCAATCGAACGAAAACAGGAAAAAAATTCTACATTATTTATTTATTTTTAATTTTACACGATTTTACATCTGTTTTTATTTTACTTATGTTTTAAAACATTACAGAGCAGAACTATGCACCGTTTAAAAATACGCTGCAGAAAAATCCAAATTTAAGACAGAATTTTTTTTTAGAAACAACAAAACAATTAAAATTTCTACGAGAAATTAATACGACATTAGAATTAAAATTTACTGTCATCTAAATACATATTTTGAGAAATATTTCTACAATTTGGAGAGTAAATGAAACAGACAAATGTAGAAGGAAAGTTGGTAAATGTTATTCCCTCCAACCACTTGCTACTTATTCTATGAACTTATTACATATTCGTATATTGTATATATTTCAAATTTATTGTAGCAATTGAGAGCAAAAATAAAGTGTTAATTGTAAATTCAGTATAATAATCTAATGTAATTATTTATTAAATTCAAAATTAATTAAGTATTAAAATTTCAAAAATTTATTTCTGTTTTGATAATTTTGTTTTTTTTTTTTATTTTTGCAAAATTCCTTGAAACTGTTGAACAAATTTCATTAATAATATTGAAACTACTTGTATTCTAAAAAGTCTCTTATCTTTTATTTTTGTATAAAATCCTTTATTATAAATAATTATTTCCTTGTATTTTTTTTTACTTAAACTTAATTTATATTATCTGTAGAGCAATTACTTTAACGAATTATTTTCATAATTGTAAAATTGAAATTTCATTTTATATTATTATACTTAAATTATAAAATTATTTTGATTGTTATGTAATAAAAATTAAATTAAATTTTTTTTATTTTTTGCTAAAGGCACTTGTAACAATCTAAAAGATGATATTTTTACTTAAAATTACTAATGTAAAATCATGAAATAATAATGCACTTGTTTGGTGGATAAGTAAAACGAATAAAATATATTATAGATGGAAAAAAAACATAAAATTATTTATGCATCTGAATATTTATTCATTCAACCAAAAAGAATAAAAAATCTATTTTCTAATATTATCGTCAGAATTCATTCAGAACATTACTGTTTTATTTTTTTTTTAAATTTTCAGTTTAATCATTCTGTTTTAGTTAGAAGATAATAAATTTTTTAAGGGGTATATAAGTATAACTATTGTTATACATAAATTCAATCTTTTATATTTGATTTTTGTCGAATTGTTGATTACACTGGAATTTATTAGAGGAGGCGAGCTACTTGACACTCTGTTTGTTATTAATTTGCGCCCAATGACGAATGGTAGCTCATCTCAAATTGACTTTTAGAAGTAAATAGATTAAATAACGAAAGTTTTAGGTCAATGAGTGATCAATTAAAGGAATTTCGAATATCCACAACAAGTATTTTATAATTTTTTACTGGATACGAATAAAAGCCACATGGCTCAATCCACTGTTTCACGTAGCTGTTATTTTCTTTAAAAATTTTATAATCTTTTAACATTTGATTACTCTACTTTACCTTACTATTGGTAGTACTAAGTACTACATAATTAATGACAGCGGCAACACTATTTTTCATATTTCTGGTGAAAATTATAATTTAATTTTGATCAATTCATTTTAAGTTAATTTTTAGCAGTTTCCCTACTAAATTGACAAGAATATCTTTTTGACAATCATTTGAATTCAGAAATAAATTTAATACTATGACAAACCCCTTTAATCTATCATTCAAATTTATCTGAAAATGTGCTTGTAAAACCATGACAATTCATCCGTTTTTACCATTTTTATTTATATATCTTGCTTTTATCAAAAAATGTACAAATAATATTAACGTATGAATGCAAAAATTATGCTATTTAAACAGTACAAAAAATATCTTTGAATCCTTATAACGTCGTCATTCTCATATTTGAAATATTTCATAATTTCTATTTTTTTTTTTTATTTATTTAAATATTTTCGCTTTTTATTATACTCATATATATTATTATAATATTCTGTGATCCTTTAGAAAATGCATTTACAGAAAAAAAAGAAGAAGAAGAAATATATGACGCCGAAAGGATATTTCAATTTTATTTCATAAATGTTGTTGTTTTTTTTTTTGGTTAATATTATTTCTGTTATGCTGTGTATATAGTTGAAGACTCTGTATTTACAAAATAGAAAATCATAAATTTGTTTGTATAAAGTTTAAAAGGATATAATATGGAATGAGCAAATAAATATTTAGATATGTAAAAACTGTAGATATATATATTCAACTACAGAGTTAAAAAAAATGGTTAAAATATTTAAATTCAATGAATTTATGAATGTTGGCGTTTATTTACAAGGAAAACAAAAAAAATTAAGAGTTTGTTTAAATCTTTTTTAAAAAGAAAAATTCCTGAAAAGTGTTAAAGGATTTTTTTGATAGATATGGGTTCAGAAATATTTGGAGAATTAGTTCTAACCCCAAAATTATGTACTAATAATTTGTCACAAATTTCTTCGTCTACAGCACCTTTACACAACAGCCCTAGTCGGACCTAGGCCTCCCACTAAGGATTTCTAAACATTCTATTGCAATTTGGAATTATTAATTTTTATGTGGATTTTTTTTGATAAATATGGTTCAGAAATATTTGGCGAAAAACTTTAATTGGTCCAACCAATTAGTAAGACATTTGTTGTCTTACTAATTAGTAAGACATTTGTTGTTAGCAAATGGCCTCGCTCGTTAGCATTTCTCCCAGTCTTAAATTAAATTTTATCCCTAATTCACCTTTTTTATCGATTTAATGACAGCGAATCATACCATAAAAATTTTGCTAATTATAAGAAAAATAATGAACCAATAAATTGTTTGAAATATCAAACACTGTTAAATTTTTTCGACATAAACAGGTTACCAAAAAAATTTAGTTCTGCGTGCATTTATAGTTCCAATTTGTAGAAATTTGACTGTAAATTGAAAATTAAGACGATATTTTAAATACTCAACTTTGCCAAACTACTGGTTACGAAAGATTTCCTAGTACTTAATTTTTTAACCAACGAAATAAGAATTTTATTTTTACCCTAAACACAAAGAATTTTCTACACTTCACTGTTCGTTACAGAAAGCCTAATTCGAGTGGCAAATAACTTTTTCTTTCAGTAAGATCTAAATTTTCTTTGCCCTTGAAATTCGAAAACTATGAATTAACAAAATCAAAATTTCCAGACTTTACAAAACATAAAACAATTCCATAAAAAAAAAAAAAAACAGAACATTTTCCTAGTTCATTGAAGTGAAAAAGGAAAGACATAACTAACAATTATTTCAAATGATAAAATCATTTTATGTTTATGTAAAGAAATAAATATATATTTTTTTGAAATAAATAAAAATCCTTGCCAATATATTATATACATATATATATTTTTCGCCAGACACATTAATGTAAAATGAAGGAAAATGATAAGAAAACATTATGGGACATTATAAAAATATAATCGTTTATTTTGGTTATTTATTTTGGCTCTGATGTACCTGGGAGGACAATCACTTTCTGTTGTCGTCTGACTCTAAATAAAAAAACATATGATATTTATTTATTGTGATATTTATAATGAAATTTAAAATCTTTTTTTTTTTTGGCAATTATCCATATTTATTTAAAGGATATTAATATATTTTGGCGAGACAATATTTAAGTAATTAATCAGAAATAGACAATTTCATTGTTGAGAATTTGCCATGGACATTGTAATTTTATAGAATGACTTTTGTGATTATATGAAAGTTTGCCGCAAATATAATAAATTTACTATATGATGTTTACGGTCGTAACTTTGTGCAATAATATTTTGATATATTTGATTATGATATTTTATTATTTTTGATATGTTTTTAAACTAATTTCTGATTAGTATTTTTTGAAAATAATATCTTGATATTTCTGTCAAACGATATCTTACGTCAAATTTTATTTTATTGTTAAACTTTGTATATTTTGAATATGTGTTATAAAAAAAAAGGCGAAGTTATCCATTTTTTTACTTTAATTAACTATTTTTATTATCCTTGTGAAAATTAATTAATATAGTGTTACCATGTTGGATAAATTTTGTAAATAAATATATGTCAAAACATTAGTATTGCCAACAGCAAATACTAGCAAAAAATATCAAAAATATTATTTCACAAAGTTACGGTCGTGAGAACGGCAATCGAATTATTTTGAAAAAAACAAAAATCCTTTTTAAAAATTAATAGAAATTTGTTTAAATAAAAATTTAGCACCGTTTTTTTGTGGAAAATATAGTTTCTGCAAAATGTACAAAAAATTTTTTAAAAAAATAAAAATAAACTCTTATTTTTATTAGGAAATAAATGATAGCAATAAATAATTTTATAAAGATATAAATTCAAATTATATGCTGTACAAGGATAATTAATTTATATACGTTTTTTTTTTTTGTTTTTTATTTTATTTTGATACAAAAAAATAAAAACTATTCTCATTAAAATTTATTTTATACTAACGAGGAAGCTTAACTATTCCCAATTACGATAGTATATATAATTAAAAAAAATGTTTTTTAACGATTCTCATAACTTATATATACGAGCAAAAAAAAAAAAAAAAAAACAAGAATAAAACTAAATTACTATTTTAAAATCTGTACCATTAATTAACAGGAAAAAAAATAATTCAGATATATAGAATTTTGAGGAACATATACAGAGTGATTTTAAAATTTCAACTACGATAATATAAGGAAACTAATAGGACCACAATGGATCTATCGAGATCTCTCATGTATGACATTCGTTGTCCGTCACACTCTTTCTAAGCAAACTATTAATAACTATTAAGTTTATATGTACCAAAATGTCATTAGCCATTATAAATAAAATGTTATAGTTGTCTTTAGTCACTTATAAACATTTAACATTTACAAAGTGGAATACAAGAATATGTTTACTAACTCAAAAATCTGAAAATAAACACAACTTTACTTTTCACAGTAACCAATAATTATAAAAATAATCAAATTTTTGATCAGATTTACAAATTTTCTGACCAAACTTTCTAATTTCATACTCCAAAGCTTAATAAAATTACACAAAAAAAAAAATCTAAACACTTTTAACTGCCTCTGTATTTTACAAAACAAGAGCAAGGATATACCCGCACAATTATATCATTAATTATATCCTTAAATTCGATAATGCAATTTACTAAAACAAAAATTAATAATATAAGTACAACGATAAATAAATTTTTATTACAACACAAAAAAAAAAGGACATTCATAAAGTTTGTTCTATTTAATTATTATACAAGAAAAAGGTATACAAAACAAAAAACAAAATTCATATAATTCATTCATCCTATATTGCTCATATTCTCTTCAATAGTCCTTCATTTTTCTGTGACATAGAAAGGAAAACTTTATTCAAAAACATACTACATATACAAAAAAAAAAAAAACATGTCCTCTTTATTTGATTATATATTTACACAAAGTAAATTCCTTTTATTTTTTTTTTATCAATCTCATAGTAGTTTTATTCTCTTCTCTCCGTTTATCCTTATAACTATTAAAATATTACATAAAGTGACATCATTAAATTTCCATCGCATCATTAAGTTTTAAAAACTTCTTTAACAAGCATCACTAAATTTTTTCAATGTCTTGTGTGTTGGAATTTGGTTTTTTTTCTTTTCATTTTGATCCTCGGCTATACGAGAATATGTCAAAATAATGAAAAAAAAAAATGGAAAAACTGTAAAAAGGATGAAGAGGTGTGTGGTACGTTTGGTTAGAGTTCTGATATATACATATAATATTTTTTTTTTCTGAAGTGGTTATTGTATTTGGAGAAGGATGAAAAGGATATGTATAAGGATGTATATATAAAAAGAAGTAGAAGGCAAAAAAAAAAATGTATACAACGATGATAAACCCTCAAGTAAATATTGTAAAGGATCATAATATAATCATGAATTGGAATACAAAGAAAAATTTTAAGGATACAGTAAAATAAAAAACTCTTCTATTATCAGTTTTTTTTTCTTCTCATCGTCCTTGCTGGCGCTATAATAATGTATGTCATTATATGGACTGAATATTTTTTATTTTTTGCATTTTTGTATATTTAAGGATACAAGTAAAAAAAAAAAAATTTTCTTTTTTTGCAATTGTATTCTTTTAAGGATTTTTGATTTAAGAAAAAAAATTTCTGAAGAAAAAGAAAAATATGGAAAATTATGAGAAATAAATTTGGGTTAAATAAATTCAAGGGAATCGACATATAGAAATGTTTTTTTTTTTTAATATTAAAGGGAGATGTATTAAGTCCAAGAATGATGACAATTTGCATAAAATTGTCCTTAAATAATTTGAAGAATTATATTGACCTTTGATTTAAGTTAAGTGAGAAAATAATTGAGATTCAAAAATGGAAAATGTTAAATCATCAAAAAAATTATCTTTTTAAGTGGCGAAATATAGATATATAAAACCAATATTATATATAGCATTAGAAATAATCTATTAGAGATGACCTTTTTTGTGTAAAATATGAGAGTATTCAATGAGAACTTAAATTGAACTTTTGACACATTATTATCCGATTTAAATTAAATTTTTTTAAATAATCAAATAATGTCAATACTAAATTATTCCTATTTGTAATATCAAGGCAAATTAACAAAATGAAAGTTTCATTGTCATAGATATTCGCATCCTTTAATAATTCTAACTATTTCTTGAGTTGGAAAATTTATTTATTTAAACTGCTAACAAAAAAGTGTAATGTACGGCCAAGAAAAACGTGTTTTTTAATAACACAAAATTGCAATTTAACATAATAAACATTATACAAATTCATAATAATTAATTTCTTTGTACAACCTGCGTAATCAGAAATTCTACATATACCTACCGATTGTTTTTCATAAAAATTTCGGCTACATTGACTGAGCAGCGACTGAATTCTTGACCGTACCATATTTAAATATTTATCCTCTGGTAACTAGGCAAATTCAAACCTAGTTTATGATACAAAATATTTTTTTAAATCACATTTTTCTTTTCAATTTATTTAAATTTTCATTGTATACCACACCAACAAGGATATTCAAGAAAATTAATAATTGACAAATGAAGTTTCATTTAAAAAAAAGGAAATTTTTATTATAAGTTTTAAAATGTACAATAAACTTTTATTTTTAAAAATTTCTGAGTACCACGTATCAAATATATACAGTTAAAGTAGAAAAAAAACATTTAAAAATATTAAAGTTCACAGAAAAAAAAATTTATCCTTACTTCACCATTATTTATTTATATATATGTGCACTATTCTAGAAAAAAAAAACGGACGTGAGGATAAAGTAAATCACGTTAAGCTTTTATCCTGGAATAAACACAACGACAAAAAAAAAAACCAAATAAGAAAAATGTGTAAAAGAAAAATGGTTTTTTTTTTTTTGTTTAACCTTCGCGAACAGCACACTCAACAAATGTCCACATCCACAATTTTCTTTTTTTTTCGGTTTTTCTTTCTAAATTTCTTTTGTTCAAAACTAAATGCATTTTCTTTACATATTTCTTCTCTTTTTTTGTGTACGAAAGGACTAAATTTGTTTCCGACATTAAGATAATCTTAATTTTAATGTACGTGTACTATGTGCGGTTTAATTCTATTGTGTACTCTCTGGCTTCCTCTCAATCATATTAATTTAGTACCAAAATGAAAATTATTTTCATTTTTTTTTTTTTTTTATGTATGTGAATTTGGTTTTCACACAATTATCCCAATGGCAAAATGTCCTTTTTTTTCTTATCCACAAAGCAAAAAATAAAATAAAAATTCAATTATGAAGAAAAGAATGTGTTTCAAGGATGATTTAAAATGTTTTGTCCTTAAGAATTTTTTTTTAAAGTAAAGTAAAAAAAATAATTTAGTGGAATTGTGACTGTGAGTTAATTAAAAAAAACACGAGATATTAAAGAAAAAACTAAAGAAAAAACGGACTACGGTATAAAAGAAGATTAAGTTGGAAAAATTCTTTTGGATTAAAAATTAATTTTTAAGGATCTTTGTTTCTTTTTTTTTAAATGTAAATATTATATTTAATTTTTAGTAAGATTACGTTTTTAGTGTAAATTTAAAGAATTTATTATAAATTTATAAAGAAAAAAAAGAAGAAAATTTTTGAAGTTTTATAGGTTTTGGACTAAATTTGATATCTCTAAGTGAAAGTACTATAATGAATTTTTTAACCAAACATGAACTTGAGAATTTAAATGTAGTAGTTAATAAAATTATTAATTTTCATGCTATTTTCTATTTACTTATGAATTTAAAGTTATTTTAATGATAGAATTTATAGCACTTAACTTTAGTTATAGACTTAGGTGAAATAGTTTAATTAAGAAATTCAGAACCAAATGTCACATTAATCTTTGAAATTTTAGTCCGACAGGACGTGTCACAGTGGTATATTTTATTTAAGGCAATTTTTAAGAAAAGGGAAAATATGGAAATTTTATTTATTTATTCATATTTCGGTTTATTTCTCAATTTAGTTAATTATGATCAATAATGCTGATTGATTTTCCTAATAACTAAATACCACGGTATATTGATCATTTCCAATATTCCTTTTAACGGTAGAGCAATCACATTAAGCTTTTATCCGGGAATGTAATTTTATACCAACAAGTAAAATTAACCACCACTGAAAATCAATATTTCAGGCAAAAAACCGTAAAAGAAAAATTATTCAAAAACCAGAATAATAGCACCAAGAAGAAGAATGTTAATTTACATTGTCCCTAATTCGAAATTGAGTAAAATCTCTCGGAAAGATTATGCTGGATTAGGTGCTACCTGTTATATATTTTCTAATAGTTTGCACACAAAATTTAATTTGCACGCAAGAAATCATAGTTAAAATTGTTAATATTTTAAATTTAGAATTAATTAGATTCTATTCAATCACATCGAATTGGACGTAAACTGATTTATAAAAAATTATATAATACGTTACTAAATTAACAACATAGCATATTTTATTTGTATTTATACATAAATTAAATTTTGGCTTTTTAGTTTGTCCTACTGAAAAATTTACTTACTAAAATATTAAAAGCAGAAAAAAAAACAACCCCTCCACAATTAAATTGAAAACTTTTAAAAAAAACTTTACAAAAATACAAAGATAATTGATTTTAGAAAATTGAAATTTATCAAAGTTTAGATACACACCAGTAAAATAAATTCTATTTATATTTTTTTATGCTCAAAATCAACATACTTTTTATCAGTAATTTTTTTTTTCCTTTAAGTAAAACTTTTATACTCATAGTAATATTCAGTATAAAAATTTTTTCAATCCCTGGTAATCTAAATAAATTTTGTATCATCATAATACACCATACTTTTTTATATGTTTCTTTAGAAATTTTAGTTATAACTTTATTTTTGTATATCATTTTCAGTCTTGAGTATCTGTAAACATAAGTTTTCATTCATTTTCATTTTACCATTTTGTTTTTTTTTTTTCAAATTTTCTTCTTTTTTTTTGTATAGAATTTTCATCTCATGACATTCAAACCCAACATAAAATGATAAAATTTATATATTTTTCCCGCCCTCAGAAAATTATTCCCCAAAATAAAATGAAAAACAAAACAAAAATATTATTATTTTTTATTTTTTTTAGAAAGTTTTTAACCTTCAGAGAATGTTAGTCTTTAAGATTGTCAATCCGCCCTCTAGCAACAATGCAAAATTGTGACATTTTAAGATATCAACATTGGTGTATTTATAAAATAATAGTGTATCTCTGTATAGAGTGCTACAAGAAAAAGAAATGAGGAGATAATACGCATTTTCTGCAAAGTTTGCACAAATATAACCTTTTTTTTTGTCTTGATTTTTAGTTGTTGTGTTGTTTTGCTATAGCTCTATAATCCTTGTTAAACATGGATACATGCACTATAAACGAAAATTTAAGTAAAACAAAACTTAAATATAAGTATATAAACATAAATATATATAACTATATGTGTGTACATATATATACAATTTAATTTATCTAGAAAACATTTTATGTTTTTAAGTAAATGGAATATAAAAAAGTTTCATTTCTTATACCAAAAGTTCAGATTATTAGGGTGAACAGAAATAATGAATAAAATTTAAGTAGTGATTAGACTATATAAGTTTTTGTAATTAAATATCAAAGTGGGAATTATTATTTTTTGTTTAGTTTTTATTTCGGCAAAATTACTTTTACTTTATTGACTTTTGTAGAAATATTTTGCATAGCTTCTGAACCAAAAAAGAAATCAGATGCGAATTCTTACAGATTTTAAAGATATTTGATCGATTGGTACGAACTGTAGAATATTTGAAAATGAAGACGAGACAGTGGAGTTCATGATATTGCAATGTACGGAAATTACTTGAGCCTGATATCAATTTGTAGGACAAATGTTTGTTAAACCTGAGAATATCGCTTTCAGAATTTCTTGAAAATCGAAGCGCAACAAAAATTATGGAATTTTTTTAAAGTTTCTTTACACAACTTTAGAAAATTAGGGTTTAAATATATTGTTATGTAAATAAATAAAAATACTATCTTTCAAACATACTAAATACTAAAATATGGTGCTAATTCGAAATTACTATACCAAGTAGCTTTTAATGTCCCATTTAAAATTACAAAAATCTGTTGAAATTACAAAATTTATATCTTGTATAATGAAAATATCTTGTATAATGAATACTACACTTTACATTATAGTTTATATTTCTAAATAATTTTTTGTAAAAATATTATTTTTTATTTACGTTAATGCAAGGATACATAAAGAGGAATATGTATATTCTTATATTTTATTTATTTTATACCGATTACTTAGAAATTACATTCGTATAAAGTAAGTAATAATTTTTTATCTTTATTTAGTAAACAAAAAGAATAAGATTTTATATTTAAGTAATTTTCGAATGCTGCAAGTTAAATTATTTAAAATAAACTTTACTTATTCCAAACAATTGAATATAATTGTGTTTCAGAAGCTTACAATGTTTTAAAAATCATATACAATAAGAGTTCATAATCATTTTATTTTGTATTTTAAAAAAACTAACATTTGCAGAGTGACATCTATTGATAAGGAGCTAAAATATAAAAAATATGTTCCTTACACCTTACAGGATTAAAAAATTATTTATGATCTCAAAGAGTAGTGATAGTATTGATAAATTAGCAAATAAAGAGGGACATCTATATTTTATATTTTAAATGGTCCTTGACATTAACTGCGTGGCATTTAGACCAAGTATATACCTTCTTGGAAGAATAATTAACAGACAAGATGTCTGCAAAAGAAATTATTGATAGTCGCAAGTATACATAGTTTCCGTTTTTCGATCTTGTGTATTTCTATACCGATTAATTTTAAAGGACATTTTTCTTCGCGATGTCGAAGACTACGAAATCTATAATTTGTCATGACTATTTAATTTTTTCTTGAAAATGGACAACGTAAACGTTTTTAAAATTGACAAAGTACGTATTCTTTCTGGAACTAGATTTCCAATCAATAGATGGCGTTGAAAATTATTATTTAAAATAACAAACCTAACAAGTCGATCTTCAAAAAACAAATTGAATATACAATTTTTCAACTAATTTGCCCTAAATTTCATACAAATTCTTTTGTTTAAGAAATGTGTTAGTTTTTCTATAATGAAGTGATGAAAACGTGAATACAACATAACAACAAAATTTTACTAGAGTTCTAAACATAAATAAAGGCTTTTTTTTTAAGCATTAGACAAAAACTGAATTATAAAACTGAGAAAAAAAATTATATATTTTTTTTATTATGTATTTATATTTTTCGTTGTATAAATAAACATAGTTTTTTTTATGATTGCAGTGGAAAATTTCTTAGAAATTGAATCTTTTTTTTTTTTTTTAAAGAAATAAATATAAAATATAAAAACAATCTTTATATAAATATAACCTAAAGTTTTGTATTCAAAAAATAAATATTATATATTTTTCCGCTCTTTTATTTTGATCCTTTTGAACACAAAAAAAAAAAAAATATTTCTATTTATTAGAAAAGCTTCAAAGATTTTGTATTTATATTTGTGTACGTATATATATTTTTAAAAAAAACACAATTTTCTATCTAAAGGATATTCTCGGATAAACAGGATAAATTATAACTGAATACCCAGATTGTTTTTATGGATATTTTTCTTTTGTAAATTTTAGTTTAAAAAATGTTTTTCAGTACTAAAATAAAAAGAATAAATTTATAAATAAAAACAAAAGCAAAAAAACCATAAAACAACAAAGTTATATTATTGAGGTTTAATGTTTTAGTGTGTGTGAAAATTGGATTGAAATGACGATTTTTTATTTAACCACTTTCTATTTTTTTCTTCTTCTATTATTTCCAGGATCATTATCCAAATTTAAAAGAAAACAAAAAGATTAGTTTTTAAATAAGTCAATTCACCTGACATTTTAAAAATGCAGGATTATCTTTTGTCACAGAAACAAACGTATGATATTAAATCAAGTGTAAGATAAATTATTTACCCGTGAAATAGCTGAATGTAGAAATTAAACTGGTCGTAAAAAGTATATATATGTAATAGACTACTACCATCGACAAATGTCTTAAAAAAATATTTGGAGTAATATGACTCTGGTCACAGTATGAAATAAATTATGAGGATTTAGATCGGTCATGTTATCAGGAAATATCCTGACAACATCACAGGGAAGATGTTAAAAATTAGAACGTCCAAGCACTATAGATCGCTTAAAGAACATTTGGTCGCGATCGATACTCCTATCTTTTAAAGCAATTTTACTTGGGAGAAAATGTAAAGAAAACAACGAGTGAGAATACAATGTGGTGGAAGGTACACTATTTTTTCAGAAAGGGAAAAACCTTAACCTTTAACAGTCTTTTGAGAGATGTTCAATCTTTCCTCCTTATTCATTATTTCTGATTGCAACTGATTCTTCTCACACAATTCTTCCCAATTTCTTCTCAGTTTTTTTCCTTTGACAACGTTAATCACTTGTGCGAGAGGAATTGCGTTGAGAAGAATTGTGTCAGAAGCAGTTTTAATATAATATTTATTAACTTTGGCATCATAATTTACGATAACGTACAGGAAAAATGTATACTTTTTTTTCCAATGAATTCAATTTCTTTAATAAACTATTTTTCAATATTTGTTTGACAGCTAAACAGGATCACACCACAAACACAAACCTATCGGTTGTAATCTTTGTTATTTTATTACTTATTCTCATTGAATTTATTGATTTATAACTTTATATATATAATGTGTATCGGTTCTTATTGAAAATTTGACAACAACCAATAAACATTTATCTTCAAACATGAACAACAAAACATTTACTTTCCGTATACCTAAAGGATATCCGTGACATATATATGTTCAAAGGTAAATAATATATTTTACTTTTTTTTTTGGTTGTTATTTTCTTATCAATAAATTTAAGGATATAACAGATTAAGGAAAAAAATCGAAAAAAATATTTGTTTTTTTTTTTTATAAAAAAAAGAGAAGGAAATGACATAAAAGAAATAAATTGTTTATTTTCAGAAATTTCCTTTAATCAAAACAAGAAAATTTGAGAAGACGGAGGAGTATGTGTCAATTTTGAAATATAATTTATATTGATTTGTAAATTTCATCAACAGAAAAATATCAACGAACGACATTTTATGCTTTAAAATATAAGGAAGGAGTATCACAGTTTAGTGTTCCGGTGTTCGTATGTAGAAATATGCTTAAGAAAAGTTTTATATTTTGTAATAAATTTAGGTTTTGATGTTTTTCCTACTTAGAAAAATTATTTTTAAGGAGAGAAACGGGTAATATTTGCCAAAAAAGCAGAAATAAAAAAGACTTCTAATATTTAGGAAACTGGTTTCCTTAAGCGTATCTGTTCAATTAACTTTTAATGTTGGTATAACTTATTTATAACACCAAAATCTCCCGTCAATAGATATCAATAATATTATTTAAATTCCGAATAAAAGGTATAGGGTACCATTTAGAAAGTATTACGATTTCAGTGATTGGTCCCTTACAATTTGAACAATTAGTATTTATTATTATCAAAATTTGACCCAGCTAGGGAACAAATTTTACTAGTCTGTCACAATTTTCATCATGACAATATTCGCACCTTATAATTTCTATGTAAATTCAAACAATTGCTAACAATTTTCGAATTAGGTCATTCAATAGGTCAGGTATTACAGGTCATAGAATCAACAAAATAAAAAAGAAATTTTTTTACAACTATTACTTTAAAATTTTATATAATTTTATTAACAGTCATTAATTAAATTCTTTCAAATTCGTGATATATTTATTACTTTTATTTCCTTCTGTAAATCCATAGATATTATAGAGACCTTATAAAAATTTTAGTTCACTGCAGTCAAAATGCAAACTAAAAATATACAAAAATTTCGTAGAAACTATAAATACATTAAATTCTATTTCAAAATTGTACAAAAAAATTCAAATATCTACGAAAAATAAATTACAATAACATCAAAAAAAAAAAAACTGATAATATATAAAAATGGGGAAAACAAATTCGTTTTTTTGTTTGCAGCCGTAATGACTCGCCGGTCGCCAATCAACAAATGTCAAAACAAAAAAATATCCATGTTTGCTATCTTGAAAGGGTATACAAAAAAAGAAAAAAAAACAACAACAGAAAATAACTTAAATCAACAAACTATTTCGTGATCGAAATAAAAATATACAACGACAAAATTTATGAGTTCATTCAACGTAACGACGGCGGATCGATGACGACACACAACAACCAAACATATTCAGCATAAAAAGAATTTTATGATAATAAAAAGATAGAAGTAATATTAAAAAGGAAAATATTCAACAATTTTTCCTATTTTGCATGTCATTTAGATATTAAATTTTTTTTATAAACATATGGGCCACTGAAAGACAAGCCTTTTTTTTTTCTTTCTTCAATCCTTTTCATTCCAATTTCTTTTCATTTCTACAACAACCATTTTCACAGTATAATTGTACTGACAAATTCTCCAAAGGACAACAGTTGTTTGTACTATATAAATTTTTTGGGGAAAAAGTCAAAAGATAATTTTTTTTGTTGGTTGGTACACAAATTCAAGAGGACAAAGACGAAAAGGGTCATTTATTTTTATACATAGGCGTGGTATGGTAAAAAAAAAGGGATGAGAGGATAAAGTATAATCGTAGATTTTTTTATTTTGGGGGGTTTTTTTTTTATATAATCATGCGCGTAACTAAAACACTCTAAATAAATATAGTAAATAAGTCCAATTATTTTTTGGTAAAAAAAAAATGAAGAAATATATTAGATTTTGTTTACGTTTCTTTTATTATTTATTATTTTTATATCACCTTGGTAAGTTTTAGACCACCTGGCGACTAAAAATGTTGTCGTCTATATACTTCTCGCGGACAATGTTTAACTTGAAAATGAAAATAATATTTATTTCAATGTTTTATTTTTTGTGCTTTATATAAATATATTTCTAAAGTCCTTTTTATGGTTGTTCTGAGACATTTGGAACCACAATTTCGAAATATTATTTTTGTCAGGATATTATTTTCATTTATGGTTTTAATATTTATGTATAATATGTAAATTATGGGAACAAAAAAAAATTGAAAAAAAAACGAAAATATATAACTGACCTGGACTGCCACTAACAATTGTAGCACGAACTGTAATTAATATTATAATATATGATTTTTAAACATGAAAGTTTTATGGAAAAAAAAATGTTCATTTAAATAAAATTCAATATAAATAATTAATAGGGGTATCTTATTATATCGTAAATAATTATAATATTTTTTTTTATTATTATTATTAAAAAAGCAATTAAATATAATCATAAATTTACGTAACAATTTATGTCAAAGTTTTGGGAAAAGACGAATAATAGTACTGAGACAGGCAAGTCTACAAACTAATATATTAATTGTATTATAAAAAAATTTAATTTATATTTTCAATATGACTTAATTAAAAAAATAATAATAAAGAATTTGAAAGCATAATTTATTGCGGTATGACAGCAAAACTTTTTAAAGAAATTAATTTTAATTGTCACTGTTTTCATTTCAAATTAATAAAAAAAGATGACAGTGCAAGTACATTTTTTAAGAACTACTTCTAAATCCAGTTATTACAGATTGCGATAATAGAAACTGAAAGGAATACAAAACAGCAGAAAGGAATACAATACAGTGTTCTGTGATTCGTGTGGCTATTAGCTCACAATTAAGCTTCCAGTAATCTAATAATAAATAATCTAGCTAAGAATCAGTTAAAAACGTATAATTTCTCTACCTAATATCGGAGCATGTGGTTCATATGGCTGAAAACGCATAGTCATACTGTCAACAAAGATAGTCTTTGTTCGGGATGACTTTTATTCTATTTTAGTATGACAATAAGTAAATAATCTATCAATAAACCGTAGTATATAGCTCTTACGGGTGGAAATACATTCATAATGACTGCAAAGACAGTTCCTATTGCAGATTACTCGTATTCTATTAATATATATGCTCCATGGGTACCAAATTTAATTAATATTTTTGACACCATGGGTCGTTACTGACGCAATAATTTTAATTGATATAATTAATTCAGAAATTTCCAAGCACCCTTTTTCAATCATCCGTTTTGTAAAATTTGTTTTAGGATATGGGTTACTCTATCAAAAAAAATATATACGAAAGCTCAAATGTATAATTCATCTCTCTGATGCAGAAACCCAGCACTCTGTGCAATTCTCTGTAAAAGCCTTATAAACTTTGCCAAGTGCTAATAAAATTGGAAAAACTTGTAATTAATATAAAATAAATTTTTTAGATGTCAATTATCATTGACTTAAGACCAATCAGATATTTGAAAAATCGTACCTCTCCCATTAAAAAAAAAAGAAAAGATTATTAAATGACTACTAATTATCAATTATATTACTTGCTTACAGAATTAATTAAGTATTAATTTTGCTTCAATTAATGTTTACATGGAAAGTGGCTGTAAAGTTATACAGGATACAGAATTAATTAAGTATTAATTTGGCTTCAATTAATGTTTACATGGAAAGTGGCTGTAAAGTTATACAGGATAACTAGTAGCATAGGCATTTTTTGATGGAATAATCGTTAAAATTTATTTGATTTAAAAAAAATAGATTTATTTAACTAATTTATAATTATAGATTACTGGTGAGAGGTGACTGAAAAACTAGCCAACATTTTTAAAATTACTTTCCAACAAAAAAAAAATTATTAAAACTATTTATTTGATTCTTTAAATTTTCATTAAAAAAAAACTAAAAAAAAAAAAACGTTTTATAATTTTCAAATTTCCTTAAATTAAATAACCAAATAGTGATTTAATTCAGTTAAGGAAAAAGTTTTTCCCAAAAATCTATTATTATCAAATAAAATTACAAAAAAAAAATATTAACTATTTCCAAAAAATAATCCTTAAAAGGATATCCTTTTGTACTCTTTCTCTCTCTCTACATATGTATATACATATATATATAAATACAAAACCTCAATATTACCATTTGTCTTTTAGATTTAACCAAATACATACTCTCTATGTTTTCTAATATATCAACAGTAAAACATTCAAAAATTTATATACTTTTACTAATAAATTCATTTTGTTGGTTTTTTTTTTCTATTTCTTGCTGATGGCTTTACAAATATTTGGTAAAACTTTATTTATTTTTATTTTATTTTTTTTCCTTTGTGGTTCCAACATAATTTTATAAACTAAATCTAGTATAGATGTATGGTAGTAACTTTTAAAGAATCAAAGTTGGACCAGCAGCATTTAAATTAAATATTGAAATTGCCAACCAAAAAAAAGAAGAAGATAATATCCTAAAATTTTCCGAAAAAGAACCATTATCATTTTTCTTCTTCTGGTATCATTTTTACCCTAATAATCGTACTCTTTAAAAAAAAAAATAAGGATAATAATATAGTATTATAAGAAATCGATTTCTATAAAATTCTAGCTACTATTCTATATAATTTAGGTATAACATCAAGTTGCTATAAAACTGCTGTTTCTGAGGTATGTCAGAAATTTCTATTTTTTCTTCCTTAAATTTTTTATTTTGTTGAAATTGTAATACGGTATGTAAAATGAGTTTGTTTTTTTTTAAGAACTATCTTTATACATATATAAATTCTTAGATATATAAATATAATAAGTATGATTGTTATTATGCAAAAGGATTTCAAGGATATTATATTGGTAAAATGGTACAAGATGTATATTATAATTTTTTTTTTTTTTTTTATTATATAAAATAGGGTTAAGGATATCAAGTCAATTTAGAAGATAAATTTGAGTACTTTTCAAAAAACAAAAGAAAAAAAAGGGAATTAAAAGTTTTTCAAGAGAGATTTTAGAAATAGACATATAAGTTAAGTATGTATTAGTTAAGTTAAATAAAAACAACAAAAAGGAGGTACTATATTAAAGTTAAATTGATTATATAATTAGTCAAATTAGTTTTCAGAAGGATTTTATAAAATGCATTTAATTAATTGGAAAAATGTAATACATAGATCATTAATTTTATTATATAGATATATACCAGCATATATTTATCATTATTATTATTCAGCTATAAAATGAAATATGTAAAGTTAGATATTTCTGGGTAAAAATATTTAAAAGTTTATAGAAAATTAATTTAAATTTAAATTTTTATTGACAGAGAACAGTAATTAAATTTTTTTTTATAATCTTTAAAATAATTTAAGTTACATATTTATATTGTGGGCGAATACAGAAATGCCAAATTAACCCATTTTTCGCCACTTGTACTCGAGGTTTAAAAAATAAGGAAATTTTAGTGAATTCTATTTATTTAGTATCGAAATAAGACAATTCAATAGATTTTAAAATTTTAGATTTCTTGGCTCTACCGAAAAACACGGTGTGGTAACTCAATTATTAAGTAAAGTATTTCAACTAAGTATGTAAGCTAGTAATAAAAAAAACTTTTCTTACGAATATAAAAAAAAAACATTTTAAATACATATTTACTTTACATTGAATTCGTTCAAAAATAAACTACATAATTTGAAGCTGTCTCTCCGTTTATCCTCGTTTTTTGCAATTATATCACCAACAATATCATAGAACATTTTTTTTTATTTAGAAACTGTTAGCGGATAATAATAGATTTTTAACATTTAGTTCAGATTTACGACACAACCGACTAGTGATATATCACAGTTGATATTTTAAAGGTACTTTATCAATTTAGTCACGTGATAAATTCGGAATAAGCATAGTTATGTTACAGCATAGCAATAAGCATATAGATAAGTGTAAGAAATAATTTACGATGTGTTTTATTGAAAAAAATAAGTTGAGTTTTCAATCTTGAGAAAATAAGCAATCAACATAAAACATGGAGTTCATAAAACACTATTTTAGATTCATAAAACACTGTTTTTAAATTGAAATTAAATCAACGTATAATATTTTAAAATGACTCAAATAGTGTTTTAAAAATATAAATACACAATTAGTTTCAAAGATCTTATCTGGTGCTAATGGGTTAAGTCATGACAATGATGTAAAAATAAGGTGATACCAATGATACATATTTTGTATCCTAAAATTTTTCTGGAACTGACCACGATTTAACAAAATATTTTAATTAACTTTATTTATAATTGAATGAAATTTAATTCGTTTATGAAATTAAGGTCCTTTATACTTGAGTTTTTTTCGTAATTTTCCAAAAAAAAAAAAAATAAAAGTTGTTTGTACAATATAGAATGAAATACATTTTTAAATATCTTTTTTTTTTGGATAAAAGTTGCGAAAAAACCTCAACTCTAAAGGACCTAAATTTAAAAAAAAATATATACTAATACTTTACGCTAATTAAGTGGATTTAAGGAAGCAGAATTAAATACCTTTTGTTTGTCTTGAAATAAATTAATATTATAATATTAACTTTATTTTTTTTAATTTAATACTTTATTTAAAGCTATCTTTTATAAATGTTTATTTTGCAATTTATAATCCAACATTTCTATACGTATATAGATACTATATCATTCCCCGACATATAAAAGTTATGTTAAAAATTAAATGGATTTTTATTTAAGTTATAATAAAGGATGGTAAAGAGTATGTTCGAAAAAAAAATAGATGAATTATACGTCCGTAAACTGGTATAACAAAATGAGGAAATGTAGTAGACTAAATTTCAGTTGTGGTCAGATGAGATTAAAGTTTACGAAACATTTCATTTCTAAGTGACGAAAG
Organism: Empis livida; assembly: GCA_963932195.1. Lineage (NCBI taxonomy): Eukaryota > Metazoa > Arthropoda > Insecta > Diptera > Empididae > Empis > Empis livida. Next base: position 16,405,859 of record OZ010649.1, read on the forward strand.
TAATGTACCAAAAACTTCTTGACTGTTCAGTTAATAGATCATGTAATCTAGGATAGTCAAAGCTTCCACAAAAACGATATAATAATTTTAGACAGTGTGTAGAAGTGGTAACTTTTCTAAATTAGTAAATTTCCTAAATGTTCATTTTTTAAACGCAATGTAAAGAAATTGTATGTTAAAATTTAATCGAATTTAAAGTAAATTTAAATTACTATGCTGTCGAAAACTGATTAATGAACTTGAATTTAACATTTTTAAGTTTAATGCCCTAATTCCTTAATTCTACATTAAAGACTATCACAACGACATAAAGAAAAATAAACATTTGAAGATAAAACTCAACTGTCTAGACAACTATTACTATGACTTTCATTTAAGATAAACAGTCTGGTATATTAATTCTAATGACAAATTGTCTTAAATTAATTTTATAATCACATTTATTTGGAATAATTTACTTAATAAGAATACTACGTTTATCAACAATGACAAAACAGAACAAATTTTTTTTAACAAGAGCCTTAAATAAACACACACTAATTTATTATATACACAATAAATGTGTTTGTATAATATTTTATGCTAAAAAAAAAAAAAAAACACGGATGCTATTTTTATATATGTATAATAAAATATAATCCTATAATTTTATAGAATAGTGATTACCCAAAAAATTAAACACAATTTTATTCAAAAATATAATTTTTTTTTTATTAAATAAACATATATTATAGTTTTATATAAATATGAATACTTAAAACATCCTGGCAAACAAATGAACGTATATATAATAAAAAGGAGGAAAAAAAAAAACACTAAAATTTAAATTAAAAGGATTTAATGGGACTTTTATAATATTTTTTTAAAAAACATCATCGAAAATATTAAATGACATTAATTAAATTTTTGGGGTTTTTTAGCAATATTTTTTATTGTAAGTAATTTAAAAGCTATTTTAAATACAATTTGAAATTCTGTTTGTAATTAACTAATTTTACTGCAGAATAAAAAAAGACATTTAGTACATTAAAATCTTAGAACATAGAAATTTAGTTTAAATTACAAATTTTTTAAAGTTGTTAGAGAAATCTATCAGAAGAATTAATACGATTGCAGATGTAAAAGACGAGAAAGCATTTAGAAATGTCAAAAATAGTGTTGCCAATAGTAACTATTTGTTATTGCTAAAATAATATAATAGTAAAAAAATTTTAAAATGTTAATAGACTTAAATAATTTTATACGCCAAAATAAAGTGGGTGCACAATTCCTAGGAATCTGAATTTATAAGAATGTCAGTTCAAAAATTTCTACTCACCTATTAGACTCAAACAAAAATTTATTTTAAAATTTTATAATTTGAAAAATCCTATAAAACTGATAGAAAAAATGTGTTTACTGACAAAATTAGCATTAGTTACAAAGGTTAGTGCTTGTTTATTTAGAATTACAAAGGTTAGTGCTTGTTTATTTTAGAAAGTTTAAAAAAAGTAATATTAATTAATAATAATACATATTTTAGAAAATTAAACCTAAATTGAAAATCCTAAAATAAAATATTATTTTCCTCGTTGAGTACTGCAACAACAAAACTAGCATTTATGAAATTGTAAAAAAAATATATAAAACCGAAAATTTTCACAAAATTAATTTTCCAACATAAATTAAACTTTAATGAAGAAAATGAAAAGATCTTTTTTTTAATATTTGAACTATCACCGACACAGGACAAAAGGACGTCAACGACTTGGGAAATAAAAAAAAACTAACAATTTTATTTCAAAAGTTTATTTTGAAAAAAAAAAATTTTTCTTTGCTCATTCTGCTCATCATCAGTTCATTTAAATATAAACTCATTTTCATTGTTGTATCTTAACCTCTTTATTTTACTTAAAATTATCAAGAAAAAAAAAAGGAAATAAAGGAAAATTGCAACAATTTCAATAATTTCCACCGCCACAAAAAGAGTAAAATAAATTTAGGAAAAAATAATAACCAAAACTTTTTAAATTGTTTGGCAACAAAAAAAAAATTTCTTTTTAAAAAGCGAATTGTTCAAATCTGAAGTTTTCGAGAAATTTATTGTACAATACGACTGTTGTTGTTTTTTTTTTTTGAGCAAAACTTTGGAAAAACTATAGCCAGGAAAATAATATAAATATAAAAATGAAAATAAAAAATTCACAGAATAATTGTTAGATTTTAAATAACCTTAGAGGTAAAAATCTTAACAAAACAAAGTCACAATTTACTGTGCAGTAGTTTAATATTTACGAGCTTTTTTGGTGAGACGATTTTATATAAATAATTCAACCTTTCTAATGTAAAAACATATCATTACCTAACCTACCAACAATTTGTTTGTCTATGTCTTTTCAATTTCAAAAAAGTCCTTATAATAAAAATTTTATATTTATATAGGAAAATTAAATTTTTTTTTTAGGTTTTAATACTGTTTATCTTTAACATATCCTGGAGCCATTACTACCCACTATTAAATTAACAATAGCCTTGCAAAACACTTAGTCAAAGTATAAACATTAAAAGTGATTATTTTTTTTATCAAAATTTAATTAAATTTTCATATTATTCAAGTAAGTTAACATTTGGCAAAATTGAGCTATAAAACTTAATTTAATGCTCCGAGCACAATAGAAAAAAGCTAACGTACATTTTTATTTTATAAAACTTTAAAATTTTGAACGGATACTTGTCTATTCAATTGAAAAACTAATTAACTTTGTAATAAAAAACATAGAAGTGCAAGAAATTTTTCATAAATTTAATTTCTAGAAATTTAATTTATTTCCATTAATATGAAATTAATGAAATACTTAAGTAAATTTACTATAATTATGTACTTACTACAATGTTGTAATTATAATATTATTCTACAAATTATTTACCTGAAAATAAAAAAAAATAATTTACATTAACAACTATAAAATAATAATATTTATTAAATTTAATTATATTGGAATTATTTTGAAATATTAAACACTCATATTTGTAAGAAGTACTTTCAAAATATAGAATTTACCAGCATATATGAAATGTATATTTTGCTTCATGTTCTGATTATTATATCAAAAATTCTGTTAAATATTCTATCTTTTTGAGTAGCACTTCAAATGTGAAAATAATTTTAGTCTAAGATTGTATACTTAATTGAAAAATCATAATCATCTTACCAGAGTGAATGGGTTTCATAAATAAAGAAGTCCTACAAATTAATTTATTACTATATAGACATAAATAACCTACGATTAAGCTTCCAGAAAATTTTCACAGAAAATTTGATAAATGGTAAATAGTCAAAGGCTGACCCAATATCATAATATTTCAATTCTTCTATTTAAGAGATTGGAAAATCTTCAGTTTAAGAGATTGGAGAATGTGATAAAATTCAGCACAGGAAAACTACTGTACATTTGTTTTATACTTAAGCGATTTTTTTTGCAGCGTGCGGACAAATGAACTTAAATCATAATGTTTTACTAAGTATTTGTAAAAACCGTATATTTACTAATTAAATTTCCATTTTTTGCATCACAAAATAGGTTTTCTTAAAGCCAAATTATACCATACAGAATATTTACGAACATCTAATAGCAAATTCTGTAAATTGTATTTGTACATTTACTATGATAAATTATAGTTTAAAAAAGCTTATATACGGAGGGACAGACGGACAGACATAAAGACAGATGGGGAAAGGGCTTTTTATAAATACAAAATTCCTAAAAGAAGAAAAATTTCAAATTCAGAGACAATAATTATATTAAATAATATAAAATATTTTTTAAGTAATAAATGGTTACTTGATAGCCAAATAGTGACTTATATAAAATATTAAGTAATTAACTATTTCAAGTTAAATGAAACAGCTCGAATTGAATTTGTGACATAAATAGTCGACACAGAATTAATTCTTATACATACATTAAAAAATGTTTAATATCAGACAAATCGATTTTCACAACAAACTAATCTTTCTATTTCCTTAAAACTTCACCAATCTAATTTGCAAATCATCTGGTACCATTTTTATGTTGTTTTTTTTTTTAAATCACAAAACTTACTCAGCCATCTTATAAAACTAACTGCAATTTATGTAAAAATAAAATATATGTACGTATATTTGAAATCTCAAATAGAATTTTTATACAAAATATATAAAATGTATTTTAAAAAAAAAAATTCTAGATAAATAAAATCATTTCGGTCTTTGTTAATCTATTGAAAAAGTTATTTTTCTGCATTGTAGAGCAAATAACACCTGCAGCATTTTCTTATTTTGCATAGTAATAACAAATTTTCCTCAGCAAAAAAAAAAAAATACAAACAAACGAAAACATTTGGTATTTACTTTTTTATTTTATTTATATTTAATTTTCAGAAATTTTCCAAAAAAAATAGTTTTTGTAAATTAAATTTCTTCAATAAGAAATGAAAATAAATAAGAAAATTTAAGTCCTTTTTTTTCTGTACAATTTGCCTAGAAAAAAATAGAAAGTGTTGTACATAAATTCTTATAGTTTATATACAAAATATCCTTTTTTTGTATATTTTGTTGGGTTATCAATGTGTTGTTGTGTAGTAATATATTTTTCCTTTGTTAAGGACAAAAGATAATAGCAACATTAAAAAATAATATATATTTTTTTTACAAGGACTTTTCTCGTCGCCAAAAAATATAACAAAAAAAAAACATATTTTTTTATGTTTAACTATATTATTTTTCTTATTACCGAAAATGTCACAAATATTATTATAGTCTAAAAAATTATATCTACAAGTCAGTGTATAGAAAATTTAATAATTTTGTTGTTTATTTTTGGTGTTTTTTCATATTTACGGTGTAGTTAAATTTATGATCTAAAATATTCTACGTCTTCGAATCTGGTTAAATGAAGAAAAACACTTTCAAGAAAATTTCTACGATAAATTGTAATGAAAATTTTTTTGTTCGTTAATTTAAAGTTTTATTTTTTTGAAAATTAAATTTCATAAAAGATAAAGTTTTTTTTTTCTGAAAACTTTGATGGACATTTTTAATATATTTTTACAAATAATAATAATTAATATTCCAATGGAAGATATTATTCAGTTAAAAATTTTTAATGCAGAATTATTTTAATGAATAAGATTTTTTTTTAACAGAGTAATTTTCATAATTTGAAAGTAAAATTATATACATATATAATTTATATTACAAGTCCATTTTGACAGATGTAAAGTTTTTAATAAAAAATTGGTGATATTTGTCAGAAATTTATTTATAATTTGTCACTTGAATAGTAATTATACTTTTTTTTTAAGTAATAATTTTAGTGGTTCGCATAAATATTAAACATTTAATAATTTAGAAATTGTTACATTCCTAGGTAAATTATGAATCTTCATTTTAATTGCAGTTAATACAACATAATTTATAAGTTCTTGCAATATCTTTAAATCTAACTTCAGCATAATAGATATATCTCAATCAAAATGGACCCTTGGGCGTCAATAAAAAATTAATTACATAATAAGGATTCTTGACAATCTAGTTTGCCTCTTAGCCTAAAAGTGTTAAATAACGTTACTCGCGCTTAACCCTTTGAAGTGTACTGGTATCATTGTAATACAACAGTTATAAAAATTTTCTGACTTAATTGTTATCATGACCATACCAGAAGGTTAATTCATTCGTGCGTTAGTCATGCTTTGCAAATAATAATTGTGAAAGCCCTATATTGAATTCTAGTGTAAATTATATTCAATTAAATGAAAATTTTTATTATATTGCTTAGTAATGTTATGATCTAAAATATTGTACGTCTTCGAATCTGGTTAAATGGAGATTTCGTTTGTTTAATTTGAATAATATTAGGCTACCTTTGCACCAAAAAAAAAAATGAATTAAGATTGAAAGGGTTAAAATGTCAAATATAAATTTAAATTATGAGTGGTCAATATTACAAAATTATTTATAAATGCTACGAAATATTCTGTTTTTCTGTACTAAAAATACAAAAAAAAACCTTATAGTAACCCAAAAGCATTATTAATTGTTGCATTATTCAAATAATATTAATTCTTCATTATTCAATTTTATTTTCCAATAACAAATAAAATACTTATTGTATTTCTGAATCATAATTTATTATGTTACATAATATCATAAAATTCCCTCTAGCCACAAAGATTTATTATGCAAAAAAAATAAAAATTCATAATAATTTTTTTTTTTTTTATTTAAAACTTGCAGAAGCATAAAAAATAAATTATTTAAAAAAAAAAAAAGCATAGAAATTGTGAAAAATTTATATTTTAAATAAAATTCTTTTAGTTAACCTCTTTTTTTAAAAAAAAAAAAAAACAGTATAATCGTGCTTTTGCAAATAATATCCAGTATGCAATCTACATTGAAATATTTAAGTTTTAATATGCAGTTTTGTTGCAAGTTTTGTATATTATCCTTTTGAGTTCCTTCCTTAGGTTTTTATGTTCTAGTTTTTAAAATATATATAGGTAATTCCTACAAGAATGTTTATTTTTTTTTTTTCTGAGATATTATACGCTAAGTATTTATAAGTTAATTTTTATACTTTGTAGTTATGGGAAAAAGTTTAGCGACATGCTCTGAATAATATTTTTTTTTTATTTTATATTAAACTTTATACAATTTTCAATGAAGTCAGAATAAGATAAGGCAAAAAAAAAAAAGATTAATGTTACTTGTATGTGTATATGTGAAAAGGATTTTATTGTAATAATAATAGTTTTGTAATAAAATTTTATTAATAGTTTCTATATATATATATATAGATGTGTAGTTATTATAAGGATATTTTGTGCAAGGATTATTTTATATAAAAGAACACAAATTAATCGGTTTAGTATAACGAGAATAAATAAGAATTATAGAAATAGAGTTGGAACAATTATTGGGTATAGGCAGAAGAAATTGCTCCATAAGGACTAATTTAATATTAATTTATAATTTTACAAGTAATGACAATGACTTTAATAAATGGTATTTAGGAAATTTCATATAAGTTGACTGGTTTGAAAGGAGTAACAAATTCGGAGGAAAAACTCTCACACTTCGCTATTTATAGGCTGTTAGGAAAAGCTCTGACGGTGGCCAATTAATGTTTCTTTAATAGCACATGTACCCAACTTAATGAACAACAGTAATTTAACCGGTATTAACCTGTCTCGATCAAATTATTAAAGAAATAGTTGTCTAACGTTCTGGCAGAGGGCAGAGTGATTCCAGTTTGTAAGTATATATATAAAGAAATCTTATTTATAATTATACCAACCGAAACATTTCTTGTATATTTTTGCAAGGAAAGTTATTATTGTATACTGGTAATAATAATTTTGACATTTCTGTATGCTAACCATACATTTGACATTTCTGTATGTATACCAAACTAACCCTTTAATTATTTCTTAATACTAACTATACACAATTTGACAGACCTATAAGATTCAAAAATTTTATAATATTAGCTATGATTTAGTTAGGTGTACACCAACTGAAACATTTATTTCTGTACACTAGCAATAAAGATTTTGACAGTTTAATTTAATTTAATACAATTTTCTATAATTAGGTGTTAATACAAAAACATAAAAAAACACAACATTCAAGCACTAGAAAAATGTCATTTATAATTCATATTTGATTAAATTCATTGCAGAATTTTTCAAAGTAAAAACCTTATTAATGACTTTATACGTCATTTTACTTTGAAGTCATAATTATAATTTATTATTTTTTGACCTAAAATTATTTTGTAAAGAAAAATTAACTTAAGAAATATTTCTCAACTTAGTAAATATTTAATTATTCCCATCTCTGTATTTATTTGTAGATATAATAATCATTAGTTATGTCGACTGAAAGTTAATTATAAATTTAGATTTATTATTATACAGATTATATTATAATTTAAGAGGAAAAATTTGTCAAATGACCATAAACAATTTTATAAGGGAATATTAACGAGTTTATACGTTTATAAAAATTTATAATAAATTTTATATATTTTTTACAAATATGATTAATATTTATTAATTGTAGAAGGAATTCATAATTTAATATGAGGATTAATATTAAAAAATATAGGAGATAATAAAAAAATATTGAAGAAAAGATCATGGGAAAACTAAGATGTGTCATCTCAAGGGCTAAAAAGAATATTAGTTGTCATTTATCGTCGGAATCGCCTTCAGTGATTTTGTCGTTGTCGTTAGAGCAAACATAATACATCACTTAGAGCAAACATAATACATCACGGCGACAAATTTCGTAATTTCTGAGCGACAGACGACAGCGACTATTTGGCCCTTAAGACTTCTATCGAATTCATAAACGCCACTTAACTTTAGTTTTAAAATGTAAATCGCTGTAAATTTTTAAGGAATTTTTGTCATAATTAATAGTTTTTAAATGTCAAAATATAATTACAAAAATTCAAACAAAACCCTACACTAAATTTAAAATTATTTCACAAATATCTAGTTAAGGATTGTTTATAAATTGTGATAAAACGCTTAAATCAATTTCACAATAAAAATTCAATTTATTAATTGGAACATAAAAGCTATTTTCCTTATATTTCATTCACCCAAAATATTGATTTTTATAAATTCATTTAAACAATTACAAAACATAAACATCATTACTAATTTTTTTTACACTTAAAATATAATCATCAGTACATGATAATTAATCGCTTTTTGACAAAACTTCTTCCACCAACAACCAACAACGACGAAATTAATATAAAATTCTAAAAATGATTTCAAAATTAAACATAAGTTGTGTAATTTTAGACAAACTTAAAATGTTAAAAAGAAAATTAGAGATAAATTTTTCTTTCAAACATTTCATTTTGATAGTCAAGCCACAAAAAAAAAAAAACTGAAACATTAAAATTATTAAAGTTTACAAAGTTCTAGACTTGTGTGAACTTTACAACAAACCGTGATATTTTTAAAGGAATTTTTTTTTTTCACTTTTTTTTGTCATTATTTGTGGGCTGTGTATAAATAAAATTGTTATGGTGATGCCATAGTGTCACTAATTTATTACAAAAACAGAAAAAAAAACATTTCCCTTATTTTTGTGTGTGATTTTAATTTTTTTTTTTTTTTTTTTGTAAAACAATTCACGTATTTTAACTTTTACTATTTTAGATTACATGAATATTCTATGTATTTTATAGTGAACAGATAGCTAAGATATGTATTACATTAAAATACTGCACTAGATTTAATTCTTTTGAAAAATTTTCGAAATATATTTAAATATATAACACCATACCCAAGATATATTAATGTTATACACGTAAATATATACTTTTTAGGGTCTTTTATTTTAAAAAAAAAAAGGATATTAAAAAAAAGGATATAATATAGAGACAACAAACACCAACAAAAAAGGTTTATAATATTTATAGCATTCTATATTAAATAAATATAATTTATATACTTACATATATAATATAAGAAAAATTAATGGCGGCATTGTGGTTCTTATAAAGAATTACATAAAAAATTACAAAAAAAAAATAAGTAAAACTGTTTAAAAGTAATCAGAATCATGTGCGACCATTATTATATAATTTCGATTAAAAATTCAGTGAATATATAGAATAAAACACAGGTATATAAGGGTAAAAAAGGACTTTGAACTGATACAGATTTTAAAGATAATTTAAATTTATTTTATTTTTTATTTATTTTTTTAAACAAAATTGTATTTTTATAGTCAAGCATCAAAAAAAAAAAGAAGGATACGGACAAGCATACGTAATGGACAGCATAATTAAAATTGAAAAGGTATAATATTTTTTTTTCAGTAAAAAATCTTTAACATAGGAGAAAAAATGTCATAAATAAAATTATGACAATTTTCATTATTTGAAAAAATATGTCAATAAATATTTAATATATTTAATAAAAATTGATGAAAAATGTAATTGAATTCTGTATAATTCAATGGACTAAATACATTTAAACGCAAGCAGTATGCTTATTTCCAGGATTTAGGCAAGACATGTCAGGATGAATAAATTCTTAATTCAGTCAATTTAAAATTTATTTGTCCTATTATTAATCTTATTTTTATTAATTAATTTTATTGACAGTATTCGAAATAATTAAAATAATTTTTAATATTAAAAATTATTTTAATTATTTCGAATTATGTTAAAATTCAGTGGAAGTTTTAGAAAATCTCCTTCGCAAGTCACATATTCATCCAAAATTTGAGTGTAATACTGTCGCACCAAAATTTAATTTAGTTTGAACTTTTACGTGATTTCGATTTTCAAATCATAATTTTCAATAACAACAAATTAATTATTGACGATTTAGTTTCTGGTTACATTTGACGAGTACTATTACTACACATTTCAAACGAAATCTTTTATTTCCTCAATGATTTCGATGATTATACTGAAATCAAGTTGAAATCATGAAATTAATGATGATTCTGGGGACACCATAAACTAGATTTTAATTTTATCTGTCTAGTGTAAGCTATTAGGCGAATATTTGGGGGAGTTGCGTTATTATTAGAATTTACCCACACAGAGTTTTCAAATTGTGTCAGTGTATTGGGTCACTTGTGATTATAATACAGCGTGTCCAAAGTGAAACCATTTATTAAGTAAGATTGGGCTTTTAAAATTAAGGACATTTTGACCATTTTTGTAAATGTATAACCCAATGCTTGTTACTGAAAATAAGCAATTTAGAACCTACATCTAGCTGCACTAAAAATTATTTTTGAAATATTTTTCGGAGACTTTAATAAACAATATATTAGTAATCTTATTTGATTCAAACTCAATTATCGTTTAATTGTAATTATGCTTAAATTACTTTATTTTGAAGCCTATAGACATAAAACAGCTTCTGCTCTAGTTCTGAAGATTTTGCTTATTAAGCCAGTGACATGTTTGGACAAAATTTCTCTTCTTACACAAATCATATTTATGAAAGATCATAAATATTATAAAAAAACATTATTTTACTAATATAATGTTCAATTCAATTCTGATTCAAACATAAAATACTAAAAGTTATATTCTAATAAAATCTGTTAAGTAATTTTAATGTAATATAAAATTATGTAAAATCAATAATAAAACTTATGTATTAATATAAACATAAACAAAAATCATATTGAATATATGCCAAGAAATATATACACAAAAAAAGATTCTCTGCATTATTAAGGATGCATATAAAATTGGAAAATTGTCCTGTGGTTTCTCTTATATTTCATGTCACAAAATAAATTTTTTATATCGATTTTATAATAAAAGTCTCTGAATTACAAAAATAAAAATATAATAATCAAAGTTAAAAATGTAATGAAATTGAAAGACTTCATCCCGATTGATAAGGTGAGGAAAAAAATTTTCTTGGAAATAGTCCAAACGAGGAAAAACTTTATTTAAATATTTTTTTTTTTTTATGTAAAAAATTGTAATTTAAAAAACCTTCTTTATTTCAAAAAAAATATTACAAAATAATTTTATATTTTTCTTTATGAGTTTTATGAGTTTGACTGTCATCGTAAACACTTTATTTTCATCCTGCAAAATGTAACCGCAATATTTTCTTACAAAGTGTTAATTTTATTTTTCTGCATCATTTTGCAAATTTACTTTGTAAAGTAGGTCAAACAGAAATATGGCAAAAAAAAAAACAAACAGAAAAATAAGGTACATTTTGGTAAATATTATAAAATCAATAGAATATTATATAGATTTTACTTAGTTATTTATATTTGAGAAAAGTAAATGAAAATTGAAAATGAAAGAAGATTGATTTTGTAACAAAATTCTTGAAGGAAGATAATTATTTGCATAGAAATGAAACAGAATGAAATCATTTTACAAGCCTTTAAAAAATTCTAAAAGTGTTTTACCCATTAATTTGCTTTAATTGTCACACATTAATTTTAAAAGAATGTGGTTTTTGTAAAAGATGATCACACATTCCTTATATTTAATTTCGCAAATATGATAGACCTATAAGTAAAATTTTTAATTAAAAATGTTGTCCATCAAAAGTAAAATTTGCATTTTCCTGAAATTTTAATAGTAAGCTGTTCAATACACACGGAAGTGGTTAAAATTATATTTTGGAATCCTCTTAGATAAGAATAAAATAATAGTACACTTTTAACCTAAATTTTGTACCGCAGCATCAAAAATTTGAATGATTTTGTTATATTTAATTCCAAAAAAATATTTTCCAAATGAACAAAATATTCCATTCGAACAAATTTGTCCTCGAATTAGGTGTATGAAGTTATGGTTCTTTATTTTAAGATGTTTTAAGAAGCCCAAAAACACGAAATTATTACTACAATTTAATTAACAATTAAAAATTCAAATATTCATGGTTAAAAAAATAATTAATTCTAATAAAATAATCTTAACCTGCATTCACGCAAAACAAATTCGAAAATATTCATCCAACTAGAAAAATTTGATTAAACTGAAACTACAATATTTTAACAAATAAAAAACCTCTAGAAAAAAACAACAGATTATATTTAATAGCATAACTTAATTAACCAAATTGAAATCTAAAACTTTAGTATTACACATCAACAGAGAAATTCTACCCTCATATTAATAAAAATGATTTTCATTTATAATATGATTGTTCTACATTTAATACTAATATATACACTACATTATTTAAGTATGTTACTTTTCTCATCGTCATGCCTATAAATATATTTCTCATCCCCCATGTTTGTACCACATATATATATAGAACAAAATATGTTGCACTCAATAAGCCCAATATACCAAAACAAGAATTACACAAAAAAAAAAAAAAAACAGAAACCTCATAATTTATAGATTCATTATAAAATTTTGCGGTGTTGCACAGCAATTTATCCTCTTTTTTGGTTACACAATCGATGAAAATTACTTTGATAGGTTTATCATTTATAACAATATCGAATTTCTTGTATGGGGGAGGTTGGAACTAAAAATTTTTTTTAAAAAAAGAAGCACAGAAACACATTTAAAAAGGGGATGAAATTATATTATTTTTTTTTCCTGAGGATGTAATGATTACTCCTCTATATATATATCGTTCTCTGTCGCATCATAGATGAAAAAATAAAATAAAATAAACCATAATGATGCGGGGTCTAAATATGATGATGTTGATATTTTTATGTGGATAAATTATTGATTACAAAATATTTAAGAATTTTTATCAATAAATATTGGGGGTTTGCAAAATTATGATAGATTTTAGGTAGATGGAGTAATAAATGAACAATAGCGAATATTAAATTTTGGAGAATCATTGTTTTTATGATTGAATTTCTAGCTTTAGTCTGGTTTTCCCTGTACTGGTGTTTCCTGGCGGGGTAATTTAATTTAGATCAATTAATTTTATATGAATTCAGGGATAATAAATCATATTTCTTTCGGAAAAACGGTTAATTGCAATAAGTTAATAGGATTTAGATCAGATTATAAAAAGAAGTGCAATATTTGGAAAAGAATATCACATGGATCCGCATGAATATCCGTCTCATTTGTCTAAAGGTTGTATTCAGTCGTCAGCAAAGGAAGTTGATATGGATAGGCCTGACGATCAGATAAAAATCAGATATGATAAACGAATACGAATCTAAAATGTGACTTCACCAAGCCGTGGAGTATGATTTACAGTATTTCGGCGATAACCGAGTAAAGAAGGTATTGAATCGTATAATACTTTAAGAACTAAGGAAGGATACTTAAAGAACTAACTTGAGAGAAGTTGTAAAAAAATATCAATAAACCTAAGCATCCGAGAAGGCTAACGTAGAGATCCTATCTTCACCTAAAGTCCTTTATTGTTGTTCTAGTTACATTACCCGCAATCTTACTGGCAAGAACCAAATCTAGACCATAATTCAAACCACTCCACTATCAGAGCTGATATCAATTCAAATTTAAGTATTGCCATATGTCAGTTTATATAATATTTTTCTCATTATTCTAAAATTTATAAAATATTTATGAAATGTTGTAAAATTTTCCCAAACTTTTCCAATAATTGTTTATGTTTATATAAATATTCAATAATATTAAATTTTTTTTACATATTTCGGTTACACAATGTTTTTAAAAATACATTTTACAAATGAAGCATGAATTTTGTTCATGTAACGTACTACATTGATTAAATAGATTTATTAAGTGGAAAATTTTTATAACAACAAAATATAAATAAATATTTTATGTTGCATAACGTTATTAAATATTTTACAGAATTACATAAATTTTTAAATAACTTTTTTTTTTTGTTGTGTGTGTGTAGATACGTATAAAAATTGATGAGATATGCGAAAAAGTGTACGGAAATTTTAAAATATGAAAAAAATAATCTTCATTATTATTATAAGAATTTTTAGTGAAATAATATTTTAACACCTAAAAATTATCACACCAAATTTAATATCTTTTTTTCTTGTTCCCTCAGGAATAAAATATTTCAACTACCAATTGAAAGTATATTTATTAAATTATGGAATTTTCAGGATTTATAGTTTCGATTTATTCGTTCAATTTATAGTTACAAAAATTCTCAAGAGTAAATATCACTTAAATTGATTGAAATGTTTTCAGATTGTTTCTTTATTAGCAATTATATTTAAATAGAAAATTTCTGTATTTTGTTAATTCGAAAATTGTTTTGTCCATAGGATTTTGAATTTGACGTATTCTCAAGTGATTATTTGACACAAATGAATATTTCAGAAAATTTTCTTTACACAATTCTGATGGAAGTCATTATCAAAGATACTTGAAATAAACCTAGAGTGTTTATTTCGATACATTTTAAATAAATTTTAAATCTGCTTATGGTAAATATATAAATAGTCATAAAAACTAATAAATATTAGAATATATTTTAAAAAGCATCTAGATGTGAACGTGACATTGGTCAAATCACTTAACTCTTTTTTAAAGAAATTATTGAACTAAAATTCAAAATCTATGCTGACTTTTACCATTTTTAATTTTCAAGGAGTTTAGAAATGAAGATATGAAAAAAAATTGTTTCAGAAAGTAGAGTTAAATGGTTTGACTTATGACACGTCCTTATATATATTTCGACAATCTGTTGATGGATTCTGTGAATGATGAAACGTCAGGACACTTAGCTTTAAAGGGAGACCGAATACCTAGGTACTTGTAAAATTCAGAAATATTAGTATGAAGAGGTCATTTTAAGCAAACAAATAAAATTTCAAATTTGCGGATTTACGTAGAACCTAGATTTACCCAAAATGTCCTAAATGCATACATAGAATAAATACATTCATTATTCACCTTCATTTAAAAATGAAGGTAAATAATGAATTTCTTTTAGTCTGAAATATTAAAAAATTTCCTAAAAAAAGTTCTTTTTCCCAGAGTTTAAAGATTAAAGTGTTGCTTGGTTTACCCTAATCTACTTTAAACCATTAACTCATCACCTTGTCCAACTATTTCCCAAATTAAAAAATGGTAAATTTCCTTTATACACACAATTTTTGTTTCCTTGAAAATATTTAATAATTATGCTTTATGATTTTTTCCAAAGATTACGTCTACATAATTATTTCAATTTCAGTAACCCAACACAGGTTAGTTAGGTCATCATTATTATTTGTTGAATTGTAACAAAATTATTCTCAAAATTTCCATATATTTTAACGCACGAAAATAATTATAAAATATTAAATCATTTCCGATAATTTAAACTAACAAAAGAAAAAAAAACTGCCCACAACCATGAAAATATTTTCGTTATTTTGTTGTAATATAATTAATCAATGTTTTCTTTTTTTCATATAAAATATCAGTAAAAAAAAATACCATTTAACATGCGAGCATAATTAACTCATTTAGACATTTTTAACAATGTTAAACATAAATTTTATTTTATTTTTTCCTCCCTATTGTGGGGGAGGTGGAAAAATAAAAAAAAAAAACTTACTAAATAATAAAACAAACCTTGAAATCTTGATTACCTAAATATTTAGCACACATAACCATCCCCACTTCGGCTAAAACAGACATTGAAATATATTAATGTAAAAAAAAAAACATATTTATTATTGAATTTTTCCCTTGATTTAATTCAATAATAATAAAAAATAGCATTCACTACCCCACTAACAATAATAATGATGCGGAGGAGAACTACTGTGTACAATATTTCAAATTTATAGGCTTTTTTTAGGTGCGGACAATTATTATATATAGATAATTCTAAGTGATACTAAGAGGAGAACTAAAAAATTCAGAACTCTCACGGCCAAACAAAGAAAAAAAGAAACTACGAGCTGAACAGCATCTAAAAACTGTTAATTTTTCTGATTCTGCTTTTATAAGGATTAAATGGCCGAACAAATACTATGTATCTGATGACGAAACGTCTGACACATGGAACATATCGCTAAAGCGAGTTTACAGTTTCATAAGCCGAGCAAGCCTAATCAATGAAACTTAATCAATAAGGTATAACAATAAGCCGAAAGACTGCAGTGAAATAGACAGCAATATTGACAACTATGATTAGAAACTTAGAAGTTCAAGTAAGATAATTTTTTAGTGACCTTATAACATTTCGAAGTCTATAGATTGTTACAAATATAATTTTCGATCAGAGCGCCCCACATAAAATGAATCAAACAAAATGCTGTTAATTTATTGTACACTTCACCATTTTTCCAATGTGAAATATGATGAAGTAGAGAATATTTAGGAGAATATTTTCCTTGTTAAATTGCTATTTTCCTTGTTAAACCCTACTGTATTTCCCGAAAATAGGTCTTACTACAAATTATATGTTCATTTCCTAACTTTAAAGACGTACAGATGGCCAGACTGTAAAAGATGGAAATAAGCAATTTTAATT
Source organism: Empis livida (assembly GCA_963932195.1). NCBI lineage: Eukaryota > Metazoa > Arthropoda > Insecta > Diptera > Empididae > Empis > Empis livida. The sequence goes on from OZ010649.1 coordinate 16,422,806, forward strand.
ATGTATCCAAAAAAAAGAGGAAACTCCTAACAACAACAAATTTTTCCTTTGCATGTTTTTTTTTCCTTTTATGTATATAACAGTAACGACACAATGGAAATTCCTATGGAAAAACCTTTAATTTATTATTATATTAGAAAATTTAAGTATAAGAATAATAATATTGTTTTTTTTCTGTGCTTTCGATTTCAACCAAATTCATCGGAAATTCCAAATTAATTTTCTTTGTTGCTTTATTATTACTTTTATAGTTAAGGGATTCACAAATATTTTTTTTTTATTTATCCCCATTATTTTTTTTTTCCTGATGGTGGAGCTTTTTTGTGTTGTTGTTGTTGATAATTAATTGAATATGTTATATTTTTTTTTGCTGCTATTGCTGCTGCTGATTATATTGGTTCTTTTATGATCAAAAATTAAATCTGAAGGGTTCTTTGTTTTTTTTGACCTAAGGGTAAGTAAGAAAGAAAAGAAAAAATTGGCCTCTTTAGAAGAAAGGTTCAAAATCAAATCCGATTTTTTTTTTTTTTTTTTGTAAAAGTCGAGTAAAGTTTCATAAATCTCTGTGTATAGTAATCAGTGTAATTAATTGATTTTATATTGTCTTATTTACAAGATTTTCTCTGATTTAAATTGACAGAAAAGATTTTTACGAAATCTTATAAATTATCTTAAAGTTGATAAATTTGTTAGAAGTAAAAAATAGGAGAATTTGGTTTTTTTTTTAAAAACTAAGTGGAGAAATAGAATTTGAAAATAATAAAATAATTAGTAAAGCTTTGAATAACCCAATTAATTTCTGAAATAGGTTAAATAAGTAAATTAAATAGAAAAATTTCATAATTAGATCAATCTTGATAACAAGTAGACGATTAAACACCTTCTATGAAATATGCAAATTTAGATTATGTGTAATTGCTACTTACTAATTTTAGTGATGAATTAAAAATAGGATGTGATAATTACCTGAAATTAAATAAATAAAAATTTATTAGAAAACATTTTAATATAAATTGTATATTTGAATAGTAGTATTTAATAATTTCTAGATTATTATACAAAGTGTATTTTCTGACAACATCTTGACATGAAAATATATTTGAATATTTTCTGGCATATAAAGAAAATGTCCAAATAAAATTGTCCAATATACTTTTATAGTTACCACTGAGATCGCAGTTAAACTTCTAAATTAATTAAAAATTCACATTATCTCATGTAATTTGGTTTGAAATTTGATTTTTGTAATGAATATTTCATAAAATTACAGTGAAATTTCGCGGATTACTTTAAAGAGACTAGTAGTTTTAGTTGAACATTCAAAGAGACTAGTAGTTTTAGTTGGAACTACAATGACTAATTATTCTGTGATTATATGGAATAGTTTATATCAGCATCAAAATAAATCAACTTCGGATACTAAATTAAGTGCAAACATACAAAACACTAATTTTTCAGTACCAACAAATATTGTTTTTTTGAACCTGAATTATAGTCTTTGGCTGTTTAACTAATCAAAAAAAATATAAATACTTTGTTTAAAAATAAACTAAAGTTTTTATTATAATTTTTGAAAAATACAACATTTTGGTAATAAAAAATTATATTTAGTAATTCGTTTTATGTTATTTTGATGATCAAAAATTATATTTTTGATGTCACTTTAAACATAAGTGAAAGTTTTATTATTATAGTGATGACAAATCAAATGAAATATCATAAAAAAATATATTAACTTTGTATATTCATTAAGTTTAATTTTAGAATTTAGATAATTCTTTATTTTTTATTAGTTACTAATAAGTAAATTTAGTATCAAGTTTAAAGAATAATTACGGAAGCAAGAAATATGGCAAAAAATAATTTTGAAGGAATTAAATGGAACGAGGATGAAACTAAATTAATTTAAGAATAATTCTAATTAGAATAATAAGCTTAAATTTGAAAGTAGATGTTGCTTTCTTATTTATCAAATGACTTACCAGTTTTCAAATTTGCCAATTTTAACCTTTTAACTTGGTACACAAAATTCTAGTAAACAATCATTTTAAAATAACAAGTTGTATATTAAAATTTTTAAAAAATATAAAAGTTCTAATACAATATTACCGGAACTATAGTTAAGTAAACATATTACATATATTATATAACTTATTTTTAAAAAAATGTTTTTTACAGATAACTCTTTTTAGAGTCAATAATATACTATCATAATAAAATAATCTCATAAAATAAAACTAGGTTAAAGAACAAACTAACAATTCATAATCATAAAATGAAGAACTTTTTCAAATTACATATACTTGTATGTTTGTATCTTAAAACCACAATAGAAAAATATCTTGAATAAATACTATATAGTATATTTTTTTACTTAATATTATTTTATTACTTTTAATTTTGATACTTTTTAGTATAAATTCTAAAACAATGTGTTTTTTTTTTTATTATATATATTTTTATTACTAGACTTTCACCATATTTGACTTACATAATATTTCATGTATAAAACATAATAATGAATATATATGATAATGATTCTAAACATATTAAAAATCTTAAATAATACTCATAAAAAAAAACATAAACAAATACAAACCATAAGATTCAGATTTATATTTTTAACAATGAAAAGAGAATAACAAATTTTCTTTTTTAAACTTATGACATATTTTTTTTTTTATGTTAACAACATACTCTAATCTTTATTTGTATTCTTTCAGCGAACTAGTAAATCTGTACTTTTTTTTTGTAAACTTGTCGAAAAGATCATATAAATAATTATAAAAGGATGTATCATAAAAAAGTAAAAAAAAAAAAATGTGTATTGACAAAACCTCATAAAGCTTTTAACAAGTAGCATTATTTTACTATTTATACAAAAAAAGAAATTATGTTAAATTTTGTATTTAAAATAAAATAATAATAAAATTTTAAGAAGTTTAAAGTTTGTTAGATTTTAATTACTTTTCTTTATTTCCAGTCTGGTAAATATTTATCAACCTCAACGAAAATGTAATATGAAATTAAGGTTGTAGGAATTAACAGCAGCCTGTTCTCTATAACAGTTTGTCAGAATAAGTATAATTTATGAATAATTGATATCTTGACATTTTGAACAAATATTTTAAATGGACAGTAAACACAGATCACCTAGCATTTCTAAAGATAATTGAACTATCAATGAAGTTTGATTATAGTACTTTAGAAGTAAGATTAAATTTGACAGATGTAAACCTCTATTTTCACTTAAACGCCAAACTTATTTTAAAAATATTTAGTGCTCTATTTTTATAACAGCTGTTAAGCTTGATTAATACATCCGCCGAAAAACCGTGAAATCCATCTTAAATTGAAAATATCTGTTCAAACTGACATATACCATATCTGTCAAAATTGAAAATATTTTCAATATAAAAACACCAACTTTTTTATATTAATTTGATTAATTTGGCAGATGTTAATTATTTTCTTTATTTAAACATTTCTGCAATTCTGTAAATATGACAGATGTCAGCCTATACAACTTTCGAAGTGTTACGATCTATCAAATTTTTATGACAAATATAACAAGTATATGATATAATTAAACTTTTCAAACTAAGTTTGAAAAAATTCCAGTTTTTCTTATCTGTCAAAAGCTTCCGAAATTTCATTACTCTAATTGTAGTTAGTGAAAATTTATGGAAACGTTTATAATTCCGATTACTTGGTAAGACTTCTTAGTTACCAAAATAGTTGAAAATAGAGAAACCTAATTCTCTATATATCCAGTTCTTCCGCAGTGAGTAGGATAACAAAAAAAAAATCATAAAACTTTTATTTTTTTGCCACAAAAAATAAAATAATATAATTTTTATATGTTTTTCATATTTCATTAAAAGAACTTTGAACCCTTTTGGCGAATTTCTTTTAAAAATATATATATAAGTATTTATTTATTTTCTCTACTAGACAGTGAAAATATATATGGTTTTCTTAAGGGTGTAATTTTTTTAAAGGAATTTAAAAAGGATCGAGAACAGCAGCATATTTTTTATTATTATTTTTTCTGTTTTTTCCAGAATAGTTTGTTCTATGATTTCCTTCTATAGTTTTTGTTCATTTATATTTTTCAACAAGGATATTACATACTTTTAAATTTGTGTCAAGTAATATTTTGACATGTTACATAAAAGTGTGAGAAAATGTATGTAGATTATATTACAATTATTGAAAATGTATGTTACTAGTTTGTACAAAAAAATAAATTAACAAAATGCTATTTAAACTTTGTAATCTTAGAACTATAATCATAAATGTAAATTGACCCAAAATTGTGGAATTTTAAGAAAATAGACGTCAAAAACAAATATAGGATTAAGTTAAGTAATTAAATATAGTAAAATAGTTAAGATGAAAATGCTTACAGAAATATCAAAATTAGTCCTGCCAACATTATCGTATGCCAAATTCAATATACCTTCCTGGCAAAATGTATTAAGCGAGACAATCTTGAGCATTTGCATAAACCTCCATCTGATTACATTCGCTTTGAAAAAATAGAATTAGTTTGGCTTCACTGGCGCTGGGATAAAATCACTTAATTTAATACATTTACGCGGGAAACTGTCCAACATTTAGTTTTATATTCATATTGATTTGTAATTGTGCAACATTAATTAGATTCAAATGAGATTGGTAAATTATCTAAATCAATGTTATAATTACATAACTACATATATTTTAATTATAATTTTATGATTAAAGTTTTTAATTGCATGTCAAATTCAGTCAATATTTTTACATTTTTATTAATTAAAATAGTGCCACATGCTAACTGAAATGTAATTATAAAAACTCAAAAGTAAAACTATAAAATATATTTAATTATTTTCAATATTTATATAAATTACGATTAGTATATAAAATTTTTCGAAATTCTAAAGTATATTATAAGAAAATTTTATTGAAATTTATTTATCAAATAAAAGCAATGTTCTAAGAAAACTATTTTCCAACAATTTTATAAAAAAAAAATTATTATTATCTTAAAATATGATTTAATATACTTATAAGAAAATTATTTATTGGAAAACTTTATATTTCGAAAATTCTATTCTATATATAAACTTAAAAATAATTCGAAAACTTATCCTTATAATTTTTACGTTAAGCTTAAAATTTACGTTAGTGAAAAATTTATAGAATTGTAAAAATTGTTGTATATTGTAAAAATTAAGTTAATACGTTCTTTAAGCCATTTTTTTTTTAAAGTATATTAAGAGCTTGAAAAATATAGGGATTTTATACTATTTGTAAAGATACTTTTACATAAATATTGTCACCACATTAAAATTTTGCTATATTTCGTGTTGATGACATATTATAGTCGAGAATGCAAGTATAATGTTATAAGCTTTAAGAAGCAATAATGTTGACCTAATTTTTTTTTTTTTATAGATTAAATATCTTATAATATGACAGTGGAAAATAATAGTGTTTTAAGTATTTTTTATTTTATTTTTTTTATTATTGGAAAAACTGAAAAATTATTTGAAATTTGATCCTCTTTTTTATTGTTCAATTTCGATTTAAGTGCAGAATTTATTTCTCTTCGTATATAATTTAACATGGACAGTAAAATTGTAAAAATTACTTATTTAATAAATAATGGAATTTTTTTTAAAAAATACTTAAATTAAATTTCAAGGAAGTTATAAAATAGATTAAGGGTTTTGTATTATAAAGGGATGATCCAATTTGATATTTTTACGATTAAAACCGTATTTAATTTTGGAGCTGTTTTATCATTTATTTCGTAAGAATTGTGAAAATTTTACAAACTATTAAAATACGCAGATTTTGAAATTTTTTTACTGGGTGGTTAATTGGTTTGATTGACAAGAAGTTTGGCCGACAAATTGTAACATTTTTATAGCTCTAAAAGAAGCAAATTTGAATCTATTTACGCAAATATTGTTTCATAATTTTTGACATTTACAATAATTTAGTTGTGTTTTAATTATTTCAAACGATCGAACAAAAGTTTCAACAATAATTATTGTGGTAAAGGTTTTGTGTACCACTTAATTATTTATTTTATTAAGATCGGAAAAATATTACCTATTTTCTAATAAATATTTGACTAGAAAACCTAAAAAAAAGCTGGAAATTTTCATTAAATTATTTTTATTTAACATTAAAATCATGGTATAATTAACGAAAAAAATTTCTGTGTTTTTTACGATCCAAGTAAATCCTCTAGAATTGAATTTACAATCGAATTATATGATAAATTTACGGATTTTATTACATTCTTAACTATTTGCTTCATTTCAATTCAAATCAATAATTCCTTAATTTTAGATTCATTTCATAATTGAATTAGTCACAATATTTAAAATAGTGAGATCATTTCTAAAACCATTATGCCTAAATAAACAAATAAATCCAGTCATTTTTTATTAAGTCTAGTCATTGAAGTATTGAAAATGTTGGCACTTAATTCGTTTTTTGTAATTGTAACTAATTTCATTGCTGATTTTAATGTAATTTTCGAACTTCGATTGAATTTTTTTTTTGTAAATTTTAACATATTGCATTACACAAGAAATTGTAAAATATCCAATTAATTACAAATAAGAACTTATATTCTGTTCTTTATTAAAACCATTACTATTTATTTTAAATTTAATTTATCTGCTTTTTACCGGTTTTCTTAGCATAAAATGTATCTATACTTTTGAATATTGAATTTTAAATTAATTTATTTTTTTGTAGAAATTACATTAATTTTTCCATGCTCAAGTGGAATTAAAAGTCAATTAATGTTTTTTTGGTTAGTCAGTTTTAACCAAAATATGTTTTTACCTAATGTAAATACATTAAGTTTAAAATTATAAATTTGATTTTTGACATACTTTTTACATATATGACTAAGAAGGTTACTGAACTTTAAATGATTTTCTATATAGAAATATTATCTGACGCATATTAAACAGTCTATAGTGCTGTGCGGAATAAAAAATACAATAAATTTTAAAATACTCACAAAAAAAAAATCAAAATTAACATTTTATTTTATAAAATTCAGTAGAGAAAGTTTTGTCAAAATTTTGCATATACTATAATTATTTGAAATTATTGCTAAAAATAAATAAATTGAAAATAAATATTAAATAAATATTAATCAATCAAAATTTGTGAAATTAGTAAATGACAGCGCCTATTCGACAATAACATTTAATGAATTTAATTAAATTAATATAAACAAGAGGAAAATTATGCATTAGAGAAAATTTATTATGAATAATGTCACTTTCAGATCATAGATTTATTCTGAAAGTTAATAGGGAAGAGTAGGCAAAATTGTACCATTTCCTTACCACTGGTGATTTTAGTATTTATTGATTGAAGAATGTAGTAAAATTGTTATAAAAAAGTGATATCAATATTAAAATTATTTGCATTTATATGTTGTCACTCAGTTTGATATGTTACTGACAATACTTTTTATAGATCAAATTAGTTTCCTGTCAAAATAGCCATCAAAGTCTTGTTTAATCATGTAAATGAGAATGCACCTCTGAATCATGTGAGTAAGAATGTGAGTTCAGAAATTTTTACACAAATTTTATTTTGTCACCAAAAAAGTCTTTTTCAATTTTTTTTATCTGCAAATTAGATTGTAACACATTTGACATCATTGTTACAATCCACAAGAAATATAGTTAAAAAATTTCTCACAAACTTACACGTTTCGGCAATGTTCGCCTAAGAAATACTGCTGAACAGCTGAACTGTCAAATTTTTTTCTGTGAATGTGGTTTAAAGGAACTTTTCTAAAGGAAAGTTATGACACTGGCTTAAAAAAATCCAAAATAATTCAAGCTTTGCGTGACTGAAGCAGATGTAAGTAAAGCTTAAATTAAAAATAGATTTAAAAAATTTTGAATGTCAAAAAAAAAAATTCAAAAAACTCCAGCAATTTTAGGGCAGAATTGGATTTGTTGCAGCCGAAAAAATGTTAACTCTCATTAAAGTAGATATTTTTTGAAAAATGTCTTAATTTCAAACCAGTGTCAGTTATAGGGGTATAAGTTTTTCTACAAATAAATTCCAACTGAAAAGTGCTATAATTTCGGCAACTATCCCCTATGATTTTAATACTATTAATTTCTCTACGACTGATATTGTGTTTTAAAAAATATATTCATAGTTCCATAAAAGAAATTCGATATTTAATTTTTATTAAAACTATTCTTATACAAAATTATAAACGAATAGTCAAACGAAAATTTTTTTTTATTTAATAAACGCCTCCATTTTCCGATTAACGCTTTTTCTTTCCGTTTGTTTTTATGTGTTTAAAAATGAAATACTCAATAAAAAATTGTTTTTATAGTGGTTAGGTAAAACATTAACACTGATTAAAAGCTTTCTATGATGATTATATCAAAAATTTAATACATACAATAATAATGTAAATTCACTCTGTTTATATAGTTTTTAATAGTCCCAGGTAAATTGACAAAAAAAAAAAACACGAATAATGTTTTAGTTTATTTTTAAACGTATATATAATCTCTAACCATTATTAACCTCATAATATACCAAAAGGATAAAATGACGTACAATGACATACCCCTAGGAATTGTTCAACAGGATTTAATTCTTCTGTTTTTTTTTTTTTTTGAGTACAACATAATTTTTTTCTTATTTTGTTATAAAAGTAGTTATTGTCTAGGGTCATTTACCTTTTTTTGTTTATTGGATTTTGCTGAAAAACTTTTATAACATATTTAAACAACTTTAATTCAGTCACCTTTATGTACTGAAAAAATGAGGTTATATATAGGTATATATATAAAATATTAAAACAGGGTTGTAGAAATTTTATATTATATTAATGATTGATTGGTTAGCACAGAAAAAAAATACAGGAGTAAATCCTCCAAAAAAAAAAATATAATTTTTAATAAAAATTCGACAAAGTTTATATTCAAAATAGCAAAACAAATATTTTGTTTTTGTTTTAAGAAATTTGATTTTTTTCATAAATCTTTTGTGGACTTAAGTGACAATCATTTTTTAGGGATTACGTTCCAATAAACTTGATCATGCTGTAACAGAATGATAAGAAAATTCCTGTGCACAATGTATGTAAGAACAGAAATGACGTAAAGACCACAAAAAAGGCGTAAAGTGTATTCCAAGGCACGGATAAAAATTTAAATAAATTATTATTGATTTTGACACGATTTTATAAACGGAGAAAAAAAAATTAAATTCCATGTTTCTATACGTTTATAAAATCGTGTTAAAAATCTTGTTTCCGCGTTCACAACATCGAGTTAAATGCCTAGTTTCTGCGTTCATAAAATCGAGGTAAATGTCTTATTTCTGCAGTCTGCGCTCAAAAAAGCGATTTAAGTTCCATGTCTCTACGATCATAATAATTAATTATGAAACTTTATCATGACAGCTTCGGTAATCAAAACAAGTTTAAAAAATGTCAACAATACCGAAGAAATATCAAAAATATACGAAAAAAATATTGACATTTTTCAATAAACATTGTACATTACATTATTTACAGTTGTTTATTGAGAAATGACAATTGAGTTGTCAATAGGTTTGTCGGTTGAGTTTTATTGAGAAATGTCAAAATAAGTAATAATCCTTTTCATTCTTAAAATTTTTACAAAATCTTAGGTAATATAATACTGATAACAGATGTCAATTTTGTAGTTGCTAAAAAGCCATGAAAACTGAACCAAAATTTGGCATTATGGACCAAAACTATTAGTTTATTATTAAAATTGTTTTCAAAAAAATTCCATTTTACGCAAAATTTTTTATCGATATCGTAGAATATCTCATAAAAATTAATTTTGCAAAACACCCTGTAATTTATTGACAAATCTCTATAAGATAGATTATAATATTAAATTGAAAACTGAGGGTGTTTACACCGAAAGGTAACATTCACAAAAAAAATCTAAATATAACTTTTTATACTAAAATGATGGAAGTTTTATATTAACAAGAAAGGGTGTTGCACTTTTATCAAATCATACGCTTAGTTAAACTCAATTGTATAAATATACATATATAGAATATGATTTTTTTTTCGATATTTATATAACAAAAGTGTATACAAAAAAAAAGGAAGGTATTTGAACGAAATGTCAATTTTCGTTCCGAAAAAAAAAGTATTATAAAAAATTACATGGAAAAAAAAAAGATATTTATGTTGCTTGAGGTCACAGACAAATTTGAAAAAAAAAAGTTTCAAATAATAAAAGCTTTTTGTATTGACAATTTTTCTTGAACATAAAAAAAAAGTATTATTATTGGATATACAATTTTCAGACATCCTTTTTTTTTTCTTATATAAATGAGATTTTGTGCATACTTGGATGCTTTTATAAAAAATCTACAGGTTAAAAAGTTTGTCAATAAAGTATATTATAGAATCATAGTTTTGCTAATGGGAATTATTGTATATTTTTCTTAGAGTTTTTTTTTTGTGGCAGTTAATAATTATGTCAATTAGTCATTAGGTTTGTACTTTTTTGTTAAAAGAAAAATGATTAAATTACTCCTGGGTATATGCAATAATGCATTAAGAACCATTCTAAGGATAGTTGGGTTTTAAGATATATTGTCTCAAGTTTGGATCAATAAATTCTTTGATTTTAAGTGAAGAAACTAATTTAATTAGTATTTGATTAGTTAATGGGTTTTGTGAATATACTGACAAATTTTTTGCAAATAATAAATTCTTTCAATTAACCTTTCTATCAAAGCAATTATTTATGCAGGGTGAAGCAATTATTTATGTTTAGTGAAGCAATTATTTATGCAGGGGGTAAAAAAATACGCATGCGAATACAACTTTCTATATAAACTAATTCATCAAATTCAAATTTCATGATGGCGGACCGTGTTCCATTCACAAATAAAAAACTTTGACCTTTTTAATATAGTTTTTCTCTCTATTCATGCAAACCATTCAACTCTCTTCGTTCATAATTTGTTAAATAAATTCATTCATAATGAACGACCTTTTCTTTCAAACCAAATTTTTATAAAAGAAGCCGACAGCCGGTCATTCATTCAAGAGAAAATAAAAACCGCCACTCACTTATATTTTGCAAAAATTTCACATATCACATCTATATACTAAACTCTTGAACTATATTCGTAATCTGTACACCGTCGTAATAATTAAATCATCAAATGTCTCCATAGCAAAATTTTCCAGGTCTCAAAACCGACATCAATGGAATTAATTTCTGATATTTAAAAATTAATTTTAAGAATATTTTAAACTTTATAGATTATCTGAAATTAATTTTTAAAACTTGTATTATAAAACCAAATAATTTTCCTAACCTTTATCATTATTATCGATAAATCTTTAGGACATTGACAAATGTCATTTCTTGACACTTTTATTGTTTGAATTTAGATTCAAACAAAATAAACCATTTATCTTTTACAATTTTTTTTTTTAACTATCTATTTGATTTTTATTGACGTAGAATCTATTTCGACAAAAATCATCGTACATACAATAATAATATTTATTTATTATACGATAATTTTTTACAATTTCCGATTTCGTAAAAGCCACAAGAAAATGTTTTCTAGGAAAAATTTGCAAAAATTGTTTTTTAAAAAATTTAAAAATTTATTTTCGAAAAGAAGAATTCATCTTAAAATTCATTAATACTTTGTGAAATAAAATCATTCTTTTTTATGTGAAGTACGTAAATGTAAAATATTTTACAATGATATTCTTTTTTCTTTTATACTGATTTAACGACTGCACGAAATATTTTCCACGAAAAACCATAATGACAAATCAAAAAAAAAATTTTTTGTAGAAATTTCTTATAACAAGAAAAAACTTTATTTTCTCCATGGATTAAATGATATTAAATTGATCCAAGAAAGAAAGATTATATATAAAAAAAATGTATCTCATTAAAAACCATTTTAGAGGTGGAACTTTAATATTAGTTTGTTTCAGAGGTGGTCATGCCATTGTTCTTCGTAACACTAAAGAAATAACAAAATTAGGAATAAGTTAAAAAAAATTATAAATCAACAGTGAAATCTAGAAAATTTTTATTCAATAAAGAATTAACATAAAAAAGTCGAAATAAATATTGAATATTACGGTAGTAGTAACGACTGATCTGCTAGAAGAATTCGATATTTATTACTATCACAGAAGTATTACCTGAAAAAATAGGTTATTTTTTAGAAAAAGAACATACTATTTCGTCAGAGAAACCGTTCCACGGTAATAGTTTCTGATTCTTGTTCTAGAAATGTTTATGGTTTTGAGACAGTAAATTTATTCCGGTTTGTTGTTCTTTGCCGATCTATCATATTCTGTTATGATTCCATACCAGCAGGTAAAACACTTACAGAAGGTATCATCGTCGGTTATAGGGTTGACAAACAGTGAGATTTGCAGAAAGTAGCCAGGGTAGGAAGAATTTCCTGAGCAATTCCTGTATCTAAACCAGGAACTTGTTAGGAGTATGATTATACATTTTAGGGAAGAAGTTCTCCGCTAACCTTGAAGAGATCTCGGAAGATTCGAAAATTCGAGGAAGCAATGAGATCTATGGAACTACTAACAACCGAATGGTTACCCCAATAGTAACCTACAGGTATTCTTGACTTTCCAGGTAGAGGTGTCGCTGTCGATCTACGATAACCTATCAAAGCAGAGTCCGATCGATAAACAAAAACAAGAAAGAGATTATTTGATAAGAACAAATCTCACACAATTAAAAATCCTAAACCTGTTGCAAGTTTATTCACCACAATTCGGTATTCAAACAAAATTATTAATTCAAATTGAATGTCTTGATAGATCTAATACTATGAAAGCATACAGTAATGATCAAACACACGTATGTCAAATAAAAATATGTATCATTTTCAGGAATATTAACGCTGTAAACCAAAAATGATAAATGTACTCAAACTTGAAACAAAGATAAACTTTTGCAGAATATGATTAATCTTTAGTTTACTGTATTCTAGATTGAGAGAAAAAAGGCCAGAAACCTTTAAAAAGCAAACATTGATCATAAAATATACAAGCAAACCATTTTACCATTGATATACAATACCAAAAAAAAAAAACCATTTTTCCCAATGTTTTTAAAAAATTTACCACCATATTTATATACCAATAAAGTGACAAGGGATTTTCCTACTACATAGAAAAATCTACTTAATAATTTTTTGATTATCATCAGAGCGTATAGTGAAATGATTAACCTAGAAAATAGAAAATTGTATATAATATAGAAAATAAATAAATACCTATATATATATAAAAAAAATATGTTTTTATAAAAAAGAAAAGTTTAAAACCCCCAAAGGTCTTTTTCTCTTCTTTTTCTTTCTTTCCTATAATCAACGAACCACAAATTTCATATATTTAAAAAATATTATTCGCCAATCCTAATACTCAACCAAAAAAAAATAATAATATACATTCATTTCCCATAGTAAAATAATATGTTTAAAGATTATTTAAAACAAGGGCGAGTAGAGGAGTATGGTTGAATTGAGGAGTATGGTTGAATGACAAGAATTTACCAGAAGGAGGTTATATTAATCTAGTTAAGAAACAATTTTTTTTTTGTTGATATTATTATTTACTTGTGGCATTAAATGTAGATTAACTAAAGTACGATACACATATTTTTTTTTTTAGGTTAGATAGAATATTATTACATGGAATTGATGTTAACACCTTTCTCGGCAGTGAAGTGTAATTTATTTGAAGAATAATTGTTATCAGATGAATTTTCTACTTTTTTTTTTTAATTGGATCAAAAAATTTAATAATTTTCTTCTTTTTGAAAAAAAACAAAAAAAATATTTAAGAAAATTTATTTCTATTATTTTCTATTTTCTTCTGAGTTATGTATTATAATAGGAAAATTTTTATAATAAAAGTTTGTAAAGTCAAAAATCAAAAATGGTGATAAAACAAAAATAGCTAGAAGGTAAATTAAAAAAAAAAGTTTTTGTTTTAAAAGGAAATTTGTTTTATTGAAAAATTTTAATTATTAAAGAAGCGAATTTTATTGTCGGAAGAATATAGAAATTACCAAAATTATTTAAATTTTATTTAGACATCAAATTTAAATAATTTTAGTAATTTCTAAATTTAAAGATGCCTATAGTCCATAGATTAGCTTAAATTTCAACATATTTTTTTTTGCGTACGTTTGCTGAAAAATATTCATTTGCTTCTTTAATATACATTTACATTACCACCTTTTAGAAACATGTATATTTATACTCCCTACAATGTTTTTAAAAATTTATGTTTTATTACACCACGTGATAGATTTATTGATACTTATTAGTTAATACCCCTATATTTTTTCAACCAAATATCTAGTTGAGAGGTAAAATGTCTTATGCAAAAACGTTAAAAAAATGCCGAGTGTGTACTTTGAAAAAAATTCATTAAAAAAGTGCAGATATTTTTCAAATTGTAGTAATGTCGCTAGAATTGTAGCAGCAAGAAATCCATTTGGTTTAAATTTTTTTCACATTCAAGATTTTTTTTGTAACAATTCAAGTCGCATTAGGTGGTATCTGTTTATAACTTTATAATTTAGTATGTAATGTAATTGTTGCACCCATGTTATGAAAATAGAAAATTAATTTCTTGCAAATAAATTCTTTTGGGTGTGTTTTGACACTAAATGTGAAAATGAATTTGAATCAGGTGAATTTGATAGCACTCATTCAGACTTTGAATCTAGTGTTTATTGGTATTATTTAGAATAAAATTTATTAAAAATTTAAAAATATATTTATTTTTAATTATTTTTCAGTACAGGGTTTTAACATTTTCATTTACATTTGCGTTGGTTTATGTGTGCAGCAGGTGAAATTTTTATGCCTATCGTAGGTATATATTTTCAGATACAGATTTCGTCGCATTTTATCTTCAGCGTTTTACTTACACATTAATATTTAACATTATTTATCAAATAATTATGTGATAAATTTGTAATTATTAATTTTTAAATTACAAAATTTAAGTTGATTTGTCTCTGTAGCTGCGACAGAAATGCTTCGTAGACAGAAATGCTTAGTAAACCGTCGGAGGCAAAAATCGGCTCTAATTTAAAACAAACCATGGTAAATTAACAATTTTTTTAAAAATGGAGTTTGGACTGAACCTTGGACTGAATTAAAAAAAAAAACCATCAGACTATAAACTTACCAAATTAAAGAAAATTACATTTTTCATTTTAACGTATATCCTTAAAATCTTTAAAGAAAAAACTTTAGCCAACGTTTCGACGAAAAATTATTTATTCCAATTTATTGTCACCAAAAAAGAAAATGAGAAAAACACAAACTTTTTATTCATAAGAAAATTATTGCAATTTTCTTTTTTTTATATTTTCCGCAGAAAAAAATATTCAAATAATAAAAATAAATTATTATTTTTTTCTTGCCACTGCCATTAGTAAAATTGAGATTTCTGGGTTTGTTTTTATTATTTTTGGCATTGCTTTTGCTTAGACATTAAGTTTTGTAATTGGTTTGAGTGACTTTATTATGACTTTTATATTTTGTCGGCAAAGTTTTTTTTTTTAAAAAAATTTCTTGTTTGTTGTTTTTTTTATTTAATATTTAAATCAAATAAAAAAAGCATTTTTTGACAAGTTTTTTATGTTGATTGAAATTTATTTCTATTCAAAGTCAAGGTCGGTAACATTAGACAACATATATCATTTTACACGGGAACGCAACCAACCGCCAAACAATTATCAATTTATATAAAAATTCAAAGAAGAGCAGAGCAAAAAAAAAAAAGGTTAACGTACCCACTATAATAGAATTTTTATGATTTTTATTAGCCGGTTTTTTTTTTTTCGTAATAATATTTCTGTCATTTAAGCTGGGAAATGACAAATGAAAATTTATGGTTAGTTAATTTACATATTATATGTTATGTTGAATTTTGTTGTTGGTGGTATGAATGTCACGCATTTCGTATAATAAACGTGTCTGCGTATTTTTTTTTTTATTTTTTCTTTCGAATTTTATATTATTAGTACATTTTTAAATATATAATAGGAAAATTTAGTCTGATTAATTTTAGTGTTTTCATTTGGCAGTATAAGGGAATTATATTTTGTGAGCAGATTTAATTACAACATAATATAATTTTAGCGTTTTTAACAAAAATAAAAATGACTGCAGTCTTCGTCTATGTTTCTTGAAGATTAGGGCACCTAAAATTTGTACTTGCACAATAAAATACCCCAACATTTTGTAAATACGAAAACTGACATTTATTTATTTATGTTATTTTCAAAAATTGACATTAATAGTTTCAAAAGTTAAAGTTGCTACGCTTTCACAGTTCATTTAAAATATTTGAATCAACAACTTATTAGAAAATTGATTAATATCCACTTTATTTATAGTTTAATTTCTAGTTTTTCATCAGTGCGTTGCGTCCAAATAATCCTGAAATGAGCAGTGATGTCAGCATCTAACAGTGCACTAAATTTTATGCCATGTTGTGGTGGTCTTAGCTTAAATACAGGATTTAATTCGTATTAGTAATCAAACGAAAAAGAGTAGAACAGTTAAATTTTCCAACATAAATTTTAAATTAACGTTTCTGTCAACATAAAATATAAAAATTCTTTTAGCATAAAATAGATGAAGTTGAAATAAAAAAGGCATTTTAACATCTCTGCAATATACTATGTAAGAAATTTTGACATCAGCCATTTTTAAATTTTATAGCAGCCATATTTTTACAATTATTCATTCGAAATGTGTTTGAAATGTGTTCGACTATACTTTCTATAAACCCATTAAATATGTTTAATGTGTATGTAGCTTAAAAAGAATTTAACATATAAATAGCAATAATTTTAAATGATGATGAATAATTTTTAATTTTAATTTTACACATGATGACAATTTAAAAATTTTTTGTGATCATAAATTAAAATAAAAATTAAATTTTTGCATATTTTTTTTTTGTTGGGATTTGGTGTTTTTTTATCATAAATTTTTTAATTTTATTTCATTTAATTATAAACAATTTTTTTTTTTTGGTGTTGTATATTATTGTCTGGACCATTTTGAATATTAATTAATAAATAATTATTAATTCTGATGAAGATTATTTATGTAAGTATTATTTTATGATAACAAAAATATTAATATTGAATATAAATATTGTAATAATAATAGTATTAATTTTTAATTTAAATAAATTTAATTGGAAAAATATATTTAAAATATTTAAGCTGATTCATTATTAATTTATTCGATGATATACAAAATGATTATTAATCAATTATTAGAGATTGAAAAAGGGAAATAATTTAAAAAAAAAGTATTCAATGATGTAATATTTTGTACTTATTGAAATATTTCAATAATTATGGAAAATTTCTAATTAAATATTTATTAATATAATTAAAATGTTATCGATATAAAATTCGTACTTAATTGGACATTAAATAGTCAATACTGATAATAATTAGTGTAAAGAATATTAAAGAATTTGAGAAGATTTTTTCAAAATAGTTTTCGAAAAAAAACATTAATCAGTTCCATACATAACTGAAAATATATTTTTAGTTTCAAGTTTTAGCCAGCATTGCAGAAATATCTTTAAATTTAGAAGCTGCAAAAGACATATTAGAGCATAGGAACTGACTTACTATGATAATCAGGAGTTTTTTGTAAATCCATGGAATTATGTGCTTGATATTTAGTAAATTATAGCATTTTATTTCTTTCATCAATTTGTTTTATTCTCCATGAGAAGTTCAGCAAATCAATTTAATATTTTGTTGATTCGTGAAATTTATTTGGACTGCTAAAGTAATTTAATTAATTTGCAAGGTATAGTCTTCTTTTATTAATCGATAAATTTCTACTTAAAGAATTAAATGTCAGCCAGAATATACAGAAAATTTGGAGAATACTTAAATTATTTTCTAAAGTTTGGCAAGAAATTCTCTAGTACTGATTTAGTTTGTACGAGGACAAAAATTTGAGCAACTGTCAGTCGTGTTAACTTTTTAATGTTAACTGAAAGCAAGCAAACTTTAAATCCACAAACAAATTTTATATAATTGGCAATATTTTTCAAATTTCTAAAAATTAGATTCTACATAATTGAAATATTATTTGTGAAATAATTTTCTTTTAATATGTTTACTTTCAATTATGCTTTTAATTGTTAATTAGGATCAACATTTAACACCTACTACTCAATTATTCTTATAAAAATTATTATTTCTGACTATTAATACCAAAATAACATATTTTTATATTCTCTGTTAGTGATCAATTAAAGGATTTCTACTAATTAGCTTTTTTATTATTATTATTCTCTTCTTTCCAAATAATAACTCAGTTTTTCTTCCTTCCACGTCCTGATTACAGAAAAAAATTATTCAATAATTTTTTTAGATTTTATTTCTTTATTCATTTTTTTTTTTAATGTTAATTATTCCAAAATGATTTAAGGATACAAATTCATCTTTATTAATTTAATTAAGACAATCTTTTTGAATTCCATCTTTTTTTTAAATATATTTATATATGGCCAGGATAAAAATATAATAATAATTATACAAAAAAAGGACAAAATATTCTAAAAAAAAAAATTCTTGGAACTAATTAAGATAAACGTAACCATTTTTTTTTTGTTCTTTCTTTTCGTCTTCGGTACAAAACCAAGCAAACTAAAGGACCAAGGATAACGAAATTTAAAACTGAATTTTTGTATAGTTTTAATATTTTTTTGTTTCAAAAAAATTCCCCAATTTAAATTAAGGACCAAGTAAGAAGAGATTAATAATATTTTTTTTTATGTCCTTAACAAATAATTTTTTTTTTTTTTTGTTTCTTGTTTATTGCTGACCAATAAAATGCGGTCATGGTCGCCGAAAATGTGATAAAGTTTCTGTGGTCTATTCTATAGTATATAATTATTTTTTTTTTTTTGGATAGGCGGTTTAAAAAATAAAGGACAATTGTCATTTATCAAAAAAAATTAAAAAAAATGGGTCGAGTATCCTTCATTTAAGTAGATAAAGTTATTTCGTAAAAGACATGACTAAGAAGGGAGACATTAGTTTTGGTTTTTGGTGGAAAAATTGCTATTATTATGGTATAACATTTAGGCTAGGAGGTCAATAGAAGAGGTACTGTCAAAAATTTCAGTAATTTTTCTAATTTGATATATATTTTAGATAACTTCTGGAATAATATACTGTTTTTTCTAAATAACTGACAATCAATATATTTCTGTTGTAGATGGCGCTAAAAATTATATTTTTTGACATTTTCTAATGTCAAAACATATAATTTATTACCCTTAATTTTCAAGAATCAAGAATTCTAGTTATTTTTAAACTGTCAACTATAAATTTTGTAATTAAATTCTATTTTTCATATTAAATATGACAGTTTTGTAATTTTCAATCCTAAAATATAGCAGTCTACAAATTTTAACTACTATTTATATTAATAGGATTTTTGTCTACAATCTTAAATTATATTTAAAAACTTTCCATTTTTATTTCGAATACTAAAAAAAAATATCTTTCGAACAAAAAACAAAAAAAAACCATTTCTTAATAACATTTTTTCAGGATTACAGATCTTAAAATTTCATCCTTGATCCTTATTTATATTCTTTGCGGTATCATTTCTTTTTCTTTAAATATATTTTTGTTCACTTGCTACGTTTTTATGTGTTAAATTCTTTTATTTTAAGAAAGAAAAAATGTATTTTAATAAAAGAAAGTTTAATGTTTAGGACGCTCTTCTTTATTGATATATGATTAAGTAAAAAAAAAAAAAAATTGTACAAAAATTCGTCTTTGTTTAAGACCACACTATACTTTAGCTAGTATACGTAGTAGTAGAACTCATGACAAAGATACTTTTAACGGAAAGTGTTCATTTTTTTTTTTTGGTTCGTTACAGAAAAACAAGAAAATTATTTTAGTTTAGTTCATCTTTTCAGTTCGTTGAACAAAAGTACAAGATATTCTTTGTTAAAATAATTTAAAGTAAATTTATTTTCTCTGATATAGTTGTTATGGTTCGAAAGTTTTAAGTTCAAGTATATATTTAAAAATAGAAAATTGTTTAAAAAATAAACTATATGATAGCTCAGATAAATTTTTCTACCAAGAAATTTTCAAAGTTGTAAAATAAAAGATTTTAAAATAATAAACCACAATTTACTTTCTATAGTCGTACTATCTGTGATTTTTTTTTGAAGAACTGTAACTGATACTTTCAAGTTAGGCTTAGAATAATCTAGAATTTTGTATTAATTGAAATTACAATCTGTTTTAAATGTCTGGAAATGCCACAAACTTTTTAATATACCTTCGACAGACCAGATTATTTACATATTTGGAAATCAGCACAAGAAAAAATGGAAATCAGCCCAAAAATAATGGCGCTTCAAGCTTCAAATATCAAATAAAAACCAATTTTGAAATACATATATCATTAATCGAGTGTATTATTAAATATCATAATACTTGGCCATTAATGATCATTAATGGCCAAGTATCATAAAATGATTTTTAAAGAGTTTCATCTGTTGAAGATTATATTTGTTGTAATTAAATAATAAATACAATTTTTCTGTTTCATCTACTTATGACGAAACAACGTCCGTTAAAATATTATGCACTTAAACTGAAGTGGATTTATCAGACAAACTTTGACCAAATTTGAATATTCTAAACTAATAATTGTATGTCTTCGACAGGCTAGACTAGTTAAACTTAGTATAATGACGCATCTCGTCTGTCAGGTGTAATAATACTTCATATAAACATTATCTCGTGATCTTAACTTTAAATACGTTCTCAGAACGTATTTAGTGTGACATATGTCCCGCAGCGGTAAGTAGCTGAAACTTTGATTAGATAATTGACAATCAGGTAATCAATTACTTCAAATATCAAATAAAAGAAAAATTATCAAACACTAACCTCATTAGTCGTGTGAAATTCAATATGTTAATGATCGTTAATGGCTAAGTATCATTTATTAAATGATCTTTAAAGAGATCATTAATAAATGATACTTAGCCAGTTGATGTTATTAATGTAATATTAAGTTGCCCTGAATTTAATAAATCTTTAATATTAAGGTCGTAATTACAATAATGTAAATGACATTTTAACTATCGCGGCCCATAAAAACAGACTATAATAAAAATAAACATCGAATCATATAAATTAACTTCGTGTGGAAAACCGGATCTTCTCTATGACTGCATATTATTTTAATTTATGAAAATTATTAATTTTTACTTTAATCACAAAAACATTTTCAACCGATTCCACTAAATTAACTTCAATATACGCTTTGTACACCACAGGACACTAAAAATAACTAGGTTAAAAGGATGAAATAGATATAACAAACAAACAAAAAACAGTACAACTTTTATTAAATTTTCGAAAATAATAATAATAAAAAAAAACAAGAAAATTGAACAACATAAAAAAAAGGACTAATAAAAACTCATTCTTTCCGGTTTAGCTCAAGGACACAAAAGACAAAGAATAATTTTTTTTATATATATGTGTATGTATAAATTTATAGAAAGCAAGTAAACATAAATAGAATTAATAATTCTCTGGACTTTACTCTTTCAATTGATTAAAAAATAGTAAAATAAAAGAAAATTTCTGGAAAAGTTTTTTTTTTCATATTTTTTAATAGATCTCTGGGGTGTTATTCGGGTAAAAAAAATGGTATACTCAGCAGCACTAAAGTTAAAATATGAAATAAAAATTGTTTGTGTTGTTTTTTATGCGGTTAAAAAGTTTAGTAACAAGCATAAAATTTCTTGTATCTTATTTTTCGACCATGTGATATTTTTGAAAAAAAAAGGAGTTTCTGGAAGTGACCTGACCTTTAAAACTATTTAAACTGATGTTGTTAGCCTTTAGGGTATTTTTCTTTGTCTTTGCGTTATTATAAAAATGTCCTGAAAGTTACCAAAAAAATTATTAAAAATTATTTTAATGAAGAAAGTTTTAACAACAAAAAAAAACTAATATTCTTTGAATATAGTAAATTTTTCCAACATTTTCAAAATTCATTTTAGAAAAAATATCTGACTATTTTTTCCTGGCAATTAGCGTAATTCTTCAACTTAAAACTAATATAAATTTATGGATTATTGGCCATAAAATTGGAGTTAATTTAAAAAATATAGCTTTATAGTTATAATTGGAAATAATGGACTTTGTCTAAAAGGATTTTCGTTAATTGTGTTTGAAAAAGCAGGAATCTTAGTTGTTTATAGGAAATCTAATAATCGTCAATGCGAGTCTACATATTCGTCAGTTACAAAATACAGACTTTTGAAAAAATACAGAATAATCATCAGTGACAAAATACAGACTTTTGACAAAATACAAAATAAATTTTTGACAAAATACAAATGAACTTAAATAGCGGAATTTCAAATGTATTTTTTAAAATTCTGACAATTTTGTCCTGTTGACGCCATTTTAATAATTAATAACTGCAATTACAAACTTCAAATTGCGAAATGTGATATTTTCATAATTGTACCAATTAAGTATAAAAGTATAGATGCCATTTTATTGCTCAATAATTACAATTACGAGAACAGAAATAACAAAAAACCCTTGTCATTATTTTAATATCGATAAAAATTGTAATTAAAAAAATTTATACATACATAATTTTCATATATCCTTATTCAAAGGACTATAATTCATTAATTTCGCATCAAAAAAAAGGAAATAATAGTCCTGTATGTAAATTTATATGACGGACAACGACGCACCTTTAGAAATTCAAAATGGCGGAATGTCATATTTACATAATGGTAACAACGAGACGACATTTCAATGCCCGTTTACTACAATTACAACTACAAAACGACAAAAATACCTTGTAATTCGAAAAAAATATTAATTAAAAAGTTTTATACTTAATTTCCATACACTTTCCTTTCAATAACTTTCCAACAAAACCAGGATATTTTCAAAAGACAAAAAATCCATTAATATTGCAACAAAAAAAAAAAAGGATCTGAATAAACAATATAAAAAAAATAGAATTCCCATATAATATACTACGTTTGTCTCCCTCGAGATAGTGACAAAAACAACAACACAAAAAAATTAACCAACTTTAAGGGATTTAAATTACTAAAAAGACAATAAGAATTTTATTTTAATATTTTATTAATTCGTTATTTTCTCATACATCAAAACATTAAGCATAAAAAAAAAAAATTTGTGAAAAGAAATATAAAACATAAAGAAAACAACGGAGAATTTTATAGACCGTAAAATCTAAAGTAATAACTGATATATATAGAAACAATTGTCGTCCTTTTTTTCCCGTAAGAGAACAATACAAAATTAACATGTTCAGTTTTTATTTTTAAGCGCACACAAAAGTCATAAAATGATATTATTGTTTTATGTACGGAAAGGATCGTATTATATACTATAATTTTATATCCTTCTTTGGTTATTTTTTTTTTTATATTTTACAAAATGGACTATCGATGTTCTGACATTTATTTATCATATTCCGCCTTCACCGCCAAATAATACTGTGTATAAAAAGTTATAGAATTGAAGTTGTCACAAAAACATTTATAACTCAAAAAATTATCGTAAAAGAAGGGGGGGAAACGTAAGTTTTTTATGGTAATATGGTAGAAGAGTTTAAATTTAATTACAAAATAGTAATAAGATTTATTCGGAATTGTGGAGTTTGTTGATTCAACATTTTAGTCTAGAACAAAATATGTCAAACGAGTACTCGAAATAAATTGTGATATACGGCGAATAACTGACATTATTATATATAGGTAGGCACTGATTAGCATAAAATTGAATAGGCAGATCCGACTAAAAGTCTTTTATTATCGAATGGTGTACAAGTTAAAATGTTAAGTCCACAATATATCGATTAACCACAATATATCGATTAGAGGAGCATAAGTCACGGTGTTGTGTGGTTAATTTATCTCGCTTAACCAATCTAATTTAAATTAAACTTTAAAAGACATGAATATGTCAAGTCTAAAGTGACGTTTTAGTATTTGGAAATGTTAAATTTTTTCACTTTTCTAAAATTCTAATTTGCAAACACTACCAAATTTTCCTGTCTAATTGTCAAAAAATATGCATTAGAAATCAATGACAAATTTAAAATTAGCAACTTTAATTAACTTAATTTCCGTCTAATATTCAAATACATATATACAAAATTTTAACATATTAAGTCAAATTGGTTAATAAATCATAAATTTTAAACATTAAGCATAACACCAGACAAAGTCAAATTAATTTCCACTTTAAGTATATTTTTTTTTTTTGGCATAAACTTAAAAAACCAATTTCCAGATTATTATTTTTTTTCGAATTAAAATTTTGCTGAAATTGCCAAAAAAAAAAACTTAAGTTAAAAAACAAAATTTACAAAAATTATTTAAAAGGACAAAAATATTGTACAATTATTGCCAGAAAAATAGTGAAAAAAAACACAAACTTTTTACATTACAACGAAATTAAAAATAAAAAAAAAATTTCAAATGAAGGAAACTATTTGTAAACAAAAATTGAAATTATATCCTTTAAAAACATGGAAGAAAATTTACAATAAATACAGGCAATTTTTTTCTGCTTGGATAAAATCCAATTAAGAAAAACAGGAAAATAATCATATTTAAAAAATAAAAAAATTAAAATTATATCCGTGAAAAATCTAATTATATTTTATAATCACTAAAGTCCTTATTACATAAATAAAGATTATAAAATGAAAAATAATAAGGAATTTTGATGAATTTAAGATCAAAACTTAAAAATTTGCGAAAATAAATAAAAAGCTAAGTTAAGTAGTTTTAAGGTATTTAGGTAGATTTGAACTATTTTACTTGTACGGCTACATTTTAAGAAAATTAATTAGTTAAAAACGTAATTGGGACCCAAACTGTTAAAAATTAATAATTGATTATTAATTGAAACACAAGTTCCTACAAAAAAAAAAACAATATTTGTGTAGCTGACAATGCCAATTAAAAAAAAAATATTAGTATTGGCATTAAACTTGACAATATTTATAGAACCTATTAAATATTAAGAAATCTAATCTGTAGTTCTTATTAAATTTTTAAGTTGAAGATAAATTATCTATTGAATTTTTCACAAATGACTAACAGATGGCGTTAAAAACCATATTATATTATAGATCCATCGAAATACTTATTATTTTAAAGTTGAAATACTAAATAATTCTTAAATTCTTATCAAAAACACAAAAATGTATACTAAAATTTATAGACTTTTCTCTATGTGTACATTTATTAAATAATTTTTTTTTATGCTTCCAGCTTCCCACAACAACAAATATTTAAAAACCCAAGCAACTAAAATACATAAAATCATTTTATCCCAAAGGACATTTTCATTATCACAAATTAACAATCAGACAAATAAATACGTAATCAACTTTAACATACAACCTATATCTCTATATGTATATTTATATTAATAAAATATTATTTGAACGTATACGTTGTTTAATATATTATCCTTCTTTTTTCACCCCCTTACGTATATTTACGTTAAAAAATAATAATAATATAACAAAGGAAAAAAGAAAAATTATATAAATAAATAAATTAACCATAAAATTATACGTCTGGTATTTAAATACAACCAATTTGCCTAATAAAATTGTTGTCTCATTTGAATAAATTTATGAATATAACAACTAAAAATAAAGGACAATTTTATTTTTATTTTTTATTTTTTGCAAGGATATCTGTTGTTTTTGTTGCAGAAATATTTCTATATATATTTGTGTATATATATCTAGAAAATTATGTAATGATATATTCTCTTTCTTATATATATTTATATTGTGTTTATTTTATAACCGACGGTAATTTGTGTGTACAGAAAAATAAAAATTGTAAATTTACGCACAATAATAAATTTTTTATACGTATATACGTAAAGTTTTTTTTCGTTGTTTTTCTTCTTTTCAATTTGTCAATTTTTTTTATTTAATGTTGACAAAAAACATAAAAAAAAAAATTATTTGCACAAACAAACTTTAACGATTATAAAACGAAATTGACAAACAATGAAAATGGAGCATTTGAAAATATTTTATTGAAGGAATATAAAGGTTATAAAGCTAGCTAAATTACGTAAAATATTAAATAAATATTGTATCATAAAGCTTCGAATGACAGAAAAATTATGAATATATTTAGCTTTACAGGTGATTTAGTCCTTTTTTAATAAACAGATAATAAGAGCATCAGATAAATGTATTTAGAAAATAATACTTTTTTGTTTTCGTTAGCATTTCTATAGCAGGATGAGGATTAGAAATGTTAACAATACCAAATTGTGTTCTGTGTATTCATATTTTTTGACTGTACTCATATCCATATTTTAATAATTATAGTTAGTTAAATGTCAAAATTAGTACTGCCAATACTAATACTTTAGTATTTTGCAGTTGGTAAAATTATTGATTGTCTTGAAAAAAAAATGTACCTAAATGTCAATAAATTTCAATCAAATTAGCCAACGTATTGTCGAAATCTAAATAAATTATCAAATTGTTGTTCTAGTTTGTTTAAAATTGTCGAGGATTTTAAAGATATTGTAATTTTCAAATTTTAATTAAAGACCGCATTAAAATGTAAAATATTAAATATTTGTAGACAAATGGAAACTTTAAACGTGATTTACTCAAAATGAAAAGGTTACATAACACATTCAAGGCACAAACTTTTCACTCAATATTCTCATATTTAAAAATGTCATGTTCGTAGACACTATTCTGTAATATATCAGCTTTTTAGTTGATAATTTTGAATGATTTGTTTGGCTTAGATTAATGTCAGCCGATCAAATTTAAGTATGGATCTCCTCTTAATAAGGAACTTCCAGATATTCACAATGTTTTGAGCTATTTCCTTTTATAAACAATCTTAGTAATTTGATAAATACTACCACTCTTAGGCTTCATTTATCTAGTTTGCTATCATATTTTATGTCTAATTTCAACATCGTTTTTATGAAGAACGTCCTTCCAATCATCTTTTTTAAATGGAATTTTCATGTACGGTATACTAATCAAAATTTCTTGACTTTGGTTTCATATAAACACAAACTAGTTAACTGTAAAATAAAAACTCTTGCAATTGTACTTTGCATGATTATTGGACACAACGGCGGAAACTAGTAGCATTATTTTCAGAATAGAGAAAGCTGATGGATGTGGAAACCTCTTACTTCAAGTATAGCCTTTTTTATTTAATTTTACTATTATTTATATTCTTCCAATTTTTTTCGCATATAATTTTGACTAGGAGACTGTCGCAAATCCTGTCATACTATTGAACTTATGAAGTTGATTTATTGCTGTATTGCTATAAATTAGTAGTATTCTTTTGAGAACTGTGAAGCGATGTTAATTTATGTTATCTTGTTAATTTAGTTATTTATTAATTCTATTAGACCGAGTACTTTCCAGAAATTTATAATGGACTTAGATTTGAAATTCAACATAATACTACTAGTGTTCTAGTCATACGACTTTTTTTTATCATTTAGAATGTACTGACAATACAAAATAATTTTGGAACTCATTTAGTATATATTAAAATATAAATTGATATATGTCATTATAATATTTAAACTCAACCCCAAAGGCAAAATTTATAAAATATCCGCTAATGAAAAATTATAAAGTTCATATTTTTATCCCGACATTTCTGTACACAATTAAATTTTTTTTTTTCATAAATTTACATGCTTTTCTTTTTTTATTTCTCTTAAATCATCTAAATTTCAATCCATTTCATTAATTGCTATATGCAATTTTCCTTTTTCACAAACAGAAATAAAAAATTTTAAAAAAATACAGATTATTTGCAGTTGCATCCCCCAACCAATTACATTTTTTTTTTTGTACAATTTACTACTAAATATTCCATGACGTTCCTTCATCAGAGCATCAATTACAAATTCAACATAAATAAAATGAAATGGTAAAAAAAAAACAGAAACCAAAAATATGAGAAAAAAAAAATAGAAATAATAAATAATAATTCAACCAAAAAAAAAATCAATTCTGACTTTGGGCCCAACAGCCTCCAACCAACACAGAAAAAAAAAATTGTATATAAATTGCGAAAAAAAAAAAATATGAAATGAAAATGAACGTCATATATGGTTTATGATATTTTGAACGTGCAGAGCATAAATATGAATTTCTGCAAGAATATAATAATTTTTTTTAGCAGCTTAAAATCTGTCTGCTTCTGTATTATTATATTTTTTTCATAGAAATTTATACTATTTCCTGTTGATAAAATATATAGTATTTATGGGAAATTTATGTTGTTGTTCAGATCTAGACAATTTTTTTTTTTCAGACTATAAATATACATTCGACATTAAACTCAACACAACAACAAAAAATATATATTTTGTTGTAAAGTTTAATTAAAAATAAATAAAATAATGACAGAGACATAGATGAGATTTTTCAGTTTTATTAAAAGAAAAACGGAGGGAAAAATATATTTAAAAATAACATTTAAGGAAAATTTATTCATGAAAAAATAATTTGTTTTTTTTTAAAGTCAATTAAACTTTATAATAATTTGAATTTTAAGGGATTTTTCAGTGTGACAAATTATCCTTTATAAATAATGAAAAATTGTTTGTCTGTCTATCAAAAAAAAAAATTTTTAAATTGCTATTTAAAGCAGTAAATGTATTGCGTAAATTATTACTGGAAATATTGAATGATTTAAAATTAAACAAATGTACTCAAAATATTTAATATTGTTCACTAAAAATAATGATAGCGATTTGCCCAAAACAGATTATTCAATTTGGAATTGTAAAGCTGATATGCAGTCATTTCTATTAAATAAATACTACAGAGTACGACAACAGAAGCTTGTTAATTAAACTATCCGTCAATGTACTGAAATATACAATGAATCCTTATAAATTTTAATTTAATTTATTAAGTCAGTATTAAAATTAATGATACTGTCCGGTTGCACATAGATACTAGTAGAGCAAAACAAAATAATTGCAATAATTGACTCTAAAAAAACCAATAAAAATGCAATTACTGAACAGTAATTATGCTACGCAACTTTTTTATTAAAAATGAACAATTTCAAGTGTTTTTATGACTAATTTATTGTTAAAATGGTCACAGTTTATTAATAATTATTTCACATAAATTAGTAATTAAAATTATTAGTTATTTTTAATTTGTTACAATTTACAAGTTGACTTTACTATTGTATAATAGATAGAAAACATCATAGTTTGAAACGTTATTTAAACAAATTTAATATTTTAATATCTTGGGTGGTCCTTAAGAGTAAGAATATTAGCAGTAATTAATGATTATATTAATTTGTAGATATGTACTATTAAATATACAATAGCTAAAATAGATAAATTCATATAAATTCCTGGAGTGAGTAATCAATAAAGAGTACACATTGCGAAATTTTAACATGAAGTTCATAATTAATGACTTCAAAGTGAATAAGATGTCAAGATTTGAAGAAGAAAATCGTAACAAAGATAAATTTTTGTTATTTTTAGCGGCCCCCTCTAAAATTTCAGAAAATTAAGCTAAAAACCGTAAACCGACCGTGGCTTAGTGGTAGTGTACTAAGCTGTGGTGCTGGATTCGTCCTGAATCTACTGGAGGTACTGGATTCGACCTGTCCGAAGCTTCAATATTAGTCTAAGTTTACTGAATTTAAATGAGTATGTACCAGTAATAAAATTATAATTTTGAGCAACGCAAAAGGTTGTGGCCATTTAATAACAAAAAAAATTATCACTAATAAAACCATTAGCTTATTCCCTTATTGCAATTAGAAGTTCCCTCGCTATAGCGAAATATATGATTTGGAAACCATATAAAATTAGTAGATTCAAATTGCAATATAGTAGACTAAAAAGAATGACAAGGTTGAAAACATCAGAAATATGACCATTTTAAGCTTTTTTGGTGATCACAATTTATTTAAATAATTTCACTAAATTTAAAAACTATTTCTTGATTATAGAAATATTCATCAAAAATCTTCATTAAAATTGTCAAGACATGTCGTAATTTCACCAATTTTTAAACGTTTAAGTGAAATTTTTATGTTAATTTACTTATTTTTTTGTAAGTTCTTTAATTTCCATTTTTCATTCATTTTCATTCAAATTAAAATTCACTTACCTCTTTCAACTCCAGAAATATCTTTTGCGTAACCTGTAACGAGAATAGAAGAGAAATTTAATTACACAATTTTTTAATAAATTGATATAAAATTAATATAAAAAAAATCTATAATAGTTACATACAAAGAAATTGTTGCAAAAAAAAAATATGTAATAAGCTTAATCGTAACGTTTTTAAACATTTCCAGATTATAAACGTAAAAGCTAATTAAAAATTTCTATAATATACCTGTTCAAAAAAATAGTGTGGCAGGTAATGAAAAATTATTGTTATGCCCTAAAAATTTTCTATTGAAATTTCAATTAAAATAATTATTTTCGTATATAAAATATTTTAATTTTTTTTTTTTTTGTGGTGTAAAGAATTATATTTATCTTAGTATTCGTCATATTTTGTTGGTCATTGATTTCAATTAGTCTGATTTTCAAATTGCGTGTAATTACTATGTAGTATTTGATATATTTAGATAATATACATAATTGGAATTGTGCACAACTAGGCGTTGTGAAACAATTTAAAAGCAACACTAATTTCAGTAAACATTGATAAATTTTATTTTGTTAATGAGAAATTAAGTCTGATAAATATTTTACAAATATAGGTTTAGAATAGTGGAAATATTGTGAATTATTCTGGTGTATATTAAAATATTTTTTTTAAAGATGAAACGCGGACATATTTTTTTAAGTATTTTATCAATTTGTTAACGACACGTAGAGAACGTACTTTTTTTTCAGTTGACATTTGGAAATAGTCAAGAACAATTAATTTGAAAATAATTTGACTCTAGCAAGTAATGCATTTTCATTTAATTTCTTGTAGAATGTATTTTTGATGAGAATGATTCGTCAATGAAAATTACATAAACTAACTAAAAATTATCTAAAAAAACAATAAAATATTGACTAGCGAAAAATTAACTTTAATTACATAACATTCAAATAAAATTTAATTAATCTGTTCTTGTGCATTTAAAATTTTATAAAAATTTCAGCAAAATCTGAAAAGATTTTAAAAATCTACTCGAAAATTCTGAAAATATTCGTGCAAAATTTTCTTACAATTTTTTATATTTTTTATTACAATGTTAATATTTTTATATAAAATTCGTGAACAAGTTAAAAATTTGAAAAATATCAAAAGTTACACTTAAGTATTTAATTTTATTTACAATTCACTTACAACTACAATTTTACAATTTGACTTTTCGATATTAAATTTATCCATTTTTGAATTAATTAAATTGATTAACTAATAATTTAGCCATTATAAGCACCACCACTTTGTACCATGATTTGATATTGTTGCTGGTGATATTGAGTCCACATTTCTTGTTCAGCTTTAATTGACTGCTGTAAGGACATCACTTCCTCAGGTGTTGGGAAATAAACAGCATTTGTTGTATATTGTTGTTGTGGATGAAATTGATGATTCATTTGGAAAGCCATTTGTGCATCTGGTGGTGGTACTGGTCCCATTTGTGGATAATGATATCCTGAATAATTTGGTAATTTTGATCTTGAACCCAAAGCAGTTCGGCCAGTTATCGAATTTGTTCGTCTCAAACGACCAGTCGTTTCACCAATTGTTACATCTTCTGCTGCGGGATTTATTGCCCAATAATGACCACGACCAGGATCATCTAATGCTCTTGGTACACGGATGAAACATGAATTCAAACTGAGATTGTGACGAATTGAATTTTGCCAAACATTTTTATTTTTTTGATAAAACGGAAAATTTTCAGCGATCCATTCACAAATTCCACTTAGAGTTAAACGTTTTTCTGGATGACTGCGGATAGCCATCACAATTAAAGCACTGTAGGTGTAAGTTGGTTTTTGTTCTTTACTATTTTTCGTATCTGAAGTTGATGGACAATCTGTATTGTCAATGTTCTCTGAGGAGTTCGAGTATTCATCGGCTTCCATTGATGCATTATTGTTAGTATTTGATGATAAAATTGATCGGATTGAAAAATTTGAATCGAACACTGGTGCCATTTTTAATAAAGTTTTTTAATTAAACACAACTTTCACAAAATTTACGAAAAAAATTTTTTTACTTTAATTTAATGTTTCGCTTGCAGAAACTAGATTTAAAATGATAATAATTATTAATTTACTATCGAATTTATAATGTCCTAGAAAACGCTTGAAAATAACTCCTTTAAATTTTTATGTTTATGTGTGTGTGTCCCAAATATTGGAAAACCCAAGTTTTCGTAATATTTTTAACGTTTTTACGGTAAATATTTAGCTCAATTTTGTAAGAAACACAGAAATCAAGGATTGTTTGTAAGAGTATTTGTTAATGTGCGAAGGTATTAAAATTCGTGAATGAAATAGAGAATTGAAGATTGAATGAATTTGATTGCTTCACATATTAGGTATTTGACTTGTTGTATCAACTTTTTACCTCGGTGGTAATTAAAATATGACTTTTATTCATGAATTCAAATTTTAGATCCGGTTCACTATAATTTTTCGAAAATATTATATGTAAAGATTATTACCTATAATTGTGGCGGAATTTTCTGCAGAATTTTAAGGGCGAATTATAAAATCATATAAAATTTTCAATTCCATTAAATTCCATTAAATAGTTTATTATAAAATTTTCAATTCCATTCATTTTCTTAAGTAAAATGTTTATTCATTCATAAATTCCATTTATATTTTCATAATTAAAATAATATCTATTTAATATTTTCTTAAAATTATTATAAGTCATGACAACTTTGTAATTTGTGATTAAAGTTTATATCTAATCTCAGATTTTTTATTATTACTTAAATAATAAAGATTGCAATTTATAACTTTACTACTTTAAGAGACCAAATTTTGAATAAAATTTTGTAGTGTAAAGTTAAACATTATTTGATGAATTTCAAATACAATTTTCGAATAATTCATTTGAAATATGAAATATTAAAATAATCAGTTTTCAATATTTGGACTGGTATTTAAAGGGAAAATAATTTCTAAATTAAAATTATTTATAGAAGATTGGAAATATTAAAAACTGAATGGTTATCATACAAAAATTATTGAACGTAACAAAATTATCCTTTAAGTTTCAGCAGATTTTTTTGCTTTAATATGTATTAAAAACAAATTATGATATTTTAAAAATATTGCAAATTTTTAGATTTTATTTAGAATTAAGTAGAATTTTAAATAATTTATTTTAAAATAACATAAAAAATCAAAAAAACAAATTTTTCTTAGAATCTTCAATTTTATTATAGGGCATAAAGTGTTTAAATAACTTATATCCTTTTAAATTTCTAAAGAAAAAGAATATAAAATGACTCCACAATTAGAGTTAAAATTATTTTACAATGTTTATACAACAATTTTTCTAGACAAGAATTAACAGATTTCAACTAATAAATTTAAGATTTTGTGAACAGGATCTAAATATTTTAATTTTATGAATAACAATTTTTATGGATATAAGATTAAACCACATTTTAGACTACCTATGTTAACACCTGGTTATAAATAATTTTATTAAATAGGCAGGTAAATAGGCTGGATATCATTATTACTTTCATTTTTAGCCTATTGTTTGCCAATTCCTTAATACGAAAATATATCAACCTTTAAGTTAGAAATTTTATTATTTTGAAAATTCATGTCAATAATTATTATTTTTTCGAAATATTTTAACTTCCAAGGATTAGTTATTCCAAAATTAATATTTTGTTTCTATGTAGCGTGATATATTTAGAGAAATGTCCTTTTATTGATAAACTACATTTACTCACATTTTATTGTTACTTTTAGGTTTAGGTTGCATTTAAGGATATGTTTTTTTTTAAATTTTAGTAAAATATTATCATAAACAATATTCTTAAATTTGTTAATTTTGGAAATATCTTTTTTCAAATCCGTTGATTTAGAGAAAATAATAAATAAAATATAAAGTCAAAAAGATTATTAATCATTATTACTTATTACCATAAGAAATGTTTGTAATAATTTTCAATTTTTTAAATCTTTCAGATGGTAAGTCCTTTTCAGATTTATTTGAGATTTAAAATATTAAAATATTATTTTATCATTATTTTCACTTTTATTTAAAAAAGTGAATTGTAAATATGTTGTTATTTAACAATATTTTCAACTCGTATTAGCATCCTAGAAAACAGGGATTTAGTTGATATTTTTTTAATTAATTTCATAGAAACATGTTAGGAACAAATCTGAATAAATTGCAAAAAAACTGGGATTTTTTCAGGCTTATAACTAAAAAAAGCCTTTTAATTCGAAACTTATTGGTTAAGACAATAAAATATCAAACAAATTATTGAAAATTCTTTATTTTATATATTTTCCTTGTCCTTCAGAACTCTTATCATCAAATTAATTCTTAATTTTCCAATTATTTTTTTTTTGTTTTAAATCCACTTTTCTGGGCTAATGTTAAGGCTACAAAATAATATCCAAAAAAACAAATATCTTAAAATTTGTAAATATTACCAAATTTTTTTCATGTTAAGAAATTTTTAATCGTCAATAATTATTTACAAATCACTGACATAATAATAATTTGTAACAACTGGCTTAATGTTTACAATACAAAAACACAATTTGTATTTCTTATTTTATTTTAAAAAAATGTCTGTGAAATTCGTAATCTCTGTTCAACCATCCCCCACCCCCCGCCACCACACACCATTTATACAATTATAATTTGGATAAAAAGTTTTTTTGTTTTTTTTGTCGTGTTATCAAATGAATTAATAATAAAGAAATCAATATTCCAACTAATTGAACAATGATTGAGCACTAAAGTTCATTAATGTGGAAAAGAAATTGAAAAATTACAAAAAAATCAATGGAAACTCAGAAAAATGATTATCTTTTCTTGTTAAATATCAGAAAACAAACTTAAAAAATAAAAATGTTTTATATTTAAAAAAGATTAAAATCATTCAAGATTTCATCATAAAAACGATATAAATTACAAATACAAAAAATTTAGAAAATTGGAAAAATAAGCGTTCAAAAAAATAGAAATAAATAAAAAATAAAATAGATTTTTCATCTTCAATTAAAAATGATTTCTGTTTATTTTTTTTGGGGGAGATTTTTTTATTTATAATTTTAATCAAATTTCTGTTTAAGGGCAAATATTATACGTTTTATTATTTTTTTCATATTTTAATACAATTAAACTAAAATGTGTAATAACATAGAAATGTATGTTTTGAAGATAAGAAAATTCATATAAAGATAAAGTAATATTTGTATATTATGTTTATTAAACGTTATCAATTTAGTGGTAAAACAATAAAGCTTGTATTGATTGTTAAATATTTCATAACATCTATTGTCTTGACATTTATTGGTATATTTTTTATGATAAAAGTACGCTAAAGATACTATTAAATTACTCGAAAATTCAATTTAAAAAACTTAAAATTAAGTTTAATTGATAATAAAAATTTAAAAATAGGTCCTTTGCCTTTCATCAATTTTAAAGTTTCTAATTGTTAATATTTCTATTTTGAAATTATTAGTTTGTTATCGATTTCTGATACTTAGATAAATTTTAAGAACTATAATCATAATTAATATTAAAATCTATTAAATATTAATATTCAATTTGAAAAATAATGAATATTTTGAGAAAAATGATTAATTTAATTTGAAAATGATGTATCTTCCTTGGATTATAATAATGTTTTAAATTAAAGATAATTAATTTTTAAAAATATATTCATAGTTTCCTAGAAAGAAACAGTGTTCCATTTATTTTAATGGCAATTAATATAAAATATATTGTAGATTTCCACTGAAAAAAGCATATTTTAGATAAATATATTAAGCAGAAATTTTGTTTTACGAAAATAAAATTACTTAAGCCATTTTAACTACGAAATTCAAAATTTTGATATTTTTCTAGTAAACTTGTAAATTGAATTTTATTTTTCAATAATCATTTCTGATTAAAAATAAAATTTAATCAAAACTTACAAAATTTTATCAAAATATTAGAGATTATTTTAATTAGCTAAATTTTAATCCAATTTATGAATGAATAAACATTTTACTTAAGAAAATGAATATTTAATGGAATTGCAAATTTTATAATAAACTAGGTACTTTTACGATTTTTAATTCGTCCTTAAAATTCCACAATTATAGGTAATCTTTACATATAATAATTTCGAGAAATTATACTGAACCGGATCTAAAATTTGACTTCATGAATAAAAGTCATATTTTAATTACCACTGAGGTAAAAAGTTAATTCAGCAAGTCAAATATCTAATATGAGAAGCAATCAAATTCATTCAATCTTCAATTCTCTATTTCATTCACGAATTTTAATACCTTCGTACATTAACAAATACTCTTACACACAATCCTTGATTTCTGTGTTTCTTACAAAATTGAGCTAAATATTTACCGTAAAAACGTTAAAAATATTAATAAAACTTGGGTTTTCCAATATTTGAGACACACCCACATAAACATAAAAATTTACAGGATTTATTTTAAAGCGTTTTCTAGGACATTATAAATTCGATAGTAAATTAATAATTATTATCATTTTAAATCTAGTTTCTGCAAGCGAAACATTAAATTAAAGTTAAAAAAAATTTTCGTAAATTTTGTAAAAGTTGTGTTTAATTAAAAAAACTTTATTAAAAATGGCACCAGTGTTCGATTCAAATTTTTCAATCCGATCAATTTTATCATCAAATACTAACAATAATGCATCAATGGATGCCGATGATTACTCGAACTCCTCAGAGAACATCGACAATACAGATTGTCCATCAACTTCAGATACGAAAAATAGTAAAGATCAAAAACCAACTTACACCTACAGTGCTTTAATTGTGATGGCTATCCGCAGTCATCCAGAAAAACGTTTAACTCTAAGTGGAATTTGTGAATGGATCGCTGAAAATTATCCGTTTTATCAAAAAAATAAAAATGTTTGGCAAAATTCAATTCGTCACAATCTCAGTTTGAATTCATGTTTCATCCGTGTACCAAGAGCATTAGATGATCCTGGTCGTGGTCATTATTGGGCAATAAATCCCGCAGCAGAAGATGTAACAATTGGTGAAACGACTGGTCGTTTGAGAC
Source organism: Empis livida (assembly GCA_963932195.1). Taxonomy (NCBI): domain Eukaryota; kingdom Metazoa; phylum Arthropoda; class Insecta; order Diptera; family Empididae; genus Empis; species Empis livida. The sequence continues at coordinate 16,460,284 of OZ010649.1, forward strand.
GAACAAATTCGATAACTGGCCGAACTGCTTTGGGTTCAAGATCAAAATTACCAAATTATTCAGGATATCATTATCCACAAATGGGACCAGTACCACCACCAGATGCACAAATGGCTTTCCATATGAATCATCAATTTCATCCACAACAACAATATACAACAAATGCTGTTTATTTCCCAACACCAGAGGAAGTGATGTCCTTACAGCAGTCAATTAAAGCTGAACAAGAAATGTGGACTCAATATCACCAGCAACAATATCAAATCATGGTACAAAGTGGTGGTGCTTATAATGGCTAAATTATTAGTTAATCAATTTAATTAATTCAAAAATGGACAAATTTAATATCGAAAAGTAAAATTGTAAAATTGTAGTTGTAAGTGAATTGTAAATAAAATTAAATACTTAAGTGAAACTTTTCAAATTTTCGAAGTGATCAAAAATTTCATATAAAAATATCAAAATTGTAATAAAAAATATTAAAAAATTGTAAGAAAATGAATAAAAAAAATTATGTTAAATTAAAATTTCGTTGTTTGTTATTTTTAATATTGCAGCAATAATTTTTGCACTTTATCTATTCATTTTTATAAAAGGTTCTAACAAATTTTTAAAGTAATTTAATTTGCATTAATTTGGAAAACTAAATTTATTCTTCTCACTAATTAGTCGATTCAATAATTTTTTTGAAATTCAAATAAAATTCAAATTACAAAAATTTCGTAGTTAAAATGGCTTAAAGTATGTCTACAAGTCGACGGCAATGACATAAAAAAAATTTCTTTGTTCACGAAAAAAAAAAAAAAATTTTAAAATCAATTTTCTTTACTTTCTTTTGAAGCTATTGTCGCATCAAAATCACACTATGTTAATATCATAATGACAGAAAGAATCTTCCTAACCATCTTTTCTTAACACTCTTTTTTGCCTTTTGGCCCAAATTTCAAAGTGAAGAATCTCAGATGCATACAACAACAAATAAAATTATTCTGTAACCATTTGAATGTTGCACATTTGCGTTTTATCGTTACACAAAATTTTCTACTAAAAACTCACACTCTTTTTTCGTTTGCTTCCCACAAAGAAAATGGTGAATTCCTTCTGTTATCAAATGTTGTCCTGATTGTTGAGTGTAATAATTTCTCCACCCACAAGAAAAAGAATGGAGAAGAAAGCTTAAGTGTAGAAATATGTTGCTGGTGTTGACGGCGAAAAAAAAATTATATAAATGTTTTGTTATAAAAAAAAAACTGTTCGCGTGCAAATAATACCAAAAGTGTCATTTTACATAAAATTTGGGTTAAGTTTTTATATTTTACTTTTTTTTTATCCTGTTTACAAGAAATTTTACGTTTTGACATTTCACTTCAATGTTTAAAAAATCTTTTTAAAAAAAAATGCATTTTTATTTTTTTTTAAGAGATTCTTGGAAATTTTAATATTTAAAGGAATTTTGAAATTTAAAATTTATATATTAAAGATTTAAAAATGTTGTTTATTTTTTAACTATTTCAGAGCATAAAATATGAGCGTAGTAAGTATATTGTGAACCAAATATTTTTATAAAAATATCTAATTGAATTCCGTATGTTTTGGAAAATTCTTTTTAAAATATTTTTTGAGAAGTTTTTAGAGACTTCAAAATTGTTCAAAATAATCGTTCAAAATTAAGCCTACATATAGCCATATCATCATTGTGAACTCTATAATTTTTTCCATTTACTTCGAGTTTTACCAAAATGTATGTTGTACATATCAAAAATTGAAATGGGGTTATTTTTTTACAAAATTATTCGAATTAATGGAAAAATTTACCTTTAATTGACAAACAACATTGAATTAATTAGCTATCTACAATATATACTCTGTCTGAATTATACCGATCCAAACATTTTTAATCAATTAAAAATAAAATTTTCTGAATTTAAATTTATTAAATACAAATTATGCTATCATTCCATTTTCTTTCGAAAATTCTGTTTAAAATAATTACTTCAAATATTTTCCATTATTATATCAAACATATTTGCACAATTATTATGCTATATGTTCCATACATAAAAATTTTTTCAAAATGCATTTATTACAAATTACCCCAAAGATTATATAAAAAAAAATCATATTTTTTAAATTCCATTTTTTATTTTTTAAATAAATTGATTGAATAATTTTATTTGTATAGACAGACAAGTGGTGTTCAATTTAATTTGTAATGTAAAAATTCAATTACAAATCAATTTTATATCCTTACTATGTTAACTTTAAAACTAATTATAATACAAATTATAGTACAAAATAAAAACTACTACTATACATATCTAAATATTATAAATTGGAGAATTTAAAATCAAAAATTTAACGTTGTGGAAAAATAATAAATTGTATATTTAAATATAGAAAAACTTTATCTTTCTAACTTTTCTGTAATATATTTATTATTTGTACAATATAAACATTGTTCAATAGCCAATTAACGTAACCACAGAAACCATTAGGTTAAAAATATATTCTCAATATTTATTTTTAGATCATTTCTATATAAATATATCGATATGCATTTTAAAATTTGTACAATTAAAATCTTATAGAATATTGATAGGGTTATTTGGATAAATTTTATGAAAATTTTATGTATAGGCGAGAAATCAAATTTGTAACTTGATAAAAAAAATATTGAATATAAAAAAAATACGCATATTTTTCAAATTGTAGTAATATCGCTAAAATTGTAGCAGCAACCAATCCACTTCTGTCAAAAAAATATCAGGAATATTTTTGACATTCAATATATTTTCGTGTACCTCTTTCTAACTTTAGATGCACTATTTACATCTGTTTCAATCACGGACAACTTGACAGTTTTTGGATTTTTTTGAAGCCAGTGTAATACGAGTATTAAATAAAACTATCTACAGGTAAGTACTTGAAGGAATTGTCACTTTGAACATAAATTTTACACAAGCATTTCAAAGTACGTAATTACACAAATATTTCTGAAGCAAGATGGCTACAACATTTACTTGAATCAATTTTGTATTGTGAAATGAATAAAGATGATTTTGCAAAAACTTTCACTTCAATATCTGAGAAGCACAGATCATTACTTAAGCCGAATTAAATTGATGCCGAATTAAATAATTTCAGTCTTTTTATTGCACTTTATTCTGGCACAGACTGACTTTCTAGTAAACTACGACTTTTTTCAATTCTTAGCCTTTAGCATTTTGTAGATTTTAGTTTGTTGCAGCTTAAGGAATTCAATTGTGGCATTGGAAGCCAAATTACAATTTTGTCATTTTAATTTATGACATTTGGAAGGAATATTGTTGTTACAGATTTCACGGAAAAATCAAAATCGAATCTACTGAAATATTTATAATTATTAGCAAATGGACTGAAGTTTGACGACATTAACGTGAGGTTTGGAAAATCATTCATTAAATAATTATTGAAAATATGTTAGAAATGTCAAAATTAAAACTTATGTAAAAATTTAAGACAAACTAAATAATATTTTATTTAGAACACCCTGTTCTATTGAAAACCAGCAAACTTTCAAACTGCTATTAGAGAATATTGAACTGATAGTACAATTTCTACAAAAACAAAATACATATTTTTATTAATAAATTGGAATAGATATATAAAAAAAAATCCAAAGTAAATGAATATACCAGAATTAATTGAACCTTATCCTTTTTTTTAGGGGGAATGATGATTTCGTGTTCAGTTCTAACAAAAAACTATTAAAATCATAATTTATATAAAAAGAAATTCCTTTCTAATAAGATTGAAATTCAATTTTGATGAATAATTAAAGGCAAATATCAAAAAGTTATTAAAAAAAAAATATAAATATATTTTTGGAAAGGAGTTTAGGTAGTTTTTTGGATAGGACAAGGACAAGAATCTATAAATAAAGAAATAATATAGCATATTTCTGGATATATTATTTCATGATAAAAGTTTGACTTAAGAATATTTTGAAATGTAGTTTTACTGACCGTCAGTCATTTTTAAAACTGACAGTCATTTTGAAAACATTTAATGTACAAAATTTTATATAAAACTGAATGAAAATTAAGAAAAGTGACTTTAATCACCATTTACATCTAAGAAATTAAATCTATTCTTTTAAAATAAATTCAGAAAATATAAAATTTCATTTGAAAATTTATGAAATCCACTTTTTCTAGAATATTGCACATAGTAGCAATTAGCTTGTTTAAACTGCCACTCATTAAATAATTGTTGAAAATATCCCAGAAATATTTCTTTTAAAAAACTGTTTTCATTGGTTTTATAGGGAAGGCATCTTTGAACAGTATTTAGTTTGAGGTAAGTAATTATAAAGGCTAAATTCATAAATGTCAGCTGAACTTAGGTCTTGTTTCGCTGCGTTCATAAAATAAATAATTGTCTGCAAGGCTTGCATTAGATTGATTGTACTAATGAGAGTTCATAAAAATTATTCGTTTATTTGACCTTAGTTAGTTAAGTTAATCAAAAAATATCATAATAAAATGGAAATTTGATTTTTACGAATAGATTTAAAGGCGAAATTGAATAAATCGCAGATGCTGTTATCTGTCACTGTAAAAAGTCAAAAAAGAATAAAAACTATGTATTTCATATTAAGCGATTAGAATGTTGTCGCGCGCCGGTGTTTTTCGATAGATATTTAATATTTTTGGTCGCACTGTTTTCATTCACAATTCGAAAATTAAAAACTTAAATATAAAAAAAAATTAAACTGTCTGAAACTGAAAAAATAAATAAATTAAATTTGCACAATAAAATATAATGAAAATATTCAGAAATTGTGGAATTGTTTTCTACTACACCAAGATCATTAGCAACGAATATGAAAACAGACGAGAGCGACAGTGACATATTCTGTTTGGCCCGTTAATACGATATCGTCCAGTTTGACGAACCCAACAAACATTTATCCGTACACAAATGTTGACATTACAGATGCAATTAACTTAACTTAGAATAACTGACGATTATCACGTTCTACTATTCTTTTTTTTATTAGTTTACTGTGACAATGTTTTAATTGACCAAAAATATAATTTTAGTATTAAAATTAATAATTAATTGACATTTAAAGTTTTAAAAATAATAATAAATAATAAAAAAAGAAAAACTCTTTGTTAAAGATTTATTTAACCGCGAAAAAGTGTATTTTAGTATAAATTTAAATTTATTCATGCGATATTTTATGTTATTTTATTCCTTTTATTTTTACCAATTAATTTTAATGGTTTTTTGTTAAAAATAATTTTTAAATAAATAATAACAAACAAAAAAAAAACATTTTTTTTTCATAAAGTCGTTTTTTATGAAAATTCTAACAAACAAAAAAAAAGTTCATCCAAAAAAAAACATTTTTTATGTTTTCTTTTTTTGGAGTTGAAGGGTTTTTGTTTAACAAAACAATTTTATTTATTCATTTTTTATGGAAGCATATATATATAAAAAAAATTGCCAAAAATAATAATTTAACCTTGTTATATGAGGCAGCCTTGTATAAATTTCCGGTTACATGTTTGGTAAAAAAAAAAACTAAACTGTCAAGATTTTCAAATAGGCAAACAGAAAAAAAAGCATAAATGTAGTTAGTGCGTTCCATTTATATGCAAACTGTATACCAGTACTTGTTACTATGTCGAAAATAGTAAAATACTGCAGTTAATTTAAATTGAACCCGTTGAACTAACTATTTAATAACTTAAAGATCGCGTCAGGTGGATGAAAATTATCACTGAAGCGATTGAATGCTCTGGGATCAACACTAAATTACATTAATTCTTGGTTAGTAAGACAACTGCTTCCCAAAACTAAATTTTAGTTCAGAATAACTTAGCTTTACTATCTGTGATCCTGCATTTCACATTCCCCAAATGAGTAGGATTGGTCACCTTGATTAGGTAAAATAGAGATGATTTCTTGAGTATATATCCTTAGTGATTTCTTGAATATATAGCATAGTGCGAGATATGCCAAACATTTGAAAGAATTTCATTCGGCACGTTCCAAATTCACCTGAAAACCTTCTAAATGTCTTGATTCTTCCTATCCTGCGGAGATTATTTGTTCAAATGAGGCATTTCAAACTAAAATTTTCTGAGTTGGCAATCAATATAAATTTGGCGCAAATATAAATAATCCCAACTACTTACGAGTAAATTGTTTAGACAAATGGAACGAGACTAAAGTCACTTATAAATTGAATTCATTAATTTTTTTTTTTTCGCTTCAAATTCATCACATACGGAAAAAATTACATAAATTGTGCTTCTGTGTCTATGCAAAAATATTAAAATTATACTTAAAAACTTGTAAATAATGTGGGGATGAAATCATTGACCCTGCATAGAGTAAGTAAATTAAATTTTGTAAAATAAAATATATATAGTTTTTGTTTGTTAAAATGTAGATTATTTTAAAATGACACGCTCACAAAAACGATCTAGAATATTAATTTAGGGGGTATGTCATATAATATCTGATCGAATCTGCGACATTTTTTAATTCTGTTATTTGTCTCTTCATTTAGATATTTCTGATTTAGAATTAATCTTAATTTTGAATATTATAAGCAAAATTATGTCTCTTGCTAAAAATTCTGTTGATATCATTTTAGGGTTGTATATTTCCGGAACAATCTAAAAAAAATTTATGTTTAAATAATGTTTTACCCCTTTTTTTTGTAACAGAAAATATGATCTGTTTTTATTAGGCTTGCATGTTTAATCAATTTTCTTATTATAATATGATGTGGCAATTTACTTTAAATAGTTTTTTCTTATTAATATTTTTCACATTTTTACGTAAATTATGTAAATTGCATTTTTATTAAACAATGCTTTTTCTTGTTTTTTTTTTTTTTTTGTTGCTATATAACGTTTATTATGTTGCATGTTAAGTAAATGATTACGGATATAATATATAAGTATTATATATTTATATATAAAAAATAATTATGTAATTTGCAATTTTAACTAAATGATGATTATATTCAAACTTTACCTGCGCCTATAAAATCGCCTTCTTTTATTTATATTCACTATTTCAAATTATAAATTAATTTTAAAATAACTAAGTCTATAATATACTATATATACTATACAAAGTATGTCAAGTATTTTAAGAACATTTCATATTTTAATTAAACTAAATAAACAAAAAACCAGTAGGTGTTCCCGAGTTTTAGTTGTTTTTATTTGCATTAATTTGTAAAATAAAAAAAAAATGTAATTTACGCATTTTACATAAAATATAGAAAAAGTTTAAATTAATTTCTAAATTGCATGAAGTTATTATAAAAAAAAAAGTAATTTGTTGTAATGACGGGATAGTTGGAAATTAATATTGAAGATTGGTAGTTTCCCCATCCGTATTGTTCAGTTAAAATTAGAAATTTGTATGTGCCAAGTAATTAAACTCAGTAAAAGTCAATTTTCAATGGATTAATTATGCATTTTTAGTATGAAAATTAGTTTTTAAGTAGTACATCCTACAAACATCCTTCACATATGGGCGTGGCTATTAGGAGTATAATCCGACATGGACGTACCAATTAGAAATATTAGATTATTTTTTAGTTATATATTTATAATTTCCACGCCCATCATTTGCGCGTAATAGTACGAGGTACTTGTAAAAGCTTAAGTTCCTAAAGTGAATTCAGCCCCATTTTTTTCATGCTGGCCTCGCGATATACTGGCATATCATAAATGTCTCAGTAATAGTCTATTTTTATGAATTTATTTTGTTACAATGAAAAAAATGTTACGTATATAATCCTGCTTTTGTTGGGGTACGAATAATCTGCATTTGAATAATCTCACATCCTGCTTTCTTTTGCATTACCTGTAAATGATTGTAAATTAGTTTTTCAAGACTGCACAATTTGGATTCAGCGATATTTTTCTGCCCTGCCTTATATTTGTTCCATCGCAAAAATATGTGTTTCTTTTGCTTGGTTTGTTGCTGTTATATTTTGGTTTAAAAACAGGTAAAAATGCCACTCGCGCGAACAAACATTATAACAAACCCATAATCGTGCTAATTTCACGCGGTTCGCCCTTCTGTTCAGTGGTATTTAGTTATATCGTTTGGTGATTATTCGTTACATCGCTGTATGTTAATTGTCAACTACAATGCGGTCACATATGTTTGTTCTTTTTTCGTTTATTTCGGATAAAGTATTTAATTAAATATTGAATTAAAAAAAATATGTATTTTACTAGTGACCACTGCCGTAAACAAAGGGTTAAGAAGAAATAAGCTTGTCATTTGTTGGCCACTAGACTAAAGTACTTTTATACTACATAATTTTTATATTTATGAACATTACAATTTACTGAAATTAACTATATTTTTTTTTTTAGTTATTACTTAGTTGTTTACTGTTAATATTAATTTAATTTTATGTTTCACAGAATTTAATTAAAATCGGATGTAAAAAAAAATTATATGTATGTACTTATATAAATTATTTTTGGTCAAATAAATATTTAATATTTAATTGAATTTATATATAAATTTAATACAGGAAATTAAATCAATATATAAATACTAAATTAATATTTCGATATTAAGTACAATGAAAATATAAATTAATATTATTTTAATATATTATTAATAATGTTTTAATAATTTTTTTTTTCCAATTTCAATTTTGGTAATATTTCATGAATATTATTTACAGGCCATAAATTTCACAGGAAATGTCTATAAGTTAACTTCATTATTGTTAATTCACTGAAATTGTGGACCAATTTTATTTAATCGGTTTTAGTAAAATTCAATCAAGTTTTTGACACAATCCGCGAGCTAATAATTGATTGGTCCGAAAACCAATCAATTATTAGCTCGCGGATTGTGTCAAAAAAAAATCAGACTTAAATTTTTTTTAATTGAACACTTAAGATTTTTGATTAATTGATTTAAATTTGTTTACAAAAAATATTAAAAACCACCTACAAATATAATTCTAATTATCCAATACATAAAAACTATATAAAATTTTAAAAAATGTATAATTATTTTCTTAAATTAATTTTCACAATTTTCCTGATTAAATTAAAGTCATCCTGTTTCTATTAAATGGAATTTTCTTAAATAGCATAACAACAAAATTAAACAGAAACAAAAAAAAACAATTTTTTTTAAAAGGAAATCTGCTACTGTTAAGTAAAAACTACTTAAAATTTACTGTCTTGTACAATTTCATTATGACACTACCGAAACACAAAAAAAAAACAAAACAAGAACTTAAATTTAAAAATAATGAGAATTTTCTTCATTGTAATAATAAGTTGAAGATTTTATATCCTTTTTTTTATTATTATTTTGTTGCTCATATTATGAAAATATTGTTTACTTAAGAGCGAAACTGTCTAATATATAAATTCAATATCCTTTTAATCTGAAATAATGCATCTATAACAAAATTTGCTATTGAAAAAAATAAGAATATTAAAATATACTCCTTTTTCGATATTTGACATCGTTTATTTAAAAAACTAGGAAAATAAAACTAAGATGTATTTATGTGTATAAGTAATTTTTCTGTGATAAATACTTAGATAACAAAAAGAAAAGAAAATTTACTTCACCTATTTACACTTATTTCTTTTCATATTTACTATAAAAACTTCCTTTGGATATATTTTAACTATAGTCAAGTCTTTCATTTAAACGAAGACTTGAAGTAAAATGCATTTTTTTTTTCGTTGTATTGAGATAATTTAACTAGAAAGGAATTGTGCATAACATTTTGTCTTGATAAAATTGCAATATTCATTAATTTTTTCGGTGCATATAAATGAACTTTTTAAGTATATACTCGTACATGTTTTATGAAAAATATCCTTTTTTTTTTTTTGTAAAGTATAATCAAAAAATTTTTTGTATTGGTTTGATCATGATTTGAAATCATAATTTTATTATTCTTGATTAAAAGGAAAAGAGATCAAGGATAATGTAATTTTAATATAAAAAATTTATTTGTGGTAGAATTTGGATACAAAGGAACTCTTTTCATGAACATGAAATTCTGTGTTAAAAATTTAAATATTAATATTTTATTTGAATATCATTAGACTATCTGTATACATTTGGGAATATTACTAAAGATATTTTGGTGTAGAACCAGCAGTGCCAGAATATTAAATAAATTATTTACTTAAAGTAACGAAGTTTTAAACAAAAGGGTTACAAAATAGTAAAAATTATTGATAGACTTGTGCAGAGAAACTAAATTATGCAATTAAAGTAGAGCATACCTGTAACTCTAAATTAATCTAATGCAGAATGCAGAATGAAGACCATAACACCACATAGAATTTCTAAATTGATTGCTAGTATTGTGTGTAAAGCAATTATGTGCCTTTTTTGTGAATTATTTATAGGATCAGGGACTATAACATCCCTAAACATTTTTTTCAAGTTTTCTTTGATTACGTTCGGAAGCTTCCAAATAACGAAGAGTACTATATTATTTTAATCAACGATATATCTGAGGAATATAATCTTCAGCTCTACATTAATCTATAATTGGATCTTGATGACAGCATTTACTGTTAGTTACAGAAGAAATCTCTGAACGTAATTTGGTTTGACTACCAAAACGCTATGGGAACACCTATTTTAGGTTAGATAAGGTTCAGCTGAAAAATATTAGAATTAAGAGACATAAAAGACAGTGTCCGAAATCGAAATAATAACAAATATAGAAATCAGATCACTGAAATCAGATCAGTAAAGAAAATACCACAGTGAATTCAAATACAAATAGATTAGACTCGTCATTTATAAATTGTAAAAGAAACTAAACTAATATATTAAAGTTGTCTCTCTATCAATTTCTGATAGCTACTCTGTTAGTTATAGTTTTTCAACACTATTTTATTACTATAACAATTTCTTCTCTTTCCATTTCGACTCAAACCGTATTAGGTTTCTATGAAAAAAAAAAACATCCTCGCGAAATTCTCTAGAAAATATATAACAGTCAAACCATTCACCACAGCAATAATGAGTCTTTAGTGTCCTCTTCAGTTTTGTTTACGTTTTTGCAAAAAAAAAAAAAAAAAAAAAATGCTTTTGAATGTCATTAAATTTACATATTTTGAAAATTCTTTTTTTTTTTATATAATAAATTATCCATTTTTATTATATCGTCCTTTTTCATTTTTGTTGTAGTTGATATCATTTTTTACTTATAAGTGGAATGTAGTATGACTCTTAAAATATATATTAGAGTCATTTATTTATGGAATGGTATAATATGACAACAAAAGTAAAATAAAGTTGAATCATCAACAAAAGGAAAAAACAGTTCTTTTTTTTTTTGTAGTGTGACGTATAAAATATAGCGGAATTGAAAAAGATAGCAAGAAAAAATGAATGAATATATCCATAAATATATAATTTAGTTTGACACTAAATATACTGGAGTTTGCCGTATACTATGATAAATGGCGTAGCAGTTCAAATATGAACATTGGTTTCTTCAGTATAACGATCGTGGATTTCACAAAAGGTTCTTTAGTCTAACAAAACTTCATAGGTTATATTAATTTCAAAATAATATTACTGTAAATTTGTTATTGGTATTCTTTTAATTTGTTATTGGTATTAAATTTTAATGAAGAAATACCAATGCATCACAATGTAGCACGTAGTCCACATTAAATAGCGTAGTCTCCAAATGACATTAAATTAGTTTATAGAATAGCGATTTGTATGATTTGCAAAAAATCAATTCATAATCAAAAATCAATCCCGGGTTAAGTGCCGATGTGGGTCGTACGGATCAATCCCGGATTAAGTGCAGATGTGGGTCGTACGGATTAAATGATTGGCAATTAACTGTGGTGTACAATTATCCATAGTGAGTTATCACGACAATAAATTGAGTGAAATGTGCACAGTAAATTTCCCTAGACCCAATATTGTCATGCCAAATGTAAGCAATAACTTTAACTGTTAGTTTAAAAGTAAGTATTTCTACTAAAAAATATTGCTTACATATAAATATTTATAAAATTCTGGACAAAATCAAACCATTTTACCTAGATATCTTTTTGCATACCATAGAAACATTTCAGATTTGAGGTTAAGTCATGTCAGATAAAATATTATTGATTGCCCTACATTTCTACAATTTATCGTCAAATAGATTATAATTTATTTTTAGCAATAATATAAAAAAAAATTCTACTTAATTCCTATTTAAATCTAGTTTTTATTACCTTCTCCAAACTCAATGATAATTTAAGATATTAAAAAATTCTCAATTAAGAATCTTATATACTGAAAGAAATATAAACATAATATAATGCTAGAATTTTCATTTCAAGAATTTTCAAATCTTCAAAATTAAGAACAAAATATCAAAAATATACTCTAAAAAAATACTCATAATCCTTAAAACAAAAATTTATTCGTAAAATAAAACTCATAAAATTCTATTTAAAAAAAAAATCATATTCATCTTTATTATCATTTATGTACATATATGCACTTATGTTTTAGTATATAGGGTGCCACTGTATTTGTAAAAAAAAAACATCCCACAATAAGTCACATCCGGAAATGTACTGCCCGTAGAATGGCAGCTATAGTTTATCTTTTGTATAAAATTACTTAATGCGTAATATTTTGCATAAAATTTAACTGAATTCATCAAATGAGGACTTGTTAGAAAGGCGCTGAATTATATATGACACCCTCAATGTCCTGCCTGACCCAAATAATTATGTATAATTGACCAGAAATTTTTTTTTTATTGTTGTTGAACAAATAAAAAATCTTGATTATTTCGTGACAATACATTTGAAATAGGCATTAACGCAAAAGCTATTGCAGAAATATATATATAAAAAAATACAAAAACTTAATAAATTTGAGGAACTCAAATTGGAATTTTCTTTTCGATATTGCATACTTTTTTACTATAAAAAAAAAGGTATTCAATTTATTTTTGTTCTTAAATTTCTAGCTTTAGAACATTTAATGCTGGAATTCATAAAGCACATTTAATTTCAGATTAATCATAGACTTATCTGAGTATTTATCTTGAAATTCAAAAAAAACCACCTCACAATCAATCTTTTTAAAAAGGCTATGAAAATTTGATAAAAAAAAAATTGGAATTTTGCAGAATAATTTTGGAGCTGTCAAAACATAATCAGAAATATTTAAATAAGACTGCCTTAAGACTTCTTTTACATACACAACTTTTTCTTTCGACTTTTCGGGCTAAAAATATTACTGGCAACTTTTTCAGGCGACATTTTCAGGCAACTGTCAAATTGTAATGGAAAAAAAAAAAAAAATTTGTCTTCCAACCATTTTTTCCTTTTCTAACTCACATCAAAAATATGAGAGAAAAGCTCTAACGCCAGAACTGTCACCTGAAAAGTTGCATGTGAAAGCAGTCTTATTTCTACCCTACACTAGACTTAAGATCGTCTGACATACACGTATTTAGTGAATAATATTTTATGAATTTAGATACAAAGATAAAGCTAAGTTTTTTCTCATATTTCAATAATTTTCTCATACATCTAGGTTTTCTTTTTTTATGAAATCTAGCAAAAGTACTTTTTTAAAAATCCCTGACGTTTTGTAGAAAATGATACTGATTAACTTATTAATCAAAAAAGCATTCCATTTTCGTTTTAAAATGATGACAGGCATATTCAATCAGTTTTATCTTATTACGGACTGAGACACCCTGTACATAACAAACTTATAGTATATGCTGATGTATGCTTAATCTAAAAATTATGTATTCACTTAAGATTTACCAGAAAATAGGCAAAAAAAAAACTGTACCCTACAAAAAAAAAATTTACAATATCATCGAGAAAATGCTTATAAGGATAAGAGGACCTAAACATATGAAAAATAAAAATGAAGATGAAAAAAAAAATACTAAAAAAACATGTCAGAGAATATTTCACCATATATATTTATATATCCTTAAAAAGATCCTCTAGGCATGTGTTTGTAAATATAAATGTGTGCCATCCTATTTACCTTGAATATAAAAAAAAATATGTTTATTGCGGTTTTAAAGGTGGTTGCCAAGGTTCTTAAAATGTTTCTGTGTCTTCCTCCTATATCAATAATTTTATCATACATTTCATTATCTAGGTTTCAGTTTTTTATTTTTTTTTTGTAACTAGAGAATTTAGTTTATATTAGTGACATAAATGTATGCAAAGTGAAGGAGTTTGTTGTAAATCAACATTTTAATTCGAAATGAAGCTCTTCACTGAATTAAGTAGTTTAGTTTTTATAATAATATCAGAGGTTTTGGAGAATAATTAATTTTGATTGAATTTAATATTCCGTCAAAATTGCTGCCGGTTTTACAGTCACTTGTCCTTGGCTATTGTAATTAATTGGTTTTATTTTAGAAATTTTCATTAATTTATGTTCCAAAAATAAAGATTCTTTAAAATTTTCTAGAAAGTTACCTTCATTTAAGTTGAATTTTATGAGTTTTAGATTTGCCTCATTCAATTTTTGTGACAGTTCTTTTCGATTATTTTAATTATTAAAAAAGCATTCAAAACTTTCAAATAGTTCAGTAATTTTACTTAAAATATAGTTATTTCTTCACTAATTTCACTCATTGTATATTTCCGTAAATTATTGATCAATTCCTTTCGAAGTTACTGATATATTTTCTACAGAATTTCCAATTTTTCTGGACAATAATTATAAAATTCTAATTTAATAACTTTCTATTTTGTATTAATAAGAAAATTTAAAGAAAATTAAACCAATTTTCATTAGAAAACCAAGAAAAGAAAATTTAATTGTCAATTATCACCAATTCTCTATGGCATATTTAACTCAGTGTGTCATTATTTACTCACCACTGACAATTTGTGTATATACCAAATAAATTTTTGTATACAAAATTAGAAATTTCCTAATTCTAGTAAAATCTAAATACAGTACATAAATACGAGGGCAGATTGACACGAAATTCGTTTTTATTCATTTTTTAAAATTCACTTAGATTGACTTGTTTAAGACGGTTACACGTAAACTAAATAAGATATCGACTTGAAATTTTAGTAAATGATTTTACAGGTAAAAAATACCTACTTCGTACCTGCGTATTACCTGCATCACACGTAGTCCACGTAATTATCAATCTGCCCTCGTATATGTTAAATCTTCGTTTTGTTATTTCTTTAATATCGTGATATGTTGTATCTTTGAAAAAATATCCTTTTCCTATGAATTTTAATATTTTTTTTTTTATGATTTAAAAAGTAAAATTTTCATTTTTTTTTTTGAACCAATTTCAGCGTTTCTAAAGTTATATACAGAAAACATAAAAATAAAAAAACGTTGAATAACCAAAATAGATTTTTTTTGCTATTATTTTCATTTAGCCTTTATCTCAAATTGACATTCGACAACATATCTTTTCAAAAAGGAAGCAGTAAAAGGAAGCAGTTTTTATTAAAGTTTTCAAAGCAACAAAAAAAATCAATTATAAAATATTTTAGATTGAAAAGTGATGGAATTTCAATATTTTCATTTTAATATATTGATATGTATAGTAAAAAAAAGTCCTTTATATATCCTTAAAATGAAGTTCTACGTAAAAAAAAAAAAACATTTAATTAAAGATTTATGATAAAGTGTGACGTAAAATATGTGAAAAAATATTTTTAGTTAGAAAACTAATTTATATTTTCTAGTAAAAACCAATTATTATTCTTTCCTTGTATTGGTTCCAATCTATATCTAAGCCTGCAGTTGCTAATCACCAGTGCCTGTCACTAATATACTTTATTAATCCTTCAATTTGACTCATTGCTCTGTTCTCCACTTGATCTGTTACATTAATTTGTCCATTATTTCGGATATTAAACCAAATCCGAACAACACTCCGACTATCAGAGAGTCAGTGCCTCCATTTCCGGCTATGATCTACTATATTTTATATTAGTTTCACAATAAATTAAAAATTACGGACGATGAAAACAGGAGAACAATTTATATTATAATACTTAGATTTTCCATTCCTGGCAATGGTTCCACTATATTAATGTATATCAATAAATTAGATGTCACGCGGAAATCGACGAGATTTCTGTTCTCTCTACCATAGAGTCATTAATTGACATATTCTAATTCCGTCTGCAGGAACGATCACAACCAACGACACGTCCTTAAAGTACTTCTAATGATGAGACTCGAACAATTATATAGTTAGGCAGACTTCTATAAATAATTCATTTTAATATTCCCAAACAAAAGTTTTTCATTAAAAACATAAATTTTACTTCCCATTCAGAATACACGCTTAGGTGAGCGGATATGATAATCCAGTAAACTCATTCCGAAAAAAAACCCAGAAGATGATTTTATAACTAAAATAAAATTAAATCTTTTTAAGCCATGTTTTTTTTTTTTACTCCATCCTAGAATAGTCACACTTATATTGATTATTCTTTTGGTGAAGTTATAGAACATTTCATGACACATGAGTAACATATGCAATTTTTATATTTTTCAATGTCGTTTTATTTTCTTTTATATAAATTTTTTTTTTAATATAAAAAAATTCAACACATTTACACATACTTTTTTTTATATGCTGGCTGTTTAAATATAAAAATAAATCTTACTTACTTTGAGAAGATAGCAAGATAATAAACAGTCTCTTTTCATGTCACAAAAACGAAATCATTCTATATAAGATATCTATTTTTATATACAAGGTCTATTTTATATTATCACTTTGAAAACTCTCAGCAGGAGATGATTTGAACATTTTCTTTTTTCATTTTTTGAAGAAGAAATTAAATAGATTAAAATTATTATATATGTACATATATGCAATGAAAAGTTTGACTGTGAAAGTTTAATATATAAATATATTGAAATTATGATTTAGAATTACAAAATTTATGACAGAAAATTATTTGAACGGAAAATATCTTAGAACTTTTTGTAACTAAATAAATAATTTGCTAAGAATTGTTAAATTGCATTCAAATTATGTAAAACATTGCAGTGACAAGAATTTCACGCAGAGATTGTCAATTTCTCTCAATCTTTGTTAAGTTTTTAATGCTCGATGTTTTTTATTTATGCATATATCATGATACGCGAGAAGAATTGACCGAAAATCATTGAGGCTAAGTTCACACTGGAGTAGAGTTCTGTAGAATCTGCCAAAATGTTGGACTTATTAAATTATACTTATTAAATTAGTGTCAATATTTGGCAATTTTTTTAATATAAAAATGGAGTTAAATTTTTTTTAAAAAGTATTAGTGACTCTAATTTTATTACATTTGTTCAGAATTTTTTTTTTCCCCCATTGTGGAGCATAGGGGCCCGAGTTATCTGCACTAGAAGTGATAACATTTTGTATTGCAATTTGTGTTCAGAATTAAAATGGTAAAAATTGTCATATTTTAATAATTTAAATTTTTGTCAATGTTGTATTTTTTTTCTGACAGTTCAAAATTCCATTTCAACACTATTCTTAAAATATTTAATTTCCAACCCTGACATAACAACAAAATTAAATTTAATCTTTTTTAATATAAATAAAGAATAATTTTCAAATATGGGTTATTCATGAATCATTTCTAATTAATTAATTGAAAAAATTCAAATCGTGCTAAATTACAAAATGCAAAATCTTCAAATAAATAAATATATGGGCATAAAAAAAAATGTAATAAGATTTGGTATATAAATAAAAATCGTGTGTCATTTATAAAAGTAGGTCTCAAAAAAAAACGTGATGATTATGCAAATAATTGACATGTAATCCATCAATGAAAAGAATTATTTAGGGGAATATATAAGCGTATAAGTAGATTTCATTTTATTTATATAGATTAAGATATTTTTTGGTTCTTTTTAACACTGACGCAAATCACCTAAAAAGATACTATGGTTTAATTCGTCAATGAATAAAGGTTTTTTTTTGGAGCAATCGTGCAGAACTTTTTGTGAATCAGTTCAACTAAAAAAAGTGACAATGGAATCAAAAAAAAAATGGAATTGGACAATGTTTAATAATTTCGTAAGAATTTAATAGTGGTTAATAATTCAATAATTCCGTAAGAAATATGAATTCCGACACATAGTAAAATAATCTAACTTCAAAACTGTTAAGAAAGAATTTTGTACGATTTTTTACAGCAAAGTGCGTGATTTATATCTTTAAGATATAAATAACTAAAAGATATAAATAAACATCTTGTAGATACATACTACAATGCTGAAAGTAAATTGTTATTTTATTACATAATTTTCGTCTCAAATATTTCGATGTTCAGTTTAATTAAATTTGAAATCCAATCAAAAACTAAATTGATAAATCATCATGTTCTACAGGAAAACCAAATTAACCACAAATTAAATTTTATATTTCAATTTTATTAAGAAATAATTTCAAAAATCACTTTACATATAAATGCTATAAATTTGAAAAGTCATTTTATTATATAATTTTTCATTTTCTAAAAACTTTTGTTGATAAACCACAGATTTCTTTTTTAATATCGACTGCAAAGACCATTAAAATTATCCAATAAAAATAAAAATTTCATTACTCTAACAAAAAATTTATTAATGTCCTTCAACCGAAAAACATAAAACAACAAAATTTCTAATCATTTTGCAATATTAACAATTTGTAACAACATTTTTCTGCTTTAAATTTGGTGGTTCATTTAGAAGACCACCAAAAACAAAAAAACCAAATTCCTTTTCTTTTGAATTTAATGACCAAAAAATTTGGTCAAAATCTTCCGCCCATCAGAAAATGAACAACCATTTTAAATAAAATTGTAATTTGTTGTTTTTTTTTTGACAGCGCCATTTACAGCATCATAAAAAAAAAGCCAACCAAATTTATAATCAAATTTATTAATAAATTTTTATTGTTTATGATTTCCGAGATATTAAAATTCTTGTTCTTCTCAAAACTTATGTGAGTTTATGAGTCATTTTGGTTTTAAATTATGAAAATAATTATAAAAAAAATTATCTTTTCTAAAATAAAAATTACATATAATCTTTTTCTAAAAAAAACTCAACAAAAATTGCACAGCATTAGCAACGACTGAAGCATAATATAAAATGACACTAAGTTTATTAACCTCTCTTTTTCTCTACAGAAAAATTATGTTTTTTTTTTAATCATAAACATATAAATGATTTGATGCTTTGTTGTGTATGCACAAATTTTAGTAAATGTGTAGATAATTTAGAGAAATGAATTTATCATTATTTTATTCTTGGAATTTTTTTTTTCTAATCTTAAACATAAATTTAATTATAAATTTGAATTATTAAAATTTGTTAGTTTATGTATTTCTAGTTTTAGAAATCTATCTTGTGGTTATATGTATTAATATAGAACTAGAAAGATTTAATGAAAAATATACATATGTACTTAATTTGGTAGTGTGTTTTATTATTATGATTTTTTAAGTCACATCTTAATAAAAATTTAATAAAAGATAATTTTATGATCTTGATATGCTTTTCCCATGATTTGTTTATTAAGAAGTTTGGAATTGGTAGGAAATTTAAAAGAAAGTTAAATAAAAAATATTTTTATCAGTTTTTTTGGACAACAATTTTTTGGAAATTTGCCAAAAACACTATATCTACGTAATTACAAAATTTTCAGTAGAGCAAAATTAACAAAATATGATAGTACGTTGCCATAATACAATGTTTGTGATATGTTCAATTATTAAGATAATATTTTTAATGTTTTTGATATTTTTTTCAACGGTTTTGTAAACCAAAATTTGTCAATTTGTCATTTATAGGGTGAGCGGGATTAAATTTTTTATTTTTTGGCAAATTATTAAAATAAATA
The DNA here is from genome assembly GCA_963932195.1 of Empis livida. Lineage (NCBI taxonomy): Eukaryota > Metazoa > Arthropoda > Insecta > Diptera > Empididae > Empis > Empis livida. The sequence goes on from OZ010649.1 coordinate 16,480,196, forward strand.
TAAAAATACTTAAATAAAAAATAAAAATACTTAATTTTCATTGATAGTTTACCTTTACATAAATAGATATGTAAATGTCAAGACTGAGATAAATAACCCCAAAACCCACTAAGGGCAAAGTTGTCCTTTTGTGGTATTCTAATGATCTTAAATCTCATAATAAGATTATTAATAAACTTGCAGAACTCCTTAAGAGAGCTGGTGGCAATATTCTCTGTGTGAAGGAAGACTTGGCCAAAGACCCTGTATTTGCTGCAAGATAGTGCTTCAGAATTACTTCAGAACTGAGCTTCAGAACTATATTTGCTGATAGCCAGAGTTTCAGAGGTGTGCACAAATTCTACAGAGTCGTGAGTGCGATATGTCTAGCTGGTTGAGGTGAACTTGTCTGAAATTGTAATTTAGTAACTTTATCCTTCAATTCTAAGTCTAACATTGCTGAATTTTCACCTAATTATCCAAATATTGTTAAATTTATTCAACAAAATCTACACAATTGGTCTAAAGTTTTCCGGACCACTAATAAAAAAAAAACTGTGCTATTTTCATGACAATTAAAAAAATATAAGCTTATGTGTGTCTATTTTTGTAATATAAATGTACATCGTGTTCAGTCATAAAATTCAGTTCACAACAATAACATATTGTGAAAAATATCATATTCTAATATCAATTGACACCGAAAAATGCGAAATTTAAATAAGTAAAATTCCTTTACTTATTTTCCTATAAACAATATTAATTTTTTCTATTTACATAAACACCCAACCTAAACTCCACTTTTCCGTAATAAGTGATTATTTACATAATTAAATACGAAAACAAAAAAAACTAGACTAACCACAAAAACATAAAGCATTGAAATGAAAATCATATTTCATTCACATAATTTACTGATTAATAATAATTATCGCAATCCAAAGAAGACGAAAATAAAATTGCGATAAATCATAATTAAAAAATATGCGGTATCATTAAATTATAAAATAAACTTAATTTTAAATATTATTTAGCAAAATATTAAATAAAAAATTTAAATTAATGTTTTAATAAAAAACTTTGATTAAAGTTTCGTCACACTTTTATGATTAACACTTAATGGTTAAACTCGAAAATTAATTATAATAATTTTTTTATTAAAAGAAAATAATAATGAAATAATATAGTTTGCATAAAATGATTCATAACTGAAAGTAGATTTATTAATTCCATATTGATGTAATTAATATCATAATTCAATTATAAAAAATAATTTACATAACTTCTTAAATATGTGTACAGTAGTGTTTGTAATTTTGTTTGAAATTGTTTATATTAATTAGTAATCAATTAGTCTCAATTCAACTAGCCTGATGATTCTAATTATGACTGAGAACGAATAAGTATACAATTTAAGTGATATTTAAGAAACAAGAAAGTTGTTGGCAACAAGCAAATTCGTTATATGATCAATTCTCTTTCATAAAAATTACAAAAGAAAAATGAGTCGACTCAAACGAGTCGACTTTTATTTTAAGGTTTTTACTTCAAAATATTCTGTAAATGTCAATTATGTGGAAAAGTTAATTTTTTGAAAAACTGTCAATTGGTTTTGTTTTGTTCCACAGTATTGTCGTCCAGGATAATTATGGTTAGCCAAAGTAACTATTTTTACATTGACTAATGGTATATTGCACACCAACATGTAATTATACACCAAAGGGAAGGGGTGTTCAATACCAAAGTCTTAATTGCCTGGTTTCGCTGAATTTTTTTATTAATGTTGAGCAAAGGCAATAAAGATGTACTCCAGCTAAAGGTCTTGTCTGCTAGAGGGTTAAACATTTTCTGTGTCAAAATATAATTTTAATGAATCTTTGGTATGATTCAGTTGATTGATGATCGATAATAGAAAGTAGTAATCATTGATTAATTTGCAATAATGTTCGTACTTGAGACTTGATTATTTAATCTATTCCATACATAAAAAGCCTTGAAATAATTTTGATTGTCTAAAACTAAATCTTCCGTAATACCAAAATAAAAAATATTTCTATAAAACAAGAGCAATTAATTCTACTAATAAAACTATGACTCAGAGTTTCAGCTGAAGGTAAACTTAGTAACAACAAACTTATTTGCCTTTCTCTAATAAAATTTAATAATTAAATTATTTATATTTTTCTTATTCACATTCGTAAATAAAAAATAACTAATTAATAATCACATGTGCACAATTAAAATTCATAATTTTTCTGCACCTAATAAAATGCAAGTTTATAAAGATTTTTAAATTAAATTTTTATTTATATAAACAATTATTATCATTAATTTCAATTTAAATTCTAATTAAAATATTTTCATTATCTGCCAATCTTAAAAAATAAAAAAATATTTTAAAACAATATAGTAAATTAATTTACATTTGACTGTGACTGATATGTTAAATTAAAATTAAATTTTCTGAATTGTGAAGATATTTTTTTTAAAATAAAATATTAAAATTAAACTTTTAGCTGAAATATCAATTTGACAGAATAAAAATATTTCTAAAAAAATTTTGGAAATACGAATAACAAAAAGCAATCACAAAACTTTATTTTAAATATTATATAGATGAAAATTTCGGAAAAACTTTTAAGTTAATAAAATATATTGATAGAAAAACTTTGAAATAAAATTAACATCACATATGTCGATTTTCGTAAAATAGATTGTCTTATAAAATGAAGAGAAAAGGTTTATTGTTAATATGATAATAGACAATCTATAAAATAATATAACTTTAAATATTTTAGCTAATAGTAAACTTATTGAATAGAATTTAATTAAAACAAAAAAAAAAATAAGGGAAATTCAAATTGAAACAGAACTTTGAAAATATATAAATTTAATAAAACACAAACTTTGCAGTGATTTTCTAATATTTAAAATTGATTTTCCAGATTTGAAAGTTTTTAAAGTATTGTTAAACTTAATCAGTAACACGTCCTCATTCAAATATGTATATAAAAATTGCATATCTCACTCGTTTGAATAAATTTTGATTAAGATTAGGTTATAGTCGCCGAAATTCTACCACTTCATATTAGTGATATCAATATATAAACCTTAAAACCGACAATACTTGATTTTTTTTTATTGTCGTATTAAGTTTTAGGTGACCAAACAATAGTTTTATAGGTACTATCCTAAAACTGCTTTTATTTACTTAACTTTTCAGGCGACAATTCGGAACTTCTATTGCTCGAGAAAAGTTTTCATGCGACAATTAGGAACTTCTATCTTTTCCTCGAGAAAAAAAGGCAGAACTGAATTGGAAGTATGTACAACCTAATTTTACAACACACATTTTTTGCTAAATATTTTTTTTTTTTTTTTAATTGAATAGTTGCTTGAAAAAGTTGCCAATTAAACGTTCTAGAATTAAGCCGAAACATCACAATTCTTGATTTGTCCAACATTCATTAAAAAATTAATATTTTTCGACAATTTTATTACATAATTGGTACAATTTTCGTTCACTTTAAATATTAAGTCCATCGAGCGTTTTACAAGTAATTTTAAACAGATAGTTTTTCCTGATAATGATTCATAATTCTTCCACTCGGCGTTAACTTTTTAAAAAAAGATAATTACTCAAAAAAAAAAAAAAATTATTTTAATTCAATTATTGAATACTTGATATAATTTAAGTACATAAAAAGATTGCAAATTTAGCATATAATTAATTTAATGAATTTGTCCTACATTCATAAATTTTTTTTTTCTCCACAATATGTAATTGCATAAAATAAATCATGCAAAAAAAAAAAGTGTATTTTGTTATAGTACTTTATTATACCTAAATATTTTATGTGAATTTCGTTTAATTATGATAAAGATATGCGAAAATATTATGTTATATCCATTAACAAATAATTTTTGCATAGTTATGACAAAATTTTATGATTTCATAATTTAACAATGAATTTTATTGTTGTTATGGTTTTTTTTTTTAATGCTGATTTTAATTTAAATAGCAATTTTTATAGATTATACTTATTTATTTACTACATAATTTCTGTATATTTTATACATACATACATATTTTATAACCTTCAAGTTTTGTTTACATCGAACATGAACCACGCATACCAAAAAAAACAAAAAACCAGTTTGACAAGTCCAATCTAATTAAATCGTGTATAAAATTACTGAATCAGTGAGAAAAATATTTACGTTTCCTTTGAAACCAAAAAAATTATAATAATTATCGTACATAAATAAAAATAAATTTTAGACCTTGTTTTATGTTACAATTATTATGGTTTTATTGGAAATATTATAATAATTTGAAAATCATCATTTAAAGTAGTAGAAATTAATTAGAAAATAATGTTGTACTATAAAAATAAATTTTCAGAAATAGATGTACAAAAATTATAAAATTACTTAATAAAATTGTACCACAATAATTAAAATTTCTCCTTCATAACTGACAAGTATTGAAAAAAATTATAAATACAGCTTGTTTGCGTGACCTGGTAACCTGAAAATGTCGTTTAAATTACAAAATTAGCGAACTATAAATAGTTGAGGTTAACCGCTATCGCAGAATGAGTTTTAGGGATTGCAAAAAGCAAATTTCCACTTTGCCATTTAAAGGCTCTTGAAGGATAATGCATCTACTGCTTATTAATATGCAAAAATTCGTGACAATCTTCCAATAAATCATATACAGTCAGTCTTCGTACAGAAACATTTTTGGAAGAAATTTAGCAGTTTTACTTAAGTTTAAACGAAAATCAAAACGCTGTCATACCAAATATGAAAGTTGGTACTCGCTATCCGGGTTTTAAAAATAATATATTAAAGATTAATTTAACTTTTAGGTGTACGAAGTTTTTTACGCATAAAAGAGGGCCTTTGAATATACATACTTATTGCTATGTTATTAGTTTAAATAGTTTGTATAGTATGAATATTTTTACAATATACTTATTCATTGTGTGGTAAACTTAAATTAAAATTCCTAAATAAAGAAAACTATAACCATTTTTCTTCAAAAAATGTGTCTGTACGAAGACTTTTTACACTGACTTTATATACTTAATTACAATTAATAGATCCAGACTTCCTCTTAATCTAATATTCAGTTTACAATTTATTAATAACCAAATTTTAAACCCCAATTCCACACCCAAATTCAGCAAAATATATAAAAGTAAAAACTTTAGCTTAATAAATTGAATAATCAGTAATTTTATTGAAAGAACTCACAAAATTATCGATCAATAATAATAAAAAAAATTACTAACAAAAATTAGAATAACCAAATAACATAGTCAATCTACAATTTAATTTAACATATTTTTTTGATTTTCTTGTATACCAAAAATAGAACACAAAAATTTCTCCTTTTGAAAACAAGAATTCACTTAAATTACCAATAAATTGTGGTCAGTAGCACTTACTTAACATACATAAATATATTTTCCCAATTATATTCCTGCGAAATATACAAGAATTACGACAACAAAATATTGGAACGATGTATAAACATGAAATGCTTTAAAATTATATTTAAGACAGAAATCAGATGAAAATATTAACCTGCTACAGTTTTTGTGTTAATAAAAGAATTTTCATTTTTCTTTTTAAATAAACCACATAAATAAATATATATATATAAATATATGTATACTCACTTTTTTTAAGAAAATGGACAAAATAGACGAGATTCATTGTAACCGGATATTTTATTGTGAACAGTTCATCGTAAAACTTGAAAAAAAGAAAATTAACGTGTGCAGCAAATTTTATCAAGTTAAGTAGTATATGTGTTAACAAACCGTGCAAAAAAAACTTGAAACAGCCTATCCCTATCGTGTAAAGTAGTTTAGGTTCAGGTCGTTTACCGAGTGCATCAGTTTGGTATGAAGGGAGTGCGAATTTCGGAAGAAAAACGTTTGCACAGTTATAGACTAGTACAACTTCTCTCGGTGGCCATTTTAGTGTTTGCTTCATAGCACATCCACCATCTCGTTATTTTATCGAATAATCGATAACAGTTTGACTTACATGCTTCAATTAGATTATTAAGATAATAACTGTTCAGCGACCTTAGTCTATTTTCTCGTACATACGGACAGTGGTGAGAGGTGTTCGATTTACTGAGAGAACAATTTACCGAGAGAAAGAGTTTCAGGGTTATCTGGAAGAAGATTATCGTAAAGCAGATTATCATGAAATCGTTTACAGCAATTTATCCCGCGAAACACAAGCTGTTTATCTTCATGTAGTTTGGCAAGCGAAGAAACTTATCGGTAAGGCTGAACTTGCAAGGAAGTTTTGCACCTTAATTATCGTAAAGCACATTATCAAGAAACACAGTTTATCGTGTGAAGCAGTTTACCGAGTCAATAAGTTACCATATACAACCCGTTTTTCGTGAATTAATTTGCAATTTGAATAAAGATTTGCAATATTTTAAGATACCGAATCTATTCTTAAAGTAAACTGTACATAGTTTGGATATGATGTATCCTATCAAATTGCTCACGATAAACTGATCAAAATAATGTATCCATTAATCGAAATTTATATCAGCTTAAAATTTTACAGGGGATTGAAGAAAGAAAGGCTATTTGAATGGCAGGACGCAGGTCATATACCATACCCAGTATAATATAGTTTCAACAAATTTCCAACAATAAAATACAAATTTTAATATTATACAAAAAAGAAAATAATTTTGATTTTTCGGTTGTCTGCTTTTATAAAAATTGTATTAGGTTAGATTGCTACTCTAAAGATTTATATTTAGTATTTTATCTGTAAAATACAAAAACTTCAATCTTTTTCGATTAGATTTTTTTTTTTGTTTTCATGGACGGATTGCTTTTTTTTTGTTATTTTCTTATTTCCATCTACAAGAAATAAAATTTTTAGCTTTGTTTTTAATGCTGAGGTAATCAAAAAAAAAACACTGAACTGAAATTGGTCAACAAGAAAATTTTACTTTTCTTTTCCAGTTTATTTTTTTTTTGTTTTTGTTTTTGGATAAAAACTTAAAAACAATGTTTTTTTTTTAAGTGAAAAGTTTTAAGATTAAAAATTTTACTTTTTTTTAGTTACAGGAAGAAGATTTAAAATTAAGGGAAAAGAAAATTTTTTTTAAAAAGAGTATCTGAATTGCATAATTTATTTGAACATGAATTTTAAGTTATTTATGTTTACAAATATAATAAAAGAAAAAAATAGAGAATTAATTTTAAAAACTTAAAATTTAATTAAAATAAAATTTGTTGGTTAAATCAAAGTTATATAGGGTGGTTTGGTTTATTTTTCTATTTAGTCCGCCATATATCTGATTTTTAAAAATTAGGACTTTTTTTTGAAAGGGCTATGATGAGGTGAATCGTAATTGCTATGTAAAACTTAAAACTTTGTATGATGAAATTGTAGGTCAATTTATTACCGTCACAAATAATTATAAATAATGTAAAATTTTGATCAAATTTGAGTTTTGTGATAAAATGTACAAAATAAAATTTCACAATAAAACTACAATCTAAAAGTGCCTCCATGACAATGTCATCAATACCCGAAAAGAGGCTAATCAATTACTTATGAAACAATCGCACTTTGGTTGGTCTGGTTTATATATTTTAGAAGTTCTGATTTAATAAGTCTTTCAAGATTTAAAAGCTGAAAGAACTTTTTTTAAACACCGTATAACTCAGTGGGGTATTGAAGATAAAAACTCATCACCACCCATACGATTAAAATGAACAAAGAAATGGACATCTTTACGTCCTAAATCAGGTTACCCTGTATATAAAATTTTTGGTAGAATTAATTCAAATTTGCAATTGCAATTTAATCAGAAAGCACTCATAGTTTCTTAATCGTAAAATTATTATTGTTAGCATTTTATGGATATTTTTAGTGAGATATTTATGAAGTGCGATCTGTTTTTGCAAATATATACTAAAATATGTACGTTATTAGTTCAGTTCTTGTATTAAAAGTTACTTGTAGCAAATTGCGAACTTTAAACGTGTTTTACTCAAAATGAAAATGTCAATTAACATAATCCACTAACCTCTTCAAATATTGAAATATTAGCTAAAATAATATTATAAATATTAAATATATTTCCGACCTTTTATTTAAAATTTACGAAAAATCTGTAGTAACCGAGGAATAATTCAATATTAGTCACCCATTTCTATGAATTAAATAAATATCACCAATTTTATAAATACGGTATTCGGTTAAGGTATATAATCTAAAAATGCATTTTTCACGTTATATATTATTTATGTAAAATTTTCAGTGATTCCGAAAGTATAAGACGTAATTTCTAATAAAATATGTTATTAATTTCGAAAAATCGTCTTTGAAGTAAATTCCGTAATAAAACTGGAAATTTAATTCATTACCAAATAGAGATGACGATACCAAAAATTGGTATTTTATGACACAGCTGTTGCAAAAAAGTTTTTTTTTTTACTCGGTATAATTATTAATAAATCTGATAAGATTAAATTATGTTTATTTAGATATAATGACATAATGTTTTAAGTGAGGGCCGGCAGATAAAAGCAATTTATCACTGATAAGTTAAAATTTATTTCATTTTAAGGTTACATCGTTCGAATATGAAATTTCATAGTAATTTTAATTTGGCTTCAATTTAGTTTTATTGGTTTGGTGAAATATTGCCAAAAATTTGTTACAAACGGTCCCAAATGAAGTTTTTTTTCTGTACAATCGAAATCAAAGTAAAATGTTTTAGAGGAAAACATTATGCAGTAAGTGAACCTATTTCTAAGCCTGCAGGAGTTTAGTTTAAATGTAAATTTCTCAGTGTAATCGATGAGTACCAATATAATTTTGATTATGACATACAATTTTGGTGAAATTTTGTACTAATGTCAAAATATGGCTCACAATAATGCCGAAATAAGTCTGTTTTACAGTTCACTGTTAATTTATTCTTAAATTAGTGGAAATTAAAATGATCTGCTCATTTAGACTAAATCTGGAATAAATATCGCATTACTTTTGTCAACAATGAACAAACTGTCAATAAATTGATTAATTGTCTGAAACATAAATAATTACAATTTATTTCCTATAAAATATAATTTTTTATGTCAATATTAACTCATAACCTGACAAATTTTCTACTTCATCACTTTATTTTTTTATTTTTTACAAAAAATCATTAAATTTAATTTAATTTTTTTTTCTTAAGTTTAATGTTATAATTATGCTTAAATGTTTCAAAGATCATTAAATTTTTTTTTTCTTTTTTTTTTATCAATTTATTTAGTTTAGAAGGTAATTTTTAATAAAATTTTCAGTTCATAAATTTTTAGTTGATTTTGTATTTAACCACACATAACCAAATTAAATTATGACTTAATTTTAGTATAAACCAAAAAAAAATTAATTAATTAAAGTAAAATAAAGTGTACGTTAAACAAATTAACATAAATTGCAAAAACAAAAAGTTATACATTAATTATGTAATTTTTTTTTTGTTGATGAATAATAAAATCTCAAAAAGAAAAAAAAAAACCAGAAACAATTGTCGTCGCAATGAAGTAAAAACATTAAAAAAAAAATACATTTGCAAAAGAAAAATATATTATGCTGATTTTTTGTTGTTGATATGTTTATGTTTATTGTTTTGATTAAATTATCACAATGTTTAAAAGGTGACAAAGCATAACAATTGATTATAATATATAGTTCTCTTGTTTTTTTAAGTTTGAAGGTTAATTTTGTGATGCAGCAACATAAAATCTTTATACTAATTAACATTTAAATATCATAGTGTTTCATATGAAAAAAAATATTATTATATAATTTGGATTTTTTTGAACAAATTATTTTATTAGACAATAAAAAGTTAAAAGATTTTATTTCGAAAATAGTAAAAAAACTAAGATTTTTAATTTTAAAGGTTATAACAATATATAACTAAATTATGGCTTTATTCATTCGTCCGGTCTACGTAAAAAAAAATATATGTAAGACAGGAAAAATCCTAGAGGTCAGAAATTACATTTTGAATCAAGAACTTTTACTCAACAGTTACTATAAAAAAATGTTATTATTCAGAGAGTTTAAAAGTAAGTATAATTTACAAGTTTAAATAAATCAAAGCAAAACTTTTTATAACATTATTGCATCATTAAAGTAACAAAAAAAAATTTACGACAGTATTTTTAAAGAACTTATAAAAAAACTGCCGAAAAATTAGCTAAAATCTATTAATATGTCAGTCTCGTCATGACTTTATTTGACATATTAAATGTTAACTTTAAGTTTTCTTAACACATTCGCTTCGGGGTTTTTATAGGCAAATCTTATACATGTACCGCGGCAATTTTCTGACATTTGGTTAAATTTTGTTATAAAAAAAATCTTCGTCAACAATGAAATTTTATAAAAATTGGGGGATTTTTAACAAAAAAAAAATAGCAATTTAATATACTAAATATTTTCCTAATTTGCCAATAAACTTTTTGTTACAAAGAGAATAGAGGTTAAAATGAAATGGAAATTTTTATAATTCAAATATTTGCCACTAGAAGCGTTTTATTACAAAATTTATATTAAAAGATTTTAGAAAGGTAATTTAACATATACTAGTAAATTTTCACTTGGGTTTTTATAATAGAAGAGTCACTAGATAACATTAGATTGTAACATATTTAATTAGGCCTTTAAATTAATGATAGATTGAAAAGATAAGCAACCTCAATATTCCTGAAATAAATGAATTTACTGTCGTCACTAAACAAGTATGAAAGAAATGAATAAAATTTGACTTTTTTAGGTGCTGTTTGTCTTCTAAAACATCCATTAAAAGTATTAAAATAAAAATTTTATGATCCCTGTTTTACGAACCTTGTAAATTTCAGACTTACAAAAGTTGATTTGTCAGATTTTTTAACAAAATATTTAATTTCTTATTCCGTTTTGTTCCATTTCCTTCAATTTTATTATACAACTACAAATTTCATCAATTTTTATTGAATTGCAAATTGCAAAAAAAAATTCTCTCTCACCCTAAAAAATGCAATAAAAACGATAACATTTTTTTTCCCCCCAAAATTTACGGAAATATTTTTATTCAGATTGGAAAAGTTAACTAAACTTTATTAATTGTTTCCTTAAACTTTTAATAAAATTAAAAACACTAAAATAAACTTGGCAAAAAAACTTAATGTACTTAATTATTTTCAATATTTTTTTTCTGAAATAAATATTTAATAATAATTTTCATTTAAATTTCATAAAAAAAAACTTACAAAATCAACACAAAAAAAAAAAGATGTTTTATATTTAAATTACGAATATTTAGTTAAAGTTGTTATATTAAAAATGATGATGAGATAAAAAAGATAAAACAACTTTTAAAATTTTATTACCAAAAAAAAAAAAAAAACAACAATTTTTAAAATAAGTTAATTAAATAAATTTAGAAACAAAAAAGGAACTATCTTATAAATTTAACCTCGACCCGAAAAATGAATTCTAAAATAAAAATTTAATGTTTATTTGAGAAGCAACATTAAAATTGTTATTTTACCTGTTGATTTGTTAGAAAAAGATGTTAAATTTTAAGAATTTTGTATTTTTGTTAAATTTATATTTTGGTAGTAATTAGAAATTCTGAAAAATTAGCTATAAAAGTTCTACTTTTTAATAAGGGTCGCTAGTCACCAGAATAATTTTGCAATTATATTTAGAAAATTAGTTTAAAAACCAACCAATTTTGTAATAATTAAGTATAATTTTGATATGAAATTTTTTAATAGAAATAATATTTCTGAGATTTTACGAAATATAATTCGAATTCGAAGTAATTTTACGATAGAAACTTTCGATTTTTTGTATCTATGGAACTTTTAAAACTTTAATTTATATTTACCATAGATTTTTGACATTAAAATATCTTAATTTTTAGTTTATTTATGTTAATTACTAAAAAATTAATGATTGTGTAGAGAATTAATGATTGTTTAGAATTTTTACCCAAAATATATAAAACTTTAGACAGGATAATAAATACCAAACTAATTATCAAAATAATTTGTTAACAAAATTATGATTTTAATAAATAAGTTTAACTATACTTCATACTAAATTTAAATGGTAAAACAACATGTTCCGATGATGTTTTGTCTTTATAAAATTATATTCACATGATTAATTAAATAATAAAGTTTTGAATAATGATGAAAACTTATCAAGTATGTTTAACACTTAATTGACAGTAAATCGAATTTAACACTTAAGTTAATATTTAGCTTCAATAACGAAATTATTATTCATATTTATTCAAATTAATGCAATTTTAGTTATTAAATCCAATTAAATATTTTAATTGTGTTATTATAGTTACTTTAGAAAATTAATTATATAATAATGTCTTTATTAAAACAATTTAAACTTTTAATGTCCGGTAGAAAATAATAAATTCTGAAAATTCTTGTGTATATACACGCCAAATCTTAGATGGCAAGAAGACAATCTTTATAATTCGAATCTACACAATGATTAAGACTGAAAGTAGTAATAATTAGGAATAAATTATGACTGCCCACAATTTGAATTGCATATTGCATTATTCTCAATCGTCATTTCCGTATAAACATTTAAGAAACATTAATTCCTTTTAAAAAAAATGTAATTGCTTTAAACAATTCTGTAAATTATCTTTAATTTAATTTTAATTTAATTTTATAAAGAAATTTCGTAATTTATTTGCTTATTTCAAAGATTGTCAACATTTCGTAATTTTTTATAGTTTTTAATTAATTTAAGTTTTAAGTTGTTTATTTTTAAATATAATTCTTTTTCCATTAATATTCTTCTAATGAATTTTGTTTAATTTTTTATTATGACTTAAATGTGACGAGACGGATAAGAATTTCCCATTTTAAATAAAAAAAATTATATTAATTTTCAAAAGTAAACAAAGAAATAAAACTCACCATTTACGATGAATAAAATAGTTGATACCAAAATTATGAGTAATCCACATTTTGATGACATATTTTTTTGGGGTTTTATTCCACAATTAAAAAAATAATATAAATTTTTAAAACATACACGAAATTTTTTTTTAATATATTTTTTTAAGCACACAATTTTTCCTACTATTTTTTAAATAAATTAAATATTTTTTTTTAAAATTATTTTCTATTTTATGTTTTTTTTAAAAAAAAAAAATCACATTTATATTTTTTTAAATTTCACATTAAAAAAAACAACACAATTTTTATTTTGGCAGCGATTTTTTATTTTACAACTTAAAAAAGGAAAAATATTAGAATTTTCTTTCTTGTGTTTTGTTGAACACGGAAAAAACTTACAAATTTTCCAATAAATAAATATAAATTTAAATAAAAACAATAAAAAAAATTGATTAATTTAAAAAGGACATACAAAAAATCAACACAATATTTTATCCTTATTTCACCATATTTTTTTTTTATTTGTATTTTTCCTTTTTTTTTTTTATTAAAAAAAAATAAATAAATAAATTTTCTTATACAAAAATTCACATTTTTTTTTTATTACTATTTTGAAAAATAAAATATAATTTTCTTTTAAGTTATTTTAAATTAAAAAAAATTTTAGTTGGTTTTCTTTTAAATTTTAATGAAAATCATTTGAATTTTCTTCGTTATTGAGTTATTAATATTTGCACTTTTCTTTCGCTACAATTGTAAAAATATTATTAAAAATCATTGGTTGTTTTTTTTTTTATTATTGTGTAAAAAATTGTTTAAATTTTTTGTCCAGCAACAAAATAAGATTTTATCCACACCACACTAAAAAAAAACTGTGGTGAAATTCTTTTGTTTAATTGGAAAACGGAATGAAATGAGAATAGAGAATTTTTTGTGGAGAAACTATTATTACTGATATCAGTCAAACAAGGTGTTTGCAAGAGAATTTAGATTAAATTTGAATTTTTAAGAATTTTTCCTACTTTGAAAATATGATTTACTTCAACAAAAATAAATTCGGTCAACGTTTTTAAAAAATTGCTGACCATTTAAACCGAAAATTTTAAAAGTAAATTCTTATTTTATGATGGTGTAAGCTTAATCAGACGATAATCATACAGACTGCATTTCAAAAAGAACTTTTGTTGTCAAACATTTTGTAATTATCCTTCAGAAATTAATAATTTTGTATTAACTTTTGAACTAAATTCGAATTTGTTTCTATCGAAAATCACTAATTCAAATTAAATCAAAGAAATTTATTATGTATTTCAAATTAAATGTATGCACAACATAAATTATTTACCGAATATTTAAAAATTTAAACAGCTGCGACTCAAGTAAAACTCTAAAATTAGTTTTAAATATTTTTATTTTGTTTACTTTGATGTTATTACTTCGAATTAAAGAAACTGTCTACTAATTTCAGCATTGGAATTTTACACTTTTATAGCAAATTTATATGATTTCCCTTTTATAATAAAATAGTATATTATTGTAATGGTTTTCCCAATGTTATTGTTTAAATTTTTCCTGGGGAATACCCAAATTTTCCAAAATTCTAAATTAAAATAAAGAAAGGTAACCAAGGTTTTATGACAAAAACAAAACTTTAATAATTAATTAAGGGATTTTTCTATGAAGTCACAGATTAAAACGATTCTTTGAATCATAATAATTTTAGTAGAAAACTGAAACCCATAAAATTATAGTCAATTGTGTGCAAAATAGTATAATTTGGAAATTTAAAAATATCAACTATTTTTAAATCTAAATAAATGTTTATGATAATAATTTTCCCCTCATTGGGAAAATTAATTAATAATATTTTCAAGGTTATTAAAATAGAAGACACCCAGTCATAAAATCTACATTTGTGTGTTTTCCTTTCGGTTTAACACAAATACAGAAATATTTTATATCCCTTTGTTTCCCTTTGTTTTAATTTTCTTTTAGCCTAATAATTTTTTTTCCCCATTTCCACCAAATTTAAATTAATTTTCATTAATTTATTTGAATTTAAAATATAATTATAAATCATTTTTAATTCAATAATATTAATAAATTTAATTTTTAAAAAAACACAATTTAAAAAATTATAAATCACTTTTTTTTCTTTTTTTTTTGACAGTTCTTCAGTACCAAAAAATTCCCGTTGAGGTGAAAAATAAAAACACTTGTATATTTTTTATTTCTTTCATGCACACGCGCCTAAATTGTTATGTTTTTTTTCCTGTTCACTTCTTTTATTATAAAAAAAAAAAAAATTTCAATATGGAAATTCTTTGAACAAAATATTTTCCTTAAGGAAAGAAAAACACAATTTAAACAAAATTATAAAAATAAAATTTAAGGAAAAATTTTAAACTTCATAAAATATTATTAATGAAATGAAATTTTGTAGATATTTTATGATAAATTTATGTCTTTTAATTTGGTCCAGTCGAATTTTTTTTTTTTTTCGATGAAAATGCCAGATGGACCAATATTTTTCCAATTAGGATTTTTTTTTTAACTTATTTTTGTTGTAATTATAACTTTTATTAAAATAAAATTAATATATTGTTATTGTTAATTTATTATAGTTTTTGAAGAAGTTTACAGAAACTAATTGTTTTTATTATTAAAAAGTATATTTATTTATATTTTTCTTTTGTGAAACAAACTAAAATCTCGTAGCCGTACGCGCGCTAACCACCGCTTGTTTCAACAATCCGTTCCAAACTAAATTCATAAAATCGAATGAAATGAAATTGAACTGCAAATAAAAAATATTTCTAACTAGAAACTTTTGTTGCTTTTTTACCAATCTGCATTTTTTCGAATTTCTGTATTTTGATATCTGATCTTATTTTCATATAAGAAAATAATTCTGATCTGATAAGATTTATAATCAATTTAAAATTTTGTCAATTTATTTTTGAAAAAAATTAGTGAATTATTTATGTTTGCTTCGAAAATATTGTCACAGCAAGAAGTATGTCATAGAAGTACGTATGTTTATGTGAAGTAATTTCAATTATTAATTTAAAAAAACTACATAATAATAAGGTTTAATTATCACTTAACTGAACTGATTTTAAATAATTTAATGATAAAAAAATATAGTTTTAAATAATATATACTTCAATATGTTTTGATTTGAATTTTTATTCATTGTGATGAAGTGCAGCATAGTATCATCTAGTACCCAAATCATAAAACTGTATTTTCCACCTCGTTCTGGTCGACATTTTACATCATCACAATGAAAATCATACTAAATGCAGGAAGGACAAAAAATTACCTTGTTACGTTTGCAAAATAATAATTTGTGAAAAATGGTTAAAATAATAAAACATTTTAAGATCTTTAAAGTAAGATACATGAAATACATTAAATATTATAAACAGTGAAGTTGAAAAATTATTGGGGACGAATAATTAACTTGTATTTTAATTTACTTTATTCTGTGTTGCTGATACCGAATTCCTTTTACCTAATACCGAATATTATTTAATTTTCTGATTGGTAGCACTGAATTTTGACATTTCATTATAGATTTTCCTTCATTTGATTTGGTAAATAAAACAAAAAAAAAAAATTTTCATGTTCGGAAAATTTTATTTTTACTAATATTGTTTCAATTTGGAGCATCTGAAGTTTGTAATTAGTGATTAACAATATATAAAAATTTTAATTAAAAAATGGGAGCTAATATATCACAATTGGAACGAGAAATTGGTAGTGATAACTTTCCACCAAATGAACATTATTTTGGTTTAGTTAATTTTGGTAATACATGTTACAGTAATTCTGTATTACAAGCACTTTACTTTTGCAAACCATTTCGTGAACGTGTCCTCGAATATAAGGCTAAAAATAAGAAATCAAAAGAAACTTTATTATCCTGTTTAGCTGATTTATTTTATAATATTGTGACACAAAAGAAACGTGTTGGATCAATTGCACCGAAAAAATTCATAGCTCGTTTACGTAAAGAAAAAGAAGAATTTGATAATTATATGCAACAAGATGCACATGAGTTTTTAAATTTTTTAATTAATCATATTAATGAAATTATATTAGCTGAACGTAATCAAAATAAATATAAAGAACAATCAACAGAAAGTTTACCAGAACCAACATGGGTGCATGAAATCTTTCAAGGTATATTAACAAGTGAAACAAGATGTTTAAATTGTGAAACTGTTAGTACTAAAGATGAACATTTTTTTGATTTACAAGTTGATGTTGATCAAAATACAAGTATAACACATTGTTTAAGATGTTTTAGTAATACAGAAACATTATGCAGTGATAATAAATTTAAATGTGATAATTGTTGTAGTTATCAAGAGGCTCAAAAACGTATGCGTGTTAAAAAATTACCATTAATATTAGCATTACATTTAAAACGTTTTAAATATATGGAACAATTTAATAGACATATTAAAGTATCACATCGTGTTGTATTTCCATTAGAATTAAGATTATTTAATACATCTGATGATGCTGTAAATCCAGATCGTTTATATGATTTAATGGCTGTTGTTATACATTGTGGTTCTGGACCAAATAGAGGACATTATATAAGTATTGTAAAAAGTCATGGATTATGGTTATTATTTGACGATGATATGGTGGATAAAATTGAAGCATCAACAATTGAAGATTTTTATGGATTAACATCCGATATACAGAAATCATCAGAAACGGGTTATATTTTATTTTATCAGTCCAGAGATTGTGCTTAGTTATTAAAAACAAAATAAAGTATTTATTATTTAAAGTTTAAATATGATAATGTTATATAATAGACTAGAATATATTTGAATAAAAATTCAGTTAATTAGTAATTTGTCGGTAAGATTATCATTATTTAAAAAAAAAAAAAAAAAATATCGTCCATCATATGCTGTTTCGTTTCGTTTTGATTCTCTGTAAAGAAAATTATAATTTTTCAAAACTTGGAACTTCCAGAAAGATGAGTAGCTGTAAAGAATCAGTCTCTTCATCGATTCAAAAATTCATCCACGAAAATCTTCACTTATATATAGTTTTAGTCCAATTTTTCTTTTGGAAATTATGGATATTCTAGGAAAAAAATTCAAAATAATTTTATTTCCTATTAATTCGTTATTCGATGAACTCGTTTTTGCTTTCCATGAATTAGGTTTTGATAAACTAGTCGGTTACCTATTTTCACAATTATTGGCATTACTCTGCTGATCAACAATCGTGCATGTAGACATTTTTATGGCAAATCTTGCAAACATTTCAAATAAAATAAAACTGAACTTTTTCTCCTTTCTTCATTTTTATTATATTTTCTTTTTCAATTTTTTTTTTGTAATTTTTTATTTTAATATTGTCTTATTTTCAACACAGAAAAATATAATAATTAAATCAACAAAAACTGGGCTTCATTTATATTTCCAAATAAATTTAAATTAGAAAAATAATGTATGTAATTAAATTCACTGTTAAATAATTATTTTTAAATTTTAATTTTTTTTTATGTTATAAGAGAAAAAATAATAAACTTCATTTAAATTGGCGAATATATTAGAAAAATCTAAATTTTTTATTGTTAGAGAAACTTCATTTTTGCGTAATTTTAACTCTTCTTGTTTGTTCCATTCAATAATCATTTTATTATTATTTTTTAATACCCCAAGCATTATTATTTGGTACAGGAACACGTCTCTGACCACTTTCCCTTTGCATAACTTCCATAATGCTCATGGCTGGCAGCCACGACTAAAATAAATATAAGAAAAAACAAATTTAGTTTTTTGTCCACTCTGGGAATATAACATTTAACTCACTCTCTCCTTGTATGCAGTTGCAACAACATTACGATTTGGCTCAGCATCATATGCTTCTGATTCAACACCAAACATACCACACATTTCATGAACTAATTGTCGTTTTTCTCGATTCATTGATGGAAATGAATGTCTTCGCGATTTTTGTTTACTTTCTTTGGCTAATTTAACCAAATCAGTTAAGGCATTATGAATTGTTTTTACCAAATGTGGATCCTTTTTCGCCCAACTTCGTGTAAAATCAGAATAACGAGTTAATAATTTTTGTGAAGTATCAGGATTACGAATTTGTAAACCAATTGCAAGTCGTCGATTCCGTTCAAGAACACGACATTCTTCTGTACATTCAAGTCTGAAATTTTTACACAGATTATTATAAATATTTTATTATTTAAAATTATAATTTTTTTATTATATTACGTTTTGTTACTAGTCATTTTAATTGGCCCCATAATATCGCTTAATTCAACATTATTTCCTCGTTGCATTTCAGCCATTGATGATGCTAATGCTGCTGTTGCAAAACGACGATAATCACGAGAGAAATCGTGACATGTTCGCATTTGTTTACGATTTCCACATTCACAAGTTACTTCAACCTATAATATAACATTATAGCAAATAATTCAGTAATTTATAAACATCGTGTTTTTTTGTAATAGTCTTACCATTTCTTTACAAGCAGTTTCCGGACACTCACCATCATGACAAGGTGCATTACATTTATGACCACATACGACTCGAATTGTTGTACAATTTTGTTTACAAATTTCACCTTCCGTTTGACATGGACCCTCATGACATGGTTTAATACATTTATGTCGACCGCATGGTAAACTCTTGTTACAAGCCATTCCACAACTAAAACTTTCCTGATTACAGGGAATTGTTTTTCGTTGTTCATGTTGTCCGAAACACCATTTTGTTGTCAATACAATACATGGTGGACAAGTTGGTGCCGAATGACAACAATGTTGTACCGGATGATTACAGACATGTTGACGTGTACAAGGTCGATCACATGCTGGTCTTTTAGTACCACATGGTACAGGTGGATAAATAACATTTGCACCACATTCACAATACAATTCTTCAAAGGAGCTTCGATAACATGGCGGACAATTGCCACGATGACAGGGTTGATCACATTTATGTTTTCCACACGAAAGTGTATAATTACATGGCATTGGACAGATATGATCAATATCAATACAACATTCTTGGTTACATTTATGTTTGCCACAACTACGTTTCTTTGTGCATCGTTTTTTACATCGTGCATCATCGGCACGTGTTGATAGCTGGCGGCATTTAATCATTTGGTCCATATGACCACAACGACATTTAACAGCCGTTTGTTTGTTGCATGGGGGACAATTGCCAACATGACACTTACTTAGGCAATGATGGGGATGTGCTGGAAAATTTCGAGAAAAAGAAATTTAAATAATTTTTTCTAATATGAAATCATTCTAAATAACAAAAACTTATAAAATATCACCAACCTGGTGGACCGCACTTAAGGGTTTTCCCACAAATTCCAGTACAAACTGGTACCGGATCTAAACATGATTTCCTCTGACCCTTTAAAATTTGTAATTTTCCACATGGACATGAAGTTATTAATTCAGGACTCAATTTACATGGTTTACAATCACCAGAATGGCAACAATCTTTACATTTATGATTAGTACATTCTAATGATTTATTACATGGTTTACCACATGAATAACTTTTTTTATCATTTGAATCTCTTGTACATGCCACCTGACGATCCTGTTTACCACAGTGACAATTTTGTTCAATTTTATTTTCACATGGTGGACATTTACCATGATGACATTTCTGTCCACAAAAATGTAATTCACAATTTAACATCTTACCACATTCTAAATCACATTCAATTTCTTCTTTCATATGACATTGCATTGATTTGCTTGTTTTACCACAACCACATTCGCGTGTTACTAATGCCTGACATGGTGGACATGGACCTGGATGACATAGTAATGTACAAGAATGTTGGCAATTTTCTTTACGACCACACAGTTCACCACAACTATGTGCTAAATCATTTCGATTAAGTTCTGGATTACGTACTTTACCACAAAAACAATAATAATCACGTGGTATTTGTTTAGATATGTTCTGACAAGCTGGACAACGCCAACCATCTTCAGATTTTGATGAAGACGCCCATTTAATAATGCAATTTAAATGAAATATATGATAACAATTTGTACATGACCATACAGGTTGATGTACTTTAATCGTTTCAACACAAACTGGACATTCAAGTCGTCTGGCTTCAATTTCTTTAATTAATTTTTCACGTTGTGGTAGTTTTTCATTTTCATGATTTTGTTGTTGTGTTTGATATAATTTTTGTGGTGATTTTGGTGTTATTTTTTTTGGACTATCTTTTTGATAATGATGTTGTTGATAATTATTTTCTGATGTATTATCATTATTTCGGCGATCATTTATAGTACCATTATTATAATATTTACCACTACTATTACTACTATTATTTATTGCTGTATCTGATAATAATTCACGATCACGATTACGATTCCAATTATCACGACGTTTATTATGACGATTATTATCGTATTTTTGTTGTTGGTTACGATATGATGTTGTATTATCATTACGATTATTTTGTGATCGTCGATTTTCTGCTATTATATTTCCAGTACTACTACTATTTCCCATGCCACGACTATGGGTATAATTTGATGAACTTCGGGATGATGTATAATTATTATCTTTATTTGTGCTTTGTTGAAAATTATTACTATTTATTGGTTTTGTTGAAGATTCTATTAACATTTTTGTATTATAATCTGAATTTTTTTGTGAAGTTTGTTGATATTGTTGTTGTTGTGACAAATTTGTACAATTTAATTGATTCGCTGATGTTGATGGTAAAACTGTTGATTTTTTATGTTGTTCATCGGTTAATGTTAAACTGTTAAAACGTGGTATAAATTCTGCTGCCGTTGGTATTAAACTTGATGTAGATGGTGATGAAAATGTTGTATCATAATTTGTACCATAATATACTGAATTTATATTTCCACTTAATGGATTCAATGTAGATTGCGGTAATAATGATTGCTGTTGTTGGGCAGTATTAGATGATGTTTGATAATAATTCGGTTCATTTATAAAATTTGATGATGGTACCTAAAATATTAATAAAAATTACAAATTAATTTATAAAAAATTACATAAATTTTCCGAAAGTAAATTAAGGTTTTTATTGATGAATCAAAAAAATAAAGCTTTTCAGTTAATAAAATGTTGAATATTTAAAAATTTCATAATTTAGTACTGTAGTAAAAAATATAATTGAAATATTATATATTTAATTGCAGTAATTTTTTAGCATTTAATATAAGAAAAATATAGCATACAATTTTTAGACCAATTTTATGTCATTATCTAAAATTGACAAAACATCATAATATGTATATATTTTTAATTAGTAATTTGTAATTGCTAATTAAAAATAAATATTGTGTTATTTTTTTTCTAACTTTTTTATCTTTAAAGGAAAATTGATAGCGTAATTTGATATTATTTAAGATATTCTATAAATTTGTAAACAATGTTGTTTTTATGAATATGATTTAATCATCAGCACAAATTTGATCCAAAGAAAAAATTCGTAATTATTAATGTTTTTTTTGTATTTATATAATTTACTCGCCTGACTTGAATAATATCCATAAATATTTGGAATAATTTGTTGCGATTGTTGTTGATGATGATAACCAGGCCCTCCTCCACCAGCAATTGCACCATTCATTAAAGGATTACCAAAATTATGTTGCATTATAAATTGATTGAAATCAACATAATTATTATTATTTCCGGTATTATCATTATTTCCACTAATACCATTAAATTGATGAAAATTTCCACTTGGATCTTGATCTTGACGTGAATATTGTGACATTTTCTTATAACTTTTCCGAGTTAATTAACCGTTTCTTATTTGTTGTGTTTTTTTTATAAAACTAATTTTTAATTACTAAATTTTTCTATTTATACGTATTTGTTTTCTTTTTTTTTTTATATAAGATTTATCACAATATTAATGGATAAATATTTTATTATACAATATTTTTTTTTGATTATTTTGTTAATTGCCAGAAAATCGGCAAAATATTTAATTAAAAAAAAAAAAGATAATATAATTAAGCGGCAATTATTTAAATTGAATTATATTTTAAATAAAAAAAAAAAACTAATTATAATTTCTTGCCCCAATGGCAAAGGCCATTAATGGCCTAAATTTACCGTTTTGGGACCAGGTACAGTGGGTTTTTTTTATCTCTTATATTTATATGTTAAATATTATGTTCTGTAAGAAAAAAAAACATAAATTGTAAATTTATTTTTAAAAAAATGTGAAATATTTAAATTAAATTTGACAAAATTTTTTTTTTTTTTTGCAAAATTGTAAAAATTTTATTTTCAAAGCTATAAAACTAAAAATTTCGCAATTTTTCGTTAGAACCTCATGAGCTGTCACATAAAAAAGGAAATAAAGTGACGCGGCAAAATAAGGTTATGTTATAAAAATTCACATTTATGAAAATCTTTATCAAATTTTAAATTTTTTTTCTTAATTTTTACCTTAAATTAATAAATGTTTAATAAAAAAATAGTTAAATTCGAATGAAATTTATACACAGCCTACTATATTTAACAAAATATTTATTTAATTTAATTTTTTTTACCGAACTGCATCTGACGCCATGTCAGATGAAAAAAAAAAATTTATTTTCTAATAGAAATCGTAATATACTAAACAGTAGTGCCATCTTGTGGAATACTAATAATTAATTGAAATAGAGTGTAGATTTACTTCTATTCTTTTATATATCGTTTGTGTTTTATTTTATTCAAATGTGACATAAAGTGTCTATTTTTATTCTAATGAATTAGTCGTTTTATTTTAAAAGATATTTTAATAGTCTATTTTATTGCTTCTGCAGAATGAATATTGAATAAAAGAAACCTTATGAAAAGGAACAAATTCACAAAATTTGACATTTATGAAAATAGCTGAAAACGTTCTAAAAAGTCTCGTTCATATGTCAAACGTTTTTATGTAATAATTTTTATCGTATATCGTATATATGCAATTAATTCTATTGTATTATGTATCGTATTTTTTATTAGTTCTAATTTAATACTACTCGTTCTTTTTAAACGAATGTTCGTCCTTGTAAGAAATCAGTAAATTTTCAGCTTTTTTTCAATTTTGTGCGTAAATTTGTGTGCAAGACAATTGGTGTTTTAACAGGGGGGCTTACATTCTGAATTATATTTAAAAAATAATTTAAATAATTAAAAAATTTGTCTTACTAACAAATTTTAAGAAACAAGCGGTTGCCGAATTTTTCATTTTTTCCTACTTGCAGTGAAAAAATTGTGATACATACTTTAAATGCAATTTGAAAGCTACCCACCCAAATCCCGTGACCGTTAATACATTCAGTTTTTGTGTTGTTTTCAATATGTTTTCCGATTTTTTTCTCAAATTTTTTAATTAAGCTTAGAAAAACTCCGGAAGTTTTCTCATTTTTATTTTTAACACTCTTTTTTTAATTTTTCTCAGAATTTATATATTTAATTCAATATCTCAATATAATTTTTATTGGCATATAAAAAACTTAAAAATTTTAAGTTAAAATAAAAATATATATAATTAATTTAAAAGTTTCAATAATTAATTTACAATAAAATTTTTTATTAGTTAATTATATAAATTTCTTCTATTACTAAATTATCATATTTTACAAGTTTACTTGAATAATGTACTAAAATTAATCCATAAATAATTTATATAAAATTAATACCTAAAATAATATATACGAGTATGCATGTATTAATTTTTCACCACTACTGCATAGCATGTCCTTAACATAATTATTTTCGAAATCATCGTATCACTAACGATCTAATCTAAGTAATTCTTTTTTTTTTTTGTGATTTTGGTTTGAGGAATTGACTGTCTGGTCGGGATGATAATTTCTCATTTGACCTGATGATTTCTCGTGTTTCGCCAATAAATAATTATTGAATAAAGCTATTAGGAGAATATTATTGTAGCAGTGTGTTAGAAAGAACTGGTGCACTGCTATACAAATTGTAGTAGTATTTCAGTTCTTTCAGCCTCTAATAGATAAATTAGCTCTTTCAGCGTCTAATACTTCTACGGGTTTGTACTGACATTTTTTTGCATGTGTTCGCATATTACTAGATTGTGTAAATGCTTGTTTGCAATTCAGATGTGGACATATATATGGCTTGCAACCAGTATGATAATTTAAATGTGTTTTTAAATGATGCTTTTTCGTAAATGCTTTTGGACAAATTGGACATGTAAATGGTTTTATACCTATTAAAAAAAATAAACTGACAAATTAATCTTAAAGCTATTTGTAATATATTATTTTTTATACCTGAATGCAATCGATGATGTAATGTCATATTACTACGATCTGCAAATGATTTCCCACAAACTGAACATTGATATGGTTTTTCACCACTATGTGTTCTCATATGTTGTTTAAGAAGCATTTTTCGTGAAAATCTCTTTAAAATAAAAAAGTTAATTAATACAAATTTTAAAACATATATTTTTTTTAAATTATTCTTACCTTTCCACACTCAACACATTTATGTGGTTTAACGCCTGTATGAATTCTTACATGCATATTAAAAGCAACTCTTTGGTTAAATGATTTCGGACAATAAGGACATTCATATTCCTTTTTATTTCTAAATTTCATAAACAATTTTATATAAAATTGTAAATTTCTCAAAAACAAATAATTTTATTTACCTATGAATTTTCATATGACTACTTAAATATCCTTTATCGTTAAATGTTTTACCACAAACTGGACATTTAGCAGCAAATTCTTTTGTACCACGATGAACAGATAAATGATATTTATAATTACGTAGTTGAGAAAATCCTTTTCCGCATTCAGCACAACCATATCGTGGAGATTTGTGAGTTTTAATATGAGACTGAAAATAAAAAGTAGTACGAAATTTTAGATTTTTTTTATAAAACAAATCCTACAATATCAAGATTAGGCTAATAATAAAGTCATATGTATAAAATATTTGTACTATTATTGAAAATTTCGTCCAAGCAAAAGGCCGAAAAAAAGAATATTATTTAATATTATTTTTAGTGAGAACCTGTTAAACCGGGAAAATAAAGTAATTTTATATTATAAAATCCTTCTTTGCTCTGCATATTAACGAACTGTAGTACGTATGTATATTAAAAATTATGATACATATAGTTTTTGTTTACAATCAAAACGGTCAATAGTATTTATATCTATAAAGTTGTGTGATACAACAGTAAAATTACCGTCGGTTTGTGTTAAAAATTACTTAAATTGAATTTAGGCTTAATAAGGAAGATTTCAAATTAATAGTACATATTTATAAAGTTTTTATTTTGCCTGCTACAAATAATTAGATACTCTAAAATATAACATACGAGTATCTTCTCAAATTATAATTTGCTTCTGATTTTTCGAATCATAAATTTAAAATTATATTAATTTTGAATCAAAAAGTAAGTTCCCTATTTCAGACAAATTAAAGGATATAAATATTTCCGAATATATTAAAATTTATAAAATATCCACTTGACATTAATTTGAAAAAAATTTTTTTTTGATGTGTACGATCATTTATAAAAGTATCAAGTTTCTCGCTTAACACTTTTGTTTTTCCCCACAAATCATTTATGAAAATTGAAATACAGTATTTAGTTTTTTAGTTTCTGATTGGCAGAATATTTAACCTTATTAACTGATTTTTGATTGGCTTTCTTATAAAAATTAATGAGAAGAATTAATTAATTATCGTAATTTAATCAAGTTGACTCGTAAATTATAAGCTAAACGAAATTTAATAAAATTTTGAAAGCGAAGCTACCAAAATGTTGGGATTCCTAAATATTCAAATGCGGTTATAAATATAAAATAAATTATTTGATTATAAAATAGGAAAAGGAAGTAACTTTGTACGGAAGCCATTGTAAATTGATAATTTGTTCAACCATATAGAATTTTAAGAGTGTATAAATATAACTCCAAAATTTTGTAAAATGAAATTGTTTTTCTAGTTTGTGAAACTAAAAAATTTCAATATTTTGTTTTGCAATCATAAATCCTTTATATGTTTAAAGAAACTTATAATATTAATTGAAATTTTAAGAAATATTGTAGATATTTTCCAAGATAAATATTTTTCAATAAATCAACAATTAGAAAATATCAATTTAAACTTTGAATTGACAGTAACACATCATAAATATATGGAAAATATAATATTATTTGTTTTCTAGTATTTTTTAATTACAGAATTTACTTACTTGCAATGTGTTTGAACAACCAAAAACTTTATCACATATTTGACAATTAAAACTAATTTCTTGATCATCAATAACCAATAAATTCGATGTAATTTTTAAATTTGGTATTTTCTTTTGATAATTTTTTAAACCAATTTGTTGGTTTTGATGTTGCAAATGTAATGTTGTTGCAATGGTAGTTTTAGTGGTTGTTGTAACTTCTAAAGGACTTGCTGATTTTGTACAATTTTTTTCTAAGATATTTTGATTCTGAATATTGGGCAATAATGATTGTGTCCAAGTTTGGTTGACGCTCCCAAAATTTCTAATATTATTATTCGAAATATCTTTGTTTATTATAGGTGATTGATTATATTGCTGATGATGATGATTATGATAATAATTTTGATGTTGATAAAAATTAATACTATTATTATTAAAATATAATTCACAACCAATATAATTATCACTTTTTAAATTGCAATTATTATTATTAATAATTTGATTTTGCAATTTATAAACTTTTGGTTTAATTAAATAATCACTTGACATTATTAATTCTTGATCAAATATTGATTGTTTTTGATAAATATTCATTTGACGATAATAATAATCGTAAAATGAATTTTGATTTAAATTTATATTACTTTTATATCCGTTTTTTGATAAATCTAAGATATCTAAATTAGATTTTTTTAAAGTTTTTTTAGTATCATTTTTAGATGATAAATTATCATCACTTAAAATTCTTTTTATACTAAAATCTGTAATTTTTCTTTCATTTAAATTTACTGTTCCGTTATTTTGAACATTTTCACTATTTTGTATCCTGTGGAGGATAACATTTTTTAAACCCATTTTAAAATCGGTCATTTTCACCCACAGAATGAATAAATTAATTTTAAAAAAATGAACGTTACTGCGCTCCGAGTAAACTACATCTGTCTGTTACAACATTCGAATTTAAAATGATGATCCGTGCTGTCATTCATCGGATGAGGATCATCTTAAGTAAGATCAGTTAAATAAAAACTAAAATAAATAAAAAGTAAAATCAGATTTATTACGATTTATTTCTTCATATCTCTGTCTCTCTATGTATTCACACTAATCACAGTAAATGTGTTAAATAGTTTTTGTTTTTAACCTGTTAACTTAACATACTTGAAGACAACAGGTTGACATCCGTATACATATTATTAATATTTATATGTTTATTTTAGTTTCTTCATTTATCTTCCCCCAAAAAAAAACTAAGACAGTTGTTGTAGTTGTGTATCACTGGTCAAGAAGGTTTTTATTTTCTTTCTTGAGATTAATACTATTAAGATTTAATTTTGTGATGTTTTTATGGTAGGGATAATTAATTACCCCTTTGTAATATGGTTTCGGGAATTGTAAATATAAAAAAATATATTTTAAATTTAAAAAAAATATAAAATATTGGCTGATTTTGAATGGGATAGATCGTATAACAGCCAGTAGCTCTGATAATGATGCTATATTGGGGTATAGACTAATGTTTTTATGGAGTATACATGGACGTTTACATTTTGTTTTGTGGAAGGATAATTTTAATATATTATATTGGAGTAAATTATGTAGTTCGGTGGACAGTTTGTCAAACAAAAATGCGTTTATGAAAAAGGAAATTATTACTAGATTTTTTGAGAAGTTTTTTTTGAGAAGTCTTTGCAAACCAATTATCATTTTATACCCAGATTTTTAAATTAGATTAAATTTTCTTCAAATAATATGAAATACAGAATCTTTTTCAATTAGTATTTCGGGCAACAATTCTTTTGGCGGGAACACAAATGGTTCATTTTACATTGAGACTATATAGAAAACATTGAGGCAATAAAGAAAAATCATGGGCCATGTGTGTGTCTAAGAATGCAGTTTTTACTTTTACAGAAAGTGTAATATAAATACTTTTAAAAAAAACTGATAATTCATGAAATGTATTATACGAAAATTTCTACAATTAGCATATTTTCTTCAACGAAAAAGAAAATTCAAAGTAAAATTAGAATAAAAATTTTGACCTGGAAGAAAACTCAGATAGTCAGCTAAACTTATGAGTTAAAAAAACTTCTGACAGATAGCCTGTTCTGTGGCAATGTGTCAATTTTGGGAAAAAAATACAGAGGGTACTAAATGTATCAATAAACTTTCCCGAATTTATATATTTTTTTCGACCTGAAAGATTACTGAAAAGCAAATTACCATAAATCTTTCCACCTGAAACAAAACCTATAAATAGTCACAAAAACTAATATATCTAATTGCATTTAAAACTGTCTCCTAGCACAGAAAACTAACTCAATAAATTAAAATTTTTAACATAAAGTTTATTAAGAGCATATATCATTGTTAAATATTTTAATATGTGAAACATTTTCTTTTAGGGGCTATTTATTTATATTTTTTTTTGTTGTATTTTTCATAAAAAATATTTTTAAATATTATAATCTAAAATACAGAAAAATCAGGAAAAAATTTTAATATGACTTTGAAATTTCATAGTTAATTGGCTCATGTTTTTGGTCACATAAAATTTATAATTAATTTTTCACCCGTTTTTTAACGATATTTTTATTTTTTTTGTAGTTTATCTTTATTTTAATATCAAACCAAAATTATTTTTAGTAAATTTTTGAAAATTTCGTAGAAGTAAAAATATAAAATTATAATAAAAAAAAAATTAATATAAAATTTCAGTAAAAGTCATAAACTAATAAATAATTTGCAAAACTAGCCAAAGTTATGTAAAAAAAAGGAATTAAAAGTTACGATTAAAAGATCATAAAATTCTTTTAAATGTTACAATTAATTAGTATAGTAGTAATGAGATAAAATTCCGAAGAAATAGGTTTGTTCGTTTTGGTCAAGTTAGATAAAACGGCAAAAATGGCAAACAGATTCAAATTTCAAATTAAAAAAAAAAAAGCATACTAAATTTATGATAAATTTACATAAAATATTTATAAAAAAAAATACCCAGTAGAATTTAAATTTTAATTTCACACTACTTAATTGGTCAGTTTTAAAAGAATTTAGGTGGTCTCAATTAATCAACTTGTTATTATAGTTGACAAATACGTTAATCAGAGCGCGAACATCTTGAATTTTTTTATTTATGTTGCTTTATTTATTATATGTTCAAATATGTTTTATGTGATTTTTATTTTGAAAGTATGTAAATGAGCATAAATACAAGAAAATATTTAAATTTTATTATATTTTTATTTCTGGTATAAGATTAGTTTAGTTGCCAATAGTATTTGTTTTGGTTATGGTAGCAGTTAAGACAAATTTGCACAAATTTTATAGATTGAAGTTTTTAAATGTCGTGTTAACATGTAGCTAATAAATTCCAAACGAGGTCAGTCAGAATTAGTTCACTGTAGTATTGTTTAAAATTAAAATTCATTGATTTAGCTTGCACTTTCTTTGCAGTCTTTTCAGTAATTTCTTGAGTTGGAAGGACCTTGTAAAAAAATAAGGATGAGTAAAAATTTTCATTTTATCAGCTTCAGAAAATACAATATTAATAAAAATATATAAGTTTCCTAAGTTGATGTGTCCGGTAAAGAAAAAGGCACCAAAAGGCACCATTAAGTTCAGAGGTCTTTATTCGCTTTCTTAATGCATTGATGGACTGCATATTTTGTGATGACTTACATATTTTATATTAATTCTTAACCAGTAGCAATTCTGTTTTGGTCAATCAACAGATTTGTTAGATGTATCGAATTTTGTCAAAGAACATGTCGTGTAAATCTCAATAATATAAGATAAATTAATAAGGGCTTGGAATATCAAAATAATCTTCAAAGTTTTAACGAAAAGTTATAAATTTACAATTCTATATAATTGAAAATTTAATAGAATTCTTATTTCTTTCAAATAGCACATAAATGCTTAATATTTCTTAAATGGATCCTTTGAAAATTTATGTTTGTATTGAATATTTCCATTGATTTATTGGGAATCTATAATACGGTTCATAAAACATTTTGATTTATTATTATAAAATTGATATATTTAATTTGAAATTTTGTTGATATATATTTTATTTAGTTAATTTATTTTTATTAAAAATTAAATTAGAAAATGGAGTTTCAAAATTTTTTTTACATTGGTCAGTTTTACTATTAATAATTTTAGTCGTGCGTAACCCATAATTTAATGTATATATGTTTTGGTGGACCAAAACATATATACATTATGTTTTGGTCCACCCATTTTAAGAATTATTTTTATATTAGTGTTAATTATGATTATGAGTCCAATGACTTTTCTTAATTTAGTTAGTTTTAGAAATAATTTTGTTATTCTTAAATATAAGTGATAATTGAAGACTTTATAGGATGAAGGTGTGTTAAGAGACATTTACGTTTTGACACAATTATGTTTAAAATTATCAGTTTGCAACAAATACATGAAGTTAGCTATAACTTAAAATCTGTATTGAATTATTAGCCACAATTTTTCAATTTACAAAAATACATTTAACACCTTAGTTCTCTAAGTTCATCAATTATTAGATTTTGGGTTTTAACAAAAAAAAAATTATCTGAAACATTATGGTTTTAGGTGGATTCAATCTCATGTAAACTTATCTTTCTGTAAACTTATTAATCTATTCTGGTACATAGATTAATTCTTATAGAAGATTGATTGTAAATATTTTTTTAAAGCTTCAGTTCTACTTTAGATATTTTTTTGCATGGCATTTCTGATTCACCAATCCGATAAGTGAAATCATAATATAAGAATGTTTATCATAAATAATTTCTTTAAATTTCACTTTAAAAATAATAAAATCCTCAGGAAAAATAAAAAAATCCCATTACATTGAAGAAAAAAACTTAAGAACAATCTGTCCAAAAAACAAAATTATAATCTAGATGTTATCTTATTATAGTTACAGGATGATCTAAATACCAGCAGTATATAATACACCTGTAAAACATAACATAAATATATCTACCCAAAAAAAAATTTTTTAATTGGTCCTTTGTATGCTGAACCTTAAAAAAAAAGGTCATATTATGGGTATTTATTACATTTCGTATTCAGATGAGAATGTAACTTACTTGTCAGGTGACCAGTTCAGATGTTAGCATAATAAACAATTTTTTTTTCTAAATTTTATGGCTACTAATTAACATACGTGCTTAAATTTTCTAATATTTCTATAATGTCATAAGTTCAATCCCCTCTCTTGTTTTTTAGGATTAATTATTCATTTTAATTATAATTATTTGTTTATTGTGGTCCAATGGGACTTGGAGTTTGTTTCATCAGTTAATATAGTGAAAAAAAATAATATTCTTCTTAAAAAATTTAATTTCATAATTAAATTATTTTTTTGAAGTTTTCGTGTTTATGCATTTTAATTTTTTTAAGAATTTTTATGACAACAAAACAATTTTAATGAGGCCATTTTTTCGGATTTAATTATTAAGTTATTTAAATTAATTAAAATTTTATTATGAACTATTAAATATTTTTATTATGGAAAATGGATAATGATATCCAAATTATTTTCAGTAATTTTTATGTTCAGTTTTAATTTGATCTAATTTCAAATTTGACTGAATATTTTAAGTTCTCTGGAAGTTTAAATGAATAGTTTAAGATAATAAAATTGCAATTTATCCTGATAAACTTAGATTAAAAGCTGACTTATAACATTAGTGAGCAGCTTTAGAAGCAAATTCATTTTTTTCGGCTAGTGATGATACCACAAAATTTAATGATTACAAATCTGTAGAATATGAATCTACTTCAAGTCGAATTCAAACAATAAAACACTATTTAGATTCTCTGTACGTCTGATTTAAAGAAACACATTTTCTGTGAGTGTGACGATTTTCCGGATCCAACCTACACCATAAAAAAAAAGGATTTTTAGTTCTTTTGGTACACCTGCTGCAGAACATCTTATTTATTATATGACTTATGTGACTTAGTCCTGATGATCATTGTTTACGATTATTAAAAATATTGCTTTGGGTAAATAGACATATAGTGTTCCGTCTTACTGATATAAAGATTATGGCTGTAAAGGTGTACTCATATTGTAAACTATTTTAAACAAAATTATTTATTTAAAAAATAAAAAACAATATTCACTAATAATTCCCTTAACTTAAAGAAATTTTAAATATTTTCGTATTTAATTTGTTAAAAACTTTATAAACTTCCTATTTTCTAAAGTAAATTTGTCGAATAATTTGTCTTTATTAGTGTAATTCTCCAGTGTTTTGTAACATAAAAAGTTTTAGTTTCAAAAAATGTTGGTAATCTTTGAAATAAAATTTAACTTATGTCATACCCCTCGAGATAGTAAAAGTCCATCATAATCAAAACCATAAAATGTAAAAATATTTTTCTTAAAATATTTATTTCATTTATTAAATATTTTATTCTTAATTAAAATAATTGCTTTAATTTTTTTTTTAAATAACAAAATGAATCCAATTATTTTTAAGCATTAATACAATAAATCATAATTTCTTATAAATTGTCAATTAGTAAAAATCAATTTAATTAATAATAATAATAATATTTAATAAATAATCTTAAAAAAAAAATAAAATAAAATAAATACAAAATAAATTCTTCGAAAAATTCTTTGCTTATACAAATAATCAAACTACTAAAGTCAATAAATTCCGATTCGTCTTCCTCTAAAACAAGTTCCTTTTTTACCAACAGATTTTTTTTTCCTCATTTTCCTTATACTTAAACAATTTATCAGAATAACGACAAATAACAGTATATCACTTTATATAAACACATTTAAACTTACACAATTTTCTTTGATTAATAAAAAAATTGGAGCAAAAATGGCGCTATAATTACTAATATCCCAGTCTGAATACGGGAAGAGGAAGTTCAATCTTGATAAGGAATTCCAATACTATTAAAAAAAAAAATTAAATTGTTTATTTGTTTTCCTTTAATTATTGATTTTCCAAATTAAATAAAAAAAAAGAAACTTATTTTATGATTGTAAAACGACAATCTGAATGAAAATAATCTTCAAAAGAATATCGTTATTTCTTCAATTGAATGTTTTATCTTCAATTTTGTTGATAAATTTCTTGACAATTTCTTATGATATACCAACAAACAATAATCATAAAAATTATACTAAATTGTTTAAAGAACTTATAAAAAACAATCAAAATATTTTTATGTTCGATCACCGTTTTTATGCTATGCGTATCCGCTTTTATAGTATTTTTTTTTTTTTTTTTGTAAAGAAATACCGCACCGCGAGCATCGATTTATCGCGTCGGATCAACAGAAAAAGTAAACAATTTTATGGTTAAGTTTTTTTTATTTTATTTAATGTTTTTTTTTTTTTGTGGTGATTTTTAATTTAACTTTTTATTAACCGATTTATTTGGTGTTAATTGAATTTATTACCTTTTCTGATGGATAATTTTATATAAACATTCGATAAGATATTTTTTTTTTTTGAAAAATCTGTGTTTTTTTTTACGGTTTATTTAAAAAGAATAATCGCGATCATTCATTCTATTTTTAAGGCACACGCTTAATTTTTTTTTTTACTATAAAAGTATTTTTAAAGTTTATTTTGAAATTTTGTAATTTGAAAATTTAACAATTTTTTTTTGAAAAGAAAAAAGATATTAAAGTAAAGAAATTTGTTTATTAAAAATGTACATAGACGATTTGTTTGTCTTTTAATTATTTAAGTAAAATAATTGTATTTTTTTTTTTTGGGGAAATTTGTCAATTTTACATAATAATATTTTATTATGATGTGAAATTTTGATTTAGTCATTTTACATTATTGACATACTTTTATTTGAAATTATTTTATCGTAATATATTCTATAATTTTGTTAAACAAATACTATTCAGGTAATCATCAATGATTTTTAGTTAGAGTTGTGTCATTCTTGGTCTTTGTCACAATTTTGAAGGTTCAAGTTTGCAGTAAAATGGCACCTGAGAATAAGTTAACCATTCAAATGAAAAGAATTCGATTGCAATTAAAGGTATTTCGAAAAATTATTTGATTAAGGCTTCATTCTAATAAAGTTTGCATTGAAATTTCATCGAAGCCGGAAAACTGTTTTTAATATTATCTATGTATAGGTATAGGATCTGGAATCTTCTATAAATCTCTAATATTTCCTGTACGTCAAGATTGTTGAAGAATATATAGAATTTTTGAAATTCACTCTTTGGAATAGAATATGGTATGTAAATAATATTTTTTTCAACCATTGTCATCGCTTTTTTTGTGAAACATTCATCAAAGATTATCCATAACTTTGGAATTTTACACTAGTTCCTTTGTTGATTAATTTACTGTATTTGCACAAGTGTTAAGTTTTAAATTAAATTCATCACCTTGGCTAAATTAACTGTTCCAAATGACCTTACTAAAATTAACTCCTAGTTCCAATTCAAATGATAATTTACTTCTAAAGTACTTTTGTAATAACCGTCAAAAACAAAATGATTTATACACAAAATGCACCTTGCACTCAACACTATAATTCAAACATAAAACATTTAATTTGTAACATTATATTAATTTGTTATCCATTATCCTTCTTCCTTGGAAATCTTTTTTTTAGTGAAATTTCATTTAATTTTCAGTGAAAAAACTTAAGATTAAATTATAAAAAAAAAACCTTTTACAATAAAAAACGTTAATGGGAGCTAATAATTAGTTTTTATGTGACAATAATTTTTGTCATAAAAAATATACAAAAATATTATAGTAATTTATAAAGAATTATAGACAATTAGCTTAGCAGTAGCATAGACTTTAATTTAACCAGCAGAAGCCAAAGTCATATTATAAATTCTTTGTTGCAAGTATTATGCACTTTCACAGGATGTCTTAGTTTAATAGTTTGCATTTCATTTCAATATTTTTTAACTTAAATGAATTTGATGTTGCAATATTAATAAATAATTCGATTAATGGCAGTTTGCCAGATACCACTAAATTGTTTTACTATCGTAGATATTTTTAACAAAAATACAAAAATCTAATGTTTTGTTTTGTACAAAAATATGACATGAATATCTATTTAGTAGAGTATATATTTTTTTTACTCATAGCCAAATTTTGAGAAAAATTTCCTTTAACTGTGAATACACAGTATTTGGTTATGGGGAGGAAGGGGTAATTTATAAGGGGATATTTTAGGATAGGAAAGTTTTTTTGTCATTAATTTTATCCCAATGACAAATGGTACCTAAGTCGGGTTTTTACTTATCAGTAGAGCGTATAAAATTAATAGGTCAAGGATACTTAGGCCAAAACAAACCTATATACATTAGTTAAAACAACAGAATTTGTGTGAAACGAAATCCTGTTCGGAAACTAATTATAATATCAGTACATTCTTTTAAACAGAATTTGATAAATTTACTAAAATAAATTGTAATCTGAGACTGAGACACTTGGTATTCCAATTATTTCTTGTGTTATAAATTGTTAATATTTTTACTATCCTTACTTTTCGGACATCAAATAAACACTTTTAAAACAAAAAAATTATTTATTTTCCATTTTACATTTATATACTAATAACACTCAAACAGGTAGACCCGTGCAGTGTCGATAGTAATTATTATTATTATTATCCCCAAGATAATGCTACAGTTTTATAAATCTCGTAAATAGTTAAATGATACAAAAAAATGAATTGTAAGAGACGAAACAGAAGTGCATTAAAGTCATTTAATATTAATTTAAACTATTAAACTGAATATAGTGCAAATAGTATTCTGCAGCAGTAACACTTTTTTTTTTTTTTTGATAGTCATGATTTAATTGTTTTTATGAGCAAGTTATTAAAGATACATTTAAAGTATTAAAGATAATTAAATAGCTTTAAACGAGGACTTGAAACGTTTTTATATATACAGATTAAAAGAAAAAGATTAAAATTTTCTTTTTATAAATTCTTTAGATAATTTTAAGGTAAACTTCCAGCATTTTTATGTCAATCATTTTTGTTATTGGGGTGCTATGCTTATATTATATACATAAAATCATATTATTATAAGAATTTTGTTTTTGATGAGGTAATTAAAATATTTTTTTTAATGTCTTTTAATGTGAATCAAAAAATTATATCTGAAATGAGAAGAAAACAAATTATATAAAAAAAAACATATGACGGTGAACATTAAACGGAATAATTTTTTAAAGTTTTTTATATGAAAAATATTTTCAAAAAAAAAAATAATAATTAACAACCATGGGAAAATTATTATAAAAATCAAAAATTCTTACACATTTTTATCTAGTAATGTCTATAAGTTGAATTATAGTTTTTTTTTTTAGAAAATTCTAACTAATTTCAATTAATTTAATTTGTTTAAAATAATTAGTTCAGAGTAAAAGTATTTAATAGAAATGCTTGAACAAATGTACAAAACGTGAAATTCGGTTAAAATGTTTTAAAATGGAATTTAATTAATCAAGATATGATTTTTAGGCAATTATTTTTCTGTGTTCAAATCGATTTTTTTCAAATCGAGTAAACCAAATATGATTTGTATTATGCTTTGAGAAATTCTTTCGGGGTTAATGATATTTTCCAAGAAACATTCATCTTATTGTCCCTTAGTCGTAATTATAGGGACAAAACTAAATCAATCGTATCGCGATGTACCTTCAAATTTTTTGGATCAAGGAGTATATTCAAATTCTTTAGATCAAAGAGGTGCACCAGGTTTTGTGAAGAAATTTAAAAATGAATTAAAGGATAAGTAAACACAGAGTGAATAATTCATAAATATACAAAACTGCTCATAGTGGTGAAAAAGAGAGCTTCCAATCAAATTCTTTGTAATATTTTAAAAAGGATAATTTTTAACTTTTGAATGAAAATATTTTTCAGAATTGAATAAAGCATGCATAGATTTTTGCAACAAACGACCAAATTTAAAAAATACGAAATTAGCTAGATATGAAATTATGATAAAAATAGCTTCTTTGAAGAGAGAGTATGCCGCTAAACTTTCTATAATTTGATATGTGCTAATAAATTTTAAATTTCATCAAAATTCTCCAAAAATATATAAAATTATTTTTATTAAAAATTTTTGTAAAATTTTATAAACAGCACATTTAATTTTGTGAAAAATCCAAGCAATAAATGTAAAATTTAAATCATAAAAACTTTACGTGTAATCTGAACCATTTTAAATTGAACTTCTCTCAGACCTTATTTAAAAAACTAAAGAAAATATTATGTTTTAAATAAATTATCGTAAATTTTGATGACAAATTTTAATACTCTCATACTACTTGTCATCTCGTTTAGGTCATTTAACTTGACTTATAACCATAATTTTGGTGCTCTGTTTAAAAGTTCAGAATTTCCCGAAAAAAAAAACTTAACAGATTTTTTTGACAAAATGTTAAAATTATATTTTATATTTATATAGTTTTAGGTTAATATATTTTCAGTTGTGATGCTGTAAAAATTAACTGTTTTATATTATGTTTTTTTTTTTATATATAAAAATTATGTTCTGTTTTATGTACACAAAAATCTTTTATTTTAAGTAAAAATTGTTTTTTTTCTGGTGGTGTGTGATTGTTTTTAAGATGAAATTCTCATGTTTTATCAAATTAACATAACAAAGAAAATCTGAATTTTTTTAATAAACAGGTGAATAAATTTTCTCTTGAATTTAGTTTGTAAAATTATCATAAAAGTTGTACTTTTTAATTAGTTTGAGAAAATTGAGGTTATTATATGTAAAACATTAAAATTCATAATTAATTGATATTTGCAGAATTTTGTGAGTTACAAAATTAAACAGAACATTATAATGATAATCTGCAAATGAAGTTCTTAAAAAATTACAAAAATCGTTAGGAATGGGAAAGAACAGGAATGTATTATATGAATAGGTTTAAATGTTGCAGATTATAATGTACAAGTAAGTTTCTAATGTACAATTACGTGATATTATCATATTTTGTTCCTCTCCGAAGGAGTTGAAATATTCCACGTCGAAATTTGAATATTCTATTGTAGATCATGGAATAATCTAATAAGCTTGTCTAGACAATGCCTTTATTACTTGTTGTATTGCTGTAAATATCTGCAGCATTGTAAAAATACTATAACTTTTCTAATATACAAACCACTGCAGTTTTCAAGATACAATTTCTACTTAGGACCAATATGAGCTACGTAACTATTCAAGCCTTGGAGGATACGTCGATCTCTGAGTGTACATATAAATTAATTAATTCGAATTGCTGAAAATAATTAATACGAATAGTTGAAAAGAAACCTTTTAATCCAGTTTTCTCCTAGCAGCAGTAGCAGAAGTAATAAAAATAATAATTGTATATAAATCCAACATTTGAGTGCTTCATCCAAGTTAGTGGATTTAAAAAAAATATTTTTTACTAATTGCAGAG
Source organism: Empis livida (assembly GCA_963932195.1). Classification (NCBI taxonomy): domain Eukaryota; kingdom Metazoa; phylum Arthropoda; class Insecta; order Diptera; family Empididae; genus Empis; species Empis livida. Next base: position 16,519,877 of record OZ010649.1, read on the forward strand.
AAAGTGATAATTACTCAATTTCGAACTTGTGTACTTAGTCTATGGCTATCCCTGTCCAGCATTTTTTTTAGACCACTTTTGCTAAAATACGAAAAGCTATTCCATAAATTAAAAATAATTTTGTACAATTTTAACTTTTAAGTGTATTTATTTTTATTTATATTTTTTTTTTGTTTAGATTTTTTTTTTACATTAATTTATGAATTTCTACAAAACTAAATTAAAATTATTAATTTTATTTTACCTAAAAAGGTTATATTTTAAATTTTAATTAAACTTTTTTTGTAATATTTTTTATATTTAAATAATTTTAATCTTTTAACTTTGTTTTTTACAAAAATTAATTTGTTTTTAAATTAATAATTAATAATCTTAATTATTAATAAAAAAAATTAAAAAAAAATACTTAAAACGACTCTAAAAAATTTCAATTTACTCCTTTTTTTTAAACAATTATTTTAATTTTTTATTTTAATAAAAATATTTCACTTATTAAAATATAAATAAATATTGTTTAAAATTATATTTTTAATATTTTTGTAACCTAATTTTTTTGTGTTAGTGTTTTTTTTTTTGTAATCTCAGGATGAATTTAATTTAATTTGGAAAAATTAGCATCCATTTACATAGGTGACGTTAATTAGGAAGAAAAAGGTGCAGAAAGCGATTTTACATGAGGTATGTAAAATTTTACATCAGACATTTAGTAGCCTAACATATTTTAAATAGATTACTGAAATTGTTTTGAAAAATGTTCTTGAAGAAATTATTGGGTTTTCAATAAATTCATAACTGTCACATGACAGCCTTATTAATTATTACAGCATTATAAACTGTTTTCATAAAATTATGCTATTTTTTTCCATTAATTATTAAGTTTTAAGTAAAATATGTGTTGAGAAACCATTTGATTAGGCATTTGGGTAATATATTTAATAGGCTGAAAATTAATTTGAAATTTATTTGCATATGAAGAAGTGAAAATAAGAAGAAACAATTAAGGAAAAACTATTCGAAGTAGAAACTATTAAAAAGCTGGTATCAAAGTGAGCCATTTTGTCTTCAATAAAAAAAAACATAATTTTGCAACTAGTATTCTCTTAAAAGTGAGTAAACTTGGCACAAATCCATGTTTCAGACATGGATTTCAATCCAATAATTCATCGATCACATAATACTGCAGTACCATTATTCCACTGCAACTCTTTCAATACTTTTATAATAAGTAGTATAACTACACAAGTAAATTTATGCTCACAGCAATTTATTTCTTAAGCTGGTAATATAATGTAAATACAGGTGCTATGCATGAAATTAGGAATATTTTTGGAAATCTTCCCAAGGAGTATCTTTTAAATTTAATAAATATTTTCTTTGGTAACCAAAATTTTATTTTTATTTTTTTTATTTGGTAGAAATAAATTTTCAATCAAACTTTAAAATTTTTATTTTAATGCAAATTCTTTTTAATTTAAAAAAAAAAAGGAAATATTTAAATCTATTTTTGTATCTTATTTTTTTTCAATTAATTTTAAGTTTTAGTATTTAAATCTTTTATTTTCTATGATAAGTTTCTGTTCGTTTTTTTCTTTTGCTGTAATTATTAAAAGTAGTAAATTATTTTTTATATTATGTATATTTATGTAATTTTGATTTTATTTGTAAATTTGCTTTTATTTGTTTTAAATACATATTACTATTAGGTAGTTAATGGTTGGATTTTATGTTTTGACTTTTAGTAATTTCATGTAATTTATTTATTATTGTGTTGTGTATTTCTATTTTTTTATATTGTTGTGAGTTTATTTTAATAAATTTAATATTAATTTATGTATTTTAATATTTACAATTTTATTTATTATTACATTATATTAAATTTTTTGTGGTATATTGTTCGTAATTTTAAAATGCTTCTGATGAACCAGATCCAGGTGGGGATTTCGGTGATTGTTTTATAACATCATCAATTTGTATTAATTGTTCTATTGGTATTAATGATAGTTCACCACCATATTGAGTTGGTTTGTTAGACTATGGTAAGAAATATGAAGAAAATATTAGTTATTATAAAATTTCAGTAGAATTTAGTAAAACTAGACATTAAATTTAAATATAAAATTACTAGAATTTCAGTGTTTATTAATTAAATTTGGGTCAAGCAAACGTGTAGTTATATACTTCCTTTTAATACTTACAGTAAAAGAAATAGATCTTTCACCTAAAATTTACAACAATATTTTATTTACGTTTAGTTGGAATTTGCAGAAACTGCAGATATGAGATGACACAATAAAGGTCATTCAAAAATGATATCATATTTTTAGTAATGGTTCCCAGAAATAGAGATATGAGATGACACAATAAAGGTCATTCAAAAATGATATCATATTTTTAGTAATGGTTCCCAGAAATAGAGAATATTTATTTCAGTCTCTGAAGAATTTAGCTATTATTTTTGACTCAATTTAGGTCTCTCTAATGAATACTAAAAATATGAAACCATAGTTTCGAAATAATTTGAAGGCTGAATGTGTCGTCAACCAGTCTCATTGTTGTCATTACAAATTCTGATAGTTGTCTATTTTAATAATATGGTAATTCAACCAGATAAAAAACATAGTTCCATTGTATATTTTGATTTTAAGTAACACAAAATTGAACAATAATAATAGCCCATTGTATCTTAAGATGAATTTTCTTTCAAGCTCTTCTTAAATCTATATCTAATTTAAGCCATACTTCTTTTTTTTTAAATTGTTATTACCTTTGCTTGCTCTAAAGCTGCTGTTGCAGCTTTTTCTGCTTCTTTTTGTCTTCTCTCCTTTAATTTTAATGAAAAAATTGCAACAGATCTTGCACGTTTAACAAAGGTTTGTTTTAATCCGGACTTTTTAGCAGCTATTTCAGCAGCTTAATTAAAAACCATTATTAGATTCATTAAATATTTAAATTTATTTTTTTAAAATCACCTTTAACATCATCATCAACATGTTGTGTAGTTGTAGTTTTTTGTGATCCACTTGAACTTGGTTCAGCTGATGTAGCTGTAGTTATTGAACCAGATCGACCACTATGATTTGATGATGATGATGATGACACTGCAGTAGCATTACTACTTATAACAGCTGATAATGTACTTGTTGTTGATTGTGGTGGTGTTGGTTTTGAAATTGCAACATTACTCCAGGATGGAGCAGGCTTTAAATATTCCGTTTCAGTATTGTTTGCTAATTCCTATTTTATATGTTTTTTTTTTTATAGATGTGGTGCAGCATGTTGCATATTAATATAAATGGTGGATTGTGTGAATAATGTTGTGCAGATAAAATTTTTAGTTGAATTTGATTTTTTTTTTTTTGAAGTGCATTTCGTTGATAAAATATGTTTTAGAAAAATATGAATAAATAAGTTAGAAGAAAAAAATACTTTTTTTATATATTTTTTAAAATATTTAACATAAATTATTTAATTTTTCAAAGCGTTGTAATTTATTTAATTATGTTTCTTTTTGACGATATAGTAAGTTTGAACTATGGGCCATTCTTTATATGTAATTTTCAGTGTATCTTACTTTCTTAGACAGTAATTTCTTCTGAATTTAAGTAATTTTTAAATTTGTAGCCTATTGTACAAATCTTACTTATAGCCATAATTTAATTTTGAAAATTATTAAGAAATAATATGTATAATTGAATTATATACATATATATGATTATTAATAGCAAAGTAAAACGCACTTTGAAAAATAATATAGGGAACAGTCGCCGAAATTGTACCAGTTCCTACATTTCTTGTATTCAGAAATTAAGTTATACTATATTATAATATCTATTTTGATTTTCATTGATGATAAATTCCCCTAAATTGTAGCGCAATTTATCAACAATCAGTTCCGTGAACTGTACCGTTTATAATATTTTTCTATTTACGATTCTGCGGAAATATTCATCTTTTATTTTGAAAAAAAAAATAGGTTTTCTAAATAAGAAAAATATTAAAATATTAATTTATTACAAAATATAAACCATTTATGAAGTATGTATTTCTATACACATAAATATCAGAAAACGAAAAAGTTGTACAATTTAGACGACTCTCACCCTGCATAGTAATCAGCTGCTGTTTTAAAATATTACGTTTTTAGTGCAATTTATATTTTGAACAAAAAACAAAAGATAGAAAAATAATATTCTGATATGTTTTCATGTAGAATGTAAGATTTCATGTAGAAATAAAGCATACCTATATTTATTTATAATGTCTCATTTTTCAAATTTCACTGAATATTCGTGTATAAAAATTATTTACAGAGCTACACACGAAAAGGATATTTATATAAATTCTTTTTAATAAGGAGGAAAATTTACATTTTGAAAATTGCGAAAAAATATGTGTAATTTTAGCTGTTTTTTTTTCATTTTAGCGTATAGTTTAGCGCATAGAAGTTTTTAGAATGCATTTTTTTTTTGCAAATAAATTATGTACAGATAAATAAACGCGCAAAAAACTTATGTCAAAATAATATAAATAAAAATTTTGACAGAACAAACAGAAAATAAAAAAAAAATGCACAAAGGCGAAAATAATTTTTAATAAAGGAGAAATGTCATAAAAATAAAAACTTTAATTATTTTTTAGTATTTGTGATAACCTCTAAATCTGCCAGTCATTTCTCAACGTAATCCTTTAAAAAAATGAAGATACAAATATAAAAATAAAGGTATCTAAAATTAAAATTTAAAAGTTTAATGAAATAAAATGAATTTTTTTTTTACAAAAGTATAGTACATTTATAATGAAATTTTTACAAAATGTTATGAGAAGATGGTTTTCATAGATTAAAAGTAATTGCCAATTTTTATAGTAATAGACTTTTCCATGAATATAATTTTAATTATAGAAGAAATGGTATTTTCACACTTAGCATATATACAAATTTATCAAATAATGGTGATAATTTTCATATATTCCACAAATAGCTTACATTGAACAAAAAGTACCACATAATTTGACAGTAAATAAAATGAGGAAAACAGGGCGATAATATTAAATGCGAAAAAAAATTTTAATTTTGATATAAAACAAGAGCTTGACTGAAATATCAACTAAATTAATGAATTCAGGTTAAAAACTTTTTTGAATTTCATCAATCGTGACATCACGCTAAATTAAAAGTTCTTCTATACATATTATGTTAATTTCTTATAATACGCAGTGGTGTCGTGGTCAAAAAACTGTAAAACACCGGCTGAAATTTTCATATCTGTGTTATAATATATTTCACAATAATATTTTAGGATTTTTTTCAACTCATATTTTAGGATTTTTTAAAAAACTAGAACTAGATTTGTTAAAATATGCGTCAATTTTATGGAAATGATTGTGTTCATTGTATATTGGTCAAGTATTATGTTTAGACGGGGATATTTATTGATAAATAAATTAAATGAAATTAATATCTGATATTTGACAGTACATTTTCGACTACACCACTCAATATCGTTGTACTTCATTACATTTAGTTAGTTTTGAAGATTGCGAAACAAATACCTTGGAAACTTGTGTGACTTTTAAATAATATTTTGTACATAGAATTTGTGAACTTTAGAACTTTTATTACGTCTCTTAATGTAAATTAATATATGTTCGGCGAAAAAATTTGTTGATAAGTGTAAGTATAAAGTTTGTAAATAGTATTTTGTAATCCAAACTTGTGATATAAGCAAAAGTTTAACACAATATTTAATGATTAATAATAATAATAATAATAATAATAGTAAATATGTATGTATATTTATTAGTTCAGCCACAACATTAATTATACTCATATATCAAAATTTGATCAACTTTTAAATAACACAAATCAATAAATTAACCGACATTCTCAGTTATAATTTAAAGCACATAATATTAAACATAATTTCTCTAAAGAAATTCTATCCTAGTTTTTGAATAACTTTTGATTAACATTTTTTTTTTGTTATTTTTGCAATTCAACTTTTCGGTTATACCTTCGATGCAATGCAGTCGATACTCCTATGAATATTTGTAGTTTCATTTACTTTCAATCGTGACATCCATTCAGGCGCATGAGCTGGTGGCTTCATTAACTTAGTATCTTTTGATTCATTCTATATTTCATTACACATATAAAAATTTAACCCGAAAAATTGTTTTTTTTTTTATTTTTAAAACCAATAATGAAGAAAATAAGAGAAAAAACATATTTTTTTATGAATTTTACGAAAATGTGAAAAACCAACAATAACACACTTTCGCTCAGTTTCGCTAAATTTTACCAAACTTAGCGAAACTGAGCGAAAACTCAAAACTACTTATATTAATCTAAAATCAAATACTTCTACAATTCTACAATTATTTTGATGAAATGTGTGAGTTTTTGATTCAAAAAAATTTTCATATTCTTTGAATATTACATCAAATCAAATTAAATATATTTGGCATGTTGAAAATTCTTACATTGGTTTGTGGTGTCCATTCTGTTGATTTTCTTGGTTTAAATGCTGGTATTTCAGCAATTTTTGGTATATTTATATTTTTTTGTGGACTTTCATTATCAGTTGAATCTCTTGAATCACGACGTAAATCTTGAACATCTGATTTTTTACGAAATGGTGGTATTTCCGATATTTGAATTGGCTTTGAAATTGCCATTGTACTTGCTGATGGCCTAAATATTGTTTTTTTTTAATATACAAAAAAAAAAATTGATTTTTTAAATTATTTTAAAAAAATAAATAATTTTTTTGGTTTATTTTTGAACATCAACACAATTTGATTACAAATTTTTTCTGGTTTCTGTTAAAGTCTACAATGAATAATAAAATTAATTATGTTTAGGAAAACTTATGCGTGCCAATTATATTAAAAACATAATTTTATTTAAAAATCAAAATACATGCAATAATTTATATAATATTTTTTAATTTTTAATATAAGCAGAAACTTTTTAAATAATATGCTAATTCAAATTCTAATTAAAAATAACCAACAAATTACGTAAAATTTTCTAACTTCATTTTTTTTTTTTAAATTTATAAATTTACCCTGAAAAAGCGTGCATTTGAGCATTTTGACTAAGATTTCTAATCGATTGCCCTCTGAATGAAGGTATTACTGGAATATTCATTTTCTGCTTACAACTTTTACATGCGCTAAAAATTTTTTGTTTTTTTTTGGTTTAAACATATTAAATTACTTTTAAAAAATTTTAATGAATTTATTATCGAAACTGTTGAAACTTTACCATTAAAAAATAAAATAAAAACAAAGTTAATTAAAAATATTTTAATTCAAAATAATTTTAACTACAAATATTTATTAATATTTGATTTAGGATATGAAAGACAAGATGAAAGTTGGATATGAAAGTCATAGAATTAAATTAATTTTATTTTTTAATTCATCTATGTTTATTCCAGTAGTCCAGTGGTATGAGTTTGTTTCATATACAACGAAATAAATTCGTATTTCAGTAAATACAAAATTTGTTTGGCCTACGCTTAATTTCTGAACTAGTCTTTTGACTTTTATTGGCTATACATAAATTAAATACGTGTCCTAGAATAGGAAAATAATTATTCAACAACTTAGTGGACAAGAAAACAATTACATCTAATAATTTTGATAGAAACATCTTTTGGAATAAACACGATTATGATATTCCTTATAATAAATTTCGATTAAGTAAACTCAAACGAGAATTTAAATGAATTTTACTTAATTTGAATATAATAACAAGACGATATTATACTGTCGTGGAGACAAAATCCTTAACATGTTAGAACACAAAATTGGATCAATATTAATAGTTATTTTATCTAAATTATTATTATATAGTTAAGAGATAAAAAGATTAAAACTTTCCTAATAGTTATATATGCAATTTCATCTTCATGTTTCATATCCACAACAATATTTGAATGGCATTTTACTTATTATGATATTATGTAAATAGAAAATTGTTTTCAAATATAAAAATGTTTATAAGAAAAAGTATTGTGTGAAGAAATATAAAAAATTTTAAAACTAAGCAGCCAAATTCATGATCTATAAGCAAAATCATGTTTATAAAAATTTATTATTTACTGCTTGGCTCCAAATATTTTATAATTATGATAAAAAAAAAGTTAGAGCTTTGAAATTTAGTTAAAGAATTTGTAAGAAAAACTTATTTAAAATTTCATTCAAATTTAGAAAAAAAATTTATATATATTTAAATATAATTTATACATATTACTATATGCAAATTCAAATCCAATTAAATATTAAATAAATTATATTACCAAATTGTACAATTGGACACCTATTATATCGCGATTTATAATGTCAAATATTAAAATTAAATACACATTTCTTTTAATATTGAGCCCGAAGGCTACAATTTTCATTTAAGATCAAGATAAGTATATAAAGAACTTTACTAGTCTTTAAACATAATCAAGTCAGCATTATGTAGCTTACTCTCTAAATCGAATTTGGCTATAATCTAGTGTACCTATTAGATTGGTGCAACTAGGAGTTTACTTGTTAATATAGTTAGTAAGGTGCAGCAAGAGGAAAACTACAATATATAATTGAATCCTAGTTAGTGTAACTTTGCAATCTAGTTCATAATCTAATTTGAACATTTGTATTAGTTTATAACCTAGTTTATACTCTACAAGAAAACTAGAACATCTAGTGAACCTAGAGGAAAACTAGAACATGTTAGTTCAAAATTTGAATCCTAGTTAGTGCAAATATGTAGTCTAGTTCATAATCTAGTTTGAAGATTTGTGTTGGCTGTTGACTTACAATTTAGCATAATATGAATGTCAAATATTAGAATTGAATGAATTCATAGAATTGAATGAATTCTTTGTGGTCACATATAAAAGGAAAATTGTTTCTTTATAGATTTTTTCATCTGCTGCACACACTTTCATAATTTTTCCCCTAATCTTTATTAATCTTTATTAATTTTCGTATCTATATATCTATTTTATTGAACATTCATATTATGCTAAATTGTAAGTCAACAGCCACAGGCTGTTTAAAATATCTTTTACAATTTAGCTGAACATGATATGCTTCGTTAAAATCAATTTGAAATACTTGGCAACGGACAGAAAGATGGAAAAAATAATGCGACAAATAAAATTACATGATAAAGTCATAAAATATTCTATTTTTTTTTGCAAATATTCATTTTATTTATAATACCATACTATATCTTCTTTTTTGAACTTATATTGCTTCACAATTGTTGGCAGTTTACTACACAACCCAAAAATCTACAAATTAAACTAAAATTTAAGTAGAATCGATACATTATTTCTTTAAATTATATGAATCTGATTTTTCAAGAACATTTAATTGCTTTTAACTATTGTATCACAATTCCCCAATCTTCCAACTATTGACTAATATAAAATATTTAGATGTCCTCTCATACATTTTGGTAATTTAACAAAAAAATTTATTATTTTAAAAATAATAGAAACAAAATAAAAAACATAGTTTAAAAGAAATTCAAGGGTATAAATGTTATGTTAACAGATAATAATAGTATATAGTTTTTAATGTTTAAAAATTATAAATTAGAAAAATAATTTCTTATTAATAAAAATGAAAAAAATTATAGTTTCCAAAAATAAATATATATTTTTGTTACCCAGAAATTGGATGGTTATCATATGGAAGATATTGCATAGATACACCACTATTTGGTGGTGTTGATTCATGTAGTGGTCGAATAAGAATTGTACTTGTCTAGAAAAGAGATATTAAAGAAAAATAATGAAAAATTATTATTAATTAGTTTAGTAAATAAAAATAAGAAAAATTAAAAATTACCAAATAACAAAAAAAAAAAATGCCAGACTAAAAAATTTGAATTTTCCGGAGAATTTACGAAAAACTTACTTGAGATGGTGGTGAATCTGGTGATGAATCACGATTTGCATTCATACTTATTGTTTTTTCTAAACTTTTCTGTTGTAATTGTGCATGAATATCATCTAATTTTTGCATATATGTTGGATTATGAGCATGAAATATATAATCTTCAGCTAATTGGCTCTCCAATGACTCATCATTTGTTGTTGCTAAATCACCTGGTGACATTTGTTGTGACATTGATGTTGTTGATGGTGGTGATGGAGGAGTTGTTCTTGGTGATGTACCTTTCACTTGCATTTCACGTCTACAATGTTCAGCTCTAGCAATTTCTGCTGCCAGCCATGATGGTAATTCAGGTAGGAGCCATGTAAGAGCAGATCGTAAACCAAGCATAATATGCTGATAATTTATATAGTACAAAATTAACAATTTTAAACAACATTTAAATGAATTTGTCAAAAAAAATTTTATTCTTAATACATACGATAATATGAAATTTTCATGAAAATTGACTAATATAAAATTTTCATGAAAACTGCAAATTGCATATAACATTATCATTTACCTCTAGTGTCACAATTAAAATTATTGTTTGTGTGGTTGTTAAACCAGGCCATAATCTGGATACTTGTCCTGATAATCCAATTAATGCACAATTCACAATAACTGCAGCTAAACTTAATACACTTAATGCATTCTGCCATGTACCAATATTAGCAACACGTTGTCCAAATGGTCTTTGATGTACATGTGCTAATTTAAATGCATCCGACCGTATTTCTAATAAATTATTAGCTAATGCACATACACCAGCTAATGGAAATGCAGCAGAAAATAATACAACATAACCCATTTGTACAAGCATTTCTAAATGATCCGAAAATGTTCCATCGTACTGTAAGAAAAAATAAGGACAAATTGCAATTTCAAATAACAAAACGATATATTTAAATTGATAATCATATTATGGCTGGATGATAAAATGTTTAGACTTTATTTATAATTTTATACATTTCAAATATTATTTTGATAAAAATGGACTAACCAGTAGTTAATTGAGTTTTAAAGTTTAATTATCACGAGAATAATTAATTTTATTTTCAATTTTAAATTCAGACAAAACTAAATCAGTGCCAAAAATATCTGCAAATAAAAAAAACGATTTAATATTGATTTTTATAGAGTATAGTTTTCATTTTAAATTAGAAGTTTTAAATATGCCATTATAATGGAATATTGATAATTAAATCACAACTTTATACTCTTTCGAATAATACCAATATTAAATAATTTCTAACTTTTCAAAATCCCAATTTTAGTTCGGTTGAAAATTATTTCATTGCACAAATTATTTCATTATTAATTGCAAACATAGCTACCAAAATAGCTTTTATATTGCAAAAGAAAGGCTTTTATTAAGAAATGAACTAAAATCCGAAAAAAATCCAAACATATTAAGGCTTCCTTATTGCACATATGTGGACCAGTGATGATATTTTACCCGCACTCTAATAATTAAAACTTTACTTATTAATATACATTTTATCAGTGAAAAATAAAAATTTCAAAATTTCAAAGTTATTGTCATTTAAATGAATCTAATAATTTTCAATAAACTAATAAATATTATGCTACCTTAAAAAAATGATAAGATTGTAAATTATAATAATTTTGTTTACACAAGTTTTTCATTTTATTTTTTAAAATTATATTTTTACACAAAATTAAAATTAATTCCGGCTTAAGTAATTATGATCAATTATTATAATATTGAATTTGAAACAATTAAAATGTAACTAACAATTGTACAAATTAATCAATTTTTAAACAAATAATATGTAAATTTTCAATTAGATAAATAATAAGTGGGTATAAAAAGGAACTGTCGTATTTCGAAATCGTTAGTATATCCGATTTACTGAAATGTATTACAATTAAATTATAATGAATATTTTATCATTTATATTTATTGTTATTCTGGCTGCAATAACTTTTGCTGAATCAGATATTAATCAATCAGATATTGATTCATCAGAAATTTTTGCTGAATCAGTTATTGATCAGTCGGCTATTGATTCATCAGAAATTCAACCAACTCGTCGTGGTACTGAACGTATAACAAATGGTACTATTGTTCAAAACTTGTCACAATTTCCTTATCAAGTTGGTATCTCATCAAGTCTGCCATCTGGTAAATCATCTTGGTGTGGTGGATCTTTAATATCAAACCAATGGATACTAACTGCTGCTCATTGTGTTAAACCGTAAGTTTATAATTAAAATATTTTTGAAAAAATTTTAATGATACTATTTTCTATATAATATTCAGTGCAACAGGATCAAAAATTTATCTTGGTGTTATTGACAGAACCAATAAATATAAATTAACAGTGACAAAATCAAATTATGTTGTTCATAACAAATACAACTCTTATTCATTAATTAACGATATTGCATTAATTAAACTTCCAGCTCCAGTTCAACTTTCTAGTAGGACATTATCTTTACTATTTTTGGTAAATATATTTTTGCTAACATTTTTAATTAAAGGTACAATTAAAGCTATTCCTTTGGATAAAGATTCAGCATTAAGCAAATGGGTAAATAAAGATGCTGTTGTATCTGGATGGGGTTCTACTGTTCGCGGTAATATCGTTAAATAAATCAAATGAAATTTTCGTATTTTTAAACTATTTATTGAGTATAGGTGGACAAGTTACAAGATTCCTTCAATATGCTGAAGTGAAAATTATATCTAATAGAAATTGTGCATTAGCTTGGGGATCTGTACCATCAACACAAATTTGTCAAAAAGTAATCAATAATAAAGGAATTTGTAATGGTGATTCAGGTGGACCATTAACTGCTATCGAAAATGGCAAACGTGTATTAATCGGTATTGCATCATATGGCGATTGTAAAGTTAAACCTAGAGGATATACTCGTGTCGCTACATATCAGAAATGGATTTGTGACAATACAGGAAAAACTGTTTGCTAATTATTAAAAATGATTTTATTTATAAGAAAAATTTAATAAAAATGATTTAACTGAAATTGGAAATGTAATTTTGATAACGTTTCTGCAAATCTTTTGATTATTAAATACATATTTGTGTTCCATATTGTCCGAAGCACGATTTCCATCAGCATTAACTCCTAATCGAATATAAATCAACATATTTTCGAAATTTGTCAGTTAGATTGTCAAAGAAAATCGTTGTCAAATGCATTTTCGAAAATGTTAAAACAAATTTCGTGTTGTTGATTTAGTCAATATGAAAAAAATTGTTACAGAAACAGTCAGAGCTACTTTCATTCACGTCAATCGCAGATCAATTATTTTAGATAATGTAGTCTTCATGCTAAATATTCGAACTACAAAATCATTAAGCAAGTTGAAAATAAATTTGAAATATTATTTATACAAGTAATTTAATTTGCTCATATTTTCCATCTTAATTTGAAAAATTATAGTTTTGTAAATAATGGTTTTGTAAGTAACCACTCTGATCAATTATGAAATTAAAACTATTAAAATGAAAACTCATAAAAATGACAATACACATAAAAGAAAATTGTACTCAAGAGTATTACATAAAATATAAAAGCAAACATTCACTTTTTTCTGAAATTTGATAACTAACTAACTCTAACGAGATATATAAAATATGATAACCCTAAGAGAAAGGTTTAAATTATTAATAGCAATATTTATATAATTGATTGACAAAGTTTGCAGATAAATCTTTACAATGTGTTTGCCCTATCATAAAGCAGCCATAGTTATATAGCAAACATTTTCTTGCATTAATTGGTACAAAATTCAAGATGATTTAATGCCATATTCTCAATTTTAACGCGGATTTTCCTCCACAATTAGACTATGAAAGCAAGAAAGTATATTGTTATTGCAAATATATATATTATTAATAATAGGAACACTATTCCTTGACAGCTCACGTTGGTACAATTTTATACTCAAACTAGGGTAATCACCCGGCAAAATCACCGGTCTAAAAATGCATGCGTAGGGTGTTTATCCTCATGGCGGTGTGTGGAAATTTTTTACCTTTTTTCTTGACTCTTTTTAAGTTCATTGAAACATGGTCAGACATTTCAAGGATTTTATTATATGTTACTTAAAGCTTCAAATCTGCAATTTTAAGCCTATTCTAAAATTTTAATATCATACCTTATACAATGAACTTTCAATTTCTGCCTGTCCAATATTTCGTTTATTTGATGCTTGTTCTAATGTTTCTGTAGGTGCTGTTGTTGTTGCTGTCGTAGTTGTTGTAGCAGTTGCTGTTGTTGTACCTAAATTATTTTGTTTATCAACAGATTCTGTTGAATTATTTATTTGTGAATCTAAAATAGATTTTTTTGGATCTTGTGTTGGACTAAAAGCACCACCTAATTTAAAACTTAATTTTGCTAATTTCCATTGTTCAATCATATATGGTATTGCAGATTCACGTAAATTACCAATTATTTGTCTAGATATTAATAAACCAGCTAATTGCTAAAAAAAAAGAAAACAAAAGAAAATAATTTTAAGAATTTCCATTTTGTGTTTGTAAATTCTTTTACTTCTTTTAATTTGTCCTGATCCCTTAGATAAAATGCTATATAAAATAATGATAAAAAAGAATTAACAAATTGAAATAATGCCACTTTAGCTATCAAATGATTTTCATATTTTGATTGTAGACGATAATTTTCTGTCAAAAAAAAAAAACAAAAACAAAGAAAATTAATTTTAATTAATTTTCAATAATTAAAAATGTTAAAAATAAACCTTTATCATTTAACCATACAGCTAATTTGTAATATGCTTCATCCATTAGTGTAATAGCACCAGCTAATAAAACTTTTGGTATCACACTTAAACATGATATTATACTGCCTTCTGGTAATTTTGAATCCCACCAATCCTGTAAGGATTATATAAAAATAATATTGATTTTTATTTTTTTTGTATACAAATTGACTAGAAATGTACATAATTTAAAAAACTTTTTTTTAAAAAAAGCGACAAAACTATTTTTTAGAATATTAAGGAAAAAAAGCAAAAAAGCTAAAGAGAGGTGATAAAAAATTCTTTGAAAAATACTACACTAAAAAAATTAATAACATATGGTAAAATTTACATATGATTAAAACTACTTGTTTTAAATCAAAACTTTGTAAATAATTTATAGAATTATTATTTAAGAATTTCTGAAATACGTACTTGGAACAATTATTAATGATTTATTGTGGGAAATTAATTAAATTTTAAAGGATATTTTAACTGGTGTCACGATTCTACAGGCTGAAACAAATATTAGATTTAGTGAACGGAATATATATAATGTTTTAAATTTAAATCATTGCATGTTTTTAAAAAATATGTTTAGAGTTGTAAAAAAAATTGGAAATGAACTACTTTTGCTTAAAAAATTTATCCTATATTAGTTCTATAATTACCAGTAAACTGAAGGTGAATTGAAAAAAAAAATTATATTTTCTTGAAGTATCTTCTATTATTTAATATTTTCTTTAAAAAACTCATTCTCATAGAAACATTAATATTAATGTTTCTATGATAATGATGAATTTTTTAAATATCGTTGTGACTTAGCTATTAAAATATATTATTTAGGTAAAAGTCCCAAACTGAATTATGTTCATCTAAATGTCACTAAATGTACTGTTGACTTTTACCTATTAAAATATAATATTTAGTAAGTTTTATGATAAAATTTAATTGTTTACCCAAATGTAGTTAGTGACTTTTACCATTAAACCATCGATATTGTGTTAAAATTAAATTCATCTTGGAAATATAGCAGCATAAATTTTCTAACTTTTATTATAAAATTAGAAAATTTATGCTGCTATATTTCCAAGATGAATTTAATTTTAAAAAACTTAGGAATATAATCTAAATTTCTTTAAATTGGATTCAAAATGTCATCACAAATTAATAATTTTTAAATTTTTTTTTTTTTTTAAGTTATGTATGACAATTATTATCCAAATTTATAATTAATTTAAAATATTTACTAGGGCATTTTAAATTCACTTTAAATTTATTACGTTTCAACCTAATTAGTAATTACTGAGATATATACAATTTCTTGTAAAGGTTTCTTTTTTTACATAAATTTTATTTGTACTTTTTGTTCGAACTCTTTGACTGAAAATAATTTAATTAATTTTTTGACTTATGCAGAAATGGTCTTTATGAATAATAAAATTTAAAATTCATAAATTATAATATTCGTTTTACAACATTAAATTAGTAATGGGTATTATAAATACAATAATTAGTAATAAACACAAATAAAATACATAGGATCATGAATAAGTATTAAAATTTTGGTAGAGCGCCAGTATATAAATTATTTATTTGGCAGGATTTATTGCTGCAAAATAATTTTAATCCTATTATATTTCTATTCGTTAAATAATTAGAAAGAACTTTAATGAAAAATTCGTTCCACTTAGAGGTAATTTCTAGTGATTTTATAATTTATGATTACAATTGGGTCATTTTAGATATTTAGGTACAGTTTTACGTCTTAATTTAAATATACATAAATTCTTTGAAAATTTTCCAAAACATGATATTTACATAATTACAAATTTTAAGCAGATCACATTTCAGAAAATTTTATTTGTCAAATTCTTCTGAATTGTTCAATTATTAATAATGTTTTTTATTCTTGTGTTAGATCACTATTGGTCTACTTATCATTTATATGTTGAAGGGGATTCTGTTGTCATGTTTTGACAAACGAAAATCTTTTTACATTTTAATTTTCAACTGAAACTAATTTTAAATAACAAGACCTTTCAAGTAAAAATAAACATTATTTTAAATAATTACTTTTAGTATAAATGTATTCAGTTCAAGTTTTTTTTACGTACATACATTTATTAACGATGTTTTTTACTTACTTGGCCCATTTTAAAAACGTAAATTCAAATTATTATTAGTAAAGTTGAGGTTAGCAATCATATAATATAAAATTAATCATTTTCAATTTTCTTTACAAAATTAAGAACAATTTCTCACACATCAGTAATTCTATATAAAATACTAATCCTTGACCTTAACATAACCTTAAACTATAAAAGACAAAAATTTCCAAACTATAAATTTTCTACATTTCTGACCTCTTTTATAAATAATCTAAACTTAATATATTCACCATTATTGAAATTTACGACTTAATAAAAAAATCAAATAATATCTTTAAAAAAAAATTATTAATGGTCAAAAAGGATAATAATAAAAAAAATATTTAAATTTTCCTTTTCATCGTAAAATCTTGCAGCACTAAAGATTAAAACATTGGTGAGAAAATATAATAGCATTATACATTAAAAATTCATATGAAAATTTCAATATTATTTGTGTAAACATGATAATAATATCCATAAGATCTTGAAAATTTAATGTATTTTTATGTTAATGTTTTCTGTTTCTATACATGCATATACCTTTTTATTTTTCGGGTAATTCCCATGGTATATTAATTTTAATGACAGATTTACTTATACCTACAACAACAACAAAAAAAAAGCGGTCAGATTTAAAATTTTTTTATTTTCATTTAATATGAAAAACATAAGGAAATAAACTGAAAGACATTTTGGCGCCCCTTAGGGGCGGAAATATATATATTTTTATTTTGACTGAAATTTGAGTAACACAACAAAAAAGCTTTTAATTTAAATATTGATTTATATTAAAGTTGTGAAAAGTTTATATTTTGTTGTTTTATTTTGAATTTATTATTTACATAATCTTTTTAGGGGTTTTGTATCAGTGCTATATGAATATTTTCTGTTAGTAAACATTGTAGTATTATGAAAATAATGTTTAGTTATTTAATTAAGAGTAATAAAAAAATTATATAAAATATTTATTGATAATTTTCTTTGGAAATCAGGGTTCTATACTATTACAAATCTGTGCAACTTTGCCAAAATACGATATCTCAATTTTTTTTTACATTTTGACTTATTTCGATTGGTAAACATTTGACAAATTTTTATTGGTTTAAACCAGAGAAAAATTTGGAAATCCTTAAACTGATATTTTTATTTTACTGGTAATGACTTTGCCAAAACATGACAACTAAATATTCTAATATGAATAGTTAAGCATTTCAGAACCATGATAATAAACATGACAAGTTACGATTTAATTTTCTTAAATTTGGTCTGTCAAAATTTGTTATTATTTAAATAATGTGTTTTAGTTCCACAGAAGTATTACTGCTGACAGGACGTGTCTCTTTATCTGTCACATATATTCTCATAATTTATTAGCATGCAAATTCATATTTTAAGTTTTGCTCATAAATTTTTATTAATTTCGTAAATTAATCTATGTATGTATTTCGTAAATTAAACTATGTCAATCTATGGAAGTTTAATCCCTTCCCGCCACATCTCACTGTATAGCAAATTTACGCTATAATTTTATTGCCTTTGATTGCAGGATAATAATTTATATTATATAATATCTGCATAACATTTAATTGTAACTATCATTAGCATCCATTCCACTCAATTTGTTATGTATCTACTTTCTATAACATATTTTAATGCAATACTACTTCATATAGAGATAATTAAAATTTTTGATTTTAAATGTGGGGATAAATTTAAATTTAAGTTTAAATTATTATATTCTAACCAAAAATTAGGGACAAATACATGGAGAATGGTTAAAATTAATTACATTTTTATGCTAATAATTTTATTAAAATTAAATAATATTTAAATGATAATATTTATGTGCCATAAGTGAGAATTTTGGTGTCAATAATTGTTTTTAGGAAACTTTTAATAATGAAATTTGTATAGGTTACTAATACTGCAGTATTTCTAGAAAATTGATTTAATAGATTTTACTTTATTAAAAATTTACTACAAACATTATGATTAGTTCTGAAATATTTTGAGTATTGGTAAATTTAAAATTACTATCTTCAACATTACTCTATTTGTACATGGAATTTGAGAATACAATTTCTGAATAATTAGGGTAAATATATTACACTAATTTTAATAAATAATTATAGATTAATATCTGACTACAGATAGATTAATTATATTTAAAACTAAGTAATCTTTGTTATTTTCTCTTAAATTGTTGAATTTATTGTCCAAAAATTTAGCAGGTCGTCAGATTTTAGCTTGAAAATTTCATAATTTGTTCGATTCGAATCCTAGTCAGTTTTTTTTATTTTACATTAAATTATTGATGAATTTTTGGCGGGATAGTTCGACAGAAACTAGGAATGCGGCTGGAAGAATTATTCACCTACTTGTTTTAATTTTGTTTTTATAATGAAAAATACGCAAATTTGCATACATAATATCCATTTATGATGACGTACATTTAGAATGATACAAAAGCAGATAAAAAAAATTCAAAATATAAAAAAGAACCAATTAATTATGTCGCAGGATTTCTTTTCCAAAGTGTAGGTATTTATAATTTAAAAAGTACAATTAAAAGAGTATAAATAATACAAGGAATCTATCGAAAGGCTGTTTCACTTGAGTAATCATCGCGATGTACCTTGACGAATCATCTTTCAAATTTTATAAAGTAATACCATTTAAATTTAGTGAGGAACAAAATATTTGGTACCCTAATTACGTTATAAACAAAAATGTTTAATCTTTTAGCTATAAGCGTATTAAATTTTCTTACAGATTTAAACGATGTAGTATCCCAGGAGGCGAAGAAACCTACATATTTCTACTTGCTTGCAATATCTCGAAACTTATATTAGTTTATTTTTCAAATTTGAATTAAACGAACAAGACTCTACAATCAATTTATATATTCTGGCATATTGCCATTTTTTGGAAAATTTACAAAAATTATATTATATATCTATATCTATTATATACATATAATGTCAACATAATCTATACACCAGAAAATTAAAATAATGAAATGGTTATAGTTGATACTTTTCTTCTATATTTTTTTTAAAAAAAAGTTATACACTTAATTCAACACTCTCTAACATAAATATTTATACTAGTTGAATGCTGATTAAAAACTACTACAATTTGTCGGATTTTAATGGTAAAATTGATAAATTGTGGTGCTAATTCTATGGAATTATGAAAATAATTACTATTGGATTTATAGTGCAATTAAATATTTTTAAATTTACAAAAAAAAAAAAAGTACTTAGAGGAAAACTTTAAAAATAGCTAAAAAAAACAACAAATGTAAAAATAGCTACAAACAAAAATAATGTAATAAAAAAAAAATGTCTGAAAGCAAAATAATAAAAATAAAATTTAATTTATATGTTTTTTGTTTTTATTATGACAACCTGATTAGCATTGCACATGCAATATAAAAATCCTGTCTCAGGTAAATGATGATCCAGCCAATCCTGTAAAAATTCCAAAATTTTCTCTTGTCTTTTATGTTATGTTAGTGCAATAAAAATTTAAAGCCAAATAATTGTTAAAAAGATTAAAAAAAATATTATTTAAAAATATTTTTGATTAGAAACTGAAATTAAAAAAAAAAAGGAAAAAAATTGCAAATTATATTTTAAAATAAATTATTTATAAAAATAATAGTATTTTTATGTTAAAAGCATTATTTGCTGTTCCTACGAATGCAATCTAAAAATGTTATAAATTTCTTTTGAATGTTTGTTGAGAAATAAAAAAAAAAAACATTACTCTAAAATTGTTAATAAAAATTATAAATTAAATTTTAAAATTTGTTTGACTTACTTGAAATTGTAACATTAAAAACATGACAACAAAAACCAATAGTAAACATAATCCGATAATAGGAAAACTGACTAAATATCTGAATGCACGTTGTTGCCAAATTGATGCATCTTTTGGTTCTAAACGACCGGTAACACAACTTTCGACCAATGGACCCTGAATTGGAAAAAAAAAATAGTATGATTAAAAACATATTTGTTGATTTTGTCGCAAATTTATACTTTATATAAAGGTCGCGGTGGTTCCAATAATTCTGGTGGTGTTGATAATGTACCCCAACGAAAAGCTAATTCAACTGAATATCGACGCCATGCTTCCAAGTATAATGATGCCCATGCAACATTAAATAATGAAAATAATACATGACCCATATCTTGAGCTGTTTCTCCACGACCCCATAAGGCTGCCCATAACATTGTACCAAATACAGCAGGTACACCAAGAGCACATGTGTAATGCCCTAACCAGGCAAAATATAAAGCAACTTTAACACCAAAATATTCAGCTATATCATCTAAAATTATAGAGAAGTATTATTTCTCTTAAATTTTGTTTAAAATTCAATATATTATTAATACTGACCTAAAGGCTGTGGGGCAAATATTTTCCTAACCCAACTTAATTGTAATTGTGTTAATGCACTGGGTTCATGTAAAGGAAATACTTGAAGAATTAGGCCTGATTCTTGCCATGCAGCAACTATTTATTTTAAATTAATATAAATTTTTTTTATAAATATTTATAAATTTTAATTTAAAATTGATTATATACCTATACTTTGACCTTCTTCAACACTTGCTTTACCCTGTAATGCATCTAAATCACTTGGTCCAGCACGAATACCTTGTAACATTTGTAAAACTAACCATTGACGTTCCTGTGATGTAAATAATGTTGTACTACCATCATCAGATTTAAATTGTGAAAAACAATGATTTTCACGTGTTGTAAATTCTCTTAAGGCACCACCTAAATCGTTACGTAATCGCTTCGGAAGTCTTGCTTCTTCAGCAGCTTTATAAAGACTATTTTTTTTAAAAAAATAAAAAATTTTAATTATTGTCAATGTTTGTTGATTAATGTATATTTTTTACGTATTTATAGAAGCACTTATATAAAAAGCTGTTCGTTTTGTACTTTCATGTGATTTGACATGGGCAATAAGACCCAGTCCAGACGGTGGTTGTGAACGTATTCGTGATAGAAGCCATCGTAATGCTTCATCTGGTGATTCTTCTATTATATAAAAAATTTTAATTTGATAATATATTTGAAAATTATTTAAGTTTATTTTTACCTGGAAATTCAATGACAACATCACATTGTGTTGGAATTTTATTAAGCCATAATCTTCGTGGGGTCATTAAATGTCCAGCATATGGTACTTTTCTTCGTAGTTGTCTGGAAGCTAAAATATAATCAATAATTTTAATCTTATAATATTTTTATGTTATATTTTGATTAGTTTTAAATCAGTTCTTTATAATCTAGAAAATTTTATGGAAAATCTTTTATTTCTTTTCTTTAAATAAGTTATCTTATCTGGTTTAACTTTTCCGTTGTTTAGTTTTCTTCATTATAATATGAAACTTTTGAAAATTATCATTTTCTATAAAACTTTAACTTATTTTGCTTTTTTTTTTTACTAAATTTAGTTTTAATACTAAAATAGATACGAGTAATTTAAAGAGTTTGCTAGACAATTTTTTTTTTTTGATTTCCCTCTAGTACTTATAAAGTATAAAATATATGACAGCCTCTTATAATTTACTATATTCTAACTAACTAGAAAATTCACTTCAAACTTTTTTCAAGAACTTTTGAAGAATTCTATACTCTCTGTTCATTCACATATAACAACGTTTGTTTAGAGTTGTTAAAAAATATATATATGTACATTTATAGAACATTCCAATAAATTTCTATATACATATATATGTACAATATTATATAAATCAAGTTTTATGTGACAGATACTTCATAATTTTGAATGTAATTGCTTTTTATTATTTTGGACATTTATATAAAGTGAAAAATTCACATTATATAGAATAGAATGCTTTTACATACATATATATATATATTTTATCTCTCAATTTATAAAATATAAAACAGCTCTTAAAAGAACACACTGTTGATATTGTTTCTTTCTATCTCTACAATTTAAAGATCAACGTCATTTATAGTTTTCTCCATCAAACACCAAACAAAAAGGGATATTTAACGTTCCTTTAAAAATTACAAAAACTCTATCATCTATGTTGCCATAAAGGTGGTAAAGAATGTATTACCAGAATTTTCATGTGGGTCGACATTATGAAAAAATCGTTTTTTCTGGTTTTAAAAAAAAAAAATAGATTTTCCCTTTTTATTTAAAAAAAAGACTGGAAGCAACAATGGTACAAACGACTATAAAAGCCTGAAAAAATAATAAGATAAAAAGTTATGTAAAAGTTGCTTTATCCTCTCGGGACTTGACCTCGTCTTTGCAAAAAAACAAAAATTTACTACGATGTTTTTGAATTTTAAAAATAAAGTCAATTTCGTGTTACAATATGAATAGAAATTGTTGTTATTTTGTAAAATTTTATCTTTCAACAGTTTGATGTTTGTTGATTAGAATACAAAAATATATTTGTTCTTGGTTAGAATTGTTTACATGACATTTTATATAAAATGATTAAAAGTTAAGGTTTGGTGTTTGACGGAACAACTCAAATATTTTTGAAAAGTTTACTACCTGTACTAAAAAAAACTATGATATTATGTAATCTTTTTTATATAAAAATCAACATGAAAATGCTAAGATTAATATAATTATAAATTTAAAGAATTTAGATTTTCCAATTAAATTAAAGAATTTAAAGAATTTAGATTCTCCAATTAAATTAGATTTTCCAATTAAATTAAATTTAGATTTTACTAATATAATTTATAAAATTTGTAATTTATGATTCTCAAAAAAAAACTAGAATGCAATGCAGTGACTTGACCGTAGTGGTTTTTTCACCCTTAATCTGAACCAACTCTGTTAATCTATCTCTTTATTGTATGAATACGTATTTCAGTTAATCTAATATTAATATTAGATTAATATTAATATAAGATTATATTTTATGAGGCAAATATTTATCAAATTTTCAAAAATTCTTTAAAATAATTTTAAATCGATAAGTTTATAGATAATGACTTATCGGTTTAAGAATATATTCTGAGATATTTGAAAACTTGTACTTCTAATCCAATTTATTTAATGTAATGGGTTGTGGAGAGAACTGCCTGACAAACAAATACTATTTCCAAAAACACAATTTTACTCAATTCGTTGCCTTTGTGTTAATGATTACTAAATACTTAATGTTACTATGTAATATAATGTAACAGAAAGTTAATTATTTTTAACTCCACAAATCGAAAAACATTCCAGGCAGCAGAAAATACATTTCTCATGAAAAAAATTTCCAAATCTTCAATTAAATTTTCTAAGATAATTTAACTTGTAATAAATATAGAATTTTAATCAAATTGTCCCATAAGTTGATTTATTCTGAAATCTAAAAAAGATCATATAATTCTTTCCTAGCCATAAATTTGTTTATTTGCTGACAAATATTCTACATAAATTTTCAAGGTTCGCTTGTAACAATGATTGGATAATATTTTTCCATTACTTGCTTGCTACTGGCACGAATAAAATTTTCTTTACGATTCTGATTAAAATGAATTAAATTTATAGGTTCCTATCCTACTTATTAAATACATTTTATTATTATATCTTATAAATTTTTAAATACATATATACTTTATTATTTTATTTTCATTGCAGAATATCCTTGGTGTTTAATGGAAATATTTCAAATCAAAGTTTATTATATTTCACCATTTTTTTTCATTTTAGTTTTCTATTTGATAATAAAACTTTTCTCCTTTTATTAGAAAAAGATTATAATGGAATTTTTGATGCGATTTTTATGACTTAGAACGATCTGAATTTTAATATATAAGCCTAATAAGTTTTAATATATAAGCGCCTAATGTTCTGAATTTTAATATACAAGCGCCTAATAAATTTTTTTTTATTTTATTGTCCGACTGTGGCGAGTTGAATACATATTATATATTTTATAATACCGTATACACTTGCCCCTGGAATAACGCTGGTACACAGAAACAACGCCTAATGTAAATCGCATTATGCGAGGCTGTGCTGAAATATAGTGGTTATATTCAAATTTTTTTAATTGAAGATAATGTCTAAGCTACCATTTTGTTTAATT
Source organism: Empis livida (assembly GCA_963932195.1). NCBI lineage: Eukaryota > Metazoa > Arthropoda > Insecta > Diptera > Empididae > Empis > Empis livida. Next base: position 16,544,835 of record OZ010649.1, read on the forward strand.
AGTCATCAAAGTACCATGTTATGTAAGGGTTTAGCGCATTTAGAATATCGTCTATAAACTTAGTTAAATAAGTACCGCGTTATAAGAGCGTCAAATGTATTTTCAAAAAATTGCTGAGACAAAGTGATGAAAGCATAAACTTCACAGTAATAAATTTTAATAACCATTAAAATTATAGAGAAAAAGGTCAAGTTAAATTTTAAATAAATTATTACCAAAAAAATCAATATCTTCGAAAATTTCTTTAAAACATTTTTTTATATATAAATTCGCCTCCTTTTACAATCTTCCAGTCATTAAACTTAGATCATTAATCAACATGCTACCAAAAAAAAAAAAAAAAACTCTTAAAATAATTTTAATCATCGACAAATTATCATCATCATCACTTTATTTTTATAGATGATGACAGAGTAGAAAAAAAATATTAATTGATTGACAAATTTTCTAGTTCAAAAACATTTAATTAGAATATTTTAGGAATATCAGTAGGGAATTTTTTGGTTAAAGTTTATAAAACTTCTCTATGGGATATGAAAAATCTATAAAATAAGAAAGTTTTAATTATAAATTAAGAAGAAACAAAAAAAGTATTAATTTAAATAATTAATTTTTATTGGAATTTATACAATTATCAGGAATTTATATAAAAGTCTTTAAATTTCATCAACATAATATGACAAAATTTGAATTATTATATAATTTTTTTTTTTAGTTAAATCTGAAAATTGAGTCATAAATTTAATATAAAAACAGTATTAGTTACATGATGTTTTTCAAATGAAAATCTGAAAATTAACATAAAAAAAAGGGACTTCTACTCGGAAAGAACCATTAAAATTTCAATCACGTATTTCAAAATAATATTATATTCCTTATTTTTTTTTTGACTTATACAATCGACAATGCAACAAACCTTTACGAATTTAGAATATGAAGCAAAAAAAAAAGGATGAAATTTTGTTTTAAAGTTTATTATTAAATCCTTAAAAGCGTTTTGTGATAATTTTCTTTCGAAGTTGTATGGTAGCCTCTTATATATATTTTATTAGAATTTATCCAATTTACGTAGATTTTTTTTTATATAAATGTAATTTTTCATTAATTTATGATTTTTATTTCAAACAGAATTTCATGTTTTTTTTTTAATTTTCTTTATAAATTTTGAACGAATGAAAATTTTCCATTTCAAATAATGTATATTTTCAATTTTTATGAGTTAAAAATCAAATACAGGAAAAGTTAATTCATTTAATATGAAAAAAAAAATAACATAATTTACCTTTTTTTGGGGTTTTTAATTAAAAAAAATGCTTTTATGTTTTTTATAATAATTAAATATTGGGAAAATTTTACTAAATATGAAAAAATACGATATTTAATTATATTTTAAATATAATATTTATTTATTTTTAGAGCTATAATAATCAAAAAATTAATGCAAATGAAATGACATTTAACGTGAAATTTAAATATAAATTTGACAAAATAGAAATAATTTTAATTTTATGAAAAACTATTATATTTATGTACATGGAATATAAAATTAATTGAAAGTTTTCGAAGTTGTCAAAGTAATTATTTAATGTATATAAATATAAAATACAATTATATATGCAAGTTTAAAATTTAAAAAGTTAGGTGCGTTGCGTTGATAAAATAATATCATAATAATAATCATGAGTGTATTTACATATGATTAAATGACAACTGCGGTTCCTGGAAATTTCTGTAAACTATAGTTTGTCCTGCGAAGTCTTGTGAAGATACTATTTTCTTTGATTGTAGTTTCTAGCTCAAGTATGTAGGAGAGAATCTGCTATACAATTATATACCTTGAAATTATTTTACAGTATATCTAAATGGCATCGCTACTCACTACAAAAAAGTAACATTAATCCCATTCAAGCTATCTAATTTACCAATTAATTAGTTTCCAAAAATACTGTATTTCGAAGGCCTATAGTATTCTCAGTTTTTTTCGGAAAAAAGGTTTTTAGCAGTTCTTTTTTCCGAATACATGCCTTTGACACAGAATATAATGTATTCCTTATAAATACAATATATAAATATCCTAAAAGATTCATTAAATATTTATTTGGTTCAATTTCTGGTTCAAATTTGCTTTTTTTTCTTTTTATGAAACGTATTAAATAACTGGTCTAATTTTAAAATAATTAAACGTGTCTGCGCTTTTAAAAACAAAAAAAAAATGTAGTTGCAAATTTAATTAAGTTATTCTAATCAAATTTAAAATTATTACTATTACCAAATTTACTAGTTGTTTACAAATTGTATCCTTTTATTTTAACGTTTAACAAAAATACAGAACATATAATTAGTACTATTATTATAAATTAAGATAATTGTCAATTGCAACTAATCAAAATTAATAATTTTTATAGAAATCTATATAAGTAAATCTATTTTCAGCATATCTTAATTTATGATTCAATTTATAATTTAATTTGAATTTTAATTATCTTATTTACAACATTGTAAAGAATATTTATTCATATTCCAAAGGATATTAAATTTATATTCTAAAACACGAATAATAAACAAGGACATAAAACAATGTTTATAATTTTCTATTTATGAATTTTATTCGTGTTATAGAAAACATGAATATTAAAATATTTATATTGTATCATAAAATCAAATTATCAATTTTAGTTTCATAAATTTCTCATATATGTAAATATTAACCTTTTAGGATTATTGGCTTAGAGACGAAGGATTTACCATACATAAAGTTTTATTATTGACAACTTAATTAACAATAAAAAGTTTAAAGTTTAAGAAAGAAAAACGATTTCATTTTCATTATAATAAAATAGAGAATTTCAAAGCAAGAAAATGGAATTACCAAAAAAAACAAACCGTATGTTTAGTCCCAAAAACATAATGTAGTTTAATTTGATCCTTTTAAAATTTCATATGTGTAAAAACGTGGAAAAAAGCTAGGTCATATTTAATAAAAAAAAATTTTGAGGACCCTTTTTTTTTGAGATTCTAACAATCCAATAAGGTGCACAAAAATTTAATTTGAATAAATTGTATTTTTGCTTTCCAAAAAAATAACGAATATTCAAGTTCTTTTTCAGTAATATATTTGCCTATCTTACGGAGTCAAAAGCATAAGTGGTAAAGATATACATTTTTTCTGCAAATTTTTTGTTTAAGTATTAATATCGAAAAATATGCAAATTTAAAGTTTACATTTTATTACATTTACTTAAAAAGCAACGATCAAAATTATAATATTAATATAAAATAAAAGTAGAAAATGTGTGAATAAATCAACAATAAATTTGCATTTTCAACTAGAAAAATAATACAAAGTCTTACAAAATAATTTTGTCACGCAATTTTTAAAATTTTTTCCGTGGATATTTACGTACCTTTTAATTCAAAATTGAAAACATTATCTAAATTTTCATATAAACAAATTAAAACTATCATGCAATTTATATGCAAATTTGCTAATTTTTCAACTGAAATATATTAGAACATTTAAAGTTCTTTATTATCTATAAAATTAATGAATATTTTCAGGTTATTTTATTAGATTGTTACAAGGATGATTATACGATCGATAATATCAACTATATATATATATATTGTCAGTAGAAATAAACATAATATTTACAACAACAAAAATCACAGCATAAATTTACAAAAAAAATCACAGCATGATATTCTGTATTCCCAATTTGTGGATTCCCAATCTGTATTTTAAATTATTCCACAAACACAGTTGTTATGACCTACATAAATAAAATTCAATTTAATAACAAAATATTTGCAAAAGAAATTTAATGCGTAGATCGTAAGTCTATACTTTCTTTCAAAAATTCTATTTTAAAGTAAATTTTTATACAATCAGTTACACCTCAAAAACTAACCTATATAATTGTAATTGAAGTGAACAAAATTTTAATAATTATTTTTATTATGTACCATAAACATTGTTTTATTATTATTTCAGTACCAATAATAAAATGCAGCGTAGTAACACTACTGTGTATTAGTTTCATACAAATGCGGACACATCCAATTATGTGAATGTAAATTGAATAATAAATATGTTGTATTAAATGCTTGTGAAAATCATATTAAAATTTAAATGATAAAATATTAATATGTTACAGTATAGCGCCGCTAGTGACTAAATTTTAGTTTTAAAAAGTTTACACACGGACAGACAGACAGGCAGACGGTCGGCAAAGTGCTAACATAAGGAATTTTTTTTTTAATTCCTTAAAACTAAAGTCACGAAACATGCATATTTTTATGATTATATTTTCTTTTTATTTCATTAATTACTTTTATGTTTTAATGTTATACAAAATTATTCGTTTTCTGAAAATATAAAATTACATGTCTAAACACATACATATAAATGATATTTGTAGCGTGTCTAGAACTTTGACATAATAGGAAATATGAGTAATGCTATTAGATTTTTCTAATCAAAATAAAGCAAACATTGGTATCACCAAGTTATGGTCAAATTTTCAAAAAATATATTTCAATTTTAGTCATTAAATAATCGTCTTATTTAATCAACATTATATTGATTAAACAATTTCAAAAATTGACGTTTATTTTGTACACGAAAACTAATATCATAAATCGATGAGTGCCACCTAAAAATTCTTGAATAAATTCATGGAAAGTAATATATAAACTAAAAATTGTTGATTAAAATCATAAATTCAGTTGTCTAAATATCATTTCTTGAAATATTACCCTTGCTCAAAAAAATATATATAACAATATCTCCTAAAAATATGCAGTATCTCTTTTAAAATTGCTATTTTTTGAAACGTTATTTTAAAATTGCATTTTAATGTATCTTAAATCCATTATCCAAAAAATTTTCAAAGAAGATAAATTAACTATAATATTTTATGTATTTCTGAGCTATGAATATGTAATAAAAAACTATGTATAAAACATAGTTTTCTTTTAACAGGACAAAGAACTAGAAAATATTTCTCAAACTCTTTACTTTCAATATCGTATAAATGTAATATTTCATGTCAATCCTTTTGAACCAAGCACATTTATTTAAAATCGAAACAAAGTCCTTTCATATATCACTACAAATATTATATAAAGGTCCTTAAACCTTTTGTTATATTTCATGATATAAGATTATTTACTAGCATATAAAACCAAAACTAATTATATATTTATTAAGCAATTTTTTTAATATTCAAGAGTAAATATAAAATTTTCATGAAAGCCTATTATAACTGTTATTATTTTAGTATGAAATAAAGGTGTTTTTAATTTTTTATAAGCTTTTCTAGTCATGTAGGTAAGTTTTTTTCTCTTTTGTAATTTATTTAAGTATGTTGTACTGTAAACTAACAGGTGGTTTATAAAAATTATTTTAAATTTAAGTTTGTAAAAAAAATTATTGTAAAAAACTTTCATTAAATTTAGGGCCAGTTTCACAGTGTTTATATTTAAGTCATTCTAAATTTAACATATAATTTAAACTTACAATTTAAACTCAGTCAGTTTCACACTTGTAAATTCATTTCAGTTAACTTAAAGTGAAGAATATGTATTATTATGTATAAAAATAAAAAATAATATTATTGTGATTAAAAAAGAATTAGCTGATTTAGTGAAAATTTATTTGACATTCTTAAATCTGTTTGAATTTATATTTTATTGAAATCAAATATGGTGATACCTCTAATTTTTCTAATTTTATTATACTTGAGTGTTAAAATTTTATATCAATTTAAGAAACATTTTTATTTATCAATTTATTACATAGATTAATTCAATGAAATCGGGCTTGACCGACTTCTGGATAATATTTAAAAAAGAAGGAAGTTTTTAACATGCCTTAGTTATTTCTACCCTTACAAAATCCTTAGGTGCTACCTACGTATACCTTAATTTCAAAATTTTATATTAATTTTATATAAATTTGACATAAAAATGCAGGTTTATTTCTTTAAATTTAAGTCATCTGGCTCTTAACTTACGCTTAAACTTTGTCCAGAGTTTAGACTGTGAAACTGGCAAAGTTTTTTAATTTAATTTAATTAAATTATTTTAAAACATATTTTTATTTCTAATTTGGGGATAGTTAATTTTTTAAGTATAAGTTTTAAAGGTTTAAAATTTCAGAACGCCTTCTGAGTGTAGTTCAACCTTTAATTAAACATATGAAGTTTTATAAAATAAATTTCTTGATGGAGAAAATTTAATTTTTTATAAAAGTTTAATTTAATTTCTTATTAAAAAGTAGTTTTTTAATTATGAGCTTTATGGATTTGTTTACCATATCGAAGTTCTAATTTCAAATCCCTTTGTACGAGTTACTGATTTTGAAATGAAAAAGATTCCAGCACAAATTTCACCGTATTGGTCATGGCATAAAGGTTTTTCAAGCATTACAGTACCACAAGCATCAACAACGAAATTCCGTTTAATATTTAAAGTTAAAATACCACCTTTAGGACTGGCTACATATTTGGTGCACTCAGAGAAGCAAGACGAAAAGATATATATGTTTGTAAACTCAATATTGTATTATATTTTAAATATGAAATGATATGCTGAAATTTAAATTATAAAAAAGTATATTTTATTTTCTTTTTATTACATTTCAGCACGTCCGAGATACATACAAGGTCAGAGCGTAATTTTGTAAGGGAAAACATATAAAAAGGGCTATCTTTACTCTCCAAACCACTTTTTTTTTAATCATTCCTATTCTAAAATGAAGACCTTTATTTTCGTGTACAAAACTTATTGATCAGATAAGCATTTATAAATGTTTCAGCAATTTGAAAATGAAAATTGGTAAAAAATATACATGGAGGGTAAAAAAAGGTTATAAATATGGTTCTATTCCTCAGAAAGGACTAATGTTTTATTATCTGCTGAACTTAACCTAATATATAAGCACAAAAAAACTAAAATTAATGTTTTGTCCGAAATCCGAAAAAAATGCATACTAAGAATAATTAAATTAAATTTTCCAAAATCTACACCAAAAACCCTACAAATTTGGTATCAATCGGCAGGAATTTTAATTTCCAACCTGGATTAAGTTTTATTAAAAAATCTCGATAATTGCATTCATTTTTTCATAATTACATAATTGCATTCATTGAGGAATATTTATGTAAAATTGTATTCATTGAGGAATATTTTCGGGGCATATTTATGTAAAATGGTTCGGCAAAAGGCATAGAACACCAACAAGCAGTGAATTATTAAATTTGAATTAATGCCGTTTAATTTTAAAAGCTTTCTTTTTTCAGGATATGTATGTACATTTTCTGTGTTCTGTTTAATAATATAAATTTGGAAAACTTTATTTACGGCCAGACAGATAGGCAGAAAAGTTTGAAAATATAATTTTATTTCTCAGAAAAAAAAACCACTCCAAAAACAAAGCTTAACCATTTAATTATTTATAAACACTAATTTGGATTTTCTGAGTTAATTTAAATAATGAACAAAATAAAAATGTTAAATGAATTTCTTTTGTTGTGTTTAATATTAGTTTTCGTGTACAAGTTTTAACATTAAAAGTTTATCTCGTACACTCAATAAATTCTAGAAGAAAATTGTTTTACTTTTTTTTTTTTTTAACTTTTATTCTTTGGGAAAGTTTTTGTGAACTTTTTAATAACATTTTTCGTTCTCATTCGAAAGGAATAATTAAGTTTTTGATTGTTTTTTTAGTCAATGGTTTATAAATTAATGATCAATATATACTTTCAATATCTTTTAAATATATGTATATTTAATAATTACTATATATAATTTTTATATTTTGCTTACCAAAAAAATCTAATTAATTATTCTAGACTTTTTTTAAAATGAAAATTTTTTAAATTTTGATAATTAATTAATTATATTTCTATACAGGATTAAAAATCATATTTTGAAAAAATTTCCTAAATTATTTTAATTTCTTTTTCAAAAATTAAATTAATAGAAATTTTGTTTTATAGATAATCTCGTAATTATAATTAAATAAAGCTTATTATTTAAGGTTTTTTTTGAAGCATTATGAAATTTTAAAACTTTTTTATTTATCCCATAAAATATTGCTTTGCGCCTAAATATATGCTTTTTAAGAGATCTTTTCAAACACCTTCGTATTATGCTATAGAATCATTTTTTACAATGATTTTTTCATTCCTAAAAAAATATAATTTATGTAACAACAATCTTAATAAATCTTAAAAAAAAAAAACTTTATCGTGGGTGTTTAGAAATATGATTTAATTTTCTTTTATAACTCTTCAAAATGATATTAAAGAAGAGTAACAAGTTGTATACTTCTGTCTATATTTATATGAGAGAATGTTAAAAATTTAATGTTTAAAATTTTTAACACAACTCATACTTTTGTATATTTGGTTTTTTTTTTCAAGCCTTATTTCAAGGATATAAATAAAAATACTAAAAAAAAACTTAAAGATTTTAATACCAAAAAGAAGAGGATAATAATTCCATTTTAATTAAATTAATTCAATAATTTTTAAAGGAAGAGTTTTAATATTTTTTTTAAATAAAAAAATTCAAAAGAAATTTAAAATTTTCTTTTTTGTAATTTTCCGTGTATAAAAATTATTATAAAATTGCTTTTGATTATAATAAACCATCTAAGAAGATAAAAGATATTTTTAAAAATATTTATGTACCAATTCTTTGTAGAAAAATTATTTCTCTTTTTTTTCATAAATTTTTTAATAAATTTCAATCTAGATTGTATGTATGGAGATCTTAGGAATCTATTGTGGAATTAATATATACAGAGGTTTTGTTTCAGGCGAAATTTAATTAAATTACAAGGAAATTTGTATTATTTTCAATCATAAGAGCGTTTTCAATTATAAGAGCGTTTCATAAAATCAAAAGTACATAAGAAAAATTGAAATGTGGCCAACACAAAAATTGAAATGTGGCCAACATATTTCTTATGGGTAAAAGATTCTTCTCTGTTGAATAAAGCTGCTGATCTCAAATAAAATTTAAATAATTCTAATTTTTAAAAAAACATTAAATATACAAAAATATCCTATAGATTTTACAAAATTTTAGTTTAATTGCACCGTTTAATTTGAATTTATCTGATACTTTTGCATAATTAAGTTTGTTTTTAAAGAAATTAAATTTTTTTTAAGGATAAATTAATATTAATTTAAAAAACAGATATTTTCTTATTAATTTAAGTAACGTAAGGTACTATTAAGATTTAATTTAATATATCATTTATTGCAAATCAACATTTTCTACCACGAATTTGATTTGAAAAAATACGTTGAATTTAATTTGAAAAATATATGGAATTTAATTTGGAACTTAACATTCTTAATGAAAATTCCAAAAAATAATTTAAAATCATCGTATAAAAAATCGTTTATAGATGACAAAGGACTTGAATAAATTTTCATAAATATCATTTTCGTTTAAACAATTTATTTGTAATAAATAATTCACATCTGCTATTTATGTTACATATGAAATTTAAAATATTATTTAACAATAAAAGTCAAAAATTTAGTCATGTCCTTATATTTAATTATCCACATATAAGCTTACGACTAATTTGTTTTGTTTACATTAGTTCTTTTGGTAAATAATTAATTCGTTCAACTAGTTATATGGATTTTTATGTATTTTTCATATAAATTTTCATATAAATATTTTTCATATAAATTTACATACAGACAAAGTTTTAATATCTTTTTTATGCACATATAAAGTAAGGTTATGTGAAGGTACTATGACCAGCACAAATATTTTAAAATAAAAGTTTCGCTATGCAATTAAATTTATAAAATATTAATTGTGTATGAAACTTTACACATAATATGTAAATGGAAATTTTATTCGTATCTGAGGGATATTTTTTATGTTTTCTATTGAAACTAGACTTTTGTAAAAAACTTTCTGAGGAATTATTTAATGAATAAATTGTTAAATATAATAAAAAAATTAAAGTATTGATTAAATTTTTTTCTCGTTAACATTAAATTCCTATAAACTCTCTTTAAAATACTTATAAAAGTGAGAATTTCTAAACCCATTTCTGGCTATGAATTTTCATCATTATTTCACGTACTACTAATAATAATTTTCATCATTATTTCGCGTATTATGGTTATGAATCTGGTGTTGGGCGAGAAAACAGTGAAAGATCATTTATGTCATTATTCGCCAGTCTGGTAAAGAAGTATCTAACAACTTTAATATCATACTTTCGGCGAAACTTCCTGAAGTATCTGACTTACTTTCGGACAAACTTCCTTAAGTATCTGATTAGATCACAGTATACATTTTTCGTTCGTAAAAATTGGTTGAATTTTGTTGAATAATAAAACAGCTCTTAACAGAATTTGAAATATTCTCACTCCTTTCAGATTATCCCGATGTATATTTATATATTTTCGGATATTAAATCGTTCTTTGGAAAATTTTATTAATAAAATAAATTCTTCTTTTTGGTAAATTGCCAATACTCGTATTTTTCAATCCAATTTTATTAACAGAAAAAAAAAATTATAATACATATTATTTCCTCCTTGAAAATACAAATTTTTAATATTTTTAATATAAAATGCAGATTATTATATCCTGTGAAATAAAATTTAAATTAAATACGATTAAACTTTGAGTATTTATTTATATTTTCAACAAATTTTTTTATTGATTTGTTAGTTAATAGAAATATTTTTATGATAAAATTTTTTTTTCTGAAAATCTGTTCAATAAGCATTTATTGAAATCATTTTTAAAAAAAAAAAAAGAAAATACAATTTTCGTATATTTTACAGGACAATGTCAAGGTTATAGAATAAATTTATTTATTTTAAGTGCTTCCTTATTGAAACATAAAATTTCAAAACAATTCATTTATGTGAGAGAATGTTTATATAAAAAAGAAATATTAAAATAAAATATCTATTTTTTTAATGATTGCCGGAAAATAGATAATTGAATTAATCATTAAAGTATCTACGCAAAAAAATCATAATATTCTTAGATATTATAAAATTTATGAAGGAATTAATTTTATTAAATGAACAGAATTTTCATTATTTTCAATTTTTTTTTATAATATTCATATTTAAGGAGGATTTTTATTCATTAATGAGATTAGAAGTATTTTTTTTTTAGGTTTTAGATTAAATCATAAGAAATTCTTAAGTACACAATAAAATTAACGTACATCGTTAATTCACAAAATAACAACATTTATAAATGAAAAAAAAAATATTATTTTATGATTTTAACAAGGTCAATTTTTGTTGAAAATTTATAAATAGAAATGTTTTTTAAAAAACATCTCCTTAAAAAAAATAATTGAATTTTTCCTTTTGATTATATAATTTTTCTATCTTTGTTTTTGGGGGTAAAAAAGTTTGTTTCAAGTTTATTTCACATTTACGGTATAAATTAATTTAAAACTTTTAAAATGTTTGAAGAAAAACTTTTATGCAAACAGACTTACTGGTGTTAGAAAAGGTTTCGATTAGTTTTATTTTTTTTTTTTTTTGAGAGCTAAAAAAAGGTTATATGTAGTAAGAAAAATTCTTAAAGTTAGTCAGAAAAGTAGTTCAATATTTGTTAATCGTGTTTATTATTATACCAGTTTTTATAACATATATTTTTGAGATAAGTGTGATGTAATATTTGTGTACAAAATAAAAGTTTAAAATTAGCAAGTCAAAGAGGCTTTAAGATTTAAATATTATTTTGATATATTAAAAAAATTTTGAACCCGAACCGTGACCATCGATATTTAATAAATTAATTAATAAAAGCAAAGAGTTAAAATATGTTTTTCAACTTATTTTGTTTTTATTATATATTATTAAAACACTGCTCAAATCTGAACGAAATTAAAATATATTACTTTGAAAATACATTTTCAAAGTAATATATTTCAACTTTCGATTTATTATTTTTCTTTACGATTTCAGTGCAACATTACCAAAAAGGCTGTCATTAGATAACTAATAATTATATAAATAATAGTTTTGCACAATTTTATTTATACAGTTCTTTAAACCGGTTTTCAAACGTACTAGAAACGAACCGGAACGGAAAAAAATTAAAACCTGAATGGAAACTAAAAATATATTAAGAGCAAAAACAAAAAACTCTACTTTTTAGCAATAATTCGATAATATTCAGATATTTCAAAATAATGACTGAAAATCATTTCTATACAATTAATCAGTTTTAGTGCTAAAAATTAAAAGCATATTTGTTTGACAGAAGACTACACTAGATTTCACCTCTATATATCAAAATTTAACACAAATTTAACCCAAATGTCTTATGTTATTGAAATAATTCGAAGCGTCTAAAAAAGGAAGCCAGTGTATTTTTGCATTGAAAAGACCATTTGTCGTCTATATTGTATCACTAAGTCTACATAGAAATATCATAATAACTATTGCCAACCAATAGAGAAATTGTAGAGTAATTGCTTAAAATTATTAAATAAAAGTTGTAACAATTGACTTATTTTTTTTGTTGACTTGTTGTAAATTATCTACTAAGATCTACCAAACGAAGATCTACAAGTTTAGTATCTTATAATAATCTATTTCTATTATCTAACAAATATAGTATAAACTTTAAAATTTTTCTCTAATCAAAATTCTACTAAAAATCTACTAAATATCTACATTTTAATTTAATTTACATAGTAACTTAATACAATAAATTTTTATAAACAATTTAAAACTAAAAAAAAAGGAATCTTTAAAAGAATTCTCTGCCACCTATGCAAAGGTAAAAAAAAATCCATTACAAATTTTAAAAATGCACTTTGCACACTTTTTAAAATATAACAACTAAAAGTTATTTTCATTATACATTCTTTTATAAAAATAAAACAAAGTTAACCTCAAACTCTTCTTAACATAAAAATGTTTTTTGTGAAAGAAATATTTTAATGAAACGCGACTGTTTGTTTTTATACATATATCCTTTTAGATCGTTTATTTTATAAATTTTCTGAAAATTTTCATATTTTTTTTTTATTACTAAGTATTAATTTTACATCGTCTGCGTAAAAGTAATATAAGTCTATTTTAATGATAAATATTTTTATTTACTCAAGGCATCAGCATATCTTTTACATTTCTTTTTATAATTATTAACACACTAGTTAATTTGTAATTTTTTTTTTTTCAAAATAATAACGAAATCATATAAAATAATTGAATATTTTAAAAATAAAGATTTAAATAAATATTACAAGTCTTTAGAAGTTGTAAAAATTGACTTATTTACTTTTGGAGAGATGACTTAGAATATTTAATGAGAAAATTTTCTTTTCGTGACAATTTGTGGTTACTATTTTCGTGATTTAATGTGTAAGAAAAATATTATAGAATTTTATGTTAATATAATATAAAAATTAGAAAAGAATTATTATGCAAATTTATACACATTTAAAAATAATTTTTGTTGAACATATAAGTTATTGATTATGAATAATTGAAATGCTACTTTTAGAGTGCTACTTTTTTTTTTTTTTGGATAACACGCATATTTGGAATGAGCAACAACTGAAATATATTTATAGTGTTTATTTGTGAAAATAAATTTAATATATATCTTTAATATTTACTGGTAAAGAATAGGTCAGTGATTTATTTTAATTAAAATATAAAATAATTGGGTTTTGTAGTATAAAATTTATCAAAAATTCTTTCAACAGGATATAACCTCATTATTTTATATTTTTATTTCTGTGATGAAAAATATTTTTAGATTATAAAAATAATTAAACAGATAGTCCCAAAATTAGGACACTGACAAATAATCAAAAGAGATTCCATTATTTTTATTGTACATATTCAAATTTACAACCAAAATTTTGGTCATTTAATTTTGGCATAAACTATTTTAGCGACTTTTTTGAATTGTATCGACAGCATTATTTTTAACTATAGTTTACTGACGGTTGTGTCGGTATTTAGTTTCAAAATATTTCTTGATATTAAATTTTGTCATATAAATGTCTCGGTATTTAGAGCCATATTACTCGGTAATTAGAATATGTAAAAGAATAATCATAAAAATGTAAAATTATTAATCAAATTAATATAGTTATTAATTTAAATTCTTTTCTTGAATTATCTTCAATTAGAATTATATTTTAGATAAAATATGCGTCAGGCAAAAAAATTTTACCTAAAATATAATTTTAGGTAAAATTTTTTTGCCTGACGCATATTTCTATATTGTTTTGAAGAGTTTAGTTAAAAGCTTTCGCTTTATTTTGTGATTTTGAACTAGACAATATGGAAAATCTAATTTTATTAAAAATGTTTTTTTTTTTTACACCAAAAAACTAAATAAAATTTATTGGCAAAAGCATAGATAAATTTTTCTTATGTGTTTCATAATTTATTTAACATATCACAAGAAAAGACAACCTTTTTAAGGTTAAACATTTATTATTGATGAAATATGGTTAAAATGTTAAATTATATAAAATTCTACAAAAACATATAAGTTGTAATATTATACGTGTATGAGAAATAATAAATTAAATTGAAGATATATAAACAAAAACAAAGTATTATAATTTTATAAGTCAATATTATGACATGACATAAAATATGCTATATAGTATATATCAAAGTAAAAATTTGTTTTTGTTTTTTTAGTAAATATTGTCAGAAATTTTCATAAATTTGTGAATTATCGAATTTTAAATTTTTATTGATTTAATAAAATAGAAAAAATAAAGATATAAACATTATTATTCTAAAAATAAGAATATTTGCATGATTAATTTTGAAATATCTTTATCTAACAATTGGAAAAAAAAAATTTTTTTACCCCGTAGATATTATTTTAAATGTAAACATTCTTTAAACTAAAGAAATGTCTGTTATTCTTTTTTTTTTATAAAAAATTTAACCCAGTTTTTTTATGTACAAAGGATTAAACGGGTATGTCCTTTGAATTGAATATAACATTTAGTTAAAAAAAAGAAAATTTTATGAAGGTTGAAAACAATTTAAATAAATATAGGCTTTTATTTTTATTTAACTTTGACAATTTTTCCAGTCAAATGAGTTAAAAAAGAATTTCTTTGCTAAAAGTGAAAAAAAAGAAAATTTGGTTAGTCAAAATAAAATTATGTTTGATTATAGAAATCATAAAATTATAATAATTTATATATAGTATTGAAATTTTAGACAACGGACAAGTTTATCAAATTTTGGAAAGCATTATTATTATTTTTGTAACCTACTTCATACTGAATTACTATATTCTTTCAACAATGCCTATAAAATTATAAATTATTTAAAAGAAAACTATCAGGATGTTCCATCCACAATATCTTAAAATCTAAATCTAAATATATAAGTATTTAAATATTTTATGTAATGTTTCGTTTTCATTCTTATTTTGTCTTCTCCAAGTCATAAAAATACACCAAAAAGAAAATTTATAAAAGAAAAAGTTTTCATTCAATAAATAAATAACACAAACAGAAATGTGTGTTTAAGGTCACAGCAAAAAAAAAAAGGAAACATTAAATCCACAAGAATTCCATTGGGACAAATTTATATAGCATTTTTTAAACACAAAACAAGGACATAAAAAATAAGGAAAAAAAAGCCATTTTTAACTTACCAATAAATTCTGTAACTTAAAAAAAAAAGAATTTTTTTGGTTGGTTTCAGTTTAGAATTCCCTTTTTTTTACGTTCAAAAAAAAGCCTAACATTTAAAATGAGTTTAACAATAATATTACTTTTTTTTTCGTCCTTTTCAATTTATATTTATATTTATTTGTTGGATATATATAAATCAATTTTCAGTTTATTGTGAGGGATTTAAATGAAACCGGAAAATTGATGTGACAATTGTGATAAATATAACATTAAAATTGAAAGGAAATTTTATAAGTTCCAAATTTATCTCTAAAATTAAAGTATGGTTAAAGTTGATGAAATTTTGTTAATTTGACTAGAGTTTTCTTACAAGCGAGTAAATTTTTACTTAACCACAAATTAGATCGGGAATTCTTAGTTGATCCACGAAGGAGAAGGAAGATATAAATGTAAATTAAAAAATTTATTAGTGTATTAAAAAACGGTACAGTACTAAATATTAAGCAAACGTATACAATTTCCAGAACACTATCTCTCACTTCATCGTGTCCGCAGAACGTATTTAATAATTATATTCTACTATTTTACCTTCACTTTTGTTGTGAAAATTTCTGAAAAATTAAGCAGATTAAACGGGTGTAAATTATTATTTTATAGAAAATTTTAAAAAATCGCAGAAAATACACAGGAAAGTATATGCAAACAGTTTATGTAAAATAAGTGTTTTTACGGTTTTCTAGATTTTTCTTTCGAATTTTGTAAGAAATTCTAAAACTCCCTAACAGCGGATATTTTAATAGACAACATATTTTAATAGAAAAATATTTTCTAACAGATAAAAAATATATTACATATAATATAATAATTAAATCTAAATAAATTACAATTTTTTTTACAATAATTACAACATTTTTCAGCCAACTACAATGTCTATTAAAACATTACAAAATTTTCAAAACAATTACACCGTTCTTCAAACAATTATAATATTTTCAAACCACTACAACGTTTTCAAATTTTTTTCAAAACAATTACAACGTTTTTCAAACATTTACAACGTTTTTCAAAGCATTACAACGGTTTGCAAACCATTTACAACGTTTTTGAAAACAATTGCAACGCTTTTCAATCAATTATAGTGTTGTTCAAATATTTACAATATTTGCAAACAATTACAACGATTTTCAAAATAATTACAACGTTTTCAAAACAATTACAATGTTTTTCAACACAATTACAACGTGTTTGAAAACAATTACAATTTTGTTTAAAACAATTACAATTTTTTTCAAACTATTACAACGGTTTTAAAACTTTTAAATTGTTTTGACAGCACTTAAACCGTTTTTCAAAACAATTGCAATGTTTTTCAAATCATTACATTGGTTTTCAAAGCAATTACAACGGTGTTCAAACACTCTAATTGCTGCGCTAGTATACGGTTTCTGAATCTGAATTATATAATAATTTATTTTCAACAAACTATTCTTAGTTGGAAATATTTTTTTTTTAAATCAATTGCAAAATAGTGAAATAATGATGTTTTAATTATATAATAAATGCAGAGTGTTCATTTTATGTGATTTTGCCATTAAAAGGCCATAAAATATTTTATTTATTTTAATACATATTATGTTTTTGATATGTCTCGTATTTTATAAAACAGCTGAATTGCCCTACCAATACTAATGTATATTTTTTGATACAAAAATAAATACGAGTATATATTCCCACTAAAATTTGGTAGCATGTAAAATTTCACAAATTGTTTCTGATTTACATATTGCTGAAATAACAATAAAGGTATTCTATTAACTTTATTGATATAAGCAATCTAAGGTATCATAGCAAATTATATCATAAGTTTTTTCAATTTTAATTCATATTGTTTGTATATTATAATCACCATTTTATTCACTACACTCACTTGAAAATTATACATAAATATTATTTTAACACCTTTCACATTTAATGAATATCCTGAATATGATAAATTTTCTTTTTCTATCATCTATGTTATGTTTTGTTTACATTTTCATCGAATAACTTTTATCAAATAAACTAAATATTTACAGCCAAGCTAAGGAAAACCTTAAAGCCATCCAAAATAATAATTTTATTATAAATTTAAAGTTTTGGTTATTAGTTTTTGATTAAAATTCAAAAACAAAATGAATTAGAAAAACATTAATTTTTTTTTCTTTAATTTTTAAAAGCCTTGATCACTTTGAACCATATGCAAATAATTAATCTAAATTTCGAGTCTGTGGCAAAATAAACAAATATACTAAAGACCGGATAATAAAATTTTAAAGCATCATAGATTTTTTCAAAAAAAAAAAAAACTCATAATGACTTTATTCTAAAAAAAGCGGTTTGAACTGCAAGGAAGAAGTTTTAATTGTATTTTTATAAAAGTTTATAATTATTTTTCGGTATTTTAATAAAACTACGAAAGAAAATTAGTAATTTTTTTCGAAAAATACTCACTTTACACATCAACAGACCTTTTTCATTGCTTTAACATTAACACTTATATAAGTTTAATTTTGCATAATATCACAACATCATCTAAAGTACAAGAATCGTTAAAAAAAAATATTTAAATATTTTGCAGTCCTGAAAATTTACGAAAATTGACTTATATTCTTTTCGGCAGACAAAACAATTTATAAAATTAATTTAAATGAGTTTTTGTTTTAAAAGTGATTAAAAAATAAATTAAAATTAAATTAAGAAAATTCTTAATGAAATTAAATATGGAAAATATTTGTGGAAAATACAATTTTCTCTTGTCATTTGCATATTTCTTAAATAATATGTATATATAAAATAAAAGTAAATATTCATTAAAACAATTTCAATTAATTCAAAATATTAAATAACTGAATTATTTTAGATGTGAAAATTCATTGTTAATAAATATACCATATTTAAACATTAAACAATATTTAACAATTAATTTTGAAATAAATTTTCATAAATATAAACATAACAGAGAAAATTTTATGAAAATATTTATTTAAGTTATGAGATTTTAAACAAATTTTTCGATATTTTTTTTATTTTATTAAAATATGTACATATATTTATAATTTGTGGAATATTTAATATTTATTCAAATTTGAGTTAATGGTTTGATTATTCAAATTTGTTATTTGCTGTACTGTAATGATTATTATTAACATATTAATTATTAGTGAATAAACGTTAATCAAAAATTATTATGTTAATAATTAATTAAAATCCAATTAGAAAAAATATATACGGTTCGGAAAATCAAGAATAATCTTTTACGAATTGTACTTTGACCAACAATTTATCGTATCATTTTGTGAAAACATACGTTTAGCAAACGGATATATTAACTTATGGTTAGCAGGTAAACTGTTTAATTTACAGTCTTAATAATATAATGTTATTATGTATTTAAAAAAATGAACTGATCAATGTATGTAAATAATTTCCTAAAAATATGCAAATAATTTCTGCGAATTCTGAATTAATTTTTATATATTTTTTCAAGAGCAAAATTTAATTAATTAACTTTTAATAAAATATTATCTTTACTTAATTAAAAGAAAATTTTATAAATTAATTTCTTGTTATTAAATTAATTATGCAAATATATTTCATTTCATCTCTTCTTCTTTTTTTTGTGAAGGAAAAATGACAAAATTTTCAAATTACCAGGATTTTTATTTATATTATACATGGTGGAAAATTAGCTTTTTTTTTAATATCATTCAGAAATGGAAATCCACCAGCCAACAAGAATATATTAAATAAAATTATACTTTTGGGTTATGGTTCGTTTTTTTTTTGTTCGTAAAGTGTAGATTTAACGAAGGACAGAAAATATTAATATTTTATATTTAATTTAATTTTTAAAATCATTTATTAAATGTTATTTCATATTTTTTTTATGTATACTTCATTTTAATTTTTATATAAAGTAATTTATTATTCTAAGAATGTCATAGCAATTTTGGTTTTCCATTCTTATATTTTAGAGGGCATACATGTTAACATAGATTATAAATGGTTGTTTCGTAGAACATCAATTAAATCAACAACTTGGATAAATTTAATGTATGTATACTTCAAGAAACAAGAATGAGCTTCTAGTTCAGTGAATATTAATTTTGAATATCATAAAAAGATTGTTGAAATCTAATTTCATCTTCGCAATTACAAATTATTTAATTGAAATTGTTGCGTCAAATTTTTAATTAAAACAATAATGTCTCACTAATTTCTTAGTGAGCAAATTAGACAGCTGAGTAACTTAGTAAGTTAATTATAAAAACAAAAGAAAATTAAATGCATGAAAAATAATTAACTTCTTTTAAAGTTAAACTACAAATTATGATAATTATAATTGTTATACCAAAGTTAAGGATTTGGGTTATGGTTGTTTTGTATTATCCCAAAGTAAACGAAACTAATCAATTCGATTCTGTTGGTAGACCAGGTTCAGAAAAAACTTTCAACTACGCAAAGTCGTTTTTTGGTATTTCAATTAGTAGAATTTATCCCTTCCGTATCCAAGGAAAATCTTAAACTTTAAGATCAATCAGAGAAACTGTCGCTTGAACTACCATCATTAAAAATCGAATATGCAATTAGGATAACGAATCAGCCTGACACATTTTAATTGAATGTGAAGGCTTGATTCAAAACAGGTTAAGATGATTCGGCCAAATCTTCCTAGAACCTAAGGATCCTCAAACATTTATCCTCATTCTCAAAATACTTGAACTGTGTTATGGAAAAATTTACAATAATTTTATTAATCCAAGCGTAAAATAAGAAGGCTGATGAAATTTTATTTTAATATTAAGTACATCTCCCATTCCACAACCTTCATTATGATAAACATTTACTGTGTTAAGTTGGTGTAGACCTACGGAAATTAACAAAATTGTTGTTTGTAAAAAAAAGCCCTAAAAACAAAAATATATAAAAATTATATTCTGTGTAAATAATTGATTATCACGAAAGTCCTTTCAGTTAATTAATTTTATGTTCTAATAATAATAAATTTAATTGAAATGAATAATAAATTCATAAATATGGTCTAACAATATTCCATGTTAGACATTTATTTGTTAAATTATTGTATGTAAATTTATGTAATAAAATATTCAATTTAAAAATAAATAAATTAGTAAGTAATTTAAATTTGAAATTTCAGAATAAGAAAATGTTATTAGGATAATTAAAGAAAAGTTCAAATTTTTTCAATTGATATAATTTGACATTCTAGAAATTCATTATTAGTATTTTTAAATATATTTGTTATCAATCGATAAAAATCAATATTTAATTCCAATTTTTATTTTCCTATAATTTATTTTGTAATTATACATATGTTTCCAAATTGAAAATTTCAAAAGTAATTACTACTATACTTCTAAAAACTTTTATTTTACCTGACAGATATTATAATATTATACTTTTTTTTATGAGTTATGATATAAAAACTTTATAACACGTTTAAAATTTCAAAAAGTTTACATTTGTTCTTAAAGTTTATGCGGAAAAAAGATTTTTTATAACTCATCAAATTTTTTATTTCTAAACTTTTAGCATTTTTATGATAATTCAGTTTTACATAAATTTTCGAAAATAATGTGCATGTTAAAATACAAAAACAAAAAATAAACAAATTATTGAATAAATATTTTAAATAATCTAGTTTAAAGTATCCATTTAACAACAAATAATATTCGATGATTTTGCAAAATATTTATATAAAAGTTAGCATTGTGGTGAATGGAAACTAATTCAATTTAAATACTTTAAAGTTTTCTGGTAAATCTTTATAATAGCAACTGCGCTACATTTATGACAAAATTATATTGTCAAGAAGGAGCTAACATTTGGAAGGCATTCGGAATCTTAGTAATCGTTATTAATGCCCAGCTAAATATTTTTTAACTGGTAAAAGTTATGATCCAATTAGTTTTAAAGTTTTTTCAGAATCAAACATTTCAGCTGTCGATGGATGAGTGACTAGTGAATTGAAAACGACGTAGTCATATATGTTAAATAAAATAATATTTCAGTATTTTAATTTTTCCTATTGCCATAATTTCTATTTCTGAATTAAAATTATAATAAAATTATAATCATGTGTAGGTACTCAATAAATTGAGTACCTACACATGATTAACGTAATCTAACTTCTGTTCACAAATAGCTCAAATTACTTGCTAGTATTTCCAAGAACATAGTTTTTTTTCCATTATTCAAAAAAATCATGCCAAATTTGTTTAAATTATTTAAGACCATAATTTTTAGTGCTTTAAACAACAATAAGGAAAATTATCCAATTAAAAGAAATTTTATTTATTTGTGTGTAAATTTTCTATAATTCAAGGTAAAATTTATTCCAAGGGAAATTAAGAATAATTTGTATTTAATTGAGATCATGAAAATAATTTTAATTTAACTTCAACTACATGGCAATCGGAGTAAATAATTAATTTTCTTTGTATTATCGTATTAATTGTTAATTGGAACATGCAAAAAAATTATGTTTCTGATGACACATTTGTATATTATTTGTTTAATGAGAATTTTTAATTAGCAAAAAAATAAGTTTTAATTAATTCTGACATCACATTAGTAAATTTAATAATATGTAATTATATATATTTTAATTAAAACTTATTGTAATGAAAATATCAAATGTAATTAGCAAAAAAAAATATATAAAACAACCAAAATAAAATTGTTATGTAATATTTTGTACATAAAAATAAATATATAATTATTTTTTAAAACTTTTACCCAGATTTTTTTAAAAGATTTATTAGAAGTACATAAATATCAAAGTTTGAATCTAACAAATATAACTTCAAGGATTTTTTTTTATTTAAAAAAATATAAATGTAACAATACACGTATTTAATTTACAACTGAAAAATACTTGAAATACAAAATAAAAATAGAAAATTTATATTTTCGTTTAAATGTATAATTAATTATGGATGATAGGAGTAAAATAGACAAGCATAAAAAAAAAAGAAAATGTTTGGTTGCCAAAAAATGATGATAAGAAAACAGCAGAAAGTTTTTAAATACAATTTTATGTTATACCGCAATAATATTGAGGTGGGTAAAATAAGGAAGTTAATTTTTCTAAATAATTAAAGAGCTGTAAACATAATCAAAATATATTTCTCACTTAAAAATTTTTCAAAACTTTAATAATAAATGAGGTTATAGTAAAATGACTAATTTTCGAAATATTATACACCTAAAAGTATGTCATTACATTTCTATACACACAAAAAAACTTGTTTTATCAAAAGCGCCTGAAAATATGTTAAAAATTATATTATAACATCGCCTAAAGATATCTTTTAAAAAAAGTAATTAACCACATATTTTAATATGAATTATTAAAACAAAATGGGTATAACATTAAAAAGATTAGTCGAAAATTTTACATTAAAAAATATGTGTCATTTATTTTTGAAAAGAAAATTGAATATAGTAAATTGGAAATTTGTGTATATTTAATATTCATTTCTAAATTGACAAAACAATATCTATAAAATTTTATATCCTGTTTAAATTTCAGTTAGCATTCTTAAATTCGTCTTTGTAGAAAATGAAATACAAAACATATATATTTCAATAATGATATCATCATTATTATAAGAACAACAAAAATGATTAAATATTTTTGGTTGTAAATAAACTTTTGTAATTATATATTTCACACAGTTTTCTGTTTCTAACAAAAAAAAACAACATAATTCCAATATCAGAAAAACAATATTGGCGGAAAATATTAATAAATTCTTATATTCTATACAATTTTGTCTATGTATTAAATATTAAGTTTCATTTTGCTGTCAATGAAATTCAATTAAAAATAAAAGTTCTTCATATTCAATTATAGATATAGAACCAACAACCAATGAAATAAACTATCATGAAGATAGTAAAATGTTGTATTTATTAGAAATGTTTTTTTGTTGTTAAAAACGATAGTAATTTTCCATAATTCGATTTACAATAATTACGAAATTTCATTAAAAATGATGATAAAACAATAATTTTAATATTTCTGTTACAATATATTCCCTGTTTTAATTTTAAATATATATATATAATTACTAATTTTATCTATACTCAACAGTAAAATTTAATTTCCCACAAATGTATGCCACAAAAACCTTTTTTTTGTTATTATTATTATTAGAAAAAATTTATAGAGAAAATTTAAGAAAGAAATTTCCCAAAAAAAAAACAAAAAAATGTCTTCAATTTTGTTTAGAAATACCATATGCCACCTAATGTTATGCAGTATAATAATTATTGTATATTCGTACTATTATAGAATATATAAAATTTAGATTCTTATAGAAATAATAATAGGAAGATAGATTATTTTTTATCATATTCTATATACAATGTCATAACATTTCCGTAAATTTTACGACTACATAAGCTTTTATTATTTTTTCATAATTTTTCATATTAAATTTTAGTTTACAAATTATTTTTCGTTTTTATACAATAAATAGTAAAATAAAAGTTTGAGAAATTTAATATTCTCAAAAAAAAATATTCATGTTGTTTGTTTACTTGCTGAATCAACAATTAGGTGAAATAAAATTAATTTAATTTCAAGTGAGGATTGTTTTTTTGTTTTTCATTGTTAATGTAGAAATGAAATTGCATAACTTAAGGTGAAATAATAAAAAAAACTTTTTTAAATTAAGAATAATAAATACAATATAAAT
The DNA here is from genome assembly GCA_963932195.1 of Empis livida. Classification (NCBI taxonomy): domain Eukaryota; kingdom Metazoa; phylum Arthropoda; class Insecta; order Diptera; family Empididae; genus Empis; species Empis livida. The sequence goes on from OZ010649.1 coordinate 16,569,249, forward strand.
AATATTTTTTTAAAAAGTTTATTTGTTTGAGTAAAAATTTTTTAATTTAAATTTAATAGTCTAACAATACATTAATAAATATTTAACAGTCCTAAATGTATGCAAAGACCATATTTTCGGAATATTATATTCTCATTTCTATTTAAAAGTATAGATCATATTAAGTTTAAAGTTATGATGAAGTTTCCAGCATAATTGTATAATGTGATTGGATTTTTCTCTAATTTCAAAATTGGAGAAGAATCTAAGCCAGTGCATACATATAACTACATTCGAATCAGGGTACATACATCCCCAAATTAGAGGGATCTAATTTGGGGATGTATGTACCCCCCGATTCCCCGTTTTTCAGGGGGAAAAAAAAGATTTTATTACATATTAATATCACCAATATTTTTCATCTAAATTGAAATCCCTCGTTTTCAATTAAAAAATATTAATTATGCTTTTTTTGCGAAAGTGAAACTTTCCAAATCTATTTCAAATTCTACATTTTTTTTAAAAAATATGTTGTATATTCGAACAAAATTATAAATCTTTTTGCACTTATTCACTTATTTCACTTAAAAATTTCAAAAAATTACTCAGATAAATCCTTATTTTCTCAACAAAAAAAAATCTTGATTAAGTGAATTTTTTTCAGCAATGAAAACTAGAAAATTTGGAATTAAAGAAACCAAAATCATTTTTTTAAAGAATTTTCAAATTCATTGATAGATAATATTGATAGAAAATAGTGATTAATTTTGAGCATATTTATTGATAATATATTTTTTAACAAAAAAAAAATTGTGTTAAATAATTTTTTTTTTAAATTTTAACAATTTTTCATTCCGAATTTAATTTTTTTTTAATTTCCTCAGAAAAATATATTTTCTATACTTCCCAACGTTTCCTGGGAAAAATTTAAATCCGGGAAAAATACCCTCTGAGCCAAATCCTATGCTATTTGTAAAAAATAAGAATGTTCTTAACACTATTTAGATAATTAATTTATCTAATTTGTTTCCAGAAAGTCTGACATTTGCATTTCTTCAATTGTTTTTCTATTACTTATAACAACCTAATTTTCTTTACAATCTTTATTTGCTTTTACAATATCCTTTGAAATATATTTAGATTGAATATTAGTTGGAAAAACATTTTAAAAATTTTCCAATTTATTTGATTGAAAACATTCATTGTTCGATAAATCTAGATATAATTTGAATAGAAATAAAAATTTATCTTAAAAGACGTATGTATTTTTTTACTATACATCCTTTTCTATTAGTACATAGTAGATTCTTTATTTTTTAAAATCTGTCTATTAAATCTTATTTTCATCATTACTTTATCAATTCGATTTTTCTAAGAATATTATAAGGAAATATTTATTATATTAGAAAGAGAAATTTTCAAAAAGCGAAAAATTATTATGATAAATTAGAAAATTTCACATTCAATGATGATAAATTAGGATAAATAAAAAAAAAATTTATTGAAATGATAAATTTTTAGAATATTATTAAAAATAAAAAAAAGCACAAGGATTGAAGTAGATTTAGAGGTGTGGATGTGTAAAAAACCGGAAATCATGTTTTCTTTTTGGGGAGAATGTATCATCTGTGAAAAATAAATGCAATATCGTGAAATTTATGAATTAAAGATGTTTTTTATTCCAACCAATCGGAAAGTTTACATCTTTGAATATTTCTGTATTTGTAAAGAATTTATAAAATAAAGGAATAAAAATTTTATTCTTCAGGTTGTATGAAATATATATGATATTTATAAATTTTCTTGGAAATCTTTTAAAGTTAAGTGGAAAATTTTTATATAAGTCATTTTAAAGATGCAGATCACATATTTAGAAAATGCTCTTGCTAAATTTTATACGACTCTTTCTAGATATTATACGACTATGATAATATCGAATAAATTAATTATTAGGCCAGTTATAATTATAAAGCAAAATAACGCTGCAGTAAACTAATAAAAAAAAAATTATAATGAAAATTATGTCAAGCAGGACGACTGAAGAATTCTCATTTTCGTTAGAGTATGTGAATCTTACCACTAAATCAATCTTTACACTACTACAATAAACTGGTAATGTAAAGATGAGAATAATTTGGTTAGTGTAGGTCAAACGTTATACTAAACTATTCTTTACCCTAACTGCAATAAACTGAATGAAAATTAATATTTGCACTAATTGCAATCAAATGGAACAAAACCAAACTATTTAATATTTTCAATACTGTCAAACTCTTGTGAGACAATTTGAAAACCGTGCAGTCATTGTCAAATTCTTGTTAAGTTTTGGTTCTTATAGTGTAAAATGGATAGATATGCTCACAATAATTATGACGAATAACTAGTTCGATCTATATCACCATGAGATTTATAAACATTTTATGCAGTTTAGTCGTTAACTCAACGATGTGTGCTATTCGAAGATAAGCATATCCTCTAACAATTAATATTAAAAAATACAGCCCTTTCTTAGCATTGAAAATTTTCATTAAAAAAAACTATAATTTATAATCATCAATTTTAACAAAAAAAAAGACCTTTCAAATTTTCTTTTCAAAAATACTTATAGAATCATCGAAAATCAATTTATTTAATGCTTGATAAACCAGAAAGTTCAAATAAAAGGAAAAATCATAATATTTTTCACATATATAATAAGTGTATATATTACTACATATATATAACATAAATTTTCTAATCTATAATTTGAAAGATTTATGATTTTTTATATTACAAAAAAAAAAAATCTTTATTTGATGTTCACAACATGATATTAAACATGCAACTTATATGTTCACATTATCACCAAAGTAAGTAAATATATATATAGTTAAAAAAAATAACGGTGTATAATATAGAAAATCTTTTCGCCCAATTTATTTATGTTATGTACATAATATATTGATTTTTAATCTGTGATAATATTTTAAACATTTTCAGGAGATACATTTATATTTATATTTCATATATGTTTTTTTTCTTCTTCTAAATACGCGAAAATATTAAATGAAAAATATTTATTAACACGATATTTTAAATGGATTTATTTATAAGTGGAAATACATATATTGAAAATTCGAATTTCTGGGAAAAGTAATTGACAGAAAAATTTAAGTAGTTTTTAATATTAAATGAAAATTTTAGAAATTATTAAATTTTCTATACAATTTTATTATACAATTTTTACTTTTCAAATTAATACTTGATTTAAATTAACAAGGATATCCGATTTCGTGTTCATTGTTTATATTATCGTAATATGAAAACTAAAATAACTGTGTAAGCAAAAAAGGATATAAATGAGGTATTCAGATATTTTCAAAGTTAGTTTTGTGTAGAAAAATTAACACTTTTTTGACTTTTATTTTTATCATTACTAGGTTTAGATATGTTTTAACAAACAGAGTTTTTTATAATAAATTACTTTAAAAAAGGTAATTTTATATCATAAATTTCTAATTTTATAATCTCTTTATTTATGTCGAGCACCTATTGATGTACATATTCTCTCAAAACATTTTAACAGAATTTAATAGACCAAATTGCCTAAAAAAATTTTGATAGTTCAGCTGTTAGTCATGTCATGACAGTTCAGATGTTAGTCATGATTTTTTTGGAAGTACGTATATTGGTGAAACATGTGAGTTTGTGAGAAATTTTTTAAATATTTTTGAATTACAAAAATGTAAGAATTAATACAAAATTTGTCACGACCTAATTGGTTTGTGAAACAGTTTGTTTCTGTCACTTTTACCCATTTTTTAAATTAAATAATTAGAAAGTAAAATTTTGTGAGAAAATGACATATGAGTACAAATTTCTGAACCTGTACCCCCTGACCTGATTCACAGTAGATTATGACATCTTTTTTGATACTAAAGTAATTTGGTCTATTGAACTTATAAGGTATATATAATCATCTTTGGCTCGGTAATCCAGTTCAGTTAAATTCCGATTAACATATTATGCTATCACCTTTCTAGTGGTTATAAAACCACTAGAAAGGTAATATTCTGTTTTATCTTCTAGAAGAGAATATTAAGAGACTGTTGAGATTAGAAAAGCTAATCATTTGCTGTATCATTTAACAGATAATATAATTAAGGCTTAATATCTAATTTAAGCGAGATATAGAGCAATGATTCTACTAATATCTATTACGACGTAAATTGAATATAAAATTAAATCATAAATTTTGAAAATTATAATTTTATTGACTTTCACAAAATATTTGTAAACACAAATTTTTTTAAATTATGACACAATAACCAATTCGTACAGCTATCTAAAACCAATTATTAAATTACTATATTTCTAAATCTAAATACATCATTTTTTTTTACAAATGTCATATAATTTTAAACCACAATCACAAACTATCGATATAATCTATAAACAAGGAAAATAGAAAATTTTTAACAACATAGCAAACAAATATTAAATTTCCGTAGTGAATGTTGAATGCATTTAATAAACAATATCAATCATATTTGATATTTCCAATTTCCTAAACCAATAAATTTATCCAATTAAATATTCCAATTAATTAAGAAATATTTTTAAAATATCATAAATTTTTAATTAAGAATAATATTTGGTATCAATTTGACTATAAAATATATAATTTAATTTAAATTTTATAGAAACAAATACATATCGTTATTTGCAAGTTTTAAAATATTTTAATAATTTAATATCATAATAATTTTAATTTCATACCAAAGTAAATAAAGATAAAATAAATTCTGGGCAAAATCATTATATGTCACAGATCTGTCAGAATTTTCAGAATATTTCAGATTCTGAAAATTCTGATTTTATGGTTAAATATGCTTTTATTTAAATTACTCTGATTTAAATATTAATTTAAAATAAACTAGAAAGAATCTTCTGGTAATTAACGTGATAAAAGTAATTTTTCGTAAAATTTAACATATTATAGATCTTGCTCAGACTATACGTCGAATAAAAATGACCTTTATCACAGACATTTAAATCACAAAAAAGTACGATTGACCACAAAATCGGAAATTACAATTCTTTAAAAAAAATTTTTATTACAACAAATTAAATTAGGTCAAAGTTTACGCCAATAAGCAATCATTATGGTTAATTTTTAATATACTCAAATCCTGTTGACATGTAAACTATATAAATTCTTTAAATTTAAATGTCCTGTTGACCTTTAAAACCAAAACAAAATTATTCAACTGAAATATCCATTAATGTAATTATCCTTCTTTTCGGCAATTTATCAATAAAATCTTGATAAAAAAAAATATAATTAATTGATTGCTTTTGTATACGAAAACTATTTTAAGATTGAAATTGATTTCATATAAATAACAAAAATAAAAAAAATTGATTTTTTGCTGCAACTAAATTTTTGTATTATTTCTGTTATCCTTTTTTAACCCTTTGGAGTTGCAATAACAAGTTATTTTTCAGCATAAGTTTTTTTTAGAAGAATAACTATTTTAAAGTGTATTAGATGTCAAATTAATTTAATTTAGATAATTTTCAAGTTATAGATAATTTAGATAATTTTTCAGAATTTATACAAAATTTGTACAATACAAAAGTTGTTAAATGACCAAATATGGTTTCACCAAATTAAGAAATATATAAACTCGGAATTGGCATAATCGTTTAAAACTTATTTATTATAATAATCTTTTTCTTGTTTGAAAGATTCGTCGCTAAACAAATGTTAAAGAATACTTCTTAAATTAACCATTAGCCACATAAATTGCAGAGAAGTATATAACATTTTTCATTTTGGTAAATATCTTTTGGCCAATTGCCAAGAAAATTTGATTGACAAAATTAAAAACTTTCAATAATAAAAATCAGGTTTGCTATTTTTATTTATTTTTAAAAGTTTTATGGAAAATTTAATAATCATTTGTTTATCTTAGACATTCAATATTAAAGTTAAAATATTGGTTTTAATTTTCCGATAACAATATCACAAATTTTGGAAACTTTAAAATAAATTTATTTTTGTTGATGGATTAATATAAATCGTATAGCTTATTTGCATGACAACTACTTTAAAAACTTTATAATTAATTAAAACCTTAAGTTAAAAATAAACTTTCAGGATTAACGAATAGGCTGTCAATTATTAATAGATAATAGCAAAAAAATTTACGATAAAAATAAGGTACATAAAACTTTTTGTTTTAATTAAATTAGAAACTCATGAAAAAAATACATTTAATTAATCTTTTAGAATAAAGATAATAAATAAAAATACATTTTATGTAATTTAATGAATCGCAATAAAGATAATTAAATTTTAAAATTTTATAGTTGAAAATATATTTAATACTGCCTATATTACGGATAGTCCTGATAAAAACATTAAATTCACAGTTCGTTTTCAATAATCAAAAATTAAACATTATCTGAAAATTTAGCATATTTTTTATTATTTAATTCCAAATTAACATTCAGATTTCTTTCAATATCATATTTTCTTATGCACCTCTTATGGCAAAAGATACTGTGAAGTAATTGTTTAAAACGCGTAAATACTTTATATTTCAACATAAATTAATTGAGAAAAAAGAATTGTTTAAGCTGATAAAGGATTATAATGGCATATAAAATAAGTGTGACCGGATCAGTATATTCTATTTTATGTGCAGACGTGACTGGAAGAAAGTGAAATTGAATAAAGGAAATACAAGAGGTAGGAAGCTTGAATATTATGTTATTAAATTTAGAATTAACTAATACAGTATAGCAAAAAAAATAGATTTAATAGCATCTCTTTTAATATAGTAGAAAGGCCGGAAACTACATCGTAAAACATAAGTTTTACTGTGACTTTTCCTGTAGAAAATATGTTTCACTAAATTGATTGATTACGTAATAAGTGTTTCTATTTACATTCTCATTGTAAAATATGGAGAAAAATTATTTTATTCATATTTTGTTATGAATATCGAACAGTTTATACGAAAATATGATTTTTGTAGACCACACACACTTGTGGTGAAAATAATTTAAAGAATGCCAACATACAGGTTGGTACTAAATCACTTGTTTAAATAAATTTTTATTATGAAAGTTTTCTGGAAATTGATGTTACCATCATGTTAGAAATTATTTTAGACCATCTTTAAAAAATATCATATACATATGTATTATGTTGGTATATTATATTTTATTTTATGCAAATAAATGTAAATTTTGATTTTCAATGCGAAGCAATGGCTTTATAACAATATCACAAATTTTGATAAAATATGAAAATTATCATGAAATGTCGAATTAAATTCATTAGTTTAATCTAAATCATAGTAAAAACAATATTTTAGATAAAAATGATATAAAAAACATTAATATTATTTTTAAGAATGCTAATAATTGTATGGAAAGATTTCGTATCAGCAATTATTCTCCGAAATTATTTAAGATTATTACGTGCGACTACATAATTTAATAATAACATTATATATTTTAAATTATTATTATTCTCCTAAAAAAAATTATAATAATTTTCATTACGTCAACGACTATAATTCCCTTATAAATTTAGATAGTAGCATTATTTTTGTAAGCAATAAAAATAATAAATTGTTAATAGATATATGAAATTGGCAGATCAATATATTTTACAAAGAAATATCAATTTTTGGCTAAATTTAATCATAAAAAAAAAAATATTATTATTATTATTTTATTTCTTATAATAAATTATTTATTTCTTATCTGTGAAAAAATTACATATACATATACGAGTATATATAGATTCATAAATATGTTCAATTATAGTCGCACACTTTTCACATCATTATAACACTGTATTAAAGTGAAGGCTTTAGTAAGATGTTAAAATCAACCAAAGGAGTCACAACAACAAAAAACAGTACAGATTAATGGAGTAGTGATCAGTAATAAAAAGGACATGACCGAAACAAAATATAGAAGAACATTATATAGAAAAATAAAAGGATATTAGGAACGTGACAAAAAAACAATTATTAAAAGCATACAATTTTTAATATAAATTTCCTGGAAAATGAAAAATGTACAAATATAATATATTTTTTATATAAAATTATCTGAATTATGTTATTAATATTCTTTCATAATCCAATTAATTTTTAATTAATCACGTTTTTAATTCAAATTGTTTAAGTTTACTATTGAAAATGTCAAAAAAAAAAGGATCAAAATGAGTTAATTAATAAGAATAATTTATTTTTAGCATAAATTTTTGAGTACCGTAGATTGACAAAAATAAATAAATATTTAATCACTAAAATTAATGTTTTACAATCAAAATCAGGTAATTTTCATTACCAACAACAACTTAAATTATGTTTTTTTAACCTTTTTTCTGGTGATAGAAAAATATTTGTTTTAAAAAATTTTTTAAAAAAGTTACTATTAACTTAGGAACTATGCAATTTTGATGATAAAAAATTATATTTATCTTTCGTTTATTTGTAGTATGAATTGCTCTCAAAAATCATTTGTGATGGTATCCTTTTTAAATACCTCTGTTCAACAAAAACAATGAAGTTAGCTACATAAACAAAAATCGTTTTCAATACGAAATTGAATAAAGGAAATTATTTTAGTACATTGGAATTATACACTAAGCATAAAGAGTACTGAATCGCCGTATGAGAATAAAATTGTTCAACTTTCCTTCTTTATTTGTCCCTGTCATTCACTACACGAATTGTCAAAAACTATATCAAAATACAGAGATGACATTTTCAAATTTTTGAAATTTTAATACTAAATTATTTAAAAACAGTTGCTGTGTGATGTAATTTTGTTTAAAATGTAATTTTTTAAATTAATTTTTCATAAACTGGATTTGACATTTCAATTTCCGGTAGTAATAGAGAGAGAACTACAATTTGTTTATCAAATTTGTATGAAATGAAATATATTGGGTGCTTTCTTAGCTATATATTCTATGATTATAGTAAAAGACTTTCGTTTTCTTAGTTCTCTATCGTACAGAATGTGCAAATCATGCCTTAGACTTCCTTAAACTAAAATAAACTAATAAAACTATGACACAACACTTAATTTTCTATATATTCAACGATTTTTTTAATAAAAATTAAAAATTTTCTACCACTTAAACTTTAAATGTTTAATGATATGAACACGAAATATTTAATGCTTTGTACATTTTCTTATCGTTTCTATTCACGGTCTATTATTTAAATTTACAAAAAATTTAGCAACAAATATTATATTTTGCTAATGGTTGTCTTTTTTGTTGTAATATTTACAAAACCTTAAAGTACTTATAGATTTTAATCGGTTGAAAACAAATTTCCGGACCAATCTACGTTTATCTTTTTTGAAAATATACAAAAAAAAGGACCTACAATGGAAAATAATTTTCCTTGTATTATCTCCTTTTTGCATTTTGATTTGATTTTTGGATAAAATCCAAAATGGAATAAAAATTAAAATATATTTGATAAATTTGACTACAAAATTGCCATTATTTAAAAAGAAAATGAAGGCACAAAAAATTAAATAGCTTTTTATTTACTGATTTAATGGATTTCCAATAATAAACTAAATAATGAGTGAGTGATAGGATGGGTAAAAGATCTATACAGGAAGAATTAAGGATAAAGATAAAATTGAATTTTAAGTAGAAATGCGGGACAGACATTGCAGTTATTTTTGAAGATTTATTGCAATTTTTATTGATTTTGCAGGTTTGGCCAGAATAAAATTAAGAATTTTTCCTTTTTTCAGGTAATATTGTTTTTTTTTTTTTTGGATGATGATCTAATATTTATTTATGGAAATAGAAATTATGAGATATAATATATTTCTATTTTTTCAGAATTAATATTTTACTGAAAGTATTAATAATTTTTCCACAAAAAAAATAACTAAAGAGTTCAATGATGATGGCTGTGTATTTTGGAGAAATGTGGATATTTCAATAAAATTTATTATTTGCTAATTCCTATTGTAATTTTGCAAACCGTAAACCTAAGAAGGTCTTCAAATTTTACGAAGAAAACATAGTAGATCTGAGTGTATCCTAGAACAATGAGGAGAATTCTTAGTTCATTTATTGCAGATTAAAAAATTTAAGTTTTCTGAAATTAACGGAAATAAATAACTAAAAATTTACTAAGTTGTAGCTGTCTGTTAAAAGAAAGTTAATTTTTTGTGATGTTCTTTCTATTAGGAATGCGAAATATTTTTCCAACTTGAATTTTCTCAACTATATATTAAATATTTTGTCAGATAATTGTGCAGATTAATAAATGTCATAAATATATTTTCATTGGATAAATATACTTTCAAAGATAATTGCTAGTGTTTCCATTATTAATTTATTAGTATATTATTCGAAATATTAAATGACACGGACGACAATTGTTTTGTTGATATACTCTTAAAAAAAATTCATAGTAAAATTTAATAAATCAACTAATCCTTAATAAGGATAAAAGTTTTGAAATAAATTTTCGTTTTCTTGTAAAATGAAATTATTGTAAATTACTTAATCATACCACAAAGGTATGATTAAGTTACAAAAACTGTATTAAAGTAAATATATAATGTACTACGACATAATTAAATGGAAAGAAACTCAAGTTAAACAAAAAAAAGATTTTTCATAATTATACATTACTTATTTAAAAATAAATTACCAAAAATAGTTGTGTAGTAAAATACGCATCAAAAATTATCAACTGCCATAGAAAATCCTTAAAATTGAAACAAACAAAATTATTTATAAAACTGAACAAGAAAAAAAGTTTAAGGTAATTGAACGATTTACCCATTAAACCAAAATCATTGATTTTTATTTAAATATTTAATTTATATTTTTATAAAATCAGTTCAATATTTTAACCAAAATAAACCAAAAATAAAAACGATAGAATTTCAAATAAGTAAATATTATGTTTTCAAAAAGTATTTTTTTTTTTTTGGGTCAAATCAATAATTTCAGTTTTGAACTGAACCGGAAAAGAAAAGGAAAAGTTATCCTTTTTTTCTGAATAAAACAAAACGTAATTCTATACAATTTTCGTACATCATTGAAATAAGTTTTAAGGATAATTTATTGTTTTTTATACATAAATTATTAGCATTATCTTTAAATATCTTCATTTTTTCAACCCTAAAATTAAAACTGAAGTACTAATTTATAATATACTCGTACATATTTATTGTTACCACCATTAAAAAATATAAAAGTAGCTCAAAAATTCCAATATAAGGACTTAACGACATATAAATAAAACTAAAAATGTCTAGACATGTTTTTTATTTCTTAATTTTAGCGGCTTTTACATTTCAGCCCACCCTCTTGTACTAAAATATATTTTCTCTTCATAAATAAATTCTCATACTAAAAAACTGAATAAATTCCTCATTTTCCAGAAACTGATAATATTCAGTTGTTGTTTTTTTTCCTTTTAGTTGGCCAAAAATATTCGGAAGGGTGGTTGTTTTGGTTAGGAAGGGTTATTGGTTGGGTAGTTGATACACAAAATATTATGAAGCAATTTATATTTTTTGGGTGAGGTTTTACCGGAAACGGATAGAAAATCATTAACAATAAATGTTATATAGTAAATTATTATAAATTTGTATATTTTTATTTTTAAATTTTAATGATTATTAGCTGTAATTTTTGGTTGGCAATGAATAAAGTAATTTTTTTAGTGGATACGAGAAAATGTTGTATTTTTAATGCGAGATTATAGAAAATTTATTTATAAAATAATACGAATTGCGTAATAATATGTAATTCAAAAAAAAATGTATGAACATAATATAATTATTATTAAAAAAATATCATTAACATACCATTTTCAATTGTTTCTTTGGCACAACTAATAATTTTTCCTTTACGTTTACGTAAATTTGATTCAAAATTATTATCATTATCAGTAGTATATTCATCATTACCGGCATCTTCTGATTCATGAATATCCTCAGAGGATATATCACCAATACCACCAACACCACTACCACTACCACTACCACTACCACTACCACAAAATAAATTATCATAACTTTTTTCCATATTTTTTCTTTTTCGATGTATTTTTTAATCACAAAAAAAAACTATAAATGAACACTCAAAAAAATATATAATTTTTTTGTATTAAAATTTTTCAGTAAAATTCGATACAAAAAAAAAAAAGAAAATAGGCAACAAATTTTTTTTCTTTTAGGTTATAATTTTCGTTAAGGATATTTATTTTTTCTTAGAGGTAATAATAATATTTTAGAAAAGCGTTATGTAAAAGCCCAATATATATATTTTTTTTTATATACACATACGCATATATGAATAGCACTCTTCTTTTACAACTTAAATTTTCCTATTATAATTTTATTTTTGTAATATCCTTTTAAATAAAAAAAAAAAAGGATCTATAAACATGCGATTTTTTTTTTTGTATGTGCTTTTATAGCTAAAAATCCTTAATAATACACAATCGATTCAATATTATAATTTTAGTAGTTTTAATGATTTTTTTTTTGTTGTTTTTGTTTTTTAGGCTTTTTTTTATGACGGACACGGCAAATAAATTTTTAATATTTTTGTTTTTTTTTTTTTTTTTATGTTAAATGACTATATTACAACGACAATTATGACGACGGAATCATTCACATGTAAAATGAAAACATATATTAAACAATTTCAATTTTAGTTCTTCAAATTAGTCAAAATATCCTTTAGATCCTTTGATTTAAAAAAAAAACATAAAAATTTATTTGAATATTTAAGGATATTTAAAATGTAATTATTTTTTTAAATAGGAGGGGAAGTAGAAAGTTTATTATTTGTGTTGTTTATTATTTTGAAAAAAAAAAAATATAATTTTAAACCGAACAAGAGGAGTTGTAAATACAGACTGAAGAACTACAATGGAAATATACTGACAGTTCATTGTATATTTTTTTTAAATGGAATATTGATTTTTCGGTATTTCGTTATTCCTTACGAAAGAAAATTATATATATTTTTTATTTCCAGGAAAACAGTATCGCACTTTTCCTACCTTGAGTTAGTTTTGGGATTGTTGGAAATATTAAAGAAACTGAATGATTAATAATTTCAAATCTATCTATAATATTAAAAAGGAGTTAATTATTTAATTGAGTTTAATAATCGATAATTAATAATTTTAACTAAGAGTTTGTAAATAAAATAAAATTTTTGAAGGCCCAATTTTCTGAATCAAATTTATAATTACCAACAGTAAAATAATCCAAATTACAATCGGCGACTAATGTAATATAACGGTTGTAATACGGTGCACGTAATATTGGTGTACTGTACACGTTGCGTATTTGACACCACATTAACCGCTTATATAGTTGATATTTATAAGCTAGAGCTAGATGTTAGTCACGTAACAAATAAAGTTTGAAATTCAAATTTATATTTAATTCTATTCAATAAATTAATTTTATACAATAAAATACTACATAAATTCTATTATTGTTTTTGCTGAAGACCAATTTTGATAGTGTGTAATCATATTTTAATTATATGGAAAATCGGCTAAAACTACCAAAATAAACTAAGTTATGGTTAAGATTAAGACCTTCTAAATAATCAGTTATTCTATCGTTTGAATGGTCATAAATATTTCAATGGTCATAATTTCCAAATATAGATGGTAATTATGATCATTTTTGCATCAATTTATAAATTAGATTTTTTTTAATTTGAGCAACTCAAAAGAACAATTACATTATTTATAAGTAAAGTATATTAATCACATTATTTTTATGATTTAGTTTCCATTTGTTATTGTTATCTTTAACTATCGTAATAATAATGCAATATTTAATTTTAACTATTTGTTATTTTTTTAAAATTTTAATCTAATGCAGTTTCTGAATCCTTTTCGAATTTTCTGTTTCCTTATTACAAAACCATACGCGCCTTAAATTCTTTTCTTATGTAATTAACTAACATTATTGTAGAACTTTCTTGCTTCATTTTGATTTTTTAATAATTCTAGCTCCTTAATTTGCTTCGTTTATTTTTTGCTCTATGTGTACAATTTTCCTCCTTTCTGAGTTTTTTGTACTCTCTTGACGGTGCCCGTGTTCTACGCTTTTGCTGCATTCGTATGTAGCTATGATCGATTTTTTTTTTCTGTATCTATGAAATCGTACTTTACGACACCGATATCCTTAAAGTCGTAAAGTTTCCTACTTTTTTGAAATTTTTGGCTTAATTTCTGGATTCAGTTAAATAATGTCGTGCGGTTTAAATAAAAAGGATCAGTAACAATTAACTTATTACTTCGTAAAAAAAATCACCATAATTACATTTATGATTGTTTGGTAGATACTATTTGCAACACCATACAACGGCAATAATAAGCAATAAAAACTAATGGTTATTTTTTGCTTTTATTTTTAGCTAAGAAATTGATAACAAACTATCGGAATTTTCTAGATGGAATTTGTGTTAAAATTAACTTTGAGTGTAGAAATGATAAAAAAAAATCACAATATTTGGTTAATGGATTTTTCAGCACCTCATAACTGTTTACTTTTTGTTTTAGTGTCGGACAAGTAAAATATATCGTTTACAATTACAACATTGATTAGAATATACTTAAAATCTGACTAGTTTCTTACTAAAAAATGCTAATTCCTTTGTGATGTTGTTAAAGCATTAAGTCTGGTGGTGATGTAACTTTTATCTTGTATCACTATAATTTTTGTTTACTGGAATAAAATTAATTGTAAAATTAAATATGAATGTTTAATATTTTCTATTGCTCGGAATGTGAACAACAAAAATTCTTATTTTTCTTCTGTTCAAAAGCTGTTAAAATTTATTTACTATTGACTAATTTATTGATCTAGACCTGTTTTAGTAACACTTCAAAATAAAAATTATGTTATTATATTCAGGAATACGATTCACATTCGTCTGTCTGCTTACTACTTAAAAATACCTAAATTGAAAATGTTATATTGTGTATGCTTGCTTGTATTTGTTCTAGTTCAAAAAACAATTTAATACGACGATTAATTAGTTTTGAACTCGTCTGTAAATATCAAAATGCCATTGTTTATCTATTGAGTTTTATTCAGTTATCCTGAAATAATCTATAAAAGCTGCCGATATCCTTGAAGTCGTAGTTTCCTACCTTTTTGAAATTTTGGATTAATTTCTGGATTCAGTTAAATAATTCCCTGCTTTTTAAATAAAAAAGATCAATTACAATTTTTTATGGAAGACTCAAATAAAATTTAAAGTAAAAAAAACTATATTTATTTTTATTTCATATAAGAGATAACTTAATTTATATTAAGTTTAAACACCAAACTCATCCAGAAATAATTATTTTTTAAATTATATTTCAGAATACTAGTTTTTAATATAACTAGAATTATAATATTCTAGTCAAACAAAAAAACTTATAATTTAATCACAATATAAAAAAAATTATAATAATGCATATCTTCTGCAACATATAATTCATATTTCAGTATTTCCTTTCATTATAAAACTAACTTATTATTACAAAAAGGAACAAATTAAGATTCATCAGTAATTTCCAATTATTAAAATTTCTTAAATTATGTAAATCAATAAAATAAAACTAAAATGTAACTACATTCATTGTAGTAATAAAAAAAAAAGTTTTGTTAATTCTGAAAAATCATGGTTGAATTAAGATAATAAAACAGCCATTTCTTCACCATGCCTCTTCTGGTTCTAACACATCAGGTTCCGCAAATGCTTGACCAGTAAAAGGATCAACCTATAAAATAAAATTAATTATAGTAGAATTTACTTTAAACGCAAAATAATGTGAAAAATAAGTTATAATATTTTTTAATAATTTTTACAAATTTAATATTCAGTTTCAGGTAAATTTATAAACTTACATCTCCATTACGACGAACATCTCGTCCACCAAATTGATTTCTACCATTACCATTAGAATAACCACCACTGCTGCCACTATTCTTTAGAAAATCTGGTATCGGTTTTTCAGCTTGTTCTAAAATCCTAATCAATTCTGGTGCTAATCCTGCATCCTGATCGGGATCATAAAAACTAGTTGCTTTACCACTATTTCCAACACGTCCAGTACGTCCAATACGATGAACATATTCATCGATACTTTTAGGTAAATCAAAATTAACTACATGAGCTACATTTCTAATATCTTCACAAAATAAAAAAATAAAAATTGATATTTTTGTATTTTTATCTGAAATTATTTTTAATTCTCATTAAATTTTACCTAATCCTCTAGCAGCTACTGATGTTGCAATTAAAACCTTCATTTTACCATTTTTAAAATCACGTAAAGCTTGTTCACGTTCCCGTTGTAAACGATCACCATGAATTGAAGTTGTTGGGAATTTAGTTTCAGATAATAATGACGCCAAAAAGTCAGCATTACGTTTTGTTTCAACAAATACCATCGTTCCACCCGGTCCATCTTCTTCTAATATTTCTGTTAATTTTTTACGTTTCTCAAAACGTGGTACTTGATATATATTTTGTTCAATATCTGAACATGCACCACCAACAATTCCAACCGCTATAAATATATAACTATACAAAAATTGGCCAGCCAATCTTTGTATATCTTCCGGAAATGTTGCTGAAAACATTAAATTCTGACAAAATTCTGATGTTTTTGTTGGATGTGTCATTACTTTTTCAATAGCAGGTTTAAAACCCATATCCAACAAACGATCGGCTTCATCTAATACTATAAATCTAGTATCATCAAATTGTATAAAACCACGATCAACAAAATCTAATAAACGGCCAGGTGTAGCGACAAGAATATGACATCCTTTGGCAATATTATCACCTTGATGTTTAACAGCTGTACCGCCGTACACATTACTAACTTTTAAATATGAACCCATAGTGAATTTACGTGCTTCTGCGTATATCTAATAAAATAAAAACATATTTATTTCCAAATCAAAAATAATTAATTTTTCATACCTGACTACTTAATTCACGCGTAGGAGCAATAATTAATGCTTGAGGTTTACCAATACTTAAATCCGTATTTTGATTCAATAAATCATTAATAATTGGTAATAGGAAAGAAGCCTGAAAAATAATATTGAAATTTTCATATTTCTAATATAATTTGTATATATTTTACAATTTAAAAATTTAAAGACAAAATATTAAATAAAAATCATTTAATTGATATGCGAAAAACAATTTTATTTCATAAAGAAAAACTAATTCATAAAATTTTGAAAAATTATATTTTAAATATGGAATTAATTTTGAAAAATTAAATTAATATTTTTCTTAATATCTTAATTTTATTTTTAATTCCTTTAAGATTAAAAAAAAATTGGAGATTACTTTAACAATTCATGGTTTCTGAATTTTTTTTATTGATAATAACAAGATAAATATAAAATTATGAAAAATACTAAAATATTTGTTAATATTAATATTTTTGGTAAATAATTTCTTACAGTTTTTCCAGAACCAGTTTGGGCACAAGCCATTAAATCACGTTTATTCATTATTATTGGTATAGCATTCTTTTGAATTGGTGTAGGTGTTGTATAACCAGATTTCTTTATATTATCTAAAAGAAATTCTCTTAAACCAGAATCTTCAAATGTATTTATTGGTTCTGGTGGATTATCGCCTGAAACCTTCAGTTATTAAAATAAAAAAAATTTATGATTTAAATTATGGACAGTACAAAAATAAAAAATATTATAAACCAACCCGAACTAGAATTGAATCGTATTTATCAAAATTAATTCCAGATAATATTGCAGTGCCAAAAATTTCATTTTCATCATCAGTTGGTTCTGGTGGAATATAAAGTTCTCTCGGTTTTTCTTCTTTTGTACCAAAACTATTACTATCACCACCTTCTCCTCTATTATTAAAATGTCCTCGGCCACCACGTCCACCTCCACGTCCACCACGGCGACCATCTCCACCTTCCCCATCTCCATAACCTACATTATATTTTAATAGTTTAGAAAATGGATAAAAATATATATTTGTAAAATATATATTATTAGACCACTTTTAATTATCTATTGTCTTCCAAATCGTTAATAAACAGAAATTACCATTAGAATTATGATTCCGATCTCCACCACCACCGTAACCATTTCTATCACCACCGTAACCATTTCTATCACCGCCAAAACCATTACGATCATCCCCTCGGCCACGACCTCTACCTAAAGAAAAAAAAAAAAAGGTGAAAAGAATATTTTTTACATTAATCTCATTTAAAATAAGTTAACAATTTTACCTCCTCCTCTACCACGGCCACCTCTAAACCCTCCATCTACTATTCCTTTGTAACCACCTCTTTCTTCACCGTACATATTATCGTTGGTACTTGGTTCCTCGGCACACCAAGGATCAATTTCACCATCGTCATTATTATTTATTTCTGCATTAGTATTTAGACCAAAACTTTTGCCGGCTGTTTCCTGTTTATTTTGTGCAACAAACATTTAAATAAATTATAACTAAATTTATAGTAAAAAAAACGTGTTTATCAATTTATGACGTTTTACTAAATATTTATTATTACCAGCTGACACTAAACTTTATATTTGGATAATAATAAAATTTTTTGTAAACAAAACAAAGATTATTTATACAAAAAAGAAATATTAAACATAACCTCAAACAGAAGATTAATATTTGTTTTTTTTTTGATTATCATTTTTGCTTACATCAACAAAATAATGAAGTGGTAAAAAAAATAAAAGAATTATGCAAGCAAAAATAAAAAATCGTGGGCCAAAAAAAATTACACAAAGTATTGTAGACTTTTCTTCTTTAATTTTATTTATTAAATACTTACAGTTTCATCAGCCCAATCGTCAGCCATAACTAAAGATGAGAAATACATATTTAATTCTGAATTAGTAAAATAATATTTATGATTTAATGAATATATATAAGTTTTCTTAATTGAATTTCTTCTCCAATAAATTAAACAAAAAAAAAAAAAAAGATTTAATTTAATTTAAAATCATAAAAAAATGTTATAAAAATAAATGAATTTTTGTTGTTTTTGGTATAAGATAATAGATTGAATAGCTACATTTCGTCGTCATGCTTTAGATGGAACAGCAGAACTTACTAATGACTTGTTGACAAACAACTGACATTATGGGCTCACATAAAATTCATACTTTCAAGAAACTCTCCTAATTGGAATAGGAATGAAATAATTTTGTAGACTGGAAATATTAAAATTTTGAGATAAGGTGAGAATTGATTTTGCTTCTAAAAATGATAAGAAGTTCTTTAAGAAGATAAGCTTTAACATTGCTGACCACAAATATTTTATGAAAATTTTATCTGTAAAATAGTATTTGATGTACTTAATTAAAATACATCAGTTTTTTTAAGGATTTTTATTTGATTGCACATGATCAAAAAAAAAATTATAATTCTATTATTTATGGAAAAAAAGGATAAATAAATGATTATGTATTAAAGTTGAGCCTTTATTTATAAAGCCTTTATTTATAAGGATTTATAAATATAATAACATTTTGGGTTAAATCTTTTCGAACCGGAATAGGACCAATTTAGACAAGAAAATTACTACAAGCACGACACACAGTATTTGAAAGTAATATTCTAATAAAAAATATAATGTATACGAGTTGATTTTTTAGAAATTGTGTTGAGATCCCAAATGGTGCACTTGAGATATCAAATAGACACAGGTCCAGAATGATAAAATCAGAAAATTGATAACTTCTCCCATTATATTATACAAATTTGATATAAAATATTTCAATTAGGCAAATATACAACAAACACAATATAATTTCCAAAAACACTATGTAAATTTACAATCTGTAAAATGTGTTCATAATTTTGTACCATTTGGAACCATAATCAATTTTTAAATATTTTTAAATTATTTCAATTTCCGAATCCAAACATGACACTTTTTCTTACCATTGTGACATAAATTTTAGGCATTTAAATTTACTTTTAGTGTTTCTACAATTAAACGTACAAATTCATTTATTTCTTAATTATTTGAAAAAGTAATTAGTAATTATCTATTTTAATTCAACTTAATGTAATTTAAGTATATTCGATTAAAAACCATATGACTTTCTTTTTAAAGACGAAAAAAAATAAAACAACAGAAATAATGGTAACCATATGCTATGCAGTGATAACAACAAAGTAATACGAAATGGTATTTTTAGTAAATTTAACAAGATATCTGATTGAATTATTATTAGATCGTCTTGAATGTTATATAATTTGGAATAATCCCAAAATAATGTTAATTAAAACAAAATGAAAACTTTTCAAGTAAATTTATAGAAATTCTTAATAATTTGAACAAAAATAATTCTAATTCGAAATTATCTTTCTTTACTTGGTAAAATTATGACTTTTTAATTTCAAATTTTATATTTGTGGTTTCGGTAGTAGAAATAAGGATATTCTTCTAACAAGGCAAATTTAGAATATGTTTTAATGAAATTATTAATCATAATATAAATTATATTTTATATTGGTCTCTTGTGTCGATGATTGATAATTATTGGTCTCTTGTGTCGATGATTGATAATTAAAATATGGTAATTTATATTTTTATATCTTAAACTAATAATATTTATGAGGTTAAGGATTGTAATTTAGTTATAAATTTGTTAATTATACAAAATTTGAATAACTGAAATTTTGATACAGTATTATTAAAATACTGTATCAAAATTTCAGTTATTATTAAAAAATTCACACACCTACGAAAAAAATATATACTTTTTGTGTAACTTAATCTTTTCAGTTACGAGCTCTTAAATACAATTTTATCTCAGTAGTTCACTAAATCAGCATTTTTTCATTTTTTGTAATGTCATAAAATATTATATCAACAATATTTTTGATTTTAAATTTCAGCACGTGGTTGAATATTTGCAAAATTTGAAAATTCATTTTCATGAAAAAAAGACAGCTAAATTAGGTTAGAATAGGAGGTGAAGCCTGAATTTGATTAGACACTTATATTAACAAATTTGCAATGAAATATATACCGGAATTACTAATAAGTGAATATATTGCAAAATAAATTATAAAATTTTCTTACCTTTTTGTTAAACCAAATGCGTCTTTTGCGTGCAAATTTGATTGTAGAAATTAATCGTCCGTTTTGTTCCGGAAAATTTTAAATCTTTTTCCGGATTTATTTAATGGACCAAATGCGTTTTTTGCGTGCAAATTTGATTGTAGAAAATAATCGCCTATTTTCTTCCGGAAAATTTTTAAATCTTCTTCCGTATTTATTAATGGAAAATTTTAAAATCTTCTTCCGTATTTATTAATTTTCTTTCAAATTTCCTTAAATATTTTATTTTTATTTGATGTTTTCTCTAAAACAATTCTTTCAAACGCAATTTTATATTTTTCGTTTTTAGAAGTTCTAGAAATTTGTCTATTTTTAACGGTATTTAAGATTTAAATAGCTCTGCTCTGTTAGGAAGAAACCAGAGACAAAGAACGCTACAATTATACAAAAAATACAATTTAAATTGAAAATTGAAATAGTACAGAAAATAAAAAGCGAAAACGAGAACACAACACATGATTTTCATGTTTCATTTCATTTTTATTGATTCCTTATCAAAGAAAATATCTTTAAAAAGTACATTTGAATTTGGAGAGATTAATATAATACGGCGACATCTGTCATTCAGAAGCAAAAAAAAATTTAGTGCCGAAATAGTTTATGTCTTCACTAATGGATTCTCGTCCACTATTTTTAAAATGGTTCAAATGTTTGCCAAATTTGTCAATTTTTTTTTCAATTTCATTTTGGTGGCTCTCTTAAAAAGTTCTTTCAGCATTTAAATCAGCGTTGCAAGGTTTTTCCTTTTTCACAAAGTTTTCCAGTCAATTGCAAGGTAAAACGATTTATCATAAAAAAGAAGGTTTTTTACCGATTGAACCCCACTGATACTTTATCAGGTATATTATTAACTTGAGAAAAAAGCTTTTGTGCAAATTTTATTTAACATTTTTGATTTTAAATTAAAATATGTTCCTTGATATAAAAATATGTATAAAATATAAATAAAAAATTAAAAGGTACATTTTTATCAATTAGTTTAATTAAATTAATTTCTAGTTGCATAATTTGTAAATATATATTTTAAATTTATAAATATTTTAAATTCCCTGCAAATTTAAAAAAAAAAACCACTACAACTTTTTAAGATGTAGTTGCAGTCGATATGTTATTTTGTATTATTTTTATAAAAACAAGGTTTTTCTTCTGCAAGCAAGGTTTTTTATGGAAATAACAAAGTTTATAAACTAAACGATCTGGCAACGTTGAATCTCAAACTCAAACACTTATTAATGAATTTTGTCAAACAAAATATATTAAATTTATTTAATATAAAAAACATTCTTTAGAACAATATCAATTTTACTTTGGTATACAAAGCACAAATTTTTGATATCATTTTTACTAATATAATAAAGCCATTAAAAATTCTGTTAATACTATAATTGGAATTGGTATAAAATTACCAAGCTAACTAACTAAAAACCAATCTAAGCAATAAATTCTATAATTATTGTTTGATCCTTTATAATGTCACACTATGAAGTCTGAAAGACATGGAAAGTCTAAATGAAATATGCTCGGGTTACAAATATTTTTGATTTATTATGCTTAGCTGTGTTAAAATATCCTGAGTCTACCATTTTTCAAAATACACCTGCATTGAATAAATATTAAAATTATCTAATATTAATATTAATGACTTAGATCAGTAATTAATTGCATAATAAAGTTAATTAGTTATTAATTAAATTTATAATTAATTATAAATAAAATAAAACCATTAGTGATTATTTTCGCACATATTCACTAATGGTTGGATAATAATAATAAAAAAAACTTTAAATTGTTGACTGAGAATTGTTTCATTGTTTAAATTCAGATAATGATTGTGACTAGAAAATAAGAAAATTTTCAATATTGGACAAACTGTTCCGAAATTCTTTAAAAATATAACTTAATAATTTAATATCATTGTAATCAAAACCATAATGAGATTAATCTAATTAATCTAAAACCATAATGAGATAAATACTGATCACAATTTAATAATTGAAATAGCAATTATCAATTTTGAACAAAAAAAAAACAACTCAATGTCAAAATTTTAAACTGCAGTCGTCAATATCCTCAATTTTTTAATCAATCTCCCCAAAATAGTTTAATGTTCCACATAAATAAACTTAAAATAATTGACGACGCATACAATTGAAAATAATTCATCCAGAAAAATTTACAATAAATTTTATTTAACCGAATCATAAAAATAAATATTTGAACCCAAAAATTAACTTTATTTTTTTTTTTGGTTATAATCAAATTTTTCAAACCATTAATAAAATGCATTTTTTTATCAAATTTCCAAAATAAAAAAATCTCTTTTAAACAAAATTCATTAAAATCTATTATAATTTTTTATTAAAATGGACCTGGATTTGATATGAAATTTCAAAGAATCACAAGCAAACAAATTGCATACCATTATTATAAATATGTTGCACTAGCAACTAAACGGAAACACGAGTTGTAATCAAATATAAAAAAAAAAAAACAGAATAAACATTAAAATGAAAAAAAACTCTCATAGGAAAACAAAATTTTAAAATTATGCTAAGGTCTAAATTTAAATAAAAGAAATGAAAAAAAAAATTGTGATAATCTGATAATTTCCCAGAATAGAGAGTTCCAATTATTAAAAATAAAAAAATTAATTTCAAACTTGCATATTGTCAGACTGTAAGCAGTCATAACATTTTGTAATTGTATAGAGAAAATAAATCAAATTTATAGTAACAGAGAGTGGTTCAATTGGCTGATTGCACTAAAAGAAAAAAAATGTTAAATTTATTTTTTACTAGATTTTACAAATTTATATGGAACACAATCCATATAAATTTAACTATTTAATTTTATTGCTAAGACTGGCTTAGGTGTAATGTACTAAGCTGTGGTGCAGTAGGTACTGAGTTCGCTTCTGTCCGAGAAATGCATGTTGGTCTATGTTTAGTTAGTTTTGATTGAATACCAGTTATAAAATTAAAGTAACATATAAATTGAAAATTCAGAAAAAAACTAAGGCCCACAAACGTAAAACCAATCGCTTGTTTAAATTAAAGATTTATAATTTATCTAAAGCTTAGTATGCTATCGATGTGAAATGAAATTTTCGAGCATCTTTCAAACTGTCATTGAAAAATTATAAAAAAGCATATTGATGAACTTATTAAAACTAAACAACCAAACCAAACAAACAAAATGTTTTAATATCATAATTATAGAAAGATGCAAAGCGTGTTCAAAACATTATTTCACCAGTTTTCCATTGAATTCCAAAGTAAGTGAAATCGTCAGTGTAATTTTTCACAAGGTGTTAAATTTGTATCAAAATTAAATTTCACGGCGTAAAGTAAAGTAAAGTATGTAAAGTCTAAACTCTTAATGGAAAATCTAAGCACTCACAATCATGAATAATCAGGAATTTTATAGTTTACTATTAATTATAGTCAATTCGTACTACTGAACTTCATATCAAAAATCTCACTGAACAACAAATTAAAATGTAAATTCTGCACAAGAAATTAAATTTGAAAGAGTTGTGACAGCAAGGCTTCGATATTAAATAAGTAAAAAAAAAATGAATTTATGTTGAAATTTTTCTTAGTGTATTGAAAAACAGTAGCTACATATTCCCTATCCCTACAAAAAGCTATGCATTTTTCTATTATTTTTAAAATGCCAGAGCACGTGTATCACGACTAAAGTTGAGTTCACTAGACCAATGAACTTTCCCTTTCATTTCTATTTAAAAAAAAAAAACTTTATATACTTATTTGATTTTTCTATTTAGTTATCATTAAAGAATATATTAAATTTTAGTGAGGGCGGAGGTGAAAGATATTTTATAATACATAACAACAAACTATGTACGAAAATCATTTAGTTAGTTTGTGGGGTAATGGGTAGCAAGAAGAGAAAAATTAAAAAAAATAATGATAAATATATAGGGGACACAAACAAATTACATTATGGGAGGTTGTTGTTGATGTTGGGTGTTTTTGTCAATTTGTAATGTTATAAACATTTATAACTGCGGGCTTTTTCCATCATTCTCTATAATAGTTCTTCTTTTATAATCGCGTTTTCTATATAGTTTTTTCTTTATGATGTTGTCATGAAAATATAATTTATAATCTCCACAAAAAAAAACTGAATATCTATTTTGAAGCTTTTGCGCTGATGAAGCATTTGTTTTGTTTTTCGTTTTGTAAAATAAATGAATAAATGAATTTTTGTTTGAACCGCAAAGGGCGATTCTATGAAAGGTAATAAAACTGAAAAGTGTGGGGAGAAATTTATATACGAGTCTTAGATTTTTACAATTCGTTAGATATATTAATTTGAACGGTAAAACTTGTAGTGAGGAAGGTATAGCAATGGATATTAATCTTTAGGACTAAAATGACGGATGATATCGCTTTCTCCTTAAAAGGAAGTTCACCAAAAATGTGTTCATCATTAAGAAACAATATAAATCAAAATAAGATCATTATGGCCGCAGTAGTTCGTGAGTGTTAATCCTTGACGAAACCTGACTCAACTGTAATCTACTGCAGGTCTGTAAGTTGCTTCAAGTTGTGTGCGGTACGTACTGAATTCAACTGTTATCCAAAACATAGATGTCTGTCTAAGTTTACTCAGCTTTAAACGAGTATAATAAAATATAACTTAAAACTAGGAAAAATGCCAATGGTTCAGATGATTTACTAACAAGAAACGTTTCACTAATAAAAATTAGAAGGTCCAAATTGTAATAGAATATTTGGTGACATTTTAAGGAAAGCCTTTCTTCAAGAGCTGAAGCGCGAACAATTAAGGAAGGAGTACACTATAACTACGGTATTTTGAATTTCAATAAAGTTATTTCAACATATGATCAAAATTGAAATTTTCGGTACTTTAAAATTTATTTGTCAGAAACTGGAAAAATCTATTAAATTTTTGGCTCTTTTTTTTCTCCAAAATGAATAATGATAACTTGAATTTAAGACTCGTATTTACATATGATATGCAGTACTGACATCATAATTATTCTAAAATATTGCTGTTTCAAAAATAAAAAAAGGGAATACCATAGAAAAATAAAAATCAAGTCCTAATCTTCAATATATAAAAATGTCTCGCACATGATTCTTTAGATTGCGTGCGTTCTAAACTTTTTTTTTTTTTTTTGAATAAATATTTTATATACAATTTAGATAGTGATATGCGCACTATTCAGTATTGCAAGTTCATGTATATAAAGTGAAAGTATACAATAAACTATTTACTTTTTTTTTTTAACAGGAAAAATAGTATTAGGTTAACCTAAAGCTTTAAATCCATAAATAAATTTAATAGAATATGGAAAATATATAAGTAGAATATGAAATTATTTTTTTTGGTCCCTTCAATAAATTTGGAAATATTTTGGAATTATATACTTTTGTTGTGGAGGTTGGGAAGACAACTTTTATATTATATATAAAATAGTCAACATTTGATATTTATATTTGGTCATAAAATGGGGAGAAAATCAAGTAAGAAAAATAAAAAAATTTAATATATTTGAGCACAACAATAACAAATTCTTTAGGACTTTTTAGGGAATAAGGAATAGCTATATTTAATATCTTGTAAGAGTTTTTTATTGCGCGGTGACTGGAAATATATCGTTCATGTAATAAGAATATTGAGTATTTTATTTGTGCTGAAAATTTATACTGAAATGAAAAATTTAGCTCCCTCGAAAAACAAAAAAAAATCATAGAATTTTTTGTTATGTACTAGTATATTAGAAAATTCGTATATGTGCCATGCTTTTTCAGGGCAATGACCTGAACTTGGTTATTTTATTGAAGAGGAAAACTTTTTGATGTTGTGTTATACTTTTGTAATTTACATATATATGTATATTTAGAAAAGCTTGTATATTTAGAAACCAAGATATGTTAGATATTAAGAATTTAGGGTAATGATATGATAATAATGACTAAGAAATAAATAACAGCGATGAAAAATTAACAATAAAATTTTTAAATTAATAAATATGTTATATTTGAAATATCCCTGATTGCCTGTAAAATAGGTGTTTCTTTATCAACTTATCTAGAAATGTAATATATGAAGCGAATATTTGAGCTATAAGAAAGCTTTGTTCTTAAGGATATTTATAAATGCGACCAAAGTATAAGAATATCCCAGTCCGAGTATAGTTGTGGAGTATCATTGTATTCTTGTTATTTCTGTTTTTTTTCATAGTTCAAAGACAAAATATTAGTTATATAAAGCCAAACTTTACTAGAAATAAGTATAGAATTAATCAGTTCAAAGGCAATATTAGGTCATCCCAATAATAAAACTTCTCGAATTCTTAAGAAAACACCTTCAATTTAGCAAAACCAGAACAAGTTATTTTATAAAACTCCGTTTATCATTAATTTTTTGGCCCAATGGCATATGCTATATAAACCGAATTCAAAAATACAGAGAAAACGTTCTGATTCAGGGTCTCCAAATATCAATATAAGAATGAATTTTCCATGACTTTACCAATTTTTTTTATAAAACTAAATTCAACCAATTTTAAATATAAATGTTGAACATCCCCAACACACCCTAACCATGCTCTGCACATAAATTGTTTAAAAAACTTTTTAAAAAACATATCTGACATATATGATTCTTTCCTTATAAGAAATCTAATATTTATTTAAGGATTTTTTCACAATTTTCCAAATAATACCTGGAAAAAAAAACAGGACAACTGAACAACTGAAACTTATATTTGTCTACATATGTAAACTAAATATTTTTTTGGGGTTTATTTCAATAAAAAAACAAAAATAGTTTAGGTTTTTATTTATATGTTTTATTTATTTTTCCCCTATTATTTTATTAAGCCCTTAAGGGTTTATCCATTAAATTTTTCTCGGTATAACTTTAACTTTTATGCTTTTTATGCAATTTTAAGGAAAATTTAAATTTTATAATTTTGGTTTTTTTTTGTTTGGGTAGCTTTTCTATCACAATTTGGCTATGGGGAATTTTAACTATTATTTTTATGTTTTTAAATAAATTATATCCGGAATTTTTTTTTTGTATATACAATTTAATGTAAAATTTTGTTAGTTTTCAAAAGGGCATAGACCTTTTTTTGTACTGATATTATTTTATGATGGTTAAAATAAGAATTTGAAAATATAATTTTAGTTTTATTTACTTTTTGTGAAATCTGTATTTTTCCAATTAGACCAAAAAAAAAAACAAATATTATGATTAAATTGTATTAAATAAATAAACAACATTTACCAATAAAATGAATTATTTTATTTTGTTCTATTAATTTAATAAAATAATATTTATTTATGTTCTAATTTTTATTTTATGTTATCTTAATTCCAATTAATCAGTTGATTTTTTTTTTTTGGATAAATGAAGAAAAATATAGAAAATTTTGATAAGTTTTAGATTATATATTTTTAGAAAAATAAATTTAGAGGGATTTTAGAAAAAAAAATATAAAAATTTTTATATATTGATTCAAAAGAAACAAATAGTTTAAACTGAAAAAAAAAATATATTTCGAAAACATAAACTTTTTAAAAAAAAATTCTTAGCTAACGATTCCAGGTAGCAGCTCAGTAATTAAATTATAATAATTCATAATTTATTTATGTTGTAACATAAATAAATTATGAATTCATTTCCATTTTTAAATCATTCATTTATATTATACCATTTTCAGATTAAATTTAACATTTTTCAAAAACAAATTTAATGTTTTTCAAACCAAATTGAATATTTAAATGAAATTCATTAGTTTTCAATTAATTTTACATTTTCAATTAACGAATTTAACTTTGAAAAACTTTGAATTTGGCATCAAAAATGTTGAATTTATCCTGTATATATAAATAATAATAAATATCTGATTATTATTTATATATATATAAACAAATGTTGGAAAATTATGCTAATAAAATAGATTTTAATGAAATATGTATCTGAAAATTTTTACATTTTATTTCGAAAAGATTTATTTAATAAAAATAAAAAAATTATATTAGAAATTGAAATGAAAAATAATAAAATTATATACTGTGATGGTTATCAACAGAAAATGAAAGTTTTTCGTTCATGATTTATAAAAATCAATCTGTAAGATTGTAAATATTCAAGTATATTTTTAAAGTTATTCTAAAAGAAATAAAAAATGCAATAAAAAATATTTTATTTTTCCTAATTACGAAATATTAAGTAATAATTAACTTTAATAAACTTGATAGTCATAAAAACTTGTCTACTCACACTAAGCTTTTAATAACTTTTATTAAAAAAGACAGAGGAAATATTTTTAATATTAATAAAGACTGTCGAAAAGTAGAAACATACAAAATGTCGAAGAAGAAAAATATTAAAAATAATCGAAAATATTAGTCTTAGAATTAAAAATACAATTAGTTTTATAGTCAATCAACTATATTTTTCTTCAAAATGGTTAGCAGAAAAATTAAAGTTTACAAAATATGTACTCATCTGAAGTATAATAAAGAATTTTACTAATTGAGTCGCTAATTTTTCGAAAAATATGCATAATTCTATTTCTAATGGGGTTCAGATAACCTGAAATCAATTGACTAATAGATAAAGATAATTATGAAAAGACTAAGGTTTATTTTCGAATTTATTAAAGTTTTTGGAAAATTCAAGTTGTTTTGCTATCTCAATAATCAAACGCTTAAAATACAAAATTATCACATAATTACAAACCTAATGAAAAATCAATAAAACTTCAATAATGTGAATATATTATGATTTAGAAAGGAAATTGTGGAGATTTTATATTATTCCAAATATCAGATAATTTATCTTTCGATCAATTATAATTCTAAATTGTATTTTACAATATTTAAATCAGAAACCAAATTAAATTTATAATAAAATTGAAATTTATGTTATTTTTTATTATACCTATAATATAAAATTTATGTTCTATATAATATAGATAATGTTCATATTTATTTCTTTATGCATTTTTCTTTTAATTTAAACCAATTAATTTTATGTGACCAGAACATAATTATTTTAGTAACATATAAATCTTTATAATCAAAACCAAACAAAATATAATAAGAAAATGAAATATAAATAAATATTATTATTCTGTGACCCCATCAAAATCAATTTACTTCTAAATCTTTTGAAAAAAAAAAATATCTAAAAATTCTTTCGACACTCAAAAAAATCCGCTTAAATTATATATTTTTTGTTTGTTTGTTGAAAAAAATAGGGGCAAGTAAAAGGGGGATCCAATAAAAAGCATAATATATATAAAACGAAACAGCATAATATAATATTCAACATATCACATTATGTTTTACACGTGTAAAAAAAAAAAAATAACAAAAATCTATGCAATATTTTTTTGTTCACGACCCCATCAACTTGGGAATAAACATAATAATGTAATTTTTAGTTGAGGAGCACTTTGCACTTCAAATATTCTCTAAGTTTTCAGAGCATAGATAACATACCAAAAAAAATAAAAATAAAGAGTAATTTTGATCCGGAAAGCTTATGATTATAGAACAAACTTTAAACGCCCCGAAAAAAAAAAATTAAATCTTTCCTAATAAAAATTCATTATAAATACGAAAAACATAGATTTTTTTTTTTGACAAAAAGGTTGTTGAACTCATTTTTCGGGTATATAATATCTAACGAGAAAATAGGTCAAAGAATTTTTGTGTACGATATGACAATCATGTAAAATATTCTTAAAAAAAATAGAGGAGAATCCAAAAAAAAAAAAAATTTCCTAAATGAAAAATAAGACAAATAGAAAATTGTGCGTAGGACATGCGTATACGCATACGACCACACCTAACGATTTATATGTTTCAGATGAAAATTTGAATTAAAATTACAAAATTTTCTGACCAAATTATTTTATTAATTATTCTTTAAAAAATTTCATGTAATTTTTTAAAATGTCCTTTTACATTTTATGTAATTTTAAATACGAAAAATAAATTACACGATACATTAATATAAAAATGCATTACAAAAATTAATTCTGGAATAAGAAAATTGCCCTCAATAAATAATAATTTCCCTTTAAAATTACCCTTAAATGTAATAAAACTTGTAATTTATTGTAATTTTCTTTACCCCTTCAAAGTATCTATATAAATCCAGCATAATTCTCTTTCTAAATCATATATATATTTATTTTAATAAATTTCCTTTTTACATAAAAATATGTAGGAGAAAAATTACACTTTTTTTAATTTTTATTTGTAAATTCCCCAATTTTCGTAAAGGAAATTTATCTTTCATATAAAGAAGACAAAAATTGTGCGTAACAAAAGAATTTTTATGTTGAGTAGAAACTAATCTTTTATATAGAATTTTTATGTTGTATATGAATTTATGTAAAAATTTCCGTAATCATATTAAATTAATGTTTAATTTCTTAGAAATTTTTATTAGTAATTATGCGTAAGGTATGCGAAAAACCAAAAAAATAATAATAATAATTTCCTTTAAGATATTTCATGAATATCCTTTTCATTTTAAATATCCTTTTTAATGTTTTGTTCAACAGTTTTATTGATGGCGGTATTTAAATAACTTTTTCTTTTTTTAATAAATAATATCAATATTTTTTTTTTCTATTCTTGTGTATTTTTAATGTACGCATGTCCTTTTCAAAATGGAAATTTCCTTTAATCGAATTTTCAATATAAATATATATAAATACTGTATGTATATATATATATATATTTTTTTAGATAATCAAATGCATAAGAAAGTAATAAGAATAATTCTTAACACAATAAAAGGATATAATATCCTGTGTTTGTTGAAAAAATTATTATTATATATTTTCTTTAAGCTGTAAAAAAAATAAAAAGGATTTATTCTTTGTAGATTATTCCTTGTTTTTTTTTTTGTTGTTGGCAAAGATGAGTCTTTGATCATGAATATTTAATGAATTTTTTTTTATGCTCAAAATGATTTTTTTTATGTTGTAATTTATTGATGAATTGTTTTGCTTGCATTGTTTTTTAAAAAAATAGGCTTTTATTATTGGATTAGATATCAAAACCTTTTTTTATTGAAATTTAAACTCATAAAAAAAGGGGGGAATACTAAGTGATATTTGACTATGTTAATTCTGAATTTTTTTTTCTTTTTTTGGTAATCTAAGAAGTTTCGATATTAATTTTAATAAATTTTTAACTAGCAATAGTCTATTTTGAAATTTTTGGAAATATTTGACTAAATTTATTTTAACAAAATATATTAAAATGATTTTTTATTTTTATGCAACAAAAAACATAAGGACGAGCTTCAAATACTATAAGAATACTAAATTTTTCTGCTTCACGCGCACATTATATTGAGAAAATATATCCCATAGAAATTCCTACCCTATAGTATCTGTGAGTTTATGTGGAATTGTTGCACTATTTTTTTGAATGAGACATTCGGAAAATGCATTATATGAGATTCAACCACTTGGTGTAGCAGATTTTAACAACGTGGATGGAGGTTTGTGCATAAAACTATGGGTTGATTTTTAGGGGAAATCAGTCAATAGATGCATACAACGAGTCCCTTAGCGAATCAGAAAAGCAACCGAGTACGTATAATAACAAAAGTGAAATTAGAAGGTAATAAGAATGATAGCAATTCTTATGAAAATAAAATTTGTGGTCCATAAACCAAGGTTAAAATTTAGATATCCAGTTGAGTAATTTAATACAAAAATTATAAATTAATTTTACGAAAAACGTGATACTTTGGAAAACTTACTTAAAAATATTTCTTATAGATATTAATAAAATATTTCGATAAATTTTCATTTTAAAATCTAATACATATACATTATTATATTTTATTTAACGAGTTTAATTTTATATATTTTTTATATCACAATGAAATTTTATGACACTTTTTACAAATATCATTTTATTTTTACATAACATATTTTTACATTAATAAAATTTCTTCTTTATATCCTTTTTCATGTACATTTGTAACGTAATTGCAGCATTTCAATATAATTTTACTTTTTATCTAAACAACATACAAATAAAAAAAACAAAGCGATTTTCCACATCACAATTTTCATAAGCATTAAACCAACATACTTTACTTTTGCATAAGTTTTTCCCAAAAAAAACATACCGAAAAAATTCTAGAGTTCATTGTCCCGAAACTTTAGTAGATAGAAAAGATGAGGTAAGTGAGATGAAGTATGATATTATTTTGTTTTAACTCAATTTCTATTTATTTACGGTACACCGAATAGAAAATTCCAAAAATATCTTTAGGTGTGTTACTAATTACCGCCCTTTTGTTTCCCTGGTTGGTGTAAGAAGTGATGATGGGTGGTGGTGGGTGGCATTTGATGTATTCCAGAAGTAACAAAAAAAAAAACTTGATATTCAGAAATATTCATGCGTTTTGACCTATTTAATTTTAGGGCTTTTTATGTTGTTAGTTCCCTAAAGAGAAAGTTTTTATGTTTAAAGGAAATATAATTTTTCATTTTTTTTTTTTTAAGAAATTTGAATAGAAAATTAATTTCCACTTTTCATATTAAATTTTACACTTATATTAATAAAAATAGGTGAAGAATGAGGTGTTAATATTATTTTCCATATAATATTTTTTTTCTTTTATGAAATTTAAGATATTTGAAAATTTATATTTAATATTTTGTTGTTTATTAAATGTTTTTTTTTAGTTATTATTTCTAAATTTGATTATGTAAACTTATAAATATATAGCATAGTTTTAAAAAAATTAAAATTTGGTTTTTGTGCATTAAATATGTACAGAAAATTATATTTAATTTAGCATATTTCTTATTAAACTTTTAGGAAATCTTAATTATGGATCATAAAACTTATACTAATTATTTCAAAAAATTTGATTTAGTTTTCAAGTAAAATTTCTAAATTAGAAACTGGTAACTTCCTTCAAAATTATTTAGATATAAGATTACTTTTATTAAAAATATTTTGGTCAATTCATTTTTTCCTATTTTATATGTTGACATGACTGTAGACATAGGGGACTCTAATGTACTTTTATTGATAATAAAGTTTTGCTAGATTTAGAAAATAGTTTTAGTCTTATAATATGATGGGCCCTAGAGAGCATAAAAATTAATACATATTACTTCCAACAAATTTGTTGAAAAATACAAACAATTTGAAGTTTTTAAGATTTCCTATTTTTTATCAAAGTATTTTGGAACTTTTGCACATACCTATTAATATGTAACTAGTAAACCTGACAATTGTCAGTTGTAATGACAGTTGTTTCATGATTTTGCAAATAATAGAAGGAAATTTCTTAAATATTTAATTAAGTTCATTGATATACAATTTTTAAGATGACTTGTTTTATTGTACTTGATAAATATTTTCAATCAAAATACGAAAAAATTAAATCACCAAGGGAACCATTTTAATTTTCTTTGAAAATACTGGTTGATTACACTCAATTATTAGGAATTTAATTTAAAATTTCAACAGTACCTTATATTGAGTACGATAATCAAATGAATTTTCTTTAATTTCAGGTAAAATAATCCAAAATTATAAAATTAAATAATTTTCCAACAAAAAAAAGTAAATTGAATTAAATATAAAAAAAAAATAGCAAGTATAAAGAAAAAATAAAATAAAGAAAATTATTGTAGATGGGGTTACCCATCGCGCATGTTTTTAAAACACCCCAGTTCAATGAACTACTTCTCCCAACCATTTTTTTTCAAAAAGCAACAAAATTTTTAGGCTTGATCCACAAAAAAACATAAGAAAAAATCCCAAGTAACTAACCTCCTTTCTTTTTTTTCGTTGTTACCCCCATCTCCTAATAAATTTTATATTAGACCATTAAACTCCACCACACAATATGAAAAAAAAAAAAAAAACGATGGAGGATAAAGAAAATATTCAACCCTCGACAACAACATAAAAATAAAAACTTCTTAAAGAATATTATACCCCCAACAAAGTTTATGCTTTACAACATATAAATATTGAACACTCTGTCTCTATCTTGGTATAAACAGCCGACCCGCAAGTCTTTTTCTATTTTGTAATAAAAAGGTGACAAAGGATATAAAAATATTATACGTTTTCTTTTAAGAAAATATCCTTTCAAAAATAATAATATATATATGTATACATATAAAGGGGGATAAATATGATGATAAGGATATCAAAAATTTAAGAATTTCATGTTCTACTAACATTCATAATAATAAACGAATGAAAAATATCTTTCTTAAAGAAATGAAAAGTTGCGGAAATTTTGAAAGGAAAAATAAATTTTTACATGCATGGAAGCATAAAATCTTTTAACAAGTTTTATTTCATTTTTTTACTATCCCCAAAACAATAATTTTTATTTGGATTTTTTTTTTGCCAGATTAAAGTATTTAGGTATAAAAGTTTTGAAAATGGAAGAAATGTTTTTGATGTGCAGAAATAATTGGATTTTAGGAGCTAAGTAGAAGGAGTCTTTCGTAATTTAAATATATTTTTAATTGAAATTAAAATTACCATAGTGGTGTATTATCATAAATTTAAATTTTGTCGATTTTTTATGTTAATTAGTTTCTGCTTCAATATTTGTAAATTTATTCTTTTGATAAGTTACGGACTGTATATCATGATAATTTTTCTTGTGAAATATAGACAATTTGTGGTTTTTCCTTAAGATACCGGAATATACTTATTTTTTGTAATCAAATTATAATATTTTCAAAAAATTATTTATCTAAATGGACTACAAGTTCATGAAAAATTACAATAAAAAGCTGAGATTTTCTTTAGAAATTTCAGACCTAAACAAGGAATTCGGAGTAAACTACTGAAAAAGTAAGACATATTCTACATCAAATATATTGTATGATCTACACAAAATCGGAAAATAAGCAGTAGTTGTGTGCCGGCGTTTTGGTCTGGTTGAAAACGAATCAACAGAACAAATAATTTGCGGAAGCGAAGTAATTGCCAGAAGAAGATTGATCCATTCAGGGTAGACTTTAATATTACTCGAAAAAGTCAAAGGTTTAACTGTTAGATAGATCATTAACTTCTACAATAGTTTAGCAATTGCCTGATCACACTATCGGGATAAAATCTACCGGTCTTCGGTAGTCATTGGGACCAAATCGACCCGTGTAAATAACATAACACCTAATAGCTGTCTTAGTCAGACAATTTAGAGAATCGTTAAATTACATACTTTAAGGATTTTCTAAACTTTTAAAAAAGCTATTGGGTGTTATGAACACTTTCTGCATGGGGTATCTAAGGCTGATGAATTTACTGGTTATAATTACCAAGTCACGCAATTTATGTAAGATAATTAATTAAATTTTTTTATCTTTGACAGTTTCATTTTATCGCTCCTTTAGTTATTTGATCGATACAACAATTTAGAAAACTCATTTGGGGATCAAAAAATATAAAATTTAATTTGAATACCATAAAGAAAAGCTTGTTAAATTATTAAAAATATATATCATAAAAATTTTAACTTCAATTTATCATTCACTTTAGTCCATATATACGCAAAAGTTATAAATTTTCTAAATTTTCCATTTTATCTTCGACAATAATAAACAAAGTAAAAAAAATAATGCTCCAAATAAAAAAACAAACTGTGTAAAATAAAATTACAATAAAAAAAATCTTTTTCAAGTCCCAGTGGCTTACAGCCCTCCAAAAAAAAAAACAACTGATAAAAAAATATATATGTATATGAATAAGACCATTAATTTAATCGATAAAATATAATAATTTGAACCCCAAAAACTTTTCAAAAAATTCGTTTAATCGGGATTTTCTTTAAAAAAAAAAATCTACCCCAAAAAAATATGTTGAGTTTTTTTTGCAAAACAAAAATAATAAAATTTTCCAGTAGAATTCATGACAAAAATTTTAGACAAAATAATTGTGCGTAGTAAAAGGAATATTTTTGTAAATAGAAAATTGTAAATAAGTTTTTATAACTACTACAAATAGAAAATTTACAATTTTCATATATATATGTATTTGCCTTGCGTATAAGTTAGTTTTCCTCCCGTACGCACTATACATCCCCCTTTTAGCTTACAACATTTATTTATTTTGGGTGATATCGTACCTTTTTGTTTTAATTTCTGGTCCATGTAATGCCGGGTAAAACCCTACGTTTTTCGTGTTGTAAATTCTATTTTTCGTATCTTTTAAATGGTTTGATTCTGAAAAAGAAAAAAAAAAAAAAGTTGTGTATTGAAATTTTGTGCTTATGGCATTTGTATGAGTTAGACAGTTTTTATGGGGATGAGGGTTTAAAATGTTCTATTTTTTTTTGTATGATGTGTATTTTTAGGCGTGATGACGACTACCATTTTCCTAAAAAAAAAATTTCAGCTAAGCTAAATTTTTTTATATTGAGGCTGGTCATGAGATATGGAAGGTTTTGATTATAGGAGGAAAAAATTAAGATTAAAATTTTGATTTAAATCCTGATGAAAATTATTCTATTTTATAGTTAAAAGTTAAATTAAGAAATAGTAAAAGGATAAGGTGTGAATGGGTGAATAATTGTTGAGATATTGATGATGGTCTACGTGTACTCAGCTCTAAATGAATACTAGTAATAAGATTAAAATTAGCTTGTTGCAATTGAAAATTCTTTACTATATAGATATTTATGGAATACACATAAAAATCGTAGGTCCAAATTGCAATAAAGAGTTAAACTTAGTATCGTACCGCCGTGAAATGAAATTTTCCACGCTCGTGTACTATCGTGAAAAAGTTGTGAAAATGTTGCGAAAACAACTAATGCGCCTTGAATTGTCATAAAAATTGTTGAATATGAAAAAAAATCTAAAAATTTAAAGCAATTTTCTGACAGAAGTGAACTTTTTGCTGCGAAAATCCTACAATTTGAAAAATATCTGCAATTTTATGGCATTAAGGATTTTTTCCCAAAATAGCATGTCACTCCCAATTCTTTAACTTTTTGATAAGAAATTTTACCTTTCACTCTAAGCAGATATGTTTTTGAAAAAAGTCATATGTCTTTAGGCCGGCCCAGGTTCTTCACAAGCTGTACCGTTACGGAAAAGAGGCAGAATACTTTATCGAGTTAAAAAAATTAACTAATGTTAATTATTTATTTTTAGGACATTTTCAATAATTTTTATGCTATCATCCTATATCTGTAGTAAGAACTTTCAGACATTAGATTTTTGTTAAACTGCTTAAATAAGCAAAACGATCAGAACTTTTAGTTAAAGAAGTTTTAAAGCAATATTTCCGGTTTTCAAATTTTTTGTTAAGATTCTAATTAAAATATTTTAATTTTGAACAGGTATAATATTTTGGACAGGTCTGGCACGTGTATTTCAAAGATAAATAAATATATTTCAAATTGGAATAATTATTCATTTTTCAAGTTCAACATCAAGAATATATCCGACCAAAAATAAGGTGACTCTATAGGTGAGTTACAAGGTGACTACGCAAAGAAATATTATTTTTTATATAACATAATTTCTTAAACTACAAGTACCATTAAATTTTGTTAAATTAACTATTACTCGTAAGCAGCCAAAAAAAGTAAATATTAGCACCCAAAATTAGTATGTTTATTAATTTTATCTAAAAAAAATATAAATGCAAAAATTTTGAATAAATAATTAAGTTAAAATTAAATGTTTACTGTCTCTATTTATCAAGTAATCTGACATTTATCAAGTTATGTGACATTTATCAAGTAATCAGAATGTTATTAAATTTACATAAATTAACTGAAACAAACAGGAAGTTTAAGTGTAGGTCATTAATTTTTTAGAATTGAAATTTTATATAAATTCTAATAATCAGTATAAATTTAGTATAATTTTAATATTTTTTTCATCAAATTTTCTTCTGAAATCATCAAATTTCCTTTTGAACTTGAACATACTTCTCAAATAATACCTAACTCGTGTATTTTAAACGTGTGAGGCAATACTTGAGAAGTAGAATTCTAATTTTTGTAATTAAGAAATTAGAGTTGTTTTTTTTTTTTTGACAAATTTAACTCATAAAATTAAATTACATAATTTTCAAACGAAACCTTTTATAAATCTACTAAATCTATTTTCATTTTTAATTATGTTAGCTAAATTAAATACTTTAATACTTAGTTCAATTTTCATGTTAATCTAAATAAATACTAAGTAAATTTAAATTAATTACACTTTTTAAAACTAATAAAAATCAGACATGTCACACCTCATCATAAAAATTATTATTACAATATCAATTGCACCCTGAATAACACAATTATTCACCCATTCACACCTTATCCTTTTTTCCATAAAAAAAATAAAAAATGACCTTTGTGTGTGCACATTAAATTTTCTCATGCATAGACTCTATAATATGGTAAAATCTGTCTGTACATTTATGGAAAATATCAGTGAAAATTCTCAAGAAAATTTATATTGTTGCATCTGTTCAGACTAGTTTTATATAAATTTTCCCCTTTTGATTCCCTGTCCATCGTTCAAATAATTAAAAATTTCTTATGAGTATATATTAAAAACGTGTGCATTTCTCTCACTAACATTATAATAATATATTTGTCTATTAAATACAAATGCACATGCACATAAAAAAAAAAACATAATTTTCTTTATTAAGTGCATTTGTATAATATCTTGGTTTGAGTGTTAAAAGGATGATATGTAGGTGGAGTACTGAAGTGGGAGGGTGAGTAGAATGATAAATACATGCAAGGCACCTCACTACAAAACAAAATATAATAATCGCATGAGGTAATTTACCAAGTTTTCGACAAGCACATTTTATTAAACTGACACGTGCAATGAAAAATTCCGGTCAATGAACTATGGTTTTCCGAAGTCGTGAATAATAAATTTTTTTTTTTTTAAATAATACAATGTATACAACACTGTTTTTTTTTTTAAAGCCGGTCGTTATCACAAGTTTATTCTGTGTGTACAAGTATTTGTCTTTTTCAGTTGCATTAAATAATTTTTTTTAATGTTTTTTTCGGTTTTTATTTTATTTAAATAAAATAATTTTTTTTTTTTATTATTTTTATTATTTTGCTGGTTTATTGAGTGCATATTTTTTTTTTTTAAGCTGCACAATGACCTGAAAGTGTTATAAAAAAAAATATGATGTACTGAAATTGTACATATATGCGGTTTTTTATTTAGAATATTATTTAAAATAGTTAAAAAAAATTAAAAGAATCGTTTACAGAGAGGGTGGTACCAAAAAAAAAA
Source organism: Empis livida (assembly GCA_963932195.1). NCBI lineage: Eukaryota > Metazoa > Arthropoda > Insecta > Diptera > Empididae > Empis > Empis livida. The sequence continues at coordinate 16,609,725 of OZ010649.1, forward strand.
GGGGAGGCGGGGATAAGAATAATGTATACAATTTTAATTGTTCGAAAAAAAAAAATTAAAAACGAAGAAGAAAGAAAGGAGTTGCAAATTTATTATAAATATACTTGCTACACGATTTCAGTAATGAAATGGGATTGTTGTATTTGTGGTTAATAAACAATATTTTAAATTAACAAAATTTATAATTAAATTAAATGATAAACAAAAAAATTATTGTTACCACCAGTTATTAATAACAAAAAAAAAAAAAAAAACACTTGTCACTAATATTAACAAGAAATAAAAAAACTGCATTAACATTTCTATTTTCTTGATGCAACATTTATTTTAATTTAATTACAATTAATTTGTATATTTAAAAAAAAAAAAATATGTTGCAATATTAACAGCACGTGTATTGGGGCAGGGTATTAACATTATAATTAAATTTTTTTATATTAGAAATTAGCAATTTTATTGAGGTAAATAAATATATTAATTAATCATTTATTTGTTTTATTACATCATTTATTTTATAATTAATGTCAATACATTTTTATTTTGTATTTATTTTTGATTAAATTAAATTATATATATAAAATAAAAAGTATATATAGTATTATATTAAAAGTATTACAAAATTGTCATCCAGAATTTAACTTTGTGTTCAAATTGAAAATTGAAAAATAAATATTTAAAATAAGATTAATTTTTGAATTTGCTTATCATTTTTAAAATGTTGACATTTTCTAAATATGTATTATATTTTACAATTGTTACATTTTTTTTTATATATAAATTGTTGTAATTTAAAGTAATTTGAGTAATAAAGTTCATTTGAAAATGCTTACAAATCATGTTAGTTTAGAAATCAAGGTTGCGTTATGTTGCACGGATTTTTCCTACACTAATATAATTGCAGTAGTTTTAGAATGAGTCTCAATACAAAATTTGCAATCGAAACCTCAAACTTATGGGAATAAGGAATGTTCAATGATGTTTACATGTACCGAATTAGAAGATATCATAAGTTTGAGACTATCTTCTAAGAGTTAATTTGAAAATTACGCATGAAAATTTAACTTTTCATCCGTAATATTCGAATTAATCTTAACATTTATCTTGTAATTGGCTTTTATTATTGTAATTGCCTCGTTATTATAAACTTATAAAATAATTTAAAATAATTATTTTACAATTCTGTGGAACTCTGCCAAAAAACACTATATCTACATTTTTTGAGATAAGTTCTGATCTCGATTGCTAAGTTATTCTAATATCAATAGTTTAGTATTTCATAAGCTTTTTATTATCAGGATATAATGTAAGTTCGAATTTTCTTAACTCTGCTGCAAAATTTGTAATTTGTATGTAGCTATCGTGTTTTGGCAAAGTTCTACAGAATGAATTAAATAATGAAATTAGTGTAAATTAAGCTTTAAAATTTATTAATTTGCAATAAAATTTTAATAATTTTCTAATAAACTGATTATAAGAGAAACAATTTGAATTACTACAAAAATTTATGTATTTTTTATTATCATAAAGGAAGTTGATTAGATATTAATTAATTTATTTAAAAGTTTTTAATACGCCTATAACCCAGCTTAGCTATATGATTTATTACCGAAAATTATAATTTAGAAAAAATAGCTTGGAAAATAATTACGGTTGAGGCCTGTAAACATTAGAAATAATCTACTAGTTTGATAAGATTAATAATTGCTACACTATAAAAAAATATATATTTTGGCATTCTAATAAAATTATTATAATTCTCTGTCACTCAAGTCATAGAGTAAAGAGCAACTTTATTACCAAAAAATGAGTTAATTTCACGAATCATAAAAATCTCAATTTTAAAATATTGTATCAGTTCGTTATGGTAAATAATTTAATTTTCATATACATAGTAGTTATGCACCTGTCGAGCAAGTAAAAATCTATTAATACAATATTTCAATATTTGTAAATTAAATTAAAAATAAAAACTACACTAATTAATATAAAATCGAATTAATTTTTTCAAAATCATAACAAAATGAATTGCATCATCAAAAGACTAGTCAGCACCAACACTTCTGTAAAAAATCAGCACCAATACTTCTGTAAAAATCAATAGCTTAAATTATTTTCTTTTTAAATTTCCAAAATAATTTTTTTTAAGGTTTCTTTACGTTATTATCTTTACGTTTAAATTTAAATTAACACCAAAAAATCATGAAGCATTCAATTAAATATAGCCACTTCAAATGGAAGACATATAAAAGTATCAATGAACGAATAATTGAAAATATGCGGGACTTCTGTATCGATAAATAATTGAAGATATTACTAAAAAAACTCAATAAAATCTAACCAACATTTAATTTAGACTGCTTGAAAAGCTGCAGGATTTAAGCATATTATTAATCTTCCGTCTATACAGTTTATACAGTCATTCTTATCCCTTAGCGATTTTTTCTAAGCTAAATTTGTTTTATAGTAAAGTGTAATCTTTTGAACAATTTTAAGAGGAACATTTATCGAACTGCGCACGAATTATTAAAGTTGTTTAACAAGAAAGATTATGGTTCAAATTTAGGTGCTGTCACGAATTTGGCTAAAAATAACATTAAACTTTATAATTGTATTTAATTATTTTCACAATAATCTCAAATTTCTAAACCTCATTTTCAAACATAATTCAGAATGCAGATATTCTTCAAATTGTTTTACACAAAATTTTACTTTAATTTTCTTAAATTTCCATTACAAAAATGTTGTTTGTTGTTACAATTATTATTCAAATCCAAGTACTGTCAAATACTGAGATATTCAACTTTAAATTCAAAATATTAAACTTTAAAAATTTGAATTTAATAATTTTAAGAATTATTTTCAATTTATATTAATTTCCGAAAAAAAAAAATTATTTTCTAGAACAATGTAATTTTTCCAGGTCACTTTTCGATTTGTCTTAAATATTCATAAGAAATTTTCATCAATTTCTTTTAAGTTTTCACAACAACGATCTATAGGCACATACAATCTTACTGCTGCAGTATACTTTATGAACTTTGCATAACTTTGAATTCATTTTTTTTGTACATTAATTTAATTCAAAATATTAAATTTCATATTTTCTAATATTTTATAATTTAACCAGTTTTTTTCATTCATTGATGTACGAAAAAAAACCAAATATCTTTTAAAAACTTTCTCTTTCTCTGCAACATTTCATTCAACCAGGCAAAGTGTATCCAAAAAATAAATAAATAAATAAAATAAATCAAACTTTTTAAAAACTCAACTATAAATTTTCATCATCACATTTCCTTCTCCCTTGGCACTACATAAAAAAGAAAAAAACACCCAAAAATCAACCCACCACAAAGTAATATAAAAATGTTTGCCAAAAAAAAACTCCAAACAAGAACCAAACAAAAAAAAAAAACGACATCATATGCAATCTGTATCCTGTGTACAGAGGTTGAGACCTCAAACCTTGGGTAAAAAAAATCCAAGTTCACATCTACATATGCAAAAAAAAATATACAAAAAAAAATTAAAACACTATAAATGCTATGCAATTTTAAATGCCATATATAAACAAAAAATATAATTTTTGCTTACCACTCACACAAATGAACATATTTCATAAAAAAAAAATGATCATAAATATAAAAATATATGAAAGATACATTTTTGTTTTTTTTTTTTTGCAAACCATAAAAATAAAAACTTGAAAATCAACTACACAAAAAAAATAAATTACGCTTGCCGGTAATTTGTCGAAAATTTATGACATCACCTCACTTGTATTTTTCCGTTTGGAAATTGAAACCAAATTTATGATTGTCGAAAATATGTTATTTCGCCTCCACGTGGCCTTGTGAATTAACATTTAGAGTTTTCATTATAGAAAAATGGGAAACTTTTGTAAAAGTGTTTGTCGTAAAGCTCTGACCGTATGGCGCATACATAAACACAAAAAAAGAAAACTAATACAATACAAAAATGTTATGGGAATTTTTGAAATTTTAAAGTGTTATTAGATTTAGTGAGTTTGAAATCTTTTCATTTTAATTTATTAGGCCATAAATTCGGCTGACGTATAATATAAACAGTGTATCATTTTGTTTTTAAATAGTAGGTGATAGAGAGTGTTTATCAAGAACATTAAAGAATTACTTCGAACTTAATGCTTATTCAAAAGAATTTATCACTATTATGACATCAGTTGCTGTCGACAAAAGTTTACAAAAATTATGAGAGAACTCTGATACTTAATTACAGCCTGAAAATATTATGACATGAGCTTATGTTTACAGTTTACAAAATATTATTATTAAACTCTCAAGCTTAGTTAAAGCCTCAGAGGTATTTACAGATTGGTGGTATATTTATGGACGAAATATGATTAATAAAAGTTTTGAAAAATTTCGTACTATAGCTTTGATCTTATCCAAATCAATATTTATTTGATATTAAAGACATCAATTTTTGCGCAACAATCGATGCGAATAATCAAAATAATTTTAAGTTTGTTCTGTAGAATAAATGGTAATACCATTTGGAACATAAGTTCATACAGTTTCTTTAAATACAAACAAAGCATATTTATAAAAATTGTATTTAAGCTTCTTGAATACATACTTAATATTTTTAGATAGTGAAATAAATTATCCTTCAAATACATAAATCGTTACACTACCAAATTTTGAGAGCACGTTTCATAAGGAGTAGATAACACGTTATCTAGACCAAAGAGCAGCTCAGCAACCGGAATGCCATCAATAACTAATATTTTCATATTAGTTGAAAATATTAGTTATTGATGGCATTCCGGTTGCTGAGCTGCTCTTTGATCAAAAATTAAGCAAAAATTTGATCAAAAATTAAGCAAAAATTAAACCAAACCGAAGTTGATTACTCTGTCTTTGTGGGCTCCACTGAACAACCAATTCAAGAATTGTTTGAGTACAAAGGACAAAATTCAGATTAAGCGAACTACAAGAAATTCGCAGATTATCTTATATGGTATTTTAGTGTAAACTCAACATTAACTTTTCACCTAATAATAAAAATGCTTTTTTTGTTGTTGTTGTTATTCATGAAAAATATAAAGCTTCTTATTCTATAGTACAGAAAATATTTTATACTTGATTTTCAGAGTTTTTTAGAGCCATATTGTAGCTGTATATGTCAAACTAATACTATCATAAAACAAATTTTTATAATATACGATGTATGAATTTTATTTTTTTTTTTTCATTTTTACTACCAAAACTGATCATTTTGGGGGCTGATTTTTTTTGCCTGTGCCTCTAAACAAAAGTGTTCATTGAATTTCAGATTATTCACAAAACACAGTTCGAATGTGTATCGCTTGTTTTGCAAAAAAAAAAAATTATTAATAATAATTATATTATTAAATTAAATTAAAAAACATAAAACTATAAAATATATAAACTTAATTAAATTAAATTATAAAAAATATATTTAATATTATTTTAAATTACAAAAAAAAGTAATATTTATATATTAAATATATTGTTAAAATTTAAAAAACATAAAAAAACGCTCAAAAATTAATTAATTGATAATTAATTTTTGAAATAAATAATATTAATTAAAACATTTTTCATTATTATTGTGGAAAAATTGTGGATTTTAATGAATTTTTATTATTGAATATTTGTGGAAAATTTTGTTAGGCAAGAAAAGTCGATTTCATAAAAAAAAGTAAATATTTTAGCTTTATACATAAAATAAGGGAAATTTTTTAGAAGAAGAAGATTTTTTTTTACCGAAGATTTGCGATTTTTATATTCATTTATCTATACTTATATATACATAAATATATATTTATAGTATGTATATATATATTTAATAAAAACGGCATAGACAGACAACCTAGGTCAATATTGTTTTTAGTGATATTTATAAATTCAATAATAAATAAAAGTGCTAAAAAATCATAAAAAAAAAGAAAATTATGATAAAAATAATTATTTAAAATATTTATTTAAAAAAAAAAAAATTTCTAAAATTTTTTTAGCATAAAATAAGATTAAAAATAAAAACGAATTTTAATTTCTATCTAAAAAAAAAAAATTATAACTTCAATTTTTAAGTTTCATAAATTTTAAAATTTACAATTTTGAAATTAATTTTTTTTAAAAAAAATTATGTTTTAAAAGGATAATTAAATAAAATTTAATTTAACGAGAGAAGAAAGGATAATTCAAAATTAAAGGTAAATTTATCATTAAATTAAATTTTAATATTTTATAAATTCATAATAAAAGTCATATATTTTTGTGCAAATAATCGCCATTTTCTTTTAACAAATTTTGATATCAAAGAATTTTTTTTTTGTGTTCAATGGAAATTTCGTTTTTTTTTTTTTAAGATTAAGATTTTATGTACGAAAATTTAAAGAATATTTTTTATCAAATTTTTTTAATTATGTATTAGCTTTAAAAAAAAAATATTATAAATTGTTTACATTAAATGTAAATTTGTGATTATCAAAACTTTAATAAATATGATTCATTAACTAAAATTATAACATAAATAATTTAATAGTATCTCTTTTCGGAAACTTTTCATAATTATTCTAAAAATTTCCAATTTAAATTTAATTCAAAATCTAGAATTTTTCTAGTAATATAAATTATATTAATCCTGGAAAAATTTTGAAATTTTTGTATATCGGTTTACAAAAACTAATATTCGAAGTGGTGTCTGTCTGTCTGTTTGTGTATCTCTGAATCTGTATTACTTTTACAGTCCTTATAGTTCATATTTAAGTTTTTTTTTTACGTCAGTAAAAGTAATTTTGAAAGTGATGACTGTCTGTCTGACTGTGCGTCTATTAATCTATAATTCTTTCTACAGTCCAAACGGATTAATGTATTGCCCTGAAAGTTCATATTTAAGCTTTCAAAATAAATAAAAAAGTTTTAGTGATTTTTTGCACTGAAATTAATCTATCGGAAGTATCAGTTTTATGTACAAGGTTTGTTTTTGCATGTTTTTACAAATAACTCAAATTTAGTGTCTAGAATTTATGACTAATTATCCGACATAATATTCAAGGTGACTTAATGTATTTTTCTATGTTTTGAATAATTTAAAAGAATCCGATGTATTGTAAAATTATTCTATTATAAAACTCGTGAAGTATAACTAAAAAATCTAATTTTTTTTATTAATAATTCTAAGAACATTTTTATTCTTAATATATAAGTAATACACATTAAAATATTTATGTAATATTTTACTATTGTACAGATTTAAATCTAAGTTACAGCCTTAAAAACTGCATTAATCAGTAATATTTAATGTCGTTCTTTAAATCTAAATCTGCAAATTATTTAAAATTTATTCTAAAATTTCAAGTAAACAAAATTCATGCTAAATAAACAGAAATTTGTAATTAATATACATATTTTTATTTCTAATTAAAACAATTTCGGAAATAATATAATGAAAATATAATAAAACTTCGTCAATTCAAGGTTTTTTCTGGTTAATTTTCAAAATACGAAAAAATAAAACAATATAAAATTGATAAATAAACAAATTATTTCATAATTATAATCGCAAAATAATGAAATTTACATTATTAATTAATAAAAACAATACAATTGTAAATATAAAAATAATTTTAGACGTAAATATTTGATTAACATTGGAAAGGTCAGTATAACAAAAAAAAAATCAAAATAAAATAATTAGTAACCGAACAAATTAGTACTTTGAGCTTTAATGCTTTATGCATGATCATTAACTAATTTGTTTACATTTTGATAACTTTTTTACAAAACTTTATATAGCACATAAATACAAATACAACTTATAAAAATGAAACTTATGAAAAACTATCTAGAGAATTCGTCCAATTTGCTTAATAAGAATATTTTAGCTCAATATTGTATCCATACCTGGATTCCTACTCAACAATTTATAAACATTAAAAGTTTTTTCGCAAGACTAAAACTGAGATTAGGTTAAATAATCTTTGAATATATTGAGTAATAATATAACCACAATTGGCATCACGAATTTTGACATTTATCTGTTCTACACAATATAAAATTTAAATATGATGCACACGTTTTATAATTTTCCAAAATTTTTAGATTATTTATTAATTGATTAAATTGTTTTTTTTTTTTAATTTTGTCTTTTATTTTGCCGATTTTGCCAATAATTTACAACTTCATTGTTTATTGGCATCACTAATCCTAATATGTATTTGTTTTAGATATTCTAAAGTTATGAACATTTTATATTCATAAATATTGTCAAATTATGATTAGTTTGACAATATTTATGAATATAAAATTTTAATCAATTCGTTAATAGTTTTTGAAATATTCCATGACAATAATTATCATTTTTGGCAGTTTTCATTAGAATTAAGGAAAATTCGAGCAGTCTACATAAATAAAATTTGAAAATTGAGAAAATATTATTACTTAACAAAACTTTATTACCAAAACTATTGATTACCCGATAATTTCAAACGATATTTTTTACTGGCTCTATTATGCATACACTCTACAAAAAATATAATATAAACTCTATAGTACAGATACTTTAACAATTATTTTTTTATATTCAAATTATGAAATTAAATTATTTTCTAATAAGAATGACGCAGTTTTTTTTAACTATAAATTTTATTATCTCAAGTGCTAAAAAAAACCGCATTAAACTAAATAAAATTACAGTGAAAATATCAAATTTTGATAAAATATTCTAAAACACATTTCCGAAATAATATAAATTTCTAATGAAAATCATAATTTAATTTTTATCAGTCGTAATTTAATCTTTTTCATATATTTTGCAAAATAGAATTTATACATAAAAAAAAAATCAACTTAAAATCTCTTCAACTTTATATATCATCAAAAACATATTACCTCAACATAAAAATAATTACAAAATTATGAAGGTCAGTTAAATAAAAACTAATTCTGATTAAGTATTTTCAAATAATATAAATTTTTTTTTTTTACTCTTGTCTAAGCATAAATTAATTATTTATCTTATTTTTGTCTACCTTGTAAAAATCTGGCATTTAAATTAAAACCAAAAAAAAACAGTAATAAACGGAAACTTAGCCCAAAAATTTATAGAAATTTAAATTCAAATTCTAAAAAATCATAAAATTTTTTTTTTTTTTTGGCATACAAGTTATAAAAACAGCTTTTAATTTAAAAAAAAAAATCTAAATCTACGACCTATCATAACATAGAAGCATACGAAAATAACAAAAAAATTCTGTAAATCAATTTTGCAAAAAAAAAAATTATTTAATTTGTATTGGTGTTGAGTTAGATAAAGAATCTGTCATTAAAAAAAAATTTTTTATGTTATTATGAAAGTATCTGTTAGGACCAGTATCTAAATTGCCAAAAAATTGAATTCGCGTATTATTTTTTATTGTTATTATCATTAGAATTTTTTTTATTTGTTGACTGTATTAGTTAAATGATCTCACTAATACCAATTTGAAACTAAAAAAAATATATCATTAAGTATATATTTTTGCAACGCAAACGTGTAAGTAGATTGCGCGTCTGGACTTATTACTTGAGGTCATTCAAAGTCATTTGATTATAAAAAAAAATATGTTCATTGGTTTTAGTTTGATTGCCAAAAATTTTTATTAAACAAATACATATAAATATATAAATAAAAACAAAAAAACATTAAATTTTAATAAAATTTTTGTGTATTTGTTAATTTTTTATTTGATTGAAGTATAAAAAAATACTAACAAAAATTTGGTGAATTTTAAATATAAATTTATTATATATTTTTTTTTTTGGTAGGTGATTTCTCTCAATTTCTATAATAAATCTTTTATTTTATTTTTTTGGGTTGAGCCAAAAGTCAAAATTTGGTATAAAAAATGTTTTGTATTTTTCTGATGGGTTTCACGGAATCTTAAGTTAAGATTGGTCAGTTTTTTTTTTCTGCAATTTGATTTTTGTACACAAAAAAAAACAAAAATGTTTTGAAAATTTTATTTTTTATTTGTTGTTATTTTATGGGAATTAGAAACTCAAAATGAAACTAATTTGTCTTACATATTTATTAGGTTAAATATGGTTGAGAAATTTTGGGACTGAACGGTCATTCAGATTTTTGTATAAAACTACATCAAGCTGTCGTAGTCATTAGTCATGACCGCAGCTAAAATACTTATGGTTTGGATCTGGAGTATTAATCTCGCGATGAGAAAAGTCTTACCGCAGGTGGTCAATGTTATTTTTACAGCGTATAGTAAGAATGGCTACAAATTTCTAGTTATCTTTATATTTACGCTCGGTTATTTGTTCCTTTCTTGGTAGTCTGGGAGAAAATACGTTTTAATCTTCTTGATATTCGTTCTCCTGTTTTTTTTCAAAGTTGATTGCGAACGTAAAGTAGTGTCAAAATATATCAATAAAATTCCAATAGAATATTTCGAAAGCTTCTATTATTAGAAAAAAAACTGCCAATATTTTGGCTGACACGTCATTGATTTTGCTTAGAAGGATAATTACACCTAATTGTCACACTACATAATTAAGAGACAGTTTATAAAACATATTTTATGTCAAAATTATGTTTATTTAACACTAGATGAGGTTTTTTGGAACGATAAAGCAACTTTTGAGCAGAAAACTCTATTTTTTTGAATAAAATTGTTTCTTTTTTAAACATAAACTTTATACTTCATTTACCAATTAGTTTTAATCACCAATCTATTAATTTACTTATTCAGCCAATATCCCATACTATACAAAGTTTTGAATTGTATAAATTAGTAAATGTATGTGACCATTCAATATTGCTCTAAATTTGACTTTTTATGACGCACCATAAGAATAAATATAAAATACTTTGCAAATTTATTTAATTCTAAATATTTTGTTATATTCTAGTTTTCGATTGAACAGAAAATATACGGAAATTTTACGAGTTGGAAGTTTTTGGTATTCTACTTTTCGACTTAAAATCTAATGTCAAATTTGTTCATCTGGAATTTTTCAGTGGAATCTATGTTATTAACATAAAAATTTTTTTATAGAAATTTTTAATAGATTTTTAAACAAATTTGTGTTTATAATAAAAATATTTGAAATAAACAGCTGATTTTTGAAATAAATTTTCAAAAATTTGATTAATCTGGTAATAATTAATTCGATTTGAGGGAAAACTAAAGTACATCAATTAAATTTTCGAGTGAACAAGAAGTTCGATACAAATAAAATTTTAAGTCAGCTATTAGCTTGTTGCAATTAAAAAATTTATGGTTCGGAATCCATAGAAAATTAGTAGGTCCAAATTGTAATTGCAATAGAATGTTATGAATGTACCGTTTAAGAAAGCTCTAGGCTCTTCACGAGCTGTAGCGCCAAAATATTTTTAAGATGATGTATTATCTTTTAAAAGTACACATAGTCAATAGCTAATCAATCAAAGGCATATATGCCTAATTTTTTAAATTGTAGAATTTAGAAGACAATTCGTAAATTTCCTAATAGGTATGCCTATTATTGTATAAAATTTATAATTGTAAAAATAAAACGATAAATAGTCAATAATTTCCTGCCAGCATATAAAATTGAATCTATATAATAATTAAAATTAAATTCAAATTGCAATATGTGTATACCAATTTTTTTTTTATGAACCTACCTTAATCAAAATTGAATAGAAATTTCTTTCTTTTATTAGGTTACAAAAAAAAAAATTATTTTAATCAAAACCTTTAAACTTTCATTTAAAATTTACTTAATATCAAAATTTTACACACGTTCGCATTTTTTTTTTTTCACTAACAACATAATTTTCTTAATACTAGTATGAATTATGAACTCAAAACATAAAAAAAAAATGCTTTTTTTCCGGCATTGTATTAGTGAAATCAGGTTGTTTCATCAGGTATTAAAAAAAAATTTACATTACACTTTGTGTTGCTGCTTTTTTAAAAAAAAAAAAAAACTCACTTAAAAAAACAAGAATATTAATATTTTATCGAATATTTGTTTATCGGGTGCGGTCAATATTGACAAAAAAAAAAAATCATTAAAAGAAAAAGGGTCAGGTGAGGTCAGGTTTTTTTTTTATGAGCGCACATGTAATTCTATCTTAAATCTTAAACTGTTTTATCTAATCCGGTTTAATTATTTTCATCTCATGAATATCATCATAATTAATAACTTAAATCTAAATTTAAATATTAATTAATAATTATTCACATATTTGACTAGAAAATAAACAATGATTTAAACTTGAAATTATTAATTTATGGAAACATGTGCGAAAAATTAGATAGTGTAATAAAAATAAATAAAAAAAGCATAACAATAATGTTTTGATTTAAAAAAATTTTAAAAATTAAATTTGTTATTTTCGATAAATTCTGAAAGAATGATAATAAATTTAATAAAGAAGAATTAAGAAAAAAAAAATGGAATTTTTTTTAATGAAATTTCATTTAAAATTTTGTTAAAAAAAAAGTTTTTGTTTTTTTCAATATTATTTTTTTAAAGATTAATAATTCTTAAAATACCAAAAGTAATTGATAACAATTTATTTTGGGGAGTGTTTTTTTATTTATCAAATACGTAATGGAAAAGAATAAAATTTTTCCATAAATTTATTTAATTCGAAAAAATGTGTCAACTGTAAGTTAATGGTGAAACCGAATAGTAGTAATACTTTATTTTTTCAGTACACTGGAAATTTGCTATTAGCAATAGCTGTGACACCTTTTGTAAATCTTCAGTTTAAAAGTTTTAAGTCCACTTCAAATCAACCGGCTACAGTCAGTCAAATATCACTAATATTTCAATATCTCCTATTGCTTCAATACCTTATTTCCAATCAATTATCCTCTTTATACAAAAACTACTAAATTCGTTGTCAAATTCACTTTACTAGAAAATGTAAATGTCATAATTTTCATAAATACAATACGGATAAATCTAAATATTCTGTAAGCCATATACGAAATTTTCAACCGGAAATTCAATATACGATTTTGGAATCAATCAATAAATAGTTGGATTAAATCGGCTTAAGTATCGTTTATTTCGATACAGACATAAATTCCATAGATGGCACATCTGATGCAGGAAAGCCTTCTCCGAATTTTATCCCGTTTTCTACAACAACCGAGCGATTAAACCAAAACAAAGTCGGTGAAACATCGAAATTTATGTATTCTTTATGTGTTGTTGAACCGTCACAAAATATAGATAAAATTAGATTTTCGAATCTACATTCAATCAATGAACTGTAAAAATGTGGAAATGAAAATCAGTATTGACAGTTACAGTAACGGTTTAGACAAAAATTACATTTTCCATTTCCTTATTTTCAGATTTTCTTGGGGATCAACAATATTTCAATTGATTAAAAAATAATTTAAAATTTTTAATCATAATTTTATCATTTGATGATAAATAAATCTCATCTTAAAACTTTAAAGAAAATTTTAATTAATTAAATTAATCAATTTTTTGATAAATTCTTTTCATTATAGAATTTTTATAAAAATTAAAAATTCATTTTAAAATTTCACCATAAATACTCCATTATGTCTAGCCATTAAATTTTTTTTTATTTATTTGATTATATTTATTTTATTTATAAATTTATATATTTTTTTCGTGTGATTTTCTGTTGTATTATTTGTTGATAATTAAATTATTATTAATTTTTCTTTTTTGGCTTAAAAGCCAAAAGTCGATACGCGTTACCAAAAAAAAAAAAAAAACAATAATTTCGTTGTTTTAATATTAAAAATCTTGGTTGAAAGTCAAGTTCAAGGATTTCAATTACCCAAAAATAAAATACAATAAAAATTTAAAAAAAAAATTTCAACGTCTTTCAACACACACCAAAAAATATAATGAAGAAGAAAGAAAACTGCGGTCAAAAAAAAAAAATTATAATTACGATAATAAAAATTAATTTACTAATCATTTTTGATCATTTTTACTTTAAATAAATTGCCCGAAGTCGTCGTGAAAATTTATAATAATTAAAATTTATTTAAAATTTAATTATTGTTTTAAAAACAGAGTCTTTCAGTCAAAATATTTAAAACGCTTCTGGTTGGATGGTTGGTTAGTACAAGTGGCGATTCACCGTCCGGAATAACAGCAACCCGAAGTAGCGCGTTATCACCGTTTTGCTGCCACTTCCGTTCCGTGACCACAAGGCTTGAAGGTAGTGAGTTTAGATCCAGTTCGTTTAAGGAAGCGTACCATTTCTGGCTTCTAGATTTTAAACTTTTATAATATTAATGGTTCCTAGTAAATATCTTTATACACTTTAATTACTATACTTCTTATTGTATAATTTAACATCATTGGATATTCTAGCAATATTAACATTATTGATATTGATAACTGATTTTGACGTTTCTATGTTCCACGATTTTAAATTAGATTGTGAGTAATAGAAATCGTAATTTGATAGAACTATTTGTAACCTAATTTTATATCAAATAAATTTTGTTCAAATATTACAAAATTTTCGTTTGAAAACTTTTAGTTTAAATAGAAATTTGCAATTATCTTTTTTAAAAATAGAACTTGTAGATTAAGTTTGAAAACATATTTTATCATAATAGTTGAATAACTAACTTATTTCTAATTTCAATACATAAAATTCTTCGTATTTTGAAGACAAAAATAAGCAATAATAATTAATCAATTGACAAATAAAATAATTTAACGTTGAATTGGAATGAAAATAAGGCCGCTCTATTCCCTCCTAAAGTGGATAACAGGGTAGATCGAGGACCGTATCTAAACCAACCTTTGTACATTTTCTAGAATACAAATATTTAATTTCCCACTTCAAGGCTAATTAAAAACTGATTAATTTTAATTAAATAAATAAATATTTCATTTTTTGAAATCGCTAATCTAAAACGAAATTAATTCTAAAATTAAAAATATTTACTTATTCTTTGTTATATGTATGTATTTGTGAATAAAAGAAATCTCTCTTTTTTTTGTTCACTTTTTACAAGGATAATATAAATACGCGCATATACGAAACGTACGCAACCTACCCTCTAGATTTCTAAATTGACGGCCAGGTCGGAATAAAATAATGTTTTATTTTTTGGGTTTTCTGGTTTTTATTCCATATTATTTTTTTTTTTTGGGTGAATAAAATAAAAAAAATATATATTTTTGCACACTTTTACAAATATATTTTTTATATGTGGCACAAATGATTGTAAAGTTACTGCGTAGAAAACGGATTTGGATTTATTTTTTTTTTTGTATATAATGTATAAATTTGGGTTGTGATTTAAAAACCTTATTTCAGTGACCATGTATATATTATATTATTCACCCTCAAGCAGTGAAACGTAATAACTGAAT
Source organism: Empis livida (assembly GCA_963932195.1). Taxonomy (NCBI): domain Eukaryota; kingdom Metazoa; phylum Arthropoda; class Insecta; order Diptera; family Empididae; genus Empis; species Empis livida. The sequence goes on from OZ010649.1 coordinate 16,625,108, forward strand.
AAAAAGAAAAACAAAAAGGTTCTGGGTTTTTTTTTTGTGGTACAGGGGCGAGGGTAATAATTGTGAAAAATAATCATAAAAAAAAATCATGGTATACTGACTAAATATGAAACTGCGTAGATTTTTATGGTACTGTAAAATAAAAAATGTATAGATTATTAAAAACATTTTATCGAAAATTCGTGCAGATACAATCGAAATAAAAGAAAAAATCTATTAAAATGTATAGATTCTTTTTAAATTTACATATTTTTGTGACCAGTGTACCAATATAACCTTTCCAAAAAGGTGGGTTTTTTACTTAAATAAAATTTATGTCCACTTAAAATTTATGAAAAATGGTAAACAATGGAAATATTATGCATTAGTTTCATAGTTATGGGAATATGTTGAGCTGTCGAAAAATAATTTTATAACAGCTTTCTAATTATAATTTTTTTTAAATCATTGACTAATAAAACTAATATTTTGTTCACCAAAACCAATTAAACAATGTAAATTACAGCACCAGTTCCGACAAAGAATATACATACATACTATATTCTGTCTATAGAACATTATTTTTAAATTTAACCATTTATGTGTAATTCCACCATTCAGACAGTTTCTATGCTAAATAACAATTGGAAAAGGTTAACAGCCAAACAGTCAGATAAACGACAAAGTTCTATCATCGATAAATCCCTCTAATCTTTTACTTTTCTGATTAGAAATTAAAAACAACAAAATTCTTTTAATATATTCATAATTAATCTTTGTCCTTATTATTTCAAAGTTGTCTGTTACCCAAAAAAAAATTACTAATATTTTTAAAAGTTTTACGTGTTTAAGTTAATTGAACCATTCTAAACTACAAAATATATGAATTAATATTACAATAATAACAATAATAAACAAGAATCCTTTTAATTTGCATATTTGTAAGATTTTTTTGGTATCATAGTTTGTATCCTTTTTTTCCTCCGCACTACGAAATTTGTTTTTCAACAAAACAAAAAAAAACATTCAAATAGAAATTTACCACCCGGCACGGCATCATTTACACATACCAATAATTCTAAAATTCTATATCCCTCGTCCTTTTTTTCACTACTGTACAAAAAGAATTATTTAAAATAAAATAATTCCTTTTTTTTTTGGCTGGTATATTAAATCCTTTTTCTATTTTGAAGAGGATTTTTTTGTGTAGTGGCATACAACATAAAAATACTGGATAAAGAAGATGGCAAAACGGAGGAAAGACCAGACGATATCAATACAATTTGCCTGTATAAAAGTCGATATATTATGATGACAACGACCAACAACGACGACGAAGAAGACGACGACGAATCGACTACGTAAAATTTTTCATTCACGTGGAGGCAATTTAAAAATTTTCGACATATTAACAAAAATACATATCTGAGGCGAATATAACAATTTTCGACATAATACTACACATCGACTTGATTCTTGTGTTGTTTTTTTTATTATTGACTAGGTTTATGTATGCGTTTGTATAGCTTTTTCAGTGCACAGTGTATTAATATATTTTCTGTATTTCCTATAAAGCATAAACAGCATCCAAACATAAATGTATCTATAAGATACTTTTTATGTATTTTCTATAAAAGATACTTTTTTTTCTTTTAAATTTCTCTCTCGATGTCGAAAATGAGGAGGTGATTAAATGAACAATTTTTCGACAAAAAAAAAATTATCATGAGCTTGAAATGAAATTGAAAAACAGGAACAAGAAGCAACACAAAAAAAAAAAAAGAAATAATAAAAGCAGAAAATATGCACACCTTGCAAATGAAAAGCTCTTTTTGTTGTGTAGTAGAAAATTACACAAATGTGCTAAATTAATTATTGTTTTATTAAATTGCATATATATTTTCGTACTCATATTACTTTTGAAAAAAGTTATTGTATATTTAATATGAAAATTTTAATCAGCTTTTTTCTGCTAAATAATTATTTTGAGAGTTAAGTAATCGTGCCAACACAAGCTAACATAATTTGAGAACCTTGGCTTTGAAAGTTTAAAAATAATATTTTTTTTTATTTTTTTGGTTCGTTTGTTTGTTATTTTTCATTTTTGTTTGTTTGTAGTTTTTGTTATTTTTTTTGTTGTTGGTGATTTTGCAATTGACTGAATGGAGGAGGTGTGATATGATTTGCAGAAAATTTCAAGTTTCTTTATAGCTTTACTAGGATAATTTGAATCCTGTACTTGATCGATCGCTAGCTAAAAGTTATAAATGTTTCTTGTCTCTACGGAGAGAGAACTTTCCTTCCTTTTGTTGCCAAACAAGCCAGTTTCCTACCTACTCAGATAGTTTTTATGACTTTATTAAATCGATTAAAATTACAGGACCATTAATATTTATTTTGATAAATTTGGAAATAGGAATTCATTTATACATTTTTCTACAATATTAAAGTATTTTTAATATCACAGTGATTGGTTTTAATTTAAAGCTTCCAAATAAATTGCGAAAGCCACTTTTACTAAAAATGAAAAAATTATCCTTGATAAATTAAGTCTGAAAAAAATATCTTTTGAAATTGTAAATTAAAAATTAATGTACATATATATATTTATTAAATTTTCAATTCAGAGAATGTCAAAATTAATAATAACTAAATTATTGTGTACGATGAATAAATTCGATAAATGTTCAAATTTCAAATAACAAGAAATTCACTTGTTGTTATCTGAAATTTGAACGTTCTCATTTTTAGATATTTAATTAAATAATCTAGTATTTATGCTCTAGTTTGTCATCACTATTTTCAGATAACTACTTTTATTCTAATTTTAAATATAAATTTAAACTCGCACTTTGATTCCAATCAACAAAAAAAAATACTGTTTACTAATTAAAAAAAAAAACACATATTTAAGCATAGTTTTAAAAACTAGTCTTTGAATACATCTAACAAAATATGTACAACCAACAACAACAACAACAAAAACTATGTAACGACCTACATCAATTTTTGTGAATGCCTCTATGACTAAGCATATCACGTGTAATAACATCACTCAATAAAAGCCCCACCATCAGGAAAAAGACCGAAAAATATTTTGTTGTGTTGACAACAATTTAAACTATTTTTTTATATTGATTTTTATGTTTTATGATTGTGTGTAATAAAAATAGGAAATAGTTGCGTAGGGTTAAAATGTATGCGTTCGTGTATAGAATAAACAAAAAAAAATATTTTTTTATGTATAAAAAGTATATTAAGAGATTAGGCTGTAATATATCTGCTCTTAATACTTTTTGGTAGCCACTATAGAATTAATGAATGTAAATTGAATTAATGGAAAATTATTACAATGATGACACAAACTGTCATTAATGATTAATTATATTATTAATTATGAAAGAAAGTTTAGTAATCAATTAATTTAGATTAATTTTATTTAATTATTTAATGCAGTTTATCACTTTCAGACTAAAAATAAAGTTTTCTATAAATTATATCTATCAATATTTATTTAGACAGTTTTGGGTTAAAAGTGGGTAATAAAAAGTTTCCTACAAAAAAATTAAATATAAATTATGTTTAAGATTGAAGCTTTCGTATAGTGTATGGAGAACTGAATCTTAATTTTAATAAATTTTAACAGATATGAATTTAATAGATTCTCAGGTATTATTATTTCCGAAATTAAATTTTTAAAAAAAACACAAAAATGCCAAAACATTAATATTTTATTTAATAAGGCACAAAAATGCCTTATTAAATTAAATATTAATGCCTTATAAAAGTGTCATTGGCAAGTCAACTATCTATTGTAAAATAAATGAAACTTTCCCAAATATTGACAGTAATTACCTAATAATTCTAAATTTTTGACAATTTATAATAATTTACAAAGGTTCATTAACTTAATTTAACATTTATTGTCAAAACGAAAGGAACATACAAATGTCAAAATTAGTGTTGCCTTAGTAAAAGTAAATCAACTCTAACTACATTTTTATTAGCAACCTCAACTATCAGTTTTTGCTAAAATCAAACTTAAAACTTTAGTTGAGCTAAATTAAACTTAGCTAAACTATCATTTCTTGATAAATTTAATCAAAGTTTCGAAAATTTTGACGGTAAATATCTGATAGTTCTGCAAGAAAATTTACATTAAAAATTTCCCAAAAAATTTAATACAAGTATTAAAAGTTTTTTTTTCCAACCAATACATTCAAATACACTCATAAAAATTATCTTGAATCTTCAATTGGTATTTATATACTAACTTCTATTTTGATATAGACTTTTAAATTACAAAAGAACTGTTTTATATAAAATGTTCATTGACCCTACATCTGAAAAACATACAATGCTCTATACATGCTTAGGTTTTATTTACTTCCAAAAAAAAAAAAATGATTTTTTTTCTGTTGGTTCTATAAATATTTTATTTAGGTAAATGAATTTTCTTATCAAATTTCGTTTATGTTTTTTGAATTTACCTTTCAAACATTATCAACGTCGTACACACTCTTTTTATTTCTGACTTAAAAAAAACGTATAATGTAATAGAATATTACCCGCTTTTATAGTTTTTTTTTCAGGATATATACATATATTATTTATATATCCTGTTATCCTTTTTTTAACAATGAATTTTCTAAATAATTTTGAATAGAATTGAATAGAAAAAGAATTTAATTGACAGAAAGAGTAAAAGATTTTACTGTTTGCTTTTTTTCAATTTATCTATCTTAGATAATGTTTAATATATGTAGTAAATTTAATGTTTATATACGTCAGAGATGACAGGCTAATGATTTTAAAATATAAAATCATGTAAAATAACTAATACTTAGATAATATGGTGTAACTATGGCCTATGAGTCTGATATTGATTTATGTATTAGTATATATTTTTTTTGGGTGAGATATGCGTGCATTTAAAATTTTTCTTATCAAAGTATATATATGGTATCATTGTATATTCTTGTAATTTAAATACCCTTGGAGTGTGAAACATCTTATAAGAAACGATACTAAGATGTGAAACAACATATTTTCTGTACTATCAAGTGAAAGATTCTTTGTAGTAAAATTTGAATACTATATTCGATATTCTCTAAATTATAATTAATTTCCCTAATAGTTTTTAATGGTCTGATTTCCAATTTTGTTAGTAAAATTAGCTTGATAATTTCTGGCTACTTGAAAGAATGTCAAATTAATTTTATTTAGGTGTCATTCATTACAATATTTTTATTAATCGCTTTAAATTTTGAACAATAGGATAGTAACCTTTAAAGTGTCTTAGGTAATGCAAGTTATCCAATAATTAATTCTAGGCTATAGAATTAGCGTGTAGGTTAATTCTCCTTATACACTTCGTGAGAAGAATTGCCTGTTGCTGAAAAATCAGTGGTCTATAATTATGAAAACATAATTATTTAATTTTCAAATGAGAGGAACATTTAGACTTTTGTTTGCTCCGGACTAGATTAGATTATCAAAATACAGTTGGGCAAAACTGTTATCATAGAAACAACCGCGGCTATATTGTAGTGCCGTTAATTATTAGGACTTCATCAGCGAACTTAAGAGTTATATATGATAATCTTAGGTTTTTTTTTAACCAAACTTTCACATATAAAATGTGCCAGGCCAATTCATTATGCTCACTGCATATGTTTCCGCTGTCATTCAGCAATCTATCAAAATTCCGCAATTTTCAGACATATATGTTAGGATAGTAATCTTACAGGCCTAATATATATGTAAGCAAATAATGTCAATGAACGCGAACACGGATTCTATTTACAGGTTTACCCATTTTCCGAATTATACAACTTGAATGGATAAGAGCGAGGGAACAAGTGCGTATCTTTTAACTGAAATAGGAAAATATTACTATATTACTATACATTACGCTTACGCATAATGTTACACATAAAACGGTTGTAACACAAACACATTGTTAAATTACGCACATAATTATATTAAATTTTTGGTTATATACAACTTTCAAAAAATTCTGTTCTAATTTTATTGATTAAATTTTTTTTCAAGTTTCTATTCACAAATTTTTCTTCTTTTTTTTCTCGAGTATTAGATAAAAGGTATTTCCCCTGCTGCAGTCCCATTTCTTTACGCACTTTAGCCTCTCTTTTCAAAAGTAAATAAAGATTATATATACGTTATAGATATATTATTGTAAATAAGAGCTTTTCCTAAATTTTTGTTATTGCGTGCGGTGCGGGTTCACAAAATTTAGCCGAAATTTTCTATATAATATTTTTTTTTTGGGGTTTATATTGTTTAGATTTAGAGAGAATGAGGAAGGGAGATATGACAAATATAATTTTTTTGGGAATTTTTGGGCCAACAAAAAAAAATATCCCTCTAAAATTCTAGAAGTGGGTTATTATAATATCTTTTAGTCTTTTTTTTTTTTGAGAATGGGATTTTTTTTTCAATGTGGTGTATTAGGATTTTGTTTATTTAGAACAAAATTTAATATAAAAATATGTAAAAAAAAAAATGTATATTCCCCTTAGAAGTATATTTGGTGGAGTTTGTAGACTATTTGGTTGGTGGGTTTGAGAAAGAGAGTTGTACGGGTCCCCTTAGAAGGTACATTTTTTTTTGGGAAAAATAAAGAATTTTAGCTTTTTTTTTTTGGTAATCAACTAAACTGTTTTCAGTTCAGATGGGTATGAGGATTTTTGTGGATCCATTCACCCACCAGTTTACTTGTAATCATCATTCGGAATACTTTACAACAAAAATAAATAAATAATATAATATAAAGATTAAGAACCAAATAATTAGAACATTTAAATAATTTTGAATAAAAAAAAAGCTAAATTTAATTTTAAGACGGAACCAAAAAGACTGAAAATATTCGTTTTAAATATTTGTAAAAAAAAGATTTTTTTTATGAGATACTAATAAAGTCCGAAATATTAAAGATAATTATTATAATAATTAAATTAAAAAGTTAACAAAAATTAAAAGACTTTATAAAATTTATTAATTAAAAATTTTTAATGGACTGATTTTTTTTAAAAACTAAATTGTTTCCGTTTTTTACCAAAAATAAGAACATTATTTTGAAAAATTTTATATACAAAAATTTTCATGTTGTGCAGAAAATAAAAAGGATTATTTATGATATAAAATATTTGGTTTTTTGTTTAAAAAAAAAAAATAGGGAAAATAAAGTGTAAAATAAGGATAAAATAACCAAAATTAAAAGGATAATACGAATTTTTTGTTGGTTGTTATTTTCTTTTTTATAGTTTAATAAGGCCATTTTTTTGTTTGTTTGTGATTGATTAATTTTTTTTATAAAGTGAATTAGTTAAATAGTAATGAATCCATCGTCTTGGGATAAAAAAGAATGGATTAAGGATGTTTTATCAAAATCGGGTACTGATATTGTGGAAATTAAAGATGAAAAAACTAAAGGTAAAAAATACAGATAACCTGTTTTAAAAAAAAAACAATCCTTACAAAAATGTTAAAAATTTTCTATTAAAAAAAAATTGAAACACATAATTGAATAAATCTCTGAAAAAAAATCAATAAATGAGTAATATTTGAATTATTTTTGCAAATTTTGTTTTTTTAAATGTTACTGGAAATTTATTTTATTTATCATGATTAATTTAGTCTGGTAACACTATTATTTTATTCCAAGAAAAAAAATCGAATACTTTTTTTTCTTGAGTTTATTTGGAATTTTATAAGTTCTTAAGTTACATTTTGTTATCGTCAGAAGGTTGTAATCGATATTAATTAGATAATTAATAAGAAAAATATATTTTTTTTAGTAAGCCTATTGAAAGAATAGCCTAATAAATAATATTTTTTTAAACATCCTTGAAGTAGGAAAGAAAATTAAATGAAAAACATTTTTTTCTTATTATGAATATAATAAAAGGATATTTTTTGATAAAGCAATATAAATTTATTAAAATTTTGATATCTAAAATTTCAAAAAAATATTACAAAACATTTTGAGAAAAAAAAACTATTTAATGACTTCAGAGCATAATTAAAAAAAAACATCTATCCAAAATACGTCATAACCGTTTTTAAGGATAATTTCACAATATTTAAAAAATATAATATAATATTATTCATTTCGTCCTAGAACACTTTTTAAAGGCCGTTTTCAACAATTCCAATAAAGTTTAAGTGTGTTTTTGCAATTAAATTTTATATAAAAATATAAGATTGAATTTAAATTTAAATCTTTCCAATTATAAATTTTGATATCTCTACATTTTTCCGAAACTTCAACTAAGAAATAATTTAGCCAACAAAATATTAGCGAAAAAAACTTATAAAATCTAATTCATAAAAATGTTTTATCATTGCGTCGTAAAATTTTCAAAATAAAAATCCTTGAAAATAGTATTTTTATATGTACGTACGTACATATAAAACGTAGTTGCTTGCCATTTCCGAAAAAAAAAATATACAAGAATTATTTTTTTGGACACATAAAATGTTATAACAAGGGTTGTTTAAAAGAATGGTGTATAATATTTATGCTTAGGGGGTGAAAAGAACTTGTATGTATAAGAATGTTGTTATAAAAAAAGAAAATGTTATAAAGAATATAAGAAAATAAGAAGAAAACAAAAATGATGGAAAATTTTATATTTTTATTTTCACATTTTCGTTATTTTTAAAAGGAAACTTTCAAATTTTTATACTAAAAATTTCTATTTTATTCTTGGTTAAATAATAAATATATTTATTAGGGGGATGAGATGCGCAGATTTTCACTTTTCATATATAAAGTATAAAAACGTAAATTTTCACTTTCATTTTGTGAAAATTTATATATATATGTATATACATACTAATATTGATATTATTATATAGATAATATTATTTCTAGATTATTATTTTGCAGTCCGTTTTTAAAGACTATTAAAAATTAAAATTTAATTTTATTATTGACATAAAAATTTAGAAAAATTATAAATATTTTTTATATACTGATAGAAAGTAATTATCACAGTAATTAAATTTTAAATATTTTTATAAAATTATATAAGAAAATTTAAAATAGCGTAATACTGTTCGCTATTAAAATGAAATTGTTAGGAAAATTATGTTAAGATTAAATCTCAAGCTTAATTAACTAAACCTAGGTCATATCCACATAAATTTTATTCTAACATTTTAATTAAAGCAATATATTTAAAATTACGTTAAAAATTTTAAAGCCAAAAGAAATTTTTTACAAAATAGTGTTTTTTTTTTGGAAATAATATTTTTTTGAAAATAATCCGTAAATTCTATTAAAATGGACACTTAATATATGATTCTTGCGCATGATGTTTAAAATATTCGTTAAAATATTTTTTGTAAATGATGGACATTAATCAGATTCTGCTTGATTGGTTTTAGAGTAGCATTTGACTATGTATATTTATGTAAAAAATTTTATTTAGAAAAACATTGAATTTTCAAGTCACAAAATTTACTTCCTTATTATAAATTTTATTACGAAAATATTATTTTATGATTTTAAGTAATTAAATATATTATGAAATATTAGAATAAATTATTAGAAGTCAGAATATTTAATGCTATAATTAAATTATTAAATAATAAATTTCTTTGCCTTGATTTTTCAAAGTTTACAAATTTATTTATTTTTTCAAGTAATAATGCAAATTAGTTCAAATGTTTTTGTATAAAATATAAAGAATATGTCATAATATTATGATTTTTAATGAGTTAATTATAATTTTATTGAGTAATTAAATATAGTAAAATTTTAATGATTTATGGAATAATTACTTTTAAAATGTGTATACAGAAATTAATATTGTTAAAAAATTATCATAATATTCAAAACAATTAAGAATACTATTAAAAAATCCACAACATTTATTTTATATTTAAATATTTTCCAGAAAAAAATTATATAAATTATAATTTACATTAATTTATTTATAATATATATTTTAATATTTCTTTTTTCAGAAATACGCAAAATGGTCTATTATCCATCTCTGCCATTAATATCAAAATCTGATCAACAACAACGTCAACAATTATGTTCACCATTAAATGGTGAAACACAAATATATCATTCACCATCCCAACAAACCGCACAATTACATTTAATGCAACAAGTAACATCCCATAGCGGCCATAATACAATAATTAATGGAACATCTATAAATAGTACAACACTATTAATACCATCATCAAATCAAAGTTATATTAAATTAGAAACACGTCAATCATCAGCATCATCGTCGTCATCATCGTCATCATCATCATCATCATCGTCGTCAACAACCTCATCATTAAATCGCCAACAAAATAACCAGTTAGATCCATCAACTAGTAATGGTAATAGTAAAATTAATAATAATCGTACACCAATAAAGCCACAATTTAAATGCGATCAATGTAATATGATATTTGGTAGTAAAAGTGCCCAAACAAGTCATATTAAATCCCATAAAACTAATAAGGATAATAATTATTCATCAACGGCTACCCAACAACAATTAACATCAAATAAAAATGGTATTAATATTGGTTTAACAACAACCGGTATAAATCAACAAACAATAATGCTACCAAATACAATTGCTCAACAAGTTGGTAATGGTTCATCAACAGATCCTTATCAATGTAATGTTTGTCAGAAAACATTTGCGGTGCCTGCAAGACTGGTAAGTTTAATGAAAAAAAAAAATTTTAATTGTAATTAATTATGAACCATTTTTTAAATGGATTAACATTCTCCGAAAAAATAAATAATTAAATTTTTCTTATTATTTTCTTTACAGATTCGACACTATCGCACCCATACTGGTGAACGGCCGTTTGAATGTGAATTTTGTCACAAAATGTTTAGTGTTAAGGAAAATTTACAAGTTCACCGTCGTATACATACCAAAGAACGGCCATATAAATGTGATGTTTGTGGACGAGCATTTGAGCATAGTGGTAAATTGCATCGTCATATGCGTATACATACTGGTGAAAGGCCGCATAAATGTTCAGTATGTAGTAAGACATTTATACAATCTGGTCAATTAGTTATTCATATGAGAACACATACTGGTGAAAAACCATATAAATGTCCAGTAGAAGGATGTGGTAAAGGTTTTACATGTTCGAAACAACTTAAAGTACATTCAAGAACACATACCGGTGAAAAACCGTATCATTGTGACATATGTTTTCGTGATTTCGGTTATAATCATGTCTTAAAATTACATAAAGTACAGCATTATGGTTCGAAATGTTATAAATGTACGATATGTGATGAAACGTTTAAAAGTAAAAAAGAAATGGAAGCACATATTAAAGGTCATGCAAATGAATTACCAGATGATGATGATGATGATGAACAACGTGAACAAAATTCACAACAAATGCGACAACATTCACCAGTGCCACAACAACACCAGCAACAACATCAAATTGGCAGTACTACTAATCAACAAAATATCAAACAAGAGACTTCGCTTAGATTCACAAATGGCCAAGACCGTACTGAGTCTAAATTAATTACAGAGACTGAAAAAAGTCGTGATAGTATTACGACAACAATAACAACAACATCTAATTCATCCCCACCGCCACAATCATCCCAATTACATCATTTAAATCATAACCATCAACATCAGTCATTAACATCATCATCAATAATGACTTATGATAATAATACTGATGATGACAATAATATTCCACTTGATATTGATATGGAACAAAAAATCGAATATATTCCATCGAATGATACTGTACCATTATCGGGAAATGATGATAATGATGATGTTCGAGTGGATAGTGGCAATGATAATCATAATAATTTATATAGTAGAGTTTATCAACGATTTGAACAAACACCATTTACATCAAATTCACATCCAACTATAAATCCAGCATTATTAGCAGCTGCATCAATTGCTAGTCGTCGTGTTGAAGAAGCAAATAATATGAGAATGGGTATGACATCACCACCACCAACATCATTGTCAAATGAGTCAGCTGAAAATTCAAATGAAACCCATCATGAATTAAGTGAATATTATAAAATGCAAAGATCTGTAGAACAACAAAGTCAAGAAGATATGGATCATGTTAATCAACCAATTGATTGTTATACACCACGTTATGATACATTATTAAATCAACAAACATATTTTGCTCCAGCTCCGGTAGCTGAATTCAAGTAAGTTCCAATTTATGAGTTGCTTAATTTTAGTCGAATTTTTTCTATCAACTCTATCATTTTTCATTGAAAAATTAGCTCCGCGTTTCAGTATTCTGAAAAAAACTAGTAGCAATAAAACGCTTTCCATAAAACATTTGCATTAATTTGCACTGGAACTACACATATTATTTTTCAAAACAAATTACAATCTATTGTCGTTTGTTTTATATCGGGTATTTGGAAATCTGAGTAATCGATACTGAAAATAAAACTAATGCAAAGACCCTGTACCACTTTAATATTTTTTAGATAACCCGAATCGATTTTCAATAAAACATATTTGGGTTCCAGTTTTCTCTTAAAATTTGATTTAAAGAGTGGGGATATTCTCATATAATTTTTGTTCACTGAAAAATGATATAAAACTTTTGCTCCTATTTCATCTTCCGCAAAAATTTATAATTTTTGTTTTTTTTAACAGGCCATCATTACGTCACAAAGAAATGGTACGTCAAGTTGAAGCTGCTATTGCTGGTGCTGGTTTATCACCACCACGATCAACATCTACCGAATCACCTGAACGTTCATCATCACCAGAAAGTGATACAATGATGATGGCTGATCGTGATGTTATGACATTACCATTACGTAAACGTAAATTATACTTAAATGATAATCAATCATCCAAAGATGTAGCATCCGTTGTCCGTATTAGTTCAGTTATACAATTTGCTAAAGCATCATAAAAGGAAATTTTTTTAAAAAAATATTAGATTGTACCGTCGCCTTTTTATCGTAAAAAAAAATATGGAAATTTTTTTTTTGTTTAGAACAAGAATTTATGGAAAATTGAAATAAAAAAAAAATCTCCTACAAGACTTTTTTTTATATAAATTAATTTATAATTAAATAATCATTTAAAATTAAAAATATTCATAATTTACCATTAGAATTAAATTAAAATTAAAACAAACAAAAAAACTGGAAAAAAAAATCCATAAAATTTTTACTATTTAAGCTAAATAACTAAAAACAAAAAAGTAATTTTTATTTTAAAAAATTTAGATATTAAAATATGAAATAAGAAAATTCAAAAGTAACCAAATTGCCATAAAAATAGTTAAGAATAAATTAAATAAAATTTTAAAAAATAAAAGAAGAAATTAAAATAATCGGAAAGCAATTTAAATATGAACTACAAGTAAAAAAACGGTTGTGAGTGATGTGTTAATTTGAAATAATGGTTCCAATTATGATAGACACTTGTTCGCAACCTTTGGCCAATCTGGTCGCATTGTACCAAAAATGAAATCAACTGAAATGTTTTATCTTCAAAAATGATGTAACATTTCTAATTCTACATTTCAAAGATTCAAAGAATGATTAATACGTCCGGAAAATACCGCACTGTCTCTTTTTAATTTTCTTTTGAAAATTATGCGGAATTTTCGAATAAAATTGTCGCTTATTGTATACCAAATCATGTAATAAGTTGGTCCCCTCTAAATCCATTCGTACATTTAAATGTCGTTATCATAATCGTGTAAACTTTGTAATATAGATGGCACATCAATGCAACTGTTTTAAAAAATTACAAAAATTCAATTCTCTTCAAAACAAAAAATATAACTTTAGAAAAATTACAAAAAAAAAAAAATTTTTAAATTGAGAGAAGAGACTAAGACAGTACGAAAAATAATTAAATTTATAAACAATTTACAACCAAAAAAAAAAAAACCACTAAATTTACAATAAAATATTATTAAATATTAATTAAAAAACTAAAAATAACAAGAAAAAAAAATATTAAAATTATTTTAGTTTTAATTATTAATTTTTAAATTTAAAAAAAAAAGATAAAACCATTTAAAATAAAATGAATTGAGAACATAAAAAAAATTGTAATCAAAGACTGTTTCCAAGATAAGAACTACAAAATTAATAATTAAATTTAAATACATATATATATTTAAATTCAAAATAATATAGAATTAATAATTATAATTATAAAAATAATCGTTTTGAACAAATTTCATGAATTCATTTTAATATCTAAAAAAAAATTATATTCTTTACTTTATTTTTCCTTGAGCTTTAAATTTATAATTTTTATCATTATTTTTGTTGTGTTATTTAAAAAAATTAATAAATATGAAAAGAAAATTATATAAAATTAAAATTTAAAAAATTATTATTATTTTAAAAAATTAATACTATTATTTGTTTTATTTATTTATTTTATTTTATGTTTGATGTAGGAATTTTATTTATTTATTTTTCAAATTTTCTATATTTAGTTTTCCAATTTTATGGGTTAATTATGATTTTTAAGTTAACCAAATCAATTCTACTATAGTAAATTTCTTTTGATTCAAATTTTGATCAAACTAAAGTTGCAAAGTCCTTATAAAATGACCCAAACTATTTCCAGCCAAACTAAAGTTTGGTTGGAAACTATGTCAAACTAAACTTGCTAAGATTTTTGATTCATACTGAATTGTGATCAAACTAAGGTTATTAAAGTTACCAAGTGTTGATCAATATAAAGTTACTACATTTGAACCGTACTGAATTTTGATCAAACTTAAGTTACTGAATTAACCAATTTTCATCAAACTAAATAATTCAGTGATGCAAACAGAATTATCATATATTCAACCAATTTTGATTCAATTAAAGTTGAATCAAAATTGGTTGAATATATCATCAAACTAAAACTATAGAGTTAATAATTTTGATTAAAGTTCCTAAACTTACTAATATTTGATCGAAATAAAGTTACAAAGACTTTTAATATACACTGAATTTTGATCAAATTATATAGTTAATAAAGCTACCAATTTTGATCAAAGTTACTGCAGTTAATAATCTTTAATCAAACTAAAGTTACTAAGACTTTTGATCTACACTAAATGATCCTATATTCAACAAACTTTAATCCAACTATTTGATCAAAACTAAATGATCAAACTTATATTCAACAATTGTTAATCAAACTAAAGTTGATAAAACTCAGAAAATTTGATCATACAAAAATCAATTAAATAGATTTATAATATGTATTCTTAAATGAAATATGTTATGTTGTGCCTCCATATTTTTTTCTTTTTATTCTGTCACATATTATTTTTTAATTTCAGAAAAAGATAATCATTTATATACTTTTGACTTCCGTTACCATAACTTTCAGTTAGTATATTTTTTAATTATTTTCTTACATAAAAATAGTAAATAAAAATCAAATTTTAAGTCTAATCAATTAAAATTAGTTATTTTAAAAAAAAAAACTAACTTTAAACAGACTGGTATTTTATAAAGAAAATTTAATAATTTTAGAATTAAATTAAAAACATTTTTATAGTACCATAAATTACCACTTAGCCATAAACTGTATAAAATAAGAAATTATAACAAATTTTTTATATCACTAAATATGCTATAAACAACAAAATCAATAGAAAAATTTTATTAATAAATTAAAAATTGAAAATTAATACATATACACTAAACATTTTAATTTTTGAAATAAAATTTTACAGAATAAAACCTAATTTACAAAAATAATAATAAACATATATATAGTAACTCCAATTGTTGAAATAGAATATAATATTGATGTCTTCTTTAATATATGATCAAAGTTGATCCTAGAATTTTTAATTCCAAAATCGGAAATTGAAAAAACTTTAAACTAATTGAATCAAACTCAATACTTATTTATTGAGTTGGATTCAATTACCAGAAATTAATTCAAGTTAAAACTGGAATTATTTTAATCGAATGTTGATCAAAAACAATTTTATTATTTTAATCGAATATGGATTAAAAACAACTTTGAACTTGTTGATTTAAATATATTGAACTTGTTGAATTTTTTCAACATCTACACTTGTTGATTCAATATCAAGTTTTAACTATCTTCACAAAAAGTTTCATAAATGGAAACTTCTTTAAGTTCAAAGTCAAAATAAATGAAAACTTCTTTAAGGTCAAAATATGTTCTCTCTGAAGTTTGATTAAAATTTGGGAAAAAAATTATGATAATGATAACAACGGATGATCTTTTTGAGTAACTTGTTTAGTTACTCAAAAAATCGTAATATTTCACATTTTATTTAAAATCCCTAGGGAAATTATATTACGCATAATATAATTTCTATTGAAATTGATTCGTAAAACCTTATCTCGCAATAACAAGAAATGTATTTGCCCTACTTCCAAAATAAACAACTAAAATAATTCTTTAAATCACAATTTGAACATTAATTAAAATTAATTTTCATTTTTAACTTCCTGTTTTCCACAAATTATTGTAGTATAAATTTAGTAAGTGAATTTAATAATCTTAGATCAACTTGGATTGAAATTATAAAAAAAGTATACAATGAATTTTAATTTTTCTGTAAACACTATTTCAATTTTTAATTACATAAAAATTATAGCTTTTCCATTTCGCAATTAAAATAGAATTTATATTTGATTATTAATTCATAAAAATATTAAATAATCATTAAATCAAGGAAGAAGAAAAAATCATTGTATGTGCAATGCACTTCATCAATTTTTTTTACAATTTAAAACTTAAGAAAAATTAGCTAATTTTTTTTTAATAAATATTAAATATAATTATAAATCTGGTGAAATATTTTAAATAAAATATAAATATATTCAAAAAGTGTTAAAATTAAAATAAAAAATATTATATAAATATTTTATTAATCAAATAAAGTTTAGAATAAATAAAAATTATTTTTTATTCAAACAGAAAAAAAAACGTTGATTAAAAAATGATAAAAAAAAACAGAAAATGAAATAATTTATATTTATATATTTAAATAATAAATTAGCTAAATTGACTGCGGTTTATATATATATATATAAAAAATGAAATTAATTAGTAATTAATAATAATTGAGAATGATTAAGATTAGGTTTAATGTTAAAAACTTAATTATTAAAATCTGTTTTATTAAATTAAAGCTTTTTTAATTAATATATTATTTATATAAAATTTTAATTTAAAAATCTTTTTACATTAATTTCATTATTTTGCATCAGAATTTATAGAAAAAAATTAAGGTTTCAGAATTATTATATTTTTGGTGCAATATTTTTTTGTTCCGGCTTTTGTGGATTTAAATTTTTTTTTTTTAATTTTAAATATACTTAGTAAATTTAATATAAATAAATTATTTTTTAAAATAATTAATATGTATTAGTTTTTATAATAAATATTTATTATTATTAATTATGAATTTAAATTAAATAAATTAAACAATTATAAACAAAAAGAGAATTAAAAGAGTGTTTGCCTATGTTATTAAAATAAAAAAAAAAACCAAAACAAATATTAACAACATTTTGAAATGATTTAATAAATTGTATTAAATAATTAAAATAATTTATTGATAATAAATATATATAAAAAAATGAAACAAATTAATTAGTAGTAATTTAGTGGATTAGGAAAGACTACATTAATGTTATACAATTTCATCAATAGCACGCGAAAAGACATACTACTTTGACCAACAATAAATGATTTTCATTCTATGTATATAAGTTTGAATTGTTTTTATACATTATCCAAGCATCGGTTAGAATAGATCAGACGAAACATACCAAAATATTGCCAAAATGCAGACATTATCAAAATATCACGGAGCTGCAGAAATTATCAAAATATCGTCAAGTTCCAAACATGATGAAAATATCGCCTAATTGCAGACATTATCAAAATACCTCTAGTCAGACCAAAGGGTGGCTACGGGTGCAATTTCTGTTTACTGCCAATATAGTTGACTAATTATATGATTTGATCAATTCATTTACTGATAAATGTAATTAAGCAATCAGAATCCAAATAAAAACCACCAAATAGAAGTAATTTAATTTGTGACTTGAGTTTAATTTTAGCTATAAATTTATACTAAAGAATTTAATAAAAACCTTTCATTTATTATTATTATTTTATATTTTTGGGCTCCCAAAATATATTTTATTAACACATCATGATTTTTAATTACAAAAAAAAAAATCAAAATTTTAATTATAATTCGAATCAATTATAATTATTTTATTATTCATTCATTTGACTTTTATATTATTTTTTTCAGTACTTTTTCTTATATTTCAACACAAAATTAAACTATTATGGAAATTAACATTACTGACAGCAAATAATTATGAAAATTCGATTCGTTCAATTGAAAGAAAATACATTTATAAATCTAAAAAGAAAAGAAAATCTTAATGGAGAATTTTTCTTAATAACCTCCACGACCTGGCGGTGGACCACCTCTCATCATTCCAGGTGGTGGTCCACGCATTGGTGGCGGTGCACCTCGTGCCATACCAGCCGGCATTGGTGGCATACCTGGAATCATACCAGGTGGTGGTGCACCCATCATTGGACGCATTGGCGGTGCCCCACGTCCCAGTGGTGCCATATGTTGTTGTGATGGTCCGCCAACACCACGAACAGGACCCTGTAAACCAGCCGGTACACTTGATACATTTGCTGGCATACCACGTCCAGCTGCGCGACCAACACCTGGCCCTGGAGCAGCACCCGGTATTGGAACACGCGGTAAACCTTCTTCTGGTGGTGGTGGACCTTCAACTGTTAATGAAACAATATTTTCACCACGTAATAAAACAAATCCTAAGACACGTTTCTCTTCTCGCTCTGGTAATTTAGTATTTTTGGGACGTATTTTACGAAATTCTTCACAATCGCCCAGAATTAAATTCATATGTTTATCGAATGCTTTGAATGTACCAATAAATGTACGCGAATCTTGTAAAACAATCCGCACCCTATAATTAAGGTGTTGGATCATTTTATTATTTTTACCAATTGTCTACAAAAACAAAAAGAAGTTGTATTTTCAGTTATTTTAAATTTCATGTTTAAAGATTTAGCAGAAAAGAAAAATTAACGCTCATAACCTTACATTATATTGTTAGTGTAAACGTTTTTAGTATTTTAAACCACTTACCATTTTGGTTTTTTTTCTTCCCTATATGAAGAGAAATAAATTGGTATTATTTTTATTTATGCAAATCTAGAAACATAAATGCAGGCAAACACAAAAAAAAATAAAACTAAATATATTCAAAATTTGCGTGATGTCTTTTACAAGCCGGACATTTGTATTAAAAACAAAGCACACAATCACAATTCACAATAATAATTCCGAACTGTCAAATAAATTTTATAACAATTCACAATAAAACAAGGATTTGGCGCCCGACCAATAAACAAAAAAATTTAATCCAATAGCTTCAAAAAAAGGAAAATTCCAAACTTAAAAATTGGTTTTAAGACAACTATTATATTAAATTATAGGAATAAAAAATTGTTTTTAATTATCCCAGTTTCGTGCGTGTCAATTAAAATAAATGAAAGAACGAAAACTATTTTTTCTTAATTAGAGTTGAGGAAAATGATTTGCTGTCTAACACTACTCTCAGGGTTTTGGTATTTATGGCATTATTTATAAATACATAGTTAATAAAATATTTGTAATAGGTTTATATTTTGTAATGTGATTTATGCAAATTTTTATTTTAATGTCTTTCCTACTTTAAAAACGATTTTTTAGCGAAAGAAATGAATAGAATAATTTCGTAAAAGCCGAAATAAAAAAGATTGGCAATGGCACCATTAGGCAATAGCTTTCTTAAATCGTATTAAAACACTTAATATTTAATTAATTTAAGTTAATATTATTGTTATTATGAAATGCACTCAAAAATTTCCAAAAAGAAGAAATAATGAACTTTTTTTTTTTTTTTGCGTAACTGAGTGTTGATAGTAAAAATCATGACTTTGCGCGGAAGATTTAAATTTGTTCTTTTTCAACTGTGACAATTTTTAGCCAAACCATGTATAAAACTGAATTATAATCTAATTTCTAATATATATATGTTAAACCATATTTGTAATAACCAAACATTTCAATGAAATAAACTTCTATAAAGAGCAGAATCGTAAAGAATTTCCCTCAGTTTCCAACTAAAAATATAATGGAGGAAAAAATAAAAAAAGTAATAAGAAAAACTCTAAAATTAAACTGAAATACATTAACTTAATATAGAAAATATTTAATTACAATTAAAACCTTATAATCTACAAGTAAAATTTTTAAGCTTTTATAATCTAACTAAGTTTATAACGAAAATCATTTGAAATTTATATACACTAAAATAAGGTTTATTCGATCATGTGTTACAGATAAGTTTTAGGCCTGATCTTAAAAATTAATAGCGTCCTCGAACATAGCTTCGTCGAGCATATTTTAAACGTAATCTTTGTGAATTTGAATATATACCTTGTGGAGCTTTAAAATTTAAAATAATGAACACAAGTTTTTAATTTATAATAATAAATACCTGGTGAACTTTTAGTGTTACAAAGAATTATCAAAATTATAAATATCCATAATATAAAATGTAAATTTAGTTCTGTATTCATTATGATCTACAATATTGGAGAAATTAACAGAAATTTAATTTTATTTTTTTTTTAATTTTTTTTCATTTTAACAAACCTAAAAATAATTATTTTCCCCCACAATGAAAAAGATTGTATTTTTAATACAAACTGTAATTCTAAAATCTTACTAACTATAGTAATAGAAACTGTTCAACTTTATATAAAATATTTTACAAGAAATATATAAGGTTTACTAATTATAATTTATCTTGGAACAAAATTATAATCATTTTAAAAAATTAATTTTATTACCTGAAAACTAATTAAAATTTTCAAGGATAGAAATGTTTATTTAATTCCCTACAATAAGAGCGCTAGACGTTTCTAATAGCACTATAGCAAAATTTTTGTGAAAACCAATAACTGAAATTTTTAATTTTCTTGATTGTAAAATATTGCTCAAACCACTTTCCGACAAAAAAAAGAATAGCAATTGGACCAAAAAAGTGGTAAATATCGAAAATAATAATAATCCAAAAATAGGTTTGTAAGTTGACGAAATAAAGTAAATTTAAATAAAAAAAATTGGTAGAATTTCTAGTATAATTAATATTAAATCGATTTGAATGATTTTTTAAACAAAATTTAAATTTTTATTGGGAGCGAAAATCTCCTGTACATAAAACAATAACGCGCCAAAAATCCACTTCCAACTATCCCTAAAAGCAGTAATACGAATTATCATATTGACATTTACTTTTAAATATTTCGTTTGTCCGTTTAAGATAAATCTTCAATGCCAATATTAAAGTTTAACTTTAATTAGCAAATATCCACACCCCACGAAAGACGAAAAACCGCTTTTTAAAAATAAATTTTACCAAAATAAACTTGTGTGTAAATACAAAGCCGGTATTGGAGATAATTACATTGATTTCTATATGTGTAACATTTTCAAACTTAAAGTGTCACACTAATGCTGGCATTACAGACGATTTCTTATGTACATTATTAATTTCTATATTTATCATCACTTAAATTTGTTTGAATCATGTATTCCTACAAAAAAGGAGGGATTCAATCAAAAGGAAGTCACGTGTGAACATCAAAAATTAAGCATAAGCCAAAATTCTGATAATTGTATTCCGCACAAGTCAGAATATTCTTAACTTAGTTACTCCTTTTAATTATTCATTTGATATCATTCTCGATTGTGGCGGTTCACAAAAAAGGTAGTTGATTTACGTGTCGTTAACCTTCATCGAATATTCTCGATTCAGTTACAGAAACAAACTAAAAAAATTAATATTAAATAATAAACTCCTTTTATAGTATCTTCCATGGGGTGAAAATATAGAAAGCCACACGAAAAAAATACAGCTCACGTAAAGCCAACTATATAAAAAACACACTAGACAGGCAAAAACCAACCATCGTAAATAGTTACGACAAATAAGTCACACGACAAAACGCGCAATAGAAAAAATGGGAGAAAAAGCAGGGTCCTAATGCTCCTAAGAAACATTCTCTACATATAGACGATTTATCATCATAATAACCATTATTGGATTTATTAATTTTATGATAATGCTAATTACAGTTATAATATTATATTTTTTGTATAACTGTGAAATGACTATAAATATAAATTTTCGTGTGAACTGTGTCACTAATCGCCCCAAGAGTCAATTTGGGATCAGTTGGCATTAGTTCTGTAAATTAGTTTTTTTATGGTCTCTTTGTGTTTTTGTTTTAAATGTAATAAAAACAAAAATGAATCTAAAAGAAAAATTAAATTTAAAAATTCAAAAAAAAGAAATAATCCTTTAAGTGCATTAATAAAGTGGGAAGTGTGCACTGAATTCTTATTTCGATATTTTTTTATTCTTATTTTTTTCGAAGAAAATCCAATTGGGTTATTTGATTAAGAAAAAAAAACAACAATTGGCAATAAATGTCAAAACTGTAAAAACTTAAAAAGTTTTCTTGGGGCGGTTCGGTTTAATCAAGAAATAAAATTTATATAGGAAAAAAATATATATTTTTTTTTCAAGAAAAGGGCATTTTAATTTTAATTTCACCAAGAAAAGATAAAAATGGCAGCAGAAATAAAGCCTGCGCCTCGTAGTAACAATGATCGATTTAATACGACTAAAAAACCAGAACTTTTAAGTAAACTAGAAGGCAATAGCGATGACGTGAACCATGCTATCATAATTCCAGGCGAAAATGGAGTCATCAGTGTTTCAGATGATAAGTAAATATAAATAACAAATACAAAAATGTATAATGCACATAACTAAAATTATGATAATAAAAATAAAGCAATGTCATCGTCAAAATTTTCTGTTTTGTATCCGTGTCTATAATTACGTTTTTATTATTTTTATTTGTTTTGTAGAACTATTCGAGTTTGGATTCGTCGTGATTCTGGACAATATTGGCCCAGTATATGTCAATATATGCCATCAGGATGTACAGCATTAGATTATGTTGAAGATACAAGACAATTAATTGTTGGCCAAGAAAATGGGACTGTATCACAATATGTATTATCAAGTGATTGTAATAGTACATCATTAATAAGAGATTACTTGGCACATCAAGCACGTGTAACTGGTGTAATAATGGCTAAAGGACAAGCATGGGTATTGTCTGTTAGTAAGGATAAAGTTTTTTCATTTCATTGTACTGAAACTGGTCGTAAATTAGGTGGATATACATTTGAAGCTGCATGTACATGTGTACAGTGAGTTAACAATGGCAAAAAATTAATTTATCGTGTTTAATATTTTTTTTCTTTTGACTTTTAGATTTGACGCTTTGGCAAAATATGCTTTTATAGGTGATTATGGTGGGCAAATAACTATGCTACGACTAGATCCACATGGTTCAACATTTATATGTACTTTTAAAGGGCACACCGGTATAAAAATATTTTTTTTGTGATTGTTTTGATTATAATTTAACTTTTGTTGTTATGAATTTTAGGTTCTGTGCGTTGTTTACGATGGGTTGAAGGACCACAATTACTCTTTAGTGGTTCATTTGATCAATCTGTTATTGTTTGGGATGTTGGTGGTAGACGTGGTACAGTATATGAACTGCAAGGACATAAGTGAGTAATTGTTGTTTTTTTTATAAAAATCTATTTTTATACATTTCTTTTTAAATAGTAATAAAGTGACTGCATTAGGGTATGCAAATAATTCACAACAATTAATATCATCTGGTGAAGATTCTGTGGTCGTATTTTGGGAAATGAATGCAATGCGTAAAGAAGTACCAGAATGGATTGAATCAAATAATTGTCAGTTATGTTCAAGACCATTCTTTTGGAATTTTAAATCAATGATGGACCAAAGACAAATAGGTAAGTTTGATTTTTTTACACGGAAATTTACGCTAATCAAATTAATTAATTTATGTTAATCAGATTATTTGAGATAATTAGCACCAAGGTTGTTTTTATCAATTTCATACTTTTATTGTTAGATTTTCAAATATTTTTATTATATTTTGATTTAAAATGTTTTTAAATTTACACTAATCACGTTATCGTTTATTTAGTGTAATTAATTAGAATTTTTAATCTCAATTAGCATTACTACTGCAAGGAAATTATGATAATATTTGTTTTGTTATGAAACAAATATAAATTAGATATTGAAAATTTGAAATCTACACAGAAATAAAAAGTGAAATTATACCATATAAATCACAGCGTTTTCGCACGTTTAATTCTAATAGCCGTAACATTTTTTATGACGTTCAATTACTATAAATAATCGATAACCAAGATATTTACCTTCTTATTGTAAAAAACAAAATACATTTTAATGTTTCTTATCATGTTTGGAACAATCGAACATCAAAATTAATATGAATTTACCGATAATTCTTTATTTAGAATTTTCATTCCGAACATATTATTTTTGTTTGGGTTTTATCACTTTCTAGAAAAATAATAAATAAATTTATTATCGTGCTATAACATATTTGTATTATTGTATATATACATGTATTATATTTTTAAAATATATTTTTTTTATAGGAATTCGTCAACATCATTGCCGACATTGTGGCAAAGCAATTTGTGATAATTGTTCAACAAATCGAATAAATATACCAATAATGGGATTTGAATTTGATGTACGTGTTTGTGATCCATGTTTTAAACAATTACAACCGGTCGAGTAAGTTCTGTTTTATTTTATTGAAAAAAAAAGAGAAAAAATAAATTAAATTATAGAAATCTGTCTAAATAAATTATAGTTTTACCTGAAAAATAATCATATACTTTGTTATCTTTATTTAAGACGGCCATCATTAGCATCATTCCATGATGCAAAACATTCAATAGTATCAATGGATTTAGATGAAAAACGTAAACGTTTATTAACTGTTGGACAAGATCGTGTAATTAAGATATGGGATTTATCTTCTATTTGGGCCTAATATTCACCATATTCCTCATCCTCACCATCATCATTGATATTATTAAATGTTGCTAATACAAAATTACCATCATCAGTAGCTTCAAATAATACAGCGTCTGCGTTTTATTCAACTTCAGTTAATAACCACAATCGCTTTAATTATTTTAACAATGATAATAAGAAAATGACATAATGAATATAAGCAAAAACTAAACGAAATATATTTTTGCCTAAATTTAAAATTTAACAAAATATACAATCATAATTTGACAAGAAAATATTTTTTTTTGGTAATAGTATTGAAATACAATATGGTAATACGATTTATAAAGGGATATTTCGTATCCCTTTATAAATCGTATTTTTTTTTTGGTCCCTTCCGAAGGAGGTTCGACCCGTATTATAAAATACACAATTAACCAATTTTGTTTTTAATACTGTATCAGAAAAATACAAAAAAAAAAATAAGAACTAAATAAGAAACATATTATAAAATTATTAAAAATAAGTTGATTATTAACTATTCTTTATTATTATTATATTATATTAAAACTACAAGAGTCCAACTTTATATACTTTTTTGGTTAAATTAAAAAAAAAAAAATAATTTACATTAAAATTTTGTTTGTCGAAATATGTAATTAAAAATAATATTATTAAATAAGCTATAATTATTAAAAAAAAATAATCAGAACTGTTACATTAAAGGCTTTTTTCCTTGAGATAGAATTTTGTAATTCTGTGGTAATTTGCCAAGATAACTATATATTTAATATTTTTAAATGAGTTCTGATTTCAATTGCAGAACATTCAATCTACAATTTTCCAAAATACGATGATTTAGTTTGTAGCAAATAAAAATTTGTAGTCTTTTGGAAAATTTGAAGATTGTATGTTCAGCAATCGAAATCAGAACTTATTTAAAAATTATCAGGTTTTGGCAAATTTCTACAAAATTTATGTTATAATCACTTTTTATTACTTTTAAAAAAAATTTATTTATATTTACATTATCATATTTCCAAGAGAAGAAAATCAAAAAATTTGAAAATTTTATAATTATTATTGCGCTTTTTGTTATTTCTTATAAAAATAGTAAATATTTTTTTAAAATAATATGAAAAAATTGGTTTATATTTTTTTTTATTCTTATGTTTATGTTTTTTTCTTAGATTTGAAAATTGATTGAGTCGTATTTTATTAGAATTTTGAGTTTTGTTTATTTCTAATTAAATCGTAATCCATTATTTTCCAATTGGTATCATATTCTATTTAATTTTGTGGAATTTTATGAAAACAAAATAATTACTTTTTTATACTTTAGACGAGCTGATTTCGAATGCTGAACATCAAATTTTCAAATTTTGGTAAATATTAGAAATATTTATTTGGTATATCAAGGATTTAGTAAGTAAGAACTATTTATTTGGTAAACAGTATCATGTTTTCACAAATTTGGATATTTAGCAATGCAAATCAGAACTTATCTAAAATATTTAAAAAAAAGAATTATCCTGTTTTGTCAAATTTCCACAGAATAAATGAATATATAATGGACTTCTTTGTTGATTTCGTTGTTATTTATTATTGAAAACTTTGATTTATCATAATTTTTCATAAATTTTTTTAATTATATTAAAAATCATCTTATTTTCATGGAATAGTTATAAAATTTCGACAATTTCTCGAATTTTGTATCATTACCAAATTTGCAATATTGAAACAGAGAATTTCTAATTTAAAATATTTGCTTTTAAAATGAAAAATTCCAATTAATGATTAAAAATATTCTTAAAAGAAGAATTTTAAAAAAAATATAATGGCAATATTATAAATATATTTGAATATATAAATTAATCTATAATAAATAAAATTGATGATTGAGGGATAGAGGAATGTAACTTACCACCAAAATATTTCTTCCATTTTTGGTGATCTAAAAAAAAAAAACCTATATTTATCTGTTGGTATTATTTCTAAAATAAATTACTTTAAAAAATCCTTCTTTGTGATGAACGAACCAACTACAAAACATAATAAATTTTCCCACTGAAAATGAAATATAATATTTTTTTTATGTGGTTTGGTATCTTTAATTTTGAAAATACATATATAAAAATTTCTAAAATTTTAGTACTTAATAATATACAACATAATAATATATTAAATTAAAGTACCATTAATACAAATTTTTAAATTTATGTAAGTAAATAAAAGCTTAGAGCTTAAAAAAATATATATACATAGTAAAAATTCTTAAATAATATAATTAATCTAAAAAAATTGGTAAAAATAATTGTAAAATACAAAATTTAAAAACATAAAGTTGAAAAATATATATATATAGTTGTAACGAAAAATGAATGTTGTAGGTAGTGAAAAGAAAACATAAAACATTAATGTGATTTAAGAATATTAATTTTATTTGAAGGAAAAAAATATGGTTTCTAATTAGTAAATTTATATATATGTTTAATTTTAACACTTTAATTTGTGTTCCATTTAAATATTAATTTTAAATGAAATAGAAATTAAAATTTATTAAATATTTTATTCTCTAAGATAATGAATGACCATTATAATAATAAGGAAGCAATGATTGAATGACCCTTAGAATAATAAGGAAGCAATGATTTGAATTTGATTCTCTCGGGTCTATTTTTGTATCGTTAGCTTTTTGCTACGAAACAAATCTCTCGACTGCTATTAATTTTTCATTTATTTATGAAACTTAACGTTTTACTAACGTCGTCTGAGCAAATGCCTATAAGTTATTTTCGGTTGAATGATTTTTGAAATCTAACTCAACAACAAAGCCTTTCGATTTGTTTACCAGAAACAATTAAGTGAGTTAGTTGGCAATCTTTCATACAAAAACGATATTTTGTATAATTTGTGTAGATCTTTTGTATAATTTCTCGAAACGTTCGTACTGGGTTCGCTTCCAGTTCGAGACATCGATGTTGGTATAAATGTACTCAGCTATAACAATGAGTACCAGTTCGAGAAAATTCAAACGGTTGAGGCCTTCAAATATAGATAATTCAAATATAGATAACTCTGCACTTGAAGATATAGAAAACTATGCAGCTCTTCAGTGAAATGAACAACGAACAAAAGAAAACACTAACCAATTCAAGAAAGAAAATAATTTCAAAAAAGGCTTTACTGGAAAAATTTGAAAATTTTCACTCGGCTTGCTTTTGCTCAAACGACTTAAATATAAATATTTCTTCGAAATTACAAAATTAATTATGTTGAATTCTTAATTTCCTACAAAAATAATATTTTTTGTTAGAGTAAAGAAGATATTTTTTTTTAAACTTTCTTTTTTTATAAATTTCAACTTTTGTAAATTATCGTTTTTTTTTTGTAAATTATCGGTTATAAAAAAAAATGTAGATAAATTATGGAATTTGAATAGTAAGATTTAATATAAACACAAAATATTTATTTTTAATTTTACAACAACTATATCATCTAAAAAATTATCATATACATGAAGATCAGAGGTGAGTTCCTGGATAATATTAAAAATAAATGGTGACATATTAATCAGTAAGGCAAAAATATCTAGATATAAATATAACGTTGATTTCGGAACATCAATGACCACAGTGATCATGCATATCCATAGTGAAAGCATGAGAATACATTTTATATACGGACCTACAATTTATTTATTATATATGCTTTCAAATATTTTTTTTTCAAGATTTAATAACGATATACTAATACTATGCTTTGTACATGACCGGTAAGTAGGAATCTAGTAGCAATTGTTCTTATAATATCTAATTGGTGAAGGGAACTCAAATCCTGAAATTTTACAACTAATTTTAACAGATTTATTTATTAAATATATATATATATATCATTTTCACTCAACATTTACAAAAATAATTAAAATAATTAATTTGATTAAAATGTTTTCTACAATAAAAAAATTATTTAAAAGATTAAAATTATAATTATGGAAACACCCGAAATTTACATTAATCAAATATATATATTGTAATTTTGTGAATATACATATATATATTCACAAAATTACAATTTAATATCAAAATTTAAAAAATTAAATTCTAATTTTTTGTTTAAAAAAAAATATAATTAAAATTAAGGTAAAAGCATAGTGAATATTTTGAAAAAGGCAAAATAGAAAATTGCTCTGAATTTATTTACTGTATATAAATTTAATTAAAATGAATTAAATTCGAAACAAGAATAAATAATTTTATATATAAAAATAATTAATTTTTAAAAATATATTTATCAAAATTATTAAAGTGGAAGAATAAATTAAAAATAAATACGAAAAGTACAACCAATTTTTGTTTGTTTTTAATATTCTTGAAAACGTATAATATATCTTTCTGCTTTTACTCGTACATACGTGAATTAATTTTAAAATTCCAGCAATAAATGAGTTTCTAAACTACTGTACGATGAAAGTTGTGCTCAAGTCTTTTGGAAAATTTAATATTTGCGAACATGGGTTGCTCCGCTTGTTTTGCTTACAAAGTTTTTAAAGTTTGGCAAAATACAATTAATGTCCTCAGAGCTGTAAGGTTATTTGTAGTATTGGCATCATTTATAATTATGAAGACCAGCCTTTGACTGATGTCCAGCCTCCGTTTACTCCAATATTTTAACTTTAATATAGTACGTACTTCTATATCAAATATTTGCAAAATAATTATTCCTGATGGCAAAATGTTAGTCACATATTGATATATTAAAATAATCAATTTTATAACAAACTTGTAGACAATTTTTTTTAAAACACTTGGCGTCATAATGTCTATTGGTTTACTAATAATTCATATATATTTTCATAAATTAAATTATTTGACAATTAATTATTCGTTTATGCTAATTTCTTTTTTATCTAATATCATTAATTAGCTATACTTAAAATGTTATAAATTATAAGTTTTATTAAGATGTTATTTAATAAAAATTAAATAAAATTTACGATCGATAATAATATTCGCTAATTCACATCACAATTATATTTTTTTTCTACATAAAAATTAAGAATTTATAAATTAATTTTTTTTCATTATTTTATGAAGATTTCAAAAGAACAATTTAATTTCATATTAACAGCTCTTACAGCTAAATTACACAAGAAATTCTTACGAAAATTAAATTGCGTGTTTAGTATAAATGTAAAATTTAATAATTTATTATAAAATTAATTTTGAAATTGTATTAACAATAATTTGCCATTAATAATTTTTTTGGGGAAATCCTTGCGGTTTTTAAATATTTTATTTTGATTTTCCTAAAAAAAAATTTATCGTAATCTGATATTTTAACAAATTAAGTTTTTATAATTTACTATATTAATTTTTAATGATGATTTTTGGGAAAACCATTTCCGAAAAATATAAAATTATCACCAATTATATATTTTTCTGTTTTCGAAGCGTATATAAGAAAAAGATTTATTAGATTGAACGCATATGAAAAATCCCAAATTATTAAAAAACAATTAAAAAATTTTATAGGGGATAGTCGGCAAAATCGTACCACGTCATAAATTGTACCATTGTTTGTTTTTCAAAACTAAATGCTATTACTGGTATCGTAGGAAGATTGTAGTAAAAGTCTTATCAATAAGTATTACCAATAATAAAAGTTAATTGACTTGTTAGTAGTTTTGGATTTAAAATTAAGTTAAGATATTATTTGATTTATATGTTACAACGGCCAATATATTAAACTATTATTTTAAACGTTTTTAATTATTAAAAAGCCTTATAATTAAAATATTTATTGTAGTAAATCTTAACTTGAGTCTTGTTGCCTAAATTGGTGGGTTTAGCGTTAACAATCTATATTGTACTGGAACTACTAAGACGAGTTTTCAAAAAAAAAGTATTTTTATGTAATGGTTTAAAAACTAGTTTCCTAGTAACCATTTGCAATTATATTTTAGTTCAGCTTTAACAGAAATATTTTCTCTCTTTAAAAAATATTTTTTCTAAGATATTTTTCTTAAATTTAATTTTATTGTATCATACCTGAAAAGTGGTACGATTTAGGCAAATCTCCCCTATTATTTTTTTTATGATTTATTGATATCAATATTAATTTTGGAATTTCCAGAAATATATAAAATAATAGTTCAAAGAAATAAATTTTTTTTTTGGGATCCACCGTCATAAAATATTCTTAGGAAATATTTTGATGAATTATTTCAATAACATCAGTTTAAAAATCGTAAATAGAAAATCCCAAAAACCTTTGCTAAGTGCAAAGCATCTGCATCTGCATATAATGCTAAAAGGATTATAGTTTTATGATTGCGTCAATTTTTTTCTGGCATTATATCATGACTTAAAATTTTGCTAAGGTGGTCGCGAAAGAGTTAAAAACAAATTCATCGAAAGAAACCAATTTTTATATCAACTATTAATTTTAACTTTCTGAGTAAACATTTTTATTAACCCAAAATGACATTATGACACATTTGAGTAAGATTTGAAGTCATACGCAGAAAATTGCTTTAATGTGTAATCAAATGAGTCATAGATCTAAATCGTCATTTTGAAATATGGTATAATATCATGGTATCCAGTTAATTTTATCTGAAATTAAAAAAAATTATTTTGACAAATAGTTCACTTACTAAAAAAAATTTTAAATTAGTATAATTTGTAAATTCGTCATAGATATTCTGTAAAATATAACCATTAATTAATAATTAATTATCCTAATAAAACTGGACACTGGACTATAATTTATAATTTCCAATTACGTCAATAAAAATATTTCAAATATTTTTTTTTTATATAAAAATTTTAACTGAACATTTTTGGTTCCCATAATTAGCATAATTATAAGGTTATCGAGCTTTAATGTTCCAAAATTTCAATAAAAAAAAACGAATTTTTTTTTATTAATAAAAAATCAATAAAATAATAAAAATATTAATAATTTTTTTTTCATTTTTTTTTTGGTTTGTTTCCGAAATTAGGAATATTTATATCGAATTTGTTAATAAATTAAGATGTGATAAAAATCATGTCGTTTTTTTATGTATAATATACCGAAAAAAAAGATGTTTAATATTTATTATAAAACTTTGAGAAAAACTTAGAATCCGATACTAGAATAGTTAAATTGATTTTTGAAAAGTATAATCCTGATAAATTTAATTTATTAGAATTTCATTAGCCACTGTATGAAAGAAAATAAATTTAAATCCATATTGTAAAAACTAAATTCCGATTCAAATTTTAATACTACTTAAAAATTATTGGTTTTCTATTTGGTAATCTGTCAGTTGCTATGTATGTTTGTTATCCACAGAACTCTACTATTATAGTGTACATAAAATTGTGTTTTACAAATAAATAAATAAATAGAAAAAACATTATTTGTACCAAAATGTTACTATTTAAAATTTTTACAATGTAGTTTTGTTTACTCTGCTTTTCTGCCGATAAGTTTGTGTCTTGGTTATATTATTTAGAACTTTTCTGCCAATAAGTTTGTCTTTTGGTTATATTATTCTAGTTATGCTAGAAATGTGTGCTAAAGATTATATATAAAATTAATTTTCTGTACAAAAATAAATTTATTATTAAATATTTTCAAAAAACTTTAAAATCCTTTCTAAAACTTTTATTAATTAACTTAGCAATTTTATTAATTAACTTTCATAGTTTAACAAGGACCTTCCAAAAATTTTACTAGAAATATCTAAATAAAATATTTTTCTTTCATAATTTAAATATTAATTTCTAAGTTTCTTAGCATTATGTGACTTTATTAATTATTATATTAAGGAAGATTTTCTTATATAAATAAAGTTTTTTTTTTTAACAAATGCGGATCTACATTTTTTCATACATTATGTTAATATTATTAATTTTTGTTTATTTATATAAGTTTTTATTTTTTGTTTGATATATTTTAGTCTGGTTATGAATTTATATTCATTCAGAATATGTAGTTTTTTTTTTATTATTAATATCAATATTTATTCTAATTAGTTAAATAATTTTCATTTAAGTGTTTGATTTATTCTTTCATAGTTGGTGGCATTTTATATAATTCTTTATATTTGTTTTATTATTTTATTTGTCTATGAGATTTTTAAAATACCAATCATTTAAATAGTAAAATATATCATCTTTATTATGGAAACATTATTATCATATTAATTAACACTACATAATGGCGAAATATTTGATGAGGAAGCGAATATGTAGAATATAAAATTCTAGAATATTACAAAAATTTATACAATTTATTATTAATATTTTAATTTTAATTAATATACTAATCAATTAGATCTTTACAAAAATACGACGTATATAAAATAATAAACTTATTCAACGATAATTTAATTTAATTAAAGTCAATTTCATATTATTCTATTATGTTAATTTATTTGAGTAAAATTAAAATATCTGGTCATTTCTAAAATAGTAAATACTATGGTGAAATTAAAGAAATTATAGTTTTTAAACAATGATGCTGATACAAATTCAAATGATATTCATAATAATGCTTATACAATTAGAATTAAATATTTGAAGTATTCGCTTTTTTTATTTACCAATGATGTTCATAAAGTGGTAAACATTGAAGAATTTTCATTTACACAGTGTTTAAAACTGGATAAATACAGAGTATAGTGCATGTTTTAAGATAGCATAGCAGAAATTTAAATCGAAACCAAATAGTATTAAGAAACTGAACAAATTGTTAAATACCTACAACTTTATTCTTTTAATCTGTATCTGTTTTAAATGAAAGAACCACACTATTGTCAAAATATTTCATTAAAATATTCACTTATAGACAAATTTTTTAATATATGTACTATTTAAACAGAAATAAATTTAATACAAAAATTAAATTATATTAACATAAAATTGCAATATTTTATTACATATATTAAAACTAAAAAATAAATAACCTTAAGACAAAAAAATCTCCATTAATAAAATGTTGTTTTTGGCCGTTGAGGTTTCCTATTATTTGTCAAAAAAAAAAAAAACAATAATATTTATTTGCATTAAATAATTTATATTTTGCTTTAATCCAAAAAGGTTTTACAAGTTTATCTTAATAAAATATTCTACGAAAAAAAAAACTGGAATAAAAATATTTCAATTTTTTTGTTTGTAATTTAATTTATTTATTTAAGGCTCCGTCGTGTCTGGTAAATCACAACCCATTGGAAGGTTAACATAAAATTTGAATGAAATTTTGACATACCCACACAAAATTTTAATCTGTCAGTCAATAAATCTTATAAAATTTTATTTTTATGGTTTTTTTGTATATAATATTTTTTATATTGTATTTAAGTTTCATTGAAAGCTATTTTAAAATTAATAATATTATAAATTTTTGGAGTAAAAATACTAAAAGCTTAAATAAAGTTAATTATTATCGTCATTTTGATATTATTTGTGTTGTTTATCATTTTTTATAGAAGTTATTATTTAATTTAAATTGATGTATTTTTGACATTTTTATCAAGGCTATGGATTATTTTTAAACTTATAATTGAATCATTGGTATGAACTATCTTTATTATTGCAATGAATGTATGTGTAATTTATGTGAACCATCTTTATTGTGATAATGACTATGATTCCTTAAACCTAAAATTTTTACATAAAAAATAAAACTAAAAAGTTTGAAAAAAGTTTGTGTCTTAACATTTTCGTTTTCTAATATATTTTTATACTTTTAAATTAGCTTGCAAAAATGTTCTTTTAGGTTATTTTAACAAAATTAAATTTATATAATAATATTTTCAATAAAACTCATTAAATATAATGATATTTTCAAGAACTTGTTAAAGTTTCCAAAGGTAATTAAAGTATCAACTATATTAATTTGTTATGTAACCCAAGTTTGTTGTTATAATAACACAAATTCTATGACAAATTATTCAAATATTTTTGAAAGTATACTTCGTAACAGTAAAAATAAATAATTATCTTATATAATGATGATAGCATATTCTAGATCAATATTTATAATTTCAATTAATTATATTTTCTATTTAATATTTATTATCAAACCTGAATGATGAATGATTAAAATACCATGTAAAGTCACCAACCTTTATATAATTATATTTATACATTTAAATAATATTATTCTTTTAAATAATTAATTAATAAAACCATCTAACAATATCTAGCTTATATCTATAATCAATTAAAATCTAAAAAAAAATTATATTCTACATCCGGAAGCTTTCTAAAAACAAAACATAAAAAAAACATATTACGACGCTACTAATGTCGATGGGTTTGGTCTGTTATTAAAAAATAACTTTATTCGATTAAATGGTTATTAAAACAAAAATGCACGATTTTAAATTTAAATAACATTTTTTTAAAATATATAAACAACCCCTGTTAAACTAACAGTGTTTTAAATTTTATACAAAATTAAGTTAAAAACAAAAAAAAAGCTTAATTTAAAAAAAAAAAACTCAATTTTACTGTCGAAAAAATCGAGACTTACCGACGACATTTTATTAGATGTCGACGACAATAACGAAACGATTACCGACACAATATATAAATTTCACAGTATCGAAGATTAAGCTTTCATTAATACCGAGAACTTTGAATGGATATAATCAAATTAAGTGGTCGAAAATCGCGATTTAAAAAAAAAACAAATTGCGCGCGTTTTTTGTTTGTTTGTTTTGTTTTGAAATTAATTTAGCGAAAAATTAACAAAGACATATTAAATCATAATTAAAATAACATAAATTAAGAAATTTTTTTTTGAAATTTATGACAGAAAATTTAAAACAAAGAAATATAAAATGTGTATTATTTTAGTGAAAAATTAAAATTAAATAAATCTTAAAATCTTAAAACAAAACCATTACAAATTATAACTTTAATGATAATTTATTAACGGATACTAAAAATAATAATAATATATAAACAAGAACAAGCCAAAATATTGCCAGTTTTCTTTAAGGTCGATTAAAGCTAAAGGTTATTCGGAATTGACTTTAAAACAAAAAAAAAAAACATATATTTTCTGTTCCTCCCGCTTCAATACAAGACAACATAATTTGTTGACTCGCAGACGTCTAGCATAAATAATAAAAGATAAAGATCCATTTTTTACGAGTATTTAAATAATATTTTTTTTTTGTATTTGTGTTTTGCAACAAAAACGGATATGTTGTATTTTATAAACTGTTATACAAATTAGACTTCAACTTAAATATTTTTATTGTGATTTCTATTTTTTTATATATATATTAAATTTATTGCATAGTTTGGTAGCTTTTTTTTTATTATTGTTGTTAATGTTTTAGTAGCTAGTTTTATTTTTTATTAATAATACTTCTCGCATATTTATGTTTAATTTTAATATAAAATGCTATAAACATTTTTTTTTTGATATATTTATGATTAAAGTGAAAGGTAGTAATAAATTAAAATTTGCAAAAAAATTAAGAATATTGTTATTTTTTGTTTTTGTGAATGAAAAATGTTCTTGTTTTTATTGGGGAAAAAGTGCATAAAATAAATATTTTATATAGGAAATTGTGTTAATTATAAATAAAGAATTTCCTTGAATATTTAATTGTAAAAGGTATTTCCTAGTATAAATTTAATTAGTTTTGAAATTGTATATAAAAGTTTATATCTAATGCTGAAAAATATTAAATATAATGGCGTATGGAATTGAAATATCATTGATAATATCAAAAAATTTTATATTTACACCAGTTTTTTTAGCATTGGCGTCAGGTAAATATTAAATTTTTATATATTTTATGTTTTGATCAAATAGACATATTTTTATTAATATAATTTTGAATTTGCACTGAAAAGCAGCTTATAATAATTTCCATGACACAATACATGACTAACTTGAATACATTTTTTAATTATCAATTTTTCTTTAAAATTTTTTTGAAAATATGATTAAAATTAAAAATTTTTTGAAAATATAATTCAAATGTAATTTAAAAATTATTTGTAATTTAATAATTACTTGAAATTGGTGGATGACATTTCTAAGTAAAATATTTAAAAAGAAAAGTTTGTGGCTTAACATTTTTGTTTTCTCGCATAAGTTACAATTACATTAATTTACAATTAAATCTCTCGCCAAAAAGTTTTATTTAGTTTATCCGAGAAAATTGAACTAATTAATAGTGATGAAAAAGTTTTTTAAAGTAAAGTTTATGGCTTTATACTGTCGTTTTTGAACATAGGAAAGACGAAACTGAAAATTCTAATATTCAACTTTTATGATTAATATACGAAATAAGGAATTTACATATCATTAAAAATAATTTGAATTTTTCTTTAGCATAAATATTTCCAAACTAATAAAAATTATTAAAATTATTATTTTTTTCCATTTATGTTAATAATATAATTCTTAATCTTAAAAACTTATGAAATATACATTTATTAATTTAAATATTTTTTTGTTGTGTTTTTCTGGAAATTTTGAAAGGATTTCCTGTCTTTTAAGTTCCCATTCAAAAATTATTTAAATAAAAACAAATTACGTCAAAAATATATCTAGTTTATTTTAATGACTAATTGTGATTCTTTATTTTTGGTATTTTTAAAAAAAAAAATTCTATCGCTGTTGCGAAATATATAAAAAAAATATAATAATCTGTTCAAATTTAAAATTTATGCAATTTACGGAATCCGCCAAAAACAAATTTATATATTGAGACAAATATTGAAATAATAATTATAAAAGATAAAATTTTTTGAACTTAACGTCAAAGTTGATGTTGATTTATTAATTGTTCAATTAAAAATTCAAAAGTAAAATTATTTATTGTAAAATATTAACAAATTAACAAAAAAAAAAATATTTAAGAACAAATCCATAAATTATTGGCGCTCTGAACCATGAATGCAAAATTCATTAGATAATGCTTCAAGCTATTCAGTTACCATCTCAAAAAAATTATCAAAATTCATAATAGAGCATCCACCTTTTATATATTAAAATATTCATAGTTAATTTATTAATTAATTCATAAGATTACAATAAACTATTTCGACAAAAATTATATAATATGTATTTATAAAAATATTTCTTTAAAATGTAGTTATATAATAATAAATGAATTATCAAAAATAAGAATCCACTAGAAAAATTAAAAAACAATCGAATCACGATTTTTAATAAATTATGTAAAGAAAATAAAGTTGATAAAATGATACTTAATAGTATTAATTTCAATTATTACATATATATATATATATATATATATATATATACGGTATATATATATATAGAGAGTTATCAATAAAATTGTTTAAGATATTGTTTAATTATAATTATCATAATTAGCATATTAAACGCCATTCATATGTTTAAGATAAAATAAACAACATAAAAATATCAAAATAAATAATTTATTCCACCCACAAAATGTTAATTTAAATTATTAAATATGACATCACAAATATATTCAGTTTATTTGCTCTGAATTTTTAAAAATTTAATCAAAGTTGATGTAAGAGTTTGTTGGAAGTAATTGCTTTAATTAAGGAACAGAAACTTCTGTACAAGCTAATATAAAAACATCTATAAAAATATTGTTTTTAAATAATTTTAATTAGAATACAATTTTAATTAGACATTTAATTAGCATCCAAAATTTATTCGAATTTTATAAACTTATATTTTACCAAATAACATGCATTTAAATATTGAGCTTATGTTCAATTGACTACCATATAGAAATATAAAACTTTGTTAAATCAGTTATATTTGTAACACATTTACTTTCAAATCAATTTATATAAACGACAAATACAATTTTATATTTACGTTTTTTTTCAAATAATTTTTCTGAGTAATTTTTTAAAGCTATTAAAATTTACAAATAATATTAAATTACAATATAATAATACTAAAAATGCTCCTGAAAAGAAAACACAGACAACAAGTAAAAAATAAAAATAAAATAAAGTCATTTCACTCAATGTCAATGGGCGCGCGCGTCTGTCATCGTCAACGACATTGAAATTTTTTCAGTATTTATATTTAAACTGAATAAATTAAAGAATATATTATAAATTTACGTAAATAATTAAAATTCATAAGGATGTTTAAAATTTTTTTTAATAAAATATTATAAAATTTTTGATTGGCGCTTATTTAAAATAAAGTTTGTGTCTTAATACTTTTGATTTCATACAGAAGTCCAATTAAGATTATAATTATAAAACATATTTTTTTTTTTGTTTACTAAAGTTTTTAAGCAGAATTTATTATTTATTAATTCAAATGTTAAATTAAGTAATTCAAATAGATAATGTATATTATTTTAAATATTATATATGTTCCAATTATGTTCCGGATTTTAGGAATTAATTCAAATATTTATTTGAACAATTTTTGCTGAAATTCATCTTATTGATTCAAAATTTCAAATTTGTAAATAAAACTTACTGTTTTAATTGTTTAATGTTCAGTTTTCTACATTAAAGACTAGTAATTCAACTACTTTTACAAAATGAAACTTTAAAGGTACTTTATTTTAAAGGTCCTTTATTTTTATTCAAATTATTTTTATTCAAATATAAACAAATTCCCTTAATTGGTTTATTAACCAAATAAATTTCCTTTTTAATGTTGAATATTTTATTAATATAATAATAAGAAGGATGAAAATACAATTTTTATAGTAGTCTTATCTTAAAACTAGTATTCTGAAATCTTATTTGTAAATACAATAACTTAATTATTATAATTAATTCAAATATTTTTTATTTAATCATTAATTGAACTAATTTTTTTCAGTTTGTATAAATAAAATAATATATAATCTGGTTGTTCTACAAATCATCATAAAATTCTCATAAATATATCTCATAATAAACTAATTTATATAACAAATAATAGAACGGAAACTATTAATATTTAATAAAATTTATCTATTAATATTTTTATATTATTTTAAATATTTTTATATCACTTTTTTTTTTTGCTACAAACAAAAATTATGATAATTTTTTTTATCTAAAAATATTCTTAGTTAATTATGATGTAGTGATATGTCATAACAACACAGATAACACCTTGGACCCCCATAAAGAAAATCAATAAAAAATAATATTATAAAATTAATGAAATACAGAAATTTAAAAAAAAAATCTGAAAGATTAAAGCGGATCTTGGGTTCTTTGGTGCTGCTGCTGCTGCAAAAAAAGAATATGAATAAATAAAAATGTAAATATTCATATTTATAGAATTTTAAACTTTCATTATCATTTGACGAACTCTGAAACAATTTTGTTTTGTAATTTTAATCAGTAAACTTACCATTAACAACTTGTATAAATAATAAAAATACTTTCGTTGAATATTTTATTAAGTAAAATTGAAAAAAAAAATATTATTATTGATATTTAATCTGGTTACTTTGTATCGAATTTAATAAAAAAAAATCGTGATAAAAACAAGTAAATTTTTGTAGGAGAATATTTTTGTCACAGATTTTTTTTTTTTTTTTTTGAAAATATCGAATGAAACTCACGTGTTTGTATAAAATTATGCTGATGATGACCCTCAGATATTTTTTATTTAATTTATATTTTTTTTTTTTCAAAATTTATATCCGGATTTAAAAATATATTTTATATTTAATTTAAATAATAATTAGTAAAAAAAAATTATAGGTATTTACATAAAATATTTAAGTAAATTTTCTTAAAAAATGTGAATGATTAGTATTTGCCATATAATTAAAAAAAAATCATAGCCAATTATTAATTCAACAGAAAATTATGTAAATTAAATATTGATTTTATTGAAATGTTTATTTGACAATTAAATAAAATATGTTAAAATTTCAATTGCTTAAAATATGTAAAATTCCGACAGACAGACGGTAGACAATATTGTTAGACACAATTTAGTGAAAATTCTGAAAATTTTGGCAAAAATAATTCTGATCTTCTTTCAATAAGTATTGATAAGTTGTACATACTACTATTAGAATATTAATTGTTACAGCATGAACTGTGGGAACTGGTTTAAAATGAACTGACTGAAAATGGAAACGAAAATAGTTTAATTAGCAAAGATTCCAACTAGTTTTTAAAATCATAAAGTCAAATATTTACCATATTTATTAAAATTATGCTTAATCAATTTCAGTTTTAAATATAACACCAATATCATCAGCTGTTAAATTGAAATGTTCAAATACTGATGAATTTTATTATCCAACACCGGGAAGTCATTGTACTGGATATTATAAATGTACAAGTCGAGGACATAATGAAGCAAAAGAATGTGAAGCAGGATCAACGTATGATTTTTATACACAAACTTGTACACGTTCATCAGGTAATAAATAAAATATTTTTGTCCATTGCCTAAATCGCTTATCATTAATTTTATAGGAATCTGTTATGAGCCAATTTGCACGGGTCGAACAAATGGAATTTATCAAGACACTACTTGTGCTTGTCGACGTTCTTTTACATGTCATTCAGGGCGTGTGATTAGTGTTGATAATTGTCCACCAGCACATTTACATAATGGCCAGAAATGTGTTAGTCAAGATCTTGTTATGTGCGAATTACCACATACCACAGCAATTGGTTATCCATTTTCTGGAGATCAACGATGTAATGGTAGATCAGATGGAAGTTATGGTATTGACGATTGTGCTAAATATTTGATATGTCGTAATCAAGAAGTTGCTGATGTTAAAAAATGTACACATGGATATCGATTTAAAGATGAAATACGTCAATGTGTTTTGGCAAATCAAGTACCATATTGTCCGAATAGTGCTGGCAATGAATTAGCGTGTAAGGGAAAACATGATGGACCAAATTTAGATCCAACTATAACCGACTGTTCCGGTTATGTAATGTGTTTGAATGGGAAATTTGTTAAACGACAAAATTGTAATAATCAAGCTGTTTTTAATGGGCATAGTTGTGTACCAACACCACTATTTACATGTCCATCTGCCGTTTGGAATTCTGAAAATGATATATGCCAGAAACGTAATAATGGATTCTATATGAATCCACAGCAAGGTTGTTTATCATATGTACGGTGTTTAAATAGTCGATCTGTTGAAGTGTTTAAATGTCCGACCGGACAATATTTCGATCCTGATGAACGAAATTGTGTATATGAGAAATTTGAAGAACGACGTAAATGTTCACCGCCAAAAAAATCTCAAGATTGTAATAATAAATCACAAGGATTCTATCAGGATACAGATTGTCACAATTATTATTATTGTATAAATGGAATGAAAACAGAATATAAATGCCCATCAAATAAAATATTTAATGGTGATGTTTGTATAGCAAAAGGACGATATAAATGCCCCTTAAGTGATCACAATTCATGTGCTATAAAATCAGATGGTTATTATAAGGATCGTGAAGGTGGTTGTCGTGGTTATTATTATTGTTCAAAAGGTAACAAAATATCATATTTATGTGAAGATGGACATATTTTTGATGGTGAGACATGTACACGAAATATACAACCAAATCGTTGTAAAAGTGATAGTGTTTGTCGTGGCAAATCGGATGGATATCATACAGATGTTAAAACAAATTGCAATAATTATGTGTATTGTATAAATGGTGAAAAAGTTACACAATTAACATGCCGTGAGAATAGAATATTTAATGGTGTTAAATGTGTTAGCCCGAATGAATATGCCTGTCCAAGTTTATTTAATCATCATCAATTAAATTGTATGCCACGTAAATGTATACAAATTTGTTCTAAAGATGGTTTTTATCCAGATATTGATTCAGGTTGTGAAAATTATTTCTTTTGTATTGGTGGTAAACGTACAGCCCTTTCATGTTCAGCTGGACAAATATTTAATGGTGAAATATGTGTTGCTAAGGATAAATATTCATGTCCAATATATTGTAATATTTTGAGTGAATCGAATAATGATAGTTGTCCACTAGGTGGATTTTAAAAAATATTTTTTTAAATTTATTTCATTTAAGAATTTTTGTATTTGTAGTTTAAGATAATATTTTTGAAAATATTTGGAATTTATCCGGAATATTTTTTTTTTAATTGTTCCTTGAATTTTTTTGAGGTTTATTATGGTAGATTCACGTATGTTGAACGTGTATATATAATAGTTTTATATAAGTTTTTTTCTTATTTTATTTATTTAATATAATTATTTTTTAATTAAGGAATGTATAAAATATTTTTAACTACATATAAGTAATTTGTGTTCATCTTTCAGAACCATGTAAATTATAAATTAAATTCATTTC
This sequence comes from Empis livida, assembly GCA_963932195.1. Classification (NCBI taxonomy): domain Eukaryota; kingdom Metazoa; phylum Arthropoda; class Insecta; order Diptera; family Empididae; genus Empis; species Empis livida. Next base: position 16,668,443 of record OZ010649.1, read on the forward strand.
TTATTAAAAAAAAAAAAGTAATATTTAATTATTTAAGTATAGAAAATATAGTATATTCATTGCCTCTAATTTAAGATTGCATTATGTATAATTGTATCATAAATTTAATAAATTTCATAAACATAAGTAAACATAACATATTTTTTTTGTTAAACATATTTTTTTTTACAAAGTTCAATTTCAAATTATTATCTATAATCACGAATAAGCTATCTATAAGATAAAATTTGAAATTAGTTATTTGGATAAATAAAAGATGGCGTTTCTGAATATCGATAAAGTAGTGTTCGAATACAAATATCATTAATAAACCACGATCTTAAAAAGCCGGTAAATATTGTTATTAATTCGATATAAATTGAAAATCTGAACTCGAAGTAATTGATAATAAATCAGATTTCTTGTTTTTCTAGTAATTAATAAATTTTCATTCAATTTTTTGAAATTTTATTTCCAAAAATAACAAAAATTATGACAGCTAATATAGGCCATTTGTAAATATAACAACTTTTTGTAAACAAATCACTAATACTATAATAAACAGTTTTGACAACTAATACCAATTTAATATCTCTCATCATTTTCTCTTTACAAATACATTATAAAATTTTCTACCTCTTAGTCACACACCAGGTAAATTCTTATTGACTACACTTTTATAATCATAATTTGTAGTTATAAACTTATAAGTTTGCATTCTATTTAATCCTTAGTTACTATTTTACTTGGCCTTGCCATTACAGAATATTATCATAGAGTAATAAAATAATGTATTGAAAGTCTCAGACCATGAACATTTCTGAGGACTTGCTATCTTGATAAATAGATATCTGAATTTTGCACTGTTCAATAGTTTATTTTAAAGTAAGATCCAATTTTTATGACCTTAGGCATTATTAATCAATTTTTTTTAGAATCAATTCATACTTTATTGACTTCAAATACAGAATTATCACTATCATAATATTTTTATGGAAAAATTTCATAATTTCAGGCTAAATTTGGACTTATATATATTTCTTAATTAGAGATATCAGCTGATTAATAATAAATATTTATTTAAACAAGGAAACTCAAAAAAAAAAAAATGTGATTTACCTGATTTTATTAATGAACCTGTTCCACCAAAATGAACATATTTTACTGTCATGCAAAACCTAGGCAGGGGTCTCCCTTCACACAAACACATTTCAATTTTTTTTTTTTTTAAATTAATATTTCTTACGCTCTCACTACACCTGAGCTCTAATATTATATTCAGTTGAGTTTCAACTGTTGTCGGATTAAGTTGTCATTTCTAATAATAAATTTTTTTTTTTTATATAATTAACAATTCTGTGCCGCGCTGCACACTTCTTCTTCATTTTAGAAGAAGCAACAAAGCATTAAAAATACCTGTATATTAATGCAACGGTATATACAGGTAAAAAAGGCATTAAATAAAAATTGTTCCAGAGCATACACACAAGTATACTTTCATAAAAAAAAAATATATAACCAAATTCAGATAGAATTGAAGTATAATTTCCGAATGTATTTCAATAATATTATATTATATGAAAAGTCGGAAATTCTTACTCTTATACGATATTCTACTTAAAGTCAATTTATTGTTTGACCATTTTGGATACGTGGAAGTGATTATTTGCTCTTTCAAAAAAATATATCAACCAACAAAATAAAGTGTTCAAAAAAAAGTTCAACATAAAATTTTTCAAAATTTTTATGTGCTAAACAAAAATTAATTATTAAAAAAAAAAAAAATTAAATTATCTAATTTACAAAAAAATATCATTTTAATTAAATGTTCACAAATAAAAAAAAAGGGGTGCAATAACCTTTCTAATCAAGTTTAACTCGTTGCAGTGCTCATAAAAAAAATAAAAATAATTTTCATGGAAATCAATTTATACAAAAAAAAAAATTAAAGTGAAAAAAATTAAGTGAAAAAAATTAAAATTAAATAATTTTTTTACAAATAAAACGGAAATATATTCAAAAAAAATTATTAAGCGGATAACCTACAAAAAAAATAATTAAGAAATAGAGATAGAATTTCTGCATATGTAAAGGATTATTTTTACTAGTCATATTTTACTAGTAATATTTTTTGAGATAATTTTATCTTGTATATATATGTCTAATAATTCTTGGGATTTTAACTTTGGATACAATATAAACTAATACAATCAAATACAAATTAAGAAAAAAGGTGAGCAAATCAGTTGGATTTTTTTTTTTAATATTGCTTCTGAGGTAACTTATATATTTTTAATAATTGCTTGAATGATTTTAAAAAGTTTTTGAAAATAAGTTTGTTTTTTGTTTTTTTGGAAAACTTTTGAAATGATGACAGAAATATTTAAGTTAAGTTTACATTATATGTGTGGGATTAAAAAAAAAAGGAATTTAATTAAAAATATTGGAACTTTCATGACCAAATTTAAAGATTAGAAAAGTACTTTTAATAAAGTAGTGGCATTAATTATTTAACACACAATTGGCGGTGGCTTAGTTGTGGTGTAGTCAGTTGGTCTAAGTTTACTTAGCTTTAAATGAGTATCAGTAATAAAGTTGCAATGAAACTAATACAGCCCTCAATTCGCTTGTTACAATTAAAGTTTCAAAAAAATTTATGGTATCCGAATCCATATAAAATTAGTAAGTCCACATTGAAATAGAATGTTAGATTATTTGTTAACGGAGAATCCTAAGCATTTCTCAGCTATACTGGAAAGGAGAGGACTGTATACTATCTATAATAAATAAATAGTAATTTTTTATTTCAGTATTTTGGGAAATCGTTAGAAAATAAAGGGATAACTATTGGAGAATTATTGGCCAAATAAAAAAAATTAAACCTCACTCCTTCTTAACCTAACCTATAACTTATACCATAAATAAACTTCCAAAAATTATACTATTGCTATTCCTGTTTACGGAAATAAGAATATAGTATGTATCCTTGATGAAATTAACGATTTATTTAATTAACTGTTTTGATGGAATCATTTTAAATAGTGTCCATATAAGTAAATCACTTCGTAAAATTTTGTTTATTATGAATATGAATTTATTAAATATATTTTATATATGCATAATCCGGAAATGTCATGTGGTAAAGTCCGAAATTGGTATTTAGTTATTAATTTATTATAAAACAAAATTTTTAAAAATTTATTTAATGTCATTTAACACCGGAAAATGTCAACCTACGAGTCTACCAATGTTTATTTAATAATTTTCATCAAATTATATATTAAAATAATATAGTTTTTGAATTAAATTATTTACGACTGAAAGCCATAATATTTATTATACTAAAATATCATTTTATGGTAAAAATTTATAGATTAATTTTTTTTTTTTAAATACATAAACACTGAATAAATTTATTTTTACAATTCGATTTTTTTTTCAAATTATGCAAAAATTTAAATTATTATAATCTAACAATTTTGTTTTTTATTAATTTGCTCAGAAACATGATTTTATTTATTAATGAGTAAAACAAAAAACTATTTGCATTTCAACTACTACATTGTCAATTTATTATTAGTATAAATGTATTGTGTTTCTCAGCACCTTCTCGAAAATCATAAAAAATAAATTACATTCACATTAGAAAATATTTATTAATTATTCTTATCTACCGGTCTTTTTCATATTTTTTCCATGTATTAGTGAATTTGTAAATAGTTTCTCTTCAACATTAATGAGAGAATAATAAAATATGCTATCAAAAATTATATACATAAATGAACAGTTTCTTATTTTATTTTATGCTTTTTTTGGGTTATAACTGAATTAAGTTTTTATGTCAATATTTACAAAAAGATTTTTTATGATTTTTGGGTTTTTTTTTGCTGGTATATATAAAAATAATATTTTAGGAAAGATACATGCTAAAGATTTGAATTAATACAAAAAATTGTAAAGATATAATTATTATTTGTGAGATATTTTGCAAATTATTTGATTGGAAGAAGTTTTATAAACTTAAAAAGTTTCTATAAAAATGCTGCAAAATTATTTGCTATCATATTTTAAAGACTTTTATTCTAAAAAAAATTGAAATTTAATTTGTATATAGAGGTGATCTCATCATACATACTTTGTCTAGAATTTTGAAACAGGATTTTAAAATGATTATCAGCAATCACATACCAGATTGTTTAGCCAGTTGTTCACTGACATTATAGAAGTTTGTTTTATGAAGCTTTGTATTAATATTGTATGGTGATCAATTTTATCTGTGGTAATATTAAAGAAATTTTTATGTTATTAAATATATTTTCAAAAATTGGTCATTTCAAAATGGATACTGACTCTTTTCACATAAAATTGCTTAGATCCATAATAAAAAACAAGTTAAATATTTTAACCGGTGACGTAATTGATTCTTTATGGTTATAATTTACATAATTAACTAAGTAAATTTTCTCTATTTTCTATTACTCTCAATCTAAATAGCGTCTATTCAATATATTATTGATTGTTGTATTTATTGTGGAGCTAGAAGGAATTTTAGGAGCAATAAAGCAGTATCCATATCCCGACGAACTACAAATAAATTGAATAGCACTATAATTGCTTCAATATTGTCAAAATTTATTAGTTAATAAAAAAGAACATTGTCAGCTGAATGGTACAAAACAACATAATTTATATTCCCATAAATTATTCATTGACACCTTTTATTATGCTCTACAAAATGTTAACATTTTTATGAAGCATTAAATTTAAAATCGAATAATATTATAATAATATACTGTATATATGTACATATATGTAATTTATATTATATACAAATATTGCAAAAATTGGAAAATATAAGTATTATATTTTAATATTATTATTTCTGAATTTTAAAATTATAAATTATTTTTGATTTGTTAATAATCGGAAAATGTCTTTTTTGACTTGACTGAAAAAAACTTCAGTAAAATATATATTTTTAAATTTTCTAGCTCAATAATAATTTTATGGATTTTTTGCTGAATATTTATGACTGTAATTTTTCGAAAATGAAATAATCGTTTGTCAACAAAACGCAAGTGTTTTTCTGGAAAAGACAAATAGTATTATTTAAATATTAGATCATATTTCTGAAGTTGTTTGTACAATTATACCAACATAAAATCGTATTTTTTTTAGAAAATATTTCAATAAAATAAGTATATGACAATACTTATGAAAATTTTCTATACATAAATTGTTTTTCCTAACTGGATAAATTTATTTTCTTATATAAAAACGAAACAATTACCAAGAACAGGTGGTTTAATTTTGTCATTTAACTATGAAACTTGTGAATCCAGTTAATGGTAATATTGATTTTTACCGACCTACACATATATACACATAGTAAATGGATATTGTTATCGCACCAAATTTAACTTTTCGATATTTTGACAGAAAACCACTAATTAGGCTTTAAGAACATAAATTAACAGTTTTTATCATGAAGCTCGTCTGTCTGTCAGTATCTGCACACGTGTAGAGCCAATTTGGAAAAAAATATTATTAAGGAAATTCAGATACGGTATCTCAATTTGGTTGGTATATTAATAATGGTGGCTACATTAGATTTTTTATAAAGAATTCCTGAATTAATTAAAATACGTGCAATAACTATTCATCTTCTTGGAACATAATCATAAACAAGCTGACTAAATCACAGATAAAGTCATATTCAGAAATATTATTTCGAGATATACGATATACCTAATTGTTATTCAGATGTGCATGAAACAAATTACAAAAAGTATTCTTGACTTTTCAACCAAAAAATTGTGAAGACCACTTTAGTTAGATAATAGTGTTAGATAGTCAAATAATCCACTTTAAAGACCCTATGCTAATCTCTATAATCAAATAAAAGAGTTTTGTAAAGACAAAAACTAGCTGGGCCGTAAATTGTACCAATTAAAGATGAATAAATTTATAAATATTCACTTTTATAATTATTTAAAATCCTTGACGATTGTTAAATTGACCATTGTATTCCTTGACAGAATATCTCTCGAAGAAACCTTAACACCTTTTTTTTTTATTTTGGAAAATTTATTCACATTTCAAATAAACAATTTAAATAAATTTTATATTAATTTTTGTTTTTTTAATATATATTTTATTTTTTTCTGCAACATAATTTTTTACCTTCAATTTAGTGAAACATTTTTAAATTGCATAATTTTTTTTTTTGTTTTGTTTTGTTTTACCTATGATATTAAATTATTCATATGGAAATTTAATTGTAATGCAGAAAAACTCCCTTTTTTTACATCATACATAAATATTATTTTAATCGTAATTTAAAAGTTTATTTTGAAAAAAAAATTCCCATATCTATAAAAAAATATTATTTATATGTATATTTTTTTTTTATAAGCCCAGAAAGTTTTCACAAACTGCAGATTCACCGAGGTTATGTCTTTTTGTTTAGATGGCCGGTAGAGTGTAACAACCAGAAAAAAAAATGGAAATTTTTCACAACATAATAATTCAAAAAACATATATACACGTTATGTTATAACATTATGTTTTAGAATATTTGTAAAGAGAAACGATTAAATAAAACGGATATAAAATCGCAGTGAATTAGAAAATATATTTTTTATTTTATATATATTTTTTTTTCTGAGTATTATAACTCTTCAGGTTGGAACTTCCGGTTTACCAAAAAATTTACATTTAATAAAAATAAGGTTTCTATTTTACTAAATATTTCAACATTATAATTTTTTCGTGGTATATTACGTGTCATTATTTAAAATATTTCACAATTTAATTTTTGGTGATTTTAAATTTTTTTAGAAGAATTTGAACAAATTCTAATGAAATTAGAATTATTTCTAATAAAATGTGAGGAAAATCATTTAAGTTTAGAGTAAATATCATTACAATTCCACAAAATTCATTATAAATTGCAACTTATTCTAATACAGTGTCAACCTTTGAATTTGAATTTAATTAAATCCCAATCCAGTTTTAGTAAATTAATTGTGGTGGAATTTTAGCAAATTTCATTCATATTTTTCATTCTAGTTATATAATAAATTCATTTTAATTGTTGCCAAATTCATTTAAAATACGAAATTCCGAAAATATTTTATATAACAATTTTTTTGAATTTGAGCAAATTATAATAAAATTTGAGCTTATTTTTTAATAAAATTGGAGTAAAATCATTTAAATTTTGAGCAAATTCCATTAAAATTTAAGTAAACTAATTTAAAATTTAAAATTTGATCAAAATTCATTTTAGTTTGAGTAAATTCAGTTTAAATGTCACCAAATTTTTAATAAATATATTTAAATTTTGAGCAAATTACTAAAATATTTTATATTAATTTAATAAGAGCTTACCAATAAAAACGTTTTATGAATTTGAGCATATCGTAATAAAATTTGAAATATAGTTTAAATTTTATGAAAATTTCATTAAAATTTCAATAAATTTATTTAAAATTCCAGAAAATAGTAAATTTATTGTAAATGTGACCAATTTTTTTATTATCATTCAAAATTTGAACAAATTAATAAAACTTTTCATATTGCTTCCATGAGCATTTGGTAAATTTAATATCAGCTTAGCAATAAAAATGTTTAAATTTTGGTAAATTCATATACGTACTTCCACTTGCTATATTTGTATAAATAATTATTTAAGAGGTTCATTTACCTGGCTTTTTGAAATGTATGATAATTTTTTTTAAACATATATCACCCATAAATTAGATACACAAATAGTAATAATTTTTATTTTTATGAAAATTTATTAATATAATAACTTAAGTTGAGGTGGCAGACTATATTTTTTTTTAGGTTTCAATATTCAATATATCAATTTATATTATAAAACGCTTAAAACAGCTTGTGTTTAATTTTATTTGGGCATTAAAATTTAAAAAAAATCTATTTAAACATATTAGGAATTTAATTACTAAAATTTATTAGATAGTAATTTTTGCCTATTATGCAAGTAGATATTTTAGGAAGTTTAATATTTAATTTAATTGTTAGTTTGGATAATGTATACTTTTAAATAATTTTCGGTATAAATTGAAATATCAAATGATTTTACACAGATTAAAATTTAAGATAAAATTAATATTTATCCAAAAAAATAAAATAAAATTGACAATATTTGTCGAAAAGCTATACATTTCTTTTCATTGACCATGAATTTTGGTTTCAAAATGAACAGCATAAATGTCAAATTCAGTGATTCCAATATAATTAAAGCTGAAAAGAATTAAACACATTTTAAATTGGTTTTTTTTTCTGAATAATAGTGCAGATTATTTTTTGATGATTAAAAAATATTGAAAAAATCAGGATTATAGTAGATTAACCGACATGAAATGTTATGTCACTCTGGCATTGACAAATATAATTAATATTTATAGAATATAGCTAACAACAAATATTTCTGATTAATAATCTAAAAATAATAATGTTTTTAAAATCGTGAACAATTTCACTAGATTTTAATTAAAATTTTTAAAAAAATATTTTTAAAAACTTGAAATTTTAATTTGGTTACTAGTGACGTCTATTCTAAATAATAATATTTACTTGAAAATTTATAAGATTGTGTAATATTTTTAGTATTTTTACTGTGCGATAATTACTTATTACTACAATAAAAATTAAACTTTTTCCAATTTTTGTATTATATATTAAAAAAGAATATAATTTATTTTAAATTCTTGGAATAATTTAAGATAAATAATATTTCAATTAAAAATAATGATAAGATATATATATATATATGTGTATAATAAAAACTTTTAAGCTTTTGGAAATTTAATGAAATTTAATGGCGCCATAAACTTTTAATTTTCTTAATTAAACTACTTTTGAAATAACGAATTTCTTAATTAATTTATTAATAATAATATAAAATAATTAACTTTATTCACTAAATTTTTGATTATACAATATACTTTTTTTTATTATTGTTTAAAAATGATAAAAAAAAATTTTTTTTTTGTGGCATATACAACATAATTTCATAAAAGCATAAGTCTTCTTATCTAATATTATTTTATTTATTTTTATTTGTTTACATAATGTTTTTTTTACTATTAAAACAATTGTTAAAATAATTTTTTTTTCTTTATCTTATCTGGTAATATTTCTCGTCTTATTATTATATAAAGAATTTCAATATGATTCATAATAATTTTTTTTACGGAATGGCAAACTTTAAAGTACAAGTACGGATCATTATAATGAAAATATATAATGAAGTTTTATACAGGGTATTACAGAAGGTGTAAAACAGTGAGGGCATAGACCTCCATTCATTTTAATTAAACAAACAGCTCCTTAAAGGCACATTAAAAAAAACTGTTCCATAATTATTACTTCAATAAAAATGAAACTTTTTGAATTTATTATTATAGTAACAGAAAATCACTTATTTTTAATTATTGATTAAATTAGTCATTAAAGTAAATTATTCACTAATGTAGCGTTAATGAATGGAAAAGTTTTCGCAGAAAATATTAATCAATAAGTCAATAAGTGGTTTAGTATAAAAATTATATTATTTTTTTCTAACTCACTTCTTGAATTATATTTTTTCGTGAAATTTATCAAAATGGACTTTCACTGAAATTTATCAAAATAGACTATCAGGCTGGGAAAGTAGTAATCATCCTTTCTATTAGTATGCTATAAACCCCAATATGACTACCTGATTTTCTTAACTGAATTATCAAATTTTGAAAAAATATTCTTACAATTTCAAATAATTTTGCTCGAGTAAATTTATTAAATGCTGGTCTTTGTTATTATTTAAGTATCTATTTTAAATTTTTTATGCTGAAAGGTCGTATCAGAAAATGCAGCTGTCATTTTAATTTTTTTTTGTAAAAACAGTATGATTTTGTAAAAGTCAAAATCGTTTTTTCAAAATTAAGCTTTAATCTTTCTAGTTCTCCAGTAGCCAAAAGCCATATTTTAAAAAAATGGCCATATAAATTTAGAATTCCAAGAATTTGGTTTCAAACTGTTGTATAATGCTACTTAAAAAACATTAAGTATTAAAACTTCAATCCTCCTTAAAAAACATTAAGTATTAAAACTTCAATTTCTTCGACAGATATGAACCTAGAGATACATCTGTCTGAACAAAATGTAGAAAATTCTTAGTTTCATTAACCTAAACTCAAAATTTAAGTTTTTTCGGACAATGATGGCAGTGATTTTATATCACGTAAGATATGTAGAAGATTTTATGTCATGAAATAAACTAAGAAATATAATGCTTATTTATTTATGTTGCCTGTTGATATTATTATATATGAGTACAACCTGTTTTTTTGGGTTTTTTTTTTCAATTTAAACGTAACTAATACTAAAAATAGATTAAAATATTAATATTATTAAAAATTTTTATTATGTCAGTTGGCATTTTGACATTAATATAGCGAAATTATAAATATTATCTTGGATACAGAAATTCAAAAATTAAAATTTACAGATGGTTAATTGTTATTATTTAAATTTGCTATGTGCAAAATAGTTTGAAAATATGGAATAATGCCCAATTAGTATAAACAATTTTAAAATTTCATTTTAAATTATCCAATATACCCAAAACTCGGTTCAATAATTAACAATAACTTAATTAAATATTTACTTTGTTAAATACCACACTTAAAGGACAATCCAAATCACTACAAAAATGTCCCCTTCCCCCAAAAAAAAGCCTTTCAAGGGTTGATAACATTTTTGTACAAAACCTAATAAATTTAATCAATTTAATGATAACCAGTAAAGTAAAAATTTTGTCTGTGATTTCTACATAAGCTTTACGTTAATATCGTCAAGCAGTACAATAATTTATTAAAATAGTCATGATGATTACTAATTTACACTTAAATATTAATTATACTTTTTCTAAAAAAAATATTAAATTATCATCATAATGAAATAAATTTTTAAGTACACTTGTCATCATCATATTTAAAAATAAATGTATATTTACTAGGAGATTACACAATTTATAATAACTTAAACTATTTGTTAATTTTATGAAGATATTTTTTAGTAAAATATATGAAATTTTAATATTTTATTTATAAATTATACAATTTTTAAACTATAATACATTAATTAAACGCTTGTTGTAATTATTTTTATTATATATACATGACATTTGAACTAATATTGGACTTTGAAATAATCATTATAATGTCGGCAATCATAAAAAAAAATTATAAGTAGTCGAATAGCCGCACAGCATAACTTGTGTTAAATGGTTTCATATTTATGAGCTTTTTCCGGTCCCGAAAGCAGAATAACTATTTTATGCCATATCTTCTATTATTACCCATTTATTTGGTTAAGTTACTAATTAATATATTTCAGAACGCAGCGTCTCACCTGAAGATGTACAATTCTAGAGTACCATTCTTGCAGTTTAGAAGAACATTTCAATTTTTGAAGAATATTTAATATCTGAAATTTTCATTTGTCGTTGTTAAATTAACTCCGTCTGCTTATAAATCTCCTAGATTTGTAATATGTGATTTACTCTGTTATATGTTTAATATTTTGAACAAATTTACAGCCAAATGAGCAGACATACAATACAACAAAGCACGTAATTAAATTCTTAAGAAATTTCTTCAAATTTTTTTTATTTTTTATAACCTCAGTATTTATGTATTAAAAAGTATATTTTTTCAAATTTTCTTTGTAGTATATTTCAAAGCAAACCACTGTATTACTATTTCTTCTTTTTTGTTGTAAATTTATAATTAATTGTACTGAATTTTATGTAATAGTTTAAACTTCATCGTAATTTGTATGCCAATGCATTTAATTTCAAGTTTTTTGAATGATTTATTATATTTTTCTTAAATATTCGATTATGCGGTGATGTCGTAATTAATAATAATAATGATTAATCTTGTCATTTTCTACATTGATTTTATCATTATTACCATAAAAACTTTTTCAAATAACCAGAAAATATAAATTGGTTTCGTAAAAATACAATTTTTTTTAAATATAATTTTTTTTTAGATTTAAATAAAGTACATATTTTACCAGTTTTCATCATCATGATTTGATAATAAACCAAGATATTATTGAGTTTAACTAATTAGTCAAAAATTTTTGTTATAAAGTTTTCTAAGGTAATGAAAATTTTAATGTTGTTATGCCCTAAAAATCTTATAATATAGTTTTAAATCTTTAAATGGTATAAACTAGTAGTTTTCTCTATAGTGATGAAAGTTTATCTCATAAAAAAAACTTTTTTACACCGATAACCAGGTCTAGTTCTTTGAAATTGGATCTTTAAACAAACTAAGTCTTTACTGATCATTTAAAATTTAATTGTCAAAATTATATTAATCATAATTAATTTCAGATTTACAGGTAAAGGTATAATTAGTTTCAATAGTCCAAAGAAAAGGAAACATTATTAATAAATATAATTTTTATATATCCGTTTTTATGACGAGCTAGACAATATTGCTATACTAGAATTGGTTACTTAGTAATTGGTTACAGTGAACAAACTCTTAATCGATTAAAAAATAATTAGAAAAAAGAGTTTTAAAACTTTATTTTAATAACTATTACTAGATTTACAGCGATAATGAATTGTAATTAATTTATTTATATTATTAACCAATTTTTAATAATATTTCTGTTAAAATACTTAATTAAGTGGTATATAAATTTGCTTCAACAATATCCAACTTTTAAATTATATAATTCTTAAAGTATTTTTTATTTATCTATTATAGTAATTATTGTATTTAATTATTATGTATTAGAAAATTTCGAACTTTGGCTTCTAATAATAAATTTTTGGTTTAAAAATAAAAAATAAATAAATTATTTAACATTTTTCCAATTATTTTACTAAATTGAAATAATAATTAAGTTTTATTATTAATTTTTTTTCATTTAATTCTAGTTATGGTTTAACTAAAGATTTTTAGTTAAATAAAATAAACTAAATTGTTTAGTTGGTCTCTCAATTATTTCAATTAAAAGTTCGAATTAAAATATCATTATATCTAGATACTTAATCTAAATATTCTATAAATAATACATATAAATATAATTTAAAATAACGAGAAATTACATTATAGTTTATATATAGTGTTACTTAAAACAATTGTTAATTCGTTTTATATTCTAGTTTAGTTTTTCCAACTAATTTTTCTAATTTATTTATAAAACCATTTTCAATTATTTATTATTTAGTAATTTCCTATGTTATCTCTTCTGCAATTAAAGTATTGATAATACAAAACTAATTTTTCAAAGTTTACAAGAATTCTGTGTAAAATTACTAGTTTTTAGTTTAGTATTATATTATTAGTTTGTTCTTAAAATATTTGAAAGCGATCAGTATTTATGTTCACATTTACTGAAACACTTTTAAAATCAACTGAAATTAATTTTTTAAACTTTTAATAAGTAGACTAATTTAAATGAAATAACTCTCTAAATAAATTTAACTAAATCTATTTTACAGTGTATACATTTTTCAATTTGATTGTTTTCTCAGTTAATGTAATCATTTATTTGCAATTATGTACTAACATTAGTGTCAATTTTAAATACATTTTTTTAATAATGATCAGAAACTTCTTAGTGACATAATACTAATTAGAATTGTCTTGAGAGCTATATTAGTTTTGTTTCTTATATTTTTCTTCGAATTTCAGTGCAAATTTTTTTAGCAATATTTAGTTATTAAGCTGTCAGTTACCAGTTATAAATAATTATAATTATTAAATTACATTTTTCTACAAAATAATATAAGTCAATTACCCATATAAAAGTTTTTAATAAACATTAATAAAATCTTTAAGATTTTTTCATGTTAAATAAATTGAATCGCAAACAATTATGTAAATTTATTAAAACAAAAATTCTTTAATATATAATATTTTCTCTTAGTGTTAATTAAGATTTATTTATGTTGAAAACATTGATTAACATTTTAATATAATTAAATATATCTGATAAGTGATATCTATTTTTCAATTAAAACAAGATTTGCACAAAAACGTCTCGACTTTTTTTTTAAAAAAAAAAGCATTAAATAAAACATAAAATGAAATAAAAGAAGAAAAACATAAAATCTAGATTAATTTTTTTTTAAATAAATTTAAAAGTTTTGAGTGAAATAAATAAAGAAAGAAGGTGTATAAAAAGATATAAAACCAGTAATCATAAATTATGTAATAGCAATAATTTTCATTCAAGTGTAGAAAAGAAAATTCATAAAATAAAAATAATAAAAAAAAAATATATATTAACTGTTATAATGAAATAAACATAACATATAAAATACTGAATAATAAAATTCTTTTATGTACAAATATATATTATACGTAAAGTATATTTTCAATATTGTATGAAGAATAATGTAATTATGATTATGGTAAATAAAAAGTTCTTTAATTTTTTTTTTATGTTGATACTATGGGATTTCTTGAATCATGAATTGTTTTTAAGGGTGTGTCAAAGATCAGATTTGGGTTTTTTTTTTTTAGACTGAAAGTAATTGTAAATTTATAGCATAAAGATTTAATTCATTTCGTCAGAATTAGATTTTTTTTTTTTGAGATAAGTGGTTCTAATAAGTGTAAATAAAAAAGCATTTGTATAAGAAAAACATTAGTTGACCTGGTAGAATAGTGAATACTATTGAACCGTAGACAAGTGAAGGCAACCGTAGAGAAAAGTAGACAAGATCGTTAAGTGTTCACTGCTTTCAAATATATTTCCTAATTACAAATAATAATTGCAAATTTTATTTCTTTATTTAAAAGTGATGATAGTGCATATAGGTGTCAAAGTTGTTGAATTTCTAATAAAATGAATATTGGGCCTTCAAATTTGTTATAAAATGGCTTCTATTTCAAGTCAGAAATAATTAATAGGAATTTGAATTTCTCACTAGTGAAGAAAGTTTAATAGGCAAAACCTAAAGTGGCACTTTGGTTGTCGCAATATAGTTTCAAAATTTAGATTTAAACTAATACTTTGGAACTATTTTGTCATTTAAAACCATTTCAATTTCAACAATTTTAAAAAACTGAAATATTAATTTGAAAAAGATTAATTTGTAAAAGAGTAGCTGATTTTTGACACTGCTAAAAGTAATTAAAAATTAAATAATTTTTCTAAAGTTTACTAATTTCTATAAAAAGAATTTTTTTTCTTGCAAAATCATCAGACTATGACTTGAAATTAACCTGAGGTTCTATACTGTAAAATAAATGTTTAAAATTGACTGATCATTTAATATACGTATAATAAATAATTCTCACCATAATAAAAATGTTAAATTATATTATTCAGCATAAAAATGAAATATTAATAACTTCAAAGTAAATAAATCAATCTCAACAGATAATAAACTATTTTTTTTATCGTTATTTCATGTCCACCTTCCATTTTGTTCTCCTTCCTTTGCAACCGAAAACATATAGAATCTGGTAAATTTAATTGAATTTTCAGAAAATCAGAATCCAAATACATAGCAATGCATTTAATAAAATTAATGAAGCATTAATTTTCGCATAAAAGGGTTTTATTTTAAAAAAAAATTTTTCTGTTATAAACATTTAATTTAGAAATGAAACCGGATACTAAATATCACTACTGCAAGTTATTAAATTGTTTTTTTCTCTGTGCAGCGTGGCAAAGTTAAGGTGCATTTCGTTTAACTAAATAAATATAGTAATAGTATAAAGAATGTGAATTTTAAGAAGAAAAAAAAAACGACTATAGAAGGAATAAATCTCATTTACTGATTTCTTCACGGTTTGTTTGACAATCGCAAAAAAAAAAAAACGTAAAGACATAAAAATGGCTAAAGTATAACAATGTTTAATTCATATCACAGAAGAGTGCATACTTTCAGTAAAGTGAGCTAATATGTACTTATATACTTTTGAGGTGCGTTTTTTTTTTCTTTCACAGAATTTTCATTTTATTGGTTCAAGAAAGAGTTGCATGTTTGCTAAAACAAAAAATTGAAAAAAAAACTGAAATATTATTTATTCTGTAGATTTATTTATTGCTATTATAGGAAGTATAAGAGTTTTTTTTTTGTTCCTCCCGTCAACCTTAATCGCTTCAGACTTTTAAATAAATAAATTTTTTTAAATATTTTTTAAACGTGTTCAGGAAAGTCTCGAAATGTAGTAACAGATAATAGGAGTATATTAAAATTATGAGATAAATTGTCTTAAATGAGTATGGCTAAATATTATATAAATTTTTCTTAGGGATGAGTGTTAGTGCTAACCAATCTGTTTTCAAGTATAATAATTATGTATTTACTCTTTGAACCATTTTAGTTTTTATTCGCTGCCATTACTCTAATACCGTGCATTAAATAATTTAGTTTATTTACGCAACACTATAAGATGTTTAATTCATTTACTTTACTTTATTACTTGGTACACAACACCTCTGTACACCATAGATGATTATAAGAGATTTCTGCATAGTAAAGAATATCTCCAACAGTCATGTGTATAATCTTAATGAATAATGTTATGGAAACTCTGATCTTATGTATCTGAATTTTTACAAAACTTCAATTATAAAACATTTTTGCAAATTACAGGACTACTGTGCAGAATTTATAAATGATTTTACAATATAATCTTAATTATTTATGCTATCTTTTTATAGACACTTTGGTTTTACGTTTCCTTCAACCTTTCCTTCGCCTACAGAAATGTTTACTTAGGTAAAAAAACACTGGTGTGATCGCTTCAACACAATGTTTTTTTCATATTTTAATTTGTGCAGTGGAGAATCGTGCAGTGTTGGACGTCCGTCATATGTATGTAATGCTCAGGTTACAGCTATGTCTAATTTTTGTTACCCTAAATTAATTTTAATTATAAAATATTTTCACACTTAAATAAATATTATTTTTATGTGACATTAAAATTTAAATCAAAATTTTATGTATTCAAAATTTAACTTGAGAATAAAAATTTTTTATGTTATATGTTTCATCATAGCTAATTTCACATAAATTTAATTTTTTTTTTCTATATACCTATTTTCTTTATTATTTAAGCTCATAAGTCTGAACTGTAAGTTTAACAGCATGACGATTCAAAAAAAAAAATTAACTGATGTGATAAAGAATTAAAAAAAAAAACTTACAAAAAATTTTATTATTTCTTGTATGAAAATGTATTGAGGAAAAAAAAAAACATGAATCACGAGAAATATAAAAAAAAATTGACTTTAACCGCAAATGAAAATAATAAATATTTCAATGAGAAAAATAGGCCTTTTTTTTTCTTTTCTAAAAACAAAAATTGTTATCTTTTAAATATCCTACTTACTATAACCATAAACAACATAAAACACGCAATCGATTTCGTAACAGTTCTTTTTACAATCTTATGGAAATTGGAAATTGAAGTTTTTTTTTTTTCATAAAAGAAAAGTTTCATTTTAATAAACCAGTTTTTTTTAAACATACTTTTTTTTGTTTGTAAAACCATTATAATAAAAAAAAATATATGAATAAATTCTTTTACATTTAACTTTTGGTCAACCCTGATTTATTATAAAAGATATTTTCAAAAGTTTTCTATGACAAAAACTATCCAATGTAAAACAGTTAGTTGTGTCTGTTTAACGTTAAATCAAATGTCCACCTTAGTAAAATCATACTATCCATGTATACTCGTATATATATTTACTAAATAATGTTTTGAAATTAATGATTAAGTTTTTGTCAAGACGACTTTTTCTCTTCAATAAACCTGTCCGACCAGGTAAAATAAAACTAAAATAAGGTGAAGTTGAAGTTTACGGTTAATAGTTTATAATTTCTTTTACAACAAAATAAAAGGAAAATGTTTATATGTAGTAAAGTATTAAAATTATAACTAATTTGTTTGGCTTTCAATGTTATTAAGAGTATTTTAGTATATATAATAGAAATTGATCATGATATCTTTTATTGCATGCAATATTATGTTATATATGTATATAAGAAATTTGCATTATGGTGAAATTTTTTTTTTTTGTTATTCTAGTTTGCAAAAAAAAAAAAAAATTATGTAATTTTTATAATTTTTCACCTAGAAACTTTTATGACATATGAAAAACTGTTAGGATTATGTTAAATAATGATGTGTAAAATTAGTTCATCCTGACAAACAATATTAATTTGTTTGTTTCTTAACTGATATTTTTAAGAACTAGTTTATATACACAAGATTTATGTAGAAATTGTAGTTTTTGACGTAATAAAATGAAATTTGTTATATTATTTAGAACATTTCTAAATCATTTGTCCAAAAGCACATAAATGAAATTTTTCGAAAATTTCATTAACATATTTTTAGCATTAATTCTTTGCAATATTTCTAATTAATTCAATGGTCCTTGAAAATTTGTCGAAATTAGGTTATATCCTTTTACACAGGTTCGTGGCTTAACATTTTTATTTTATAAGACTTTTTTTTTACTAATGATTTAATTTTGGTATATTTAATAATTTAAAAACGACTGTGGCTTAGTGGTAATGTACTAAGTTATTGTGCGTTAGGTACCGTCAGAGACATCAATGTTGGTCTAAGTTTCCTCAGCTTTATATGAGTACCAGTAATAAAATTACAATAAAATGTACTTAATTTAATACTGGGAAAAATGTTAAAGGTCGAGGGCATTTGTTAACAACAAATGTCGCACTAATTAAGCCATTAGCTTCTTGCAATTAAAGTTTCTTCACTATAAAGAAATTTATGGTTCGGAATCAATATAAAAATTAGTACGCACAAATTCTAATAGAATGTTTAGAAACTCATAGTGAGAGGCTAAGGCCTGATTTGGGCTGTTAATGAAGAAGAATATTTATTAATTTAATATAAAAAATAAATTTTTAAATAATAATCTATATTTTTTTTCCAGAGAAATCGTGGATTCTTTTTTAGCAGTGGTCAATGAAGGGACAAAATGGTGATAGTAACACGGGTAAGTTAATATCAAATTAAATAAAATTATTAAAAAATTTATTTTTATATCAAAATTCTATATTAAGGCTTTGGACTACAATTTTACATTTTTTTTTATAAATTTGATACTTTCAAAACGTAATTAAATGATTTGTTGATCTTGACGAAAAATGTTGTAAGATAAATAAGCAATTTTGCTTGCTAATTAAAACTATTCAGAATGAAAAATGGTATTTTCCTGTAAGGTCCTGAATTTTTAATAGTTTTGACTAAAATTTAAATTATGTGGTTTTGACTAAGATTTAAATTATTTTGGTTTATTTGAAAATTTAATTCAGTGTTTTAAGTTAGTAAATTGCAAATCATAACATAAATATGTATACAGTTTATGAAAATATGTAATCTGTACAAATAAGTTATGAAAATCATTTCGGTGTCCATAATGAACTATTTCTCCAGGTGTTGCAGACATAAATCACATATAAATGAGGCAAAAACACATATAAATCAAATTTTCACAACTTTTCAGGCCAATTACTTTAAATTAAAATTTTTCAAAAAATGTTAGTATTTTTAACAATATGTTAATCTTTTCAAGATTAAGATATTGTTAAAAATACCTACGCCAGTAATATTTCAGTAAAAAGTTGGGTAAAAAAAGTTGGGTAAAAAATGAATTATTTGTGTTTGGCTAATTTATCAACTGAAATATGCCTTACTTCTATATTAAGTTGTGATTTTATGTCGGTTTTTCCAAAAACCGACATAAAATAAAAATTTGTAAAATTATAAAAACCGACATAATATAAAAATTTGTAAAATTATAATGATTACATGGATAATAACTCCAAATTTAAGACTACATTCTAATAATTTTTTCAAATACCACCGATCTTAACAAATAATATTATGGTAATTAGAACTATGAAGTTTCAACTTTGAACTTTTTAACCAACTACATTTCAACTTTGAGCTTTTTCAGCTATAAATTAATTAATTAATTTTGTCAGAAAATCTACATAATATCCAGTCCCGGATATTGATTTAATTATCACCATAAATTTATAACTGAAATTGATTCATAAAAAACAATCTTTAAGAATATTTAATAAAAAATTATATTTGTTTTATGAGTTTTTTCTTATTTATTAATTTACGTTTCTTATATATTTAAGATCTGATTTACGTTATTACTGGAATTTAATATAGTAGTTTTTTATGTTGATAAAAAGCACTCTTCAGTATAAATAACAAATAGTACAGAACAAATATTAAAATAAAAATTACTTTCTACTTATTATGTGATATGAATAATTATCATTATTTTATTGGTATAATTTTTGGTATTATATGAATTTTTTTTTTGGCATAAGATCAATTACAAAACTTTCTACAATTTCTACTTTCTAATTATTGATAATCTAAAGGTGTCAAATTTTACTTAAATTTATTTCATTTTTAAAACTGAAATTATTATTACTAAAAATTCGAATATTTTATAGAATTGCTTACCATATACAAAACGTTTATGGAGAAATTCCTAAAATCCACACAAATTTCATATTAATAAATAATATTAAAATATTAATTCTTGATCACGTGCATATAATCATTTGTCAAGTAACTTGTTGAATATGAAATTTATTAGTTTTTAACACGTTTTTAAATTTAAAAAAAAAAAAAATTGTTCAATTGAAGATTGAGTATATTTATTTAAAATCAGAGATTATCAAAAATCTAATTTCTTGTCAAAAATTTCCACATATATAATACGTGATGATGAATTATCTGTTTTTTTCTAATATCTCTACAATTATTTTTTTAAAATAAATTTCGCAATAATATTTTATTATAAAATTTTTAATTTTAGGCATGATTTTAACAAATGAAAATCTTTTTTTTTCTCGTTCCACTAGCGGATATTTTGGTTCCACTTTGTTGATTTATATTGATACTTAAAAAAATATATATATAATATACATTTTATACCATATTCTTTTTTTTTTTTTTTTTACAAATTTTCCCCTTATTGCTAATTTACAAGGGGGTTAATGTACCGCATATGAAACTATACTAGCACATAGATATAATAACATATAAAAGTTGAAACATCATTTTCAAAAGTATAGATAAAAAAATAAAATAAAAAATAAATAAAAAGAAAATCTCCCAACATAGTTTTATTAAATAGAGAAAATTGCTAATCATTTAATGCTTGACTTTGAAAATGTGGGTGAATAGGAGGTAAAATCAAACAAAAAAAAAACGGACTAGAAATAATGACTCAGATATTTTTTGGAAAAATAAATAAATAAATATAAAATTTATAATAAAATAATTTACTTTTAGAGTGCATTTTCGACTAACCAGTATTTCACAACAAATTCAATTGTAAATTGAATGAAAAAAAAATATCGTGTGCCTTTGACGTTTATTAGTTTTTAATATCCCAGTTTTTTTTATAACCAAAGAATATTGTGGATTTTATGAAATTATCTTTTTATTTTATTTATAATTTTTTTATGATCATAATAATTAAGTAGAAATATTTTTACAAAAACAATAAATGGTATGTGGTATGCGTGTCTGTTGAGAAAAATGGTATAAGAGTTAGTGTTTATCAGTTAACGCGGTTGTAACTTGTGTATAATATTATATTATTTATTTTTATAAATCTCCACTCGCTGATTATAAATAGTCTAATAGTTAGCGTGCTAATTGTCCTGTAAGTTTGTAAATCAGAAGTTAAGCTGTTATTTGTAAATAAGAATTAAATGACAATCATACAAACAATTTTATTAGTCTTTTTTATTAGAAAATATTTGAAATTAGAAAATATTTGAAATAGAAACATTAGGTCAAACATTTGATCTCTGAGGTTAAAAGTGGTAAGTATAGTTATGTGTGTATAATAAATATGGTAAATATGCAGTGTGGTCAAGAATTCAGTCAGTATTCAGTTTTTACTGTTTATAAATAAGACAAACAGGAAATAAGAGTAAAATTTTAGTTGTATTTTGCATGGACATTACTGTCTGTAGCCAAATGACTTTTTTGTTACCTTTTTTTATTAGAATATTGAAGTAAGTTAATTTCGAAGATATCATAAAAATAATTATTTTTATGATATCTTATGATACGGCCTTTGCCGTTATCACTAGATTTGAATAAAGCTTACCGTATTGTCTGAATTAAAATTCTATAAACTGAACTGTATGTCCAAAGTTTTATTTTACTTGCCGCTAAATCATCGCAGTGATAGAATTTCTTAACTATATTTACTACTTACTTTCTTCACAGCCGCTACAGCCCTGAGGGCGTTGGCCTCCAGTAATATGCCTCTCCAAATAGAACGGTCTGAAGCACTATTTCTCTGGTTTCTTATTCCAAATTTTCTGATGTCATTAAGGATGTTATCAAATCATCTGACTTTTGAGCGGTCTAGTTGACATTTTCGGGGCAGATTTTAATTGAATATATTGTACATTGTCCTACTTTGTTCAGCCTTACTGACATCTCTCATCTATATCTATAAAAATTTATACTATACTCACATTAAAAATAATCCATCTAATTTTAATCCTCTTTGTTATGACTTAGCATACTATTTTCATTTCCACCTTAATTCTAAAAACAACATTTTCAAAATTGCATATCATTGTATCTTATGTTGCGTACGTGACGTGTCATTTTTTTTTGTTAAACATTTTATTATTAAAATACGCCTTCCTTTCAATATCAAATAAACTGAAGGGGTTTGCCCTTATATTATATTTAAGTTAAATAATAATTTTTAGTCATTCTGTGAAAAAATATCTGAATGAAAAGAATCGAAAGTTTTCACACATGGTCTACTTGAAATTCAGCAAACTTTGAACAATGGCCAGTACAATTTGTAACAAAATTACCAAAAAAATTACAAAACTTAATTATTAACATTTATTATATTTGTATTTTCAACAGTTTTCGGTGTTTAACACTACAAAATTTCTTTTAAACATTAAAAAAAATGAAATAAAAGGGAAAATTCATTGTGAAAACACAAAAAACAACCAACAAAATGATAAAAGAAAGATTTAATTAGTTTATTTTTAATTTGGTGGTTTGTTTTTTACCATTCCATTTCTATGTTTTTATAATAGAAACGTGAGTAAATTATGTTTTTAAAGTTATTTAGATCATTTTGTTTTAATTTGTTTTGAATGATTGTAGGTATTGCGGTCAATTTATTTTAGATTTTTATTGTGTGGATATAAAATTTCACTTTCAAACATTTTTTTTAAAATTATTATTCAAACAAAATTGAATACCAAGAAATAAGTAATAATTTAAAAGTAATGTAAATTACATAGAGTTTAGAAAAATTCTTCAACAAAACTAACTACATATATTATTTGGGCAAGCATTTCAATTATTTTGACTTAATAGTTAAATATTATTAAAAAATAATATAAATAAGATTATTTTTAATGGTAAAAAGACCTAATACAAATATAATTTTATTCAAATACAATTTAAATTTTACTTTGGATCTCGAATCTTTGACCTTTGTTACCGACCTAATTAAAAAATATATACTTGAATTGTAGAATACCAAAATATTATTTTGAATACAACGGATATGACCTTCCTATAATTATAAGAAAAATAAAATATTGCCCAATTATTATTAATTTAGTCACCGACTAAAATAAACCGCGCCAAAATTATTTAGTTTAAAATTTGGATAGTATAAATTGGTTAGTGAACCATAAATCTAGTGGACTTTTTGATACTGTCAAGTCAGGAAGGATGTAATATAAAATGTAAAAAAAAATTCTAAATGGTATTACTGTAGACCTGTTGATTTTATTATTACTAAATTGTTTATTGAAAGTATAATTGGAAATTGAATCAAAATACCATTTGAACTTTCAAGCTTTAACATTATAATATTTTCGGTAGCTTAAATATTTACTTTCTTATGTTTCAAAAAATTTTCTCAAATAATTAATCAATATTTGGATTATAAAAACATATATATGCTTATAATTGATAATTAAATATTGACAGCTATATTAAGGAGAAAGTTTTAATTAAAAAAATTATTTCGAAATTATTTAGTTCATAGAATTAAACATTAATAGTTACAGAAATTTCTTCAATACATATATTTTTTAAATTTTACCTAAAAAACCACAAAAAAAACTTTCAACTTCTGTTTTATAAATTATTGGTAATTATTTAATATAATCAATTATTCAAAAATAATTTAATCAATTTACAAAATAAATAAAGTTATTTTTAATTATTTTGGTTTTTTTTGATTAATAATTTAATATTTTAAGCATAGGATTCTAAAAGATATACTTCAATTTAAAAAAAAATGATATAATTGTAATAAATTCATATATTTTTCATATTTTCGGCTATTTTATTTTCAAAATTCAAAAAAAAAAAAATTATTTTATGTTACAGGGTGACTACATCTGGATCGAGCCCGCATCGGGTCGTGAATTCGATGTAGCCATTGGGGCTCGTGTTGTATCCGCCGAAGGACGACGTATTCAGGTTAAAGACGACGACGGTAACGAAGTATGGCTATCACCAGAACGACGTATAAAAGCAATGCATGCATCATCTGTGCAAGGTGTCGAAGATATGATATCATTAGGTGATTTACATGAAGCTGGAATATTAAGAAATCTCCTAATTCGATATAATGAAAATTTAATTTACGTAAGTTTTTGATAATTGTTATAGCAATATTTTTTTATAGCAATTATTTTTTTTTTTTTGTGCAGACCTATACTGGATCAATTCTGGTTGCTGTCAATCCATATCAAATTTTACCAATTTATACTGGTGATCAAATTAAATTATATAAAGAACGTAAAATTGGTGAATTACCACCACATATATTTGCAATTGGTGATAATGCATATGCACATATGAAACGTTATCGTCAGGATCAATGTATTGTTATATCGGGTGAATCTGGTGCTGGTAAAACAGAAAGTACGAAATTAATATTACAATATTTAGCAGCAATTAGTGGTAAACATTCATGGATTGAACAACAAATTCTCGAAGCAAATCCAATTTTAGAAGCATTTGGTAATGCAAAAACAGTACGTAATGATAATTCTTCTAGGTGAGTTTAAAAACTTTTCAGAATAATTTACTGGACTTGAATAAATATTTGTGTACTTTTAGATTTGGAAAATATATAGATATACACTTTAGTGGAAATGGTGTCATAGAAGGTGCTAAAATAGAACAATATTTATTAGAAAAATCTCGAATTGTTTCACAAAATTCAAGTGAACGTAATTATCATATATTTTATTGTATATTGGCTGGTTTGTCGTCAGATGAAAAAAGACGTTTAGAATTAGGTACCGCTTCAGAGTACAAGTAAGTTTTAAAATGAAAAATCTTGAACATTTACTTTTAATTTAATTAATTGTACTTTTGTTGCAGGTATTTAACAGGTGGTAATAGTATTACTTGTGAAGGACGTGATGATACTGCAGAATTTTCTGATATTCGATCAGCTATGAAAGTTTTATTATTCTCTGATCAAGAAATTTGGGAAATTATTAAACTTTTAGCAGCTTTATTACACTGTGGCAATATTAAATATAAAGCAACAGTTGTTGATAATTTAGATGCCACTGAAATTACAGAAAATTTAAATGTTGAACGTGTTGCTGCGTTATTAGGTCTACCAATCCAACCATTAATTGATGCTTTAACCAGAAAAACTTTATTTGCTCACGGTGAAACAGTAATATCTACTTTATCACGTGACCAGTCTGTTGATGTACGTGATGCATTTGTTAAGGGAATTTATGGTAGACTATTTATACATATTGTTAAAAAAATTAATTCAGCAATTTATAAACCACGAGCTACATCACGTAATGCTATTGGTGTTTTAGATATATTTGGTTTTGAGAATTTCGATTCAAATAGTTTTGAACAGTTTTGTATAAATTATGCTAATGAAAATTTACAACAATTTTTTGTTCAACATATTTTTAAACTTGAACAAGAAGAATATAATAATGAAGCTATTAACTGGCAACATATTGAATTCGTGGATAATCAAGATGCATTAGATTTAATAGCAATTAAACAACTTAATATTATGGCATTAATTGACGAAGAAGCAAAATTTCCAAAAGGTACTGATCAAACTATGTTAGCTAAATTACATAAAACTCATGGTACACATCGTAATTACTTAAAACCAAAGTCTGATATTAATACTAGTTTTGGATTAAATCATTTTGCTGGTGTTGTATTTTATGATACACGTGGATTTTTAGAAAAAAATCGTGATTCCTTTAGTCCAGATTTATTGCAATTAGTTAGTACTTCGACTAATAAATTTCTTCAATTAATTTTTGCTAATGATATTGAAATGGGAGCCGAAACAAGAAAAAGAACACCAACTTTATCAACTCAATTTAAGAAAAGTTTAGATGCATTGATGAAAACATTAAGTTCATGCCAACCATTCTTTATACGTTGTATCAAACCGAATGAATATAAAAAAGCAATGTTGTTTGATAGAGGTTTGTGTTGTCGTCAGTTACGTTATTCTGGTATGATGGAAACAATTCGAATACGAAGAGCTGGTTATCCAATTCGACATGGTTTCCGAGAGTTTGTCGAACGTTATCGTTTTCTTATACCCGGTGTACCTCCAGCTCATCGAACTGACTGTCATGTTGCAACTGCTCGAATATGTTCAATAGTTTTGGGTAAATCAGATTATCAATTAGGTCATACGAAAGTATTTTTAAAGGATGCACATGATTTGTTTTTGGAACAGGAACGTGATCGTGTACTTACAAGGAAAATTTTAATATTGCAACGATCAATTCGTGGCTGGGTGTATAGGAGACGTTTCTTAAGAATGAAAGCAGCTGCGATTATTGTACAAAAATATTGGAAAGGATATGCTCAGCGTAAACGATATGGACAAATGCGAGTTGGTTTAATGCGTTTACAGGCTTTGATAAGATCAAGAGTTTTAAGTCATCGTTTCCGACATTTAAGAGGTCATATAGTAGGTTTGCAAGCACATGCTCGTGGATATCTAGTTCGACGAGAATATGGATATAAAATGTGGGCAATTATTAAAATACAATCACATGTTCGACGAATGATTGCTGTTAGACGATATGCTAAAGTCCGTGAAGATTATAGACAATATAATGAAGTTCTACGTTTACGAAAATTAGAAGAACAAGAACTCAAACATCAAGGTAATAAGAATGCTAAAGAAATCGCGGAACAACATTATAGAGATCGTTTGAATGAGTTAGAACGAAAGGATATTGAAAAAGAGATTGAGGAACGTCGACGTGTTGAAGTGAAAAAGAATATTATTAATGATGCTGCCAGAAAACAAGATGAACCAGTTGATGATGGTAAATTGGTTGAAGCAATGTTTGATTTTTTACCAGATTCCAGTAGTGAAACACCAACACCACATGGAGGACGAGAAACATCAGTTTTTAATGATTTGCCACACGGTAATTCGAATAACCAAGATGATATGTGTGAACCATTGCATGTGTCGGAAGATGAAGAGGATTTATCGGAATTCAAATTTCAGAAATTTGCAGCGACATATTTTCAAGGAAATGTTACACACCAATATTCTCGCAAGCCACTTAAACATCCACTCTTACCATTACACACACAAGGCGATCAACTGGCAGCGCAAGCACTTTGGATAACAATTCTTCGATTTACTGGAGATCTGCCAGAACCACGATATCATACAATGGACAGAGATAATACATCTGTAATGTCCAAAGTTACTGCCACATTAGGAAGAAATTTCATACGAAGTAAAGAGTTTCAAGAAGCTCAACTAATGGGATTAGATCCTGATGCATTCTTGAAACAAAAACCTCGTTCTATACGTCATAAGCTAGTCTCACTAACTTTAAAACGAAAAAATAAACTCGGTGAAGATGTACGTCGTAAATTACAAGATGAAGAATATACAGCAGATAGTTATCAATCATGGTTAGAATCACGACCAACATCTAATCTAGAAAAATTACATTTTATTATTGGCCATGGGATTCTGAGAGCAGAATTGCGTGATGAAATCTATTGTCAAATTTGTAAACAACTTACAACTAATCCATCTAAGTCATCGCATGCAAGAGGATGGATATTATTATCATTATGTGTTGGATGTTTTGCACCATCAGAAAAATTTGTTAATTATTTAAGAGCATTCATACGAGAAGGGCCACCAGGCTACGCACCATATTGTGAGGAAAGATTGAAAAGAACATTTAATAATGGTACTAGAAATCAACCGCCATCTTGGTTAGAGTTGCAAGCGACAAAATCAAAGAAACCAATAATGTTACCAATCACATTTATGGATGGAAATACCAAAACTTTACTAGCTGATTCAGCGACAACTGCTAGAGAACTTTGTAATCAATTATCAGATAAAATAACCCTCAAAGATCAATTTGGTTTTTCATTGTATATTGCATTATTTGATAAAGTATCGTCATTGGGTAGTGGCGGGGACCATGTTATGGATGCAATTTCCCAATGTGAACAGTATGCTAAAGAACAAGGCGCTCAAGAACGCAATGCACCGTGGCGCTTATTTTTCCGTAAAGAAATATTTGCACCATGGCATGATCCAACAACTGATCATGTTGCAACAAATTTAATATATCAACAAGTTGTGAGAGGTGTTAAATTCGGTGAATATCGTTGCGATAAAGAAGAAGATTTAGCTATGATTGCTGCCCAACAATATTTCATTGAATATGGTACTGATATGTCAATGGAAAGACTTTTTACACTACTACCCAATTTCATACCGGATTATTGTTTGACTGGTGTCGAAAAAGCAATGGATCGTTGGGCTGCATTAGTGTTACAAGCATATAAGAAAAGTTATTATGTTAAAGAACAAGTTATATCCATGAAAATTAAAGAGGATATTGTTAGTTATGCAAAATATAAATGGCCACTATTATTTTCAAGATTTTATGAAGCATACAGGTATTTTTTTTACTATTTAGGTGAATAAATTGTGTTTTCTAAATAGTTTTCTCATTTTTATAGAAATTCCGGGCCTAATTTACCGAAAAATGATGTTATTATTGCTGTTAATTGGACAGGGGTTTATGTTGTTGATGATCAAGAACAAGTTCTATTGGAATTATCATTTCCGGAAGTTACAAGTGTTTCCAGTCAAAAAACTAATAAAGTTTTTACACAAACATTTAGTTTATCAACTGTACGTGGTGAAGAATTTACATTCCAAAGCCCAAATGCCGAGGATATAAGAGATTTAGTAGTATACTTTTTAGAAGGACTGAAAAAGAGGTAATTATATAAATAAGCTCAAGCAAAAAACTAATTTTATGATATGAGCATAACTTAAGGTCAAAAACTTAAGTTCAAAGCGAAATGAAGAAATTTGGAGGTATGATCATGATTTTAAAACTAACAATAAAATTTATTGTTAGTTAAGTATTTGATCACAAAATATTTAACTTAAATAAAAAAATTTGGCGGAAAACATTCGTTCAAAATTTTTCATGTACAATATTTAACTTCCAGTTAATTACTAATCTTCTTTTCTAATTTCTTTCCTTTTACTTTTTCACTAACTACAATGACATAAATATGCAATTAAATCTTATAATTAAATCTTATAATCAACCTTATTAAATTAGGAATTGTAACAAATCTTATTTGTTTATAACATTTCAATGATTCATGAAATGAAAACGTGAGAAAGCGTAGTGAACAACAAGTCGTCTAACTTGATTTATGAATAATGAATTCTTCTTTGTTGCGACGTAAATACAGAGAATAACATATTTTTCAGTATTTTATTATTATTTTGGCTTCAATAACTGGCAAAAGACAATTTCATTTGTTATTTTGCTTTCGAATGTTGAACATATTCAAAGATAACTTTTATTATTTTGTATAAAGTATGGATAATACTACGCAATTTATTTAAAAATTTAAATTACAACGAAATTTATAACATTATTTTATTTTTAGATCAAAATTTGTGATATCAGTGTCTGATTATCGTGCACCCGGTGAAGGAACTAGTTTTCTATCATTTTTAAAAGGTGATCTAATAATACTCGAAGAAGATTCAACTGGTGAAACGGTACTTAATAACGGTTGGTGTATTGGTCGGTGTGAACGAACTCAAGAACGTGGTGATTTTCCAGCTGAAACTGTTTATGTTCTGCCATCATTAACAAAACCCCCACAAGATATATTAGCATTATTTAGTGTCGAGGAAGCACATCACGGACGGCGTTTAAGTATGGTATCGAATGGTGGTACTGAGCCACGTGATCGTCCACATAATTTAGCCGAATATGCTTTAGATCATTTTAGGTTGCCGCCAAAAAGAACAATGTCAAAAACATTGACATTAAGTTCAAAGCGAAATGAAGAAATTTGGAGGTATGATCATGATTTTAAAATTGAAGTATTTTGTATTTTGAAACTATTGTTTTCTTGTAGATACTCACGAGATCCAATTAAAGCTCCCTTACTTAGAAAATTGCAAAGCAAAGAAGAATTAGCTGAGGAAGCTTGTTTTGCTTTTGCTGCAATTTTAAAGTATATGGGTGATTTACCATCGAAGCGTCCTCGAATGGGCAATGAAATAACAGATCATATTTTTGATGGACCATTAAAACATGAAATTCTTAGAGATGAAATTTATTGTCAAATCATGAAACAATTAACAGACAATAGGTTTGTACTTATTAAGATTAACTGCTGAACAAAATTAACTTAATTTTTTTATTTTAGGAATCGACTTTCTGAGGAACGTGGGTGGGAACTTATGTGGTTATCTACCGGTCTATTTGCTTGTAGTCAAAGTTTATTAAAAGAATTGACAATTTTCTTACGAACTAGACGTCATCCAATATCCCAAGATTCATTACATCGGCTTCAAAAGACTATACGTAATGGACAACGTAAATATCCACCACATCAAGTTGAAGTTGAAGCAATACAGCACAAAACAACACAAATTTTCCATAAAGTTTATTTTCCTGATGACACAGATGAAGCATTTGAAGTAGATTCATCAACACGTGCAAAAGATTTCTGTCATAATATTTCACAACGTTTAAGTTTACGATCAAGTGAAGGTTTTAGTTTATTTGTAAAAATTGCTGATAAAGTAATATCAGTACCAGAAGGTGATTTCTTTTTTGATTTTGTACGACATTTGACTGATTGGATTAAGAAAGCTAGACCAATACGTGATGGTACAAATCCACAATTTACCTATCAAGTTTTCTTTATGAAAAAATTATGGACAAATACAGTGCCGGGTAAAGATAAAAATGCTGATTTAATATTTCATTATCACCAAGAATTACCAAAGTTATTACGTGGTTATCATAAATGTTCAAGAGAAGAAGCAGCTAAATTAGCTGCTTTAGTTTATCGGGTACGATATGGAGAAAATAAACAAGAACTGCAAGCGATACCGTAAGTTTTTGGAAAAATTTTATATAATTTTAATTTGAATTTCAATGTTTTTCTTTTTCTTTTTTTTTAGACAAATGTTACGCGAATTATTGCCCTCAGATTTATTAAAAATACTTAGCTCAAGTGAATGGAAACGTGCTATTGTAGCATCATATAATCAAGATGCTGGTATGAGTTCTGAAGATGCAAAAGTGACATTTTTGAAAATTGTTTACAGGTAAATTTTAGAGTAATAATCATGGTTAGATTTTGTTGAAATTTTTTTGGGACATAATTTCGGTTGAGAATTTTTCATTTTCATGAAATTCAATTCTTTACTTTAGATAATTGATTGCAATTTCATAATGTAATAAATTATCATAAAAATTATTCAGTAATTGGCTATACATTCTAGGTAATAGATCCATTATCTTTATATTGATTCATTATACAATATTTTAGATTGACGATTTAATGAAATCATTACAATTAAATTACATAACTTTTGTAATTGAAAATTTTATTTGAAGTCATCTTCATGACCATAGCTAGGAATATTTAATTGATAATTGTTCAGAAATATTTCTAGTTCTATTCACCATACGAAGAAATTAAAAATTTTATATTAATATTTAAATTTTTCATAAAGAATTTATTTATTTGAATTTTTTCAAATGGTACAAGGCTGGACTCAGCTCGAAATAGTCCACATAGTTCTAGTTCTTCTTAAAGTTTGTATATTATAACTTATAAATTTTATCTTTAAGTAATTGAAATAAATTTAATTCTTCAGATAATTAAAATATCTCATTTTTTTTTTTGGTTTTTAGATGGCCAACATTTGGATCAGCATTTTTCGAAGTTAAACAAACAACTGAACCAAATTATCCTGAACTTTTATTAATTGCAATTAATAAACATGGTGTTAGTTTAATTCATCCCCATTCAAAGGTATTTAAAAATTTTAAAAAAAATATATGTTAATTAATTTAAAAAAATTAAAAAAAAAATTTTTTTTTTGTAGGATATTTTAGTAACACATCCATTTACAAGAATATCAAATTGGTCATCTGGTAATACATATTTTCATATGACAATTGGTAATTTAGTTCGTGGCTCGAAATTATTATGTGAAACATCATTAGGTTATAAAATGGATGATTTATTAACATCATATATATCATTAATGTTAACAAATATGAATAAAAATAGGACAATAAGAGCTAATTAATATTATGCAAAACAAATAATTAAAAAAAATAATTAAAGTATGTTTTTTTTTTAGTTTTTTTTTAAATAACAAAATTTAATTAAAAAATTTCTAGTTAAAGTGTGAAACTTTATTTAAATTATGATATTCAAAAAAAAAAAAGAAAAAAAAGATAAAAGATTGTTTGAAAATAAATGACAGTGACAGATAAATGTGTTTACTTAAAAATTAAAAATAATATATATATATATTTATATATATTGTTTTAAAATTAAATATTCAATAAATTGGAATATTTTTTTAAATTTAAGTAATAAAAAATTTAAATCATTTCTTCCTAGTCTGGAAATGGACATAAAATTCAATTTTTTTTTTTTTTTTTCGTATTTTGGAATATTTTTTTGTTTTAATTTGAAATTAAATTAGTAGATAATATTAAATATATTACTTATATATATATACATAAAAAAAAAAATGAAAAATGTTAAATTTTTATATTTTATTTTCGGTTTTCAAAAAAACATAAAAAAAATTATTATTTTACATACTTTAATTTTGTTAGTTTATTTTTATTTTTTAATTTTTTTTTTCTGTTTTTAGTATTTAAATACAAAAATTTATTAACTTTTGAACTGAAAATAGTAATATGAATCTTTTTTTTTTTTTTTTTATAATAATAATAATTAATAAAATAATTTATAATATAATTTTAATAAAAAAATAAATAATAATAATTAATGTTTATATTATTTGAAAAAAAAAATTTAATTACAAATATTAATTATATTTGAATATATATATATATATGTATCTAAACATATATATGTAAAAGAAAAATATTATATATTTTAATAAATATATTCTTAAATAAATATAAAATTTATTGTCATTTACGAAAATTTATTATCATTACTAATTTAATCGTAATTTGTTATTGGCACTTTAATTTGCGGATCTGAAAATATTCGAATATCGATTGGTTACCAAAAAAAAAAAAATACAGTACAAGTGCGTTAATCCGAACGCAAATTTTGAATTTCAGTGTTCGGATTATCGAAAGTTAGGATTATCGCACAAAAAAAAATTTTAATTTAAAATATAGGTATTATTTTTTTTAATAGAAGGAAAAACAATGTTTTAATAAATTAATTCTTAGTTATATCAATTCTTAGTTATATTCTTAGTTATAGCAAAATGTTTTCTAATTTATAATTTTGTTGCTCTGCTATTATACAGAGTTCGCGGTGTTATAGAAATACCTGTTTCTATAGGAACAGAAGTTTCAATGATACTGTTTGGCGATCGTTCAGCTATATATTAAAATTGTTTATACAACAATTTTAATTGACAATACCGTCTTACTTTAGTTGACAATATAAATTGCTTTTTTCAAAAAAGGTTGCTTTTTCAAAAAATTATTTATTGGTTTATACAACAGATTCAACTTATAGATTGAACAGATTGAACTTACCCGGAATGGTAGTTAAAAATATTTTCCGTTGTTAAATCTTAACGAACGGTTTTTAAAGCGTTCGTATTAGCGCACTTGTACTGTATATTAAAATTTAATTAATTATATAGCTTATGTGTTTTGAATACAGAAATCTTGTGCTGTAGTTTCACAAAAATAAAAATTAAAGTTGGTGAGTAGATAGTTATCAATCATAATTGTTAGAATCACATACAGCATCTAATCTACAAAAAATACATTTTATTATTGGTGATGAGATTCTCAGACAAGATTAACTTGATGATGTTGTCAAATTTGTAAACAAGAGTTACCACTAATCATTCTAACATATTAAGTTTTTATATATTATCATCGTTATGTGTTGGAGACTTTACAGATATTTGGTAATAAAAACTCAATTAATAATTTAGTTTATTTTAATTATTAATTACACTATTACTCATACCTTTCTTGGGCTTGGATATATACCATTTAAAGGCCAAATTGGGATGTTTCCTAGTGCATTTAATCGTCTTACGCTTTTATTATTGTCCAATTTTTGTTATTAAGATTTTAGATAAAAATATACTGTTTGTAGAAGAAATATAATGTTAAAAAATATACAATTTTAAATATGTTATTTAATGTAAATTCGAAGTTTATTAAACAGCATATTGGAGCATGATAATAATTTGGCCTGAAACTTCATATAGATGGTAGAGTTAAATCTGAAGAGTTTCAAATCAGCTGTAGTTGAAGAACAGCCTGTTTTCAAGTTGTGGCTTGTGTTTTACAACTTGGGTCTTATTAGACTCAAGATACTTCTAGATGGATCCTTTTTCATTTCCTTTTATAGGAAATGACAAACACAATAATAAAAAGTGAAATATTTTATAAAGAACCTAATCAAAGGAGAATTTTTCTTATTAAAATTAATAAAGTTTTTCTCATTAAAATTAAGGAAATTAAGGACATTAATGAAATTTAGGTTAGTAATAGATATATATAAATGACAAAGTAAACACGGAGATTTTTCATCCATCAAAACCTTAAAAATATCAAAACCGTCTCTTGCTTAAAAAACGACACTAGCAGTTCAAATCCTGCATTATTAAATAACAACACAGAATTTAATCTCATTAAATTTTGTGTTCTTATTATAAATGTAATAACACATAAGTCACAAGACATAAGCCACAATAATGGGTGTCAGCCACTTTTTCCCCCATACTTGTGATTTATATTAGCTGTGTTTTTTATTTCTGACCAGATCAATTTGATTAATGTTTTTGTTTTGAAGCATTTGTTATTTTCGCTGGGACCTAGGTGTATAACTTCAATTTACTTAACGAAAAACATTAAAAATAATAATAACAAATGTCAATCTTCAGGAAATCTTTACGTGATCTTAAATTTTCCAACTTGTTAAAATGAATTTTTTTCAAATTAATAATCATTTTTGTAAGAAAATTATACAAATTTTCTACACAACACAGTTTTAAGAAATCCAACTGCTGGAAATAAAAATTTTGTATCTAGTAAAGACTTCTCCACTAGTGCTAATTAATTAAACTTAGGTAAGTAAGAATAAAATTGTAAAATAAATTCACAAGATATTGAGAGATTAGACTTCGTCTTGAAAGAATTGCAATAATTCACAAAACAAATATGTGGAAATGTGACTTATTTAATTTGTTATATATTACAAATAAAATAATAATTGTATCCCGACAAGCTTAGCGAATCATATAATATAAAGATTAAATATACATAGATAATATTATATTATGATACCAATAGAATTTAGTTTACAATACAAGTAATATCAAAAATTGATTTTATAAAACTTATTTACCAGCAGGTAATTAATCTGACAATAATAACGAGTTATTAATGAGTTAATAATTAAAGGGTTCTAAGGTTAATAATGACAGCGTTCTAAGGTTAAAATAAAACTATTGAGATATTAACATAAATATGGTCTTATTATGCAGAATTTTAATTTAAACAGCTTATTTTATTATTTTATATACACAAATTATTCTCTTAAATTGGTAAATTTAGAAAAAAAATATTTAATATATTAAAAATCAATAATATTAAATATTTAAAAGTTTGATTAAATATTTAGATAGTTTTTCTTTTTATATGCTTTATATAAGTTATATATTTTTACATAAATCTGTATTGGGATATTTAATACATTTCGTTTTTTACTAGAGTACAAAATATTG
Source organism: Empis livida (assembly GCA_963932195.1). Taxonomy (NCBI): domain Eukaryota; kingdom Metazoa; phylum Arthropoda; class Insecta; order Diptera; family Empididae; genus Empis; species Empis livida. The sequence goes on from OZ010649.1 coordinate 16,704,836, forward strand.
GTATTCAAAAATTAGCATGTATATTAACATATATTTAAATTTAAGCAACAAATCTGCAAAAAAATTCAGTAAAATTGATTGATATTACGAAAATATTCTGAATACATTTAAATTTAATTAATTTTGGAATACTTATATAGCAGACATTTATTTAATTATAAAGTTTTTCGACTTTTACTAATTATACTTAATTAAAATTAATTTTTCAACAAACTTTTTGTATACTCGTTTACTATTTAAAATTAACATTAATTAGCTATAATAAAATTTTAAAAAAATATTTAAAAACAATAGAAGTTACTAATCACTATAAGTAATTTCTTGTCTAATTTAAAATGCACTCAAAATTAATTAACATTACATCTTAATAAATATTTTTAAAGGTCACCAGTGGGAAATTTATCATAATTAAATTTTATAACGTGAGATTTTTTATATTATTATAATAAAATCTTTGCCGCTTTGGTCAATGTTTTTAAAATTCTTTTTTTTTTTAAATATTTTTTCCCCTGCATTTGAAATCTTACAAAAAGGATCTGAACCGTAACATTACAAAGATATAAAGACTAGGTTAATTGAAATTCCAATTAGATTGCATTATAATTTTCATTTTTATTTAATTTAGATTATTGAAAGTAATTGAATATTTTTAATGAAATAATTGCTGGAAGGTAAATTCTAGAATATTTAGAAAATAATAATTTTACAAGGCAATTTCTAAGCGAAAATTTTATGAAATAAATTTTCTAATTATGTATTTATTTAATAATCTTAATATTTTTGTACAAATTTCAGATTTATTTACAGAATATAATACAAAATTTTAATCTCTTATGAAATTTGAAAATATAATTTTGGAACCTTAGGATTTGTTTAGCGGACTGAATTGTGAGTTCTAATTATTAATCGATTTATTTCTAAAAAATTAGTTATAACACTTAAATTTCGGAAGATCAGGATAAATTAAGTAAAATTGTCCTTTTTTTAAAAAAGAATTCAATTATACCACAAATTTTAAAGGAATATCAAAGTCTTTAATTCAAAATAGATTTTTAATATTAAATTAATTTTAATATTAAATTAATTATTTAAATAAATAATTAATATTACTTTAATTATTTTCTAGTAATAAATTTATTTTTCTTTGTAAAATATTTATTCATTAATTTTTGTCCCATATTCGAATATTAAAGTTTGTTAGCACAACAATTTGCCAACACAACCATTTAAATTGTTAATAAATTTCACCAAGTCCTAATCAAAAATTTAACAAAGTCCTAAACAAATTTTTTTTTGGTAATTTTGATATTTAATATTAAATGCTATTGTGGTGTTTTTGATGTCTTTTTAGTGTTAGAAAATCTACATTTACTGATTTTTCAAGTAATTTGTCTATCTCCATTACAGATCAGTAAATTTGTCAACCCAAATAAATTAGGCCATTTAATTGATTTTTATTCACTTGTTTCATAAATATTTATTTGCATACTTCTTTAATTTTTGAAGATTTTACGATATTTTTGTCAAATTAAAAGATACCAACTGCTTTTAATTGAAATTATGACTTGATTTATACCTAATGGTTAGTTGAAAAAATAATACGTAAAACATTTTGAATTTTATATGTATTGAATGCATTATTATTACTAATAAAAATAAATCCCTTAAGGGACTCGAAAAAAAGTTTAATAATAATAAAAAAAAATAAAGTACATATTGGAACACGAATGTATATCAATTTTGTACTAATTTATGTTTAAGTTTTCTATTTTAATTTAATTCACTGAAAATCCCAGGCATAAGGAGCGCTTTATTTGAAACCATTTACAGAAATACAAAAATACTTTAAATAAAATTTCGTTTAATGATTTTTTGAAAATCTCCACCGAAAATAAGTTTTTAAAGTGAAAATATGATTTTTTTTATTTAAAATTTATTAATAATGAAAATGGTTGTGTTGACAAATTTTGATTAACTTTAATATACCGAATATGTTTTTAATTAATTGAAAGGACACTTTTAAAATTATTTAATGTGGTTTTTTTACAAAAACTTTTTGCATCACTAAAAATCCTAAAAGAATCAAACACCACTGAAAATCCTAATTTTATGTAAATCTTTTCTTATGTAAATTAATTTTTAATAAAAAAAACTGAATTTTTCTCACATTCCAAATATATATCAAAACTCTTGTGGTATTCATTACAAAAAAAAATTCTTTAATTTTGAATAAATTAACCTAAAAATAGAACGGAAATAAATATATTCTTAATTATCACTGACTTTTCTTCAATCTACTACTCCACCCCCTCGGAACTTAATCTCACCTAAAAAAAATTTAATTTTCCCATCAAAATTTTTTTGCATTTTTTGCAAATCAGAAACTTTTAACTTTTAAACAAAAAAAAAAAACAATACAAAGTTAAGGAAAAATACGGAATTGGTTTTAATGTCGGAAGAAATGGTGTAATCAAAATTAATATTTCAAATAAAAAATATTTTAAATTCCCACAGTCCCCTAATAAATTATTATGAGATACTAGAGCGTATATTAATAACAATCAACTGTGATTTGAAACGTTGACTTTGTTCCGACATAATTTCCCCCTAAAACTTTGGTTGGTTTCTTTATTTGAAAAAAAAAAAACTTTTGCGGGTGGTAAAAAACTGGAAAATATTAACTTTATTTTTTATAAATCTTGTAATTAACATTTTTTCTTTAAGAAAACGGAACCAAAAACTGATAGGCAAAAAAAAACCAAAAATTAGTTCAAGATTTTCTCACAGAGATTTAAACTAAAGGGGGATTTTATTTTTTGTGAATAAAAAAAAGAGGTAAATTTAATTACTCCCATCGTAATAATATTCATTGTTATTGTATAATGTAATCGTCAGCAATATATAAATTTGTCTTTTTTTAAATATTTTGTAGATCATTTACTTTACTATTTTAAAAAGAATACCAAAATTAAAGATTGTTGAGGTTTGTTAGAAAGTAGTTTACACTGAATTAGTCTTTTCACGAGAAGATGTTTGAAGCATTATAGACAATCCTGGCACTGGCAAATTTAGTATAAGAAAAAAATTTAAAAACAAAAATGCTGAGATTAGAATACTTGATCATTCGACATTAACCATATTGCATAAATTGAATATCAAAGACTTAAATATCTAAAATTCAATGGTTAGATGTATATCATAAATGAAGTTAATTTTCGATACGCTAATTTAGACCAATTGCACAGTTTCTCTTCTCTCCTTCAGTGGCGCAACAGTCCAAATCAGGTCTAGTCCTTCCAATAATGCTTTCTAACCATTTTATTGCATTTTGGACCTAATATTTTTATGGATTTCGAACCATAAATTTTTTATAGTGAAGAAACATTAATCACAACAAGCTAATAGATTAATTAGTGAGACATTTGTTTTAAGCAAAGAGATTTTTTCTTGTCAGCATTATTCTTAAATAACATTTTATTTCAATTTTTTTACTAGTATTAATTTAAAGCTGAGAAACTTAGACCAACATCGATACCTCAGATGGGAGTTGAAGCCAGTATGTACCGTATTTGAGCTTAATGCATTAACTTTTGCACTAAACAAACAATCCTTTGCACAGTGTCTCCCTTCGTTATTACCAATCTCTTAGCTGTTGATTTTCTGTCCTTTTTATCAGTAGATCATTAATTTTTGATATATTTTGTACCAGTACCGAAGACGTATCTAAAGCAGTCAGTTATTTAAAAAAGAAAGTGTTCGTTGCTGGTGCAAAAATCTTAAAAATTACTAGTTTCCTAAAAAAAGGACCAAAAAATAACTGATTACCTCATATAAATCTCTGCTGCTGTTGCAAAATTCTCAGATCTATTGATAAAAAGGACAGAGGTTTTATTGGTAGATTAGGACAAAACAGTAAATCAGTAGAAACCATTTTTATTAATAGATAAGTAATTTTGACATTTGTGAAATTGTTTTTCAAGAAAATTTTAAGAACTGAAAATGATAAAATTTATCATTTAATAGAAATGTTTTGTACACAGGATAATAGTTAAACGGAATTTTAATGTTGATTTAGTTTTTCTTTTATGAGTAAATAGAAATGGAGTACTTTTCTTCTAGTTTGTTCTATTACAGTAAAATTATTAATATTGCTGATGTTGAATTGTTTTCTAATGAGTATGTGTTTCTCACGCAATTTCCTAAGATTTTTTTTCTATACATATATTTTAATAATTTATTTTTAAAAATTTATATTATTTTTATGTAGTTTTGAATACAATGAGATTTAAAATTGTTATTTAAATGTAAAAAAAATGTATAACGAAATAAGATTTTTGAATAATTATAGAGAAAAAGTTTGATATTTTTTTAATTTAAATAAATAAACAAACATAAACGGGGTGCAAACTTATGTTTGCAGTAAATATAAATTTTTGTTCACTCGTGTTCACTGTACTTGACAGTGTGTAATCTTATGTGGTATAATATTCACAAATGTTTTTCAAAATTATTTTATTTTGCTTTGATTAAAATTTCTTTTCAATTTATATCTTGGATGTCCAAGAAATTTAACCTTGCATATCTCTAGGCGCAACACTTTTCTTTTGAAAACGAAGAACTAAATTCTTATTAATGCAAAATTAGTTCTTATCTTAATTATTATTCGGAAACTAAAAATTAAATACATAATTTCAAATTCATTTATTCGTTGTCGTTTATTTAAAATTATTGTTATAGAAAAAAAAACAACACAGAATCTCAGTATAATTAGGTTTTGTGGGAATTTTTCCACGGAACTTAAAATTATAGAGTGATTTTTATTTTCTTCAATTCTATTGAAAAAACAATTTATTATTTTTCCTTTAGTTGTTTTTTTTTATCTAACTTTTGATTTAAAATCAAGATAAATTTAGGTTATTTTTTGTTTTTGCGACGAATAAAAGTTTTTTACAAGATTGATTAATTTTTGCTTTGTTAACAATAATTTTATTTTCAAATAAAAAAAAAAAAGCATATTTATGTGGTTATTTATTTAAGAACATCCGGTTATTAAAATGAATTTTTATTTTCAGGTGTTATAAAAATGAATTAACATTTTTAAAAACTTCAAATTAACCTGTCCAATAAAACGTTAAGGACTTTAGAATATCATAGCAACAAATATTAAATGCGAAATCTAAATAAATCTTAAGACTAGGTACTAAACATAATGTATATGAAAATTTAGAAGTTCTTAATCTTTAAGCTTATCTTTAAGCAATTATATCACAAAGGCTTTAGCTCAATACAAATTTATAATTCTATCTAATATTATTTGATTAGAGAAACAAAATTTTAAAAAGTTTCATTAAAAACAGGAAGCAATTTAAACATTCCGTGGACAAAATAGTTAATCAGCTATTTTTGCTCATTGAAAATTTCTTTATCATCGAACAAATAAATGCAAGTTTTGATTAGGTTCAGACACTCTTTATGTTTGTTAACTTATTTTGGGCGAAACGTATAAACTTTATTTCCTTTATTAATAGTTTACTTAATTTATTTTTCTATTTTCCTGATCACAGATTCCAAAATATTTTTAATTAAGTCTAAATTAAATTAACACAATGAAATTAAATTTAATCATTTATCGTGCAATATATATATACACAATTAATTCTCTAACACTCATCTGTCCCAAGTTTGTTGGTTTAGTTGATTGCATAGAAGACGAAAAATTCATTTTTTTTGAATGCATAGAAGACGAGAAATTCATGAGAAACTCAATTTTTAAAATATTTCTAGTTTTCTAATCTCCAACGATCAATAAAATGGTCAAATATTAAAATGAAGTAAGTGTTTAATAAAATGTCCATTACTTTTAACTTCATATTGCATAATTAGTCCTGATACTGAATTCAAATTCACATACTTAGGGAAAATTATATTTATACCAATTTAAGTTATCCTTTAATTAAAATCTGTTTAAATAAAAAAATCGTTTTATATCAGATATTCCAACAGTCTTAAAAATAACTATAAGCTTGTCTTAAATAAATTCTGTTATCAAAATAGAAATTGTAGCAAACCTACTTTGAAATTAATTTTCTGTATAAGTTGTAAATTTTGATTAAGATAATAAAATGTATATAATTATTTTCTCGAGTACGTTTAAGACAACAAGGTGAAAAAAACTTAATAATTAAAATTTTAATTACTAAAGTAGCTGAAATCACTAGAAAATGTAAAACAATAGTTCAATAAAAAAAACCAAATAATCTTACCATAAAATAATTTATATTCTTTTATTTATATCTTAATTTTTTCTCTTTTTTCTTTCTTTTCGTTTTCTTGTTTTTAATATATAATATATAATTTTTATCTGAGCAGTATTATCTAAACAAATACATAATTTTTAATATTACATTTATATATATAAACTATTTTATATTTTGTTCCACTTTAATATAATATTTTTATTTTTCTTGTTATAAAATTTTTTCTCAAATAAAATTTTAATTTATTCGTTTTATTTTCTGTTTTTTTTTTAAATCAATACTCTTTAATTTTTTATTTTTTAAAAAATAAAAATTATTTACAAAATAAAACTTATTTAATCTTAATAATTAAAAATTCTTAAAAATCTATAGACAAATATTTTTATATAAAATAAATTTAATATATATAAATATGTTTTTATTTATGTTTTGTTTCCTTTTTACTTAATTTTACTTTTTGTAAATTTTTTTTCTTGTAAAAACAAATTAATGTTTATATTATAAAAAACAGCAAAAATATTTGTAAATTTAATTTTTCAAATACATAAATATTTCTAATATGTTCATATTTGCGATTTTGTAATTTATAAAATGTGACAGCTTAGGAGATTATATTGACAGATGTAGAGTCCTTTATGAACGTACTTTGAATTTAATTAATTAATTTACAATATTTAATGTTTATCAAACATGTTTTCATTCGACTAGCTTAGTTGTTAACTATCAAAATAAATGTTAATACTAAGTGTCTGCGCAGAATATTGTTAATTTATGGCAGGCAATGTAAACTTACAGGCCGTAAATATGAGGTAAATGTGATTTTAGATTTTAATTTTTCATATTTTAAAAATTGTCAGAATAATACTGCTAATAGTCAATATATAATGCAATCTGTTAAAATACCTCACAAAGCCTGTAAACCGTGGCAATAATAAAGACTTCCGATTCGTTAACATTCAATAAAATAGAAAAATGTTACATTCTAAAATCAGTCAAAGTACTTTCAAATCTGTCTAATTACAAACAAATCTGTCAAATTACAAATTTACAAAATATACTAAAATTATAATTAAATTAATTATAAAATATATTTATTATTTACTATTAATAATCATAATAAAAAACAATAAGATAAATTAATTTCTTATATGTATATATAAAAAGTGAATTATAAATTTTGTAATCTTTGTTGGGTTTATTAAAATACAATTAATTAAAATATATGACGAGAATATTTCTATTACACAAGGAGAGAATTTAATTAAATTACTATAAAAATAGTAAAAAAAAAATATAATTATTTTAAAAAATGTAAATTTAATTCAAAATTTATATATTTTTTTTTGTTGTGAAACTGAAAAAAAAATATACTTATAATCAATTTGCATAAGAAATTACTTTAATGGTTTTTTTAATATATATATTTATTTTAAGTTAAATTACTAAAAGCTATGAGAAATTAAAGAAAAAAATCTTAAAAGTCTTAAATACCAAAAAAGATAAGAGAAATTTTTTTTATAAATTAAATTTGTTCGCATAATTTTTTTATTTCTTTTTTGTTCTTTTTGCATAAAAAATAGTCTATTTTTTTTATATGTTTTTAGGAATGATTTTTACTTGAAAAGTCTTTGGGTTTCTCATTGATACAAAGAAAAAAACCTATTTTTTTTAATTTAAGAGAAATCTTAAAAATATTTCTCCCAGGGTAAAAAAAAAAATAATAATAATAATAATAAAAATTCGTAGTTTCATTTTGATAGAAAACACAATGATGCAGGTAAAGAAGAAGTATAATAATAGTATATTTCCGTTATAATTCTCAAGAAAGTCCACTGTGTTGACTGTGAGAACTCCAGGCAACATTAGATATTGAAGGCAATGTTTGTTGTTGATTTGTTGAATTTGATGTTACTGTTGTTGAAGTTGGCGTTGAACGTTGTGTATTATTATTATTTGTATTATTTGAATTTATGGTATTTGTTGTATTATTATTATGATGATGTTGTTGCTGTTGTTGTTGTTGTTGTCTTGTTCGCATAACATCTTCAGCTGGACCACAATGTGGACGTGGTCCTGGTTCAGGTGTATATGTAAATGTTAAACCAGTTGCATAAATAATTCCATCATTTCTGACTAAAGATATAGGCACTTGTGTTGGCTGGCGAACCTAAATTGTAAGAAAAAATTATAGACATTATATTGGAAGCAATATTTTTTCTAAAAAATTTAAATTTCATCAATAATTAACTTACCCAGAGCCATTCGCCTCGGAATTGTGTTATCTCCGGTACAACACATAACAATGTTTCTGTACATCGATACATTGTTTCAGCTTCAACATCACCAAACCAAACTTGTAAATGTGGTGTAAAATTATCACCACTTAATTCTAACATTGCAACATCACCGCCACCATTGAGATTCAATGAATTAACAATAGGAACTGGTGTTACGGGCGATCTGGAAAAAATATAATTTTTTTTTATTAAAAACTAATTAAATTATTTGGTAGAACGTTAAATTATATTATTATTTTTAATAATTTGAACACAAATATTAGCAAAAGCGTAATTGAAGATATCCGCCGGTATATCTTCGATAATTCAAACTTTAAATTTTCTTAGGAGCTTTTTTCGTTACAATAAATGGGAAAACCGACGGAGTATTTTATTTAAGTACAAAATCTAGTTTGTTGAATTTAATTCTTAATATAATTTCGTATTCATTAGATTAGAAGATTAATTCATAAATCAAATATTAAACAATTTCTATTAAACATTAAGATTTAATAAATTTATACAAAATTATTAATTGTTCAATATTTAAATCATCATTAAATAACAAATTTGAATTATCTATAATGCGACCAAAATTGGAATCAATTATGAAAAGTTTATGTAATAATTTGTAAATTTGCTGAAATATAAATTGTTAGTAGATATTTTAAATTATTTTACATTTTATAGCTCATTTTAATTAGTGTAAAATTGTAATAACTAGATACATAATATTATCCTAGTTAATTAGCTAATTTTTATATGAAATCTTGAAATATTTATTATTTAGCTTAATACAAGCGATACAATAAATAACAAGATAACTTAACATCACAATATAAAATTCTAGACGAAAGAAATATTTAAACATTACAATAATGTTCATATTATCAAATAGTTTTTCAACAAATATACTACAATTAGACATAGTGCGTACAAAGAAATGAGGGTGGTCAGTAAAAATTAGGAAGTGGAAAAAAAATTTAAGTTTTTAATAAAAGAAATTTGCGTTTCCGTTTACAGATAAAAAATATATAACAAATTATTATAACTTACGCAACTGGTCCCATTCCTTCGTAAAATTGATATTCAGCTTTATCTGTTGATATAATTGTCCAGCATGCACCGTCATTAATCATTTCTTTATTTGGTTCTTTTGGACATGGTGTCGCTTGAAACTGTATAATTTTTTCTTGTGATAAACATAAATACATACGTTCTGTATCTTTCATATAAAATGCACATTTATGTAATTGTGATACTGGATCATCAGCTTCTAATAATGCCATTTGTTTATCTACTTTACGTATTATTAAACGTGGTAATGCCATGCCAGTTACCGAACAGACTAGTTTTACAGTAGCTCCATAATGAACATAACCATCACGAACCTATTTTAAATATAAACAAACCAAATTAAGTAATGTAAATTAATTAATTTTTATCAAAATAATCTATTCCAATAAACTCTGCAACCAGAGTTTATTGGAATAAATTATTTTTTATGTTGGTGAATAATAATAAGTTGGTGACCAACAATAAGTTGGTGAATAATAAATAAATAATTATATACATGGGGCGTCCATTTCCAAAACGAACCGTATCCATTTTCATAGTAATGGAAAAATGGAAACCCTGAACATTTTATATCAGCCGACAAAATAAAAAATTCTCTTTACACTTGGAGTGGAGCGCTTTGGAATTGGACAGCACATATGATGGAGTATTTTTAGATTAATATTTACCTGGAATTCTTCAGATTCGCTTTCATTATCATCCAATAAATGTATTGTAAACGCACCCCATTGTGTTGAACTAGCATGAAAATGTCCATTTTCTACATGTAAATATCGTGTTGATACTGTTTGTGAACGTAATCTATTAAATAGTGCAACATTTGTACCACTAGCAATACATAAATCAGCATTTTTTAAAGATTGTTTCTTTTTTGATGGTTTCGATATAACTTTTATACGTTTTGAATTAAACATACCAATATCATGACCATTACCGTAAAACATTTTTACTGATAACATAAAATGTTTACGTTTATCCGAATCAGATATAAATAATGTTTTAGCTGCACAGTACTGTTTACCATTTAAATCTAATTGTTGCATATCTTGATCTGAATTACCTATACCAATAAAAGCACATAATTGTGCACCTTGTTCATTTTCACCTTTTTGCAGCATTTCATCTTGACGCCGTCGCCAACCATGACCAAATAAATATATACATGGTGGTGGACAAAAGAAACGTTTTTCATTACCATATGATTTTTGAGCGACCTACAAAAAAAAAAAAAAAAGTTAACAATATTAAATATTTATAATTTTATTAATGATACAACAATAATTTTTTTTAAACTTTCGGACATTATTTATTTACAATATTGAAGGTTTTTAATTGAAGAAAAAGTTGTTCTAAAATATTGATTAGAAAGAAAATCAATATATTTCCTTTTTAAAAAAATAAATAAGGATAAAACTAATGGTATACCAACATTTTTTTATAATTTTAATCACACATTTAAAACTATAAAATAATTGGGAATGGAGCATAAAGTTTATATAAACGGATAAATATAACTAGTGCAATTCAAGTAAACATTTTGGACTGATATCAGATACAAGTGTGAATTAGCCCGCATAAAGCTAGGGCGAAGGATAATCTTTAAAGATGTTGCCATTGTTGAATGTTGTATTGATTTTAAAGAAAATAGATATAAAAATTGTATTTTTAATACTTTTAGTTTATTTTTAAAAGCAAACTTTCTTTAAGAGTTAAAAATCTTTTAATTTTAATTGAAAAAAAAACAGGATTTAGTTTATGTAAAGTTTCCGTTCACCTATTTTCGAATTTATACAAAATTCTTAAGTATATATATAATATACAATTTGAAAATTTTGATAATGAATAATTAAATTTTGATATTATATTTTATATCAATTTAATTTTAGTTTGAAAATATCATGTCAATAAATTTGAATAATTTCCTAAATTAAAATCGATAAGGATATCCAACCCTTCGAAAAGAAAATTATATAATTTAACAATTATACATAATTTAAAATCTTATTAATTATTGACAAGTATATAAATTCATAATAAATACGAATATAGTAAACACTTTGAAAATTTTAATAAAAAAAAGGAGGTAATAAACTAATTTATAATCAAATTTTTACAAATTAAATATTTAACAAGTTGTTAAAATAATAAAAGAGTAATAATAAATTAAATATTAATATCAATTCAATCGCAGAATAAAATTATATCTTATATATACTTAAACTTTCGTTTAATTACTATTAGAAACCAAATAAAAAATTAAAATTGATATAATTGGTATTCAAAATTTAATATCAAAATTTAAGTAATTCTTTGTCAAAATTTGTCAAAATTATTTTATGCAGACTAAAAATTTTGAATAATTTTTTTAAGAAATTCTAGTCAATTGAATTGGCAAAATATTTATTATTATCATAATATGACCACAAAGTAGAAAATTATTCTAAATAAACTTAAAAAATATATTAGTTTTGAAATAAATAATTTTTAACTTTAAAATGTTTTACGCATTTTTTTGATAAAAATTTACTAAATTCCACATAATATATGTATTTAAATAGTGTACACTGTACAGGAAACAAGATAGATTAGAAATTAGAAAATATGTTTTTGAAAATAAAATTTTCGTGGAATAGGCAAATTTTTCTTTCAGATAATCTGAAAAGAAGAACAGGAAAGAAATTTAAAATTTACCATTACATAAAATTAAACTTATTAGCAAATATTAAGCTAACAAAATTTATATCAGTAATTCTACCAAATTTTTTCGATAAATTAATAGAATAACTGATAAGAAAATAAGAATTTCAACAAAATCATGATTTTTTTTTATTACATTGACTCTCAACTCTTGTTTGGACACAAAATCATAGAAATGAATTGGATATTTTGAGTTATGGTAATTATAGTTAGTAATTTTTAACTATACTCGTATTATCGGTTAAATTTTAGATTATCTTTGAACAGTATTCACTGAAATGCAATAAATGTAGTCAATTAATTAGTCATGACATTTAAAAATATAAAGTTCGAAGAAATGCATGTTAATTTACATCGATGTTAAAACAATATCGGGGAAACATGGAACATTTTACCTAAAAAGTGAAATTTGATTAATTTAGAAAAAATCTGTGTAATTTCATAAAAATATATAAATATGTATTGGCTTTAAAGTGAATATTTACAATAAATTTGAAAGAAAATATTTGAGTCAGTAAATTATTCATAAACAATTGAAAATATTGTTAATGAAATTAATTAAAAGTATAACCTTGTAAATACTATACATTTTAATTAATTACATACAAAAATTAAATAACTTAATTAAAAATTTTCCCATAATTTTCAATTACTTAAAAAAAATAATTATTATCCGGATAAATTTAATTAGATAATTTCAAATTTCCCTTAATTTTGATTAATTAATATAAAAATATAATTATTGAAATTATAATTTTACCTTTGCATGTAATATTACAATAACCATATCATTACGTTCTCTCATATATCTATCCATAGCATCCCTTGTCAGTCTTTTATCTTCGATATGCGGACGATATATTGAATTTGGTCCCAATGTATTACTATTTGTTATAATTTGATGTCCAACACCAATAATACCAATTGAATTACTATTATTACCACTTGCATTACCACCATTACTACCACTTCCATTACCACTTGTATTATTAATCATTCGTGGCATTAATGACATATGATGTGATGTTGTTGGTGGACTAGGTGGTAATAAGGCACCATGATGAGTTTGTGGACTTGGTGGTGTTTGTGCATGACCATATCCTAATCCAAAATGTGGCATATTATCCGAATATTTATCAGCGTGTAAATTTTTCATTTATATTTATGTATAATAACGAAAACATACTTTTACACATAAAACATTATTTATATTTTATTTGGTAAAAATTGTGTTTTTTTTTTTTTTCTTTAAAAACGTAAATTTATTATTTTCAATGAAAATTGAATTTTTCATTCATTCTATTTTTTTTATCGTAAGTAAATATTTTTGTTATTAAAATGAAAATTTTGAAAAATTCTATTTTACTTATAAGAATTTTTATCACAGCACTGTAATAAATTAAATTTTGGCACAATATAAATAAAATATTTCGGCAATTATTGAAATGAAATTTTAACATTAAAAACATAAAAAAAAAAATTTATAAATAAGACAAAATTTAAAAAAAAAAAAATAAACTAAATGTTTGGAATTTTTTTTTTTATGCTGTCGTTGAAAAAATTTTGGCGTTTTTTTTTTTTTTTTTGTTAATTTTTCTTCTTTTTTTTTGTATCGTGTTGAAAAAAAAAAATAAAATTATTGACAGCAGCTGTCACCTAACCAAACTTTCTGCGTCATCTGTCACTTTAACCGAATGCGTACACAAGAATAAAAAAAACTTCTGCAATTTTGTTTATTTATATTTTTTTTTTTCCACAAGGTTTTTTAATTTTTTGTTATCCTTGAGTTAAACTTGAATTTTATTTTTTATTATAAATAAATAAAATTTAATAATTAATGGAAATTTGGAATTTTTCACAAAAAAAAGAAAATTCTTCCTTAAAAAAAGAAAATTTCATTCAAAAATTTTTATTTCGATTTTCTTGTTTTTTATTTTTTTTTTTTGTATTATATTGTGGAGACGATTTTACTACGATAAAATATAAACACGAACTGAACAAACTTCCCACAATGTAAACGACTTTTAGTGTAGCCGTTGCCGTCAAAATAAATGGGATATAAATAAATATAAAGCGTCGTCTGTTGTACGATAAGGATAGTTAGTAATATTTTTAAATAGAGATGGTTAGATTTTTGTGGGAAAATAATTTTTTATAAAAGCATCTTTAGATACGTGGGAAAAAAACACTAATACTATGACAAATTTGAACACCTGTTTGTATAAAATAAATTTTCCCACGGTGATACCAACATAAAGTTATGATATTTTTTTTTTTATTAGAATTTTTTTGTTATAAATTATTTTTGATTTTGTTTTTGTTGTTAATTAATGAGGAATTTTTTTTTTTTTTTATTTATAAGAATTTGAGAAATTTTTTTTGAAGAGAGAAGAGAGCAAATTATATTTTAGGTTAGGGGGAGTAATAAAAAAATAATTTAATTTATATTAAATTGAAACATTAATTTTTATGGCATTGCACAGATATAATCGTAAATGGCAGAGTCAAACCAATTAATTTTGTATCATGTGCACACATGTATAGAGGATCATATATTGTTATTATTACTGAATGTGAGTTGGAATGAGTATAAATTTTGAGTGCAATTTTATATTAAAGATTAGGGTTACCGTTTTATGTTATTGCATAAAAGGACTCAATAATAATGTAGACCGTAGGGCCCTTCTGGAATAGATAATTTTAATACATATACATTATTTTTTTAAAATGAAATAAGGTTAAAATTATAATTCAAAAATTTGTTGAGAAACTATGCAAATGTAATGGCAGAATAATTACAGTAACGTAAATTTAAGGTCAGAATAATTTAGAGTAGAGTTTAATTTGAAAAATTTATAATGCTTCATCATTCAAATAAGAAAAATGATTTCCAATAAGAATTATTCAGATTTCTTAGAGAAATATCTTTCTAATGTAAATGGAAATGAAACAAAATGGTTTGAATAAAATATTTGAAATTCAAATATATTCGAATCGATTTTCCTTCGTTATTTTGACTGTATAAGTGTGTTTCAAATTGGATAAAATGTTAGGGAGTTTATTTGGCTAAGTGAGCATTTCAGTTTTATAATGGTGATTAATGGGCTAAATTATGAATAATGCGACCGTCAACCTACTCTATTAGAGTTTCGGAGATTCGTTTTTATATTTTATTATGAATTAAATGCTCTTTTTAATTTAAAAAAATAAGGATTTTAAAAAGAAATCCTGTAATTTGTCCTTATTTTTAATAAATTATGAATATAAAAATACAAAATATTTTATAATTATTTATTATGCAACAATTTTAGTATAATTCTATATAAATAGTGTTCGAGACTCTTCTATAAGTTTGTGTTATTAAACCGAACTATTATTGTAAAGGTTAATATAGTTATCCGTCAATAAACTGGAGTACTGTTTAAGATAATGTAATCGAATAAGGTAAACTTATTGACAAAAAATTGTGATGTGTCGAATAAGGTAAACTTATTGACAAAAAATTGTGATGTGTGAATATATTTAATTTTAAATTTTCAAATCAAAATTTATTATTCTTACCTAATATCTTTATGAAATAGACTACAAAATTCTGTCATATGCCGTGATTATTTGTTTTATGACAGTAGTGTTTACTATTAAATTTTTTTTTCTCTAAATTTCTAAATTCCACAAAAAAATGTCTGATATAATATTTTGGGTAATTTTTGCATTAGTAATTTGTTTAAATAATGTTGCAATTTTAAAAATGGATAATATAAAAATATCAAAAAAGCATAAATCTTAATACTATTTCAATAACTTGGGAAATCATTATTTGGCATTATCAGGAACAAAAAAGTAGTGACATTTACATTAACATGATTTTATGATAATTATTCAAAATTAAATTCAAATTAATGAAAAAATAAGTAAAACAAATATAAATTAACTTGTTGAAAATTTAGTATTGAATGGTCAAAACCACGGTGTTAAAGTTTGTACGGCAATCTAAAAAAATGGTAAGTCAGAATTATAACTTTTGCGAATAAATAAAATTTATATTTTATAGTAAATAGTCCGTAAAGTTCAACACAAAATTTGAATAAGTAACTAAATTTAACTATTTCAAAATAATTTTTGTTTACATTTCAAAATAATTTTGGTTGTATTTGGGACAAAAATTGGACGAAAGAAAAATTGGAATAATTCTCCATCTTTTTTTTAAAGGAAATTTCCCGTCAAACTTAACCTAACCAGAATTTGTATATTTTCGAAAAAACGAAATATTGAAATAATTTCGAAAATGAGGTTAGATTTTCTCCCTTTTCCAAATCCAAACGAATATTCGAAATTTGTTCAAAAAATTTTTATTTAAGCTTTATCAGTTGAAAAAATTCTATAATATATGTTAAAAATGCAATTTAAGGAAACTTAGTTATTTATATTTACACATAAGAAAAATATGCTTATAATGCATAAAACACATGGCAAACATTTTAGTCATATTGAAAATTTATAATAATTCTCATTACCAAATGCACCTAAAAGTATGCATTGATTTTTATATAATGAAAGTATAAATTGCTTTTTATATAATGAGTTGTCCCACATCTAACTAGGCGGTATTCGTTCTACAGCTTTATTTTTTTTTACTATATAATGTTCCCGTTTACGAAATTATTTAGTGTTATTAAGTTATTAAGTCCAAGTGTTTCAATTATTTAACTTAAATAGTTGAACTTAGCATGCAAAAATTAACATACAATTTTTGTTCACTATGTTGAACAGAAACGGTTTTGGAAAAGTATCAGCGAGTGAAAAGAGTGAAAACACTATGTTTAAAAGAAAGCACTATAAATCAATACCTCGCTTTGTATGCTATTTTCCAGCGAAATATTTTTTTATATTCATTTATTTTAACCAGACTGCAAACACGATTTGTTTTTACCTAAAACAATGTCTTTAATTAATTTTGTTTAATAACTTTTATTATTTTCAGAAAATATAAGCTCATTAAGTTAAACCATTTACTTTAAAAAAAATTGAAAAGAAAATTCCGTTAAATTATCAAAAACATTAATAATTTAAATACTTTCTGCATAAGATTAATAATCGTGCCAGAATTAATTTATCTGCTTAATGATATTAAATTAGCTTATATGAAAAAAATAATAATTTTAAAATACAAATATAAATTAAATGTTTTACTTCCAAGTTTTTTTTTTCATAATTTACTTGATTTAATTAAATATTGTGGAAAATTTTTAATTACGAACATCATAAAAATCCAAATAGATATGAGATTATTTTTTTTATAATAACATATGGTAAAATTACATAAATTTAAACATTAAAAAAGCTTTTTTGAAAATATTTTTGGCTGTAAATTTTTTTTATGAAAACAATTTTCAAGACATTAAAAAATCCTCATTACAAGAGTTTTCTTGAGAATAACATAAATAATATAATATTTGGGTTGAAATTGGGGTGAATAATAATTAATGATTTATTTAAAAAAAAAAAAAATAGATAAATCAAAAATAAATTATGAAAATAATATAAAATTTTTTTTATGTAAAAAAATCTGTAATTAAAAAGAAACAATTAAATTGCCCATTAAATTTTGAATCTAAAGTATTAATTTGTTATAATAATTGCCTTTTTATCTACAAGCCTAAGAGTATGCAACATTCAATTATTTTTCATTTATTCTTCTCTGGGTTCTTTTTACACTCATATTAACTTCTTCTATTTAATTAACTCTATAATTATTCAAAAATGTTATTTTTAGAACGGAATTTAAAAACAAAACTTATAGGACATTATTAAATGGCCCAAAAATTGAATTTACTACATCGCTAATCTACATAGAAATATTAGAATGAGAAATTTCTGTATTTGCGCTCTCTCAATGTTAATATTATTTCTACGTAACTTATAAAAGTTTTTTTTGGAGCACGTTTCAGAGAACAAAAATAAAGGGATCCTGTAACTATGCACAGAATGATATTGTTTGTACCTTTGGGGATAGTTAGTATGATGTGGATTGTCGCCGTGGAAACTTAAAAATCTGTGTACTTTTATAAATAATTCAAATAATGTTTATACGTTTTTTAACCACATTTCGTAATTGTTTTTATTAAATTCGATTAAATAAAAGGATACAAATATAAAAAAATCTAAAAAAAATCAATGTGCTTTTTAAAGGATTTTACTTGCTGATAATAATTCATTCAGTGCTTGACAATATTGAAAATACGTAATTGAAAATAGTATATCTACCTTTAAAAAGGTGATTTATTGTTTTTTACTTGCTTTTTTTTATATAATTCTTAGTCCTTTTTAACGGATTACAGTATTATCGGAGTTAAAGAATATCAGAAAAAGAAATATTTTTTAAAATAATTTTTTTAGTGTAGATGTGTTGATTATTAATAACACAACTGATAAATACCAATAATTTAACTTTATTTCCGTTTGTATAGATTATTGTATATAGCAATACTTATAAAGGATACTTGGATCAATTGAGATTGAAGGACCTTTAAGTCCTTTTCAATTGGAAGTAATAAAGTTGAAGAAAAAGGATATTGAGTTAAAGTTTGAAAAAAAATTATTTTCATTGAAATTGGTTTTTTAGTTACGATGTAAAATTAATGGTACTTAGTATCCTTTTTTTTAAATATTACAAAAAAAAAAAGAAAGATATCAATACATAAATAAGAATTAAAAAGATATTTTTTTTTAACTTTAGTTCAGAAAATATTACCATATGGCGAGAAAAATTTCTGTTTTCGAAGGATGTTTAATGTACATATTTTTTTTTTCTTTATACAAAGATATTATTTCCTTTTTATGCAAAATAGCTATAAGTATAAAATGTTTTCTTTAATTCACCATTTTAAGAATTCCTTTTTTTTTAAATTAGAATAATATACAGGATGTTACACCTAGAGCTGGTTGTGAGAAGTAAGATTTTATGATATTATAGATTGTGGTAAACGATAATTTCGACAGGGTTCAAAATTCTAATTAAGAATTAACAATTTTATATCTTACTAATAGCATTTGAGATAAAATATGGGCTTTTGGTCTTTTGAGTTAATTTCATTGTTTGTAAACTTATATTATGTTAATTATTTGTTTAGGAAAGTTACAGAAAGATGATTTTGAAGAAGATAGTAGCCGAAATTCATTCACTTTTTTTGCTATCTGGAATGAGACTAGTTGTATCTAAAAAAACATAATAATTACTTTTTGATAGGAAAATATCAAAGTCCATAATGGTTTGATCTTTGAACAATAACTGGAAAAGCTTAAGTTTAATGTATCACTTCTATATTAAAAAAAATTACACCCTGTATACAATACGCAACTATACTATGTGTCAAATTTCAAACAATTCTTCTTATTTTGTATACATATATTTTTAAGGCTCTTGTTATTCCAATCTGGATAATAATACAGAAAGAACATAAAGAAAGTTTTTATTACTTTCATGAGTTTGTTTTTGTGAGTGTTCTCTTTTTTTTTTTAGTAAAGTGCTTCTTTATTACACAGACTTTCACTTTAAAAAAAGAAAACTTTTTAACAATAACTTTGTTTTGTAGATATATAATTTTATATTTTTTACGTAAATATATATTCATAAGTTTACAATTTTCGTAAATGTTTATGATTGTGTTTTAGGAATTGTTAGATATTTATAGTTTTGTGTATAAAATAATGAAAAAACTTCCGGCTTGAAGAGATGAAAAGATTGTGAAGTAATTAAGGAAAATGATTAGAAAGGAAAATAAAAATTATTTTATTTTTTACCACGTGGTAAAGAGATAGTCATTTAGAATTATTGTTAATTTATTTTTGAACTTTAATAGAGTTTCAGGTTCTTTTTATATAACATTTTATGATAACTTGTATTTATAAGTAGCACAACTAATAAAATATAATTTTTATTATTTCAAAATAGTAAAGGAATGTTTAGAACTTTTACCAGATTGTTAGTTAATAGGATTGGTAAATTAGGGTTTCATGAACTTTGTGTAATTTTGTGTAATTATACTTTACATTTTTTTTTGTACAATTTTCTATTTTAAAAATGATTAGGTTTTGGTAAAAGTTATAAGAAAATATTTAAGGGTTCATTTTTATTAGATAAGATAAAAATGTTAATTATTTAATATAAGAAAAATTAGGATTTGGTACACTTTTTATGTTTAAAATAATGAAATAAAAAATATATTAAAAATTTATAGGAAAATTCATAACAAATTCTAAAATTTAATAATTGAAATAACCTAGAATCTGAAATTACAAATATTAATTTGATAAATTTATTTTCGTATAGAAGTAACTATCTAAATAATATTTAATACCTTTTTAATATTTAAATACTATTTTCCTAATAATTGCATACCTTTCGGAGCGCTATTCTGTTACCTGGCCATATTTTCTAATTAAATGAATGTTTTTTTTTTACTTCTGTATTAATTTTAGTAAATTACAAGTTAAGTTAATTTAAGTTAGTTGCTTCCGGACAGGATCAGATTTAATTAAAGTTTTAGAAGTAATTAACCCATTTTAATATAGCAAAAGAATGTAATTTATATAATTTAGACTCCTTAATTATATTCCTTTTATAAAAACAGACGAGTATCATTTCTTTTGTAGAGATATATTTTTGGTAAATGTACATTAGCATGCCAATAAATGAACTAATTCAAAATTCTACAATTTCTTCAATTGATCTATAAACTTATATATTCGAATTCAAAAGTAACTTTTCTTTATTTTGGTTTTCATACAATTTTTCCATATAATTTTACAGACGTGACACAGAAACCAAAAAAAAAAATTCAATAAATCATCTTGAATTTCTTCGTAATTTTTATATTTTTTATCTATAACAAAAAAAATTAAATGCTATTATTTTTTATGTCAAAATATTTCAGACAGAAGAATTATTTATGTGTTTTTATTTCTTTTGAAGGTTCAATGGAAAAATTCAAATAAGAAAATGAAATTAAATAAAATCAAAATGAAAAAAGTTAAATAAAAGTTTATAATAAATTTTATCTACCAAAAAATAAATTATGGATATACAAGTTTATTGCACAACATTATCATTCGTATTATTATGGAGGCAAATTGTCAAAAATATTCAGCAGAAGAAACTATTCAGGTGAGTGAAAAGTAACTATGTATTTGTACTACATGAAAAGTATCTTTAATTTACTTAAAATGTTCTTTTAACATATTATTCTATTATTAAATTACAATGTGGTCAATAATTACGAGGTCGGTATTATCTGTTATGTAGTTCATTAGCTGAAAATTTAATTACATCCTTTAAAATCTGATATGGGATTTGTTTGAATTAATCGTGCCGGTATTTGTGGATTTTAAATTCAATCTACTCGTAGGATTTTAGAAAAAGTCGTTAGACGAATGGTAGTAGGTTATTAGGCATTATTAGAGAAAATTATTAATTGGTAATTTTTCACTAATTAGTAAATGTAGAACCACTACCTACATTATATAACATCATAAGATTTGCTAATCGTTTTTTTTAAATATTTTGATTTTATTTAATTTAAAAAGAATTTTTCTTTGGATTTATTAAAAAAAAATCATATATTAAGACAAAGTTAAAAGCTCGTACAGTTTAGTCAATACTAAAACCATACTTCTTTAATATTCACAATTGCTATGTTAATTACATACCATCCATTGCAAACAATTTTGGTATTATAAGATAATTTTTTCAGTTACAAAAAAATTGATCAAAATCGAGTATTTAACACTGAAATATTTCAGGATCGGTATAAAATATGTACGGTATTTCAAAATTCTGGGTTATTTATTTTTTTTAGATCTCTCCACAACCATTTTGGGTTTGATACATAATACAGTATTTCACAATTTTGAAATACAGTATTTGTATTATGTATCAAACCTAAATATTTCCTCAGAAAAATTATGCAATTTTACTCTATTTTAAAAAAATTCTTATGATATTATTTTCCACAAAAATTGTGCAATAACTGAACTTTTATGAGTCAACATTAATTTTTTTCTATTCGTCGGATTATCCAAATTGTTAATGACCGAAATAATTATCATTAAAATAAACATTATTGGTATTTTGATATTTAAAAGATTAGTCATGAAATATATTTACGTAATTTCTATGACTAAAACTACATATATTCGAAACTTTTCAAAATTCGGACGAGCAAGTTTCTTCCCAACTTAATTTCGAATTATAAAAACTTTTTCTTATTTCCTCATTTTGGAAATAAGCATTTTCGTTGTCGAATCTTCTTCCATAATTTTCCTCTATTAAAAAAAATCCGAGTTTCTCCAATTTATTATTAGGCATTAATACTTTTGCAACCCCTTCATATTATGACGTCATCAATGTATTTACCCCTGAAAATATAATATAATATATAAGACGGCGCAGAAGTTCTAGGTCATTGAAATTCACTATAAACTTCATTCTCATACACGATAAATTTCATGCTGATACACACAAAAATAAATATAAAAAGCATCCTTTTAGTTTACTATAAATAGTGATTGAGTTAAGGTCCTTACGGAATAGTATCGGTAAAAATAAACAAGGACGAAACATACGAAAAATATTTCGTGAATCACGTGAATTCATTATAAATATTTAATAATTTTCTATCCGGATTAAATTGTGGATTACCAGTGTATAAAATTTAAATAAAAAAATTAAATAAAATATTTCATTTTCCTATCCTTAGGTGTATAAATCTATCTATATCCTTGTAATAACAAAAATATCCTTCTGTTTTTGTTTTATCACGTGTTTCTGATTCAAAGAGTTCTTAATTAACGAGGATATGGATAACCATATCATGACTAAAAGGGGTTCTTTTTTACAGGCATATCTTTAATACACTCTATGAGTATCCTTGTTTTAAACATTTTGTTATCCAGAGAAAGAATCATTTTTTTTAAATACGGTATATAAAATAAACACACCTCGAGGTAAATTGCATTTAAACTTGCTTATTCATTTAGAAGAAGAAAAATCAAAAGGAAAAAAAAAAGAAATCTTTTCAAGTTTAATTAGAAGTTTTCCTTTATTGTATACTGGTTGCTCATTTTGGTTGTTATCCTTTTAAATATTTTCTTAAGAATTTACCTGAAAAAAAATATTATAACTCACGAAATGTTTTTTTTTTTTAAAATTGTTTTAAATTCTAGAAAATATACGGAAATTTACAGAAAAATTAAATTTTTCATTGTTTTTCATTTTGATATGAAAATTTTTAAAATGCTTTTATAAATATTTGACTGTTTTTCGAAACATATATAATATTTAATATTGCATTTGTGATTCAAGTGCCACGATAGATGAGTTCTGTCCAGAAAAACGAAATTCCACAGTTGTGGTTTCTCTTTATTGTGGTTGAAGAAGGATATAAAAAAAATAATTCGAAACTTTTTTTTATATTACTATTGAAGAATTTATTTACTTGAATTGGAATTATTTTATTCTAAAAGTATTTTCTGTATTGTGAAAAAAAATATGATTTATGAGAATGCTGATGGTAAAAATGTTTAGATGAAAATGCCATTTCCATTTTCAATTATAACAAAGTATTGAATAAATAGTTGGAGTTTTTACAATAATTCGTTTTAAATAAATGGTTGATGTGAGAAATTTACACATATTTCTTGAAAAATTTCTTATTTTTCGACTGACGGTTTATGTTAAGTAAATTTGTTAAAGGGATGGGATGGTATTGCTGTCACCTACAACCAAATTTTTGTTTAATATTGTTATGGAAATGGCTTAAATTTGTGGCTTTTACTATCAGTTGATTATCCTAGCAGGGAATTTAAGTAAAATCCAGAGTATTTTGTGAAGGAGAACGTTGTTAAAATTAAGTTTCTTAGATGCAAATTCCTTTATCCTTAAACCTGATTATTATGGCTATAGACATGGTTAAGAATATGGTTAATGATGACCATTTAGCCTTAAGCTTAGATAAATATGGCGGGACATAATTCTTGCCAATTTGATGGCGAACAAAATGGCAGAAAGTGATTTGTTTTGATAATCTCGCTCCTTAAATACATTTTCATTGTCGGTAATATTTTTTACGTCATTTTACTTCAAAATATCTTTATTTCATTAAATTTTATTGATATTTCTTAGTTCTTATATCTTTAATAGCCTTAAGTAGTTATATGTTTTTGACAAAAATATATTTGATATTTGCATACATTTAAAACATCTAAATTTAAAGGAAAGCCTCCTTGATAAACACTAACTTCAGGGGAGAAGTAACAAACTGTAGCATTTATAAATGTAGAATTTTTAATCGAGAAACGAAAGCGATGCAATCATTTCAATACCAATTTGTCATTTTGTTGCAACAAGTATTGACGATTTTTTTTACTATGTCAATGTTTATAGACAGTGTTGACTGTCTCTTAAATATAAAAAGCTATACAAATAACACAATACGTGATGTCAATTAATTTTATAATGCTAAACTAAATATGTAATGAGAAGGATTGTAAATATAATATGTAATGAAAAGTTAGGTCCTGGCGAATTCTATTAATAGTAAAGTTTTATATATAATCAGCATTAATTAACACTATAAGTGATTTAAAATTTTTTTGGATGCAACATAATAAATTGTTTACTTTTATAACCACCATCAATTATATCCTTACGAAAATAATCTAGTTTATTTTGTGGAAAGCCATCAACCTATTCCTATACATATATAAAATTCTCCAGGAAAATTTTATATTTCATTGAATTTCAAAATTTCCGACAAGTTAATTAAAAGTTTTTCTTTATTTTTCATTATTTTATATTGTTAATTAAAAAAAAAAATATCCTTAACAAACATTCTTTCTAAATAATATTATTTGACTACTTAAAGAAGCTTCATTGTTTTTTAAAACTTGTTAAATTACTGACAGTTTATCCAATTTTGTTTTGTTTTTCATCTTAATTTGCATAATTTTTATACCTCCTAACCAAGATTATGCAAAAGCAACAGAAAAAAAAACAGAAAACCATTAGTAGATGAAAAATTGCAAGGATTTATAAGGATTTTATATTTTTTTTATATTTGAAAACAAAAACAAAACAAACGGAAAAAATTTATTTATTTTCTTGTTTTATTTTTTTTTGTTGTTTTTATTTATGTTTGATTTGTTGGGGATTTACGGTTTCTATGTAGTACGTGCAATGACCACAAAAATGTAAAAAAAACTTACAGGTAGACAAGTAAAATCTGAACTTTATCTTTTAGATTATTTCGTTTTTTTTTTTTTTTGTTGTGGATCAGATATAGAGAGAATATGTAAATAAGATTTTTTTTTTTATAACTTTTTAACATTTTTATATTATTTTGTGCTGTTACGGTTACAGGATCAGGGATGACATGATTGCAAAGTATATTCAAAAAGAGATTTTAATTTTATTTGTGCATATTTTATAAAAACAATTTTTATTAGTTGTTTGAATTTTACTTAAATTCCAATCAGAAAAATTATAAGTAAAAAAAAAACCAACAAGGACATTTTTTTGTAGATGTTTTTACTTTATAAAAGATTAAGCGAAAAAAAATTGTTATTTTAACTTTGTTTATAGTTATAAAAAAAAAATAATGCAGTTTACTAAGATAAAAGTTGTATCTCTAGTGGAAAATATTGATTCTATTGCAATAAGGATTCAAATTTTCTTCCTTTTTGTTTTTTTTAAAAAAAAGTTTACGTTAATCTTACAAAAGATATTTACAAACTTGATGAATTAACTTAAGATTATAAGTGAAGTGAAATGTAATATATTTTAGAATTTCTTGTTGAAATTTCATAAATATATTATATCCAGACAACAAGAAAAATATCCTTATTTTATCACGTGTTTCTGATTTAATGAGCTCTTAATTAATAACGATATGAATAGGATATTATGTTTAAAGTGGTTTTTTTATAGACATATCCATAATATACACTCTTGAGCGTCCTTGTTAAACACAATTTATTATAACGAGAACATATCCTTTTTAATAAGCTTACAACATAAACATACCCAAAGATATATTGCATTTAAATATAGGGATTTATTTTCAAAAACATAAATCCTTTTAAAATTTTTGTTTTAGTGTTTATAGTTCTTTCTTTATATTCCGAATTGTAAAATTTTTTGAAAATATAAGTATTTATAGTTTTGTTTCGTTTAGATGTAATTTTGCTAAAAGGATGAATTATACATCAGATAAGAAGTGTTCTATTAATAAACTTAGAAGTTTTAAAATTATTTACTTTGGTACTTGTTGCCTTAAATTCTATGAAAATTACGTTTTACAGAATTTTCTGAAAATCATAATTAATAATCTAGAAAAGCCAAATTTATGTTTCTTAAAATCTCGTAGATATTTTCAATTAAAATTTTCTATATTTTATCTATAGTACCTAAAAAAAATCAATTTACTTTCCCATTTTATTATCTTAAAAAATATATTATGTTCTTTTTTCAATTCGATTATATTCACCCAAAAGTCTATTTTTCTTCATTAATTATGAAATATGATTTTCTATATATTGTCCACTCTTACCTTACCAATAATTCATTATTTATGTTCACCCCATATAAAAAGTATTCAATGAAATAGCAAAGTTAAATTCCATCTTTCATTAAAGCTATATATTTCCTTTAACAAGGAGTAAGGAATTTCTCCATTTCAACTAATACCAAAAAAAAAGCAAAAAAAAAAAAACAAGAGAACGTATCTTTCACCTTTACAAGTCCTTAATAAACTTTTCCTGATTTATTTTCCTATTAATTTATAAAAAATAATTTTCTTACCTTCCATTAATAGAAAGTGTCAGCAACATAAAATAAATAATAAAAATTATGTTACACAAAGAAAATATGATGTGAAAAAAATATAATAATTTAAAAATAAATAATATAAAAGAAAAATATGCGTGTAAATAATATTTTTGTAATAAAATCTTAAAATCAGTGACTACAAAGTACAAAGTGTGAAAATAATGCCAAGGATATTTTCAATATTATCTAATTCCACTAATAGATGATGATAATTTAAAAAGAAAAAAATGATTCCCAGATTTCATAATCCTAATAATCTTGGTGTAAAAAATTGTAACACTAGTAACAATAATGCTTATAATCTTAAATCATCAATTTATGATTGGGATTCACCAAGTTCATATACCGGAACAGTTAAACGACGTCCAAATTCAACTACTGACGAACAAAATATATCAAATGATAAAATCATAATATCAAAATCATCCCCATTATTGAATGCTCCCCCAATTTTTGAAAATAAAAACATTCAGAAAAATAAAAAAAAATTTCAACAAAAAACTAATACCATCAAACGAATTGATAATCAAAATTTGATGTCAGAGGAAATTATTATTTCAGGAAATTGTTGTCAACCAATTATCATTGATGCGATGAAAAATGAGACAAGTATAAAAATTCAACAGCATGATGAGTCACAATTATCTCGGCCAATAAAACCAACAAGTAAATTAAGGAATCCAGTTAATGGAAATAAATTAATTGATTATCAGAAAGATATTCCATCATTGAAAATGGGATTAAAATTTACGGGATCTGATTCTAAATCATCGGATATAACCACAAGAAAATCTGAAACGAAAATTCCTTTAAAATATTTTCAAACAACAAGCAAAAAATTGAAACAAAATGAAAGAAACATTACACCAAATACTGAGAGTTATTATTCATCTAAACAGCAACGTAATAATCGGGACGATTGTGATAATGTGTTGTTAAAAGGTTCTTTTACAAAATCTGACGATAGCACTAAAGTTCTTGAATTTTCATTGAAAAAACCACCTCCTACGCCACCACCAATAAGTCGAATGCCAAATCGAAAATTTTACAATGACAAACTGACGAAGCAACAAAAACAAAATTTAAAAGAATTTGAAACAGGTTCTCCCAATGAACAACTGAACCAAAACTACCAAAGTGATGATGAAGATATTAAAAGTCAATTGCTAATTGAAAAGTCTCCGTATAAAAAACATGTTACAGATTTTAAAAAGTGTCTTAGCCGTGGATTATTTTCATTATCGTCGTCATCATCATCAAGTTCGTCGTCTTCAATTCCTGTAGTAGGTTCGAATAACGAAAAAACCACGGAAGAAGAACAAATAAATAATTACATCGTCTCCAATTCGTTATTACAAAAGCCAACAAAATATTCTCCTGATGACACACTAACAAAACCAAAATTTACATCAAGTTTTATGATAAATATTCCGGTGAGACCACGTAAAGGCGGTATACCACATCTAGATAATTATTGTCTATTCGATCCAACAGTCGACTTTATTAATGAAAAAGATATTAAAAAATCCTCAAGTAATTTGAGTAAAATTGATTGTATTGATCAACATGATAAATTAGTACTAACAAGCAACGATGACAATGTGAAAATTTTTCGACAAGAAAATTTTGATATTCATTTTAATGATGAATCGATAAATGAAATTGTATATGTTAAAAATATTCCAATTGGACAGGAAATTGAAATGACACATGATGAAGAAAAATATATACGAAATTATTCACATCACAATTATTTTTCAATTGACCCAGATGATTTTGAATTAGAAAAAATTGATGACGAATTTAATGAACAACCTGAACAACATGAACAAAAAGAAATTACATTTGATAAGGAACTGTCATCAATTCGTAATGATGAGTCAGTAGATTTAACTATTGAAAATTCTTTATTAGATACTATTTTGTTGGAGAATATTGGTCACGAAAATAGTGCTAGCAGTAATTTGGATAGAGATGATGAAAATATTCATCTTATTGATTTATCCTTACCATTGGATAGTAATTTATTTATTACGGAAATTGATTTATTTCAATACCGTAATCGAATAATATCTACAGATTTACAGGAAGAAGTAGTAAATAATTCAAATACGATAAATAAGAAAAATGCTAAATATAAAGTTGAAAAGGCTAGTTTATTTTCAAATTATTCAAATTTTGATGATTGCATTATAAAAATGAATTCACCGGACGAACTGAAATTAGATCAATTTTCTGGTATTCAAGGATCTATTGAGGTAAGCGGAAGAGAAATGTTGTTAAGTAATTGTTTTTTAATTTTAAAATTAATTGTATTATTTATTAAATTGAAGTACAATTTGAATTTAAAAAGCTGGTAGGTTATTTTGGATAAACTCACTGCCAGACAATGATAATCCTTTGGAAATTAAATGACTACATACAAATTTTCGATTAAAGGTGTTATTTCCTTTCATTCGCGTGATATATATTTTTTTTTCAAAAAATTATATGTTAGTAGTGTTAAAAAATTTAAAGGTGATAAAGAATTTTTATGGTTTCAAACCTTTGTGTATTATTCTATATAATTATTAATTCAATATTACCGAAATATTAAGTCCACAAAATGTGTTTTTTTGTTGTCGTTTTGCTGTAAGTCCGCTAAATGTTAAAAAAAAAAACCAACAAATAGAAAAATTTAATCGATTAATGGCACGCGAATTATTTTTCTGTTTATTTAATAGGTTTTTTCTTTTAGTATCATAAATTTCTGATTTTTTATGTTGCGATAAAAGATATAAAAGAAAGAATTTAGTAAAATTATGAACATAAAAGGTAAATGTAGTATAATGCAATTTTATTGGTTTCCCTTTTTTTTGTTAATGAATAAATTATTTATTTTGGTATTTAAGGGTAAATTATGTGACTTTTATTTGAAATTGTTGTTTTTTTAGACATTAATAGGACTGTCAATAAAATTGATAAAAAACGAAATGATATTATTGTAAACGTTGTAAAAAAGTTAATTTGTTGTTTTGTAGAACCTTTATTATTGTAAATTATAAAAGGATTATGTTGGGTTTATTTTGTAATTTGGAGCTTAGGCGCCTACATATTATGTCATTGACTATAAATCGTTAAAGTTGATAGCAACTTTTTGATTATGGATAATTAATCTGAAAACCTGCTCAGATTTATTAATGGCACTGAAATTATTATGAAAAGTTTTAAGAAGATAACAGTATTCTACCGGTAAAAGACTAAACATGGAATAACATCTGTAGAATTATTTTGAGAAAACCTTAGCAATAATTCAACAGAAAGATGAATATTTTACTTATACTATTTTGAAAATCAATCTCTGTCTTTTCCTAAGGTTCATCTACCTCGTTTTGGTATTTCTGTAATCTCCGCAGCATTTCTTTATATTTTTTTCGATATAACGTCTTTATTCATTTATCAAAAAACCATTTTCAGGTAGCCATTCATATTAGAATATTTTACAAACCAATTAATCATCCCACACTTTATAGTCCTTCACATATCAAGATAAAACTTCCTGTCTTTATTTAAATCACACATAAAAATTTATAATTATCTGCACAATTGTATCATCACACCATCTCAAAATTTCAAAATTTCACCCTTTTTATTTAAATATTTGTTTTCGACTACATTATAGATAGCTAATGAAACTTTCTTGAATCAAACCCTTTTGAATTTTCCAAGCTGGAAATTTTTTTGTTATTTAGAGATGTTTGTATTACTCTATCGATATCATCATTACAAAACTTTTAAATTTAAAAAATATTTTTACATAAATTTTATGTTTTTAACTGACAATGATACTAGTAGAGGCGAGGGTGTCATTTAAAAAAAAATATGGGGTTGGAAAATAACTTAAAAAATTTCCTCAATATAATCAAATAAATGTCGGAATTTTCATTTAATTGTAAAACAAAATTTTTGTTTTTTGGATGGTAAATGATTTTTGTCGACGTATGGTTAAGAAAATTTTTTTTTCTTGTTTGTTTAAAAAAAACACCCTTAATATTTGTTATTTACCCCCAGAAAATGTTCTTAAATTGTGCAATTACGGATTAGACACATTTTTTTTTTGTACGATTTTTGCATTGCATAACAGAAAATAAAATTAGTTAGATATGAGGGCTGATTTATTCTGCAATTGTTACTATTCAACATTTTTTGTACTTTTGGGAATCAATGACGATTGCAGCATATGCATTGCTTCAAGGTTTCTGCATGGTTTATGACAAAGTAGAAAAACATTTTTCTCGATTTCCACAAATACAATTAAAATCATAGTCACCGGGGTTAAAAGTTATCTAATTTGTTTATGCTTAGGGGTGGAAAAGTAAAATATAAGAAATGTTTAAGGAAGGGTACTGTTATTATATTGTCGTGGCATAGGACTTACCGAATAAATATTTTGTAGAAGACTAGAATAATAACGTTTTCTAAAATCAGCAAAATATTTTTATGGAAACTATTAATACAAAATATAATCAATAATGACCTTAACCGTTTATTATGAAAACAATAACATTTTTAGATACGGAATTTAGAACATTCGTGTCATTTCCCTTTGTTACTTATAATTCAGGATGAATTATATTATCATAAACATAGTATTTTTAGAATTTAATTTTGATCTCAAATTTGCTAATGCTGAATTTTTTTATTGTAGTTGCGAAAGGAGAGCTTAGTTTATATTGCATTGCAAGTGCAGTAATCTGTGATGCAGAAGGTACTTGGTTCAATTCTTGTGCGCTACAACGATATTTCTCTAAGTTTACTCAGATTTAAATGAGTGCCAGTAATAAAATTACAATAAAATGTAATTCAAGACGGTTGAGACAATTTGCTAACAACAAATATCGCAATAATAAGAAGCCATTAGCTTGTTGCAATCAAATTTTCTTCGCTATAAAGAAATTGATGGTTCTGTATCCTTATAAAGTTCAAATTAGAATAGATGCTTGCAATATTATGAGACCCTTTAAGGAAGACCCAGGCTCTTCAAGAGCTGAAGTCCAAAAACAAAGCAGAAAGAAGTCAAAATAATATTCTCGCAGCTCGATTTATATCTAATTTTAATTCGTCAACTGCAAAATTTGTAATTTTTGTATATATCGTGTTTTGGCAAAGTTCCACAGATTTATAACACTTCGTAGTTGTTACATCATTGATATGAAGTTTCAATATAGAATAGTTACTATTTTCTCTAGGAGATTTATTTTTGTACTTAACTACTGTCAAATTTTGATAAATATCCTGTTTAAAAATACTTTTACAATATATATAAATCTTTGTTTCGCTAGATTTGAAATGAAAATTTTCATCTAATCGTATATACCTCTATCATTTAAACGTGTCCTCCTTGTTCCATATATTTGCATCCCACCCTAATTTACTTTTTACATATAAATGTAAATTTAACATGCGTTTTCCAGGCATTTTTCCAACCAACAATAATTTTTTTATGATGGCTAACATTCATTTTGTTGAGAAAAATCCTTTGAAAAACGGGGTGCGTAAAGTGTTATAATTTTGTATAGCAAAAATGTAGGGTAGCGTGTTTAGTGGTTAAATATTTTAATCAGTAAAAAAGTTACATGCAATTTAGGGTATGCACTATGATAAAATATGTATTCTGAAGGGCGAAAAGATATCGGATAAAAATTCTATATAATAACACATTGCTTAAAAAAAAAGGACATTCAGAATATTATATTCGGATGCCTTAACGGATTTATTAAGACTTTTTGATTTATGATTATAATAAACGCAACGGCAGCAATAATTTGATTGGATTTTTAATAGGATTTTTTTTTGTTTCGTTATTTTATGTTTTACTATACGTTTGTATAAAGAAATTTATTTTATTGTCAAATCGTGCACGTGTCATTGATTAACCGAATTAGAAATGGTTATACACTTAAAATATGTAAAGAAATTTAAAATTTTAATTTAAGGAATTTTTAATATTTTGTTTGTTTTTAAATGTTAATTGTTTTTTTTTTTTTAAATTTAATTTATTAAATGGAAAAATTTGTCGAATTTTGTGGAAATTTAAATGTGCATAATATAAATGATGTTTTAAAGTTACATATTAAAGATAGTAGTTTTGATGATTTAGTAAAGATTGTGAAATCATATTATTCGGCGGTGTTGAATATTAATATTATATCAATATTATTATAAAATACTCATTAATTATTAGAAAACGATTTCGAAATAATCAAAAGAATTTTAAATTTAATGACAAATTTGTACGAAAGCAACTACTAAATATCTAACGCGAAGATTATCTTAGCGTTAGATATTTAGTCTATCATATAGTATTCGCTATGGTTATAGCGCCAATTCTCGGTTGCCAGGTTTCACCATTTTCTGTTAAACAGGTTTCACCATTCTTGAAGGTTTAGGTTGACATTTGGATTAGAGTTGGGTTATATTAAGCGTCACAAAAGCTTGAAAATATCGATTAGGGAAATTACTGCTCAATTTCCTAATTAACAATTTTCAGAAAGTAATGCTATTTAAAATATTCAAAGGTCGTCAAACAAATTTAGTTGTTTTAAGAAAGTTTGATACACAAATGCCCATCTGAAACGAAAAATAATTGTAAATTATTAAGTGTTTTTAAAAACAAGGACTTTTATATAACATTCCAGGCTTGATGTAGTTATTTATTTCAGTAATCTGGACACTCAGATAATATATTAATATTTAATTAAATTTCCATTAAGAATTTTTATTTATTTAGTTTTGAAAACATTTTATTTTTTTTGAAACAGTCAGCATATAAGTCATACATATATTCATTTGAATTAATTATTAATATTAATTTATTTCCTCCTTGTACATTCCAGTGTGGAGTGTAGGGTTTCAACTTCAAAACTAACTATCTGTACTAGAAGTTTCTTGACATTCTACCACTAAGCCACCGCTTTTCTTCTTTTAATTCATTAGGCAAATCATGAAACATTTTTAGACCATTCTGTATAACATTGTGTATTAACACGTTTTGTGCTTTTTCATTATTGACAAAATTGAATTTAACATTAGATATATTTCATAGATTATATGAAAGAATATCTTCTACATACCAGTCTGTAACTTAAATATTTTTGGACATATACTTAATTTTAAAAACAATTAACATTTATTAAAATTTATCACAATTCTTTGACATACAGAAAATGATGATCAAGTTTTAAACTTTGTTTCAAATTCAAATTTATTTATGATTATGTTTTATTTAATATTAATAGTATAATAAATTTTGGTATAATTTTTAAGTATTTTAAATTTTATAATTTTTTGGTTAAATTTATCATTTTTATATATTTTTTCGTTATTATTTGTTTTTAATATTCGACATCTATTTACTACTTACAACTAGAAACGAAAACTACGAATATGTACTTTAAAAAATATGTTGTATCAGCCTGTTTAATAATATTCGGCCACTATTCTTATTCAAACTTTTTAAAAAACTTGTGTGTTTAGCGAGAGAATGTGAAAATGTGATATTAATTTATCAATCAAAAGTGACACCAGCTCTCATTTCATATGAAATTTTGTTGCATTTTAACCATGTTTCAGTAAAAGCAACAATTTGTAGATTTTCGTTTTTTTTAGTACATCAAGAAATTCAATTTTATTTGCTGGCAATGTTCTGAGCATTCCAAAAGAGTAAAATTAATTTCATATTAATTAGGGAGGTTATTACAAATATATTTAATAGTTAAATATTCTACAACATTTATTTTATTTAATTTAATGTTACAATATCTTAAGCTAATAAGTAATTAATTGAAAATATTGTATACCACTTCATCGATATAAATATTTTGCTAGTAGGCAATTTTAAAACTTTCAAAATTTAAATAATTTTGATAGATTTGACAAACTGAGCTAAATGTTTTATGATAAACATTACACTCTTCATCACTTAAATGAAATTTTATTTTAGCTCTAACACAATTAATACATTTAAAATTATTAACAATTTTACAATTTTGTTTTGTATGACCAATTTCAGCACAATTATGACAACGTGCATACAATTCTGTACACCAATTTGATTTATGATTAAACCTAAGACATTTATAACATCTTCGTATCATAATTTTTTCTTGTACCGGACAATTAATTACACCAATCATAAGTTTCTGAAGATTTATAATTTTTTTAAATGATTCACCATCTAATTCAATAATAGCATTATAAAAATTATTATTAAAAGATTTATAAACTTTTATACATTTAATATATTTACAAGTAATATTATTTTGAAATATTATAGTACTAATTATTTGTACTTTATTTAATTTTTCATTCATACCAGATATTAAAATTTTTGGAATTTTTCGTTTAGGTATAAATGTATCATAATTATATCCAATTTTATTATTTATTTCACTTTCAATATTTTTAACATATTCATTATTACAACAAAAAATCGATATTGCACCATTTTTTCTTTCAAAAATATCATTATTTGAAATATTAAACATATTAATTTTATGCTTTATATCATATTTTGTTTTTATACAATCTTGATTTTTTTTTGGTGTAATAATAATAATAGGTAATTTTAATTGTTCTAAATATGTTACTTGTTCAACTTTCATATTCATATTTACATTAATATTATTTAAATTTATTTTATTAGAATTGTTATTTTTTTTCATAAAACGGATACGTCTAATATAATTTTTAGAATCTTTAATTAAATCAGTAATTTCATTAACATTTTTAGTAAATACTTCAATAAATAATGTTGTATTTAAATTTAAAATTTTTATAATTTTTCCATTATTAGTTTTAAGCATATTAATACCATCTATACAATTTTTACATATTAATCGAATTGACTTATTCTTATGCTTATGTAACAAATTAATATGAGATTGTGGCCATTTTAAATATACATTGTAAAAATAATTATTACAATATCCTTTGCATAAAATTGTATTTATATCATTGTTTCGCAAAAATCGAGTATTACACTGACCGCAAAATAAATCCATATTATTTAAAAACAATTTTCTTTTTTTATATTTTTTATTTAATTATAACGAAAATTTTATAGATTTTTCAAGTACTTTAGAAAAACAAGTCTTTATTGACTAAGCAACTAATCAAGAATAATTAAAAATCAATGTTATTTCGTCCTTAAATAGTATTTAAATATTTTTTTTTTTTTTTATGATATTAATTATATTTATTTTATTTTCCATGGAGATGATATCTTCTTAAAATGATAAAAAAAAAATATTATTTATTTAGATAAGATATTTATTATATTTATCTAAATATTAATACATATATTATGTTATTTTCGATTTCAACAACAAAAAAAAAATCAAAATCATAAAAAAAAGTCATCAATAATATAAAAAAGAAAATCACATAAATATCAAAATAACAAAATAATATTATCAAATATCCTTATATATTTTTTTCCTTATAAAATAATATATATGAATATTAAATTTCATAAATTCTAAGAAATATACTATTTAATGTTTCAGTAAAAAATATTTTTCTATAATTTTTCGAATATCAAATTTCTTTAATGTTTCTGTATAAAAAAAAACATGTATGTACAAAATTTCCTAATAGTATGTCCACACTGACCTGAAATTACGTTATTTTGACTATTATCATAATTTTGACAAAAATCAACTTCAAAAACATGTAATTTCCCATATATTATGATGATTTTAAATTATGCATTTAAAAAATTATATACAAAGTGTCATTTAATGTTTAAACCTAAAAATCGAATCTTGAAACCTAAATATTGATTTTTAACCCTGAAAGTAATCTTTCAAAATTCATCTTGTAAAAAAAATTCTGTCAAAAAAATAAACCGATGCACGGTAGTACTGAAAAATTACAAAAAAAAAACCATAAATTTTTCCGAAATTCTGTTATTGTCGAGTAACCAACCAATCGAAACTCTCTGAAACAACAAAATTTCAGTTCAGATTCAAAAATTTCATTTTGACGTTTATCATTAAAAAAGAATTAAATGTCAAACGTAATTAACTCAAAGCAGCATGAACGTGATTTCGAAATCATCAACCAAAATCATGTAATTTAGGGTCAGTGTGGACATACTATTACATATATTAAAAATTAATAAATATTATTCATCAATAAAAAAAAAATAAAATATGTATATTTTTTTTAAAAATAAAGAATTATTTAATAATAATATAAATTCATATTAAATAATTAATGCTAGATCATATTTCAAGTAGGTTTAATAATGTAAATTGTTTGTTTTTCTTATTATATGAAAAACTCATGTCAATTTCCCATCAATTTGTTTGCCTTTTAACAAATTTTGCTTTTTTTTATTATTTTGGTATATTTTTCTTGTGAAAAGTTTTAGTATAATTTTCAAAAATATTCCTTCAATCAATCAACAATAAAATCTTTTAAAAATCTTTTAAGTTCTTTATGATCTATGAAAATTGATGCATAGTCACAGAATTATTATTATATTAAAGCTTACTATACTACGAATATAGAAAGGAATATAAATTTAAATATTATTTTTTGATTAAGTTATCAAGCAAAAAATATGGCTACTTTACAATAATATTGAAGTGGAGTTAATTTCAACCCCCAAAAAAATGATTTCTTAAAAAAACTTTCCCTAAAAATTTGATTTTTCTAATACATATTTTTTTTTTCTTTGATTCATATTTAGGCTAATAACACACCCTATAAGTTCTCCCCTTTTTTTTATATACTAAACGCCCATAACAACACCAAAATATATATTTTTATTTTATTTTATCATATATTTTTTCAACCCTTGTCATATGATGTGGCGATGACTATTGTGATGTATATACCCCGGGTGGTATAGATTTCCCTAGAGTTAACGATGGATTAGTTGGTGTATAAGCTGGATTGTATTTAAACTCATCTCCTGACACGTTAAAAGGATAGATTAAAAAATATGCTAGAGAATATTATGCTCCAAACAGAAGCGCAAAAATAAGGAATAGAAGAATTTCACTATAGTGGGTGTCTAATTTTAATCTCAGTTATTACTTATAAAAAATTTATGAAATTGTAATTTTACTGTAGAAATAAATGATTCGATGTTGTCTACCAACACCAGAAATTCAATTTATTATGTATTTATGAAAATTTAAAATATTTCTAAGAATATTTTTTTAACACCTTGTTAATAAAAATTCTGTATCGTCCTTAAACAAACTTTAATTCTAAAAATAACCTATATTGTAAAAATCATAATTTTTCAAATTGTTTTCCAACTTTCCGGAAAGAAAAATATAAGAATTTATATTAACGTTTTGAATAAATTTATTAGGTAGTAAATTTTTTGTTGTTGTTTAGGTAATTGGTCCTACCTATTTATTTATTTTTTGATAGGAATAACAACGAAATTTGTTTGTGCAAAAAAAATATATATGAATATAAATATGTTTTTGCAGGATTCTTTTGGGTCGGGAAAGATAATAAAATTGGCAAAATATCGAAATACGTTATATAATAAGTGGGTATGTTTTAATGGAATTTTTGGTCATATGAATTTGCATATTTATAGAGTTATCTATTTTGATTTCATAAAAAAAAAGTAATTAGAGATATAGCTTTTATGAAATAATTAGATGCCCTGTGAGCTCTAACAAAAATAAACTAAAAATGTCCTACTACAATAAACAATAATCTATTATTCATAATTTTGGTAATTTTATATTTTGTAAGACTATATTTATTGAGTGATCTATTTTAAATTTAGTCCTTTGGTATTTTTGCTTGTTTGGTATTTTTGAGGAAAATTAATAAAATATCAACGAGGTTAAACTTTTCTGCCATTAGCTTTCTGTTGGTTAAGCATCCAATTAGACTGATAGTCATCAGTTTGCTATAACGCCAAAAATTGAAATGGAAACCTTTCGATTTAATTATATGTGATCAAGTAACTCACTACAATTTACAGCAAAATTAGAATATTCCTTTCCTCACAATCATGACAAATTTATGAGCTGTTCACTTTCAAAACACGCGTTTTCCACCCAAATTATTTTGTTTTGTGTGCTCATATAAAGTTCATGATTACTGATTTTCTACGACAAAAATAAATTTTAAAGAATATTTTTACTCCCGATGTTGAAGGTTATGATAAGTTTCTATTTTCCATTACTATCTAATTTTTGTTTTTGTTGAAAATGAACAAAATACATTTTGGAAGAGGATGTCTAAAGAAAACTATTAATAGAAATTGTTCTAAATTTTTCATCTAAGCTTCCTCGTTTCTACAATTTAATAAAATAAATTTAAGACTTAAGCTCCTTATTTATTTTTTCTAAATAATTATTTTCCTCTTAGTTCAAAATCTTACCAAACTTTTAATATACATTCAATAAAACGTTCCTGTTCTAAGAAGCTTATTTAAATTTTCGCATACACCTTTATATTATTTTAGGTATATTTTTATATTTCCTTGTTGTTTATTTGTAATAAAATAAAAAAAATTCCTAGAACCACAAATATTTTTCTTTCCATAGAAAAGAAAATGTGAAGAAAAATTTTTCCTTTTTTGGATTTATTTAATGTTTAGTTTATTTTGAAGGAGTCGAATACAAAATTTTTTTTCCAGAACTTGTATTTTTATAAATAATTCTCAAAGGATTTTTCTTTTCGCTGCGGTACATTATTTTTATATTAAAGATCATTATTATTTCATATAATCATAATTTTTCCAAGAAATATAATGGAATATTAAATATGTTCCTATTAAAATTTAGGAATATTATACTTACTTATATATTTTTTTTATGTTTTATGAAAATTTATGGACCAAACAATGAATATGTTGATAAATAAAAAGGATATTCTACAAATAAATGGTTTTTATATTGATTTTTGGAAATTAAACAGAAATTAAATTAATTAAACGAAATTCTGTTTGTCATCAAACAGAAATTAAATAAATTAAACGAAAATTTAATTTATGAAATTTTCGGCTGTAATAAATTAGTTAAATTTACTCCATCGGGAAAATATTTTTAGGAAGTATTTAGTTCTTCTGATTGGATTTACACTAATTTTTTATTAGAAATAGTTTCATGAAAACATAATATAGTCGATTTATTTATAATTGAAAATTATTTTGCAAATTTTTTGAATGTATAATCTGTGATTTTGAGTTTTTCTCATTTTAACATGTCTATTACTATTTTTCTTACTAAATTAATCTGTACGAATATTTAAAAGTTTTAAATTCCATATGCTCTTTGGAGCGAATGAACATATTCTATTGTCTAACTAGTAGCTTTCTTTCAATTACCTTTAGTGTGAGAGCAACTTAATTTAAAATGAAGTTATCCCACAGAATTGCCTCAATTTCCCAGGGAAATCGACTTACCTTTCATCTAGCTTCAGAATTTGAGATCAAGTTAATTTAGTCTGGAGCTATTTCAAGGAAACCTCATAATTAGTTATGGAAGTCAAGCATTTCCTTGGAATAGTCGAGGATTGTCGTCTATTCCTGACCATAGCCATTAGAATATTTAAAATACCTATCATAGTCATTAGAATATTTAAAACTCATTGTCTGGACTTATAATTACATTTAATTTAAAATTCTTCTGATTGACATGTTTAATTTTATGCATAAAACATTGAAACTTTACTGAAAAGCCATAAATTTTAAGACAAATACTGCAATTATTCTGGAGATACTTCGCATCTTTCACCCTTAGTTTTAAGTTTAATTTAAAGAGCCCAATAAATTAAATTCTGTATTAAGAGTGCGTGTTGTTTTAGGTGATTCATTTAGTCTAGTCGAAATGTTTGCTTCTTATGCCAATATTTTAAAAAAACTTCAAATAAACTTACAAAAAAATTAAATAAAAAAACAATTTCTTTGGTCTATCCTTGTTAAATGAGGACAACAAAATAAATGTTCCCCAATAAATTTAAACTACAATTATACATTTTCCATTTTCCATTATATATACTCCTCACAGAAAATAATTCATATCGTCGTTTGTTAAAGTGAAAAAGTTCTGATAGTTTATTTTTTCTAATAATGAAGTCATATCTCTCCAGGGTGCAATTGACAACATGATTTTTATGTTGTTGTTCAGCTGAGGCCTATATAGATGGGATGTTAATTTTTGAATATTATCGTTGGAATAACTGATCTATTCCCTTTGGGGGAAAAACATTTTTTTTTATATTTCAGATATTTTTATGTAATGAGTTTTTTTTCTCTGTTATTATTGCCATTTTTAAATGTAAAGTAATTTATTTTTGTGCTGTTCAGTCCAATAATGTTGAATTTTTTTTGTTGTTGAAAATTATGACTGCTATTTTGATGAAATGTAATAACTCAAGGCTCAATTTAATTTGATAAAAAAATGTTCATTTTGTTAAATGTTAAAAAAAAATGTAAATAAATAAAAACATTTTTCATTTGAATGTCCTTAAATAATTTATGAAATTGTGCTTTTGTTGTCCAGCATGTTTGAACTGAAACATAAATATTGAAAATTATTCTGAGAGAATTGAAGAATTAAAAGATTGAAAAATTAAAAAAAAAAAGTAGTTTTAAAAATATTTAAAAAACATTTTATCATTTGGAAAAGGATATCCTGGAAAGCAAAAAAGGATTTATTTTGTGCGATTAAATATTTTTGTTTGTTATCAATACGGAAAAACTTTAATCAAGATTAGAAAAATTCTTTTTAAAAATATTTCAGTTTGAAATTTTCCGCAAAACATTTATATACGATGAAGAATATTTAGGGCAATCTATAGCTTTAAAGTTTCAAATGTTGATAATAAATTTTCTAGTTGTTGAAGAATTTAACACTTTTAGATTTTTTTTTTAAATTTTATATCCTGCTAAAACTTTTATAAAAAAACTTGAGAATTGTATTTAAAACTTTTAGCTTATAGTTAACAAATTTTTACTTGAGTAGATACATATTACTATTTCATACTTAAATTTCTGATAAAAATTAAGGATTCTTTAAAGAATAGGGTTTATTTATTTAAATTCAAGTCATCTGTCGATTAACTTAAGCTTTAGTTTAAATCAAAAATAAAGTTTTAACTTATTCTGAGAAACACAAAAATAATTTAAACTGGAGTTTAAACTTTAACGAGAATTTAAACTTACACTGTGAAACTAGCCCTAATAATTTATAATAGATATTTTTTACTACTACGTATAATATACTATAAAGACACTATCTTGTAATATTATGAAATTCTAGGATTTTAATTTTAACCTAAGCTATACACGTAAATGTATTTTTAAATGTTGTCAGCTGTAACAATCTAATTTTTTAAAATATATTATTTTATGTATAATACAAATATTTGGTTGCAGACATCACGTCCTTTTATTATTATGTTTTCATTCTAATTTTCCTGTAAACCTGTTACAAATATATTTGAAAAATTTCCCCCAAAAAAAATTGTAATATTTTCTCTGAATGAAATCAATAATTATAATAGTTTGCATACTTTTGGGTCCAACAAAATTTCAAAGTTATTACAGACAGTAATTATTT
This sequence comes from Empis livida, assembly GCA_963932195.1. Taxonomy (NCBI): domain Eukaryota; kingdom Metazoa; phylum Arthropoda; class Insecta; order Diptera; family Empididae; genus Empis; species Empis livida. The sequence continues at coordinate 16,747,611 of OZ010649.1, forward strand.
TAAATATTTATTAAATTTCTCTTCAGACATTTGATTAGTTCATTTTTAACAAATTAAAGTAAATTTAGGATATTTGAAATTAATAAACATTTGCATACATTTAGGAGACATTTTTAAAAAATTTTTTTGGTAATATTAGGAGTAATATATATAGTATGTATAAAAAATATTATTAAATTAAATTTTGTTCAATTTTAATAACATAGAGCATATCTGAAAAAAGGACAATTTTATTATAGAAAATTTTATTATAAAATATTTTGTCCCAACAAGTAAAAGTCAATATTTTAATATTCTTTCAAGATGTTGAAGGGTATGTGGTTTTTATTAATCATAAAAGCAATTTACTTTTTACTATGTTTTAGAAATTTGGTTAACCACAAATTATTTTATATATATCTAAGTAAAAAAAAAGGGTTTATTAAATGGATTTCAATTTTATACAAAAATAAAATTTTTGTTATTGTGGTTGTTGGGTATTGAGTGAGTGGTTGGCAGTTTTTAGTATTGTCTGTTTAAGGATTTTAATTAATTAAGGAAATTGAATTTTCGTAATAATTTAAGATCGAAATTAGATCTACAAAATAAAAATTTATATAAGTATAGACCTCTTACTAATCAATATAACAAGTTTGTTTAGCGAAATTTTCATTATCCTCTTTAGGAGACAAATAGTAATAATTCCCAAAAATTTTAATCTTGTCACAGTGTTTTTTTTTGTACTTCAAATTCAATAAAAATTAATTTGAAACATAAAAATTTTAGTATAATTTAATTTTCCTTTTTATTCAATTTCATTTTTACACTTTCTATGTAAATGTCACTAATGTATAAATTAAAGAACTTAATATCCTTAAATGAAATAAAATTTCATCGTACTGATAATAAAAACACCTTTATTCAGCAAATGTTATTTAAAAAAAAAACCACTTGTATTTTTGCTGACCCAATTAATTTTGGTAAGGAAATAATTAAATGAAATGGTAAAATCATTTTCTTCCTTAAAGGTTTTTCTGGTTTTTTTTCTTCTATTTTGGTTCCTGTAAAAGTTGTCGTAAATGAACCATGGTACGTTGACCAACAAAATATTTTTTTCCCAAATGATAATAAATATTTTCATCTTCTATTTTTTTTTTTTTTGGCAAATTAATTTAGATTTTTTATTGAATCATTTCGAATATCCTTTAAGAGCTTTTAATAAAAACAGGATAATGATATTTTTTTTAGATGATTATGAAGTAGCATTTTGAAACTGTGAATTACTATAAAAAAATATTCACAGAATATTTTCATAAAATTTTATTATTTACAATTTAAGTAATGAGTAGGGAATCGACTGGAATTATTTGAGTTTATCGTTTTTAATAAAATCATAAAAAGGCAAATGGATATATATTTTATTTGGGGGTGGTTGAATACTTAAATTTTAAATTTATTTATTTTTTATTATCGTTGAAAAAAAGGTAATTTGAAAATTTATGATGAATATTTAATGCTGGATGACCTTATTTTCATATTTCATTAATTTAAATCTTAATATTAAATTTTTGTTTATCCCAATTAATTGGGAGTAAATTATTTTCTTTTACGTAATTATTTATTGATTTAAGAATAATATAAATAAGAATATTTTAATTCTGTGGAACTTTACCAAAACACATTATATACTTTATTGGACAATTTGAGATAAAGTCTGATTTGGATTGCTAAACATTTAATCCTCAAATTTATTAACCGGACAAATTTGTATTTGCTATAAACGAGAAAAAAACTGGTAAATTCTAAAACCTATATTTTTATTTCTGTGGTGAATGACTTTGCTAAAACAAGACAACTTAATTCTCTGCATCAAATTTGGCTTACAAATCAACTACAAATCAAAAACTACCAAGAAAATAAAAACATATTATTCTAATCTCTATAGTTGAGTATTCACAGTCAATTTATCACAAGTTACGATCGAATTTCTTAAATTTGCTTTGTTGAAAATTTGTAATTATGTAGATATCATGTTTTGGCAAAGTTCCACAGAATTAAAAATGAAATTTTTTCTTGCAAAAAATTATTATTGCATATTTTCAGTTGATTTTGAAAAATGTGACATAGTTTATCTTTTAGTCTGCCTTTTTTAAATAGTAACCGTGCATACCTTTAGGCACACGTAATATTTTGAAAATTAATTCTACCACTAAATATTTTTTAAATTTCACAATGAAGTAGAAGATTGTTTTTAATATATTTTAAAAACATAGTAAAAAGTAAATAGGATTTTTATTTACACAAAACTATTTTTGTTTAACTTTAAATTGTACTATTGAAGATATTTACTGGCTTTGTCTCGTATCAAACCGTCTTTAAACTAAATTATGTATTTGTACCAATTTTTATCACTATTTTGTTTTTAAAAAAACTTTCACATCACGCAAACTTATAGTAGTTAAAAATATTCAAAACATTTTATCATTTGGAAAAAAAGGATATCCTGGAAGGAACTAAATTTTTTTCAACGATTTATTTATTTTTTTCTCCTTATCAGCGCAGCAAAAACTTTAATCAAGATCACAAAAATTTCTTTTAAACAAATATATCAGCCTGATTTTTTTTTTTCGGTGAAGAATATTTAGGGCAATCTTTAAAGTTTTATATGTTTGATAATAAATTTTGTGTTGTTGTTGAAGTAAATTGCAATAAAATTTAACACTATATTTATATATTTCTTTAAATCCTGCTATAAATTTTATAAAATATAAAATTTATTTTATAATCGTATTTAAAGTTTTTTAGTTTATTATACTTAATAATTTTTTGCTTACACATTTATATTTTATACCACGCTATAAAACTCTTTTTTTTTTTTTGTCAAAAAAATTATTCAAAATCTTTTTGTACCTGTGTTAAAATCTCCTTTAAGTAATTTAAGCTAATTAGAAACTTTACCGACAAATTTTTGTGCAATTTTACTTAGTTCTTTTTTATTTTTTTTAAACCACATTAATTATTCTAACCGCGTTAAATCCTTTTAAACTCATTATGATAATAATATAATAATAGTAAAAAGGTATATTAAATATTTTTTGAGAATTATATGATACTTTTTAAAGCTCTTCTATTTAAAATCCTTATTTTCTATTCATATTTAATTTTTTTTCGTAAACCTGAAGCTTTTATCACATTTTACATTATATACATTCACAAGGTAAGAATTATATATTTAAAGTAAAGTGGTATACTTAATATCATCCGAAAAAAAAGTTCTCTTTTAAAAAGCCTTTAATATTATTATTCAAAATAAGCCCACTTTATATCCTATTTTTATGTAGATATCCTTTTAGTTGTGATAAAAGGACGTTAAGTGAATTTTAATCCAACTGGTGTTGAAAGTATAACAAAAAATAGAAATGAAGGAGCAAAATTAAATTATTCACTAATGGGTAGCGAGAAATTATTAGTGGAATAAAAAAAATATGAATATTCGCGTAAATAAATATTATCCTGTATTCTGAAAATTTTGCATCATAATATTTAAATATTTATATCACTGAAGTTGAAATTTTAATTCTGAAATATTGAATTTAATATTATATTTAAATAAGTTTTGTAATTAAATTTTAAAACTTTATCCTTGTTTAAATATGTATTTGTTCTAAACTTAATTTTAACATATTTAATCATTTATTTACAGATTTACACCGATTGGGCTAATTATTATTTGGAACGAGCCAAATCGAAAAAAAGAGTTAAAGATTTATCAGTTGATTGTCGTGATGGTTTAACATTAGGTGAAATTATTGAAGCTGTAACATTATTTAAAGTACCTGATTTAATAAAAAAACCAAAAAATCAACAACAAATGGTAAGTTAAAGAAATTTATTTATTTATTAGATTGTACACTGATATCGAATCCATTACACTTGCAATAAATACTTGAACTGTCAAATTTTTTTACTTGATTAGGCCGAAATTGACATTAGACTATAGGACTTGTTCCCTGTTCTAGAATTTTTCTAATTGAATAATTTAATCGGTTGAAAGAGGAGGTTTTATCGACGAACAATCATAATATTTTGACAGTTCAACAGTAGTGGTGTGAATTTAAAGGCCACAGTTATTTATTAGTTTAAATTAAGCCCAATGGTAAATTTTGCTACAATAAATTCATCATTAGTCGCGTTTATAATTATTATTTCTTTGCCAAAATTTTTTTTTTTAAATTACAATTTCATTTTATCAAATTTATTACCATAATTAGCACAGCCTGAAAAGGCTTTAATAGCGGTTAATAACCCAAAATTTTTAAGCAATTATTCACAGTGCATTCTTTTAATATAAAAATTGTAATTTCTGTAAGGATAATGATAAAACAAAAAGCTAAGGAAAGGTTTTAAAAAAAAAGACATCAATCAAAAATTATTATACAAATATTTTTTACAAATTTATATAAAATTTTGTATTTTGCTTTCATTTCTTAGTTTTCAGATTTGTTTTCTTCTAAAGTACAACATAAATTTATCTTACAGAACACTGTATTTTTTTGTTATTTTTTTTAGGCTACAAAAAAAAAAGGTGGTGATAATTCTCAAAGGAGAATTTCAATTAATTACTAACACCGTCGGTTTTCTGTTGAAAAATTTACTGTCGTTTTCTGTAATTAAATATTAATTTTAGTTTTTTTTTGTATTTCTGCACGTTTTGTTAAAGAAATTGTGTTAAAAGTGTTGTAAGAAATAAATTTAAATAAATTTATTATAAATTATTTAAGTGAATTAAATTAGACTTGGAATGGAAAATATTATTTCGTTTTGAAGGTAACCAGAATAAAGAAAACAAAATTACCAAGAAATATTAAATTTTAGTGGAATGAAATGACAAATTATATGAAATTTTTTGAAATGATTTGCATTATTAAATAAGTAATTTTTCTTAATTTATATACAAGGACACAGAAATCAGTGATATTTATATTTCCAAGAAATATAAATTCGTTTCAAAAATTAGGTGTTAATAATTTACTAATTTTCTGTAATGAAAATTGAAATGAAAACTGATTATTAACAATTCGTTTTCAGATTTGCTTGTTGTCTAGGTTTAATTTTTAGTAATTTTAAAGACAGTTAACAATATTGGCCTTAAACATATCTTTAAACTGTATTATTTTTGGGTAACTGGTCGATTTAAGGAATTTTCTTATTTTCCTTAACAGCCTTTTAAATTACAACTTAAATACAATCACTAAAAAATTTTTTTTATATAATAAAAATATAGACAGATAGTTTTAACCAATTTTTGATACTACAAATGCAGACGTCTGCTTTTAAGTATAATTTTATTATGTTTTTTCTTTTTGTGTTTGTTAGTAATTTTCTGGCTGAAATAACGAATTTTTTTAAAGAAAACATTCTGTTTCTTGTCTGCTATTTAAATGTTCACAAAAAAAAATTGAAATTTTTTAACAAATTATAGCAAATATGACACATTACCTATAATTGCATTTTCTTTAGTAATTTTCAGAAAAATAGCTTTGGTTCAATAGACATTAGCTTTCATTCTCCATTTCTGTAAAAGCTAAAACCACTTGCAATATTGATAAAAATATACAAGAAACCTCATCAAAATAGAGACTAAATATATTTTGAAACAAAAAAAAATTATTTATCTCATGCGAGTAAATTCTCAAAATTGATCTTTTCACATTTTTAACATGTTTCATTTTTCACATAATCTCTCAAATAAACTAGTATATACGATACAAACAAAAATCTGATCTTGAATATAGAATTAAAAATGCTGCTGAATATTTCAGTTCCAATCAGTTAATAACTAACTGTTGAGTCGCGTGCTTGTTTTACTGTCTTGTCTTGTATCTGAAATTAGAAAATATTAATAAGTTTTTTACGAGATCTTCATGTAAAGTATTTGTTTCCGAAGATTGATTTTATCGTCAAATTAACTGACTATAACATATCGAAACACATTATCACGACTATGTTAATATACTTAAGCCTCGTCTAAAAAAAATACTAATTGAGTATTAAAGTGAATAAAATTTATACTGTCAGGCAATAGAATTTTCCATATGGAAAGATGTGAAGTGCGTGACTAATTGGATTAATTAATTTTAGTTTTATAAAAATTAATTTTGTGGTTCTAAAGTGAAAAATTTTCTTTAATTTTAAACAGTGTTCTAGTTAAAAGAGTGAATTTTATTTAAACAATTTAAATTGAATTTATATTTTATATCTATTTTATCAATTTCATCTTAACAAGAAAATTGATACATTTTTATGTGAATGCAACAAAAACAACAACTAAGAAACAAGCAAACAAGGATATCAACCGAGACAATTATAGTTCACAACAATAGCAAAACGAAAAAAAAAAGGTAACAAAACGTAGACACAAAGGAGACGTGACAATTTAATAAATATTAAGAGATATCCTTAAATTTAATAATAGTCACTTGTCGTTAACTTAGTTTAATTCTTCACTATTATAAACGCCCTTATACCGAAAACCTTTTAACCTTTTTCCTTTTATGCGGATATTATTGTATTATGCCATTTATTATTTTATAATAATGTCTGGTCTGGTTCGGTTCAATTTCAAAGTTTTCTTGTTCATCTTTATTCTTGTGTTTGTAGGAGTCAAAGGTTTTGTGTGAATTGTTTAACAATATGAACATATGTTTAGTTTGGTTATAAATTTTACCTGGGGTGGATGGATGTCGATTTGAGTTCAAGAAACCTTTTTTTTTTTTAGGTGTTTACATTAATTTTAAATGTGGTATAAGGAAGAAAGATAATGTCTTTATTGATATTACTATATAACATTGACCTACCGCAATATTTATTATAAATTTTTGTGGGTACATATATGTTATAATAATTTTTAAGATATTGAAATTAAATTATAAATTTTTGTTATACAATTGACGGTATTTTAAATATCATTATTTATGAGACTGATATTATAATAAAGTGATATTTTGAATTGAAAACTGGTTTATGTTGAAAATTTATGATTCTTGGTTTAAATGTATATTTGATTTGTAGAATTAGAATTTGTATTTGGGAAAATTATATTTAAACAATGTAGTAAAGAAATGAGTTTATGATAGTTTATGATGGAAGGAAAAAGACAAAGGAGTGTAATGGGAAGGAAGAATCTATTGGGATTTAGGAATAATTAAATCTCTTAATTCAAAATATATATTGTCGTACAGTGACTATGAAAGAGGAAATTGATAATTATTAATTCTGTTAATAATAAATGGTATTACTTATTGTGGATCATAAAGATATCATAATTGATGTTTGAAATAATTTTTAATTATTATGCTCTTTAGACACTCCTACGAGTTCTAATAATTTTTTTAATTTTTTAACGACTCGAATTAGCTGGTGAGATTTGTAGTGTATCGTTGTTTCAGGCTTTTCAACCCCTTGTTTTCGCTGATGCAAACATTGGTGTTGGTCGAGTCTCTCTTAATATTACGAAAAAATTTCTAAGTTACTGCTGCGGATTCGATACTCATTTACTAATTTACTTGTGAAATGAAAATATTTTAATAATTTCCACAAATTAATAATTTCCAGTCAGTATCGACGGATTTATTAGGGATAATTTAGTATTTGAAATTGAAATTCCAAACATTTTTCAATTCTTCACAATAAATTTATTATTTCCTGTTCCATTTTTTCTATACTATATATTAAGGTTGATTTAAAACTATGAATATTTTTCCAATAAAATCATTTGAAATTTAACCCAAATAAAATGAAGAGGAACCTAACTATTTCCCATCAACAACAAAAAAAAATTATATGTATATGCAAATCAATTTTGTCATGCACGATTTACTTGCCCCCAAAAAATCATTTTAATTAGAAAATCATTTCTCCAAAATATTACTAATTTAATTTTTAAAAAAATTATTAGATATATTCGAATGATTGAAGCTTAAACCCTAATTAAATTTCAACTAATAATATTAACTGTTACTCATAGTGCTGTACATAAAACTGAAAAAGTAGAAACTCTTTCCTCTTCGGACGTTTTATTCAGACAGTGTCAGTCAGCGCCCTGTTAAATGAAATCTGATATTTTAATGTTGAATGTTGCGCATTTTTATAATTTAATTTTTATTTTATTTAGAAACAAATTTTATATTAATGAATTGGGGAATTTTTTGATTGAAATATTTTGGTTTTTGTGTTTGAAACAGTTTTTTTTTGGTTTGTTGTTGGCTTTTTTGACATGTGAGTACAACAAAAATAAAACAGTTGCCACTACTTGTAGAGCATATGGAAGATTAATTATGATATTTTGTTTCTGGGTTTTATTGATGAAAAACATAAAGAGGGTATAGGAAACATATATATTAATTATATAAATAGTTTTTTTTTTTTTAATATTCATTTATAATTAAATTAGTTTTTTTGGGTTTTTTGGTGATCAAATGAAATTGTTAATAATTAACGAAGTATGGATCATAATATAATTATAAAGGTTGTTTTTAATAGTTGTGGTAGGAGGAACTTAAAACCTATTTATTTTTGTGGCAAATTAACTACTAGTTTATAACATTATTTTAAGTAGCTTTCTAAAAGGTATATTTGAAGAAAATTGCCAATTTATTTCACAACCTGGCAAAAGTTAGATGAAGATTATTTAACAGCCATGTTTTTTGTGTTATCTCTGGTCCCCTAAGCTTATTAATCGAAATTTTTTGTCTGGAAAATAGTATCTAAAATCTCTAGTTTATGCCTGTTTCAAACTGAAATTATTGTTTTCTTCTTATATAAAATGTTAAGTGGTTTAGTGGATAGCATACCTGCCTTCAGGTCAAGTCAAAGGCGTAAAAACTTTTCTGTGTATATTCAAATTCAGCTTAGCGCTACCATTCGTCATTGGGCTCAAATTAATAACAAAAAAGTAGCTCTAAAATCTTAATTAAATCAAAATATCGTATCCATTAGGATATCTTTTTATACTGAAAGTTGACTACAAATATTAAAGTGTTTCTTCCTTTAAAGCTACAAACTTTCGAATACAAAAACTATATGTATTTTTAAAGGGCATTTTAAATAGGATTCAATATTTTACATATAAATGAGCTACTATTATCCCGAAACAAATGTATACTGCAATATTTTAAAAGGAAATACGCTATAAGTGCTTACTGCCTTTACTTTGTTATATTTTTCCGGTCAATATTCTAGCCAGATGTACTAATTCCCTTAACTTTTAATGCTGTTAAATAATAAAATAAAAACATTTTTTAGTTTCTAAAATATTCTCTTTTTTAAATGTTTAACATTTAATCAACCTATAATTATTCTGTCCCTCATAAATTATAATTTGTTTTGAAGCAAAAAATGGTAATATGTATATAAAGCTTTCTAGACTTGTCTAAAAATATTACAAGTTTCATTAGACGTTTTTTTTTTTTTTGACGTAAGTTATTGAAAAAAAAAATAAGAAAGTTGTGAAAAATATAGTAGAAAAGTAAATAATTACTGTCTTCAAAAAAAAAAGTAGAATATGTTTTTTAGATTTATGATATTTTCAATATTCTAAGTAAATGGACGTAAAGAAGAAATTTCAAGGGATTTGAAAATATAAAATTTAATATTTAATTTCAAAATGACAAGTTTAAAAAAATATTTTTTCTATGAAATTTGCAATTTTTTTTTAAAAAAAATGGTGAAAAACTTTTCAGAAACTTTATAAGAAGTTATAATTTATTAATTATTAAAATTACTGTAGGATTTTGAACTTTTTCATTTATTGAAAAAGGTTGTTAAGGATATTGAACTTATAAAATAATAAAAAATCAATTTTAAGGAAATTCAATGAATGTGAACTAAGTTAATGAAAATATATATCGAACCAATTTGAAAATTTGAAAAAAAATTTCTCTGCAATTTCAAAAACATTATAGTTTCATTTTTTTTTTTAAATTTAAAAATAGATACTATTTTCAAATAATTTTTTCCGAAATTTGTGATTGCAGAAATTGACAAAAGAATTTTTAATTAATAAATGTATTTTTACTTAAATTTTAAGTATCTACCAAGATTTATTAAGCAATAGTAGTACTACCTAGAAATAATTTAAATGGTACTCTACATGAAAAATATTGGATTTTTTTGCAATATCAAAAACTAATTCAACCAAAACTGTCTTCACGTTCAATTTTATAATTATATATATTTCTGCATAATCAAGTTATAAGCAAGTCATGTTCAAGTCATTGAGTTTGTTATTAATTTCAAATTTTCAAATCTAAAAAAAAGTATTATAAAAACCTAACCTTGAAATGAACACATCAAGTTTATTTAATATTTTATTTAATTTTCTTCGGTTTTATTACTGAAATATAATTTTTTTTTGGAATCATAAAAAATAGTTTTTTTACGATTCATTTTTATATTTCAGTTTTATGATCTTAAATTGGCCAATCAAATTATGTACAACAATATAACAAAAAAGTATATAAAAAAAGGTCAATTATTAAATGAAAAATCTATTACTGTAATTTTAAATTTTAGTTAGTAGTACATCAGGTAATTCTTTATACTACTGAGTGGTAATGATTATTTTGCCCAGAAAATTGTTTTAATTTTAACAAAATTAGTTTTGTACGAATATAATCAAATATTCTTTAATAGCTTTTAATAGATAAATTACTATTTATACACATAAGTTAATATGCCACAATTTAGGTGAGCACTCTTCTAACCTAACTGTTTTAACTATAACTACAACATAATGACTTACGATGAAAATTGATACCACAATTTGAATTTCCTTGTAATTGAGTTGACAAAGCTCTGGCCTTTTTATTAACATAAAGAAAGTGACTTTAAAAAAATAAACAAATCATTCTTATATAGTTTGAAGAGTACTTTAAGAGTACTACATTTACTTGGTTCTGTGCTCAGAATGTTTTAATCTATAATTTTTAAATAAAATTAGTTTTAGATTAAACTAGTAAATTAAATTATGTTTTTGTTTTGGCCTACAGTAATGATTTGGCTACAACTACAGCTACCAACTTCAAACTTATAGAATATGTTTGATGTTGATTTTTGATTTTAATTAATAAACAATTTTTCTAAATTATTCTTGATTATACTTGCCAGAGACTTTCCCCATTTAATTGTTATTTCCTAGGCCTAGAGCCAAGTCTATACCTTCAATATAGTTATTTGCTCAGTAAATAAGTTTGTTTACCAAAACTTTGTGGTAAACAAACTTATTTACTGAGCAAATAAATTATATTCATTTCATTAATTTGAAATTTTAATATTTAAAAAATATGAAATAATAATATTTTTGTGTATTTTTTGCTTAAAAAAATCAAGGCCCTTTCAATTGTATTTGAAAAAAAAGTATATGAGATCGTGATTTTTATATGACAACCGGAAGTAATTTAATTCTACTGGATAATTAGATAGATTTTAATTACTATTATTAAATTAACTTTGCATTTATTTATTTTTAATTTTTTCTACAAATGATAATTTATAATTCTACTGGTAGACAGAGACAGAGATGGAAACTACATTTTTTTCTTGTCGGTTTGGTTTCAAGATTACCTTTAGTTTTGTTTTTGGTATGGTTTTTAAACTCTTAAATTGTTGGGAAACAAAACAAATCTCATAAACCTGATTTTTATTTTTTTTTGCAATTTTCAATTTTTTCCGATTTGAACCGAACCAAAGACAAACTCCAAAAGGTTTTGTTAATGGTTTGGCGAAAATTTTCAAAGTAACTTCGGTCTTTTGATTTCGTATTATTTCACAGCAAATTAATTCGGTTAGTGGTTTTCTGTCCGGTTCAACATCGGTTTCTATCTCTGGTCGGTTAGCATAAATTTTCAATTTTAATTGAGAATATTTTTAATTAAAAAATGATTCAACATTTTTTTTTACTTTAAATATTCTGAATTTTTTTACTTCTGGCATAATGGAAATAAAACGTAATATATTTGATATTGTAAATTGTAATCAAATACTAATTAATTTTAGAAATATTATTAATTGAAATATTAATAATTATTTGTGTAGATTTGCAATAAAATTGAATATTGCAGTTCAAAAATATAATATATTTACAATTCATATTTTCAAAAGTTAAACTGTGAATTAATTTTTTTTTATTACATTATATGTCGTTATTGTTAAACATTGTAATTAGCTCATATATGTTTATTCTAGCTTAATGTTTCACCAGCTGGAAAACATTTAAAAAATTTGTAGTTAATAAAATATTATAATTATTGTTATTATATTTCATTCAAATTAATAGTGGGATAATAATTACAAAAATTTGTTATCGCCACACTATCAATTAATAATTTTGTAACTTAATTATCTTTGATGGGATTCAGTTTTAAAAACAATATCATTTAACACACCTTAAAATATAAATTTTAAAAAAATGTCTATGAATAAATTGAGGAAACAAAATATTTTTAAAAAAAAACAATAGTGGGATCTGTACAGAATTTAATAAGTGACTTGTTTTATCTCGCCAACACTATGCTAATAAAAATATACAGAGTGGCACAATACGTTAATGTACAGATTTGCATAGTAAAAAAATTTAATTTATACGTAAACCTATGATTTCATCTTTGACATGTAATTTTTGTAACTAGGCAAGATATATTGTATTGCAAGGGCACAGTTGAATTTACATTTTGGAATAACTTTTGATTTCGATTGCTAAATATTTAATCGTCAAATTTGCCTGACATATTTTTATTTGGTATACACTAAAGAAAAATTGGTATAAACTCTAAAACTGTGATATTTAATTGACCTTATACCAAAACATGACAGCTGAATCTTATAATTGAGCATTTCACAAGTATTTTATTATGGACAGTTAACGATAAAATTTTGTTAAAGTGGTCTGCTGAAAATTTGTAATTATATTTAAATACATATAATGTTTTTGTAAATTCCCAGAGAACGGTTAGGGTTAGTACATAAATTTACTTATTTGGTTTTAGTCATTCAAAGATTTTTTATTTTACATTGTTAATCGTTCCAACATATAGGTAAATGGTGATTATAACAAAAACTAGACATTAGACAAGCTTAGTAACATTCACGCTTATCTGTATATATTTATATCCACAATAAAATATATACGTCATGTTGCGAAGCATTTCCGTTCCGCTATAAAAAAAAAATATTAGTCTGTGTAAAAATTTTCTATAAAGGAGAAAATTTTGATTATAATGAAAAGATTCTATAAAATTTAAGTTTAAAAATTATGTATATGATCTAAAAACAATACGAGTATAATTTCCTAATAGGCGTTTACAGGTAATTTTTTTGGAACACTTTATAAAACTTTTCTAAATTAAATAGCAATCTATCATATCCAATTAATTTCCCACACAATTCTGATATATACTTACACTAACAAATTAATATAATTTGCATCCAAAGATATAACAACCACTAAACTAATTGATCGATGTTTGTTGTCTGGAAAAAGTGGTATTTAAAATTTAATAAAAATGAATCTTTCTATATGATATAAACTTTTCACTAATAAACCACATCCCCCAGGTGCAAAAATATTTAAAAATTAGTTTAGCTCACTGTTCTCTGGTATATTATTCAGTCGCCGCAAGCTATAAAAACTTGTAGATTTTTGTTTTGGAAATTTCTATATATTTATGACCTCGTATATCCGCGCACAATTTCCGATATTATATATACCATTTTCAAAGTATTATAGCGTACAACACAAAAGGTTATAAGTACTGCGGTTCTTATATGGTTTTTGTTTATTTTTGATACAATTTTTATTTTTGCTTATATGATAAGAGCGTTGAAGAAATAATACTTTACTAAAAAGTGTTAAATAGTTTACCTAACTTTTTGTGGGTGGATAAATTTTCTTTTGTTTGAATACAAACACAAAGAATATTTAATCATAAATTTAAAGTTTTGCACGTGCAATTCTCTCAGGGGAAAAATTCATTATGTATTTTTGCGAAGACACTTTAACTTGAAGATTGTATGTTTAATATAAAAATTATGTGCCGTAAAATGAGGTTTTGATGAAACGCATAATAGTTTGCTTATGCATTTAAGTACAAAGAATGTAAGTTTATTGTTGCAATACTTTGTACTACGCTTTTATGGAAGACTATGTGGTAAGAATTATTTCGATTTCCACTAAACTTTTTTTCTACGCAAATAGTATACGGTGGAAATTGTGGTTGTGGTGGATAAATGAAGGTGTTAAAAATAAATGTGATGTAATTGATAAACTCAAAAAAAAAAAAAAAAGAGGTGCCACTAAATTTTTTATGTAATATTTCATTCCTTTTATTTACCATGTTTTTTCATCTCAAGTTTTAGTAGGTCCAGAATGGATTAGAATAGTTATGCTAAAAAGAACCAAAGAATTATTTAAAATATAAATAATTTCGTTCGCTTTGGCACTACAGTTCTTGAAGAGAGCTGTAGTTTCTGTATTAATCTAATTTTTGAAATCCATCACAAAACTGCAGAATGATTTTATTTCAAAACTATGAAAACTTATATCATTTATAACTTAAATTTTTTTCCTCAAAAATCAATTAATTACCAATACAAAAAACCCTAAATTTTCTTCTAAAATCCTCTGACATATTATTTCCGTCAAATTAATGGAAAATTCCAAATAAATTTCTGGAAATCAAAATTGATTATACAAGAAATTTATGATAAATTACTTAACATCAAAAATCATATTTTAAAAAAAAAAAAAATCTATATGCTTCTGAATAAATTCCTGATAAAATATGAACTTAAATTAATTTTATAATAAATCGTGACTGAAAATCGATCAAATAAATTTCACAGATAAACAACATCAAAATATAGTGTAACTGTGGGTGTTCTTAAATATATAACAAAAATTTTATAAGTATATATCTTTGATATGATGATGGGTTATCATAATTTAGTCATCGAAACTCTTTTAAATTTCATTCTTTTTTACCTGTTTAGTTGAACTATTAACTCTTTTGACGATGCTTTTATGAGATTGAAATAATTTTGTATTTTTAAAAATCATTTAGCATAAGAAAATAAATTTATAGATTTATAAATTAAAAAGTATATTTTGTGGTTGACTGAATTTTAGTCAAAATAAGTTTTATTAAATCTCTTTTGATTTTTATGCTATTCCTATACATTATTGAATATAATTATGTTTTTTTTTTCTGCAAAAAAAAAAGAAATCTGATCGAATGAGTAATATTTATATTATTGTCACTCAACTGATATGTTTGTTGGGCGCCATAAGTCTCAGATTTTTGTTACCATTTGTGGATGCACTGAAAGACAAAACGGGAATATTGGAATTTATTGCCATATATGAAAAAAAAAATTTTCCTTGATATTTTTTTTTTGTGGTTCTTTAAAGAAAAAATGAAAATTTTACTAAATTTTTTTTTTAATAGTCTTTTAAAGATTTTTGGTTTTTATGGCAAAACAGTCTTGACTTCTGGATGATTGAATAGGTCTTTTAAAATATATATATATAGGCATTGACTTTTATGTAGCCAAAAAATTGATTTACTGATATAATTAAATTTTTTTTTTATATGAAATCAGAAATGACATCATATAAATTTACAAAGTTGTTAATGTTATTTGAAATTTGGTTTGACAAGAATTTTGATGAATTTTAGTGTGATAGTGAATTTTTTTTTATTAACTTTTTAATTATAATCAAATTAAACTTTTTTTTTTGCTAATAAATAACTTGTAGTTACTTAAAAGTTCATCTGTAGTTAAGAAAAATATTAAGCTAATGTTGGTCAGAGTCAAATTCATACAGCCAAACTAATTGTGAATAATGCAATGTTAGCTAGTTTTTATTAACGATTAATTCTAAGGTGTTGTAGTTAGACTAATTAAACTAGATTAAAAAACTAGATTAACTAGAAAAATATTCCTGTTGTATGATTAATTCTTCTCTCAATAAATAAAATTTATAGAAGCTGTGTACTAGTATTTCTATGCCTTGCATAAATTACAGTAGGCTTTCGATAAGATGACAGGGAAAAATGCAGGGTGAAGTCATAGCTTCGATAATTTTATATTTATTTATGTATATATATTTCTAAACTACAGATAAATAATGAGTATTTCAATGTCTTCTTTGAATAAAAATTAAACTTCATTCATGATAGTATTTTTCAAAAAAAAAAAAAAATATTTTTGACAATGTGTGTAATACAGGTCGAATTTTCTAATTTCAGTTAGTTCGGAAGTAATCCAAAATATTTAACTAAACTAATTTGTACAGAAAACTTAACTGAACAATCATCTTTTAGAGAGTCTATTGTAATTAGTTTATTTCATTAGTTTGTTTGTTAGTTAAAAAATATTCTACTACCTATCATAAAATCATTATTTGGTTAAAAATGTATCTGAGTTTGTAGTATTTCCGAATTAATATTGCTTGATTGTAAAATATGACAATAATTCTTATGAAATTTCCAAAATTATATGGAAACGTCTAATTTACTAATTTAAAAAAAAAGAGGATAAGATGATATATTTTGTGTAAATTATTGCCCATAACAAAATTCTTTTCTGGTTAATTTTATGCTAAATCAAAATTAATTAGTATTTTTACTATCAACAAGCTCTTAAAGTTTCTAAAACTAAATTATATTAAGATATTTCTATATATTATTTATTAATACTTTAAAATCATGATTTTTCTTTATTGTTGTGTACCATATTTTTAATATTTTTCCAAATATACTTTAATGGAAACATCTCGGATATCTTTATTGCATTGTGAAATTAATAACATTTTTTTTTTCTAAGTAAAAAGATTGCAATCGAATATTTCAAAAATGGCTTTAACTTTTAATAATAATAATATAAATTTATCGAATTTTGTATTTGAAATAAAAATTATTGCATAAGAAATATATATATTTTGTCATAAATTATAAAAAGTTTCTTAGAGTTTTTTTTCCGAAATATACTTTTTATCAATTGTAGAAATTTTTTTTGTACCGCGCATTTTAGTACAATCTCCATAAGAAGAAAAATGAAAAATTCTTTCTAGGGAAATTATTTTTTATTTGAGTGGTTTTTAAGTAAATATTACTTTTATCTTTTAGAGATCAAAAGGAGAAAAAAAAATATATATATTATTAACTTCTGAAACAATAGAATATCTTTTTAATGTTTTTTCAAAAAAAAAAGCAATTTCTAAGAAATATTATTTATGTTTTACTATACGAAATAATATTAAATTGAATTTTATTTAATAAAAAAAAAAATATTGACTACTTTATTTGCTTTGAAAGTATTTTTCTTTTGAAGACTAAGTCGTAGTCTAATCAAATAAATATTAGAAATAAATCATTTAGAAATTCGCCTAAAGTCTTTTACTATGAAAACACAATGAATTCAAATAACACATACGCAATAACCTTAAAGATTTAAATTAGAATATCTTTTTAAGACAATTTTACCTAAATCCTACTCTGTATACCATAAATATTTTCTCTTGTTCTGTTTTGATTCCGAAAGTAAAACAACAATAAAAGTGCAAAGTGAATATAAAAATATTGATTTATGTTTTATTATGACTGACATACTTAAACGATTAACATTTTTTTCGTTGTTTTTAAGGTTTTTTTTTTTTTAAATTTTTGCTTGTAAGTGTTTTGTTGTTGCCATAAAAGGAGATTAATATCTATTCGAATTCTTTAATCGAAGGTTTATATATGTCGTACACGACAACTATACATTTAAAGGTTATGTTGAATATTTGACGTTAAACTGGAACAAAGTTAATTGAATTTTTTTTGTTTTTATTGGCTGAACTTTAATTTCTAATTAAAATTTGTTTAAAATATTAATTTATTGAAATTTGAATATAGAGCAATCAATTACATGGTACATTTAGCAAGTAATATGTGCAAAAAAAAGTAAAAGGTTTTCAGTGTTGATTTTAGACAGTAAGTAACACTGTCAATAAAAGATGGATTGATATTTCCGCCACAAAAAATTAAGAATACCTTAATTGTGTCAAATGTCAAATTGGTTTTAGCAAGGATAAAGTAAAGTTAAAGTAAATTGGTAGTGATACCAATTCGTTATTTTAGAAGTTATTGTGAAACCTTGACTCTGCTGATGCTAACCTCAAATTTAAAAAGATAAACATACGGCAAATTATTACAAAACCAATTTAATAGAACATACATTTTAAATAATTTGTATAACTTCATATACGAATAACCTATTTTTCCATGTAAGTTTTCTGGTCACATTTAAAATCAAGGTCACAGATATTCGGGATAAGATAACAACTTCCACAGTAGTCCGAATTAATATACATATGTAGATTTTACTGAACTTTTTTGTGAAGAAAATTATTGAATAATATTTGAAATTGAAATTGTTACAGAAATTGTCATAAAATTGTTTTGCAAATTTACTCAACTTTCTAGTTATTATGATTCTACAATCTACGGTCTCTAAACAAACAATGAATACAAAATTTTTCAATAATTTTATCATCCAATTAATCGTCTGCAATTTAGTTATCTTTTAAAACTTATCAGAATTTTTGAATGTGCCCCCCTCTATTAAGTCACGTTTTTTCAACTATATTATGTAGTCGATAAAATAGAATTGATATTTAAAACTTGATAAGGACATCATTGTCCCTTTTTTGAATGCAATCAAGAGTTTATTTAACAGAAAAACACATACACACAAAAACAAACTATTTTCTAATGTCATTGTCATCCATAAATTGTAATTAGAATTGGTTGGTTATATAGGAAAATGATGTGGGCATATAGATAGTTTTTTTTGCCAAGCTTTTCACTTAATTAGCAAACAAATATTATGGAAAATAGAGACTGAAAAATTTTCATCAGATTTTCATAATACTGTATAAAATATAGTAAAAATTTACATATCCACTTTTTGTTTGCCAAATATAAAACTTTGATATTGTCTGTAAGCACGGAAAACTTCAGATTTGGTAATTTTAGTATTTTGCTAAACGGAAGTATCAAAAATATAAATTTGCAAAGAAATATAGTAAAATTATTTGTGGTTTATTGTCTGCATTAATTTATTTGCAGATAATACGTGACCGCAACGATTTATTTTCTGTATTTTTAGAAAAATTAATTATGTAAATTATGTAAATTCTATCAAAGAATGACGACCAATAATTTTTGTTTGGTATATGAAAAACATTGGAAATAAAGTAATCTAGTGAATTTTAAATTGATTTAATAAAGGGAAATATAATTTTAGTGATAATTAAGTCAGTTAATTACTGACTTGTTCACTTAATTATTATTATAATTACGATTTTTGCAAAGTGAGAACTTAAAAATACATTGAAATTGTTTAACATGATGACTTTGTGTAATGAACATTTGTCAATTATTTTTTGTATACTTTAACCTTGACTTTAATTATTAAGTTCTGAAATTGTAGTTCATATTCGAATTAAATTATACCTGATCTGTTACAATGTTTGTTCAGAAAAAAATCCTATGAACTACAGGGTTTGCTCTGGCAAGCGTACGAACTAGGTTTAAAAATATTCATAAATTTTTTGTTCGTATTTATTTCCTTATTTATTTTATTGATTTTCATTCTCTTGCTGACAAATATTGTCTTTTCAAAGTTTCTGGCTATATATAATCGTAAAGTTTTTGGCACTAAGTTTCTTATTTCATCAGAAAATGCGAAACCCAATTAAGTGAAAATGAGCTTCCTAGCTTTATAAGGTTGCTTGAAAAGTTATTATTTTCTCTAGTTGTCTGTGCATAATGAATGGCAAATTGCAGACATGCTTCAAGATTTTAGGGTAACAGTCGCTGAACCATTGCAGAAATATTTTAAGGTTCAGTTTCAAAATTCATTGTAGGGATGCTCTGGTTATGTCCAATTGAGTAAAACGACGACAGATGGATCGTCGTTTACGCTTTACTATCCAGCCTGTACAATTGCGCCACCGACAGATAAGTACCAGTTCTTGGCCACTGAGACTTGTTTCTTAAAACGGGCGACTAAGTTCCTAATCATGTTTCCATTGGAAGCTGTTCTGGCGTTAAAATTGTGAAGATTATTTATTCACGTTGCTGTTGTTTGTTACACATAATAAATATGTTTCATAATCAGCAAAACGAAAAAAAAAACAATAATAATTAGAACTAAAAAAGTTCTAAATATTTTTAAACCTCCAGTTTTATTTAGCTCACCCTGTTTTAAAGTCATTATTTCACATTTGGTCCGCTATATCGTGATCCTCAGTAAAATGTAAAAAATTACTTAATTAATAATTAATATTTTCCTTTCATTACAGTTTGAAAATGTCAAATCCTGCCTAAAAACATTACAAAATCATTCAGTTAGTGGCCTTGAAACAGTTACAACAAATGATATTTGTTCTGGGAACTTGAAATCAGTTTTAGAATTATTTTTCGCTTTAAGCAAGTACAAACAACAAGCGAAAAAACAAAAAACTGTAATCGGTAAAATATTAGCTAAGACTGAAACCAGTTCATTGGAAACTAAACTACATCAGCAACAACAACTACAGCAAAATTTTGAATTGTTGCAGACGCATAAAAATTCATCTATAAATGAATCGGTTATTTGTAACGGAGACACTGAAATGTTGGTGAAAAATCGGTAAGTTTTATTTGAAATCATATTTTGTATATGATAGAAAACGGTTTTTGTCTTTGATAAATTTTAAATAGTTTTTGTTCTTGAGGCATTTGAAATGACAGGATAAGTTTAGGGGCACAAAGCTCCCTCAAATTGATTATTAACAAGTTTTAATTAATTCAATATTTAAATAATGCTAATTTTTTAAGACATTTAAAAGTATAATTTCAATAATTTAAATAATTTTTTTTTAAATAAAGGGGTTATCCAGCTTGGGTGTAACAATCTGATATTCCTCTTAATCTATTTACTTTTTGTTATGCATTATTATTACAGATGTTGACCGTTTCATAATAAATAATGACGAAAATCTATAAAATGACTATATATTTAACCACAATTTACAAACTTTTCACCTAACTTAGACTTTTCTCCATTTGCACAAATACTTTACTAAAAACTCTCTTTTAAATTTTAACCACTTTTAAAATCAAACTATAATACGCAAAATTTTATTAATGATAATAAATTTCAATGTTCAAATTTTTACTAGTTACCCCCATAATTTGCAGATATATATGTGTTGTGTACACAAAAAATCTTTTTAGTCTGATAACTCAACCGCATTAGTATTTAAAATATTTACCTTAATAATATTTTTTTTTTTGGATTTTGAAGCCACTATAATGTCCTAACGTATATTAATTTAAAATCCAAAAAATACCTTAACATATACGTTTTTGATATTAAATAGTTGATTCCATTTTAATCTCCCCTAAATCTAGGCAAATTTGCTTAAAGAAGAAAAAAAGGTCTACAGAAGCGTAACACCGTTTATTGTTAATATGCGTTTTTCCTCAACAAAACAATATTATAACGTAGTATAAAAGTTTTTTTTTATGTGTTTAAAAAGGATTCTGTAACATAATAAATACGCATTTTTAGAATATTTCTAATTAAAATAATTATAATGTGCTTAAAAATTTCGTTTTAGTTGTTTCTGAATTTATTTGTCAGATTTATCAAAGTTTTTGCGGGCATAAAAAGTAATTTTGATCTTCACAAAAGTATTTTAATTAAAACTTAACGTATGCCAATTTTTAGAATTTAGAAAAATTAGTGGAAATCAAAATTTATTTGCATTTCTAATTCTGAAGATTTCATATAATCTTCCTCGGAAAACACTATCAACAAATTCTCCTATTTGTGAATATTTACTTATTTACCATTTATTAAAGTCTCTGCAGAGAAGTGTTCCCTCCTTCGAGTGTCTACAAAGGATGTATTTTTGTACCATGGGAATGAAAAATAATAATAATAGCTCAGGAGTTGTTTGTTTTCCTGCTACAGGCTTTATTACAAAATATTTTGTATATTGCAAAAAAAAAGAAGAACAGAACATTAATTGTGTACACCATTTCTGATGCCTCCTTCTTGTATTTCTCACTTGGATATATTATTGAAACTGTAACTGAAAATATTAAAGTTTATAAAAAAAGTTTTTTTTTTTTAAATTCAGTTTCATTTAAGTTTGAATCTATGATTGACTAAATTTAACAAAAATTATATAAATTTTGATTTTAAGAGGGGTAAAAAATAGCAGAGGGAATTATTAAAATTATTATGAATTTTATACCCTTAACTATAATTTTTTTTATTCAGAAGACTTTTTAGGGGTTACTCGGACGACGACATAAAATATCAAAAATATGAAATTTAACACAATATAAAAAAAAGTACTTACTGGTTTATTGCAAAATTTATGATCACAAACTGTTTTTTTTTGGAACTAATGCAACTGACAGAATTAATTTACTATAATGTTTAGTTAAATTTAATAAAAAGAAAACATTGAATTCAATTGATTATGCTGATTTTTTTTTGTATGTGGAAAAGGGAAGAAATTTTTATGATCCCGCTTTATTTATAAAAAAATAAAGGTCATAGTAAATTGATTTCCTTGGATTACTAGGGATATTGCTTGAGAATGTTTTCATATTAATGTGCCATCAATTATCAAATAACCTTTAAACTGCTTAAAGTTCTTCTGCTGTATTTTTTCTGCTGCTGTGCTAATACAGTCACCAATGAACCATTGCTTCCGCAACAACTTTTCTCCACAATTCCCTCACCAATTTCTTACATGCAATTTGCTTTTTATTAAATTATTGTCATAATTTAATAAAAAAGCAAATTGAAACGTTTGCAATGGTCGATATCTTCATGGATATAAGCCTTTCTTGAGGGTTCATGACAATTTAATTTTCCCACGGACTGGTTCTTCAGAGCCACCCCGTGTATGAGTTGCAGTTTTAGCCTGATCATTCAACATATGCTAAATATACAGTGCCCTCCACATGAAGGTAGAACAAGTAGTTTGGCTAATAATAAAGTTTCAACTCAGGATTAGCAACCGATCCTGTTTATCCTCAACCTAACCCATGTAATTTAGGGATCAAGAATAAAATGTTCTTACAAAAATACATTTAAATGCTATTCGAGATAGTTTTATGATAATATTGCGATCATTTTTATTAAATTATCTAAATAACTTTTCATATCATCATTTATTGACCAAAAATATGTTGTTCTTGATCTTCAATAACGAGTCTTTAAATCTTCTATTTTCAGAATATTTAATTTACTGCCTGCAATTTTAATGCAATGATATAAAAATTCAACACCATATGAATAATATTTACACATTTAAAATTATGCTTCTAATAAACCACTCTCCAGTCATTTTGTTCATAATAAACTCTTCTCAACATTCTACTTTTACGTTTTATATTTTTACTTGTAAATTTATATACATCACACATACAGAAATATTATCAAAAACAGCCGGTTATAGAAATCCCCTCAAACCTCTTCTTATACTTTCAATTTCTTTTCATCTTTCGTATTCACAATAGTCCACGTATCTTTCCCTCTATTTTTTTACCGTCACAATCAAAAAACAGTCCATGTCTTATAATATTTACAAAAAAAAAAAAATTAAATACATTTCTTCTTGTTGCTATCAGAAACATATTGCCAAAGTCATCATCATCTGGTTTGTCTGGCAACATAAAATCCTTCTACTCTCCTCCAACATACCATTAAATTTACACTAATACATAAATATTCTTTGTAAAAATATAAAAGTATCTTTGTAAAACATTTATAGTAAAAAAATTTAAAACCCATGCTTACTTTATAGTATATAGTAAAGTAAATTCGACAAATTTGATTTCAGTCTAACTAAAACCATCATTCGATATGGAAGTATGCTGCTATTCGTAAGCGGTTTTCGGTATTTTATTTGTTTTTTTAGTCAAAAGTCAGTATATAGAAATTAACTCGTGCGGAACGTGTGCCAAAAAATATATATATACACAAATAATAATAATTGTAAATAAATTTAATCGTGTACGACTTTTTCTGGTTTTAATAATTATTTTTTAAAGATCACTCTGGTCACGTGACTCAATTATTAAAAAATTAAAATCATTGTATGCCTATTTTTTTTCTGCAGTTTTTTTGAAATTTTAATTCAAATTTGTGCAGAATATTTGATTATGAATTAAAACTTGAGAAAATAATTACTACTTTTTTTTTTATTGCAAATTGAGATGAAAATTTATTTAGAACAGATGCAAAAACAAAAAAAATTGAGGCCATATTTATTTATCTAGTAACTAAAATAGAGGGAAATTCATCAACATTATATTTATTTACATTGGATAATTAGAACATCATATAACTAAAAGATGGAAGGATATCAGTTTTTCTATATAAAAAAAAAAAATTAAGGATTTAACTTTGATTCTTTTTTTTGAGTTTTAAAAAAATTGAATATGTATTTAAATGCATGCCATGAAGTGAATAATAATAATGAGTGTATATAAAATAAAGTGATAGGGATTTGAAGTAGTTTTTTGTGAGAAAGTATATAAAGGATAATGACCCTATTCTTTTTTTTTTGCACAGATTTAATTATTAATAATTCAGTGGCTAAAAAGAAGGTTTTATTTAAAAAAAAAAAAAAAGTTTATGAAAAATATGAAAAAAGTTTTGCATAATTATTAAATAATCCATCATAATAATTTTTTTTTGGGTAGTTTTTTGGAAAAAAAAGGATATTCAACGTTGTAGGAACTAATGTATAGAAAAAAAAAATTATGTTGATTAATTTTTATGAGTCAGTTTTTAAATTATTTTCTTAATTATGTTGAAAATTTTAATTAGTCATTTGGGGGTTTAATAAGACTTTTGATATAAATTTTAGGTTTTAAACTTTTGTTTGAATATTAATTAATTATTTATAGTTCTTTAAATATTTTTTATAATTTGTTATCACTTGTTAGATTTTTGTGAATTTTGCTAGCCAGCTATAAATAAATTGTTAATTTTCTCAAATATATTTTTTAATAATAATAAACTTGTAACTTGTAATTATGTTGAATTGTTAATATATAACAACTCCTTATCAAATATTTTAAGTTTATTGTTATTTTCAATTAAAATCCGTATGCCATTAAAATTTACAACTTTAAATTTATTTTAATTAATTAATCACCAAACTGACAAGCTGTTGGTATTAAATTATTCTGTAAATATAATTATTAATTTTATTAAATTTAAATTTCACAAAAGTATGTATTTAATTCATATATTTAATTCAAATTTTCAATTTAAAACTATATTTTAAAATAAGTTTTAATAATTGGTGGACATCTATATTTACTATGTGAATTTTCATTAATTTACATTTCTTTAGAAATTAATGCAAATAAAACTATAAAAAAATTGAGAAAATTGCAATAATTTTTGAAATATGGTCCAATTTTCTCTTATATTTAAATTAAATTTTAAGTAAATATAATTGAAATTACATTATGTGGAATAAAAGTTTTGGCTGAAAATGGATTATGCTAAACATTTTTTTAAAAAAAGAGTCTAATTCTATTTTTTGTTAAATTTATTTCGACTTTTTACACCTAACTCCTACAAGCTTAAGTTTTTACAAGTTAAATTGTTGATAATTTAAAATTACTTAATGATTTTTTAACTTTCGTACTGCACGAACAACAATTACTACTCAATAAATTTTGAGCGTAATAATTTTATATGGTTTACTTTATAGTGAAGAAACGTTAATTACAACAAACTAATGACCTTATTACTTAGAAATTTGGAAAATTAAAATTACATGGTTATTGTAATTTAATTATTGTTAGTAATTTCAAACTTAGTTAACTAATATCAGGTTAGATAAGATTCGATTATCGAATAGTGTTGGGACTATTATCCCAGAAACTACTGCGGCCAGTCATTAACAGCTCATCAGCGAAACTTAGATATTTTAATAAAATCTAAAGTATTGTTAAGTGACCAGGAAATTATATCCTTAGGTTATAAGATGATTTGACCGAATCGTTGTAATCTGTTGTGAACCATATGTATCAGGCCTATTCGTTATCCTCACTGCATATTCTCCACCTATCTTCGAGAGAACTATCAGTAGGTTAGCCAACAGTATCCAGTGAGGAAACCGGTTTTACTTGATTTATCTTAAAGTTTAAGATTTCAAGTGCTCTTTTTCTAAAAACGTGCCTGCAACCGTTGGTTAACAGACATCAACATCAATGTCTCACAATCCAGTATACTATCACTACGTCGGTCAATACTATATTTATTTCTAAATTATGATAATATAATTTTAAAGTTCTGCATTGTTTCGACTATGTTTTCTAAAATTCTTATTCAGTTTTTATTTCAAATTTATGTGTCAATTAATGAGCAATTAATTGCATAATAATATATTAACTAAATTAGTTTAGAAACATGTAAAGAACGATGTTATTTCTAGAAGTTAATTAATCTCATCGCAATTTAATTACAATACTTTTACGTGTCTCGATGTACTGTAAAATTTTCTATATAATAAAAATAATTATAATCTCATTAAAAGAAGTCTTTTTTTTTGTTAGAAATATATTTTATGTTCTGGTTGAAAAATTTTGCAAAAAAAAAAACAAACCATAAAAGTATAATAATAGTAAAAAGCGATTAAAAAATGGTTCTGATTTTTATGATCATCATGATAAATATTTTTAATTTTTAATAGTTATTGTTATTATGTCAAAAAAATAAATAAAATTATATTTCCGTGTGTATTTAAAGTGAATAAAGAATATTTAAAAGGTTTTATTTATAAATTAACGTTAACCGGATGTAAAAACATTGAACTACCTTAATTTTAATATATATAACATCCGTCAAAGTAGTTAAACCGCACCATTTGAATTAATATATAGTTAAAATTTTAAGGAAGGAAATTTAAAATATCAAGGATTTTTCTATTTACAATCCTTTGTGTTAAATGACTTAAACTTCCTGGGTCTTTGGTACAGAAAAAAAAATATATATAAAATGTATTTATACTGAAATTTGAATCTTTTTATAGTAATACTTTAGTAATCAAGTAGACCTATTTTTAGTGTAGTTTTGCAGCATAGTTTATTGTAAGACTCTATGTAAATTTTCGAAAATAATTGTCAACCCAATTTTGACCAAATTTCAATAATTTAACATTAATTATTTTAATAAAAATTAGTCTTCGAAATTAGTTCCATTATAATTTTATTTGACCATTTCAAATCTCATTGATATTTAAATAGAATAATTTTTTTTTTGATAATCTGTTACCATAAATCAAGAATTATTTGACCATAAAAAGTGATAAATTTCCATATTATTGTTAAATATTTCTGTGAAAGTATTAAATTACAATTTATTCGACATTCTTCTGTCATATTGCAAAATTAATTCTTATTCTTTATTTCGTGACATTTGAAATAAATAAAAATAAATAATAAAACATTCAATTCTTTCATAATTTTATATGCTGTTCTTTTTTTATGGAAAATATGAAATGATTGCCAAAAACAGATTTACAAAAAATTTGTTTTTTTTTTGTGAATTTTCAAAGAATTTTCGTGATGATGGTTCATTGTAATGAAGAAGTAAATTTATCAATCCATAACAATGATGACGTAAAAAATATGTTGTGTTAAATTTTTCAATTTTTTTTTGGGGAATCAGTAGACCGTGTTGTAAAAACAAAAGAATTTACCATCGAACCAAATAAAAAATACAGCTGTAAGCTGTTTCCTCTATTAAAAATTTGAATTATATTGGATTCATGGCTCAATAGAATTAATATTAATAATTGGTTGTTATTTAGACTTTATCAACAAAAATTAGCATATTTTTTTTTTAGTAATGTCTAAATGGCTAAGTAAATATTTTTTATTGATAGACAGTTTTGAAAGTTCTATTCCATCATAATCGTCTTATTAGTCTCATTAAATTCGAACATTTTTCAGTTTAGAAAGAAAGTTCCATAAGTTCACATAATTTTTTGTACAGACCCAAATTAATAATATAAAATGTTAATGTCAATTGTCAATCTATTAATTTCAACTGACAAGCATATTTTAGGCTTAGAATTTAATATTTTAGTTAAAAGTTTTAAATTTTTACTAAAATAAATTTAACAAAAGTATTAACCTACTTTAATATTTATAAAAAAAAGAAATGCTTCAATTAATTTTTACCCAAAAAAAAGTTTATGGATTTTTTTTAAATTAATGAACCCAAAACTAAACTACAAAAAAAAAAAAATTCAAAGCAGATTTTTATTTTATGCAATCTTCTTTTCTGTTCATGAGGAGTAAAGTGATGAGCGTGTGCTCAAATGACCATGTTAAAAAAAATTGTTTACAGTTGAGTGATAAATTTGGTTGTTGTTCAAAATATATAAAAAAATTATTTATTTAGAAAAAGTGTTAAATAATAATTTTTGGGTTTATGCTTTTTTATTTAAAAAAAAAAAATATTGGGTTTCAAAAATCTTTTTAGGATTTATTTCAATATTTTTAAAATATCTAAAAAAAAATTGGTTATATCTAAAAGTAAACGTTGTTATTTCCTAACAAAAAAATTAAATCATTCGTAACATTGTAAAAGGGGCTGTTCATATAATCAATTTAGTTAATCAGTTTTGTAGTAAATTGTCATGAAATTTTCGATAATTATATCAATTTTTAAGATAATATATTGAAAAAAAAGATATGTAATTCTAATTTAATTTTTATGTTAAATTAATATATTTTGTAAATAAGTTGCTTTCTAAATTTTATTTAAAGTTTAATTGTGTGTAAAAATTATAGATTATTCTTGTAGAATCGAAATATTTCTGAATTATCTATAACCTTTAATTTAAAATAATTCGTTATCAATGGAAAACAGTCATTGAAAAATCTATAAATAAAAATATAGGGCTGCCAAATGAAATTAAATTATTTGTGTCATAAAAGTTGGGTAAATATGTTTGGTAATACGAAAAAAATACCATCCACATTTTTCAAAATAATTTTATTTGTAACATTTGCCAATTTTTAGAATAATTTCTTGATTTTAAATTATAGTAACATCCCTTTACTAATTAAATAACCAGATTTTTTTGATAGCCTCCAACCTATTGAGAAATGATTTTGACTTATTTATTAGTATTAATCTATTGACTTATATCATATTAAATTCCTAGTGACATTTAATAAATAATTTCAGTTGTAAATTTGACAATATTTCTGGATGAATTTCAATCGTCCTTTTTAGTTGTTTTAACAGCGTTTTGCTGTAATTAAGACGCTTTTTATGCCAGCCAATGAAGTGAGAAATAGTAGTATAGAATTTATATTTGATCTCTGTTTGTGTAATGACTTTAATCCTTGAACTTTATATGTGAGTTTTTAATCAACTTGTTTTAAAAGTCTTAAAGCAAGATTTAATAGCAAATACTATTTATTAAAAATATCCTAATTATGTATTTAAAGTTTTCAGGAGTCTCAATAATTTCGATCCGTTGCGGAACGTTCGAATCGATTCGATCCGGTCGTCATTTGACAAGTTATGTTTTTTACCATCAATTTGAAATTTCTTGTACAATTCTGGACTTTAACAATTTCAATAATTTTTTTCATTTTTAGATTATGACATTTATGTTATGACATTCGAGACATCCGCCAAAGATAAAACACTTTTAAGTCTTTTCGAATTAATTTGTTTCGACACGTTCACTATGATTTTCAATCCGACATACTATACAAACTTGTATAAAGTTGTCAAAACTTGAAATTTTCGATTCCAACCTGCTCTAATTCATTGTGACTCCCACTTTAGTTTAAATTTCGAATTCGAGTTTTTCCTTTTTCTATTTTTTAAAAAAAATTATAATTTAAACTTTCGGAATGCCTAAAATTTAATTTTATCAGACATTTTTATAATAAATAATTTATTATTAAAAAATATTTTAGAGTTATTGAGTCCTTGTTTTAGAAGTAAGTTACTCTATTTACAATTCGCTCATAGAAATTCAATACCTTCCTATAGTCATCTAAAAGATACTCGTAATATACGCAGAATGAAATTGTATTACATCATGTTTTATTGAAGTGTTTAGTAAATAAAAATTACCAATTATTATTTAACATTCAGCTTTAAACTGAAAATATATAAAATAATTTTGAAAATTGATCCAACCAGAAAATTGAAGATTTGATTAAACATTTTCCAAGTACAAAAAAAAAAACAAGGAAATTTATTTAAAAGTATTTGATGAATGATATCATTTCTTTAAAAGCTTGAAAGTAAAGTAAATATTAATACCCATAGTTAACATGCAATTGGACCAATTTTATTTACATTTACCAAAAATGTTATATTAGATTTGTAAGATGCACAAGTTAAGGATAAAATATAAATATTAGACACGTGACACTGTCTCAGAAGAAATGACAAAAATTTTAGGGTTGTTGTAGAGTCGAAACATCTCCCCCTAAATGAAAACAAACTAATTTACAAATAGTTCAATCTAATTTTACAACAATTTAATGTTGCAATAAACATAGTTAAAATTATCAAGGGATTTTCCATGAATTCTTTTTTTTTTTTTTTTGGAAAATGGTTATTTAAACACTTAATAAAAATTAAAGTGCTTGCAAAAAAAAAAAAATAAAGTTTAGCATACCTAACCTCAAGACCATGAAAGAAAATCAATTGCACTAAAAATTAATTTCGTTAAGTATTGAGTAGAATCCTTGTTAGTTTATAAAAATTTATATGATTTATTAAAGGTAGAGAAAATAAAAGGAAATTTAATTAGATTTATTACAATTTTTTTCATGATGAATTAATCCTTGTTGGTTTGGTAGTTCTTTTGGTTTCTCTAACTAATTCTATTATAATCGCACGTGCAGACTTTTTTTCAGATATGATCACAACTTATTTTATAATAATTTTTAGTTTATTAGCTTTTTCTGGTTATCATAATTTATGTGTCCCTATTTTTTATTTAATAATTTTAAGATTGTAGCTGTAAGGATGACAATGAAATATGTAAGAAAATGTTAGACAGGTCAATGGTAAAAGAGAAAGAATTCGTGTGTAATGGTGTGTAAAGTAGACATTATTTTTTCTTGATATATATTACAGATAGTATTGGATATTTTAAAGATTTTATTACACAGCAAATTTATGATTCTCATAAAACTGAATTAATATCGTGGTATTTGTAGCTTTAATTTTCCTTAATAATTTCCTTTGGTATCATAGGGCATCTGCAAAGTTTTGTCATTTTACACGATGTTGTGTCATTCCTTTTGTCAGGATCCACGTTTAACTTTCATCTATTTCTATTTGGTTCAAATAACGTTACCGTGGTCCGCATTTTCCATAGAATTCCATATTAAAATGGAGGTTAAACTTAGAATTATAGAAAACTTAGGTATTATCACGAATACTTGCAAATCCTTCAGATATTAAGATAATTCTAAAAGAATTGTGAAAAGGTTGATTGAATTTTCAATACTATTTCTAGAAATGCTGAAATTAATATTGAATTTTATTAAACCATAGTAACTTAAAATAAAAAGACTAACTAAAAATAATAAAATGTGATTAAAATGTGCAAAAATTATTAATTAAGAACCTCTATTCTCTTTCTTTGGCTAAGTGAAAAATCAACAAAAATTATCAAAATGATTATAAGAAAATTAATATAAAAAAAATTAAGTGATAAAATACTTATAAGAATATGGGAAATACATCTTCATCCCATGGTGGACATAAAAATAGTCGAAAATGTCGAAGTTTACCAAATTCGCCAGACGTTAGAAGGTAAAATTATTATATTCTTAATAAATAATTATATTAAAATAGAAAATGTATTTATTAAAAAAAATTACTAGATTGCCATCTAAAATAATTACTATGTCAATCTATCATAATTTAAATTGATAAGCATGACTTACATTTTTTTCTTAGTTGAACCTAAAATTTAAAATTTCTACAAATACAAAAAAATAGGTTAATTCTTACCAAAGCAAGAAATGCTTCAATTAATTTTTATCCAAAAATTTTTATGGATTTTTACAAATTAATGAACCCAAAATTAAAAAAAATAATATGTTATAGCAGAAATTTTCAGATTTTTACACTGTTCTATGTTTATGAGGAGCAAAATGATGAGCGTGTGCTCAAATAACCATGATAAAAAATGTTTACAGTTGAGTGATAAATTTGGTTCTCCATAATAAAGTATCAAAATTATATAGAAAAAAGTGTTAAATATTATTTTTGGGTTATACGTTTTTATTTAAAAAGAAAATATATTGGGTTTCAAAATATTTTTGGAATTTATTTCAAATATTTTCATAAAAAACTGCGCAATAAATATTAAATATTTATGAAATTTAGTTTTTATTTAATTTTTTATCTTCATTTTTATGCTCGTTTTTTTTTTAAATTTAAAATTATATACTATAAGTCTCGACAGATTTTATTACAATTTGAAAATAGTAATTTTCGAATAGAGTACCATGCTAGTTTCCATTACAAAAGGAACGGTAACGTTAATGGTTTGATTGGATTCAAAGTAGATGACGGAAGCATTAAAACATTTGGTGTCTATATGAGCATATCTCAATCTCCTCAATGTCTTTTCCTTGTAACATAGCGATAAAGAATTCCTGGTTCATTGTAAGTCAGAATACTGTCCAAAAACAGCTATCGTTCAAGTAATTATAAAGAATAGTCAAAAACTCTTTTCAAGCTTAGTAGTCACTTTTCAAGCTTAAATAATGTTTCCATCTATTTTAGGTGGCGAATTACTTATCCATGAACCTAAATTAACTTTTCTGCGATTTTATCCATCATTAGTTGTGCTCTGATTCCGCAAGACTCTTTTATAGCGTCGTTCTATGTATGCGCGGTTGTTGTATGAAATTGCATACTTAAGGACTGAATTGTTATAATGGCAACTCGTAGTGAGAAAATTGCTGTCAATATCAATAGTTCTCCAGGTACGCAATCAAATCTTAGTCAACTGATAGTTACGATATCTCTGGCAATAATCAAAAACTTAAGATAATCAAATTTTATATAACTTGCTGCAGTGGTACCTACACTAAAGGCATTTTTATGGAAGGCATTGTTTTTATCTATCAATTTTGTAATTTAAACTTAACAGAAGTACGTGAACAGAGAAAATTTTGTATTCAAAATTATCAATAATTGATATTAATTGGTAAATAATTATGTAATTCCCATAAATAATTATTTATATTTTCTTTCAAATAAACTCTGCCCATAATTTTAGATTATTAAGTTTTTTCTGTTTTCATTCTTTTTCAAAGCCTTAACAATTTGTTAAAATAATATTGTTTTAATCAATACTTCAGAGTATTGGGATTCTTCTTAAACTTTTAGGTTATAATATTGATTTTAATTTATTTGAAATAGAAATTATTTATACATTTTTTTTTTAAATTGCCAGGAATTGAATAAACTTTTTTGGTTTAGGTTCAACAAGTTTTCTTTTTTCCCTTAATTTAATTTATTTTAACCAATCAAATATTTACTCAGGTTCGATAAAATCAAAAAAATAAATACGGAACTAACTTTATTTAAACAACTTGTTGTGTATCTTTTAATTAATAAATTTCAAGTTTAGTTCTATAAACAGAAACATTTTTATCTAAGTTAAAAAGCATTAAATCAATTCCATAAATAAACTCATCATTTTTACATCGAAAATAGTAATTTTATAATTGAATGAACTGAAAAATAAACATTCAATCAAATTTGAAAGGTGAAATTATGCATATTTATTTTATGCCATAAAACCAATAATATTAATTTAAATGCAACGGATGCAACCAATTATAAAATTGCATAATTTTCTGATATTTAAATGGAAAATATAATAAATTTTTCAAAAAAAAACAATGAAAATAATAAAAAAAAAAAATGTATTTTTGGAAATAAACAAAAATAAAATTTATGTTTTGAGAAAAAAAAAAATAAAACTTCATAAATTTTCTTCTTATTTTCCATTTTTTTGGGTGCCATGAATAATTATGGAATTGGCAATTTGCCGAAAAAGATTATTTCTGGATAATAAAAAATATAAAAAAAAAGAAATGTTAAAGATGTGCAATGATCTTTTGCACCACGATATAAATACGTGAACTTTTAAAAATTTACACTTTTGCAAAATTATGTGAAAGACTTCTCCTGCTTAAAAAATTGAAAAAAAAAAAAAATTATTTAAATTTTATCTTTTTCCGTATATGCATAAAACACATTTATGTTCGGTATATAAAAAACAAAAACAGATTGTAATCTATTTTGGAGTGATTTTTATCTTTTAAAAAGATTTTTATTCATTTTATTGCATAAATGTGGGAAATCCAGAAGGCAAAAAAAAAAAAAAATTCAAGTGTTTATTAATCACTTGAAAATCTGCTTTATTAAATCAGTTAAAAAATAATATCTTTTTTTTTTTTCATTATTATTAAGAGATCTTTATAGTTCATTTACTGTAATATCGATTTATTAGAATAGTGTTCGCAGCTGCTGCTTGCTCGCTAACACTTTAATAAAAAAAAAGTGCAATTAAAATTTTATTTTGTTGTATAATTGATGAAAAGAAAAATAATATGAATAATTTTATATTTGGTAAAGAGTTGGGAAGATTTATTTTAATTTCAGATGGAAATAATTATGTTTAATAATGAAATTAAATTAAATTTGAGTTACTAAAGAAGATATCATCTAGGGATGCTCTTAATTTTTGTAATTTGATAGTAGAAAAAGGAAAATCAGGTATTTCTGAAACGATCGCGTTTCCTACTTCCTTGCGAATTTCAATCCAAGGGTTGTCAGGATAATTCGATATGATTTTTCCTGATCCGATCCCATTTTCTTCTCATGATTTCAGTTGAGAACTTATTTATAGTTCGCAATTATTTATAGTTACTACAATTTTTTGTTGAGAATGCATTTCTTCAAACCTTCTCGAAGAAATAATCTAAATCTAAATAATCGCGATTTTAGATAATCTTCTACGAGATTTTTCTTCTGTACAATATAATGTCGACTGTTATTCGATTAAATCAAAATAAATTTTAAATTTATTTCAAAAATTATATATTAACTCGTTTCCAGCTTTACTTGCTGGATAATTTTTCGAACCACTGATTCAGGTGAACATATGACATTTTGATAAAAATACCCGCAGTAATAGTCTTGCTTAACCCTTGGTCTTAATCTAAACTAATACACGTTTCATCACTATAAATAATAAGTAATTAGTTTGTACTTTTTATCTAACATTGTGAGATTAAGTTGAGTTCAACCTAGCTTTTAAAGTTTTTAAATTTCAGACAAGATTAATTATGTCAACATCGTCGAATCGAAAGTTTTAATAATTTTTAATCAACTACAATAAAATTGTACAATTTTTATAACACAGTCTTTTTTTGGAAATCCAGTCTAATACCTTACAAAGATTTCAATAAATTAAATATATACTTTTAATTCAGTTAATGGTAAAGGCCACAGTAAAGACATATTTTATTTTCATTAATTGATTGATTACCCTAAGTTGTCATATTTATGACAATATAAAATTTTATAATTAATTTCTAAAATTATTATATTGTAGAAATTCTTAGACCAACAATAATCTCAATAAATGTCAAAATATCTTTTTTATTTAAAAATTTAAATATTACAATTTAAAAATATTTTATGTACATATTACAATTATTACATGTAATTATGTAAATTTCAATTAATATTTTGTTTAGTTTATTTGCCCTTAAGCAAAAATATAGTCATATTAAATTGTCATATTGTAACTTTCCAAATTAAATTTTTAAAGTTTTCATCATGTTCAGTTTTTAAATAAATAGTGAAAATTTTACGGAAAAAAAAATCCATAAAATTAAATTTCCATTCTGCATAAATATATATACATTACTAGAATAATATGAAAGTAAATCTTTAAAGTTTACAAGCTCAGACAACGATATTTGTCCGCCGTCGACGACAAAAATTCAATGGTGACATTTTATGTATATTTACTAATATAAATATTTCTAAAGGCAACAAATAAAAAAAAAGAAAAATCATTCTTAACATAAAAATTTGTAATTTTGCCTAAAGCTTTTCCTTTTCATAAAATAAAATATATTTTTTGAGAAAAAAAAAAACATAATTTTATGATTTTATTATAATTTATATTAAAAAGCATTACAATTCTTGGTAAATTTTTCTGTCTTTCTTTTTTGTAACTAAAATTAATGAATATTTTTTTATGGAAAAACTGAATTCTATTTTTATTTTTTTTTAAATCTTGAGAATTTTTCTGTCATTTTAATAATTAACAAAAAAAAAAAACATTAATTTCTGAAAAAATATTTCAATATTTTACATAAAAAAGATTTTATTTTACAATTTTTCCTTATATTAAATTTGACATTAAGATTTATTTACTTACAATTTACAACTGAAATATATTTATTTTAATTTTAGTCCCAAAAAAGGCACCGCAATAGCCAGCATCACCTGAACTGCGTTAAGCTTAATGTTAAATTTTCTTGTTTCGCTAAAAAAAAAAATGGTTTTTATTAATCTTTTTCGTATGGTGTTTTCTTTTGTAATTCTAAAAGCAGGGAAAGGTGGTTTCTTTGTAGACTTAATTTTTTTCTTAACATCAATTGCATTTTAGCGTTAATCTTATAATATTATGCTAATCAATCCGGTTTTTCATGTTTGAATATATAAAAAAAAATATAAAATAAAGAATTTATTTTATATAAACTTTTGTTGGTAATAAAGTTAATATTTGCACACAAATTGCAATTTTTTTTATGCTGGGGTGTTTATTTTAAGATGGTAACAGAAGTGAATTATTGTGACATTGTAAACAAATAAGTCTATAAAAAATTCAGTTAGTATATAAAATATAATTTTCTTTTTATTATTTAACAGAAATGGTAAAGAGCAGACATTAATATTTTTGGATAATTGAATTTAGTAAAATGGAAAGATGTGAATTTATCGTTTTTATCGGACCGCCAGTAATAGACAGCATTATGAGAATATATTTACAATATTAATTAAAAGAAATTGTAGTTGAACTCTGATTTAAAATTAGAAAAAATACATCGAATAATTTTACAAAAATCTTCTAAATTCATTAGATTCGAATTGGTATCTAAGCAATTCTCTAAATTTGACATTACCAAATATTAAGTATTGGCAACACTTATTTTGGCATTTCTAAGTGCCACACCGATCTACTATCAAAAATGTCGTAAATTCGCCTGATGTCAGTTTTGTGTTAAAATTGGCACCGTATAAAAAATGATTTTTTCACTGCAGTACGCAGTGAAATTGTTTATCTATTTATTTTCTAAACAAAATTTAACCTATTAAAGTTAGTTTGGTGCTGGCGTTTGTAAAACTGAAGCGAAAAAATGGCAATTAAAATAAAAACATGACAGAAAAAAAATTGCGTAAAAACTGCACCAGTTTCTGTTTTCGAAACGACTCCTTTTCAATAAAAAAAATGTTTAGATTCACCAGTTTCTGTTATAAATTTGAAATAGATTGGAAATTTACATGACACCAGTGCAGTTTTTGGTCAATTAAAAATAATATTCTTCTGCATGAATGCAATTTCAAAACATAGTCACACCCAGGCAAATATCACTTGACATATATCACTTAAATCATATAATCAATGATACTAGAACTTTACGATAATGATCACTAGCATTTTACGATTATGGTAATAATAATGCACATTCCAAAGAATTATACCTAGAAAAAATAACCGGGAAATACTGACAACATAAATAGCCCATTTTTTAATTTATGTTATGGCAAAATTTCCTGTTCTAAAGGCTAAAAATTTCTTATCATATGTATAAATGCCGTTTTTGTAATGTAATCCGTACAATTATTTATAGTTAAATCTGATTAATTGGAATAATTACAGAAGCAATTACTTTATGTATCATTTTTTTTATATTATGATATTCACCAAACCAGTTATATGTTTTTTTTTATGTGCATATTAAATTTGTTTTTGGTGTCATTGATGATATTTTCTTGGTAACGTGAACAATATATTGAAATTAAGCATTTACAATAGCAAAAAAGCCTGAATAAAAAATGAATAAAATCACGTTTTGCCTTAAGTTATTTAACTTTTCGATATTAATCTTTTTAAAAGATTGTAGATTTTAATTTATGTATACATTCATTCATTGTGTAATTTTTTTAAAATTTTATATTTCATTCTATTCTGAAATCATCTGAAAGAATTGTAAGATAATTTTTTTTTTTTTGTCAAAACTGCAAAGAATGAATATTATTCTAATAAAAGCATAGAAGATTATATCAGTTTTTTTCGATTTCAAATTATCAATTTGAAAATTTTAACAAAGAAAATGTTTACCTTTCAGAATATTAAGAAAATTTTTCAAATAAACTATAATTAAATTGCAACAGCATAGAAGATTATGTATAAAAGTTATTAACAAATAATTCTTAGAAGCTTTAAGATAAAATTTAATGGTTTTACGAATAAAATAAAACCATACTATTTACATAAATGTTTAACATTTTTAAAGTATTAAAATTCTTTGAAGCATCAATTTTTTTTTTTTGTATTTTTTTTTGTAATCATTTAGAAAAAAAAATATTTTTTAAAAATATCTAATAGATATGCAATTAAATAGAACCACCTAAACAAATATAACAGAATAAAAAAAAAATATAAACTATCCATATACGTAGATAATAAAAACCACATAATACCAGAAAGAGTCTTCAATAATAAAAAAAAAAAAAATACTTAGTCCTTGTTTTTTTCCTCAACATTTTAAATAAAAGTAGATAATCAAACAAGAAAATAAGAGCAAATATTTTAGCACCATGTGATAGCATTTTGTAGTTTTTTTTTTTCTTATGTTGTTGTATAGTCTATGTTTAGTTTTTCTGATACTAAATAAACAAAATAACGAAAATAGTATTTAATTTTTTTTGTTAAAACCACGTCAATATCAAGTTTTATGTACAAAAAAAGACTTCTTAGAATAATTTTTTAAAAAAAAAAACAGATAAAATTAATGTCGAGAAATTAGTATTGAGATGAGTTTGAGAGAAAAAAAATTGAGTTCAATGCCAATATTATAATAAATATTTTAGGTTATGGTAATTTTTCAATTAATTATCACACTTTTTTTGTGGTCATTAACATTAATTCTATGAGATTTTAATTACGAATAGGACTTTTGTCTTAAAATTTTTTTATAAAATATTGTCACTGCAGTCTTTCGGCTTATTGTAACTACCGATAAGCCATCACTGGTTCCTAAAATTACTTAATAAATGAATAGTGAAAGACCAGCCTGAAGAACGTGTCAAAATTTAAATTTATAATATTTTAAATCAGGGTTTCGAAATATTCTATTATAATTTGGACTTGCTAATTTTAATTTTATTTGCAGCCAACTATGGCTTAAGAAAGATATAACTAATTAAGATATAACGTTCCCCAGCCATTAAATTACATTTTTATTGTACTGTTGGGTTTACATAAAAACGGATCGTTGCTTCGGAAGGAAACGATTAAGTACCTATATTAAAGAAGAACCTAAAAAGAAAAAAACCTGGAAATTGCCAAGAAATATGATCAGGAAACGCTTATTAGTTAGTTAATTTCTAGGAAGCGGGGCCAATCTAAACTGTGCAGGTTTCGGTTTATCAGTGCAGGTTTCGGCTTCTTTTAATGGGTTCTAAAATTACTTTAATTTCTTGATTAGAAACCTAACAGACCAGCAAAAATTGCACATTTATAATATTTTCAATTAGTTTTTTTTTTTTAAATTCTATTGTGCAATAATCTGTTATTAAAGGGTTAATGTTTAAAGCATAATATTTAGCTATAAATCCTTAAACTGATGATATCCAACCATAAAAATATCAACATTTTTATATAATAAAATTTCAATTAAACCAAAAAAAACATATACCTTCAATTCTGTACAATAAACTAATGTCCCATATGATTTATATTTTCAATTTAGTATTTCGCATTTTACACGTACAAAATTCGCACTATGTGATCAAACACAGAGACGTTTTTCCATATAGAAAAATATGTTGGTATCATTTATTGAAAAAAAATAATTCCAGACGACGCGACGACAAATCCGGTGTACTATACTAGAATATCCTTTTAAAAACTTCTTTACTTTACCTCACTTATATATCGGAACTTAAAAAAAAAAACTGTGTGGAGGTGTAAAAATGGTAAGAGTTTTTTTTTCTTTATTATAGACAAAATGTTTTCTTAACTTTTGAAACCAATTTAATTTTTTTTTTATTTCTGTTTTAAATTTAATTTACAATTCTTTCCAAGAACTAGTAAATCTCTTGGGGGTGTGTTAGTCCATGGCAACTTATAGACGAGCGCAGACAGAAAACTAAAAAAAAAACATAAAATTAATTTACATATAAAAGGTTGAAATGTTAATCTTGTTTATAAGGTTTTTTTTTATATATTTGTTTATATATTTACATAAATCATAAAAGATTTATAAATTTATTTAATTTTATGTATATTCCTTTTTTTTGTTGAGGAAAATAAAGATGATTTCTATATTTTAATCTGTTTGTTGATAGTTTATTGTTTTAAATACCTCAAAATTTTGAAGTAGTTATGCTCTATAAAGAAACTTTAGAATCAAAGGAAGAAGATATCTTTACAAAAAATTAGAAATTCAATTTTTGTTTTGAAATTGTACATAAAGATATTGAAATTTCCTAGACAAAAAAGAAGGTTTTGTTTTGATAAACTTAAGGATATGCTTATAAATTTTATGATATTTGAATTAGTTTGATTGTAAATTGAATTTTTCTAACGTTGTTATTAATTTTACGTATCAATTAATAGAAGAGTTTTCGAATTTAGTTTACTTTAATTAGGAAAATCTTGATTAAACATGTTTTTTAAATTATGACTTTTAACCTCAATTTATTGTGAATCAAATTAGTAAATATAAAAAACTAAGTTAGGACTTAAAAATACGTGGTTATTCAAAAACAAATTCCTGAAATTTATTGAAATTGTGACTAGAAGCAACAAAATACTTCACTTTCTTCGGGAAATCCAATATTATTCTGTAGCAATAATTTCTCATCATTCTAGTCTAGAGAATTAATAAAAACAATTTTTTCAATTTCAAGTTTTTTTTTGGTTTCCATCAAACTTGATTGTTTTGAACACCAATCTATCAGCAAAAAAAAAAAATAAACTTTTTAAAATCCTTAAAATAAAACTATAAAATTTTTAAATTTGCAAAAAAAAAGAATCCTGAAAATACATCAAAACTTTAATTTTTTCTTTCTTTTTCATTTTAAATTTACAGACAAATCCCATTGCCATATTCAAAAACAAATGGCAATACATCAATACCACTGCCGGCAACAGTACAAGTACAAAGAAGATGTCCACCAGATAAAGTTCGACCATTACCGCCAACACCAAATCATGTTCCATGTAAGTACTTATTTTTATTCTATCTTTTTTATTCTTGTCTGCATTTAAAATAAAAAATCCTTTTTAATATTTTTTTTTTTTGTAATTTTTTATATTTTAGTTTTTACCCTCTTCCTTAGATATTGTTTTTTTTATTTTCTCTGCTCCTTTTTGCTGAGTATTTGTGTATCAACAACTGCGATTTACATGTTTTTTGTCAAGCAAATATGAATAATGATAACTGTAAAAAAAAAAAAGAAGAGAAAATAATAAATATACCAGAAAAATTTGAATCATAATGGAAGCAATTTGAAAACCATATACAATAGAAACTCTAGACAACATAAATCATAATTTAGTTGTGTATTGTTTTGTTGGTGTTGTATGTGCGTATCGTAAAAGGAATGCTTCCATATTGTATTATTTCCTATTCGTCCTGGTACAGAGATTACAACAAGTACTTTTAAGGATATTTAATAATCATTATTGTGTTTGGAAAATTGTGCTTAAAAATTTAATTCATATTCTGTCAGTTCAGATGTAATTTTTTAATTCTTCCTAGTAATTGTTAAAAATTTTCAGAAAATTTTAAAATAGTTTAAATTTTATGTTTTTAGTTTTGTGTATCATATCTGTAAATTTCGGTCTTTAATATATCTAAAATTTGTTATTAAGACATTCGTGGAAATGTGGGTTATAGAGCAGTTCAATTTTTATTTTCTTGTAGGAAATTATGGCTATAGTTATCTATAAAAAGAGATTCATAAAAAACCGGTAGTCCTTAAGTTCTTACTATTACAGAGGGATTTTAATTCTGCACTGCCCTTAATCAGAATAGAATATTAAGTAAAAGTTGCCCGTACAGGCATATTTTTTATAATATCTTCATTTGTCGGCAATATTCAACAGAATGTGTTAAATTTAGACTGATCGCAAATGTGTTAAATTTGTTTTCCTAAATATTTCAAAATGTATAAAAACTAATTTTTCAAATATCACTTCTGAAATTATCATATTTTTCAAAAAAAAGTCACTGTTACAAACCCTTAATTTTTATAATAATTTACTTAAAAAATTTGAATTTATTTTGATGGTCAATTGTTTATTATCCATATAATTTTCTCCCTTATGCAATAATCCTTAATCGAATCCATGTTTATATCAGACCCCTAAAAAAATTTTCAACATTATTACTCTATTGATGTGGAGGTGTTACCATTATAATGTTTTATTCATTTAAATCTCTTTTTGGCAAAATATTTTAATGCAGTTTATACTCATATTCGCGCCATGCCACAAATTGAGTATAATTTTAAATTGAAATATCAAAAATTCATACAAATTGTTTGCACATTAAATATTTTGCCACTTATATGTTGTAACCTCATGAGTTGGTTTACAAAAGCTTTATACTCTATTAATTTTAATTTTATTACTTTTAACAGCCGTGCAAAATGGTTATAATGAATATACCTTGAAATTGTGTTAATACCATACATATTAAATTTCTTTCTGACTTTCGAATAGCTTGGGAAATTTTTAGTTAATTTTCATTTTTTTTTTTTTTTTTATTATAGCAATTCCTGGTCTCGGTAAAACTGGGAATAGTACTTGTGTTGAAAATCCTTCAAACCATCATCAACAGAATTCCATAACAAATAGTAATCAACATCAAAATTCAGCACAATCTCCACAAAAAGGAAATAATAATGGGTGAGTTATTTTTTTTTTTTTATTATTATGTCCTTAAAATACAAATCATAATTGCCTCTTTTATAGTTACAATTTCACAGGAAATGAATTGTTCATTTTGTGTTATATTTTATAATTAAAAACAGTAAAATATATTTTCTTTTTCTATGTATTTAACAGGCTTCGACAACCACAAAGCAAAATACCAACAAGTCCTGTTCATCAAAACCAACAGAATGGTATTATTTCACAATCATTACAACAATCAAGCCCAGCAAAAAATCAAAATATAATTGTAACAACCACTGCACATACAAAACATTCAATGTTAGATAGGTTAAAATTATTTCATAATAAAGAAAAATCATCAGCATCATCATCAGCATCATCATCCACATCAACAAAATCAATACATATATCAAAAAGGACAAGTTCTAGTAGTGGTTTTTCATCAGCCCGTAGTGAACGTAGTGATTCAAGTTTAAGTATAAATGATGGACATGGTACACATATGAAATTATCAAATAATACAAATACTATTAGTCGGACAAAAAGTGATAATAATAAAAATTCAAAACAATCAAAATTATTTTCATCAACAAATTTGATGAAATCAACAAAAGATACACCGATGCCAACCAAAAAAGATAATAAAAAAGAAAAAAGTCCAGCACGTATAAAAAATGACACACAACAGCAAATTAATGATTCAAAATTAGGACAACAAAGAATAAATTCGAAAAATGTCTCAATACATTCAGCAGCCGCCGATCAACAACAACAAAAAACTAAAACGTCTTCCAAATCATCAGTGACTAATAATAAGTCAGTAATAAAAAATAATCTTGTTGTTATACCAACTCCACAAACAAAAACACTTGTATCAACAGTTATACCTGGTACTGGTAATATTACAAGTATACCAAAACCAATGGCTGCAATTAAAGGTACAAGTAAAAATATCAATACTCTTGATAAACCTCAACAAACAGACATGACACAAATGATAAAAAAATTAGAAAAAACTATCATTATAACAAATAATCATGACAGCAGCATCATATCAGATGAAACAGATCGTAATAATCAACATATCATTAATACAGTAATAGTGTCAAATATGAGCAACGGAAATAATGTGATAAATAAACAAGATATGACAAGAATATCAATTGGTAATAGTA
Source organism: Empis livida (assembly GCA_963932195.1). Taxonomy (NCBI): domain Eukaryota; kingdom Metazoa; phylum Arthropoda; class Insecta; order Diptera; family Empididae; genus Empis; species Empis livida. The sequence continues at coordinate 16,792,125 of OZ010649.1, forward strand.
TACATTCAAATTCAAGTGCATTTTATCGTCCCAATTCAGTTTCTTCAAATCAACAAATGCCACTACCAAATCAACAAATTGATTTAAAAGATCTAATATTGAAAGTACAACATAATAAAAATAATCAAACTGTTGATATGATTCATCAAAATGGTCATCCAAATGGTAAAAAATATAATACAGTACCGAATAAAATTATTGGAACAATTTACGAAGAAGAACCAAAATCTTCGGATAATGTTTTACCAATGAGACCATTACTTCGAGGGTATAATAGTCATGTAACATTACCAACACGCGGTTCACATAATAGTAAAAATTATTTAAATGATTTCTGTGAATCAGATATTGGTCAAGGTTATTGTAGTGATAGTGATTCATTTCGACATATGACAACAAATCATTCTGGTAGCCGTTTTGTTGAAATTGATAATGGTTATTTATCAGAAGGAAGTGGCGGTACAAATGGTCGACCTAGACATGGTAAACATTTTTTAAGTGTAATGAGAAAAAGGATTCAATTGCCAACAACTATTGAGGAACGGTAAGTTAAAATAATTTTACTATTACAATTTTTTTTCTGCGTGTGTAAAGTATTCTATAATTTTTGGGAATTTAATGAGTCATTTGTGGAAAATCTTTGTATATTTACGAAAAAGTAATTTTTGAATTGGATGAATCATTGAGTTATAATTGAACATGCATTTACGCATTATATGCCTTTGTGATTCTCCTTAATTGCTTCTTTGTCTTCTAGTATTGTTTTTTTTTTTTGCATTCAGTTGATGTTAAATTCTTTTTGATTTGTGGTTTTGGTTTATATTCAAGGAATTTAGAATATTTTTTAGTGATAAAATTGAAAATAATTTTAAAGAATTTCCGTTTCTTACAACGTTGATTGAGTTGAGAAATGTTGATAGAGTTGAGAAAAAAAACTCCTTAATTATATCATGCAATAATCACCCATTAGCTACGTAGAATAAATGAAACTCTAATTGAGATTTCATTTCCCTTAATCAGGATAGTAAAATCCTAAATGAATTATTGAACTAAATGATTATTGGACTATTTACTTTGAATAAAAGGTGTAAAGGATAACAATAAGGTAAATAATTTTCCAGACAAAATATTGTCACGAACTTCAGATCCTTTTTATGTCTCGTAGAACATGTATAAGGAATGTTGTTCAAATAGAAAAATATTCTAAATATTACTTTTAAATAAAAATAAACGATAATAATGTACACAGGGAATTTTTATAATTTTGTAAAATGTGTAAAAAAAAATTCATTATTTATTCATTGGAATTTTTTTTGTGAGAGTGAAAAATTACCATATGAAAATTGCATTTTCACTTTATAGTATTAAAATATTCGCATGGAAATATTTTAAAAGTAGTTTTTTTTTATCTTTATTTTTGGTTAAAGTAATTTTGAAAGTTTATTTATAAACATTATTTTGTAAATTGCAATTTTGTAAATTGTAGAAATAGTTTAAATCAACAAGTTTTTTATCTGATATAGCAAGGTATTTTTTTTTAGAAAAAAGAGGTATTTTTATGGGTAAACTTTTAGGTTGTAGTAAAAAATGCATAGTTTTAGGGGAAGTATTATATTAGATTAGCAAATTGAATTTCTTGAATTTATAAGAGTTTTTCAAATAAAATTATTGTAATTTAGAATTGTTATAAATCGTAAATCGATGGTAGTTAAAATTTGTGGCTATCTTTTCAAATTGAATGTATATTTACAGAATATTTTCTGAATATTATTCGAATATTATTAAAGTGTTTGGAGGTATTGCGATTAAAGTCTTAGACACGAAATATTTGAGATTGAAATCTCAATATTGAAATGGTTGAACGCTGAAATTTGAATCAGAAGTGTAAGACATTCAATTCTACTAACAATTGATACCATTTAAAATACTGAGATCACACTAAAGTGTAGAATGTTTATATATCGGGTTTGACTTCCTGGAGTGATATTTCTAGATTAATCTTATATTCTTAGATATTACCTATATAAAATGGATTAGTGGCCTGCGAGTTAGGCAGAGAACAAAGGTCTGGGCGAGAACTTTTTTTAATCTTCTTTTCGGTGAAATCTAGAGATTTCTTTTCCGGCTGAGAAACTATTCTAGTATTTAGGTTTAAGTAGTGATTCCATTGTCGCAAATTAGAAATTTCTCTGACCGATTCGAATTGCAGTAATCATCTCCAATTAGAATACTGTAGTACGTTTTCGAGTTTGTCTTTGTGGGCTGAAAGAAAAAGGAATAAGAGTGGTCAGATTGTGACTAACAAAAATTTGAAAATTAATAACAAAAACTAATTGGAAAAATATTTAATGTTCATAATAAATATTTCAACAATATAAAAATCGGTTCCTGTTTTTCAGCACACATCAAAAAAAACGATATTTCTTTAATTCTGAGATCTGTAAAAATCTGATAAACTCTCAAAATAAAAATTTAAATATTCATCAATACAAAAAGAATTTGTCAAGAGTTCTTTTTTCGTGATTTAGCTATAAAAATTATTTTGAATCAACTTTGTATTATTTTTGTATCATCAAAATTTTTTATTTAGTTTATGTTATGAATAATTTTACTGAATGCCTTCCTTAATTCTTAATATTTTCTTACACAATTATTGACATTTTACATAAATTCAACATGTTGCTATACAAGTCCTTTATCTTGTTGCTTATTTTTTTTTTCTACTATTGTCAGTATTATTTAATTCCATTCAACGAAAAAATCTTCATATTTTTATGTAAAATGTTCACGTTTCATTGTTATTATAATCTTTCTAGATATTTTTTTTTTTTGGGGGTGAAAAAAAATAATATTATATTGTGACAGAGACACCGCATTGAATTAATTTTGAAGATCAACGTGATGATTTAATCCTTACACGAATAGTTGGTGCACAACAAAAAGGCATATCGTGTCCCTCTACCTCTTAAAGTAGCTGATAACTATGCATTTTAAGGGTGAGTGGTAAGAGAAATAATCATTTTTTGTGGGTTTTTATGAGTAATGACCGTAACTGAGTTAACTGAAATTTTGTATTTTTTTTTTTTGGTTTCTACTTAAAAGCTTTTGTGCAAATTCATTAATATTTGGAATTGTACTAAATAACAAATTTAATTGAAGGATTAAAAGGATAAACATTTTTTAATATACTTTTTTTTTATGTTGGATATTTTATGTTTTTTTTTTTCAAGAATATTTTTAAGCCTCGGGGGGTGTTTTTCTATTGTGTCAAGTAAAAATTTAATTCCCAGATGGTAGGCAAAAATATAAATTTTTCTTTTTTTTTGTAATTTTACTGTTTGTTATATGTATTTCGAAAAAAAAATTATTTTGTCTGGTAAATTGAAGTTTTTAAGGATTTCATTTATTATATTGGAAGAGCAGGAGTGTTTGTATTGATTATGTTGAATTATGGTGTAAACATATTGCAGAGTTCATAAATTTTCATAATTTTAAGGAGAGTAGGAAATTCTGACTTTAAAATTAAAAATATTGACTGATTTTAATAGAAAAATGGAAAATATGAACAATTTAAAGCAGACGACAGTTTTATAGCTCATTTTTGTACGTGTGTTTAAAGTAATATTTTCTTAAATTCTTTTATGATGCTAGTTTCTGGTGTTGGCCATCCTTAAAAGATATATGAATTCTCAAGAATCTGTTTTTCGGGATTTAAAAGCTCTTGAAGGTTGAGCAGTGACCAAAGCCAGAATTTGAGCTGTACAGCACCTTAGAGATCTTCTTTTTAAGAGAAATACAAAAATGAGCTTGAAAACAGATGATATATGTACAAGTTTATAGCTGTATAAATAGAATTAGCTTATCAAGAGACCTGAGTACTATCAGTAGCAGTACATAACAAAATAAGAGGTACTTTTCTTCCAAACTAATTCAGCAAATTTTAACAAAAAAACAGAATTTTGTCAAAAATTCTTTTATCAAAAGTTATATTCTTAAAAATGAGTATTTTTTAGAAACATTACTTTGAAAATTTGCTTAAAAACATAAAATTCTATCAAACAACCAAATATTTACAAAACTTCAGGATATATTTTCAATTTATTATTGACTGCATATCCTTAAAAGTATATAAATCTTTTATATTATACCTTTTCTATCAAATACTAACTAAATTATATTTTTAAAGGTTTTTATTTTATCATAAATTTTGTTTGCAAACCAGAAGTATTTTTTTTTTTAATATTTAGGATAATATTGATGCAATCGTAAGAATCATAATGTGAAATCCTAACAGCAACAAAAAAAAAAGAAAAGAAGAAATTTTGAATATTTTGGGGTGCGTCAGACCAAGTGTTTTTAGATCCCCTTTAAAGAAATTTATATACTTACATATTTTTTTTTTTTAATATTATTGTTTCCTTCATTGCAAAAAAGACACGCATGAAAAAATACCTAATGTCAACCACATTCGTTTTTTTTTTTTCAATAAAAAAGTGAAATTTATGTCTTCAACATAATCTTTTTAGTTCCACAGATTCAATGTTTATGCAAAAATATATTTAGCAAAAAATATTTTTTTTTTGCTTTGTTATCAAATAAAAACAGTTTTTTTTTTTGCTTTAAATATTCTAAGATTTTATGTGCGTATCTTGCGTATACTTTGTTGAAGGTAACTTTTTAGAAGCTGACAATGCTATTCTTTACCAAAAAAAATTAACTTTAAAAATCAATTTTTAAGATATTTTTTAAAGTTTATTAAATTCAATATTTATAAAAAAAATTCTGATTTTTGTTTGCTGAAAATACGAGAAGTTTTGAAAATTATTGTTTTTTTTACGTTAGTACTTTTTTGGAATATTCTTTATTGCAACAGGATTTTTTGTAAATGTTAAAATGTGGTGTTCGAAGGATCTGAAATACATGATGTTATTTTGAATTTTTTTAAATTGTAGTTAATAGTTTTTTTAATGAAAGAAAATTAAGATAAAATTTTCAAAATCAATTTCCATAATTTTGAATATTTTGATATACGATAAATAGTTTGTCTAAGTAACTTTAGTCCTTTGAATATATTATAATAATTTTTAAATATAGAGTTTATTTTAATAATGAGTTCTTTAATACTATCGTCAAAATTACTAAATTAAGATCTCTGAGGCACCTTGAGATTCTGTTCTCACACAATTTTATTGACTAAATATTAATTTTTTTTGTGTACAAACAATTATTTAAATTATGTTCATCAGTTGACAAAAGGTTGATGCTAAAATAATTCAAAATTAAGATTTTCCTTCAATAAATCAAAAAAACTTTAATTTTTTTTGTATTTATTAACAAGAAAATTACGAATTAGGATCTTAAGGACCGTATATTAGTATGTTGAATTTATGTTAAAATAAATTTAAATTTAATTTAAATAATTATTTATGAAGCAATTAAAGTTTAATGTTTAAATTTAAATTTATTTTGGAACAACATTTTACACATATGTAACAACGCCACCTTTGAAAAATTAATTGTAAATATTCTTAAGTGTATTTAAAGAGTTTGCTATCATATTTTTATAAAATTTGAATAACTTTTCACTTTGTTTGAACTAACAAATGTGGATCGAAGGATATATTCCCAATTCCAATGCTTATGGTAAAAAGCATAATTTGTGTAGAATTAAGAATTGTTTAAGAATTATTTTACTATTACTACAATCCGATAGAGAGCACTGCCATTCAGGTTATGTTGAATAAAATTTTGAAAAATTATGTACAATAATAAATAACATAAGTTCTCTTCAATTTTTTTATATAATATAATAACTTTATTAAACAGCTTTACTTAAAAATAGTTTTACTTAATTATGGGTGTTACATAATTCATAATAATATTTCAAATTATTTTCTGAAGAAAAAACTCACTGTTAACTTACAAAACATGGTCACTTATAAAAAATAGTGATTCCATTTGTTTGTTTCATGAAAATCAAATATATTTTATTCAAAACATATATTCCACCATATTTAATTTAAGAGAAATTCACCACATAATTTAATATATTTCCCCTTAAAATCTCTCAGATAAATTTTATTTAACTCATTTTCTATATATAACAGAGATATTCTATGAATTCTTTATTCAATATTAATAATTTTGCTGAATAATGAAAATAATTTTTTATTTTACATAAATTTCATTTATTTACGTCTGAAAATAATCGTATTAGTTATTTAATTTTTACTAGTCGGGATGAAACTACCCTAACCAAAACCTCTGACTGATGTTTTGGGTGGTTTTTGTATATTATATATTTTTTTTTTTATTAAAATTTACGTTCGGATTGTTAAATCTTTTTTTGTTTTTAATATAGAATTTTTATTACCGTGAAGTTTTTAAGATCAAATTGTTAGAATTTAATTAAATGAAAAATTTGATTTCTTTTTGAATAAATCTGTTAAAATTTAATAAAATCGTTTTTAATTAAATCGCATTTTTTTGTTTGTTAGTTAAATTTGTTAAATATTAGCTATTTTAGAGAATTCAAATAAATGAAGTATAAAAAAATATAAAATAAATTTTGACAATCTTTAAAACTGTGATAATAATCAAAGATCAAATCGATTAATCAAAAATTGTTACAAATAATTTTAAAACTATAAATCAATTCTTAAAGAGTAACAAATTATGTTTTAAAGGACGAAAAAAATAAATTATAAATTAGAAAAATTTTTTATCACAAATTTTGATTTTTTAAAAAAAGTGTTAAATTTATCGTAGACCTTAAATTAACCTAAAAAGTGAAAAAAAATTTCTTTTTAAGTGTTAATTAATTAAAAATCCATAAAAAATTAATATTTTTTTATCATAAATTTAAATATGAACATCAAAATGTCCATAAAAAATAAAGGTACATAACCTATCGTAAATGAAAAATCATTTGGGTAGAAGTCAAAAGTTTATTGAAATATTAATTAATTAATCTAAACCTCAATCTTACAATATTTGAAGAGTCATGAATATTTAACAGATCAATTTAATTATAACATTTTCATTAATTTATCAATATTTTTTTTTACTTTAGTTTTACTTTAACCAAAAAGTTTTTCTAAATAAAATTTGAAAGAAAATATTGTTTTCCATTTAACTTTTCAATGTAAATATTTACTAACCAAATAATAAAAAAAATACAGCAGCACATTTACGTTCCTTTTTTTTATATTAGATTTTTGATAATTTTCCACACCTTACAATTTATATAAAAAAATATTTTACGATATCCTTAAAATAAATATATTTAACTACCCCACTACTGCCACTCACGTTTTCTATAATTATAATACATATAAGATGTTTTAACTTATACTTTTGTAGAAAATACTTTAATATTCTGTTCATCCTTTTTCACAATTTGTTTATATATAAAATATATTTATATATGTATATAGATTACAATGTGGTGGTTGGTCCACCTCCAAAATATATTTCTGAATTTCTGTATCAATATACAAAACGATACACAACATTAGTTCTTATTATTATTTTTGAAATTGTTTGACACAATATTTAGGGTAAATTTTTTCATTTAACTAATTTGTAAATAATATTAAAGTATATATTAAAATAATTACAAGAGGATGGATAATTTTAAAAGTTATTTTGAAATTACATTAAAGATTTTTTAAAAATATTTTTACTGATCAGAATAAAGTTGAAAGGACTGTTAATAATCTTTCATGATAATATTGTTTTTATTTAGATTAAAAAATTTAGATTAGGATTTTCAGTCTAATAATTTAGAAGACAATGATATATTTAGATATGATATATAATTTCAAAAAATTATGGTGTACGATCATTTACTGTATTAAATTGTATTTTAGCGATTATTATAAATACATTTTTACTAGCAGAAATTCCAATTAACCAAAAATGCAGGTTTATTTTACTTTTCAGGTGTCAATTATTAATTTTGAAGAAAATTTACTATCTCAAATTACAATTTTTTCGAATTACGCCTTCTACCGGTTTAAATTCTTTTACAAACATATTATGCTTATATAATATTTACTATGTTAAATCATAGTTTGAAAAACTTTACACAAAGACGGGTAGCCAGATGAATGCTAAAGTGCTAGCATAAGGGATTTTTATTTTAAATCCCTAATGACAGTAATCCACTAAAATTAATAAATAAGGAAATTTTCTTCTTAACCATTTTTAATTCTCAACATATTAATTAATATGACAATTTATGTCTCATTATCAATATTTCATTGAATCAATCCCTAAAATATAGTACGTATGACTACGAATGATCCTTAATAAAACAATAAAGATTTTGTCTGTCATTTAAAAACAATTAATTAATTAACCAAAATGTGGTCGTGCGTGAATACTAATCTTGTTCTAATTAGTAAACTCTTTTTCAAATAATTCCAAATTCGGTTAATGAAAACTTGTTGATTTTCAAGTAAATCCTTTTTAAATAAACCTTCAAAAAAAAAAGCAAGTTTTCATGATTCAGCAAGAAAATTATAAAGAAAGTTTAAATTGACCCAAAAAAAAATGTATAGTCATTTTAAAAATAACTAAATTAAGTATTCAAATTTCTGGAAGACAAATATTTTTGGCATTAAGGAAACTATGTACATGACTCCATTTATTTACAATCTTATTATTATATTTTTTTTGTTGTTTTTGTGGTTTTATATTTTATTTTTTTATAATTAAGATATGATCTAAATAAACAAAACTTTAATTTTTATGCTAACGTTTTTTAATTCGGTCAATTAATTTGAATCAATTTGTTTCGATAAAACTCTTCTCTGATCAAGCAATTTAATTTTTATCTGTTTTTTTTTTTTTCTCAAATAAAGAAATTATTATTTTTGTTGGCAAATGTTTCTTTATTTGTTTTGAAATTATTATTGGAGGAAAAAAAGCTTTGCGCAATGTAAATATTGAACAAAGTCATAATAAGTAAATTTGGTTTATCCAAAAGATTATATTAGAAATTTTAAAAGCAGTTGATATTAGGGAAAATTAGTCAATTGACCTTCTCGATATTGTAGATCAAATTTCCTTAAGAAATATTTAAATTTTTTTTATTTTCTGTGGGAATTGGTAATTTATGACATATTTTAGCATAACATAAAAAAAAAACCGTCAAATTAAAAAACAAATAGGCGGACTAATGGATGACAGTTTTTATAATATTGTTGACGTTGCGAAGATTATTTATTACGAAAATGCTTTAAAGGATGAGACGTCATTAGGAAATTTTTTTTATTTTCTGAATAGGAATTTTTTAAATAACGTATACAATCAGTGATTAAGTTGCTTCGTGAACCTACTACGCGTTTAAATTTCTAACTAGATGGAAAGATTTCTTTAAAATAAAAATACTGCCATTTATGAAAGCCTTGGAATTTTTTCAAAGATGCCTACCATCAGTGATGAAATTTTTAAGTAAAACCAAAAAACACATTTAATTTTCTAAATTAGCTGGAAAATGTTTTAAAAAGTAAAAATTCCACTCATTTAATCTTATTTTGCTAGAAAACTTATAAGTCAAAAATTGGAAAATCCTATATTAACCTTTTTCATTATTTTATTTTTATAATTTAAACAAGAAAAATAACCTTAATATCCTTATAATCTCCTTGTCCATATATTTATATTCCCTTGTCATAATTCAGAAAGATATTTATTTATTTTTATATAATATTTTAAAATGACAATTTTTTTTTGTTTGATTTATACAATTTAATTTTATTGCCCAGGACATTAAAGTTGGTCCTATTTTTTTCTGGGTATTTGTTATATAAAAAAAATTTTTTATTTTATGTTGAATTTTTATTTTCTGAGTAATTTACTTAACGTGTGTTTTATTAAGTAGACTGAATAAAAAGTATTTAAAAAGGATATTACGTATACAGAAAAAAAAATTAAGGAATCATTTATATATGTATGTATTTTATTTTGATGAAAAACAAAAAAATAAATAAAATGAAATTGGAGGGCGGCAAAATATTAAGGATATTATTATAAATTGAAAAATTATACAGGATTTTATTTTATTTTTTATAAAAATAATAATTCCTTTTTTTTTCTTATCCTCGTAATAGATTTCTACATTAGGATTTTTTGGTATGATAAGGTTTCATATTTTTTTGTTGAGAATGAATAAGAGAAAGAAATTTTTACAGCTGGAAAATCTGAAGTGGGCAATTAAAGTAAAATTGTTGTGGACAGAAGGGTAGTTTGTTGTTGAATTTTAGATTTTATGGAATACAAAAAAATTATTATTCTTTTTCAGGACTACATATTTATAATTTAATCAGGGGTTATTTTCATTTTTTTTTTGTAATATACAAAAAATTTATTTTAATTAAATTTTTAAAGAAAAAATCGTGATATTAATAAAATAATTGCTTTTACAATAAAAAAAAAGTCAACAATCCAACTAAATTATATCAGATTATGGGCTGGTTTATTGGTACCATTACGGTCTCTACGGACCTATTATCATTTAATGTTAAAGATTAAAACCCTCTATTCCAGAAAAGTGGATTGTGAATTCGACAGAAGCAAAAATGGATCTTTGAAGTTTTTGCGGTATACAGTTTAGAGTAAGTCAGCTTCTCACAATTCCATATAATTCAGATATTTCTGCAGGATTCTTTAGCTACTAGTTAAGTTGTTTGTTAAAGTTAAAGTTAACTTATTATTTTTCGTACATTATTCCTATTCATATCTAAGGAGGTTAGCTGTTGGAATTTTATATGCATAGTTTGCTATGAAACTTTTCTAATTTTAATTACCTTTTTGTAATTTCACGATTGAATATTAAATAGTTGATAAGTAAACAGATATGACTATGTTATATAGTTAGTTGCTGTAAAATTATAACATCAACAGAATATATTATTTCAGTCATTCGTCTTCTAATATTTAAGCCCATTCTTGTAATATTGTCTTTTACCTAGAGCCTCATCTGAAGTCCTAATATCAAAATATTATTAGTATATTTTTTAAGAGTGATTTTTGAAAAGGACTTATAGGTTTTAAATCATTTAAAAAATTTTAAACTAGTAAGACATTAATTTCACAATTTTTATTCTGAAATATTGTTCTTTTAATGGTAAATAATATCAATACCAAAATAAAAAGGGTAAAATTATTTTCTCATGGGTATCACCTTTTTTATGTCTCGAAAGTCTCGAGAATTTTCGAGAAAATTTTCTTATACAAACTAATATACAAAAATTACAAAAAATTTATTAAGTTATGTAAAAATTTATTAAGTAATATGTAAATAAAATATTAAAAAAAAATTATCCTGATGGTGATGTTGACCGTGACAAGGATCAAAATCAGGACAAAAGTCAAACTCTCGGTATAGCATTTTTTTTGAGATTCTCAAAGTTTTTACTTAGAAATTGTTAGTAAAAGGTCACAGAGAGTTGCGCGGGTCGTGCAGAATCAGGATCAACAAAAAAAAAATTGTAAAAAATTTATCGTTTTCTTCAAAAATTGGTAATATTTTTCGAAATGCCTTATAGTATAATAGTAATGGTAACACATAAAATGGTAACGCTTAGTCTGCGTGGTTTTGTTACAAAAGTAAAAAAAACCCCAATTGTATAAAATTAATTATTTTATATATCTATACTATTTAGGAAAATGTGAAAATTTCACTGATTTTAATTTTATGGCGAACAAGTCATAAACTTTTAGACAAAAATTTTCCTACGTGTCTTTGGATCAGTTTAAATAAATCATAAATGTATGTATATCCGATATTTTTAGAACAATCCTTTTAATTTTAAAAAAAAAGCTTTCTGTCTATTTTTTTTACCATTATAATGAAACTTTTTATGAAAGTCACGTATTGTCATTATATTTGTAACTAAGTCATTAGGGGAGGAATATTATTTGAAAATTTTAAACAATAAAAATAAATATATAGTGATAATTAAAAATATAAAAAGCATATACATAAAATTGTATCTACAATAGAGTAAAGGTCGTCACAATTAAACTTAACCTTTTGATAATTGTTATGATGTTGTTAGCTTTTGGGGAAAATAGTTTTAAAAGAAAAAAGAAAAAACATTTTTGTTTTGTATATTATTTTCAAAAGATGATATAGGAAAATTTTCCAGGATATACGCAGGATTATTTCAAAAGGAAATCTGCAAAATATATAACACACTTTTTTTCAATGTTATCATTAAAAAAATATATATTTTTTAATGATTACTCTTTGTATTCCCCTTTGTAATATTTTTTTTCATATTCTATGTCTTTCTTTAGCATCCGTGGTAGTCATGGTAGTTTAGATAGTATTTGTACTGCGCCAGCATCAATTGACTCGCCAACATCAACAACAACAACATCACCAACCAAAAAAATGGATATCAAAAATAATGATAATCAAGATATGGCAAAAAAATTCAGTTATTCCTCATCCCAAAATGATAATAATGATATTAAAAGTAATGGTTCATTAGAAGGGGCAAACAAATGTGATAGTTGGCAACAAAATCATAATATTGAAAAACAAAATGATGAAAATTCAAGTCCAACATCCGGTAGTAAAGAGATTTTATCTGGAATTCGTGAAAATATATCATCAAAAGACTGTGTAATAGAAATAGGTAATTCCTTGTCATCCGGGAAAATAAAAAGTGTTCCACAAAGTTTTGGTTATGTAAAACGTACAAATAATTCACAAACTGGTACAATTATATCTGTAGACCAACAGGGTCGAACAGCACATGTTTCAGCAATACCAAGATCTGATAATATTTCAGATGGTACACAAATATGTCAAACTCCAAATGATATGACAGGAAGTAAGTGAAAACTTTATTGATTTGGTTGCCATATTTTTTATGATTAATGGTTTTTTTTTTTTTTTTTTATAGAAACATTAACAAACTCGCAACATAGAAGTTTTTCGTTGACTGGTCCTGGTGCTACACAATTAAGTCAATCAATTAGAGAACGTTTGTCGACTGGATCACATAGTTTACCAAAACATGGAATTGATATGCATAGTTTTCAACATAGGTATGATAAATAATATTTTTGTAATAGGGTCAGTAATTTCTCACAATTCTGTCTAAAATTATTTAAAGGTTTAAAGAATATTCAAGGAAATATTTAAAAATTTAAACTACATTTTTACATACAAAAAATATTCATAACTTTTTTTGTAATAATTTTTTTTTAAAGAAAATTCATCTAAAAAAAACTTTTCTACAATTCTTTTTATTTCAACTTGAACTTATTTTTCACGAAACTTTCTCTGTACTATCAATTATATATCTAAAAAAAACTTTTAAAAAAAATATATTAGAAATTTAAACCAAGATAAGCATACATATTTTTAGTATTTTACATAAATTGAGCTTTTTAGAAGTTTTAAAAGTACACTATTCCAGAAATTTTGAAACTTTGAAAATGATTTATAGCAATTGTTCATAACTTAAAAATTTTGAATGTAATACTTAATTTTTAATTATATTTTTTTTTTTTGGTATTATTACAGAATATTTAATAGAAGTGGTGGAAAACTTTTTGATGGTAGCTTATCTGATACGCAAACTTATGCGGAAGTTAAATCAGATTACAGTCCATATTCAATGTGGTTAAAGGATAATAGGAATACGACCAGCAGACTTTGTAATGGTGATGGACAAAATTATAAATTAATACATCGTAATGGTGAGGCAACAACTACGATGCAAAGTCCCAGAATGAATAGAAGTAGTAGTATCAGGTAAATATATGTTAGGGTATTCTTTTTTACCTTCTATAGACTATAATTTGAATAAATGATTTTATGAAATGACAATACTAATTTCGAATACTAATTTCGAAAAATACTTGATTTATTTTTTGTATAATATAAGATAAACACAAAAAAGAAATCAAGACTTTCATTCTGACAAATAAACTAAAAAACTTCTAAAAATCTTTAAATATTAAATGGATTTAAATTTTCTGTAAAAATATTTTTGTTTACATTTCTAATAAACTACATTTACCTTCTAATAATTTTTTACTTTAGATCAACCAAATCAGAAAAATCATATCCATCTATAATTGCAAATGGTTCCGATGCTGAAAATGAACCATTTTATTGTCTTCCTGTTGGTACTATACAAAATGGACGAATTAATTTTGGTACTGGTACTGTTGTTGCAGTACCATGGAGTCAACCAACATCACCAACACCATTACATAATCGTGGTCCAATATCACCAACATTAAACATATCAAATTCACATCGTTTAACATATCCAAAGAAAAATGATGAAGGTAATAAGTAGTATGAGTTACCACAAATTTTAATAAAATAAATAAATTTCTTTAAATAAAGTTCATGGCAGTGCTACATCTTTGTTATCTGGTGGTAGTTCTTTGTATGGTTCAGTTGAAGAACGACAAGCAAATGAAGTTAGACGTTTAAAACGTGAATTAACTGATGCTCGAGATCAAGTTATGAGTTTATCGAGTCAGTTATCAACAAATGTAAGTAAACAAAAGTTAATAATTTAAATTTTTATTTAAATAAAAAACATCACCTAAAACTATGCAATAAATTATAAATTTTATTTAAATAAAAATAATCACACATGAGAAATATGGAAAGAATTGCATTTTGAGTTGATAAAATATTTATTTTTTTATATATAATTGTGACGCCAAGACTTTGTGGCGTCGAAAATGATACATTTTTTGAAAGAGTATGTTGCAATTTATTCTATGGGTTGATAATTAAATTTAATAACATTATTTAACTTGTACCAGCGATAATAATTACCATTAATTTATTTATGCTGGCAGTTATGAGATATAATTTTACATTAAAAAAATTCTTTATTATTAGTTCTTTATTATTAGAGGGTCAAACCGAATTTTGTTCGTTCCGGTTTTCAGTTATATTCGTAATATATTACCAGCTCCGGTTTTGAAGTTTGAACCAGTTGTCAGTTAAAAGGAAATCCGTTGCAAAAAGTTGAAAAGAATAAATTGGAAAAACAAAAGCCGTAACTAAATAAGCCGAAAGATAACGAAAGAATTGTTGTTCCGGTTACGGTTCGCGATCAACATTTGGTTCCAGTTTTCGAGTCATAAAATATGTTTTTTTTTTTTGCGTTTTTCGATTTTCTTCCGGTTTGACACTCTGGTTTATGCTACTATAACAATTGAACGTATATTAAATATTTTATTCATAAAGATTGTGATACTGGGAGAGTATCGTGTTAAAATACTACTGTAATACAAACATATCTGCTGTCTCCAAAAAATTGCAGCCGAGAAGGTCTGACGACGTTTTTAAACATTGTTTTTCTTGTCAAATGTTTGTGAACAAACTTTCCTTTAATTTACAAACCAATAATTATTGTTGACAGCAATACCAGACAGACTGAACATACACAAATTTAAAAGTATGTTTTAATTAAATATAAAAATTTTAAAACTTTATGTGAATTTTAAACTTTATTCTGTTATGTTTACAATTTTTTGTGGAATCCACAATAAAAAAATTTGGCAGAAAATATACTCAAAAAAAGGATATCCTTTTTATTTTTAACCGAACAATACAAACTGCAGAAAAGTTACTGGGTTTTCCTTTGGGAACGTATAGTTTTTTATACTTGATTTTTTTTTTGTAGATGATTTCATGGAATTTAATTTCAAGTCTTATTTAATTTAAAATTGATTGAAAAATTTATTTTTATTTAAAAATTAAAAATTAAATTTTTTAAATTAAATTACCACAATCTGCTATGAAATTTAATTCTTTAATCAAAAAAAATTCACTTAAATTATAATTTAACAATTTTAAGTGTCATTTTTTCGTTAGAATTTAGAATCTTTGTAGTTTTAAGAGAAGGTCACCAAACAAAAAAAAATGATTTCAATTTACAAAATTATGTTTATATGTTTTGAATATTAAATAAAATGTCTATAACCCTTTTATTGTTGTTGCTATTTACATTAAAGAGTAAACATATAAACCAGTAAACCACTTAAATCCACAAATAAATTCCAACAACGACAACTTGACATAAAACAAAAAAAAAAAACTAAGAAACTAATCTGAAAATCAACAAGTCTTAAAAAAGAAACAGAAAATAAAACAGAAATTCAAAGTCAAATCGTACATAAAATATTTAGTGTTGTTTGTTATATGATACGATAGCCTAAATGGTAATAATATCCCTAAATAAAAAAAAAATCAAGAAACCAAATTATTTTTTTCACACTTTATTTGATTTCAAGTATTCTGGTTTAAGGCCAGTCAAATTAAATAATTCCAACTTGTAGAAGGAGAGTTTATGTAAAAAAAAAACCATCATAAATAAGAAATTTAAATCATATTATTATGTGAAATAATTACAGTCGTACAGAAATTAAGGAAAATACACTAAAAATGTTGAGTATTTTTTAAAAACCTTCAGATTTCGGTCCAGATATCAAAATATGTATAAGTAAATGTATTGCTAACGATTTTGATTTGTTATGGAAAATATTAAAATTTTAAATTTATTGATTAAAATTTTAATTCTTTCAAGAAACTACTTCGGGTAACATGATTGTGATTCTCATTTGATAAAATAATACTTCATAAATGGCAAAAACTTCCTATTAAAATTCGGTATAAAAGTGGAAATTTTCTCGACATTAGTGCAGTTTTTCGTCAATAAGAAACTATATTAGATTATTTTAATTTTACGTTCATACTGACATAACCCAACTCCATTCTTCAGAAAATTACATAGTTATTTGCACAATAATTACAAATAATTCTTTGTTCAACTGATTTATCTCATCCTTTTCTGATAAATATATCAGAAAACGATGAGATAAATCAGAGTAACATATCTAAGAAGTCTATAAATAAAAAACAATCCTTAAAAATAATTTTTTTTCAAAACGGATCAATGAGTTGAAGATTATTATACCATTTTAGTACTTGTAATATTTTAATAGACCTTTTTGCTCTATTTTGTAATTTAGCTAACTTCCAGGAATCCTAGTACAGAAAAAAATTAAATATTTAGGCTCACTCATTTGTAATTGAGGCTAAGTAATTGAAATATTTTGAGTTAGTATATCAAAAACTTACCCTAATGTCCCAAAAAAAACTGGCCCAAATAAAAACTACTGAAATATTCAAAAAAAATTGAAGTCTACAAAACAATAATCATAAAAGCTTTAATTTTTTAATTTACATATGAATAAAAAATAATCCACATAAATATATTTTTAATGTTGTTTACCTACATTTATTCATTTAGCTTCCGGTACATAAAAATTTTTTTTTTGCTTCTACATTTATCCTTTTATTTCGACAAGGTCGAAACTTATACTCCACATCCTGATCCATAAAAAAAAGACTAGTACATATATTTTCCCACAGATTCGTGTGCCAAAAATCTACTAAAATTCTGACTCATCTACAATAACACAAAAAAAAAATCCTTTTTGTCTGTAAATAATACACAAAAAAAAAAAAGGAAAAATCTTTATTTTGAAATCTGACGCCAGACTTTATTTCTTCGTCCTTTACACCACTTTATTTTTCTATTTATCCTGGAATATATTGAATATAATAAATAGATATCATCATTTTTACTGTATTATGGTGGTAGAACGTCGCAATACAGCATCCCATATAGTCAACCAATATTTTTTTTTTTTCGTATACAAAGAATTTTTATCCTCATTGGATTTAAAGCAAAAACTATCATATAAAATTATATATATAATGCCCCCCTTTGTTTTTTAGGGTTGAAAAAAATCACAGTGTATATGGATATTATGATAGTAGCGCCAGAAGGACGCCAAAAAAAAGACTAATGTTAATGTGTAGATGTATAAATTGAGGAAAAATATAAAATATTAGTAAAAATAAAAACAACAATGAAATTTATATTAAAGTCAACCAGGAAAAAAATATTAAAGGGGATTCCGAAATAAAATATGGATGTCTAAAATGTAAATACATTTTAAGCTCAGAAAGCAATTCACTTAAGTAAGGGGTGGATGTATAAAATGCAATTTTCGGAAAAAATGATGATAGTTTTCTGAATATTTTATGGAAATTATGGGATTGTAATTTGTAAACTATATCTGGAGGTTATTGTTGTACGAATTTTGATGTTATTGTGGTAACAGTTTTTTTCAGAGTAAGGATCACATAAATCCTTGGTTATTTGGGAGGTATAGTTTCTTTACATATGCAATTTAAGATTTATTTCTGCCAATATTTTTCTGGTGTTCATCTTTGGACGTTTCAGTCAATTTATTATTTCACATGTAAATTACTCGCCGATAAATAACTCGCCGATTCATTTAACTATTCTAACTATTTACATTTTGCTGTTAGAATTTGCCGGAGTTAAGTAAAAAAAATCATTTAATTTGAAATTTGGTACTATTACACCCAAAGTATTATTTGGGAATGACCAAAATTAGCTATCAAAGTCCTTTCTCAATTATCTAAATGAATTTTTTAAGGTGTTAGATCCACATGATCAATTAGACATGCAACACCATCTTCATATCTCTTCCTTGGAAATATTAATTCCGACTGAGGTAACAATAATTCTTTTCGGAAGAATAAATTTGAATGAAAATTATTCATAGACCAATTATATATGATGTGTTGAAGTGTTTAAGAAAATCTTTAAATTTTATGTCGCTTACTGCTTAATAATTGGCAGATTACAAGATGATCTAGATAACCTAGAGATTAAGAAGATTATTAACTATAGAGAATTACAATTTAAGGAAAAGTCTATTGTTCAAAGCATAACAGGCAGCGTAATAAAAAAGCTGAAATTTTCAGCTTTTTTATTACACTATTTCCGTTTACACACTTTTAATATTTCTATCTTATTTTGGTGCACATACTTTAGTATTCCAGAAACTAAGTTTGGGTAATTGTAACACAATCTAACAAAAGTGATTCACCCCTTACACTTACCCCATACTAGAGAAATCAGATTGAAATTGATATGATTTTATTATTTTATAGTAAAACATATTACAGTAACCTAGTAAATTTTCTCAAATATTCTGCAATTTATTCAAGATTTAAAAATATTTATCATAAATGTCAACAAATTTCCAAAAAAAGAAAACGACAAATAGTTAAATAAGAGAAATTCAATTTAACAAAAAGCTATATGATCAAAATTGAAAGAGTAAATATGAAATTTATACCGCTTAAAAAAATAATGAGTAATTCTCCACTTTATACACTATTCTACAAAATTTACTTTAGTCTATTTTCCAGAAACTAAGAAAACATAAATTAATGCTCCCCCATTATAACTTCGTCACCGCATGATTTTCTTTTACTATAAAATAAGAATATAATTTATTTCGAGTTATTGTGATCGTTTTGTAAACAGAGTATAAAATTTTTATACTTTGAAGCCAAAAAATAAAAAAAATTATATATTTTTCCATTTCCAGTTTGTTTTAGTCTTTCCGTATCTGTTGTATAGTCAACACACGATTGGAACGCATCGTCATCATTGTGTCATCTTTCGTGTATCTTTTAATGTCGGTTCAATGAATTACATTTAATTTAATCGCATTTAAATTTTTAGTTTTGAATTTAAAGATTTTTAATCGGTTTGAAATTTATGTAAATACTATTTAACCACCTGCAGTTTTTTTTAAGATCTGTTATCGTTTCTTGTCGTTAAAACAGAGCGTAGTTTTTTTGTCGGATTTGTAATTTTAGATAAATGCAAATTTGATTATTAATCGTCGTGTTTGCAATTA
Organism: Empis livida; assembly: GCA_963932195.1. Lineage (NCBI taxonomy): Eukaryota > Metazoa > Arthropoda > Insecta > Diptera > Empididae > Empis > Empis livida. Next base: position 16,811,937 of record OZ010649.1, read on the forward strand.
GCAATAATATTAATAATTGATAGTAATGGTATTCTAATTAGTGATATGTCATATAACTTGATTCATATTGAGAATTATATAAAATTATCATTTTATTGCAAAACATTAATGAAGTTGATAGTGAATTGAAATGAAAATATTTTGTGGATGGTTTTTTTTTATGGTTTTATATTTAAAATGGTCTCACATTTTACAACTTTGGATTTAAAAAATGTGAAATTCATTGAAAAACCACAAAATTAAAATATTTTAATAGTGATATAAAATTATTAATCATTTCTGATTAAAAAAATTTTTATGGTGCAATTAATATTCAAATATATAATTTTTAATTTTTAATTTAATAATATATAGAAAGAAATTCTCTAGAAATCGGTTTTATGGATTTTTTAAACGGTCAACAAAATTTGAAATTATCTTAAGGGAAATACTCAGATGATGATATAGGCAGTTAATGTTGTATTTCAAAGAATTATATAGAAAGAATTTGCAGTCTGAACCAACCGATAATTTTGAATTAATAATTTCCAATACTTAGAGCACTAAATTGGCACTTTCAGATTCTATAATTAAAAAAAAAAAATTTTTATGGTCTAATTACCAATAATCTCTCAATATATGTCACAATTTTAAAATGTATTCCATTTGAAATATTTGAACAATTTACTTTTCTAATGTGTCCTAAACTAACAATTCTAGTCTCTCATTCAAAAACCAAAAGTTGGTAGAAAATAAAACAGCATTTATGATTCACAAACTATCATTTTTAAAAGATCTTTTCCGATCCAATATTTATCAGACTGCATTTGTAGCTTGCATGTTTTTGTTGGAATTTTTTGTTCACTTTAAGTTATGACCTCAGTCTGATGATTTTTTTTTTTTTAAACGAAATACTGAAATAAAAAAATTATTATATTTTCTTGTTTTTGACATTAATATTTAGCTTTTTCTAACACATGGCAATTAATATTTACAATAAAACATGATTCACAATAATCATAAAAAAAAACTTTACATTAGCTTAGAGACCAACAGAAAAAAAAACAAGTTCATAACATTTGAGTCCCCTGACATTAGCTGGAATAAATTTTTTTAAACATTATTTATTATGCTACAACATTAGAAATTTATATTTTTCTGGAGATAAAATTTAATAGAATTTTTTCTTTGGTTTTTATTAGAAGACAATAATTGCTGTACATCTTCTCGTGCCTTGTAATTTAAATGTTTTAAAAGTTTTTGGTTTAAATAAGTTTTTAGTCTACAATTAAAAAAAAAATATTATGTATATTGACATAAGTTGAAACTTTTATAGCCATACTAAAACTACTGTAACAAATTGTTATAATACATAAATTTTATGGTAAATTTGTTTCTTTTTTAAAATTTTGATCTTTTGACTTCAGTTCATGAAATTGATACATTTTCAAAATAAAGATATTAATATTTACTGCAGTAGTAAAGTATCTTCTGAAAACATACATAAATTCTTGCAAATTTAAATGAAATTATGAAAAAAACGTAATTAAAACAGAAAATGCTATGAAAATATTATTGGTGGAAAATGATAACTAAAATGATTACCGTAAAAATCAAATGATGTAGCGTCAAACAGGAAATTTAAATACAAATTTTGTTCTACTACATTTTACTTATCAATTGTATTATATGGCAATCATCGAACTTGTAACCTAATGTTACAGTGATGTAGTCGTAAATAATTTTTTCCGGTCCCTTTTTAATTACGAATAAAAGGCGCTTTTTTAGCAAAATTCAATTCATTTCATTTCATTTATCTCGTAATAGATTTAACCGCCAAAATATAATAAGATTTTTGACTAATGCGTAAAATACAATGATCTGTAGAACCATTTTCATAAAACTGACGCAAAATTTCTACTAAAATTATACTTTGTACATAAATAATGTTAATTTCAACCCCAGACTTTGAAAAAATCTAAAGTATTATTGTAAAATATTTATTTTTAAAGGGTCTTTCAAGATTAAATTATATTGCTGGGGTCAAAGCAGTGCTATGAAAATTTCAGCCGTTGTTTTAGGCCGGCTTGAACTACCACCCGGTCATAACTGCATGAACGTAGCTCACAACAAAGTTCAATACCATATCGATTTTCTATTATATATATTCATAAATTGTGCATCCCTTTAAAATTACTTTAGCTACAAAAATAGCTCTCAACTGTGCGTAGAAAATTAAGTCTTTAAAAAATTATGCTAATTGTAATTATGTTGAATTTAGACATTTTCGTTTGCTTCAAAACATCTAATTAAAATTAGCATAGTATTAAATGCATTAATAATTAACAAATCTGTAAAATTTATTCAACTTTATGATAATTAACCAGTATTTGACATAATTATTATCATCGTATTTTCTGGAAATCTATTTTATTTTTATAACTAGTTTGTCTGTTAAATATGAGGCATATTTTACAAAAGCAAAACTTTTAGTACAATTTAATTGACAAATTACCTGTTTAGGTAAAAAAAAATTAAATCATGTTATTGAATTTTTAATTAAGACTAAATAAAACTAGTAATTAAGATAAAATGTGCAAGTTGAGCAAATTATATTGGTTAGTGCAGCTAGTTCAATTAGTTTGACAAATAGAATTTTGAATGAAATATAATAGTTTATTTGCCATGAAATCTGAAATATGTTGAAATAGATTTAGTTATATTAATTTTGAATGTATCTCTTGAGGCGACTGACTGCTTTAGTTTATTCAAAAAACCGAAGTAGAATTTCTTTCTTGTATTTAATTAACAATATAATTTAAAAAATAAATATTTTTAAAGTTAAGTTGTGATAAATAAGAAAAAATAATGCAATAAAATCGAAAACTAAAGGAAATAATTAAAAAGTATAGAAAACAATGTCAGTAATACGTCCGCAAGCACAAGTCCATGATGGTTTTGCAACAATCCGATCCCGAGGTCAATATCGTCCAACAATTCGTCCAGAACGTTGTCGAACATTATCCCTAAAATCTGATTATAGTGCTGATGAACAATTATTAGAACCAGTTTATTCAAATCCAACCCTCTTACCAAGTTCAACATTTTATCGGAAAAGTATTGATGCAGTTAAAACGCCAAATATAAAAACCACCTTATCTAATACGTCATCACCAAAACATCAAATATTTAAAAAAAATTCTCCATCTTCTTGGAGTTCAGTTCCAAAGTTTACCAAAGATGAAACTGTTGTTGATTATTCATCACTCGACAGTCCATATATTAGTCCAAAATTAAGTACATTCTCACATAAATCTTGTGATGAATTAGAAGATACAAGTAATTTTCGTTCATTTGGAATAAATGATAGTATAAGTGGTTCACCATGTCGAATACCATTAATGCGATCAGCTACATTACAACATAAACGAACATCATTTTCAGCAGCTTGTGCTTCGGCTGCTGCGGATAATAATGATGGAAGTGGTAGTAATGGTGAATTAAGTAGTATTAGTAGTGGTGAATCAACTGGATATATACCAAATACTTATTGTGATTCAAAAAAAAGTTTAGATTATTATAATCCAGGAACAAATTATTATCGGTCATCTTATATACCATTAAAAACAACAAATCATAATCGTAGTGCAAGTGCTGAAATTTTGGATAATGATGATTTGATTGATGAAACAAAATCACGAATTCCAAAAATTTTATCAATTGGACGACAAGATGCTATTGTTAAAGGTAAAGATCGTAATTTGAGACGATATCATACTCTTGGTCATACAAGATCAGCTGGTAATCAAAGAGCTATGATGATGATGATGGCAAGTAATTATTTTGATGATAGTACTGATGATTTGCCAACAAAAGAAGAATTAGCTGATTTATTAAATTTTAAAGTTGGCTGTCAAACTATGTTACGCGGTAAACCAACAATTCCCTGGTACGAGTTGGCTATTAGTAAAGATCTGAAAAGGAAGAGCTGTCCATTAATTAACAATGAGGTTATTATTTTTATAATAATTTTTATAAATAGCTTGTCAAATTATTTTATCAAAATATTTTAAGTGACTGAAAATTAACATGATATTTTAATATAGTTCGTGCATTGACATATTTAATAACCTTGCAATTATTGTACCATTTAATTAAGACCATTGCTCAATTAATACTACACAACAATTATGACTCATTTATAATTTAATTACATTATTTTCTTAACCTTCTATACTTAAAAAGTCACATTAATAATTAAAAATTTGTTTTTGCTATAAAGAAAAAAAAATTTGATTATTTTTTTTCTGATCTAAAAACAACAACAGCTGGAAAGTCCAACAGTCAAAATACAAAACAGCCCTCATCATAATTATTACAATATACAATGTGCAGAAGCATTAAAAATGAAATTTTGCAAAATTATTGTAGATCGTTTAACACAGAACTGAAAGAAAGACAAGAAGCAAAAAAAAAAAACTGCATAAATAAAAGTTGAATTTGTAAAATGATGAACATCACATCATTTAAGCATTTATAAACAAAAACTGCTTTTCTTTCTTGCCATAATTCGCAATTTTTATTTATTTATTTACACTGACTGGTGAATTTGATGAAAAGTCTTTGACCCGGAAAAAAAATTGCTTCTTTAAAATTTTCAGCCTGGAATTGTTTTGCTATTATTATTATTATTTTATTGGCTAATTAAATAAATAAATCTAAAGTAGAATTTAATTTTGTATTTCATTATATATAAACATATACCTCTTAGTATTTTGAATCTTGTAATACAGGAAGACTTCGAATAACACGAATAATTGGTTCTGTGTTATTTAAAACCATGTAATTCGAGACTGGGATTCTTGAAAATAAAATATGTTTAAATATATAAGATATTCATATCTCCTACTCCAAAGAAATTAATTGTAAATTTTCACCCTGTTATCTGAAACTTCGCTCTCAAGTACCGTGCTATTGAAAGGCGTCCTGTATTATATATGGTCATTATGGTCTTTTTTTCCTTTGCTGAATTTTATTATAAAAAATAATAATTTAAAGAATTTCCGCATATCTTATATTTTACCATTGGTATCTATGGTGTATATTTGTTATTTCTGAAAAGGAATTGAATTTTCTTTATATTTAAAATATATTTACTTTGAAATGTTAAAAATTTCAAAAAGTGAAATTCAAATATTTTAAAGTTTACAATAAATTATATATTCTGTTTTTGTGAAATTTCATTAAAGAGGACATCCTTTATATTAAATTTGTGGTTTTTCGAGCACGATCAGTAATGCCATTAATATATAAATATTATTTTTGTTAAATAAAAAAACAGAATAAAGAAAAATTTTTATAAATATTTTAATTTTTAACATTCTCTACAGTTCAACATAAAGATATGAATCATAATAAGAATTGAAGAATTAATATTAAAGTATATTAAAAAAAATTATGACAAAAACAATAAATTTTAAAATTGTCATTTTTAATAGGGTTGGGAATTTAATTAATTCAATTTTTAGAACAAGTTGTAATAAGAAAAATTAATTTGAATTTACGACAACTTTTTTATTTTCCTAATAATTTTTAAATCAAACTCTTGTATTTTATTAACTTTTTAATTATGTATAAAAATTGTCATTTAGTTTATTTTAAATGTGTCTTCTAAGTCAGTAATAAAGTTTATATACTGTCAGAATACACTGTTCACAGGGACGGTACGAAATATAAAAATGTCTGAATTATTTTCAACGTGAATTTATTTTTTTAATAATTTGTAGATAAAAGTATTAGTGGAGCTTAGTGGATAAAGGTATTAGTGGCATGTTGAATAAATCATTCTTAAAATTCTAAGTTTACTACAAGTACTAAACATTTGCGAAAATTTCTGAATATCTATATTCAAAAATACATCTTTTCTGAAACAGAAAACATTCGTGGCTTAAAACGTATATTTTTAGCATGCTTTTAAAACCTGCATCATGTTTGTTAGAATATCTTATTTTACAAAATTGTCAATCCTTATCCACTAAGCGCTTCAATTGTCACTGATTTTCTACTCGCGACAAATTTGATTAAAATAATGACGAATTCTAATTGAAGAAATATTACAACAATTTACAATATCAAAGTGCCTGTTTTCGGCAAAATCCATTGGGCGTACGACTATACACTTTGTTTCAATGATGATTTATGTATTAATTTATTTTCTGCACATTATTATTTACATTTTATCTCTGAAAATCAAATCAAATGAGATTATTTTAATTACTTTTGATTTTTAATGTGCTTAGAATGTGAGAAATTGAAAATAAATCTTTTAAACGAATTTATTGCGGGTGTAAAAATAAATTGAATACGGACGTATTAAAATTTTAATAAATATTTAAAATATTCTTTATATCTAAATAAATGCAGGAGGTAAGCGCTAAAAATATTTACTCATAAAACATATTTATGTTAAATAATTTAAATGCTTCATTGCTGATTCATTTTTCGATCGGAAAGTCTTCCTTATTTTCCTTATTTTACATGTCAACATAATTTCAATTTGTGTAGAGTAAAATTTAATAGTGCATTATAAGCATTGACAACATAATTGTGTTCAGGGAAGGCTGTTTAGTACTCTTTAACCTCGATATTCGTTGAATTGTTTAAAGCAAATTAAAATAAACTTTGTCTACTTTGAAAAATTTAACACAAATATGTAGGTCTGTTCCTAATGGATTTATTTAGTGCTATTAAAGATGCACGTATTTCAGCATAAATTTTAAATAATTTAATAAAGAAAAAAAAATGTATTTTCATTTATTTATTTTTAAGCTGATAACGTTTACAAATTTTATTAATAAAAATACCAATATTTGTAATACATATTTCTTTTTGTGTAACAATTCTAAGTATAACTCTTAATACAGAACTGCCACTGTTATTTATCATAAATTCCACCTGTTTAGCAAGTCTAATTGTCTGCAACCTGCTGTTTTATTTATAATTTAAATTATATATTATTGTTTGTTATACATATTTTATTTTTTATTTCTATCACCCTGGCCTGATCCGTGTGAAAATGAATTAATTTTATATTTTGCGTGGTTAAGTTATATGCTATAAGAATTTGAATATCAGACAGTAGAAAAATTTGCAATTCAATTTTTTTTTAATCCATAAAAGTTGGCGGCAAATAATAGTCTGACTTTATAATACTGATTGACACTTTAAAATACAAGAATTCCAAAGATATCTAAATTGTTATTAATTATAGAAACAAACAGATAAAATTTATTATAGTACCTTATTTTATTCTGATAGAAAAATTTATGAATTATAAATTTTATTATTTATTTAAAAATATTTTAAAAAAAAGTTGTGAAAGAATGCAATAAGAATTAAATTAAAATAAACTGGCATATAAATTTAATGTTTCTATATTATTTCCAAACAAAATAAAACAGTCATAATCTTGTCACTGAAAAATAATTATTAGTTTTAATTTTGGTAAATTTTGACATTCCAATTGAGTTTTTAGTAACTGGAATTGCCAATATATGTATATTTTAATTTTGGGATATATTTTTGGCGTTGCATAACATTCTTTCATATTACAATATATATATTTATACTGCAATACAGTTTTTTTCCGTTGCAATATATTTGTTTGATATTTTACTTAATTTTTTGACTATACAATTTTTGTTATTTCAATTTATTTGCTGTGATTGCAATTAATTTTCTGATGTTGCAAAACATTCTTTGACTAATACAATTTAATACAGTCCACTGATCTGTAACTATTTAAAAATATCTTCTAAGTTTTAAAATTTCCTATATTTAGTTAGTTAATGGGCAATAAAAATAATGTGGAAGTTTCATTTTTTTTTGGACAACTTAATTTTCAATGAAACACATTTTAGGTTTAGTTTCTGTCTAGAAATTTCGTACACAAAAGAGAAATTTCGCACGACACCAGTGCAGTTTTTGGTGACTGAAAAATAATATTAATAATTCAAATTTTAACTTCAACAAAATATAGCTTACCTTCACAGAACATAACGCACAAAACATTCAAATGTGTAAAAACTAATTCCGAATAATCATATAATAAATTTCATATTCCACAGTATATTTAAAATGAAAAACTAATTTAAAATAATAAATTATGTATAAAAGTGATATGCTATTGAAAAATATATGTTAAAGAAATAAATTTACATATATTTATATTTTATCGATGAAATCTTAAAATTTTCCAGCTTCCAATATTTCTTATACATGATCATTAAATTTTCAAATCTAAAAGATAGAAATAATTTATTAAATAAATTTAGATCTATAAATCAAATATATACTACTTTTATACAATATATGATATCTTAAAATTAAATTCAAAACTTTTTTTACTATGTATTATAAAAAGCATGTAAAGTTATGATTTTAATTTGTGGTTCAATTGCCCAATCAAAAATTCCACTATATTACCATATTAACAAAACTACTCGATTTGTTAATAAATTAATATAATGAAAAGGTGTGAAGAAATAAAAAAATTTAAATAAAATATATATTATAGTATTCAAAATAATGATTTTTTATAATGTAAAAATTAAATTAATTTTTAATTTATTTATCACATAAATTACTAATTGACATTTTAACCAAAAAAGTGTTATTGAAAATGAAAATTTGAATAAGTTTTATATAAGAAAATTGATAATTTTCAATTATACTTTCATGAACTTTAAATTGATTTAGATAAATCAAAAAATTTAATTTGTTTCATAAATTTTATATTTAATCCATTAAAGTGATAATATTTGTGGTAATAAATTGTATATTAATATCTTCTGAGCATAAGTTGCCTTTATTAAAAATTTAAATTCAGTTTAAAAACATCATGAAGAATTACTTAAATCAAATTTTTTATAATTAATTTAATGAACTCTGAGCCCCATCATTTGTTGATATTTGTTGAATAAAATGTGTAAGAGATGATACTTTCTAAAATTAGCATTTCATTAAAAAAATCTAATTAGCCTTTTTTTCGGATCTTTTCTTTACTGAAAAAAAAATATTTGTTAAAAAATTTTATTTATTTTCTGAAATATGTTTACAAAAGATAATAAAATTAAATTCAAAAAGGTTCATTTATTGTAAAATAAAATTACTACTTTGTAAAAAAAAAATTCGGAAAAATTAAATAAAGATTTAGTAGTGATCTCTTAAATCTAAAATCTCTTAAATATTAAATTTGTTTACTTATAATTTAATTTTGTAAAATTTCTTTCTTTCTAATTTTTAAATATGTTAAAAAATTTCATAAATATTTGATATGAAGAATAAAAAATATTCCATATTCTTCAAGGAAATATGAATTTGTAAAATTATTTTTACTGCTGTCTCAAATGAATTACTATTATTAAATCTTGAAATAAATGCTTCTTCTTAAAATCAGGAAAAACTAAATATTTTATAACTTAGATATTAATTTTTTTATAAAATTTTCATCAAATTCCGAAATAAACTAAAGTAGTTGTAAAAGAAAATTTAATATATTCTTCTGATTTAAACTTTTTAATACACTTATAAAACTATAAAAGATTGTTTGTCTTTTGACTTTTTCTTATTAACCAAATAAGGAACCGTAAAGTTAGACACAGATGACAAAACTTCCACACATAATTCCCTAAGGACCATCGACAAAATACAACATCAATTATATAGTTATATTATAGAGTATATAGTTTCACTCTGTACATTACATACCATGTTAAATGAATTAAAAAAGACAACAGACAAATTTGTAAACATAAAAGAACAACAATACTAATTTCTGTAAATTAAATCTAAGAAATAACAATCATCAAGTCATCTTTGACTGGTTTGTTTATTCTATTCATGGTAGTTTTATCCTCTAGCGTCTGATTACTACTAATTGGTTTTAATTTAATAAATCTTTTTATATTAAAATCATGTTGACAATCTTTTCTAAAAATGAAGTGAAAAATTGTTATGAAAAGTATTGCCTGAGTAAATACCAAATTTTATGTATGGTAAAGTCAAAATGGATTTCTTCTGAAACTAAACAGATTAGAAAATATACACTTTCATTGGAATTTGAAGATTTTTAAAACTAATTATTAGAATATTTTTTAATTAAAATAAAATTATTCAAATTTTAATTTAATTTTAGGCTCACGTTGTTGCTGCTTTTGAACAAAGTCTTGCCAATATGACAACACGACTTCAACAATTAACAGCCACTGCAGAACGTAAAGATAGTGAATTGACTGATATGCGACAAACAATTGAATTACTTCGTAAACAATCAATACAAGCGGGTCTAACTAGTGCTCATATGCAAAGTATGGGTAGTCAGAAAACAATTGATAATCAAAACATAAATAATCAAAATTCCAACAGTTCGAATACTCTTTCACCAACAAGACGTGTTGGACAGAACTCAATATCAGGTATTCAGCAGCAGCACAGTTCAGATTCAATGAATTCTTTGAATTCGATTAGTTCGGGTTGTTCGGGCCAAGATAAGAAAAAGAAGAAAGGATGGTTAAGGAGTTCTTTTACGAAAGCATTTTCACGCAATGCTAAAATTACCAAAACTAATCGGAATGTTATCAATGTGAATAATGGAGACGTTAGTAGTGAACAAAATGACACTACAAATTTAAATGCTGTGTTGTCAGATTTAAAAAATATACCAAAAAGTTCTAATTTACCTCCCCCATCACCAACAAAACGTAATCTCCAGAAACCTGTAACAATTGTTGACAACGCTAAACCAGTTGATTCTATTGAAGTAGATGGTAATCCAGTGGTTGAAAATTTAAAAAAGCAACTTCGTGAAAAAGATTTAGTTCTGACTGATATACGGTTAGAAGCATTGAGTTCAGCATCACAGTTAGAAAATTTAAAGGATACTGTGATGAAAATGCGTGCTGAAATGCTCAATCTTAAACAGAATAATGAACGATTACAAAAATTAGTGACAAGTCGTTCGTTAGCTGGAAGTGATCTATCGTTAGGAAATTCTACCAGCCCCAGTGGGTCCATTGGTGAGACTCGCCGGTATAGTTTGGCCGATGGTAATTCTCGTCCACCAATGGATCTACCAAGAGGTTGTTTGCAAGAGGAAGAAGTGGAAGAAGAAAACTTACCACCAGCTCCAGCACCAGAACCGCCACCTTCAACATTAAGTCCAACCACACATATTGATTTAACACCACCACCTCCAGCTATCGAACCACCACCAAGTCCATCACAGATGGCTATGAATGTGGGAAATGATGACATTCCAGATGCAACTGAGGGAAAGAAAATTTCAATAGCAGTTTATTTAGGACAACCCGAATCATTTACCAAATATTTAGAAGAAATTTATGAGTATGATATTAGTTTAACTACTTCGAGTACGAATCAAATTACCAAAGATATTAATATTGAAAATAACAAAGAGGATGAAATGATATTTAAAAATATAACTCTAAATGAATATGTAATTGCTTATACTTATATTTCTGGAAAAACTAGTTGGCAAAATTTAGATTATATTGTTAGAAAAACATTTAAAGATTATGTATCACGTATTGATCCTGGAACAAATCTTGGTTTAAATACTGATTCGATAACATCGTATCATTTAGGTGAAGCAAAACGGGGTCCTGAGATTGGTTTTCCTGAACTTTTACCATGTGGTTATATAATTGGAAATGTTAAAACTTTATATATTTGTCTGCAGGGTGTCGGCAGCTTAGCATTTGATAGTTTAATTCCACGGAGTATTGTACATCGGTATATTAGTTTATTAACGGAACACAGACGATTAATATTGTGTGGTCCCAGTGGTACCGGTAAATCATATTTAGCTAGAAAATTAGCTGAATTTTTAGTAGCTCGTTCAGGTAGAGGGAATCCATCAGAAGCTATCGCTACATTTAAGTAAGGTTTTTTCAGAATTTCTTTGAGATGATATTTTTATGGTTTTTTCTAGTGTCGATCATAAGTCTTCAAAAGATTTACGACAATTTTTAGGACTCATTGCTGAACAAGCTTCAATTTCCAATGGATCATCTGAATTACCATCTGTGATAATATTAGATAATTTACATCATGCATCAGCTTTAGGTGATGTATTTTCTAGCTTACTAAGTTCAGGACCAGCTGCTAAACTTCCATGTATAATTGGTACAATGTCACAAGCTACTTGCAATACAACTAATTTACAATTGCATCACAATTTCCGATGGGTACATGATTTAAACATTTTTTCTAAACATTGTATGACTTAATAAATTCTTTTTATATTTCATAGGTACTTACAGCTAATCATATGGAACCAGTCAAAGGATTCCTTGGACGATTTCTTCGTCGACGAGTTTTTACTTTAGAATTACAAACCCAAAATCATAAACCAGAGTTAACATCTGTCTTAGCATGGCTTTCAAATATTTGGCAACATATAAATCGATTCTTAGAGAACCATAGTAGTAGTGATGTAACAATTGGTCCACGATTGTTTCTGTCATGTCCATTAGATTTAAAAGATTCCCAAGTTTGGTTCACAGATGTTTGGAATTATCATTTAGCACCATATATAATTGATGCCGTACGAGAAGGTGTACAATTATATGGTAGACGTGGTGGATCATGGATTGATCCATCTGAATATATTCGTGATTCATACCCATGGCCGTACGGTCCGGATTCTGTTCCACCATTACGCCAAATAAATGCTGAAGATGTTGGATTAGAAAATGAATCAACTGGTTCTAACGATTCACATGATCCTCTTGTAAATAATATTTACATTTAGAAATCATAAATATAATATTTAATTATTTTTAGCTTAATATGCTAATTCATCTACAGGAGGCAGCAAATTATTCTGGAATACAAGAAAATGAATCAGATTGTGTCAGTTTAGATTCAAATATTACTGCGGAAAGTTGAAAAGTAGTTGAATTAAAAATGAAATAAGAAAATGAATAACATAATGAAAACCTTAGCAATAAAAACTTATATATTATAAAAAATTTGTGTGAAAAATATTTTTGTACAAATTTATAATTTCAATTATTAAAATATCATTAAAATATTATTGGTGCAAAAAAAAATCTTATTATAATTAATTTTGCAATTTTGAAGTTAAATTTTTATAATGGGCTATTTTTATAGGGCAGGCAAGATTTTAATTTATTTTCTAGTGTCATACTGCAAACATGAAGATAAGCATCCATTAAAATAAAAGTTAACTAAAAAGTTCTTAAGATTCATGAAATTTTTTAAATTCTATTGTTTTTAACGTGAAGCATATTTTTGTTACTTTGGTTTAATATGATAGCATAATTTTTTTAAAAATAAACAGAAAACAGGTTTAATATTCGAAAATGCTTAAAATTCATATAGTATTGGTGATACTAAGAAATATAGCGACAAAATCAACTATAAATATGTACAGTATTTATATATTTTTTGGCATGAATCAAGTTTGATTTTGAATTTTCATATAATTTTATTTTTTCTGTTATAATTCAGTTTAGGACAATCTATTTTGTAGATAGATATTATTAATATTAATTAATTTATACAAACATATTTTATAGAATTTACAATTTTGTTAAAAACAAAACATAGTAAATATGACTGACAAACCCTATCTAAAGAAAATTTCTGATGAAGATTTAGCTGAATATGAGGAAACATTTCTGTTATACGATAACACTAAAGACGGTTTTATTACGACAAATAATTTAGGAAAAATGAATAGATCTTTAGGTTTCAATCCAACAGAATCAGAATTACAAGATATGATTGTACGATTTGATACTGATCGTAATGGTAAAATAGATTTAGATGAATTTTGTAAAATGATGGATATGATGAAAAAATTAACTACTAGTGAAGAGGAATTATTGTTGGCATTTAAAGTATTAGATAAAAGTTTAAATGGTTATATATCAAGACCAGATTTACATGAAGTTCTACAAAATTTAGGTGAAAATTTTACAACTGATTATATTGACGAAATATTTCATGAAGCAGATCAAGATGGTGATGGTGTTATTAGTTTGGAAGAATTTAACGTAATGATGAAATAAAATATATTTCTGGTTAATTTATATTTTTAAGTAAAAATAGTTAAATTTAATTGAAGTAAAATTCGTTAAATTTAATTAAAAACTAAATAAAAAATGATTATATATTGAATTATAATTTGAATTATCTTTCATGGTAATACTTGTTGTGATTTTGGATACGAATTTATTTTATTATCAATCAGGTTACATTTCGATAGCTTTCTCTGTATTGGAAGTCTAATTTTTACTACAGTCCGGATCAGTGCTATTAAACCCGTATCAGTGCTATCCGGATCAGTGCTGACTGGTTTTTGACAAATGTTATTTCTAAATTTTCTGGCAAACCATCCCAACAGTATTCTTTTTAAAAAACTGACATTTTTGTTTTAATTACATGGATCCCATTAAAAATCCGATTACTAAATTCTTAATTCTTTATTATTAAGTAAATAACATTTCTAAAAAAACCATATTTTCTCAAATTCTGTATTTCAAACTAAAACCACTAACCAAATTGTCAAACACATTTGAAAGTTAATAAGCTCTTTTACTGAAATTTAATTCTATTTCCGAAAATTTGAAAATTTTCGGAAATAGGTTTATGTGTACTATTTTTCCACTTTCGAACGAAAATCCAACCGAATGGAATTACATACATACAATCGAATCGAGTACTGTAATCAATATTTTAAGTTTGAATCCGAATTTAATTTTAATTTCAATTCTATGTAATTTTAAGAAATCAAGTAGCGAAATTTAAAAGTTTAAATATAGTGTTTTTTTTTCTTAATTAATCAAACTACATTTTGTCTATTTTCTATCAATTTTTTTTTTAGAATTTAGTATACAATTTAGTTTCTGTATTAACTGAATCTATGTAGAAATTGTAGTTGGAAATAATTTTTTTATATAATTTTTATATTTTTTATAATTATATATATATATTTCACAAATTTCTTGCAATTTTCAAAATTGATAAAAAAATATGGAAACACGACCACATTTAAAAATATCTGATGAAGAATTGGGGGAATATACAGAAACATTTCATTTATTCGATGTGGATGGTGATGGTTTCATTACAACTGATAATTTAGGACAAATGCTTAGATCATTAGGTCAAAATCCAACAGAATCTGAATTACAAGATATGATTCTTACTTTTGATGTAGATGGTAATGGAAAATTAGATTTTAGAGAATTTTGTGATATGATGAATAACTGGAAACAATTAACTAGTAGTGAAGAAGAATTATTATTAGCATTTAGAGTATTTGATAGAAACTGTAGTGGTTTTATATCATTAGACGAATTACAAGAAGTATTACAAAATGTAGGTGAAACTTTCACTGATTCATATATTGAGGAAATATTCCATGAAGTAGATCAAGATTGTGATGGTGTTATTAGTTATGAAGAATTTCTATTGATAATGAAATAATTTATCTTAGAATATCTTTTTATCTGATTTACTTTAAGTAAAAATTGTTAAATTTTCTTAAAATTTATAGTAATATCGCAATAAAAACTTTTATATTTATAATTAAATTAGATTATTTTTCGTAATTAATTATCACCGATTGTTTCCTTTCTAGGAATTCTAATCAAATATAAAATAGTACCAAATTTGGAAAGATATATTTTGCTCCATTTATCAATACTTCCTATAAAATGTGGCTTACAAATGTATAATTGGTATTTTGTCAGTTTATATCTATAGTCCATCAAGTTTTAAAAAATTTAGTATAAATAATTCTTTTGCTTCTAACTAGAAGATTTCTGAAGTAGAAATCTTCTAGTTTCTTAGGAATAGGAAGTAGTTCCTACTCCTAGAAACCCACAACCAATTTGTGATTTTAAAGTCATACATTCTACACAGGTTGGCCAGCCTTACCTTCAAAGCGATAATGTAACGAATTCTGAATATAAATTTGTAACTTGCTGTTGCCCATTTTCTTCATGGACAAATTTCCAAACTATTCACTTTAAATTTTTCTTGGACTTAATTAAGAGTAAGTTTTCAAGTTAACCTCAGTATTTAGAGCCATGGAGGTAAGTACTTCAATGATATATCATGCACCTCACTATTAAATATTTCAAGTATAAACACAGTGATCGGTTTGTATTAAATCAAATTAATTTTTTGTTTTTTTTTTTTATAATTTCCATTTTCGGAAATAATTTATGTCATCAATTTTATTTTCTATAAATAATTTATCTAAAAATTTAAATATATCTTTTAAAATTGTTAATAAATAACAAAGTATGGCATACAAAATTAAAACTCCACATTTGCAATTATCTGAAGATGAGTTACTTGAATATAAAGAAGTATTTATGCTTTACGATAAAAATGATATTGGTTTCGTTACCTATAATAATTTGGGACGAATAGTTAGAGCATTAGGTCAAAATCCAACAGAATCAGAATTACAAGATATGATTGTTCGATTTGATATTGATGGTAATGGAAAATTAGATTTTGATGAATTTTGTCAAACGATGGCTGCATGGAAACAAATAACTAGTAGTGAAGAAGAATTATTATTAGCATTTAGAGTATTTGATAAAAGTTCAAATGGTTATATAACTATAAAGGAATTAAAAGAAGTATTACAAAATTTAGGTGAAGATTTTACAGATGATTATATTGAAGAAATATTTGAAGAAGCAGATCAAGATTGTGATGGTGCTATTGGTTATGATGAATTTTTATTATTAATGAAATAAGATATTAAAAATATCTTTCAGGATTATTTATACTTAAAGTAAGAATTGTTAAATTATATAGTAATGCTTATAATATATAATTAACTTATTTGTATGATAAATGAAAAGTTTTTTTTTTATGTTGCATAGAAAATTTCTCTTTCACAAAATAGCAATGTTGTAGAATATTTGTGTTGTTATTTCTTGTCTTAATTAATCTGCTGTTTTGGGTTTCAACTTTTTCGTTACTATAATGCCATTTAGTTAGCAATTTTACAATTGTAAAAGTCTTGAATTTATTCTTGTACAAAAATCTTCTAATTCACAAACAATATAACAATCGCTTTCAATCTTTAAAAATTTCTCCATTTATCGGATTTATTATTTAGAATTTTTTTTTATGAAACTGTGTTGAAATATTTATTTGTACTATTTTTTTTTTTAAGTTCAACATTAAAGTTTTGAATTATTTATGTGTTTTCATGTCAACATTTTAAAAGTATTTAGAAATTAAATTAATTTTTAGCAAATTATTTGTTGATAAAATTCTTATGAAAATGAAATGCAGAACACTATTAGAAGTTATAAAGAACTCTCAAGTCAAGGATTATAAAATTAAATAAATAATTGAAAAGATTAATAGTAATATATATGATTTATTTAAAATAGAATAGTCATAAATGCCTAATGAGAATGTTATTTTTATAAGGACTTATCCATAAAAGGACAGTAATAATAAAATAACCAAAATTACTAAATTCATGCTATTAAAATTTCTGGTCAACAAAAATAGTTTTCACATTATCTAAATCTAAATCAAAAATTATTCGCGATCATGTTTTCCACGAACATAATGTTTTTAATATTGCGATATGCATTCGTTAAATCGTTTAAAATTCAACTGATACTAGATTCTGTATGCATTTGGACATACCAATTGCTTTGCGGACCTACTAATTCCTCTGGAGTATAAATTTATTTATAGTGAAGAAAATTTTCAATTGATACTAAAACATGGCGAGATATTTCTTATTGCCTATAAGTAATTAATTAAAATTTATAAACCAAGAGCACTAATATAACTATATAAATAATATAAATGCCAGATTATTGGAGTAATAGCTTTCAACTTCTATAACAAAAGTATTATATACTAAAAAAATTATTATGGAAATTTTTGTCTGGTGATTTTTATCATTCTTCAATCAATCATAAATACATAATTATTTTCAGATTTTATTTTAATACCACAAAGTTATTCTATAAATTTATGATAATAACAATCTTTAAAAACTCAAAATATCTTTATTATAAATATTTTTAGAATTCGTATAAAAATATATTATATTTAAATAAAAAATATCAAATTATTAATGAAAAATACCTAATAATATACACAAATTTTTCCATTTATTATGGTTTTAAAAGCTTTAATGCTTTAAATTGCCATTCAAATCAATAATATTTAAATATATATGAAATTTAAGATAAAATTTAATATATTATATAAAAAAGAAAATTGAAGATGAAAAATATAGAAATATTTATAATAATTTTGTTTAGCCTCATGTGCTAAAATATTATTTCAATTAATTGAATTGTTTATTAAAGAATTTATGATATAAAATTAATAAAAAAATATTTTATGAAATTTCTTCTTCTCAAAAAAATTATTATCTCAATTTGCAATTTACGTTTATCTAAATTCTAAAGAAAAGAATACTTGTGAAAGAAAATTATGTTTAATTAAAATATAGTAACAAGTATAATACTTTAATTCCATTTTCAGTAATTATTTTTACTCTTATTGCCAACTTAAAAATCTTTATAATCCAAGTTCCTTTTACGTCTTTGTAATTTAGTTATTATTATGAATTCATTAAATTATATACTTTTACATAACTACTGCTCATTTTGTTTGCAAAATTTATTTAATCTAAAATTTAAATAAAAGTAATCATCATTTTGAAGCAATATACTTCATATATTTTCTGGAAATATTATAAACATATACTTTGAATAATAATTGAAATTTCTAGAAAAAAAAGTGCACTTAATTTATTTTTGCAAATGAAAATAATATGCAAAACCATAAAATTTCACCTAGTTCCTAATTTTTTTTTTTTTTATAAATGGAAAATCAATATTGCCTACATGACACACAATACAAATAAAATTAAGACTTTATTTGAATTTATGTTGCTCAGACATTTAAATGGCAAAAGTATCAATAGAGTTCATTGCCTTTGAATAGTACTTAAGAATTTGAACATACAGAATAAAAAGGAAACTTATCCTAAAAAATGATATTATTACAAATAAAAGGAGTTAAAAGAAGGTTTGTTATTCTACAGACAATTTAAGAAATCATTATAGGGTTTTTGTAAAATTATTGTTTTTGTAAAATTTAACTCCGACAGAAATGTTATTAAGTCGAAGAAACAAATTTTAAATACACGTAATTCCTAGAGATTGTGCTCGAGAATTTCTGGCTCGAAAATTCTCGAGAATTTTTTTTTATATGGCTTCGCTTTTCTCGAGAAAATTAATTTGACTTACTTTCAAGGTTCTGATTTCTCGAGAATTTTTCTCCGGCCAACAATAAAATAGACCAATACATAATATATTTCAAAATTTATACTCAGAACATCATGGGTCGGCAAAACTTTTTCTGTTATGGGCTAAAATTTCATTTTTGCAAATACAGTGGACCAAAAAATATACAATAATGTTAAGCCTGTACTATATACAAAAAAATATGTCAGTAATATTATACAAATTTCGTTGTTTTATTACTGTTGAAAAGTTATTATTAAATTTCAACAAAAATTAATAAATTTTAATGGGAAGAATGAAACTGCTGAAAATTTGATAATATTTCATTAAATTGGTGCTCAAAACTTTAATTTCCAATCATTAAGATTGATTGCAAATGATTATCATTTAATGCTGCTCTATTGTTAGATTATACATATTTCATTTTTTTAATAAATACAAATATGTACTTGAAAAAACGGTTATTAGTTGCTGTGCAAATATTTTCAAATTCTAATAATCTTCAGGTAAACATATTAAGAATTCCACTCGGTTCTTATGAAAATAAAATTCTTTAACCTATCATCAGTTTGCAGGTTAGTAATTAGCTCCACTCCACTCGATTCTTATGAACCGAGAACTCCACTCAATAATTAGCAGGGAAATATCCCACAGCGCAATCCAAAGATATTGAATTATTTTGTTATCATTTTAGTTTTATTTTATAAGATTAATAAAAAAAAATGCAATGTAATTTTTAATTTTCTCGAGAATTCTCGAGAATTCAAGAAACTATTCTCGATTCTCGAGATTGAAAAAAAAGACTAAGCAACGTTTTTCAAAACAATTAGAAAGTTGTGAAGGTTTGAAAAACATTGTAAGTGCCTTGTAAACATTTTTCAACACAATTACAAAGTTTTTCAAAAGAGATACAACGATGTAATGCTTTGAAAAATGTTGTAAGTGTCTTTGAAACATTTTTCAACACTTTTAAAACATTAACAGATAACAGATAGAGATAACAGATAACCAATAGTATTTCTTTCGCAACTGTAATTTAGCCAGATAAGTGATACGGAATATTTCATTGAAGGATAGTGACACATTGCGGTATTTATTTAAGGATTGTATAATTTTATAATTATATGGTTTGTGTAAATTCTGTTCTAGGGTATATTTTGTAAATGCTAGTCAGTGTTTTTTTCGAATTCTATCAAAGAATCTATACCATTAGAATTTCTCCCGAAATATAAATTTTTTAATTTAAATTTTGTAAAATTGACTTAATATTGAAATTAAAACAATTAATTTTATATTTAAAAAAAATTCTTAATTTTAAATAAAGTAAATAATAATTATTCAAATCTTTTTTCTGGAACACAAAACACACCTCTATGGTTATTGTATAAAATTGAACATCACTAATATTTTAAATGTTCAATTTTTTTTATATACACAGATTATAACACGACGAGAGCATAAATTCAATTATTTTTTTTGCCATGAATACAACATTGTCCTATAAAGTCAATCAATCATGCTGAAAATTAATTAACTACAATCAATTAAATTGGTAATTAAAAGCATATAAAATCAATAAAATCGAAAAAATAAAAAAAAAAGGAGAAATTTAATACGAAAATTTAATTAGATTTTTTTATTTCCCAATTGTTATAAATGGTTAATATTGTTTTATAATTTTTTTCCGTATAATAGTATACGTCATTTATTTGGAAAATTTAAAAGAAAAATTATCTTAAGTTAATTTTTTTTTAAAAGTTAATAATTAATTATTTGTATAATATTTAACTTAAAACACATTAACGTTAAAAATTTTGGGAACAAAGAGATTTTGTCAAAAATAAATCTAAACTTTGGCGAAATGTTGTACAAATAAATTTTCTAATATTAATATTGCGTTTTTGTTCCTACATATATATTTCTCAAAATGGTTTGTACAGTGAATAAGATTCAATCTAGTCATACATACCACATTTGTGTTCTTCTGCTTCATGTGATCGCAAATTGAGCCTTCGTCTTGTACCGTCTTCCACTAGAAATTTCTAAACATTCTACTTGCCTTGATTTGTGAACAATTCAGAATTTATTAAGCTAAAAATTCACTTGTTATCTAACTGATTGAAAATATGTAAACATTTTTCTAATTTTTGAAATATTTGTCCAACAGATTGCAAAATAGTAACATTCTTTGAAATTTGGTCTAAGTCACAATTAAAATGAAATATTAAATAGTGGTAGCCTAGTCAGTATTATTTGGAACCACAATTATGATTTCTAGGTATTTTTCACAATGAAATTATCAACTTTTTTGGCTACAATTATTGAATTTAGAACAAAAACAGCTCAAGATATTAATTTATGTAATTCTGTATTTATATGAATTTTAATTAATTTTATATGAATATTTCTTAATTTTATCAAATTGCTGTAAGACATGTAAACAATTATATGATCACAAAGTTGTTTGTATCAAATTCAGTTCTAGAAAATATAATAATCCATAAAATTTCCATAGAATTCAGAAAATCCTTTACCAAAATTGTTTTAATAAAGTTTTAGATTAAATTACCGTCCAAAAACCTTAATATTAACATTTATTTTCAATAAATTTTTATTTTCCATATCCTTTCTTACAAAATACACAAAAATGATTGAAAAAGAAAATATGTATTTTCATTTTTTCATGTTTGTCATAAATTAAATCGGGAAATGATTTATAATCTCTTTCTTCCAGACACACTAAAAACATTTTTTATTTATATAATAAAAACTAACAGTTTTCATCATCTTGGAATAAAACTTTATATCCTTCAAAACTATCTTTTTGTCTTTTCATTCATTTGACAATTTTTCTATAATTTTTTTTCTTCACACAATTTTCATATCTTTTCTTATTTTTTTTTAGAAGTGAAATAATAGAAAACTTTCTAAAGATTGCTGTTTTTTTTTTGCTTTTTTTAGAAAATGACGAAAACTTTTTAAATGGAATATGCACTTTTATTTTATTTTATACAAACAATAAAAATGTTTATTGAAAGAAAATTAAATTGAAAAGTTTTTTATTAATAATATAAATTTAATGATTTAATAATAAAAAAAGATACAAGTGTTATGTTGCAATTTAATGTTGGAACAATTGCATTTTTGTTATAGTACTAGGTTATACAAATATAATAAGTTCAAAAGAAAGTTATCAATATTTTGTTAATACAGAATGAATAATGACAATTGGAAACAACCCCAGAAACATTATTGGAAATAACCCCAGAAACAATTGGAAATAACTCCAGAAAGTGGTTTTAAAAAAATTGAGTTAATGATTACAATAGTCACAATTATATATGTATTTCTTTTCAAATAATTATCATTCAAAATCTTTAAAATCGTGCTAATTTTGTTAATAGAAAATTAGAGACTATATACATAATGGAATTTTTATTTTTAAAAGTCCTTTTTCGAATATTTTAATCGATATGCAATATGCAAGGTATTTTCAGATGCGAGCGTGTACATTACTACAAAAATAGGTTGTGAGTATAGAAATACTAAACAAAAAAATCTAGATATAATTACTATTAATTTAAAAAAAAGGGAAAACGAATATTTAAGGCTTCATTAAAAAAAAAATCTTAACAAAAATAAAAATCTTAAAAATTAACAATTTTATGATCATCCATCGGTTCGTATGTAAATGTTATTTACCACACTAAATGTATACACAAATTATTGCGCTTATACCTGTTGAATATGTTGCTCTTATACCTGTTGGATATGTATGTCCTATTATTTATAAAATACTTCACCCAGCTTCAAATTCCATTTTAATATGTTATGAAAAAAAGAAATACGCTTGAACAAAAATTAGAAAGTTAAATTAATACAATATTATAAATTAATTATTTAACAATTATTAACTAATTAAAATCAGCCAAAACAACAATTATTAAATTAAAATCAAATTAAACTTTAATGTTTATACAAAAAAATCAATAAATTATTTAAATTGTCCAGACCTTCATGAAAAAAAAACATATTTCTGTTTTTTCTTTTTTACCTGGAAATATGCAAAAAAAAATTTCCGGTTGATAAAATATGTATTATGAAAAAATAAATTAATTGTTTATATTTAATTACCATAAAATATTTTCTCGTCTATGACTTTTAAAATAAATATTTATAGGTATAAAAATAAATGAATGGTTCATTTATTGTGACTCAATTATTGAAATAAAAAAAATGTTTATAAAAATCACCCGCAGACAATTTAATTTATTGACAAATACAATCGTTTAATCTAATTCAATGTAGATTTATTTTTATAGAAAAGGTTTATTAATATTTCACATTCAAGTAATTAGGTATATTTAATTGATTTAAAATATATATACATTGTATATTTTAAATCAATTAAATATACCTAATTACTTGAATGCGAAATATTAATAAACCTTTTCTTCTAAAATAAATCTACATTGAATTAGATTATACGATTGTATCTGTCAATAAATTAAATTTCCTCTTAGTTTTGGAAAATTTCGTGCAGAATAACTACTACATATATGTATTTGGAACCAATTAGCTTTTTTTGGAATGTTATGTTTATTATACTAGCATTAAAATCAATTAAAATTTAAAGCACTCTAAGTTTAAGCAGTAATTTGAATCTATGTGAAATATATTTTTTTCAATGAAGCTTATTTGATAAGTATATGTTTTCCAAAATTCATAATAGTCCCTTTCATTAAGGTATGGACTATTATCAATTTTGAAAAATATAAACTATATGTATACGAGCAATATTAACATTTACACTTATATTTATACATTATAAATTATATTCTAAAAATCATACCAACCAAAAATTTGTTTTGACAATTTACCTTAGTTTTAATTGTAGAATAAAGAAGGCCTAGTAACATACATCGATTAAATAAAACCCTTACTCAATTTTAAGTCCAAAAAAAACTTGTACGAAAAATCTAAATCTTAAAGTGACCATTAATAAAATACAAATGTGACCAATTAAATTTTAATATTGATATCACTTATAAACACTTTTAGAATAATTTCCCAGCATCAGATATCAATAGTATAATTTAGTATTCGAATACAAGAATTAATTCAGGAGGTTTTTGGTGATAGTATTTATAAATTATAGAGAGAACTATAATATTTTCTTAAAAAATTTTCAAACATGAAAGAATTTTGGAAATAATCAAAAGTAATATATTATCTCATACCTTAAATATGTATCTTAGCGACAAATTCCATTATTTTTCGTCCTATAAGTTTATGCTTAAACTCCTAAAATTAAACAATTATAAAATATAAATATAGTTTGATTTATTGGTAAATTGCTTAACTATTGCCTTTTGAAGTTTTTTTTAGCTAAAATTCTATCTCCTCTATCAAGGAACATTTTAGTCACGGGAAAAATCCAAAATTTAAGAATTATTTTGTGGACATAATTTTAACATTTATGTCCACAAAATAATTCTTACATTTTTCCCATGACTAAAATGTTACAAAAATAATTCTAATAAAAAAATCATAGATGAAAAATCCAGACAAGATTAAAAGAAAAATTTTTACGGCAATTCTTATTACTCATTTTAAACCCAAATAATATTTTCCATACATTTCTACATTGGTTTATTACCACAAAAAAAAAAAAATCAATAAAAAAGGGCAACTAGCCAAAAATCTAAGAAATAAATTTTTTACTATTTACCATAAAAATAAAATTACATATTATCCTTTTTTTGTTTCAAACAACAATATTAACATTTACACTTTTTTCCTAATAACTATAAATATACACCATAAATTTATAGTTAAAATACATCAAAAGGACGACGCCAAAAGGATATTTAGGACATTATCATTATATTCATATATGGAAAAGTTAAAAAGGCAATGGAACTATAAAAATAGTATACAAAGAAAAACTTTTTTATAAGTACTAAAGAAAACTTTTAAGGATCTATATACGATTAACATAAATATTAAATTATATTTTATATTATAATAATGGTTCTTATGCATATATGACTTTTTAACAATTTCTGATATACTAAATAAGAGAACTGTCTGGGTTATTGGCAGACTATATAACATATAAATGTTTAGTGGCTGCAGTCTTGTTGAAAAAAAAATTATGAAAAATCTTTAAGTACTTTTCGTTTATAATGAACATATAAATAAGAATATTTTGAAAATAAATCTTTAGTTATGGTTTTAGGGATGAAATTTGATGTGCAGAATATCAAGTTTCTTAAAAATATATTGATAAAGCAAAATCTTCGTAGTTCAAAGAATAAGAAACTAGGATAGCAATAAAAGTGATATAAAAATACAATTTTACTGGAAACCTCCATCTGGTAATTTACTAACATGTACAGTGTTACCAAATCATACTTGAAATTTCCTTGAATGAGCCCATTTAAATGCTCACTAAAAACGGAATTTAAACCATCAAATTGAAGTAGCCCCACTTCAATTTGGTGGTTTAATGTTAAATGGAAATTAGTACCTATTTTTGGGTAGTATTTAGTTGTGGACTCTTTCAGAAAAGGTGAATTCAGAAATTTTAATTGAAACATTAGAGTTTTTCATTGAAAAAATTCTCAGTTATAAATTATTTCTTCCTGTAACTTGAACTAGAAATAAGTCTGCTTATAATTTGTGTGGTCATTTCCTTTTTGTAGAAAAATAATTCCCATAACATTTATTTGAATTTTCAATAACACTTTTAAAAATCATTTAAATTTTTATAGGCTTCTCTCAGAACCTCTAACTGCCACTGTTCAAATTAAGCTCATAATAAGTAATTTCAACAACACAGCATTAATAAAACTTAAAAATACATATAGTACACAAATTTTTAAGATCTCATAAAGAGTTCTCACAGTCTAGCTAATATTTAACCGTTTCAAAACATAAACTCTCCACAAAAACTCTTTAAACTACATAAAATTTAAAATTTATGCTCCACTCCCTTAACTTAACTTTTTTCATAAATATGTATTTACTTTTTTTATTTGCTCATAACTTCAAGTGAAGTCATTTTTGGTTTTTTGTTCGTATAGATCGTGTGCCAACAAAATTTACAATATTTTTTTTATTTTTGTTTTGTTGTCCGACAACCAAAAATTTTACTTTACTTTAGACTTTTTGTGAGTTCAGTTGGAGTTAGTCGTTTGTACAGTGAACAACAAACTTTTATTAAATCGAAAATTATACGTCGAATAAACAAATATACACGTTTTGTTTATATTTTTATGATTTTTTTTTGAATTTTATTTGCGGTACGGATTTATAGGTAAAATTCAACAAAACATAGATTGTCGTTTGTCGTCATCATATCAATACGAGTTTTCTCACCTGAGTCTTTTGTTTAATTTAACGCCTAATATTGTTTTTATTTTTTCTTTATTTGTTAGTAAAAAAAAAAAATATGTATTTTAATTTCGTATTTTTATGTTTGTCGACAACATATTTTTATTTTAATTATGTTGACGACATTGTGATAAAAAGATATTTATTTTTATGTTAAATTAAATTTTTTTCGTGTCTATAATTAAAAACGAAAAAAAAAAATATAAAATATAAAATAAAAATGATATCATTTTGTGTCATGTAAATTACAAATTAATTAAACCGTCGCGAGTTTATAATATCAATTAATAATTTAATAGTTTAATTAATAGTTTGGAAAAGGTGAAAAATTTAATTATACAAAATTAAATTTTTTTTTATTAAGAAATTAAAAAGAAATAATAATTATAATTAAATAGTGAATTTCACTTCTTATAAAAATGGTAATCACATTAAAATTGTCTGAATTATAATAATATTTTAAAATAACCACAAGATTTAATTGAAAATGTGAAATTAATTTTCAAGAAATTAAATAATTTAGTGGTTTTAATCTTTAAAAATAAAAATAATAATCAAAATATTAATAAAAATTAAATTTTAATGATTTAATAAAAAAAAAAAAGAAGAAATTAATTGAAATATTTTTATGCTGATTTATGTAAAGTGAAAAATGGTGTCTTAATTTTCTATTCAAATATTTTTTTTTGTTTTGGGATTATTCGTAAAAAAAAAGAAGAAGAAAACAAAAAGATATGGAAATTTGAAAATCATAAAATTCTGGATTATTTCCCATTCAATACAATAGAAACTTATTTAATATTTATTTTCAGTTCTTTATGAAAATTTGGATTTAAAAAATATTGACACTAATAGAAGATTGTTTTAGTTTGAATTTACAACATAATTAACACAAAAATATCTTTAATAAAATATTACAATTTATTAGTTATAAGTAAATTAATTAAATATTTGAAAAAGAAAATAGAATTTAATTAAGCTATTTATGTTATTAATTTAAATTTATGTAGAAAATATTGAAATTTTTTTTCTATTCGAATTATTCTTATAAATCTTTCAGATACAGTTAACAATTTTTTTTTACCATAATGAACCATTGTTATGTATCACCATAAATTATAAATTAAACAATTATTTAACACTTATTCTATTATTTTATAGCTTGTTTTAATTCTAATAGAGATATCAGAATATTTTATTGACATTTTCAGTTTACTTATATATTAATGTCCAAATCATTTGACATTTTTTTAATGATGTGATTTATTAATGACCCTAATTTTTGACAGTGGTTCTAAATTTATTTCGCCTTGCTAGCAATATTAAAATTATATAATTGTGCCATAAAAATTATTAGAAAACTAAATAAGTAATCAATAAATATTCCAAATTTATAATAAATCACTGAATAAATATAGCACTTGTTATTCTCGAATCCATAAACGCCACTTAATTTTAGTTTAATCGTAGACATATACTAAGAAGAATTTACATTAATCTTTTTAAAAAATAAAATCGCTAAAAATATTTGTAAGAGATTTTTTTTGTCGTGTAAATTGCTATGAAAAGTTTAGAATGATTTTATTTATAATTAATTATCATAACAATATTTTTTTTTACATAATTAATAACTTTTAGCTGTCATAATCATAAAAATTGAAATAAGAAGTATATTACTAGAGTTAAGATTGTCTAAAGATGGTTCAGAATTTTTCTATGAAGTGAAAGGAAATTCTTAAGATAATTTCACAGCTAAGTTAGATTAATAAAAACTAGCAAATATTAAATTGATTATGCAAATTCTATATTTTTTAACAAAATTAATATAATATAGTCAATTATTTAAGTGGAATAATAATTTTATATTAAATCAATTCTACTCCGCAGAGATCTCTCAGATAAGGTTCTCTCGTATGATGCTAATTTTGTTTACAACATTGCTATAATATATTTTCCGACAATTTGTCAAAGCCTATAACAAATTTACAAATAAACTTCAACTGTAATAACGCATTTAATTATTATATTTATTCAGTTTGTTGAACCACTTTATGTCATTAAAAATTTTTTATGTAAAAGCAAACTAGTGATAATTTTCAAATGAATAAATAGACAAAAAAAAAATGCATTGATACATATATTTGACCTGCATTAACATAAATTACAATTTAATTGATAATAAAAATCAAATGAAATAATGACCTATATTTCATTAATTTTCATTTGAACAACACACTATACTGGGAGCTCTTTATTTTAATTATATTTATTTTGTCTCTGACGTTGCATTCAACATATTTTTTCATAAATTTACTTTACAACAAAATAAATAAATAATTTCTACTAACTTTTAGCAAAACAATCTATTAAATATTTTTAAATTATGTTTATTTTTTATATTTTTTTTTTTTAGTAATTTTGTTTAAGTGCGTCTGGAATTTCTAATCTTTTGTTATTATTATGATTATTATTAAAAGTATTCACTTTCAGTGGGCAGACTCGTGAATTGTTGAGTTTATACAATCAACGTTTAAGCTTTTATTTTTCTTGCAAATTAAACAAGTTGCCAAAATTATCTTATAGTTATAGTTATGTTGTTATTGTTGTTTTCTAAAAGATACAAATTGAAATTTTTTTTATGTTTACAAAAAATTTGTTTTTCAATTTAAGATTTTAAATATAATGTAAAAATTATATATGCGGTTAAAGTTTAAAGCATAGCTAATTGTAATTTAAAGTTTCTATATTATATATTTTAATAGTTAGCATATATTATGAGAGTTTATTGAGTGGGTTTTTAATTGATTTTAATTTTAGTTAAACAAAAAAAAAAAAACAGTCCATTGTTCGATTATTATCGATAATTTGTGTAATTATGAAAAATTACCAAATTGATTTGAAAATTATATAAATTAGAAACGAAATTTTAATAAAATTTGATATTATTTAAAATATACTATAAGAAGTAAGAAATATTGGTTTATTAATTAGAGGGAAATGGAGAAAAATTAGAACGAGTTATAACAGACAACCGTCTATTATTAATTCATTCTCCAAGTATACTGGAATTAATTTTAGTAAACATATTATATGTAGATTAAAATTCGAAAATGGACATTTTGTCAGACAAATCCACATTTTGTCAGACAATTTCTTATGACAGTTTTTGGAAATTTTAAATTAGTAATTTGACTATCTAATCCTTATTAAAATCAGAATCAATTGCAAGCTCCATATTTATTTACTCATGTAATGTGGGGACACACGAAAGGCACTCATGAATTGGACTTTCAATTGTTAATAATCTCAAGTGTCAATTTTCCAAAAATGAGTATATTGTTATGGGATCTTTCGCAATTAAAATCTTTTGGTTTTGGTAAATTACCCTAATTTGGTTAAGCGAAATGTAAAAGGCGGTATAGTTAGTAAATCTCTTATTAAGTTTTTGCAACACATTTCTCTTCTTTTATTTATGCTTATAAATAATTATTTAACCAAATTATTTATCCTTATAATAATTATTATTTAAAATATGTTTTATTATTAAATTTAAAGCATCAAACAACCCTTAAATAATAATATTATTTTTTAAGAACTCAATAGTTCATATAACAATTTTCCAAAAAGTATTTAATTAAAAATTGTCTACTTTCTTAACTACTTGATTTAAATTAAATTATACGGCAATTCTAATTAGCTATCTTAATTTATTGTATATACTTACTAAAAATTCCAACAATAATAAATATATATTCTGCTAACAAGCGGAAATGAAAAATGATCTTGTTCAAAAGAGCATATAACAACATAAATAATTGACAAATATTAGCTTAATTGAAGTATAAACTTAAAGCGGTGTCATTCATATTTTCTTCCAAGTTATTTTTACATACAAATTCATAGTAATTAGAATAATTTTCTTTAAAAAAAAAAAATATACATAATATTTCTTACAGTTTTTTGTTTTTTTGTTACCCGAATCATCATTAACCTTTGCTTACCACTTTTTTTCCCTAACCATAATAATAAATCTTTTTCTTGGCACAATTGCACGCAATTTATCATTGTAGAGAAAAAGATTTTAGATTTTTTTTTTATTTTTTTGTGAAATATATTTATCTACAAATAATTTTCCCAAACGCAATGGAAAAATTATAAAAATTTTCTTTAGTATTTCTGCAAATAACCACAATTATTGAAAAAGAAATATAAATAAAGATTCTTTGAACTGAAATAATTTTTTTTTTTACTTATTTAAAGAAAAATAAAATCTATTGAAAAGTTGATTACCCTTTTTCTCAATTGTATATTTTATTATTCTCCAATTCAGAAGGGGAATGGGAGAGATAAAATATAAATAAAAAGTCATCATTTCCATTTTTTTTTAACCGCATAAATAAAGTCAACTATTTAAGTTACACATATAAGAATCGAAGATATTATTATTATCTGACTTATTATTATTATTATTATTACAAAAAAAAAAAATGTCTTTATGTATAAAATTTTTTTTTTGTTATTTTCTCTTGTTGTCATTCATATTTGATGTATGATGTCTGTGATGATGATAACAAGCCATCTGGTCGAGGCCAGTTCAACATTAAAACGACACAAAATACAGAAAAAAGCAAAACATACAGAATATAGAAACCAAAAATCAAACTATTAAAATGCATCAAATTTCTTTTTAACTTATATCTCACAAAATATCACGTACATATTTAAAGATATTATATATTTATTTTGTGTATGTTACATACAAAACAAAAAAAAATTGATTATGATTTGTGCATAATGCATAAAACATAAAATATGAAACATTCACAAAATAATATATTTAAAAAAAAAAAATTTTTTTTTTACATTGTAATGTTTTGTAGTTTTACCATTTCTATTAAATACGACTTTGATCTATTCCGTTTCTGTTGTTGATTGTACAATTTTTGAAATAATTTATTTAGGTTTTTCTTAGGAGGTTTTTTTTTGAATATGGAAAATTGAAAGGGGAGATTTTTTTATCGATATCGTAAGGAAATATTATCAAAATTTAAATATAGTTTTCTTATCAGTCAATTGGATTATATTTAAGTGGACTGTACGTTATTTTGATCTTCTGGTTCATTTCAATGAATTTGAATCGATTATGTATACCAATAATTTTATATCTGTCTAGATAGATTGAACATATCGGTAAAGATTGTCGCCATTCCTTGACTGTTCAAGAAATTCTAGCAATTCTTTTGGAGAAAAGGAAGCAATATATTCCAGCTTTACTATCCATATCTGGCTCAATCAGAAGATGTGCGTGACAGCCGTGTTTTAATCACTAGAAACTTACAAGAATCAATCTGTAGAACCTGTAAGAAATTCTTTACGAATTCACATCTTGATTTTTTTTAAAGATATAACTGAGTAAGTCTATATAAATCATCGTACAGCTATTCCATTTCTATGTTTAACACTACTTGATATGTCAATCTTCAATTGTTGCTTTTTATTAGCATTGTGGTTTACTATTAATTCTGGACTTTTTTAAAATTTACATTGATAAATTTCAGGTATTCCTAAAAAAGTGTTTCTAAAAAATGCCAAATTTCTGGCTTTTAATGAAGGATTACTAATTGTTATATAAGCCAGAAATTTTGAATGTTTTTCGGAAACTATGAATATATATTTTTGTTCAACAAAAATATTTTATTTCCGTACAGCTATACTATGGTCTTAATAAATTTGTTCAATAATCAGAATTAGTACTTATTCTGGTGATTGACTACGATTATAAAAAATGATTAGAACCAAATATTCCAATTATAAACAATATTATTAACAAATAAAATGAATATCAGTTAATGATTTGCAGTAAGTTAACGATGACATAACATAAAAAAAAATATGAAATGTATTTTTTTGATTATTTTCCACCAAATATCATAATTTTTTTTTTATTATGACTGCATATTGTCTGTTTATATTATAATAAAATTGGGGTAAAATCGTAAAATCAACAATATAATATGATCAATGACATTTATAGACTGTCATGATCAATCAAAAAAAAATTTTTTATTATGGTGTTTTCAATGTTTGTTTTGTAATTGGACTAAATATAAGAACAAACACTGTTCATGTTATAAAATCAAAATTATATTAGTGAAAAAAATAATATCTGTAATAATGTTGTTAAAAATATTTGTGAAATATATTTTCAGGTTTTTTTAAAAATCGATTACATAAAATGTGTTTACTTGTTCAATACCATTTTCGGACGAAATATTATTATTTGAAGATTGGAAACTAAATAGGAATTCTAATAAATATGATTTATTTCACTATGATTTAAGGTGCTTTAGAAAAATCAGCTAAAACTTTAAAGTCTAAATAAGTCCTTAAATTACTAATTTCATCTATTTGAATAAGAATGACTTATGAGGTAAGAATGATTTTAAGAGGAATAACGAAAAGTTTTTTTAGCAAAAGAAACTAGAAGTTCAAAATGTTAAATCATTATCATTTTTCGTACAACCTTACTTAAGCAAAATTAGTAACAATTTTCAAGATTTTCATTAAGCAAAATTATCAGCATTTTAAGTCAATCATGTGACACATCTCTTAAATGAGTCCAAAAAAAATTCTTCAAAATAATATTTATTGGAATAAACAAATGTGTCATCTGACTTAGTAATCTTAAAATATAAATTTATTATTTAATCAACCAGATATTTTTTTACTTGACAATAAATTATCAAGTTTTAATTATTAATCAATAATTATTTATACAAATGGAAACGATAATTAAACTGAAATAACTTCTTATTTTTTATTTTTAAATGAATATGCATTTTAAAATCTTTTAATTATTTTACAATTAATTACACATTAATTATTATTTTTTTTTCAAATAGCCTTTAATTGACAGTTTTTAATTAATATTATTTTTATAAGAAAAAAAAAACATATATTACATATAATTATTTCCACATTATATGTATGTACATTAAAAAAAAAGTCGTTTCACCAAAAAAAAACACCACAACTAAACAAAGTTTATTGAATAAAAAAAAAATAAAACTTGAAAAACGCGATTAATTTTTATTTAATTTATTAATTTACAATTCCAAAAATAAAATAAAAAAAAAAAAATATTTTAAATAAACATCAGATCTCAATTAGAAAATTCCATAAAAAAAATCATAAATAATTTTTTTTTTTATGTTTTTCAATGATTCTGCTTGACCTCAATTTTAATCAAGAAGTCTAAACAATATAAAAACGATCTCAAAGCTATAAAGTAATAATATTTTCTTTATAAATCATAAAAAAAAAAAATTTCTTCTATTTTGTAATAGAAAAACTGAAAATTATTAAGTTTTTTTTTCAACATTTTGTTTTTTTTTTTGGTTTATCTATCAGACACAAAAAAAAAACCCAATTTGAATTTAATAATATTACAAAAGAATTTCTCTTAAGCCCTTTTTTCTGCTGTGCCCATTAAAATATGGAAAAAAATAAATATGGTAAATCATTTTGGTAACCAGAAAAAAATGTTTAAAAAAAAATTCAACACAAAACGCTGAGCTCAAACATAAATACGTCCAATTTGTTTTGTTATTTCTGGTGGACCACATGTAAAATTAATCGATTAATGTTCAATGGGTTTTATGGTAACACAAAAAAAAAAAAAAACGAATTAGATAACAGTTAAAATCCATTAAGACATTTTCAGTAATTTAGATAATCTTGACATTCATCTAAACATTAATAAAAGCTTAAAAATTGATATTTTTATTTATTAGTCTATTGGGTGCAATTAAATTGATATTAATTTGTAGGTGTGCCGCCACATTAAAGGTAAATTTTAGGTGTTAAAATTTTTTTTAGAAATTTAAATTTCTTGTTAAAAATATTATTTATATAGAGTAAAAATATATTTTGGAATGTCCTTGTTTTTGGTGAGGTCCGGCGCTAACTTAATTGTTAATAATATGCCTCTAGGCTAGGCGAAAACATATTATAAAGGTCACTAGTTACGTGCTTTTCAAATTAGTTGGTTTACGATAAAATGTAATGGTTAACTCTTTATTGTAATTTATATATGATTGTTAGTGGTTCTATTAACTATTTTATCTAAAAAATTACCTTAATACGTCAATTAATATATTTTTTTTAGAAATTACGTTAATAAATGAAATTTTGTCGTCATATGTCCGTTTTTGTAAGCCTTTATTCAGTGCTTGCAATAAAATATTAAATAACATATTTACCATATTTTTAAGTTGAATTAATCACAAATTTACATTTGGTTCTTATAGTTTTACTTTGTAATGAGTTTTGTAAAGACGGTTTAGTCCAGAAAATTTCTTCAAAGTGAACAATTTGTTACTTTCGCCGAAATTAGTGTCAAAAAAAATATTAATATTTGTTAAGCGAACACTTGGAATCTTGAGTGAAGCATGAATTGCAATCAAATGGAGGGTTTCGATAATTTATAACAATAAGGTAGCGATTATAAATTATTCTTGTTTATTCTTATATCTCAGTCAATTGGAAAAGTACATAAGAATTCTATAAAAAATAAAAGTACCTTTTAATACGTTAAATTATTAAATAATTGAATCTACAAAATAAAGTACTAATTAATTTATTACTTTTCCTAATTTAAGGGAAGGATTGGATGTTCTGCTCTTACTTAATGCTCCACCAATTCCTTAAAACTGATGATTACTAAGACTGCGGCTGTGAAATTTTAGATTAAAACTAGTCTCATAATTTTTTTTTACAATTTTGTTAACTTTTTCCGAATTAGATGATTTATTTCTAATATTTATTATTTTCCAAAATTAAGATGTTGTTTATTTTGAGCTTTATTTGTTCTTAAAAAATCATAATCCATTTTTTTGTACATTAAAATTAATAGTCGTTACATAAATATGCTAAAATATGAACAAAATTTCAATCTAATTGTTTAACTTAACTATGACCTTGTAAATAATGACAACATCTTTATTTCTCAAAAACTAGAAATTCCATACTTGTAAATAAAGCTAATATTCATTAATAAACTATTTCTCTATATTTATTACAAACAATTCAAGTTTAAATAAATATTTAAAGTTAATTTCAAAATCACATTAGTATCGCTTGAGTAATAAATGATCATTATTAAAAGCATAGTTAATTTAAGAGAATTAGTATAATTGAAAAAAAAAATCTATATTATTATATTTTTTAAATTATTCACCAAAATATAAAAAAAAAGCTCTTGAATGTTCACTACTGTTGAAGTGATTACTTAAGAAGATTTTCAACTTTGAATGAGCATATATTTTTAAATTATATACAAACATATAATTATTAATAAGAAATCTTTCTTTTTTTAATTTTTTGGATAAATGAAATTGTTGTATGCATCTGTTACAGCTTATGGTAGGCTCCACATAATAAAAAAAACATGATTTTAATATCAAATTTCAATAATATTGGCGCTATTACAAAAATAAATTAAATTTTATGATTATTACAAACTGAAATTTGTGTATCAGCTACAAATATTTGAAGATTTTATAAGCAATATTGTACAAAAATATATATTTTTAAAAGTCTTATAGGTCAGATTACAGAAATATTAAAATTAGTGTAGCCTATTTCTAATTTTCATTATCGTATAATTCTTAAAAAGAAAAAAATATTAATTTCTAATCCAGGATAGGCTTTTGATTAAATTATTTATCAATCTATCAGCAAAAATGTCTTAATACCTTTCACTCATATTGTTTCTATATATCACATATTTCAGATTAAGTCATATATATATGCTAAATTACCATGGTATTACAGTAAACATTAAAATCAGTATAATATAATGTATATAATGTACTAGAAAATTTATTCATAATCGCATTAATATATCACGATTTAACACTCTCTCTCAAATATAAACTTTTTATAATAAAGCATTAGCAAAATAATTTTCTACACCATATCATTTTAATATTTTGACGTTGGCGTTTCAATTTTTATGTTGTATGTTTTTGGATGATTTTTTTTTTTCTAATGTAATGTTGCATGACATTTTTTTTTTTTATTAATTTGAAAATATTATGTACAATATTTAGATTTTCTTTTTCTGCACAACCGTTCTCTACAAAAAATTGTTTTTGATTAAATATAAGATAAAATATTGTCATTTTAGTTTATTATATATTTTGAATAAATTAATAAATTTTAATATTTTTGACCTGTAAATATTCTATAATGTAATTAACAGTTTAATAGCTATAAATCATATATGTAGTTTATTTTTTTAACTCCAGTTAAAATTATAATTGGTTATGAAATGTGTGCAACCAAATTAAAATACAATATTTAAATTTAATCTTGTTACATTTGAATTTCAACTAATTAGGATATTTAATTTTTATTTAGTAAAATGGCAAATAAAAAAATTGTGTATAAAGCATTTGTTGACAGCCAAAAAGAAGCATAAAAATTAAGGATCTTGTTAACAGGCCAAAAAAATTATAAAAACATTGAAATTCTATCAAATAATTGACAATTTATTTGAATTTATTAATAACATTTTACATTGACCAAAAATTGCAATTATTCTGTGCGAATACCAAATTTTGACGGAAGTTTTGTCAGAAAAGTGAACCCAAATGAAGTTTATTGAAACTTGATGCAGTTATTCAGCAATTTTCGATTCCAAGTTTTCTCCTTCAGTTTTACAAATAATATGTCTTAATACAATACAAACGCTAATAGATTGAAAGTTCTTTTGAAAATTAACTTTTAGTCTGCACTAATGCAAAGCTAATGCAAATTACAAAATCATATTTTATTGAAATCAATTTGGATACAATGGTTTTCAGAAAAGTAGCAGGGAATAAGTTTTCTCAGTGAAAAACTGATATATTTTGTCCTTGTTATACGAATGTTGTCTGAAACATTTATAGAAACTTCTGTAATGAAATTATTTCTGTAATGAAATTTAATGAAATTAATGGCAGCCAAATTTGATTAGTTGTAAATGCGGATGCCGAATATTTAAAATGTAGCTAATATTTTCCATTTACAGGACTCTGTATCTTTTGGAATTTACTTCTTAAACTCTAATAATATTTAATAAAATCATTTTGAATTAAAAACTGTATTATTTATTAGCACAGTTTTAACTAATCAACTTCAATACTACAAATTCGGTAGCTCATACATCAGTTAGATAAAATTATTATAGTTTTAAATATAAAATTCATATTTTTCATTTCAATTCGCAACTCACTGTAAAATATAACAAAAAAAAATTATATTAAATCTGTTTTCCAAAAACGTGTCAAGTTCGATTTGTTTTCATTTTCACCGAGCTAGTTTATTTTTTTATATTTCTTCTATATTTGGATTACATACTTTACTAAAATCTTCTATACAAAAACTTTATAGTTATTTTAGGCCACTAAAATTAAATATTAAGAGTTTTTTTTTTTCAATATTAAAATACACTATTTTTATACACATTTTTTTGTAATATTTTCTTTGTAGCATAAAAATATCATATATAAATTATTATTATTTTTTAACTAAATTCCCCAGACAATATTCTACATATGGTAATTTTTTGTAGTAGTTTTTGGACAGTGACTGACGCCTCGCTGCTGGTTTTTCACAAAATGATTTGTTAGCGTAACAATTTTTTGAATTGCGCTTTTCTTTTGTAGTAACTGAATAATGAAACTTATTTTATAGAAAATATTGTATTTTTTTTTTTTGCGCCCACTAAAATATATAATTTCCCAGTACTTTTTAGATCGTCGTATAACTTTTTAGATCATAAAAAAAAAATCGTTTGTATGAAAATTTTATATTGCAAAAAATAAAAAAATATTTGTATTTATAACCCCAAGGTATATTAAGACTTTTTTTTCCACAACTTAAAATTGTAAATTTTATAGGAGTTTCTAAAAAAATTATGTAGTTTTTTTGTAGAAGCCACGTGCACCTAAAAATAGTAAAATAATTTTTTATTTTTTTATTTTGTTTATTAAATATTTTAGTTAAATAAATTAAAAGTCAACTTAACTTTTTGCAAAGAAATATTTATAATAATATAGAACAGATGTCAACTCGTGTTTGACTTTGATAGTTTAGTAAAGATTTATTTCAGAAAATTACATAAAAAAATATTTTTTTTTTTTTGAATTTAATGTCAGATCAAAACTGTAGCAATGTACAATGTAAATAGTTTGATGGCAATAAAGTTTTAAGACCTTTACTTTAAAAATTATCAAATTATTCAAAATATATTATTATTAGATTTTATGAGCATTTCTAATACCCAGTTTCACAGTCAGTGTTTATCTAAACTGAACAAGTTTAAATTTTCTAAACTGAACATGTTTAAATTTGACATAAAGTCTTTAATATAGTTTTTTAAACTCTACTCATCGACAGTTTAAGTTAAGTGTTAAAATTTAACTTTAAAAACAGATTAAAAACAGCTTAATAATTGCCAATATTAAACTGTGCATAAGAATTTTCAAAAAATCAATTAATTATCAATTTTTGAACGAAAAATCTTCAGAAATGTATTTAAAAATGATTAACGTATGAAAATTTTTCAATTTCCTGGTAAATTTACTAGTATTCGAGCTATAAGTACAATAAAAACTTATCGACTACATTCAGGATTTTAATTATTTATTTATTAAAAGACAACACAAACCACAATGTTCTTCGCACATTTTTTAGTTAAAAACTAAAATTTAAAAAAGATTATTAAATATTAATGCTAAAGATTATGTCCCAGTAATTATGCTATCAATATAAAATCAATAATATTTATAATAACACAAATTCAGTTTGAGAATCTTTACTCTTATTAAAATTTTATTTCGAATTTATAATTTTTCGTAAATTGTCATCAAAAGTTCATAACTAAATTCACATAGTTTTAGCGTCAATATTAATATTTTTAAGTAAGGGATAATCGTTTCATAATTTATAGTAAATATTCAAATTAATTTGTGTATTTTTTTCCCCCACCCTGACTTTATACCTAAAAGTTAAATTTTGTATAATTTTGTAATTAATTTTTTGCCTAAATTTTCAATTTTCAATATTTTAGATTGTTTAATTATTATTTTTTATTTAGCTAGTTATAACCTTCAGAAGATGATACAAAAAATTAATTAGCAAATTTGATTTTTTTTTTATATACAGATATATTTTGTTACATAAAAGTCAATTATAAATTATGTTGTTAAAAATAACCAAAATTAATATGCTAATTTTAAAAAAATGTAAATAACAAAAACTAGTAAATATGTCGCGTCCCTCTTTCTAATGATGTTGACAGCTTTAAAATTTGTTTTGGATTTTTTTTTTTGCGATTAATAAAGATTATGGCATACTTCCGCCATCAGAAAATATTTTTATGTTTATTTTTATTTTTATTTGCTGATTATCATGGTTTTTATTTTTTTTTAATTAATATATTCACTATATTATATGATTTATGAATTAAGTTGTAAATTTTATGATTCTTAGTTGTTTAATTTGAAAATATTTTTTTTTCTTTTTGAATAGATCAGCACTTTTGTAGGTTGCAACATTATAGATATAAATTTTGAAATGTTTAACAAAGAGTTATATTAGATACTATTTCAAATATGGTTATTATAAAATTATCAAGAATAAAATTGACAGTAGGATGAATAAACAATATGTTTTATTTTTATAGCAATTTATAATTGAATTTATTAAAGAATTTAGACAAAATTTGCATAAATCGTACCAATTTTTAGTCTACCTGTATTTTTGTGTAAAATAATTAATAAAGGGATATTTTGTAAGAAATTTAAATTTTAAAGTTTCTGCCTATTTAGTAAAAGATGAAATAAAAATTCCAAATAGTACTCTGCTTTCCCTAATCGTTCCATCCAAAAGTTGAATATTTTGACAATATTCCTTAGCAAATTCGTATAGGACAATGAGGAATACACAGCGTTCCAATTTATGTAGCTAGACTCAATTTCAGATTTACTACAATTACTTACTTAGTTTTTAATAAATTGTCGTTGATAAAATATTAAATAATTAAATCTTTAATTAATTTTAACTCCAAAAACATTTTAAGGTTCGTATAAGTCGCAATAAATAAATACAACTGTCTCCAATTAAATATTAATACTGATATCACTTATTTATAACACTTTTAACACAATCTCCAAGATATATTTAGTTTCTGAATACAAAAAATTGTACGATTTCGGTGACTGTCCCCTGTACCTTTATTAAATTATTTTTAGACATTTTCCGAACTAGTTCATAGAATTATAACATTGTATGAAAACTTTCAAATAATTTTAACAATTTACTAAAAATATTCAATGAAATCACTGTATTTCAGTAACAAAATAAGCAAATATTTTTTTTCATATCTTCTCAATATCTCTGTCAATCATTATTTCAACTCTATAACAAATAATTTATTCATAAATGTGATACATTTTGCAAAACTATGAGAACATGGATTTGTAAACACATACTCTAGACTTAAAAAAAAATTTTTTTTATTATTAATATCAAATTTCTAGTATTTTTACTATCATATCTAATATTATGAAAAAAATTTCTCACACTATATTTTGAATTCGTATTAAATTTCAATAAAGTTTCTTTAATCAAAAAATTTTCTACATAAATTAAACGACTGTAAAATTAATGATTTATTTTATCTTATTCAGCATATATTTACTTCTGTTGCGATAATATAGCGCACTCTGTAATAAAATTACTCTTAATATTGTCATTAAATTTAATCACTTTTCTATAATTTTTTTTAAGTGATAACATAAAAAAATGTGTATTTATTTTCTAAATCATAAATTTTTAATTGTTCTACATTTGCATACATCAAACAAGAAATTTTTATGGCACAATTTAAATTCAAATTATAAAACATATTTGTGGGTAGATTATGTTATCTATTAAATTATATTTAATGTTATATACAATTTTTTTAAATTAGCTTCTCTTATAGACAGCGCAGAGAAACAATTTTTTAAATTGCTACTGAAAAAACATAATATTTTTTTTTTATTTTATCAGAGTTTAAATTCATTTCTTATCTAAATTTAAATATAAATTTTATCTTTAGATATGAAAATGTTCTTTTTAATATTTTTTAATCAGTATTAAATTTCTGATTCTATGTGAAATAAATCTTAACAATCTGCTTTTTTTTTTTCAGTTCTTGTGAAAATATTTAAATCAAAGAAATTTAAAATAATTAGACTAAAAATTACATAAATAAAAAAATAATGAATTTAACTAAATTTAAATAAAGAATGTGCTTAAAAACTAATAATAATAATAATAAAAAATGTCTGTTATTCGGCCACCAACACAAATTCATGATGGTTTTGCAACAATTCGTACACGCGGGTTATGTCGAACTAAAAGTCGTGCTGAAGAAATTGATCGTTGTCGTACCACTTCATTACAATCCAATTTTCAGCAAACTGAAAATAATATTGAATTAAATTTTTTACAAAAACATGATAAAAATGAAACTGAAGAACCATATTATTCTAGTCCAAAATCTTTGCCATGTTCAACATTTCGTCCTCCATTAAATGGTATTACATCACCACCAATAATATCGCCAAATATTAAAACAAATCCAATTAGTTTATCACCAGAATATCAAAATGTTGTTAAAAAATCACAATTTTCACTTGAATCATTATCAAGTAGTACAGCAACACCAAGAACACCAAATGAAGAATATCATCATCATCATCATGACCAAAAAGATGATGATATATTTTTATATTCAGCACCAGAAAGTCCACAATATTGTAATGTTGGACAAGGTTTAACAACATTTGATGAATTAGAATTACAAAATTTATCACAACAACAAAATAAACCAATTGTCCGAAAACCACCAATTCGTACAACAACTTTGCCATATAAAAGAACATCATTTTCAGCTGATTGTAAGAGTAATGATGGTAGTGGTAGTAATGGTGATATAAATAGTATTAGTAGTGGTGGTTCAAGTGCATATAATAATCCACAATATAGTAATTCATATGGTGAACCAAAGAAAACAACAAATATTTATAATAATGATAATCAAATAAATAACTATTATCGACCATCATGTACAGCATTGGTTACAACAAATCGTAATCGTAGTTCTAGTGCTGAAATTTTAGATATTGATGATTCACAGTGTCATAATCAATCAAAATCAATTGACCGGAAAAAAATGTTAGGTATTGTTGGGCGCCAAAATGCCATCAACAATACAATTAATGGTTCTCGTGGTGGTGTTGATGATATTACTGATGGTAGTTTTGTAAGACGATATCATACATTAGGTCACCCACGTAGTAGTGGTAGTGGATTTGTTGATCAAAATCCCAAATCAATGACAATGATGATGATGACATCAAATAATTCAATACGACATTTATCAAATCGTAATAATAATAATTATGGTGGAATTAAATCATGGCATAATGATCAACGCGAATTTAATATTACGGATTATGTTGATCCATTGGACTTTAAAGTCGGCTGTCAAACAACATTACGTAGTAAACCAATAATACCATGGTATGAATTGGCAATACGGAAAGATTTAAAGAGAAAAAGTTGCCCAGCAATCACAAATCAGGTTAGTTTAAAATTTATTTTTATTTATTTTATTGTAGCGCAATTCTTCTTTATTTTCTTTGAAAGGAAATCTTTTAAATTGCAATTTTTGTTCTCAATTTATCAAACATGAAATATATCTATCTAAATAGAACTCAATTCTAAAGAAAATTAAATACTTTTACATTGTAATTGATTATATTGCATTTGGTGGTTTGAAAATATGAAGAATTACTATAGATTAATATATTTTTGTATAAGAAATGTTTTAATATATCTTAAACGAAGAGTAACGATATTGGTTTTCTTAAGCATAACGTAGCTAGGAAATTAACAGAAGAAAAGGAAAAGATTAAGAAAATTAATATTTTTGCAATTTTTTGAAAAAAATAGAAATTAACGAGTTTGCTTGCAGTGCAACAACTTGAATTGATGGTAATTTGATTTGCTTGTATTGCCTTAGAAATAAAATTGATTTTTGATTATTAACTTTCGGGAAAATATGATTTTGGCTGTGACTATAGACTAATATCTTTAATACAGTAATGACTATAGGACCAACTATAGGCATTCCTGGATTAAAGATAGCATTTCAGTCAGAGGTAATTGAATTGATAACAAAATTATTGCAAGCAATTACAATTTCAGTTCACTCTGTACCTTTATTTATTTTATATTTAGCTGAATTGAGTAAATATGGAAACAATTTTATTAAATTAAACTTATTTACAGAAATTCTGAATAATTTCGTATTACTGCAAATTAATAATTAAAAATGAATTAATTTATTTACTAAATCTTTAAGCAAATTCAAACTTTAAATTACGCACCTTACCATAAAATTCTAAAAAATATTTAATTCACTATAATTGAATTAAAAATTTTCCATAAATAAATTTTCTTCAACTTTTTTATAAAATTCAATTTTCATCACCTTTCCAATGGATTTGCATTTTTTTTCATTTTTTTTGTGTTCCACATGTTAGGATGCATCTATGGGTTCAAACAAGAACACCATGACGACGATTGAAAATAACATGATAATTTCAAGCTGAGTT
The DNA here is from genome assembly GCA_963932195.1 of Empis livida. Taxonomy (NCBI): domain Eukaryota; kingdom Metazoa; phylum Arthropoda; class Insecta; order Diptera; family Empididae; genus Empis; species Empis livida. The sequence continues at coordinate 16,856,392 of OZ010649.1, forward strand.
TAGCTATTTTATTCTGTCAATCTAATTTAATGATTTTTTTTTTTTACCAGAGCAGTCAGTTTGTTTTCCTTTCAGATAGTAGTGGGAAAATTAGTTTATGACCCCCTTTTTTTCATGAATGTTTCAATCATTTTTTTTTTCTTTCTGCATATTTCTTTGAAGTTTGTGGTAACATGAAAATAAACATAGATTAATGAAATCCATCTGTAAGATATAAATGTTTTTTTTTCTTTTTTTGCGATGATATCTTAAAAAGGGCAAACATTAATAAAGAAAAAGTGCGGTTAATGATATACACTGAGAATAAATGCACCAGAAAAATATGAAAATAAATGCATATAGCTACAAAAATAGAAAGAAAATTGAATAAAGTCAGAGAACAAAAAAAAACCAGAAATTTTGTAAGAAAATTTTCATAAAAATAGGGGAATTATGGCTACGTAATAGAAAATTGTAGAAAAAACATAATACTTCATGGTTTTTTTATATCAAGATTTTTATTATAACACTGTAAGAGTATCTAATTAATGATTTTAATGAAATTCATGTTAAGGTATCTTGTTCTAAATATTTTGTTGTTGATATATATTTCCTTAATAACATTTTTTTTTTATTGTTGAAACAACGAGTTAAACTGTTGATGTTATGCAAGAAAATTCGATAAGAAGTAATTTTCTTAATAAATTACACTGCGAAAAAAACATTTACCCCAAATTTATTACTAAACAGTTGAATTATATTTCCTAGAAAAGAAATTATTTTGGAACAAAATAATAAATACTTAAAAAAAAGGTTTGCTGCAGGGCATTATGATGAATTTACAGGAAAGACTATATTATATTTCTTTATTTCAATGCTCTTTTTAGTTGTTTGTGAATAGCCTTAGCCATTTTCACGTACTCACATTAAATATTTAACTATAATTTTATTATTTTGATACTCAAACTCCTTGTTCACTCAACTGGTACTTAAAGTTTCTTAACTTAAGTATACTAAGAATTGCATCGATGTCTTGGATGTTGAGCACTGTCAGTCATCCAAGGATGCGATAAATAAATAAATCGAATATATAAACTAGCAGTGCTCGGTTGATTTAAATATTACGTATCTATTATTTGTTAAATTGCCTTAAAATAATATTTTTTGGGTGCATATTAAAATTTTTGTTTACTAAAAACTAACTTTTTACTACTTTTACTACAAATTTTTCAAAAAATACGAGAAATAAAATTTCATTTCTAAAAAAGATATTTTTGAGAGAATTAAATTACATGGTTTACAATTGCTAACTGCTAATTAACCTCATTTACTAGAAATGTTCGATTTTAAGCAAATTTTCTCTGTGTGTAGTTGCTGTTATTAAACTATACGTTAAAATGGATCATCTAAAATTTCAAAGCAAGTTCAAAAAGGGCAAAAATGCAGTAGTCCACTATAAACAACAGCTTAAACTTAAACTTATAAAAATGTTAAGATTGCTTTTTTATATTTTAAAGAATCGTGTGATTTTTTTGATGACATCCGGTTTAATTATAAAAATTAATATATTATGGCAAAGAACTTTATATATAAACTTTTTGTTGACTAATTAAAAAATTAAATTGGGTAAATACTGTAATCTGAGTAGATTTCCTACAAAAATATTTATGTTCTACATAAATCAAAAAAATTTTATTATGAAAAATTAAATATATCTTTTTTAAAATGATGAATATTGGCATAATTTTTCTATCTAAAATTGGTATTAATTTCTTTTATAGCTTTTATACATCTTCATTTTTGACAATTTTTTTGAAAAAAGTCGATGACATTTAATAAAATCTTCAAATTTATACCTATAAAAATAACATTTTACTGATTATTCCTATAATTTATTATTTCTCATAAATTCTATTTTAATTAAATTTCTACGCCTATTTCAAAAAATATCATTTCCAAAATTTTTTTTTTCTTCATTTACATTTTTAAGATGATAATAAATTTTTTGTAATAAAAACCACCTTTAAAAATTCAAATATATCACCATAAAAGAATTAAAATTATAGATAAAAGATATAAAAAAAATATAAATTCAATAATATTTATATTAAATTATCATCATTAGGTAAATAAAACTTTTTTTTTTATAAATAAAAAATTTATGCTTCCATTAATCATGTTTTTTTCTAAGATTTTGGGATGGACACCTACATAAACCGTACCCAATTTGTGCAAAATTAAAAAAAATATATACTTTATTCCGTATATAATCATTAAGAAAGCTCATCAATCAATTTAGATTCTGTAATACTATTTAAAGAAGAAGAAGAAAAAAAACTGGGAGTGCTTTTTGCTTCCTATAAAATTCAATGCGACATTGAATCTAAAAAAACTTGAGAAAACATAATTTTTCTGAATGGATTTTAATAATTTACAATTTTACAATTTATGTAAAAAATAATTACATCATTTACAAGCAGAGTCGGATTTGTTCGCAGAGAGTAAATTTTATATATCTCAAATGTATGAAACACAGAAGCATCCATAAACTAATTTCAATTTAATCAATGTCAGTTGTAAAAGAAATAATTTTTTAAATTATCATGTGTAGTGTACTTAGTATTTCAAATTTCTAAACAATTATGAAATTCTGAATTATTTTTGAAGCCATTATTTGTACCTTCAGAATATCTTTCGCCAATATCTTTCGAAATTATAGTTCGTCACTGTTTTCAAACTCTTTAAAAAACAAAAAATATGTTTCGGAATAATGAATTTTCCATCTGACTGATGATAGACATTCTAACTGACCTTGTAAATACCAAACAGACTATTCGATACAGAAATATGAGATTTGTGCCTGATTTTAATATATTAAATTACTAGAAAAATACCAGCTTCAAAGAATTAATATAATAAATTTGATAATTCTATTTGCATGTAAAATAATATTTTTTTAGTCATTATTAATAAATCATTTATGAGGATCAAAGAGTCAAACTTAAAACATGCCGAATGGTCTTTTTTTTCTTCTAATATAAATATTTCGATTGTATCTGAAATGTTGACATTTTGACAATCTATCTCTTAATAATAATTGTCAATTTTCCTATTTTAGTTAATTATAGTATATATATTTGAAAATCTCAATTTACCGACTAAAGAAAATCTTTCAATGAATGATTGAATGATCATTTAACAAATTTTTGCATTTATAATGAAAATTAGTATCAGGGGTCATCAGATATAAGATTTTTTTTTATGTTTTTGGCGCCAATTAGTTGTACACGACTTATTTTTTTTCAAAAATTGCTTTAAGTAGTAATTTTTTTTTTTCTTAAATAAAATTCATCTAAGCTTTATGATATTTTCGAACAAGTTCAATGATTTGATCATCATAAATGCTTTTTTTTTAGTTTATAGTAACAATGATTTTAATTGTAAATACTGAAACATAAAGAAATTTGTAATTTATCCGCCTACATGTCATAATTTTTTTTTTTAAGTTTGTTGTTGAAGATGTATTTTTTTTTCTTCTCAATTAAATGATTTAAATGTTTTTATTGACATTGACACGTGTAACGAATCTTCAATAATATTATGTTGTTGTTGTTTTTTTTTTTGTTCCTTGTTTTAATTACAAAATTTACTTATTTTACATGAAAAAAAGAGCCATAAAACATTTATCAGTTCCAAAAAAAATTAACAACCTTTTTCCCCCAATTATATTTTTTGAGTGCTTTAAGCGAAAGTTTGAACAAAGATATTTTCATAAACCGTTTCGAATTACTTAATCAAATTCCAGAAAGTTTTTCATTAAAATTACAAAAAAAAAAAACAATCTCATTGTCATCTTCCAACTGACATGCATTTAACCTGATCATAATTCAAAAAATATAAGGAATTTGAGTTTTTTTTTTAGCTTACAAAAATGCGGAACACTTCAACTCAAAAATCACTGTTGTATTGTGACAGTTTTAAAGAGACTCTGTATAGAAATTATTTTTTTTTGACCATAATAATAAAAATGTGATAGTTGTGCATTTTATTTTCTTGTGCAAATATTCAACAGAAAATCTAAAATTTCATTATTTTTTTTTTTTGAAATACAATCTTTTAATTTTGTTGTTGTTGGTTTGGTGTTACTGTCAGTACAGTATATGCCAGGAGGAAGTTAACAAATGGAAATTAAATGAGTGAAGATTTAATGATGAAATATAATAGTGATATGAGTTGGTATTTTTGATTTATTAAGGTTTTTTTTTTTAATATGAAATTTTATATATATAGGTCGAGGTAGAATTTAATTGAAATAGTATTATTATTTAGAAGTGCATACTTGTATAAAATCTTTTTTGGTATAAAAATTTAATTTTTTGCTTTAATATTAAAGGACCGACGGTGGCTTAAGTGGTAGTGTGCTAAGCTGTGGTGCATTAGGTACAGGGTTCGACGCCCGTCCGAGACATCGATGTTGGTCTAAGTTTACTCAGCTTTAAATGAGTACCAGTAATAAAATTATAATAAAATGTAATTTAAGACTGGGAAAAATGCTAACGGCAGAGACCATTTGCTAACAACAAATGTCTCACGAATAAAAACCATTAGCTTGTTGCAATTAATAGTTTCTTCACTATAAAGAAATTTATGGTTCGGAATCCATATAAAAAAGTAGTAGGTCCAAATTGCAATACAAAACTGTTACAGAAACTTCAAGTGCAGATAACTCAGTACTTGGAGCCCTATACTCCCTAGCGGAGTGAACAGGAAAATAAAAATATTAATCACCACCGGAAATATAATGACAGAAATAAAAAAAAAATCATATATATTTAAATATTAATTCAAAGTTTAATTAAAATTGCACATAGCTGCTATATACAACAATGAGGATCCAAGTTATTTCCAGAGATCCCGAATTCGATCAAAGTTTTTATAAATTTAGATAAAGTTAACGTTAAACTCTTGCTGTTAAACCCAACCCTAAGAAAATTAATTACATTTTAAATTAATTATAATTTATGACAGTTTTTTTAAAATAAATATTTATAAAAAATACTCTGTTGTTCGGAACGAATACAATATGAACTTTTAATTAATACGTTTTTAAAAACTTTCCTTGTACACATTATTTAAACTTCAACAACAGTTTAGCAGAATGTTCTTTTAGATATGATTGTTGTTATTCAATAAAATCATCAAAATTAATGACAATTCGGTATACATAAATTATATTTTCGAAATAATCTTCGAAAATATAATTTAAGTATGCCGAATACATTGTTAAAAAAAGTTTTTCAATCTCTAAAAAAATTTAAAATTCTACTTTATTTAGTTCTTGATTTTATAAAAAATGTAGGTCAACTTAATCTATAATTATTTTAAACTAAAAAACCATAAAATAAATTTTAAGCTTAAACATATTTAATATAATTGGAAAATTAATATTTCATAAATTATTTAAACAATAATAATATTAATTTTTGAAATAAGCACTCTAAGCAAAAATAACCATAATTTGTGGTTATATTTTTCATTTAACCAATCCGACCGATTATTTCAAAATTCTACCGTATTTAGTAAAACTCAATTTAAAGTGGTGGTAAAATTATGATTAAACATAAAAAACCAAAAAAAAATTGTATACAAAATTACGAAAATATCTTAATTACAAATTAAAAATCAATGCGTGTGGTTTTTTAATGCTTCGGGGTGTGAGATTTTTTTTATGATAAAACAATAAATTTATTTTATAAAAATTATATATATTAAATAATATTTAAATATTATTTAAAAGCCTAAAAGCCTTTTTATTAACCAGTTCAAAAATTTGAAAAAAAAAAAAAACTGAATCACCAACTAAAATTAGCAAAATTTCATTAAATCACCACCGGAAATATAAACAAAATATTACATAAAAAGTTGTTTTTCAAGAATTGCTATAGTTTTTTAATTGAGATTCTTCTCAGTATCTGATTTGTTTTTTTTTTTTTTTATGTAGCTTAAAAGTTTTATTATCTGATCGTATAAATTAAATAGTATTTTAAATAAAATTGAAATGAAAAATTTTAAAAATGTTTGTTTCAATTAAGATAACTCACCGAGACACAAATTATTGCGGAATGAAAGTATATATACTCGTATATGAAATTTATTCAAATAATTATTAGAATTTGAATTTGTTATATGCTTCAGTTAAATTAACATGTTAAATTGTAAATTTTTGATCGTGTTTGAATAAAAATTATATTATATTTTGGTATAAAATTATATTTTAAAGTAGTAGATAGTTTTACCTTGATAGGAAATATGCTAATTTTTGATTATATTGCAGAAATATACTAAATTTTTTATTAAAATTAATAAATTATTATTCAAGAGTACGGAATAATTTATTTATGTTAACAAATTATACAATTTTCAATCAATATTTCTATAGTTTACTTAATTTCTGATTATGCAGATCACATCAGTTAATGAAAAACAGTGTTAATCATTTTTGTATTTACAAATAAATTCAGTGTCATAGTCGCAAATTATTTTTATGTGGTCCATTTTTTAATTCGACATAAAATGCGTCTTTTAACCGGTGTAAAGTAAAAAAAAATTGTTATAATTTTTAGCCGGTTTTCTTTTAATAAACCGATTTTAAAATTTCAGTTTATTTAATTTAATTTATTTGCTAATATACCTGCCAAAATATAATATGTGAACTTATACGAAAAATATATTGGCCGGAGCAATTTTCTGAACATCGTAGCAAAATTCTATAAGCAATTTTCTATTGACAAGTCTTAAATATGATTATAAAATAATATATTTTCTTTAATTATTAAGATAATTTCAAAATTATGGTATATGTTCAAATTATCGGCATAAAAATTCCAACGCGTGTTAAATCTCTGCCTCCGCTACACCACTGACTGCTAATTTGTAAAATAATGTTTATTTTTTTTCAATATTCAAAATAATTTTATTGTAAATTTGGTTAAAAAATTGAATTTATTGATATTTAAACAAAAATTATTCATAAATTTTCTACTTGCTTTAAATAAATTTGTTAAAAATATATTTCAATCATATTTATTTAACATTGATTTACATTACATATTTTATTTAACCAAAATTTATTAAAATTATTTTCAACCTTCGCATATTTTTTTTTAACATCATTTCACATCCTAAATTTAATTATATTTTTTAACTTTCCATCAAAATTTTATCACTAATATTTCGTTATAACAATTTATATTTTAGTCAGCATAAATTAATATGTTTTTTATTTAATATTTTTGAATATTCTAATTAAATACATAATATTTAAAAATTGCTAAGAAAAAAAAAAGAAATTTATATATGAATATTGGTTATTTATGATACGATAAACCGCCAGCCGCCACTATCAGTCCATAATAAATATATAAAAAAAATTCTGAAATTCTTCGAATTCGTAAATTTTTCTTGACCAATAATTTTGGTTTTGTTTGAAGGCGCGGTTTATGCGGTTTTAGTTTTTATTGGGAATTTTTTTTTTTACCTTAAAGCAGATTGTTTTTTAAATTAAATTTTATATTTTTTTTATTGATTTATATATTTTCAATAAATGTTCGACTAAAAAATTGAATAACTAATAATACGGCAATAATGAAACAGAAACGAATAATTTTTCAATAAATCTAAATGACAGAATTTGTAATTTTAATATAAAAAAATAAAATATATATTAATAATAATTTATATTAAATTTTATTAGTAGTTTTGTAAAAGTGTTAAAATTTCGGAATTTATCCAAAAATTTGAATTTATTTTTAATTTAGTCAAGTTTGTTTTTTAAATGTGTTGAAGTTTTAAAGCTACCGAAGAAAACCTAAATGCTTGTATAATTTCTATAATATAATTAATATTCAAATAATCGGTTTTTGAGTATTCAAGTTCTTATACCTTCGAATATTTTTAACTAAAATTAAATAAATCATTTTTAAAAAATAATCATAAAGTATTAATTAGAATTTAAACTAAGTCAGTGAAGCCACTAATTCTGTAAAATTAAACTAATTTAATTATGTAACAGAAACTGTAACAAAATATTTAACTAATTTCAAGATTTCCCAAAAAAAAATTTAAAAGCTTAACTCAAAACACAATTTTTTCATTACAATAATTCCACTTGTTACATAATAATAAATGTAAAAATATTACATAGGTCAATTGAAACAAATTGATGTCATCACAGAAAATGTTGCTTTTAGCTCATAAATTACTTAATTAATGAAATGAAATAGCTTAGTTATAAAAAAAAGAATGACGCAAACAGGTTCAATAAAATAATCTTATTTAATATTTTATTACCTCATCAAATCTAGTATTCTGTTATTTGTGAAAGTGCATCACTAAAATTGAAAAATTAAATAAATTAATTCTATAGAAACTGGATTAAAATCATCAAATTATATAAACAGCAAAACTCTGTAATTAAATTTTAACTAAATTTCTTAGAATTATCAATTTAATTATTAGTTCTAAATTACAAAATTTCACTTAACTTTTTTTTTATCTTCAATTAAATCCCATCTTCACTATTAATTTATATTTTTCAGATAAAAAATTGACCTTAATATAAAACTCATATCTGCCTTCATAAATACATAAAAAAAAAAATATCTCTATACTTAACATTAATCTAAACAAATTCAACGAATCCAGTTTATAAAATGACCTTCAAAACCAGATTTAATCTTATAATCATTTATGTATAAAAAAAATAATAATATGTATCTGAATGATATCCCTAACAAATATTTCAATTCCCACACTTGACAAAAATCAACTTTACTTTTATTTCAATATTTTCACAAATTTTAATATAAACATTTCAGTTTTTTTGAACAGGTAATAATGATTTCCTTTTTTTTGTGGTAAATTACAAGATAGAAGATAGAATTTTTTGAAAAAAAAAAATAGATGATATTTTTCAGGTAGGAGAACGGAAACATATCTCATTTTTTGTTTATACAAACATACAATTCCAAAAAAAAAATAATAATCATCATTTAATTTTATCACAGCATCCAATTTTTTTTTATTATTAAATTAACATAAAAATTGGTTTGCTGAGATAAGTGCAATATTACACAACAACAAAAAAAAACATCTTTTCACTAAAAAATATGTTAATCGATAATTATATATAAATTTAATTGAAAAATGAGATAATATTTTTATAAAGTAAAAATAATTAGATACAAATATGAAAATTTATGATTAGTAATATTAGTGATTTAATTGGACAACCTGTCATTAAGATAGTAGGTTGTTTAAAAAATAAACATATCATTATTAATTATCATTCTCATCAAGTTTCAAATGACAACATTTTTCAAAAAAAAAAAAAATTAATTAGTGGATTTATTAAGAAAAAAAATTCTAAATTTTAGAATTAAAATGACAAATCGAAGTGTTTTTTACAATTGGAATATAATTAATTTTATGTTTGTTATTTTGAATGTGGGATTCTTTGAAAACTTGAAAAAAATAAGTATGTACTATTTACAAAGATTTGCAAAGAAAATTGTGTGAATTTATTGCGTATGCTTAAAATTTATAAATATGCTTCTTAAGAGGTTTACAAAAGTTAAATTTAAAATATTTTTAAGTCTTATGTTAAAATTAATCTGAAAATACAATTTAAGTCATTACACGAATTAATTTTACAGTGCAATAATTTTTAAAATTTTCAATTAAACACAGTGTTTGTGGAAATTTTGAAAAATTTCTAGAATCAATTTTTATGTTGTAGATTTAATTTAAAATATTTTGTATATTACTTAATTTTTATCATTTACAAAATCGAAGAAACTTTCAGTACAGTCATAATTTCGTTAAATTTAGCTTGTAATCACTGAACCAATTTATGTACAGATATTAATAATTAATTTTCCAAGTAATAAATTAAACAAGTCTGGGTTGTAGGTAGATACATAGAACACTGTTCTGGCTCAGAAGACTATTTGCACAAAAATTTCGACTTCGAAAATATTTGCACAAAAATTTCGATTTCGAAAACATTTATGATTATTTTGTAAAACATAATAATAGCATAATTTTATTTAAAATATATTAATTATAAAAAAAATTATTTTAAATACTAATTATATTTAAGTTTTAAGAATCTGTGTCAATTATTTTATAATTTAATATTTTTGGAAATAAAATTATATTGTAATAAAAAAAAAGTCACAAGTTAAACTTAAAAAGGATCTGGTCTACATTAACTAAATTTCGGTATAAATAAGAAATTACATAAAATTTGACTTAAATATTATCAGTGATTGTCATTTAAATATATGTAATTATCACTATAGGCTATAATAATAAATCACAGTTTGTAAAATAATCAAAATTTATAAATAAAGTATAGCTAATCATTAAATTTTTCCCAGCTTATTATCTTACATAAAACAATATTCTCTAAATGAATGCAATTTAACTTACAACATTTATTGAACATAAAAGGTCATACATTAAATATTTATCGGCAATGTCATTAAAAAAAAATTTAATATTAACAAAATGCCAATGTAAATATCAATGATGTCAATTATTTACTTAAGAATTAAGTAAATGATTTTATCTGTTTTACTATAAAAGTATTCAATTAAAATTTAAAAATTTACAATAATTATAAACGTGTAAGTGTAATGATGATGATATCATATCATTAAAAACAAATAACCGGATAAATTTATTAAATTTTTAAATATATTACAATATTGTTTTTTTTTTAATGTTACTATTTTCAAAATCATGAACATAAAAATTTTCCAGTTGTATATACGTAATAAAAAAAAAAAACCATATATACATAAATTTAATTAAGATTTATAGCTAAATCCGTAAATTAGCATAGTTATAAGAAGCTCTATCATAGACTGAAATTGATATATTTTAAAAAAAAAATTTGCAAAGTATTTAATATCAAAAATTTTGTAGAAATTATTATGTTTTTTATGATAAATATACATAAATTTATTATTTAAATAAATATTAAATAATAATAAAAGAATATTAAATAAATATACAACAAGAAATTGACCTTCACTTTTAGTAATAATAATTAATTTGTATTTTAAAATATTATTCAAACAAATATCTTGGCATATTTATTAATATTTATTATTAATATATTATCTTTTTTTTTAAAAATAAACTATTATGTCGTTTGATTATTAAATTAATTGAAATTTATTTTAAGAAAATTTTATATTAAAGATCAAGGAGAGATTGTTTAGTTGTTAACAAGCATTGATTTTTCAGTTTAAAATTGAAATTTTATTCACCAGAAGATCGTGACTAAAGATAAGAAATTTAATTAATAAAATATGATATCATTTCATAAATAAATTTAAAAATATGTAAATTAATATTTTTAAAAGACTGTTAAATAAATATTATTAGAAAATAATATAGTATTTTAACACCCAGTTTAATTTATATCTGTTATTTCTACTCTCTAATAGATGGCATTTTAGAAACTCTGTTTTTTTAAAAAAAAACTCAAAAGAAATTGTTTTGTTTATCTCTGCATAAAATTTGACTTTGATTTAGCTTGTTAAATAAATATTAATTAAATAGATTAGTAGTAACTTAAATATGCATCTAATTTAAAAAAAAAAAAGAAAGAAGAAATTCAAATGTGAATAAATCACATTTTGGCTGTGAACATTGAAACAAAAGAACAAAAATAATTTTCAATAAAGAAAATCTTGTGACACAGACTAATTCAAATTTAATTGAATTACTTGATTTTTAAAATGACTGGCCACAGTCTACAATCTAAATAATATTGTGGATAGGGTGATTTATATGATACATTGTCTGGTATTGCTAACAGATAATTTAATTGAAGATTTTTTTAAATAACCTTTTAGTGTTTATAGAAATAATGTAACACTAACTGAGTTTTCCAATTCAAATAGTTTTGGTGTTCAAATTTTATTAACATAGTTTTTTAATTATATAAATTTATGAAACCTAAGTCGTAAAAATAATTAGAATTTTTGATATTAATAGACAGTGTATTTATTGTTAAAATAATGTCGTACTGATTATTTAATTGAACACGCATACATCATTATGATGCGTTATGTTAAAAAGCCTCTTAATTTTAATTTTAGCCCATTAGATCTCAAAATTTGAAATTCGCAGTAATAAAATGAAAATAACATGTAATTCTACTAATTGATAAACACGCTACGTAATTTTAAGACTAATAAAAATAGTAAAAACACCATTTACTGTCAACAAATGGTTCACTACTAAAGCCATTATCTTATAGCAATTACAGTTTCTTCCAGGAATTTATGCTTCGGGATCCATATAAAATAAGATATTTTAATTTAGCCGCAGGCCTATAGCGAAATGAGTAATAGACTAATTAATAAGCAACAAATTGAAATTTTTTAAACTTTTTTCGTTTAATTTGAAATGTCCAAAAACAAACCCTGTATTCTATAAATAGAATGAAATCAAGGACCAACCATCTATATTAAAAACAATTTCAATAATACAAAATATAACTAACAATGACAATTTTCAATCTTACACATTTAAACAAAAAAACATATATTCGAAAATATTTTATGAAAAAAACAACATATTTATGTTTTTTAATTTTACCATCACGAATTAATTAAATAAAATTATTCAGTTTTTTATTTCTAACTAACTATATATCACATAAAGAGAATCTAAATTGGATGAAATAAATATTACAAAAATGAACAAAAAATAAAATGTATTTATGAAGATTGATATAAATGAATCATCAAACATAAAAATGACAATAGGGAAATTTTTTAAAAAATAGGGAAATATAATAAAATTGTCATTTCACTATTTCCAATTAATATCACACTAAAAGCTTATATGCTAAAAAATTAATTTTTCACTAAAAAATATAAAAATTTATTGATAGCTAATTAAAAAAACAGACAAAAAAAAAGATACAAAACAAAACAAAATTTTATTGAAAATTTAATTAAATATAATTTTTTTTTTTAAGTTATATTGGAAAATTTAACTCAATTAACCTAAGTGAACCTTCTTTTTATTTTCATCTTTTTACAAATTTCTTTTGAACATAAAATAACAAAAAGAGAAAGTTTAGAAATATAATAATAATAATAAAAAAAGAAAATAAATGAAAATATCTTTAAATCTATAATTGCTTCTAGATATTTTTTTTAATAGAAAACTTATTACCTTTTTTTTTTCTTGACTTATTATTTTCGAAGCATTAATAGAAAATTGTGTTAATTATATTGTTTATTAGGGATAGAGAAATATTAAGTATTTTTAAAAAAATTTCAAAACAGAAAGAAAATTACAGATAATTTGTATATAACATATGTTTTATAGATACATATAAATATTATGTTGTAAAATGATTGATTATAATTTCATTTCTTTATTAAAATTTACTACATAAATATAATGAATTTGCAAATATTTTCTGTAACATAATATAGTGATAAGATTAATGTAATAGATAAGTTTGCTTGTAACTTGACTTTCTATTAAAGTTTTACAGAATGTTCATCAACACCAGTTAAACTTTTTCTAAAAAAATATAATGAAATTAAAATTTGTCTAACTAAATCCATCGTTTTTAAAAGCAAATTTACTGCTTTCAAACTGAAGAAGATGTTTTTCAAACCAATTTAAATATTTTATAAATAAGTACAACGTTTTCATTTTTCAACCAAAAAAAACGTTTTCTAAATATAAATACATACAATTTTTTTCAAACCAAAAGTTTTTGTAATTAAATGCGACGTTATCAAACCAAATTACACATTTTCTTACCAATTACAATGTTTTTCAAAACAATTTAAACGTTTGCTAACTAAATACCATGTTTTTGAAATCAAATTAAACATTTTCAAATAAAACATTTTTGACACCAAAAGAAACCTTCAAATTTTAAATTTGCATTAATTTAGTAACTAGAAACCTTCTAATTAACTTCCACTAAACATCAAAAAATATCAAAGAATGCAAATTGGGAAGAAAAAGATTTAAGATATTTTGATATGATAACGATATGTGATACCGATATTGTATCAAAACTAAATATTATTTGAAAATTAAGCAATGACTATGAATTCTCTTCATAAGACTTTAAATTACATTCATAAAGTTGTCTGGATTATAAGTTTTAAACACGTTTATTTAAAAAAATCCTTATGTCCATAATAAATATTAATTAATTGTAATAAATTGAAAAATGAGTTTTTTGTAATAAATTGCAAAGTGCAAAAAAAACATAACATGTATCGCAAGCTGTAAAAAAAGATATTTTTATTCTGAGTGTTAATATTAACAAATTCACGATAATGATTGATGTAAATTACATTTTATACTTTTCAGCATTTAAATTCCATTGTCCTGCCCTACATAGTAACGAATTTTAATAAAAAAATTGGGTGTTCTAAATTTCACCTGGATTTTCTTAACTGTTACTTGTTCTTAAAATATACCAAAATTAAATACAGAATTAATTTCATTTATGTACGGTAATTTAACGAATTTACACAAATTTTACTAATTTATCTTTATTTTCATCTTTTAACAGGCACACGTTGTGGCAGCTTTTGAAGAAAGTTTAACAAATATGACAACACGCCTTCAACAATTGAAAGCAAACACTGATGAACATAAAGACGATGAGCTAACTGATATGTGTGAAACAGTTGAATTACTACGAAAACAGTCAATACAAGCTGGTCTAACAACTGCTCATATACATAATACAAATTTGCAACAGATTCCAAATAATACAGATAAGAATCTTTTATTAAATGGTGATAATATTGCCGTAGGTAATAGACAGTCAAGTAAGTCGATTATAAATCGTACAGCATTAAATGGTGGCGCCAAAAACATGTCAATCATAACAACAACAGCAGCTGCTAGTGCTGCATATAATCATATATCTTCTGTTGATATACCACCGTTGCATTGTCGTAGTACAGATTCAATATGCTCGATAAACTCAATAAGTTCTGGTAATTCCATACAAGAAAAAGCAAAGAAAAATAATAGTTGGTTACGTAGTTCATTTCGTAGAGCATTTTCACGTAATGAAAAAAACACAAATTCAAAACAACGTCATTCTAGTGGCAGTACAATAAGTAATCATATTGATCAAAATCCAATAATGACAACTACTTTTATTAGTCGAAGAAGACCTGGATTAAATGATATTGTGAAAAATTCAAGTTTTCCACCGCCATTACCAGCAAAAACAACGAATTCCCGTAAATCAATTTCAATTGATAATGATCGTGAAAATAATGCAATAGTTCAAGATTTAAAAAAACAATTACGAGAAAAAGATTTAGTTTTAACAGATATTCGTTTGGAAGCATTAAACTCAGCTTCCCAACTCGAAAGTCTTAAAGAAATTGTGGTTAAAATGCAAGCTGAAATTTTAACTCTAAGGCAAAGTAATGAAAGATTACAAAAACTAGTGGATAGTCAATCATCGGATGGAAGTGATACTTCTTTAGAAAATGATCTTACTTCTAATGGAATAATGGATGTTGATGTTGAGAAAACAAATCGAGTTCCAATACAAATGGAAGACAATGAAGAAAATTCCAATTCATTTATAGATCAGTCGTATTCTGGTCTACCAGTAGAGTTTTCATTAAAAGAGCCACTGTCAGCTATAAAAGCAAGATTGAGTCCTGCTTATCTTATTGATTCCAGTAATAATATGTATGAAGGCATTATGGATGGTAAAAAACTTGCAATTGCTGTTTATTTGGGGCATCCAGAAGAATATGCTAAATATATAGAGAAAATTTATTCAAATGAACGATCTTCGAATGGTCAAATGATTATAGTAGATGTACATAAGGATAGTAAAACAATGAATGATTGTAAGAAAGATTTAAACAATAATGATGAATTAATTATTGGATATACTTATATCTCTGGAAAAATCAGTTGGGATAGTTTAGACTTTATTGTAAGAAAAACATTTAAAGATTATCTTTCGCGAATTGATCCGGGAATAAATCTTGGATTAAATACTGATTTGATCCGATCATATAATTTAGGTGAAGCAAAACGTAGTCCAGATATTAGTTTTCCTGAGTTATTACCATGTGGTTATATAATTGGAAATGTAAAAACATTATACATTTGTTTACAGGGTGTTGGAAGTTTAGCATTTGATAATTTAATACCCCGCGCTATAGTCAATAGATATGTTAGTCTCTTGACGGAACATAGACGATTAATATTGTGTGGTCCGAGTGGTACAGGTAAATCACATTTATCGAAAAAACTAGCTGAATTTGTAGTTGCTCAATCAGACAGTACTTCAAAAGATATTATTACCATAGAGTAAGTTACATAAGTTTATTAATACCATTTATAATTAGCTAAAGGATTATTTTATTATATATATTTAGCGTTGGTCGTAAGTCACTCGAAGATCTTCGACAGTATATTGGAAATATAGCACAAAAATCTTCTCGGTGGAATGAAGGAGCATGTGAACAACCTGCTGTGATAATATTAGATGATTTGCACAAGGCTGCATCATTAGGTGATCTGTTTTCTTATATACTAAATGCAGGTCCTGCCTCTAAATTACCTTTTATTATTGGCACGATGTTACAATCAAGTTGTACAGCAACAGCAAATGTTCAATTACATCATAATTTTCGATGGGTAATATTTTAAAAATATATTTGCTCTAAAGTTTTCTTAATACGGTTCTATGTTTTAGGTTATAACAGCCAATCACATTGAACCAGTAAAAGGTTTCTTAGGCAGATTTTTACGGCGTCGGGCTTATACTTTAGAATTATTAACACAAAATCATCAGCCTGAATTATTAAGTGTTTTGGCATGGCTGTCAAATGTTTGGCAACATATAAATCAATTTTTAGAGAATCATAGCAGTAATGATGTTACTATTGGTCCTGGTCTATTTTTATCATGTCCATTGAATTTGAAAGATTCCCAAATCTGGTTTACAGATTTATGGAATTATAATTTAGCACCATACATTATCAATTCGATATGTACAGATGTGAAATTTTATGGTAAACGTGATACTGTATGGAATGATCCATCTACATTTATTCGTGATACATATCCATATGGTCCGGATTCGGTACCACCTTTGAGACAGATCAATGGAAAAGATGTTGGTCTAGTTGATTGTGATACAGAGAATGACAAGAAACCTGATCCATTAGTAAAATTATACTTTTTTTTGAAAATTTTTATTTGTACCTTAATGAATTTATAAAATTTTAGTTGAATATGTTGATATGTTTACAAGAAGCAGCAAATTATCCTGGCAATAAAGAACCAGAAATTGATTTTACAAGTGGAAGTTCAACAAGTTCATCCGAAAATTCTACAGATAGTTGAAATGATATTTTGAATATAATATTGTTGTTTATGGAATAAAATTATAAATTTAAGTTATTGCCATTTTAAAGAAACAAATTAAAAAATTGTTTTTATATATTTTCCACAAATTAAGATTATTTTTAAATAGTTAAATCAAATTCATTGAAAGGAAATAATTAATTAATATTGAAGATAAACGTAAATAATTTATAATTATAAAAAATTAAATTAATATTAAATTTTAAATTTTATATAAAAAAATGAATATTTAAATGTAAATATATTATTTATAAAAATATGTTTTTATTAACTATAATTTAAGAAAATTTAAATTTTTTATAACGAAATAAATGAAGAAAAAAATGTTGTTAAATAAATAATACTCTGAGAAAAAATTAAATATTTTATTTTTTAATTTTAAATTTAGTTTTAATTAACAAACAGCAGAATTCTTATTCAAAATATATGGCCGTCACTGGTGATTAACGAAATTATTGATTATATATTTTTTTTAATTGTAATTAATTAAAATCTGATCTAATCTTTAAATTTGTATTCAATGAATACATTATTATAATTGAGCTTTTAGTTAATTTATGACACCATGCCTGAGCGGTATGCAATACAAATTTATGCTGATGGCAACAATAATCAACAATAATTCTATCAGCTGAGATTTGTATATCTCTGTCAGAAAACTTATTTTCTTTATATTAAAAAAAATAGATCGCTATTACTAATAGCAATACTCTTATAAAATAGCAATAAAATTAAATATCAGGGATAAAATTGTTAGCCATACAACTATTTTTAATAATGGTACTTGCGAAGTATTGCAAATTGAAAAATATCTATTGCAAAAAAGTTATACCTGGAAAAATTAACAAAACATTCTTTATTCATATCTTTATTCATATTAAAATTCCCATATCGATATCACTAATCTTTCTAATTGCGCAATTAATTTATGAAAGCTTTGCAATGAATTTACGATAGCTTTAATAAATTCTGCACAATTAATTATCTGCAAAGTCTTCAAATTAGCAGTACAAAATAGCCACCATTTTGTCCAAGTTATTATTTTTTAAGTTATTGAAACTGTAAAGCTAGTGGAAAATTAAAGTAAAATTATTACTGTCGTAAGAATTAACTTTTCTTAAAATATCGTTAGCATTTCCGATATTTTCCCTATGAATGACAATTGAATTTCTTTCTCTTTTCCATGATATAAAAACTGATGAGCACTGATTCATATATCAAATGTAGAAACGTATACCAAATTATTAATTTTGTACCAAATTATTTATAAACTGTTATTTGCTTACAGCCTGATAAATTTTTTAACTTGATTTTTGACTTATATCAATTCTTTCTTTATTTTTCACTCCATCAAATATACAACACCACGTATATATTATATAGCAAATCAGTAATTGTTACGCTAGTCATTCTAAATTATAGTTCTTTAACTTACCAAATATAACTAAATTACTTAACTAACAACAACAAAAATTATAAAAGATATTTCTGACCTTTCCAATAAAAGAAAAAAACATAGAAAAATCTTTCAACCTCAATAATTTTCAAGCGATTATTCTATATATTTTTTTTCGCAATGAATATTATTAAGTACAATGCTTTATAATCGTTTCAGTATGAAATATAAAATAAACTGAAATAGATATTGTATTATTATTATTATAGAATATACACAGAACGTGAATATCAATTTTTCATGCTCCTATTTTTATCATCAATTTTTCTATATATTTCCCATCAGTATATATTTTCTATTCAATTTATTTACACTTTATAAGCGATATTCAAATTTTTTTTTTTACATTAAATATTATTTAACTATTTATTTATATCATTGAGCACGATTAACCTTATACCACAAAAGGTGTTAACTTAAGCTCACCTGGTCTTTATATAAAAAACAAAATATATATTAAACTCATATCAATGTCACGTGCTTTCTAGGGTTTCTAATCATCGTGCTTCTACAAAAAAAAATTCACTTAATAAATAATATTATCAACGAAAAAGAATCCTTTAGAAAGTTTCACAAAATTGAATTAAATTTTCTAGTAATTTAAAAAAGGAAAATTAACAATTTTAAATAATATTATTATGGAAACTAAATTTTATGTTTCAATTTATTAAATTTCACAGAGTATCGAATTGTGGTTTTTCTATATATATACTATTTACATAGTTTGTTTAGTCAAATTTTTAACTCATGATTAAATATTTCAAAGCATAAAAATAAATAAAAATATATTCAAAGATTCAATAAAAGTCCAATTTTAATAATCTCTGGTTTTTTTTTAGCTATATGATAATATTCTGTTTGTAGAGAACCTATTACGTATATTTTGTTATTTTTTTTTTTTAATAAAATTTTACAATTCGACGATATTTATTTTAGATGTAAATTATAATGCGGGTTTCCGACCGCATATTATATTTTTTATATTCAACAAATGTGTGGACAGAAACAATAAGGAATATTTAAAAAAAAAAAAAAATAATTAAAGTGCAACGATGTCAAACGCAATGATATCCGATATGGGCATATTGACATTCCATTTAGTTTATCAGTTTCCAATTATATTACTTACGTATAAAAACAAAAACAGATATAATGAAGATAAAAAGTATTTTACATTTTTTATGAATTATGCTTAACGTATGAATTTTATCGGATCGGAAATCATAAATTTTAAAGTGATTTAAAGAATTCCGGTGAAAAAGTTATTTTATGAGTATATGCTTTCATCTTAATTTTAGAGATTTAAAAATTAGAGATAATTTTAAATTTTATTTATTGAAATTTTGAAAAATAAAAAGATATACAATATTCAAGTTAATATCCGGAAAAAATAATTGAAAGACATCAGACTGGCATATAAAATTGTTACTGTACTCTCATTACCCAATCATAACTCCATTTTCATATATCCATTTAGATTATCTAGTACCGCTTGAAGTAATCTCCTTAACTATTTTTAAAATGCTACAATTATTTTTGAGGTATCTAACAAATTAGTACAATTTTTTTTAAAGAAACTGTCACTTTGAATGTACGAACAGGTAAATAAGACTTTTATGTTGGAAGTTCGTTTATTTTTCGGTGACCATTCATTATTAATCATTTAAGCTTTGGTTCTTAGTACATTATTACAAGGCTAATTTTTCTTTGGTGCAAAAAAATTTAAATAAATAAATATTTATGTAATTGCCAGTACATAACGTTAAAAAAATTTAATTTTCCATAAATCAATAAATAATCAAAATGCTAAATATTCGACGTATGATTATGTGTGACTCATTTTAAAAAATCATTTTTAATCAAAAATTTCTCGAAACGCATTTAAAATTCATTTTGTCCTAATCTTTCCTCAGAAAATAAAGAAAAAATCGTGCAATATTAAATTTATTCTATACGTTCTTAATCTAAATTCCAATAAACTATAAAAAAAAAAATTCTTAAAAGTTTGTCTGATATAATCTAGTAAATTTAAAAGAAAAAAAAAACAGAAAACTTTTTTAACACTTCTTTTTCTCTGATATTAAATGCAAAAAAACACTAAAATCAATTAAAATCACGGTCAATAAAATCAGAGTAACCAACATGTACAAAAAAAAATAATACATTATTCCACTCTTTTATTGCATTGATCTATCAATATATCTTTTCTTGGGATCTTTTGGCACACCACAGGGAATCTCCTTCGAATTCGTAAATTTTGCATGTTTTTTTCATTGTGGGCACGTTTTATTTTCGTTTTCATTTTATTTTTTTAAAAAATTTATTTTCTTTATCTTTGACCATTTTGTCTTATGTAGTAAATATACAAATGTGTTCACGCGATTCAATATATTTACAATATTTGTATAACAACAGAGCAAGTAATGAAAAAAAAGTAAAACAAGGTTTATTTTGTAAATTGGTAAACATTTATCGAAACTTTTAAAAATAACATAAGCAATTCATGTAAAAAAAAAAATGAGTTCTGTGAATTATATGCACTTTAAAATCATTTTCACACCTTTGTAAGGTAATTTTTTTTTTGTAAATATACAGAGGAGTATATTTAGTTTAAAATGATTTCGGATAAATTAGTTCAATGAATAAGAAGGTGACCTTTCCTTTTTCTACTAATTTTTATGGTAAACTTAAGAGTTGGGATGGAAAATGTTGAAAAGATGTGAAATTTAAAATTGTCATAGTGAATTATAAAGGGTACAAATAATACAAGGTTTAGGAAATTTGGTTACTGAAATTTTTCGTATTTAGTTATGATCAGTAGCGCTAAATATTATATGAACTCAAAATATAGCAACACAATAATATGAAAATTTACCAAATTTAATCCCAACTTTTCACCAAATTTAATCCCAACTTTTCATTTCTTTTTGCTAAATTTCAGCAAATAAGTTATATGGAAATTCAGAATATCTAACGCCATATAAATTTTATGTTATGCTCATATTGGCTAAAAATATTTACTAATTTTCATAAATATGTTTTAAACTTTTAATAACTAGAAATGATACTAAATTATACCACTGAAATGTATGATCAATTCTAATCAGTACCACAAAAATAATGAAATTTGGTATTTACAAAAAAAAAACTAACATTTACCATCTCTATTGATGAGAGATTATCAAAAAAAAAATTCATTTTATTTATGAAGGTGTATGTATGATCTTGATAAAGTAAATACGTTTTTCAACTGGTTTTAATGCCAAAGTGTTTCTGTTCTTTTTAGTTTAATATCTTCCCCCATAAAAAAAGATCAGTGAACGAAATTTAAAGTAATATACAAATAATTTTTCCACTATTATAGAAACTTTATATATTTACTTTATGGTTTTACATATAAAAAAAAAATTATTGCGGGATTGAAAATATATCATAAAATTTAATAGCGGTCAATTTAAAAGTTAACACGGTTAAACAGTAAAGGTGTTAATTTGACAAATTGGATGTACGATTCATTATTTATTTCGGCTGTAAATACAACGAAAAAAAAATTGTTAAGGAATAAAATGATATTATTTAATAAAAAACTTATTCCTAACGCAATATTGCAAAAGTAATGATAATAATTCAGTATTTTTTATATGCAAAATAAGGAAATGAAAATTATATGATTTATTATTGTAATTTTTTATTTAAATTTAATATTTTTTGAAGAAAATTCTCAAAGGTATATTATGAAATTAATTAACCATGAAATTAAAAAATATAATGACAAATAATATAATTGATCTCTTTGGTATCTCTGGGCAATAATTTAAAATTAATTGATTTTTTTTTTTTCATAAAATCAAAAAAATATTAATTGGGAATAAAAATTATGTAGTTTTAAGTGTACTGGACCACAAAATATGAGTTATTATTAATATGCCCTTTTCAGGTGTCAGAATATTTTAATATTATCTTTCATCAATCTTTATTAAGTTAAACCGAAACTGGTTTAATAAAAAAAAATATTTATATAATTCATTATTTAATAGTATATCATAGTAATGAGGTGAGAGATAAAATCGCAATAACAATTTTTAAATAAAAATGTGTCAGGTTGTCATAAATTTATGATTAGTGTTATGAGAACGAAATTTTTATTAGCATTATCGTTATTTATAACAATGAAATGGCCCTTGATCTAAATTTTTTCAGACCTATCGTTCTCTTCATTTTCCGAATAAAACTAAGATTTTTTTTATAATAAAAAGGATTAGGGATCCGATTAAAAATAAAGTATTGAATATTTCAAGTCACTATAATATTTGTTGTTATCTTAACCTATTAGAGACAACAAACACAACGTGTATGTCTAACAGTTTCAATCCAAAATAACGTAGGATACGACGAAGAAGGATTTTTAAATATATTTCTTTGTTTACTTTATTAGTTAGTAGGTAAAAACTTGTCGACAAAATCAGAATGTATATAAATGGTTATGTAAAAATTTTAAATTGCTATTGGTTTCCACCTATCTTTGAAAAACTTCACCTTATTTTTCGATAAAACTTTAATTTGGTTTTTTTAGAGATTGAAAAACTTTAAATTTTTTCGGAAAAGTTATACACTGTTTAAAATTTGCAATTTTATTGCTAGCGATGTCCACCGTGAAATATTTTTATAATAATTTTTTAAGCGAATAACATATAATTTTAATTTGGATTGGCACCCAAAAAAGTTATGTTATGGTACCATCGAAATCACCTAAATTCTGACCAACATGACACTTTTAATATAATATTTACATTTTTAACCTTTTTGAAAATTATATGAATTACATTAATACTATAGTTTATTATTTAGTTTTACATCTTTGAAAACATGTTCCATCAACAATGCCAACTTTATTTTAGCAACAAAAAAAAAGTATATACATACTATGTGTAAAAAAAATATATCGTTAATCTTTCTTGTTTTTTTAGTTCTTTAATAAAGAAACAAATTTATAATATTGTAAATATTTATTATAAAGTTACTGATCATCAGTTTCTTTTTTATTTATTTTACTGAATCTACTTTTTTTTATTTCAACCAGGTGACTGACTACCTGACCAGAACGATAATGACACGATCGGTGGTGCCGCAATATACAAATATATTTTATTTTATATTCTTTTTAAAATTCCTATAAGACTAAATAGAATGTCAAGATTCTCTTCTTTTTTTTTAAAAAATAATTCTTCAACAATTTTTTATATAATATTTACGTATAAATTAAAAAAAAAAAAATAAACATTTATTTATGTATAAAAAAAATTTAACTTGAATCAGTGATAAGTTAACATATAGGGATAAAATGCATCACCTGACTGAATCATTCAAATAACAAAATATATACTTGACTTGAATTAATTAAAACATTTAACAGAAGGAAAAATGTAAAAAATAAATTTGAAAAAATACAAAAAAATGTATCTAACTGAATGAAAGAAAATAAGGTGGAAAAAAATGATTTTAACATTTTGCTTTACTAGTTCTTAGTTGTGCAAGTCATTTGTTATTATCAAAGAGGAAACTCATTATCATTATTTATATACTTTGAATTATTTATGCTGTAGGTTTTTTTTTTTGGTAATTTACTAGATCAACAACCGAAAATACTAAAAAAAAATCATACTTTTTTATTGTAGGTGCATATTACAATGAAGAAATAACAAAAATACCATGACTTTCAAATATCTTTTTTGTAGGATGGAATAAAACTTATTCAAATAGAGTTAGATAAGTTGCTACCGAATAAATAAGTAATTTATGCTAAAGGTGTAAGGAATTATTGAAGACAACAGGACAATAGTGTTATTTTAATAAATTTTTGATAATTGTTAATGTTTTCTTTGTAAAGATTATTGAAGATATTTATGTAATTTTTAGATTTTGTTGAAAATAAATGAATTTTAAAATTAGGTCTAATTACTAATAAACCTTTTGTCATACATAAAATATTTGTTAACAATGAAACTATGCAATCAATAAACTTAATTCTTCTTTGACGTTAATACATATTACAAAACATAGATAATTTAATTTCTTAACTTTATATTAATATAAGAAATTTTAAATTGGTACAATTTTTGCAATTTATTGAGACCATTATTTTAATTTGTGAGAAAGTAAGTCAATTATTTATAATGCTATAATAATTGATGATTTCTATGACTTTCTGTGGAGTAGATTAATTCTTCAATATCTTCAGATAAACTGAAAAACGAACGTAGGTGACGATAGAATAATATAAGTCATATTTCTTAATAGAAAATTTTCTAAATTAAGGAATCTTGATTTACGAATTTTGTTGGGAAAAAATATAGCATAGAGGACGAACGTTTAATAGTTGTTTTCGAACCATTATAGTTGTATTAAATAGTTGATTTTTGAACTTAATTAATCAAAAACTTCTCTGAACCGTTCGCATTGAAAATTGCACTAGCACTTCTTTCCTTCTCTAGAATTTTCTCAAATTTTAAGTGTTTAACAATAAATAAAGTATAAATTTTTATTTATTATTTTTATTTTCTTACCGAGTTTTTTCTTTTTAATTTTATGAATAAAATTATAAAATTGAATAATTTAATACCTGGATAGATATCTGCTAGTTACCAAAAAAGCATGGTAAATTTCTCTCCGAACAATCGTATATAAACTGGATAATATTATCAGGAAAAGGGAAGATTATAGCGTGTGAAGAAATATCTTTAATTTAATTCCACTAATTTTCAAATACACCAACTACTCAAAGTACTTTAACATTATTAATATTTTAAATTTATCGATATTTTATCGATATGGCTCACTGACCTCTATTCATGGAACACTAACCTTTTAGTTATGAAGCTTCATTCATAAAAAAATACTAATTTTACATTGTATCTGGTAATATTAATAAAATATTATTTGTTTGTAAGTAATATTTTTCGAATTTACAATAAAAATTAATTAATTTACTTCTCGTCCTACACTGAATTTGAAAAATCACAAAACATTAATCTTTGTATCTCAATGAAAGGTTAAATTAAAAAAAACATGTCATGAATTGATTTTAATTAGAAATTTTATATGAACATATATAAAAATCATAAAAATAATAATCTAAAAATTGATTTTTATTAGTTTGGCGAAAAGCAACAAAGTAAAAAATAGAAATAATTTTTACATATTATCTTTTTTCATAATTTTTCAAATACCAAAATTTAACCGCAGGCAAAATTTTCTGTTATTATGATTCTGTATAAATTATGGAAAAATTCTAATTATATTTTTCATTTTTTTTTTCTGCAACTAAATAACTTTATCAGTTTTCTTTAAATTGTTACAAGACATTTATGTTAAATTGCTATGTATTACAAAATTATATGAATACTTTTCCACGTATCATTAAATTATCATTAAAATAGAGACTTTTTCAATGTTTTATATTTCCAGTACTTTTAAGTAATAATGTATCTTAAAAGTACTGGAAATGTAAAATATTTAAAAAGTCTATATTATTTTTTTTGACCAGATTAAGTGTTTTCTATTTGATGTCTTATTTATTAAAAAAATAAAATTCATATTTCCTATTATAGTTTGGAAAACAAATTATTTTGATGATTTTAAACAGACCACAAAAATATATGTGTTTAAATGAAATTTATTCTTGTCATCATTTATTATTAAAAATACCACAAATCGAATTTTTATTGAAATATATTTTTAAGTTTGGAATTCATTTTCCATTTTATAACATAAATATCTGTTAGTTTTTTTATTTTATTTTATTAAATAATCATAAGGTAAAATGAAATATTTTAAGTTGAAGTATCTTAGTTCTTGACTAAAGTCTCTGTATTTTTATTTATAGTTCAAAAATACACAAGGAGAAAAAAAAATAATGATAATCGAAGAAAATTGATTATTATGTAAAAATTACAGTGGATAACATAGAATTTAAAAAAAAAAAAATTATTTACAATAAGGCTATTGAATTTACATTTTTACGACTGTTCAGTATTAATTTATTTGGTCAGTACTCCTTAATACTGATAAAGAATGTGACATTTTTCTTAAATTAACTTATAACTTGTTGAAAAATAAGTTTCAATTATTTTTCAACAAGTTATCATCACCATTGCAGTGTTCAAATAGTTCTTAGCCTACAATAGCTAATCAATCATTTTCCTCAATTGTTTCAACATAATTCCACATAAGAAATATTTTATCAAACCCCTTAAATTTAATAAATACAAATTTTCATTTTTTTTTGTAATATATTTATTCAATGTTTTGTACAAAAAAAATGAACAAAATAAATACAATATGAAATAAATGTTTTATATCCGCATTTTAAAATACAGTTCACCGCCCCCAAGCATAAAAAATTTGGCGCATGCAGTTCTTTTATGCTGAAATAAATTGCTTAAAATTTTGAAATAACTATATAACAACAACAAAAAAAATCAAATGGAAAATTTGCAGAAAGCGTGCACAATAGTAATAAAGTGGGTGTTATGTTGATTTTGTAATATTCAATATTATAAAAAAAAATAAAAAATATACGACCAGTACGGATTGTCCTTAAATATGGGATACAAGAAAGAGGTTCCTTCTTAAAAGGAGTTTATTTAGTTACTAATTCAGGAGTTTATTTAGTTACTAATTTTAATCATACTAAGATTAAAATGTCTTTAGAGATTGTAATATTATAACTACAGCATAATGAATGTTCAGATATGGTTCAGTTTCAAGATAATTTCTAAAATACTTTCAAAGCTGGACTATAATCTCTGGAGAAAAGCAGGACCATGGACCGAGAAACGTAAACAAATAAAACTATTGACCGATATTTTAAGCATTAGATTCACCGCCCTAATCTAGTGTTTAGGAAATCTTGTAATTACCGACTCATTAGAGTGTAGCGACTCTTTTAAACCTTAACATATGGTTTGTGTAATTATGCAAATGCTGAGAAACATAAATACATGAAAATATTAACTAGAAATTTCCGGATGTAAAACGAAAGAATTTCGGATTAAACGAAGACTTTCTTCATTGTCAATTTTACGTTGTAAAATATTCTTTCACTAATTGACAGATAAAATTTCCAAAATATTAATGGAAACTAAATAAAGTAGCATAAGAATAACTTATTAATATTTTTTTTTGAGGGAAAAAATACACAAATTCTAAAGAATATTCTTGGAAAAATAAAAATGAAAATTGAAGATCATTTATTATGATCTAAAATGGTAACTGAGTCTTCATTTATTTTTATAGCATTTTCTAGAGTTTTATCATATTATTTCATAAAGCTATATTATGTATTTCATTTGCATTTGTTTATATTCATATATATGTTTCGCAATATTTCTCACGTTAACACAAAATGTTAATTTTATACTTAATATTATAATGGTAGGTACTTTTGTATTGTATAAAAATTTTGAAAATTTATATTTGCATAACGATATCAACATTGATTTTAGTTCTTTTTGTTATTTTAATATGAAATTGCATAAAATTTTTCTGATGGACACAACAAATCAGTTTACTATAGCCAAGAAAATTTAATTGGATTGTAAAATAATCATGGAAAATAGTATAATTTTTGAGTTTCGAATAATCCAATGATTATACTTTAAAGTGAAAATTTATGATTGCATGGTTCTAAAAAAAAAGATTATATAATTTTATATTTCATGCTATAAATTGAAATGATCATTTTAAAATTGATTTTTTTTTACAATATTTCAAGTACGATAATGGATAATTTGATTTTGGTTACTAAATTTTTAGCAATTTGGTTCTTATATTTCTGTAAATTTTATTTAAGAAATATTTCTTTAAATTTTATTTAAGAAATTTTATTTTCTGTAAATTTTATTTAAGAACTTATTAAACTTGATGAATTGTATTTTCGAATTTATTTCATATCTTTGAAATTTATTATTTAAATTATATATGTGAGAGTTATTGAACGAAAAATTTACTTAAACATTTTAATATTGATTTTTAAATTCATTTTTGATTTTAAATTAATATAAATTTTTTGTGGTCATATGTTTTACCGAATCCAGAACTAAATATTTCTTATAGTTGTCTCCATTAAAATAATTTTAATTAGTTAAGTATTGTTTTTAAACTTACTAATTTTTGATGACAAAATTTAAAAGTTTAGAATAAAAATTATAAAAATTACTCTTATTGCTCTTAAGTCGTATCAACAAATTTGTAAGGTAGAAAGTAGAAAGTAGAAAGTATATATAGATCAAGTTTTGTAAAAAGAGTGTCGCAATCTTTCTCTATTTCGAAATACTTTCATAAAATGTATAAAGTAAACTATTAAATCCGATTTCCGAATTAAGATATTAACGTTCGGCGCTTGATAATTAATTTTCTTAAAAATCTGTTTTATCAAGTTTGCTTTTGCACTGACAGACAGACAAACACTATAGTAAAAACTTATGTTTCTTGTTAATTTATTTAACTATTATTTACTGTTAATTTATGTAATAAATTACCATAATTTTACCTAAATTATCACATAATCATAAATCAGTTATAAATAAGTATCTAAAAAAACTAAATAAGTATAAATCATATAATTCAAATATTATTGCACTTGAATTATATTTATTTCTACACTTTTCCAGATTATGTTATTAAGTCAATAATTTTAATTATATCAATTATATTAATATTTAAAAAGAACAATTTAAATCTTTATAGAAGATTAAAATTATGATATACTTGAATACAATTATAATGTTAAATGTAACAAATATCTGGTAATAACATGATACATGGAAGTTCCTCTTCAAATACATATGTACAATGACAATAAACTGCAGGCATATAAATTAGTTGAAATTTTTAAACCTATAAAATATATCCATATATTTAAAGTGACCTATTTACTACTTTTTGAGTAAACATAAACCAGAAATCGTTAATCTAATCAGTAACAATAAAATGCTGTAAAATATGTTACAATAAAATTTATATATTCTACATTTATTCTACTTGTGAATGATTCATAATTTAGGTTTTTTAACAACACTATGTCACATCAATAAAAGTTTAATAAATTTTAATATTAAAGTGAATTGCAAATGATATTGTGACCGAATTAAATATGAAATTACATAAATAATAAATTTAAGAAATTTTACAAATATTCAAATCATTGTTTCAATGTGTATTTGGTTAAAATATTTCTGAATTTTAGATTTGGGGAAAGTTAATATCAGTATAATTTATATAGAGAGGTCCATCTTCCCAATATGAATAATCTACTTGGGTATATATTATCATTTTTAGGGATTTAAAAAAAAAACACTTATGTAAGCACTTCGCAGCCCGTCTGCCTGCCTGTGTGTTCTGTCCGTCTTTGTGTAAACTTTTAAAATTTTGATTTAGCATAGTAAATGTAAAACTAAGAAGGTGAAGGTAAAAGTTACTTCTAGACCATCCGACAGGCGGCGGATTTTCAATTAAAAAATACGTTTTTCGCATTTTGCAAAAAAAACTTGTTTTTTTTTATTGAAAAATGGCAATTTAAAATAGTAAATAATAAAGTATAATAAAGCAGAACCTTCCATTAATTTAATTTTTTTTCGATAAGAGACGCTACTGTCATGGAAGTATTTATACTAGTTTTTATAAAAGTCATGAAAGTATTTTCTTTTATAATGTATTTACCATTACATATTTATGATTATTTTAAAATTGGAATAAAATGGATGTAGCTGTACGCAAAATTCCATACGTATGAAACTATTGCACAGTAATTATGCTGTGCGATATTATTTTGATAAAAAAAAAATTGTATTAAATATTTTTAAAAATTAAAATTAAAATTAAAAGAAAAACTTTAATATTAACTTAATAATGA
This sequence comes from Empis livida, assembly GCA_963932195.1. Lineage (NCBI taxonomy): Eukaryota > Metazoa > Arthropoda > Insecta > Diptera > Empididae > Empis > Empis livida. The sequence continues at coordinate 16,887,213 of OZ010649.1, forward strand.
ACGAGGTATATTGAGTGTGTCCAATGCAAAATGTAGTAAATGTCGGTAGCTATCGGTAACAAAGTAAAAAGTAACCGAACTGTACTGAACGCGTAAGTAGTTAATTTGCGTTCCAAATGTCGAGTGAAAAAAAAATTAATTTTTGGAATTTTTGCAAAGAAAAATATCTAATTTTAAAAATATTATAAGAGCTATAAATAAATCTTCTTGTATATATAGTTTTAAGTAATTCAATAATAATTCTATTATAATAAATATATTAACAAAAAAAGAATGAAGTAATTCATCAAAGATGTATATTATTGAATTATAAATTTCTATTAGTCTTAGCATAATTTTGTGGACATCATTTTATAGCAAATATAGTTTTTTTTTGTTATTATTAAATTATTTAATTAATAGACAACTGCCGCACGCTACTTGGAGCCGATGTAATACTATTCCTTTAACAACCATAGTCGGTATCAATTTAATATCATAGTGTGGCACTAAATGAAAGTATTCCAAAAATGTTATTTTTTATTTAGAAGGTTTTTTTCAAACGCACCCAATTAGCTTATAAAACTAAAATTTAAATACTTTATCATAATTTTGATTGTTTTATTAGAAACACACATATAGTTTCCTATGTTAAGTTTTATGAGAAGTTTAAATAAATATTTAAGTAGTAATTGTACATCGACGTCACTAGTTTACAAGTGCTATCAATAATTAATGAACTATAATAATTTTTAACAATGATTTACCATTTAGTTGCTAAGAAATATGTAGTTTAAAAATCCAAAACAAAATTGAAGAGCTTAGTGGATGAAGGTGGTAAATGATATTTTTATAAAATCGAATATTGATCAAATATCGAAAAAAAAACTTTCTTCTCCGATACACCTAATATTCCTCCTTTGGTATCCTACATTCTATTGAAATTTAGACTTAATAATTTTATATGGATTCCAAACCATAAATTTCTGTATAGTGTAGAAACTTTAATCCCAACAAGTTATGTTGTGCGTAACATAAATACGATTGATTCATTTTTATTTATGGGCTGTAATATATACCGTGTGCTTTCGAATTTGTGAGAATATTTTTGAAAAATACAATGTTTAATTACTCAATTTATTTTAGAGATTATCAATTTATAATTGAAGTTTTACAATGTAGGATTTAAAGTTAAAAAAAAAAATAAGGAAATGAATAATGTATATTTTCAAAAGAGTTACTCACATTTTATACAAATTTAAAACGACTGTACTTAACACGAAGTTTTAAAGAATTATTAGAATAAATAGAGAAATCTTTCAACAATCACATTTGTTATTAAGCAAGTTGTCAGAAGCATAAATATTACCCTGTTTCCAATGTCATAATAAAAATTCGTCTCAATTATGTAATTATAATTATAAACATTAGAATAAAAGTTACAAGGATATTTAAAAATGCTATAAATATGAAATGTTATTGTAACTATTATTCAACAGTTTTTGTACTCGTGGGTTGAATGGAGTTACACACAAATTACGCTTTTCGTCCTTTATGGATAATTTGGAGAATATTGGGACTGGATTCAAGCTCACAATATCTTTTCAGCTATTATGTGTATGCTATTATTATTACAATATTTGGTTCTATATTAACTCCAGTACCATTAATTGCTTACCAAATTATCGAAGCTCCAAGTTTTCGTATCATAATTGCAAATACATCAGTTGTATTAGGTGTAATAACAGCAACGATTAAGCACATAACTATGTGGTATATGATAAACAGATTACGCAATGTAAATCCTATGTTGGATTTATTGGATTCTCGAGTAAAAAATGAAGATGAAATAAAGTGCTTACAAAAATCTATGAGTACTGCAAGAATAATATTTTGGACATATATCTGTTTATTTAGTGTTATATTTTTTGCATATATGATATCTGGTATAATTTTGGAAAAATTGCCAATTGATGCATGGTATCCATTTGATTACCATGACAAATATTATTACTATGCATTCACATATCAATTTTTTTCTATTGGTTTTTTGGCATTTTTAAATTTAACAAGCGATGTGTATCCTCTATTATATATCTTAATAGTAACAGCCCATATAAATGCACTACGATTCAGACTTCAAAGAATTAATAATCCGCAAAAGAATAATTTGGACAAAAATTATAAATATCTTGTAAATTGTATTCAGGATCATAATAATATTAATAAGTACATAATTTATAAATTTTACATAATCGAAACAATTTTAAACAAGTTTATATTTTCAGAATAATTGAGGAAATTTCTGCAGTGATATCAAAAACAATTTTTATACAATTTCTTGTAGCTGCTGTAACAATTTGCAATACCGCAACCTGTTTATTCTTTTTTGGAAGTTCACTTGCACAATTCATTCCAACTAGTATTTATCTTGGTGGAGTGCTTTCTGAAGTTTTTCCAGTTTGTTATGCTGCTACCAAATTAACTGAAGAAACTAATAATCTTCGCAATACAATTTTCCATGCCAATTGGATTGGACAGAGTTCAAATTTTCAGAAAAATATAATTATTTTTATGCAACGAAGTCAGTTAAGTAATGTCATTATGGCATGGCATATTTTTCCAATTACATTACCAACTTTGCTACAGGTATCAAAATAAACTGTTTTTAGAAAAATAAATTTAACAGCATTCTTTTTTTTCAGATTTTCAAATTTTCATTTTCTCTCTTTGCGATATTCAGCCGAGTATCTAATTAAAATTATGAAAATTTTGCGACAACGTGCATATTTATTTAATTCAAATTAAGTTAATTAAAATTTAATTTATTTGTCGCTGCACCAATTAAATTTGCTAAAAATATTGACTTGTAATGCATTAAATATTAAATTTTAAATATTGCTTTAAATTAAGTTATAGTTAGTTTAAATTTTAGAATTTTTAACACATTTGAATATTGAATTTATTGCTGCGAGATTTAAATTACATTAGCTTATATTCCTCCTTATTTAAATTGCAAAGCTGATATATCCTGTAATTCCCAATTCAAAAAATTTCTGCATTCAACCCAATTAGTTCTGTGTGTTATGCGTGTTATTCTGAGCTTGTTCACGTTTTTTTTTTGAATATTCGAATTTCTTAAATTTTCTAAAGTAATGTTAAAATTTTCCTCCGAATGTCTCCATAAGCACAAAACACATTCTACACACTATCTTCAATAAAAAGTTTTTTTGTCTCCACTATTTTTTTTGTAAGAATATGTGGTACCCTGGTAACCTCGTATTTAAACAGTGTTTTTTTTTTTAATATACTGGAGATGCAATTTTAACTTGTATGTATGCATATTTCGAAGTCCGGTTTCCAGGCTTATCAATCTTTTATACTTTTTATACTTAAAGTTTTAATCTTTTATATTTTAGAAGTATTGTTGGTTAAAATTTTGTACCAAAGTGTGACTAAATGTCAAATTAAATCATAATTTAATAAACAAAATATTCTACGAATAATATGTTTTTGTTGTTCAAAAGGCTTTAATTCTGTGATTATATTGCCTAAAAAATCTCATATTAGACAAATTTACGACTTCAGTTGGAATTTTAAACTCAGTATTGATTTGAAAGATTTATTTATTAAACTTCAGCTTATTTAAAATTAAGTGGATTTATGTCAAACAACACTTTTACCCCAAACGTATTTTTAAACATCCGAAATTTCATTTGCCATAAAAATGTTTAACTTTTTTTGGAGAAAAAGAATAGTTCAAGCAAATGAACTGATTGGAAAATAATTTTTTTTGCTCGAAATGGATGCCAAAAATTATTTTTATCCATTCCTTACACATTGTACATACACATTTTTATTTATTGACATTTATTTATATCTTATTGAAATATTTCACCATAATTTTATTATTGTTACTTACATTTAAACTCCATCGACAGTGATCAATAGAAAGGTTAATGGCAATATATAAATCAATTGAATATTTATAAATCACCTTGAGTATTATACTGTAAACTATGTAAACGCAAGTCTTACATTTAATATTATATATTACGTCTATAATTTGTTAATTTACGTAACCTGCATTAATCGTTTGATTTCGTTCAGAATGGATGACAACGTATAGGTATTCCAATAAATAGAAAACATATCTGTTTCGGATACGATGAACCTTTTGCTGCTTATACAGGCGGATTCTTATCAAGTAGGCTGTCTTTTCCTTGTGACATAGTGATAAAGAGTTCCTGGTTCATTGTCATAAACACAATACTGTCCATGAATCGAAGTAAACTTTTCTGCACGCGTATATTTTTTTATTGTGGTTGTTTCAATACGCACATACGGAGGCTCTTTATAACATCCTTGTTGGAATATAAATTCATTTATAAAAGATATATGCTTTTTATCATGTCCTAATACCATTTTTTTAATTATCTATTAACATATAAAGTACAAATTAATTTATATAGACATATAATTACCCGAATAATTATATTTAATCACGCATTCTAGTTTGTCTTCAATTTTTTTTTCAGTTAATTATTATGCAAGGCCGATTAAAATAGATGAAATGTTAAATTAGTAAGATGTCACGCGTATCAAATAAAGAGATTTTATACAGCGTGCTTACAACACAATTTTTACTTTGGATATAATCCAGCCAATTTATACTTTCAATTTATTAACAAGTTGTCTGTTTAAATATATATGTACGTATTGTTTTAAGTATAGTAGCATTATTATAGTGGCTTTATCATAATTAAGCAGGTTAAGAAAATAGCATTGAAAATATAATAAATCTAAAGTCAATTTCATTGACGCATCAATAAAAAATAATAAATTAGCTGTAATAGAACGGAATTTCACTCCCTTATATATATAAAAACTGTTTTAAGAATTACACTGCTTAACTGAAAGCAATTCCCACATATTTTGTATCTCCCTACACGGAGATACAAAATTTGTGGGAATTGCTTTCAGTTTTAAGGGTTTTAACTTTTTTGCTACAAATTCTGATGTTTTGTATTGAATCTCATTAAATTTCCATATTTTACCGATTTCTTAGGCAATTTTGAATATTTTTCGAAAAGGTCTTCGGAAATGCGCTAGAAATTAAATTCCCTACACGGAAATACCAAATATGTGGGGATTGCTTTCAGTTTTAAGGGTTTTCATTTTTTGCTACAAATTCTGATGTTTTGTATTGAATCTCTTTAAATTTCGATATTTTCCCGATTTCTCGGCCAATTTTGAATATTTTTCGAAAAGGTCTTCGGAAATGCGCTAAGAATTAAATTCCCTACAGGGAAATACCAAATATGTGGCGATTGCTTTCAGTTTTAAGGGTTTTCATTTTTTTGCTACAAATTCTGATGTTTTGTATTGAATCTCTTTAAATTTCGATATTTTCCCGATTTCTCGGCCAATTTTGAATATTTTTCGAAAAGGTCTCTGGAAATGCGCTAGAAATTAAATTCCCTACACGGAAATACCAAATATGTGGGGATTGCTTTCAGTTTTAAGGATTTTCATTTTTTGCTACAAATTCTGATGTTTTGTATTGAATCTCTTTAACTTTTGATATTTTCCCGATTTCTCGGCCAATTTTGAATATTTTTCGAAAAGGTCTTCGGAAATGCGCTAGAAATTAAATTCCCTACACGGAAATACCAAATATGTGGGGATTGCTTTCAGTTTTAAGGGTATTCATTTTTTTGCTACAAATTCTGATGTTTTGTATTGAATCTCTTTAAATTTCGATATTTTCCCGATTTCTCGGCCAATTTTGAATATTTTTCGAAAAGGTCTTCGGAAATGCGCTAGAAATTAAATTCCCTACACGGAAATACCAAATATGTGGGGATTGCTTTCAGTTTTAAGGGTATTCATTTTTTTGCTACAAATTCTGATGTTTTGTATTGAATTTCTTTAAATTTCGATATTTTCCCGATTTCTCGGCCAATTTTGAATATTTTTCGAAAAGGTCTTCGGAAATGCGCTAGAAAAAAAATTCCCTACGCGGAAATACCAAATATGTGGGGATTGCTTTCAGTTTTAAGGGTTTTCATTTTGTTGGTACATATTCTGATGTTTTGTATTGAATCTCTTTAAATTTCGATATTTTCCCGATTTCTCGGCCAATTTTGAATATTTTTCGAAAAGGTCTTCGGAAATGCGCTAGAAATTAAATTCTCTACGCGGAAATACCAAATATGTGGGGATTGCTTTCAGTTTTAAGGGTTTTCATTTTTTTGCTACTAATTCTGATGTTTTGTATTGAATCTCTTTAAATTTCGATATTTTCCCGATTTCTCGGCCAATTTTGAATATTTTTCGAAAAGGTCTTCGGAAATGCGCTAGAAATTAAATTCCCTACATGGAAATACCAAATATGTGGGGATTGCTTTCAGTTTTAAGGGTTTTCATTTTTTTCCTACAAATTCTGATGTTTTGTATTGAATCTCTTTAAATTTCGATATTTTCTGCTACAAATTCTGATGTTTTGTATTGAATCTTTTTAAATTTCGATATTTTCCCGATTTCTCGGCCAATTTTGAATATTTTTCGAAAAGGTCTTCGGAAATGCGCTAGAAATTAAATTCCCTACACGAAAATACCAAATATGTGGGGATTGCTTTCAGTTTTAAGGGTTTTCATTTTTTTGCTACAAATTCTGATGTTTTGTATTGAATCTCTTTAAATTTCGATATTTTTCCGATTTCTCGACCAATTTTCCATATTTTTCGAAAAAGTCTTCGGAAATGCGCTAGAAATTAAATTCCCTACACGGAAATACCAAATATGTGGGGATTGCTTTCAGTTTTAAGGGTTTTCATTTTTTTGCTACAAATTCTGATGTTTTGTATTGAATCTCTTTAAATTTCGATATTTTCCCGATTTCTCGGAAATGCGCTAGAAATTAAATTCCCTACACGAAAATACCAAATATGTGGGGATTGCTTTCAGTTTTAAGGGTTTTCATTTTTTTGCTACAAATTCTGATGTTTTGTATTGAATCTCTTTAAATTTCGATATTTTCCCGATTTCTCGGCCAATTTTGAATATTTTTCGAAAAGGTCTTCCGAAATGCGCTAGAAATTAAATTCCCTACACGGAAATACCAAATATGTGGGGATTGCTTTCAGTTTTAAGGGCCAATTTTGAATATTTTTCGAAAAGGTCTTCGGAAATGCGCTAGAAATTAAATTCCCTACACGGAAATACCAAATATGTGGGGATTGCTTTCAGTTTTAAGGGTTTTCATTTTTTTGCTACAAATTCTGATGTTTTTTATTGAATCTCTTAAAATTTCGATATTTTCCCGATTTCTCGGTCAATTTTGAATATTTTTCGAAAAAGTCTTCGGAAATGCGCTAGAAATTAAATTCCCTACACGGAAATACCAAATATGTGGGGATTGCTTTCAGTTTTAAGGGTTTTCATTTTTTTGCTACAAATTCTGATTTTTTTGTATTGAATCTCTTTAAATTTCGATATTTTCCCGATTTCTCGGCCAATTTTGAATATTTTTCGAAAAGGTCTTCGGAAATGCGCTAGAAATTAAATTCCCTACACGGAAATACCAAATATGTGGGAATTGTTTTCAGTTTTAAGGGTTTTCATTTTTTTGCTACAAATTCTGATGTTTTGTATTGAATCTCATTAAATTTCCATATTTTCTCGATTTCTCGGCCAATTTTGAATATTTTTTGAAAAGGTCTCCGGAAATGCGCTAGAAATTAAATTCCCTACACGGAAATATCACATATGTGGGCATTGCTTTCAGTTTTAAGGGTTTTCATTTTTTTCCTACAAATTCTGATGTTTTGTATTGAATCTCTTTAAATTTCGATATTTTCTGCTACAAATTCTGATGTTTTGTATTGAATCTCTTTAAATTTCGATATTTTCCCGATTTAATATTTTTCGAAAAGGTCTTCGGAAATGCGCTAGAAATTAAATTCCCTACACGGAAATACCAAATATGTGGGGATTGCTTTCAGTTTTAAGGGTTTTCATTTTTTTGCTACAAATTCTGATGTTTTGTATTGAATCTCATTAAATTTCGATATTTTCCCGATTTCTCGGCCAATTTTGAATATTTTTCGAAAAGGTCTTCGGAAATGCGCTAGAAATTAAATTCCCTACACGGAAATACCAAATATGTGGGGATTGCTTTCAGTTTTAAGGGTTTTCATTTTTTTCCTACAAATTCTGATGTTTTGTATTGAATCTCTTTAAATTTCGATATTTTCTGCTACAAATTCTGATGTTTTGTATTGAATCTTTTTAAATTTCGATATTTTCCCGATTTCTCGGCCAATTTTGAATATTTTTCGAAAAGGTCTTCGGAAATGCGCTAGAAATTAAATTCCCTACACGGAAATACCAAATATGTGGGGATTGCTTTCAGTTTTAAGGGTTTTCATTTTTTTGCTACAAATTCTGATGTTTTTTATTGAATCTCTTTAAATTTCGATATTTTCCCGATTTCTCGGCCAATTTTGAATATTTTTCGAAAAGGTCTTCGTAAATGCGCTAGAAATTAAATTCCCTACACGGAAATACCAAATATGTGGGGATTGCCCTCAGTTTTAAAGGTTTTCATTTTTTTGCTACAAATTCTGATGTTTTGTATTGAATCTCTTTAAATTTCGATATTTTCCCGATTTCTCGGCCAATTTTGAATATTTTTCGAAAAGGTCTTCGGAAATGCGCTAGAAATTAAATTCCCTACACGGAAATACCAAATATGTGGGGATTGCTTTCAGTTTTAAGGGTTTTCATTTTTTTGCTACAAATTCTGATGTTTTGTATTGAATCTTTTTAAATTTCGATATTTTCCCGATTTCTCGGCCAATTTTGAATATTTTTCGAAAAGGTCTTCGGAAATGCGCTAAAAATTAAATTCCCTACACGGAAATACCACATATGTGGGGATTGCTTTCAGTTTTAAAGGTTTTAATTTTTTTGCTACAAATTCTGATGTTTTGTATTGAATCTCTTTAAATCTCCATATTTTCCCGATTTCTCGGCCAATTTTGAATATTTTTCGAAAAGGTCTTCGGAAATGCGCTAGAAATTAAATTCCCTACACAGAAATACCAAATATGTGGGGATTGCTTTCAGTTTTAAGGGTTTTAATTTTTTTGCTACAAATTCTGATGTTTTGTATTGAATCTCATTCAATTTCTATATTTTCCCGATTTCTCGGCCAATTTTAAATACTTTTCGAAAAGGTCTTCGGAAATGCGCTAGAAATTAAATTCCCTACACGGAGATACCAAATATGTGGAGATTGCTGTCAGTTTTAAGGGTTTTCATTTTTTTGCTACAAATTCTGATGTTTTGTATTGAATTTCTTTAAATTTCGATATTTTCCCGATTTCTCGGCCAATTTTGAATATTTTTCGAAAAGGTCTTCGGAAATGCGCTAAAAATTAAATTCCCTACACGGAAATACCAAATATGTGGGGATTGCTTTCAGTTTTAAAGGTTTTAATTTTTTTGCTACAAATTCTGATGTTTTGTATTGAATCTCTTTAAATCTCCATATTTTCCCGATTTCTCGGCCAATTTTGAATATTTTTCGAAAAGGTCTTCGGAAATGCGCTAGAAATTAAATTCCCTACACAGAAATACCAAATATGTGGGGATTTCTTTCAGTTTTAAGGTTTTCATTTTTTTGCTACAAATTCTGATGTTTTGTATTGAATCTCATTAAATTTCTATATTTTCCCGATTTCTCGGCCAATTTTGAATACTTTTCGAAAAGGTCTTCGGAAATGCTCTAGAAATTAAATTCCCTACACGGAGATACCAAATATGTGGAGATTGCTGTCAGTTTTAAGGGTTTTCATTTTTTTGCTACAAATTCTGATGTTTTGTATTGAATCTCATTAAATTTCCATATTTTCCCGATTTATCGGGCAATTTTGAATATTTTTCGAAAAGGTCTTCGGAAATGCGCTAGAAATTAAATTCCCTACACGGAAATTCCAAATATGGAATATGGATTCAATACAAAACATCCAAATATGGATTCAATACAAAACATCAGAATTTGTAGCAAAAATATGAAAATCCTTAAAACTGAAAGCAATCCCCACAAATTTGGTATTTCCGTGTAGAGAATTTAATTTCTAGCGCATTTCCGAAGACCTTTTTCGAAAAATATTCAAAATTGGCCGAGAAATCGGGAAAATATGGAAATTTAATGAGATTCAATACAAAACATCAGAATTTGTGGCAAAAATATGAAAACCCTTAAAACTGAAAGTAATTGCCACATATTTGGTATTTCCGTGTAGGGAATTTAATTTCTAGCGTATTTCCGAAGACCTTTTCGAAAAATATTCTAAATTGGCCGAGAAATCGGGAAAATATCGAAATTTAAAGAGATTCAATACAAAACATCAGAATTTGTAGGAAAAAAATGAAAACCCTTAAAACTGAAAGCAATCCCCACATATTTGGTATTTCCGTGTAGGGAATTTAATTTCTAGCGCATTTCCGAAGACCTTTTCGAAAAGTATTCAAAATGGGCCGAGAAATCGGGAAAATATCGAAATTTAAAGAGATTCAATACAAAACATCAGAATTTGTAGCAAAAAAATGAAAACCCTTCAAACTGAAAGCAATCCCCACATATTTGGTATTTCCGTGTAGGGAATTTAATTTCTAGCGCATTTCCGAAGACCTTTTCGAAAAATATTCAAAATTGGCCGAGAAATCGGGAAAATATCGAAATTTAATGAGATTCAATACAAAACATCAGAATTTGTAGGTATAAACTTAAAACCCTTAAAACTGAAAGCAATCCCCACATATTTGGTATTTCCGTGTAGGGAATTTAATTTCTAGCGCATTTCCGAAGACCCTTTCGAAAAATATTCAAAATTGGCCGAGAAATCGGGAAAATATCGAAATTTAAAGAGATTCAATTCAAAACATCAGAATTTGTAGCAAAAAAATGAAAACGCTTAAAACTGAAAGCAATCCCCACATATTTGGTATTTCCCTGTAGGGAATTTAATTTCTAGTGCATTTCCGAAGATCTTTTCGAAAAATATTCAAAATTGGCCGAGAAATCGGGAAAATATCGAAATTTAAAGAGATTCAATACAAAACATCAGAATTTGTAGCAAAAAAATTAAAACCCTTAAAACTTAAAGCAATCCCCACATATTTGGTATTTCCGTGTAGGGAATTTAATTTCTAGTGCATTTCCGAAGACCTTTTCGAAAAGTATTCAAAATTGGCCGAGAAATCGGGAAAATATGGAAATTTAATGAGATTCAATACAAAACATCAGAATTTGTAGCAACAAAATGAAAACCCTTAAAACTGAAAGCAATCTCCACATAGTTGCTATTTTCGCGTAGGGAATTTAATTTCTAGCGCATTTCCGAAGACCTTTTCGAAAAATATTCAAAATTGGCCGAGAAATCGGGAAAATATCGAAATTTAAAGAGAAGATATGGAAAATTCAATACAAAACATCAGAATTTGTAGCAAAAAAATGAAAACTATTAAATCTGAAACCAATCCCCACATATTTGGTATCTCCGTGTAGGGAATTTAATTTCTAGCGCATTTCCGAAGACCTTTTCGAAAAATATTCAAAATTGCCCCAGAAATACAAAACATCAGAATTTGTAGCAAAAAAATGAAAAGAAAACATCAGAATTTGTAGCAAAAAAATGTAAACTCTTAAAACTGAAAGCAATCCCCATATATTTGGTATCTCCGTGTAGGGAATTTAATTTCTAGCGCATTTCCGAAGATCTTTTCGAAAAATATTCAAAATTGGCCGATAAATCGGGAAAATATGGAAATTTAATGAGATTCAATACAAAACATCAGAATTTGTAGCAAAAAAATGAAAACCCTTAAAACTGACAGAAATCTCCACATATTTGGTAACTCCGTGTAGGGAATTTAATTTCTAGCGCATTTCCGAAGACCTTTTCGAAAAATATTCAAAATTGCCCGAGAAATCGGGAAAATATGGAAATTTAATGAGATTCAATACAAAACATTAGAAATTGTAGCAAAAAAATGAAAACCCTTAAAACTGACAGCAATCTCCACACATTTGGTAACTCCGTGTAGGGAATTTAATTTCTAGCGCATTTCTGAAGACCGTTTCGAAAAATATTCAAAATTGCCCGAGAAATCGGGAAAATATGGAAATTTAATGAGATTCAATACAAAATATCAGAATTTGTAGCAACAAAATGAAAATCCTTAGAACTGAAACCCATACCCACATATTTAGTATCTCCGTGTATGGAATTTAATTTCTAGCGCATTTCAGAAGACCTTTTCGAAAAATATTCAAAATTGGCCGATAAATCGGGAAAATATGGAAATTTAATGAGATTCAATACAAAACATCAGAATTTGTAGCAAAAAAATGAAAACCCTTAAAACTGACAGCAATCTCCACATATTTGGTATCTCCGTGTAGGGAATTTAATTTCTAGCGCATTTCCGAAGACCTTTTCGAAAAATATTCAAAATTGGCCGAGAAATCGGGAAAATATGGAAATTTAATGAGATTCAATACAAAATATCAGAATTTGTAGCAACAAAATGAAAACCCTTAAAACTGACAGCAATCTCCACATATTTGGTATCTCCGTGTAGGGAATTTAATTTCTAGCGCATTTCCGAAGACCTTTTCGAAAAGTATTCAAAATTGGCCGAGAAATCGGGAAAATATGGAAATTTAATGAGATTCAATACAAAACATCAGAATTTGTAGCAAAAAAATTAAAAGAAAACATCAGAATTTGTAGCAAAAAAATGTAAACCATTAAAACTGAAAGCAATCCCCATATATTTGGTGTCTCCGTGTAGGGAATTTAATTTCTAGCGCATTTCCGAAGAACTTTTCGAAAAATATTCAAAATTGGCCGAGAAATCGGGAAAATATGGAAATTTAATGGGATTCAATACAAAATATCAGAATTTGTAGCAACAAAATGAAAACCCTTAAAACTGACAGCAATCTCCACATATTTGGTAACTCCGTGTAATGAATTTAATTTCTAGCGCATTTCCGAAGACCTTTTCGAAAAGTATTCAAAATTGGCCGAGAAATCGGGAAAATATGGAAATTTAATGAGATTCAATACAAAATATCAGAATTTGTAGCAACAAAATGAAAATCCTTAGAACTGAAACCCATACCCACATATTTAGTATCTCCGTGTAGGTTTAATTTCTAGCGCATTTCAGAAGACCTTTTCGAAAAATATTCAAAATTGGCCGATAAATCGGGAAAATATGGAAATTTAATGAGATTCAATACAAAACATCAGAATTTGTAGCAAAAAAATGAAAACCCTTAAAACTGACAGCAATCTCCACATATTTGGTAACTCCGTGTAGGGAATTTAATTTCTAGCGCATTTCCGAAGACCTTTTCGAAAAATATTCAAAATTGCCCGAGAAATCGGGAAAATATGGAAATTTAATGAGATTCAATACAAAATATCAGAATTTGTAGCAACAAAATGAAAATCCTTAGAACTGAAACCCATACCCACATATTTAGTATCTCCGTGTAGGGAATGTAATTTCTAGCGCATTTCAGAAGACCTTTTCCAAAAATATTCAAAATTGCCCCAGAAATACAAAACATCAGAATTTGTAGCAAAAAAATGAAAAGAAAACATCAGAATTTGTAGCAAAAAAATGTAAACCCTTAAAACTGAAAGCAATCCCCATATATTTGGTGTCTCCGTGTAGGGAATTTAATTTCTACCGCATTTCCGAAGAACTTTTCGAAAAATATTCAAAATTGGCCGATAAATCGGGAAAATATGGAAATTTAATGAGATTCAATACAAAATATCAGAATTTGTAGCAACAAAATGAAAATCCTTAGAACTGAAACCCATACCCACATATTTAGTATCTCCGTGTAGGGAATTTAATTTCTAGCGCATTTCAGAAGACCTTTTCGAAAAATATTCAAAATTGGCCGATAAATCGGGAAAATATGGAAATTTAATGAGATTCAATACAAAACATCAGAATTTGTAGCAAAAAAATGAAAACCCTTAAAACTGATAGCAATCTCCACATATTTGGTAACTCCGTGTAGGGAATTTAATTTCTAGCGCATTTCCGAAGACCTTTTCGAAAAATATTCAAAATTGCCCGAGAAATCGGGAAAATATGGAAATTTAATGAGATTCAATACAAAACATCAGAATTTGTAGCAAAAAAATGAAAACCCTTAAAACTGACAGCAATCTCCACATATTTGGTATCTCCGTGTAGGGAATTTAATTTCTAGCGCATTTCCGAAGACCTTTTCGAAAATAATTCAAAATTGGCCGAGAAATCGGGAAAATATGGAAATTTAGTGAGATTCAATACAAAACATCAGAATTTTTAGCAATAAAATGAAAACCCTTAAAACTGAAATCAATCCCCACATATTTGGTATCTCCGTTTAGGGAATTTAATTTCTAGCGCATTTCCGAAGACCTTTTCGAAAAATATTCAAAATTGCCCACGAAATCGGGAAAATATGGAAATTTAATGAGATTCAAAACAAAACATCAGAATTTGTAGCAAAAAAATGAAAACCCTTAAAACTGACAGCAATCTCCACATATTTGGTAACTACTTGTAGGGAATTCAATTTCTAACGCATTTCCGAAGACCTTTTCAACTTGAAAATGGTAACTAGTGAACTAGTGAAACTTTCGTCGCCAGTAAAGGCTTATTTGAAAAATTTAAAAACCGTCAAAATTTTCATAATATAAAGTTAAAAGGTGAGGCTAAGAGTGCTGATATTACGGCAGCATATCAATTTTCATAATATAAAGTTAAAATGTTAAGAGGCTAAGAGTGCTAATATTACGGCAGCATATCCAAAAATATTTAAAAAAATTATAAACAAAGGAGAATATGTTTCGGAACAGATTTTTAACGTAGACGAGACTGGGCTGTACTGGAAACGAATGCCAGAAAAAACTTATATTTTTAAGGATGAAAAGTCTGCACCTGGTTTCAAAGTAGCAAAAGAGCGTTTAACTCTTCTTCTTGGGGGTTATGCAGATGGAGATTTTAAGTTGAAGCCTGTATTGATATACCTTTCTGAAAACCCTAGAGCTCTTAAAGAATGTAATAAATCCCATTTGTCAATTATTTGGAGATCCAACAAAAAAGCATGGATGACTTCAAGTTTATTTGAATCTTGGTTTGAAGACTGTTTTTGTCCCGAAGTCAAACTTTATTTAGAAAAAAAACCTGAGCAATAAAGACCTGTTGCTGCTGGATAATGCTCCAAGCCATCCGGTAAACCTAGATGAGTTATCTAATAATGTCCGGATCGAGTACTTACGTAAAAATACCATAGCCTTAATTCAACCAATAGACCAAGGCGTGATATCTACATTCAAAACATATTATTTGCGAAGAACTTTTCAACAACTAATTGTTAAACAAAACAATACATAAAATACGAATGTAAATAGTTCACAATCTCATTGTTGGAATATTTTAACATAATTACAACTAATTACAATTGCGAATTAAATGTAAACTGAAAAAATTTCTATAAATGGAACAGATGATATCTTAAACGTTGTCGTTGTTGACATAAAGAAGAGAAGAATGTGTCAAACATTATGATATTAATTGTAATTGCAAAGTCAATGAAAATCAGAGAAATAATCTAAATTACAATTATATTATAAAATGTTATATGAATATTAGCAACCAAATAAAATTTCTAAATATATGAAAATAGAATCATTTTTAATTAAATTAATATTCTCAATTTAATTTCAACAAATAATGCTATTATACTAAAAACAATGCTATTAATTATCATTATAAATATTATCCTAATTGGAAATTAATATGCTTATTAATGTTAAGTTTTCAAAAACCTTTCTACATCATAAATTTATTATAGACAACTTACATTAAATTAATCATAACGTCTTAGTGTATTACTCGAATTACAAATTGGTTATCTACGAATTGGAAACTGGGTGGAACGAAATTTTAAATTTCAGAAATAATATAAATATATTAACGACATCAATTATGCAATAATTGTATCTTTTTTGAATTACATTAACATCTTGTATATGTTCGAGTTACTTTCTAAACATAAATTTAGGTTAGATATAAAAATGAATTTTCCAAAAATTTAAGAATAATTTTTTTAATTTTACTTTTGGAAATTAGAAGTAGAATATATATGTAACTCAAGTATGTATATAAATATACATATTTATTAGTATATAAATATACATATTAGCTTATAAATACGATCAATTAAACTGAACCGAAAATAATAGTTTGCCTTAAATTATATTCATATTAGCTTATAAATACGATCAATTAAATTTTAAATTATTTAAATAAAAGGTCATGCGTATTCATCTTTGTGGCTAACAGGAATATGGTTCAACCATTTTATGGTTCAACCATTTTATTTAATAAACTGAAAATTATGGAGTATAATAATTTAAAATTATTTCAGTATTGTTATAGTATTGGAAATCACACTGTATATCACAGTGTGATTTCCAATAGTATAACAATACTGAAATAATTTTAAATTATTATACTCCATAATTTTCAGTTTATTAACCAATGGTCAATTTATATTTAGTAGTATTATTATGAAGTTTAACAGTTTTAGAAACTATTATAATTGCGAAATTCAAATATACTTCAGAAAGGTTGAGAACGGATTTTCAAGGGATTTACTCACTTTATATACTAATAAAAAATAACAAAGAATAAAGTAAAAAATATTTTATGTATTAACAAACGTCCAATCACAATAACGTATTGGTATAATACCAACAAAACAACGTTTGTAGGGTCATATTGAAAATCTATCTCAATTATTTAAATTTTTATTTAAAAAATTTATACAAAATTATTTAAAAATGTTATAAATAGGAAATTTAATAACAATTAATATTCAAAAGTACTTTTACTCGTGGATAGAATGGAGTTGCACACAAATTACGTTTTTCGTCCTTTGTGGCTAATTTGGAGAATTATGCGAATGGAATCAACATTACAATATCGTTACATTTATTATGTCAATTCGATTTTTCTGACAATTTTTGTTCCTATATTAGTTCCAGTAAAAAAATAAAAAGAAAATTGTAAGGTCTGACTTTTTGTTCCTATATTAGTTCCAATAAAAAAATAAAAAGAAAATTGTAAGGTCTGACAAAATCTGCGAATGTGACTAGGCAAAAATATCGTCACCTTAGTATTTAACTGATATAAACGACCAAACACCTAAATCGGAGTAAATGACAATTTAAGTTTAGGGAGTTGTAAATCAAAAGTTTAATAAAATTTTAGTAAATATTTTTATATATAATTATAAAAATGATTGATATAATTTACTGAAAAACTATTCTTCCTGATTTAATTAATAGTATTTTTTAAATTTAAATAACTAAATTTGAAAAATTGCATAATGTAGCATATCGGACTATGAATTGTATGTATGTGGCACTTAAATATTGAATTCATATAATGCATATAAGTTATATTGGACTACGAATTGTATGCATTTAAAAATATTACTTTTTTAGTCAAATTTTCATATAAAATATGCCATTTCAATACAAATTGCATTATGTATCAATTAAATACTGTAGAGTTTTGAAATTTTGGCAAATATATCATTCGGCATACTAGATATCTTCGGAACGGAATGAGATAGCTTAATTTGGGCAAAGGAAATGGAAAGATCTCAATTTTTTAAGTATAACTGCATACCTAACTCCAAAATGAGAAAAATGCAAATATCATTGAAATACTGGGGTAAAGATATGTGCATAAAAAAAATTTAAAATAGAAACAACATAGAAGTTCCATCGTGCAAATAAGATTATAAATAAATAATTAAAAATAACGCTTGAATTAAGAGGTTATGCGTCAGGTTTCACAGTGCTGAAAAGAACGCTACTACATACTTGCCTCCGCTGTAACCAATAATTCAAGCAAACCATTCGATAAAATTTTAAAGTATTTTAAAAATTTAAAATCATGCAAAGTATAGTTGTATTATATGCATACTTAAAACTACATTATAATGTTAAATTATTATTTTCCCCCCCTTTTTTTTATAATTATTTATTTACAAGAATAATACTAATATAATTTTAAAACTGAATTATTTTGTACATTCCATATATACTATCTTTTCTTAAAAGTAATTTGATTTGGGTAATTTATATTTAATTAAAATTAGCAAATTCTAAAAATTTTCTATTATTGAATTGTAATTCCAATTCCAGCTCATAATATTTTTTTTTAATATTATTTATATCATTGAGGCGTCCACTTCCAAAACGGACGTTGTACAAATCCACTCCAAGTAATTTGGAGTAGACAATCCTTTTTCTGCTTTGTCTGCTCATATACAATATTTAGAATATAAATATACAAGTAATTTCATTGATATCGTAATGCAGTAAATATTAGAAACGAAATAAAATAGAATGAATATAAATTAAATAGCTCCAGGACTTGAGTTATGTGTACCATTATGTAAATTAAAACTGATAGTAAATTAAAACCAGATTCACGTACAAGAAATGAATGAAGCTATATTCCCATATTATGTGTTTCAAACTTATTTGTTTACCAACTGAAAAATCAGAGGCAGAAAAGATTATTGCTTTCGGAGCTGACAACGCAAATGCAAATTTCGGTGGAATAAACAGAAATAGCGTAACTAATATTTATTCAACACTTCAAAGATTTCTTAATTATAATATAAAAAGTGCTTTTTTTAGCGCATATTCTACATCTACATAATTGAGTCGTTACAAAATTTGATATTTAAGTTATAGAAATTACTAAATTTAAATCGGACATTATTTAATTTAACCAAAGCTGTAAGGAATATTTGACAACATTTTTGCACGAATACGACATAAATTTGGTGCTGTAGAAAACTTTGCCAATGTGTGAGGAAATTGTCAATTGATGACACTTTATTAGCTACAGAATATTTCAATTTCACTAACCAACATTTTTGATTTGGTTGTTTTATTATAAATTACGCGTTTTAGAATTCATACACTATTTTTATAGCAACCAGAGCGACATAAAATTAAATTAAAGTAAAACATTTGCTTCTATTTTTCTTCAATGCCGGTCAGAATAGCACAGCTAATATTCTACCACTAAGTCACAATCGATCTCATGTGTTAATTACTATAAACCGAGCTTGAATTTTTAAGTTAAATAGATAGATTTTCCTATTAGTTCCAAAACAGTTTAACTGTAATCGTTTTCAGTATTTCCATCAAATAATTTTTTATAATTATTGGAAGTTTTTAAAATTAATTGTCAGCAATTAGTTATTGCAGTTTATTATACTTTCGAAGTTTGAAATTTTAGAAATCATTCTGTTTGTTTTGTAATCAGATAAACTGCAGCTGAGTTTTAATTACTACATTGCAGATTTTACTTAAACTGCATATATAAAAATCAATTTTTCGAAGAGATATAATTTATATAACTCAATTTATTAAACTTTTGGAAGTATATAAATAGGTACAAATATTAATTTATATAGAAATCCGAATAATAAAAAAAAATTTTCAAGAGCATTGTCCCACCAAAAATAACCAAATGTTAAATTATTTAATTAAAATGTCACGAATACCAGGTGTGGCTAACATGAATTCACCCACTTTATTTAGAATTTAGGGGATGTTATAACGTGTGCTTTCCATTTTATCAAAAATGTAACAAGAGAATCAAAAGTCATATGCAGTTCTCTGTCATATGATTAGTAGTTACTTATGTTTTACCTATTCTTTTATGAAACTCTTAAACAATTACGTGTCAGTTGAATATCAAATTTCTAAGAACATCTCAATTGTAAGTATAACTAAAAATATTTATACAATGGTATTTGAAAATAATATAAATAGAAAATTCAGTTACAAATATTATTCATAAGTATATTTACTCTTGGATAAAATGGAGTTGCACACAAATTACGCTGTTCGTCCTTTGTGGATAATTTGGAGAATTTGTGGAATGGATTCAATCACTAAATATCGTTATATTTATTTTGTCTATACGATTTTTATAACAATGTTTGGTTCTATTTTATCTTCATTCCCAATGATTGCATATCAAATTATAGAAGCTCCTAATTTGCGAACGATAATTGCAAATACACCAGTTACATTGAGTATAGTAACAGCATCGATGAAGCAGTTCACGGTATGGTATATGATAACAAGATTACGCAATGCAAATTCTATATTGGATTTATTAGATTCTCGAATAAAATACGACGATGAGTTCGAGTATTTAAAAAAAGCCGTGAATATTGCAAAAATAATATTTTGGAGTTATTTTTGTTTATTTAGTGCCACATTGCTTGCATTTTATACATCTGGTTTATATTTGGAAAGATTACCATTTGACGCATGGTACCCATTTGATTATCATGACAAATATTATGGTTTAGCATTCGCATATCAAGTTTTTTCTATTAGTGTTTTGGGATTTTTAAATTTGACAACCGATGCTTATTCTGCACTATATATTTTTATAGTTACAGCTCATATACGTGCATTACAATTTCGAATTCAGCGAATTAATGATCCACAAAAGAGTAATTTGGATAAAAATTATAGAGATCTTGTAAATTGTATTGAGGATCATATTAATATTAATAAGTATATAAGTTCTATATTTTTATAATTCAAAGTAATTTCAATTAAGTTAAATTTTCAGAATAATTGAAGATATTTCTGCAGTAATATCAAAAACTATTTTTATACAATTTCTTGTAGCTGCTGTAATCATTTGCAATACCGCAACAAGTTTATTTATTTTTGGAAGTACACTTCCACAATTTATTGCAGCTACTATTTATCTTAGTACAACAATTTCTGAAGTTTTTCCAGTTTGTTATTTTGCTAATAAATTAATTGAAGAAACTGATAATCTTCGCAATACAATATTCCATTCAAATTGGATTGGACAGAGTTTAAAATTTCAGAAAAGTATCATTATTTTTATGCAACGTACCCAGTTAAGTAATGTCATTATGGCAGGAAATATTTTTCCAATTACATTACCAACTTTGCTTCAGGTATACAAATCAGTAGTTTTTACATTAATAAATTTAACAGATTTTTCTTTTTCAGATTTTGAAATTTTCATTTTCTCTCTTTGCAATAATCAGTCAAGTGTCTAATTAAAATAAATAAATATTTGCATATTTATTTAACTAAAATTATTTTAAATTTGAATCTATTTATTTATATACACCAATATAATTGCTTATTGAATTGTAATGCATTAAATTATTAAATATTAAATGTTAATTTTTTAATAGAAAATTTTGAGAGACCTTTAAAAAATTTTGTGATTATAATAAAAATATTTGAAATAAACAGGTGATTTTGAACTATTTTTCGTATAAAAAAATAATTTCGAAAACTTGATTCATCGAGTAATATTTAATTCAATTCAGGAAAAAGTAGAATAACATATAAATTACTGAGTGAACAAAATGTTCCATTCGAAGTCCACTCGAAAACTAGAATAGGACACAATAAATTTTGATAATTAAAGAGCTTATTGGATAAAGGTATTAATATTTTTGGCAAAGGAAGTATCATTTTTGTAATTTGATATTTTAATTATTGTAGTTTGTACATATGTATAATATTACAGACTAAGATTGTTAAATTTTCACTTTTTACACTGATAACCGAAACTCGTAATACAACGAAAACATAAAGGTGTAGATTGGTAACATATTAGATAACTAAATTGCAAAAGAAGTATAAGTATAAATGAAATATTTAATGTTAGTTCACCATTGTAACTTTAGCATATTTTCGTTTATTATAACGAAACTAAATAAATGTATTAGTAAAACAAATAAATATATTTAAGTGGCTAAGTCGGGCATATGCTCTTTCCACTTGTCCAGCCACAATTATATTACTTCCCTAAAGTATATAGTGTTATACTTTCCCTAAAGTAAATAAAACTCTTTGTATTTTTTTTGGTTACCTTTTATTTAATTCAAACCGGAAAAAATACTCTATTACGAAGATGTTCTTTACTTTACCAGGCTATGAGTTTTCAGTTTGAAAGTCAAGCTTAGCATAATCTGAACTAACAAATTTACCAGTTTTATATATTTACTCTATTGAACGCGCTGCGTCATAGTTTTTGTTTTAATTAAAACATAAACAATAACTTAGTAACTGAATTAAATGCTCTCCAACGATAAAAATTAATTCATTGAACTCTAACTAATGCAAAATCATTACATTAAATAAATAATACTTATTTTGCATTGCAACCGATTCTTTACCCTACTTAAATATTATAAAAAATTTCATACAAGAATTTTATGACGAAATGCTTGTATGAAAAGATTTTTGGCTCACAAATTATTTTTTTTTTAAATTAAATTCTTTCGTCATATTAGAAAAATTTCTCATAAGCGCATTAAAATATCCAACATCAAAATTTCTATCTACATTGATGTATAAATTCGTTAAATAATAAAATTTGAAAATTAAACAGTTACTTAGTTTTTCCAATTTGATTTTTGGTTAAAAAAGGTAACACAAAAAATTAACCCATGAACTTGCGAATACTTATTTATGTGATTCCACGTAAATTCAAAGCTGATACAAGTTGTATTTATCCTTGATCTCGCCTTATTTTTCCAAATATGCCATCAGTTAAAACCTTTGTCTACCTACCCCGCGAAAAATGAATTGCTTATTGTTACTTGCGAAACCTTGCTTGTGAAAAAAGAATTGCTTATAGCATTTCTCAAAAAAATAATATGCTTATAGTTTACTCCATTACTCAATTGTCCTTATAGAATTAATAAAATCAAGGTTTATTGATGTTTTTAAGCAAATATCATGTCCGAAGTTTTTCTACTTTCTTACTCTAATTATTAGTTTATGACACTAAAATTATAATTACCTACAAATTGGGAATTTGCATGAACCAAACTTAAAATTTGAGAAAGCGTATATTTATAGTTCTGAATCAATGATACCAATTAAGCTAATTAGATCTCTGTCCAATTAGAATTGAGTTCAGGTATAAAAATACATTTTTCAAAGAGATAAATTTGTTCTATTGAATTTGTAGAAATTCTAAAGTATAATTTATAAATTAAGTAGGAATATACCAACATATTTAGAAATCTAAGCCAAATAATTATATTTAATCGACAATAATAGATTGTCTGTATTTTTTATAAAATTTAATTGTCTATCAATGTCGCTTAAAAATAACCAAATTTTAAATTATTTAATTGATATAACACGCGTATCGTTTATGGTGGCTAAAACGAATCTGGTATGAAAAATTTATTTAAGGGGTGTTCATCCGTTAAATTTGTTAGAAATGAGAACAGGAACCACAAACTTATATGTACTACTAAAACTTCTGTTCAAGAAAATGGAAAAAGTTGTAAATAAGGAAAATATTTCTTACTCTTCGGCGTTTAAAACCATGATGAAAACTCATCTTTATTACTTACAATTAAAAAACAATCTATACAATGGTAATTAAAAATGTTATAAATAGGAAATTGAATTAAAAATATTATTCAAAAGTTTATTTACTCTTAGATAAAATGGAATTACATACAAATAACGCTTTTCAACCCTTGTGGATAATTTGGAGAATTATAGGGTGGGATCCAATCTCACAATATCGTTACATTTCTTATGTCTATTCGATTTCCTTTACAACTTTTAGTCCTGTATTAGCTCCAATATCATTAATTGCTTATCAAGCTATCGAAGCTCCTAATTTGCGATCAATAATTGCAAATACACCAGTTTTATTAGGCATACTAGCAGCAACGATTAAGCAATTAACGGTATGGTGTACAAAAGAACGATTACGCAATATAAATCCTTTGTTGGATTTATTAGATTCCAGAATAAAAAACGACAATGAAATAAGCTATTTAAAAAACGCCGTGAATGTTGCAAAAATAATATTTTGGACATATTTCACTTTATATAGTGCCGCATATATTGCGTTAGTTTTCACTGCTCTAATTATGGAAAAAATGCCATTTGATGCATGGTATCCATTTGATTATCATGGCAAATATTATTGTTATGCATTCACATATCAAGTTCTCTCTTTTAGTATTATGGCATATATAAATTTGACAAATGATGTTTATCCGCTAGCATATATTTTAATAGTTACAGCTCATATGCATGCATTACAATTTCGTCTACAGAGAATTAGTGTTCCACAAAAGAGTACTCTGGAAAAAAATCATAAAGATCTTGTAAACTGCATTGAAGATCATATTATTATTAATAAGTATAAATTGTAAACTTTTATGTTCGAATTAATTTCAATAACATTAATATTTTCAGAATAATTGAGGAAATATCGGCAGTTATATCAAAAACAATTTTTATACAATTTCTTATAAGTGGTATAATAATTTGCAATACTGCTACAAGTTTATTCATTTTTGGAAGTTCACTTCCACAATTTATTGCTTCTGTAGTTTATCTTATTGTAATATTGTGTCAAGTTTGTCCAGTTTGTTATTTTGCTAGCAAGTTAATTGAAGAAATTGATAGTCTACGGAATACAATTTTTCATTCAAATTGGATTGGACAGAGTTCCAAATTTCAGAAAAATATAATTATTTTTATGCAGCGAACTCAGTTAAGTAATGTCATTATGGCCGGTCACATGTTCCCAATAACATTACCAACTTTACTTCAGGTATAAAGTTAAATTCTTTTAAGAAAAATAAATTTAAAACATTCCTTTTCAGATTTTTAAATTTTCATTTTCTCTTTTTGCAATAATCAGTCAAGTATCTAATTAGAACGATGAAAAACCTATTAAATTACCAATTATATATGTATATTCATAATTATATTACGCTAGAATGTTTGTTAATTTTAGTTAATAAATTCAGTATAATACATAAAAATAGAGTGGTTATTTTATGGTTTTATATAAATACGAAATCAAGTAAGTATATATCTTAAAATTATTTATTTAGTGGATATACTTCAAGAAAATTTCAAATAATCGCGTATCAGTTTAATATCAATATTACCCCATTTATAGTCATATAAAAAGTGCATCTTTATTATTGAAATTATAAGTTAAAAAATTTGTAAAACATAATATTTAAAAGTTACATAAGAAATTTAATTAAAACTCTTAATCCAAATTATATTCATATTTCGATAAAATGTAGTTGCATTCAAATATTCGTTACTTGGGGTTTTGGGGATTATATGGCAATGGTATTAATATAAAAAAAATATTATAAAAAATACAAATTTGTTTCTGTATTATAAGTGTAGCTTCAAATTTATGCAACATCACAACCTTAAAAAAGATACCCTACCCTACCCGTAGTATTTTCTAAGTAAGGCATACTATTTACTTGAATTTTTGACAATATGTATGAATATAAAAATGTACAAATACGAATGTATAGATAAATTCTATCCAGAATAAAAATTTGTCCTAAATTTTTTTAAACTATATAAATATTTACTTAAAACGTTACGAGTTAAATGGATAATATGAATAAGGGTTCCACGACTTTATTTAGATAGTGACCGAGTGGTTTCCAATTTGTCACAAATGTAATAAGGAAAAAGAAAATCATAGTCACAACCATTGTACATTGGAAAATCATTCACAACCATTCCACATTGGATTCAAACTACCGATAAAAAACATTATAACGATCTAAGACGCCTGCAGGCTTAACAGCAAATTGGTTACTACATAAACATGGATGGAGGAGCAAATCGCTTAAAGATAGATGATTTGGATAAAAATATGCTATCATAATTAGAAAACAAAGAAACATATTTTCATATCACAAGATTTTTATTACTGGACTAAGCTGAGAAATATTTTAAACAAATTTTCAGAAATTAATCTCTCACTTGAATACCCTGTGTATAATGTCATAATAAAAATCCATCTGATTGAAATAGTAATTTTTTTAAATATACATAATCTATAAAATGGAATTTAAAAATGATATAAGTAGGAAATTTAATTACAATTATTAGTCATAAGTACATTTAAAATTGGAGAAAATAGAGTTCCATACAAATTACGCTTTTCGTTTTTTATGGCTACTTTGCCGAATTTTGGGAATTTATTCAACCGCAAAATCTCGTTAATTTTATTATGTCTACCCGATTTTTATTACAATTTTTGGTTTTGTTTTAGCTTCAACACCATTAATTGCTTAGCAATTTATCGAAAGAGCAAATCTTCGAATAATAATTGCAAATGTACCTTTATTAAGTCTAATAACGGCAACGATTAAGCACTTAACTGTATGTTATATGATAACAAGATTACGCAATGTAAATTCATTGTACGATTTATTAGATTTCCGAGTAAAAAATGATGTTGAAATAAAGTATTTAAAAAAAGCTATGTTTACAGCAAGAAGAATAATATTTCGAATTTATTTTTGTTTATTTACTGTCACATTTCTGGCATTTGTTATATCTGGTATAGTTTTGGGAAAATTGCCATTTGATCCTTGGTATCCATTTGTTTGTCATGGCAAATATTATTGTTTCCGTTCACATATCAATTTCTTTCTATTGGTGTTTTAGAATATCAAAAACAATTTTTATACAATTTCTTATAACTGCTGTAATTAATTAAAAACAACAAATTGAAAGCTTTTTCAATTTGGCGATTTGCCAACAAATTAACTGAAGAAACTGAGTATCTTCGGAATTCAATATTTCCTTCAAATTGGATTGGACAGAGTTTTAAATTGCATAAAAATATAATTATTTTTATACAACGAAGTCTGTTACGTAATATCATGATGTCAGGTCATTACCAGCTTTACTTCAGATATAAAAATAAAATTAGTTTTACATAAATAAATAACTGTTTTCTTTTTCTTTTCACATATTTATTTAATTCTTTTCAGATTTTTAAATTTTCATTTTCTCTCTTTGCAATAATCGCTCAAGTTTCTAATTAGCATGATGAAAATTTTTGCACCTAATAATTAATTTCGGGGCCTAGAATATTATGGATATATATTTATTAATTTAGTGCAACACATTTAGGCTTCATAATATCTGGTTTTGTGTGACTGCCACATACTGTACAGTATCTATTTTATTATCGTGACAAATATATTTGTTTTGTTTTTTTCTTATCGAGTGACTATTAACGCATTTTTGTATATGGATGACCAATGATGCTTTAAATATTTTAATTATTGCATATTTTAATTATTCCAGCTTTAATTATTGAATACTTTAATTATTGCAGACATTAAATATTTTAATTATTACAGCTTCTTGCAATTTTGATTGATAAATTTTCTCTTTTTGAACTGATAAGCCTAATTCGTAATACAGTGATAATACAGTCATTGAAATGGATTTTATTTAAGCACTTTTCTTAAGTAAACATAATTTTTATTGTAAATTCACCTTTATAATGTAAATACATTTTTGTTCATAATAACGAAACTAAATCAATTTTTTAGTACAACAAACAACTACATATTTAGGCACTAAAAGATGTTTATTTATTATATCTTTTTACTGCAGGATCTTAGGCTCCTTATAATTAATTATTAATTTTATTTATTTCTATGAAATAAGTTAAAGAAAATTTCAATAAATCATTATCAGTCTAAAATATTTATAAGTTTGTTTAAAGCTTATCGCTAAATATCATATTTACTAAATCCCTAAAAATCATAATGAGTGAGAACATTAACATATTTGGAAATAATAATATAAATATTTAGGGAAATATAATTTCTGTACGATTGAATTCAACTTCAACAATATAAATACATATTAACAGAAAATTTATGAAAATGTATTTTTGGAAATATGATTTTTCCATATACAAAATCAGGTTCCTGCATTGCACAGATTAAATTTTCTTGAACGCGGAAATTAATAATCAATAATTATTAACATTACTTTTAATTACTAATTTTTTATTTAATAATCTAATTTCAATTGCTCAACTTAGTAAATTGGTTCTTTGATTGCTTTTAAATTATTGAACTTTTTTAAATTATTGGACATGGTCAATTGTTTTATTAGACTTTATTTTATACAAAACAAAATAAAGTCTAATAATATATAATTGACTATGTAAACATCGCAGCAAAACCAAAGACAAGTGCCATAATTTCTCAACATTTTTATTTAATTTTAGTGTCATTTAATTTTAATTTTAATTATTTGAAATACTGCAGGAAATTTATTTAATTTAAAATATATCCTAATATTACCATTATTGATCAATTTATATAATAAACAATACTAAAATAATAATAGTAGTATTTCTTTTATAATTAAATTTTAAAAATATCTACTAAATTAGTTGAAATTTCGAAAGTGTAAGCGCAATTTCAGTTATAGTTTTTACAATTTTTAAATTAAGTAGAAGTAGATGCATAAAGAGAAACCACAGAAAGTAATTAAATGGATACGAATACGACTTGATTAGCAATATAGAAAATAATCGTTAGTTTTTGCAACACAAACCAAATATGCAGCAAGATTTCTTTAATACTCTCTAAATAATATGGAGTTGTTTTGCCAAAAAGAATAATATTTTTGTTCTACTTCTTATTTCATTTTACTTCTTGTTACCATTTTAATTAGAATTATTAAACTATAAATTATTTAAATTTGTTTAACTTATAATACTAATAAAACTCTTAATCTTTAAATATAATTTTTTTTTGTATAGCTGTAAAATGCTCATTTTTGAGAAAATTTAAGTAAATAAGAAAATTGTAAACGTTGTTTCCTTAAAAAATAAATTTAGTCCATTAGTTCGACGTATCGCTTATACAGATGTATATTGTACTCCTGTGGAAAATCCAATTATCGCGACTCTGCTAATATTGTCTTATCTTATATGTATAAGGCACTGCTGTATTTTGCCACATATACTTTTATATTTACTACTGGAATTTATAACATCAACTGCAATTATAGGTGACTTAGGAAGTTGAATATCTTGCTTTCAAAATCTGAATACCTATATGCATGAAAGAGTACATTTTAAATTTCATGATTACAAAGTTATTGGCGGGAAAAGCTGAAACACTTTGAAATGCCTTTCTGATGTATTATCCAAGTATATTAATAACAGTAATCAGTATTCAATCCAATTGTTTCTAAATCAATCAGTTTATAGAAGTTCATTTTATTTATTCACCGCTATTTCATTTTCTCAATTAATTTTTTAATAATTATACTATAATTATAAATTTATTACCTACTAGGGTATGGAAAATGCGTGGAACCCAACTTAAAATTTCGGAAATCTTAGATACAATATATTTACATACATATATATATGTTATTTACGGATCAACGAAACCAATTAAGGAATGTTATTACAGCTGCAGATAATTACATAATTACATTCCAATTTACAAAGTGATTAAATTTTTATAATGTATTGAATTTTCGAAATTTGTAGTATGATTTGTACTAATATACTAAACTATTTAGAAATATAATCCAAATAATTATATTTAAACGAGAATAATACTTTGTCCTACGTTTTTTTCAGTTAATTACATCAAGGGCGCTTAATACTACATATATGGTGTGACAAATTAGTATAGCATCCCTTAAATAAATTGCTTGGTTTAATCAGTTCATTTAGGGGGTCCTATACCGTGTTCTTTCTAATTTGTAAAAAATGTAATAAGGGTTTAGAAAATCAAAAGCACTAAAGTAATCTTTGGAATTTTCTATTTATTTCCAATTGTAAGTATTTATATTTAGTACCATTAAGTCAAAGTTGTTGACAGTGTGTAGCAGTTAACTAAGTGTTAAATTAAATTAAATCATTTTGCTCATTTACCAGAAAATGACAAAATTTCAATAATATTGTGTTCTATTATTGATTATTTGTATCGTAATTTTTTAGAAATTACATACTAGAATTAACTACTTAAAAAATTTTATATACAATAGATATATTATATGCAATATAACTATCGATATTTAAAAATGTTATAAATAGCAAATTTAATTACAACTATTATTCAAAAGTCTTTGTATTCTTGGTTAAAATGGAGTTGCACACAAATTACGCTTTTCTGCCTTTGTGGAGAACGTGGCGAATTCTGGGAATGGAACCAACTTTACAATATCGTTACATTTATTATGTCTATTCAATTTTTCTTGCAATTTTTTGTCTTGCATTAGCTCCAATACCATTAATTGCTTATCAATTCATCGAAGCTAAGAATTTTCGAATAATACTTGCCAATACACCAGTTTTATTAGGTGTAATAGGAGCAGTTGGCAAGCTAGTAATGATATGGTATACAAAAAACCGATTGCGCAATATAAATCCTTTGCTGGATTTTGTAGATTCTCGTGTTAAAAATGATGACGAAATAAAGTGCTTAAAAATGGCTAGGAATTTTACTAATTTAATATTTTGGATCTATTTCATTTTATATACTGCAGCATATTCTTCATATATGTTACCTTCTTTGTTTTGGAAAAAAATGCCACTTGATGCATGGTATCCATTTGATTATCATGATAAATATTATTATTATGGATTCACATATCAAGTTCTTTCTATGGGTGTTTTGGCATATCTACATATGACATCTGATGTTTATCCGCTATTATATATTTTAATAGTTCAAGCACATATGCAAGCATTACAATTTCGTATTCAGGGAATTAGAATTCCACAAAAGAGTAATTTGGAAAAAAATCATAAAGATCTTGTAAATTGTATTGAAGATCATATTATTATTAATAAGTATAAGTTGTAAATTTTTATGATCGAATTAATTTCGATGACATTTATATTTTCAGAATAATTGAGGAAATGTCTGCAGTTATATCAAAAACAATTTTTATACAATTTCTAGTAAGTGCTGTAATAATTCCAAATATCGCAACAAGTTTGTTCATTTTTGGAAGTACTGTTCCACAATTTATTGCAGCTATAATATATCTTACTGTAATGTTCTGCCAAGTTTTCCCAGTTTGTTATGTTGTTACCAAATTAATTGATGAAACTGATAATCTTCGGAATACAATTTTCCATTCAAATTGGATTGGACAGAGTTCCAAATTTCAGAAAAACATAATTATTTTTATGCAGCGAACTCAGTTAAGTAATGTCATTATGGCTGGTCACATGTTCCCAGTAACATTACCAACTTTACTTCAGGTATAAAAATAAATTATTTTAAGAAAAATATATGTTAATTATTCTTCTTGCATTTCAGATTTTTAAATTTTCATTTTCTCTCTTTGCAATATTCAGTCAAGTTTCTAATTAGAACGATTAAAATTTTTGCACGGAATAGCATATTTATTTAATTAAAAATAAGTTAATTAAAATTTATTTGTTGTGCACTTATTAAATGTCTTATAAATTTATGTTGAATTGTAATGTATTAAATATATGACTGACAACCAACTCATTGTGATGGTTCTCAGTCATACTGCGATAGAAGGTTTGTTACTTGTTGGTGTTGCTACTGAATCATTTATTTCAGCTAATAAATTTATTATTTATGATTCTGTAATTATTGTAAGATCCAAACAAATATATTGAAAACTCTGAAAATACAAATTCAGAATTTCTTAAGGATCTAGATAGAACAATATCTTTAATGATAAAAAAAAAATTATAAAATTTATTCAAAATGATATAGCACACCTTTGAATCAAAAAAATAATAATAATATTTGTTTTATTTATAAGATAATAGCAAAAACAGCTGCTGTTGACCAAATTTGGTTTATTTTAGTGCAAGTGCAAAATATCAATGAGATTTCCCATTTAATAATCAGTGACCTTTTTCAAAAATACTTTAAAATGCTATAAATAGGATATTTAATTACAACAATTAGCCATGACTGCTCCTTGATAAAAATGGATTTATAAATTATCCACAAGTGAAGAAACAGTTTTCGGCCCTTGTGGATAATTTCATGAATAGACAGAATTATAGGAATGGATTAAACAGATGTTGCATATATGTCAATATATACACGTAGACTCTTCTGGTCTACTTTTGGAAAAAAATGACATTTGATGCATGGTATCCATTTGATTATTATTTATAGATCATATGCATGCTTTACATACAATCGTCTTCAGAGAATTTTTGTGCCATAAAAGAATTATTTTCCAAAAAGTTATATATGTATTGCAAAAAGTTTTTTTTGTTTATTTGCGACAAAAATAAGTTAATAAGCATGTTACCCTCACAATTATCTCATTCTTAAGAATTTTTTGGTCATACCCGACCGATCACCACGGAATTGACAAATATACATATACAATACTTGAATGACAATACAAAAAAAAACATTACAATTTTTTAGAAAAATTATTTGATTGAAAAAATTAATTAAAAATGAATTCATTTTGTTAGTCTTGTTTGTATTAATTTTAATTACCTCTTTTCTTCAGAAATTGAAACATTATTCATTACCTCTATTTTTCAATTACCTTCATCATTTGGTAGGGGTAAACTATGAACACTTTGAATAACTATAATTTAACTTTGAAATGAAAACACAGAAATAACACCACGGGAAGGACAAAAAAACAGTATTTTTAAAATAAAATGTTAATAAATTATTAGATCGCTCTAAAATTGATTTTACATTTTCTCTTTTTTTTCGGTTTATGAAATTTTTTTTTCGGTTTATGTTAAAATTACGTGGTCACAAAAAATCAGGCTTCAAAAGTATGATTTTTTGTGTCCACGTAATTTTTACCCATAATTAGTTAAGTTTTAAAAGTATTTACCCATAATTAGTTGGAAATTTCGTAAATATTAGCACAATTTTGGTTATAGTTTTAGCAAGTTTTAATCAAAAACCAAATTATTTTATTTATTTTACACATAATTTAGTAAATTTATCAATTCTTATAAACTTTATGTGATAAATACACATAAAGTTTATTAGAATGTGATAAATACACATAAAGTTTATTACTACAGTAGATATACATCTACTGTAATAATAATAATAATAATGATTATAAAGTTTATATTTAAGAATCATCAGTAGGTAGGAATAAATATTAAAAATTGTTGTATAATTAAGAGGTAAATATCATAGTTGATTCAAAATCAACTAAAACATACACCGAGTGGCGTCGTAATGGGTGTGGATATAGGTGATTTCCCTAAATAATTTTTTTCTCAGTTCCAATTTCCTTAATAGCACTTTCCCTAAGATTATTTTCCTAATCAGCAGTTTTTTCCTAATGAGTAATTTTTCCGAAACGAAAGTCAGTATTTTTAAATTTTAGCTGTTTTGGGGAATTGGTAAATTGTAATATATGATATATGTACTAATAAGATTATAAACAAGATATAATCTTGAGATAATTGAGAAGTTGTATGCATCTCCACTGATGAAAGTTGCCGTGAATATGTGGAATTTGATGATGAGAAAATCATTGGTGACATAATGGCAGAATTAACCAAACTATTTAAGTAAAGTATGCAGTTGCAGAGATTTACATTTCAATTTTCAAAGTTATTATATAATTTAATAAATGTTCTACTGAATTTTCGAAATTGGACAATTCATAAAAAGAAATACAAATATACTAAAATATTTAGAAATATAATCCAACTAATTATATTTAATTGAGAATTATATAATAGTTTGTCTTAATTTTTTCTTCAGTTAACTCCATGCTTAATAATCAAATTTTAAATTAATTAATAGTAGGTCACTACGCATGTGATGGCGTAAAAAACTTGTATAGCACCCCTTAAGTAAATTGCTTGGTTGAAACAATTTATTTAGGGGGTCCTATATCGAGTTCTTTGTAATTTGTAAAAAATGTAACAAAGGTTCAGAAAATGAAAACCACTAAAATACATTTCGCCATTTATTACTTATTATCCCATCATTTTTATTTAGTAGCATTTGTTCACAGTTGTTGAATATTCAGCAGATTTAGAAACTAAGTGTGAAATTACAATAAATTATTTTACACATTAATAAAAAAATAACCAATCTTCAATAATATTGTGCTCTATTATTGAATATCTGTATCGTAATTTTTTATTGGAAATTACTAGAATTAACTACTTAAAATTTTTTATATACAATAGATAGATATATTATATACAATATAACTATCGATATTTAAAAATGTTATAAATAGGAAATTTAATTACAACTATTATTCAATAGTCTTTGTATTCTTGGTTAAAATGGAGTTGCACACAAATTACGCTTTTCTGCCTTTGTGGAGAACGTGGCGAATTCTGGGAATGGAACCAACTTTACAATATCGTTACATTTATTATGTCTATTCAATTTTTCTTGCAATTTTTTGTCTTGCATTAGCTCCAATACCATTAATTGCTTATCAATTCATCGAAGCTGAGAATTTTCGAATAATACTTGCCAATACACCAGTTTTATTAGGTATAATAGGAGCAGTTAGCAAGTTAGTAATAATATGGTATACAAAAAACCGATTACGTAATACAAATCCTTTGTTGGATTTATTAGATTCTCGAGTTAAAAATGATGATAAAACAAAGTGTTTAGAAAAAGCTATGAATATTGCTAATTTAATATTTTGGTCCTATTTTATTTTATATAGTGCCGCATATATTGCTTATATGTTACCTTCTTTATTTTGGAAAAAAATGCCACTTGATGCATGGTATCCATTTGATTATCATGATAAATATTATTATTATGGATTCACATATCAAGTTCTTTCTATGGGTGTTGTGGCATATCTACATATGACATCTGATGTTTATCCGCTATTATATATTTTAATAGTTCAAGCACATATGCAAGCATTACAATTTCGTATTCAGGGAATTAGTATTCCACAAAAGAATAATTTGGAGAAAAATCATAAAGATCTTGTAAACTGCATTGAAGATCATATTATTATTAATAAGTATAAATTGTAAACTTTTATGATCGAATTAATTTCAATTATATTTATATTTTCAGAATAATTGAGGAAATATCGGCAGTTATATCAAAAACAATTTTTATACAATTTCTAGTAAGTGCTGTAATAATTCCAAATATCGCAACAAGTTTATTCATTTTTGGAAATACGGTCTCACAATTTATTGCAGCTATTACATATATTACTGTAATGTTCTGCCAAGTTTATCCAGTTTGTTATATTGTTACCAAATTAGTTGATGAAACTGATAATCTTCGAAATACAATTTTCAATTCAAATTGGATTGGACAGAGTTCCAAATTTCAGAAAAATATTATTATTTTTATGCAGAGAACTCAGTTAAGTAATGTCATTATGGCAGGTCATATGTTTCCAATAACATTACCAACTTTACTTCAGGTATAAAAAATAAACTATATTTGAATGACATTAATAAATTTTAAACATTTTTATTGCATTTCAGATTTTAAAATTTTCATTTTCTCTCTTTGCAATATTCAGTCAAGTTTCTAATTAGAACGATGAAAATTTTTGCACCGAATACCATATTGATTTAATTAAAGTAAATTTAATATTTAAATTGTTGTAAGTACATCTATTAAATGTCTTATATATTTATATTGAATTGTAATGCATTAAAGATAAGAGTTTAATATTTATTCAAAGAAAATAAAAGTAACAGTTTAGTTAAGTTACTGTATTACTTCCAATTTAGCTTTGCTAGTGCAATATTTTTGGTTGTTTTTTAGTTATTTGAATGTTTATTTTTGGACGAATTCCCAATTTTCAGATAAGTTTTTAAAAGTTTTATAAAATTACTTGCTTTTTAATCACAATTAGAAAGAAAAATGTACCTATAACTCAAAATACTCATGTTTTTATAAAGAAAATTCTTGGAATTACATTATATTCTTGCATCTACTTTCTACTGTAATCTACTGCAATTTTCTTCAATAAAAATATCTAGTGAGGGAAGCGGAACCGCAATAGATGATACTACATGATCCAATAAACAATATTTCGCCTCTGTCCTTTGCAACGGGCTGTAATCGTTTTTTAAAATCATTACAGGCTGCACGTCAGACTACTACTGATATTTTATCCCAAGTTTTTAATATCACCGTTTTAAATTCATCCAAAGTAGCATATTAGTAATCTATAAGTTTTTGCAACAAACTCCCAAATACGAAACTCCATAGGAAGGGGGTGGCAATTCGTTATTAGATATAAAACTAGTAAAATTAGTTACAAACCACTCCTAAACAATTTGTACTGTATAAGGTGGAGCACCATCTTGATGAATTTAATAGTATTCATCACCATCTGGACCTCTGGCAACAACTTTTCCGCAAAAAACCTCTTCCAAGTACTATTTCGCATTTATTTTGATACCTTTAGTCGATAAAACAAGTGAAAGTTTTTCTTTCTTTGGTATGGCCCCCAAAGGATTACCGATCATGAATTTTGATAATCTCGGTTCGTATTTCTTGCTGTCTGAATATCCTTTAATGAAACTGGCCAGAGTCAACAGTGTTGCACATTGTTGTGGGGAGTGTGAAATAACAAGATTTTCGTCGGAAAAGATAATATTGTCATTGCGTGCCTAGAAAGTAGGGTTTTACTTTTGGAATTTCTATTTGAGCACATATCTAAAAAATCTTTTACTGCACGATAAACAAATGTTCTATTGATTCCCAGATTTTTCAGGTCGCGAGAAATGTCTTCACACTTTAAACCATTTTATTCCTAACGAGATATGATCAATTCAAAACTGTTACAAAAAAAAACAATTATTTGGTATACAGAGTACCAATGATATACAGAGTACCATACATTTGGAAACCCCATATCAATTTACAAGAAAAGTGTCTATGCTCTTAATCACTTCCTGAATACGGCATTCAATTAATTAATTCAAAACCGTATTCTCTAAAGTTGTATCAATGGTTTCAACTGCAAAAAAATAAATAACATGTATAAGGGCAAACAACTTTTATGTCGGTAAAACTTTGTGACAAATTTCTTAAATATATCTAAATAAAAGATTAAAAAAAACTTAAATTTTAAAGCAAAATATCTCAGACAAATCAGCATAGTTGGACCTATTAAACGTGCCTACATTTTTTGAAGAACATATTATTATTAATAAGTATAAGTTGGAAATCAGTGTCTATCTCAAGTATGACCAAATTACGGCCCGCGGGCCGTATACGGCCCGCTAACATATTTTGTATGGCCCGCCGTGTAAAATAAAAAACATAGTGTGTATGTCTAATAAAAATTCTTTAAAAAAATATGAGGTTCTTACTTTGCAAAAAAAAAAAAAAAATGCATGTATTTTCTAAAAATTCTAGTAAAATTTATAGAAAAAACATTACAACTCACTGAGAGCGTTTTTTGAATTGCATCAATATTGAACTTGGAAATTGAAACTGAAACTTGGGGGAAAAAAGGAAAATAAAAATTTGGAACTAAAGAAATAAAATTTCGGAACTTGGAACTAAGAGAAATAAAATATAAAAATTTGAAACTTGGAACAAAAAATCAACAAACTGACAACTTACAAAATTTTTATCGTCTTTTAAATAAAAAAAAATATTTAAATCTTCGAAATCTGGCAAAAAAAATGTTGGTTATATTTGGATCAACATATATTTGCGAACAAACGTTCTCTGTAATGAACCAAAATAAAAATCCATCAAGATCTCGGCTAAGTGATGAACATTTGTATGCAATACTAAAAATTTCAACAAGTAATTTTGATCCAGATATTCAAAAATGAAGCAGTAATTGTAAACAAGTACATTTATCGCATTAAATAAAGATTTTCTATTTAATTTTGTTTATTTTATTACTAAAAATTTAAATTAACTTTATTTCACATTTTATTAGCCCGCGAGTAATTTGCTAATTTGATAATGGCCCGTCAGAAGAAAAGTTTGGCCATGCTTGGTCTATCTCAATAGCAACCCAATACGGGACACCGTGTATAAAAAGAAATATAATATATATAAAATATATTAGTCCTATATTATATATAAGTACATATTATATATTCATTTATATATGTATGTATTATATATTATGTGTATTTAAGCATACGTATGATTTATAATTGAAATACAAATATAGTCACATATTTCATAATATAATCCAGATAATTATATTTAATCGAGAATAATAATTTGTCCTAATTTTTTTTTCAGTTAATTCCATCAAGGCCGTTTAATAATCAAATTTTAAATTACTTAATTGAACTACTACGTATATACACCATGGTGTGACAAACAAGTATCAATCAAATTATTTAGGGGTGCTATACCGTGTGCTTTCCAATTTGTGAAATAAAATAATAACGGTCCACAACATGAAATGCACTAAGTACACTGTGTAATTGATTGCTCGGATATTTTTCCATTTATGATCTAATTATTAAAGTTTATATTTAGTAACATTAAGCCACGTTGATATAAATTTAGCAGTTTTAGAAACTAAGTGTGAAATGAAAATGAATCATTTTACATATTAATAAAAAATACCCAATTTTCAATAATATTGTGCTCTTATTGAATAGTATCGTAATTTCTTTTAGAAATTTCTATAATTAACTAATTAACAAATTTTATATACCATAGATATACATATATCGATATTTAAAAATGTTATAAATAGGAAATTTAATTACAACTATTATTCAAAAGTCTGTGGATTCTTGGTTAAAATGGAGTTGCACACAAATTACACTTTTCTTCCTTTGTGGAGATTGTGGCGAATTCTGGGAATGGAACCAACTTCACAATATCGTTACATTTATCATGTTTATTCGATTTTTCTTAAAATTTTTAGTTCTCTATTAATTCCAATATCATTAATTGCTTATCAAGCTATCGAAGCTGCAAATTTGCGAGTAATAATTGCATCTACACCAGTTTTATTAGGTGTAATATCAGCAACGGTTAAGCAATTAACAGTTTCGTATATGAAAATACGATTACATAATATAAATCCTTTGTTAGATTTATTAGATTCTCGAGTAAAAAATGAAGATGAAATGAAGTGTTTAAAAAAAGGTGTTTATACTGCAAAAATAATATTTTGGACATATTTTTCTTTATATACTGTCACATATATTGCGTATGTTTTCACTGGTCTAATTTTGGAAAAACTGCCATTTGATGCATGGTATCCATTTGATTATCATGACAAATATTATTATTATGCATTCACATATCAAAGTGTTTTTATTGGTGTAATGGCATATATAAATTTGACTAATGATATTTATCCGCTTTTATATATTTTAATAGTTCAAGCACATATGAAAGCATTACAATTTCGTATTCAGAGCATTAGTATTCCACAAAAGAATAATTTGGAGAAAAATCATAAAGATCTTGTAAACTGCATTGAAGATCATATTATTATTAATAAGTATAAGTTGTAAACTTTTATGATCGAATTAATTTCAATGACATTTATATTTTCAGAATAATTGAGGAAATATCGGCAGTAATATCAAAAACAATTTTTATACAATTTCTTATAAGTGCTATAATAATTTGCAATACCGCAACAAGTTTATTCATTTTTGGAAGTTCAATTCCACAATTTATTGCTTCTATGGCTTATCTTATAGTAATATTGTGTGAAGTTTGTCCAGTTTGTTATTTGGCTAATAAATTAATTGAAGAAACTGATAATCTTCGCAATACAATATTCCATTCAAATTGGATTGGACAGAGTTTAAAATTTCAGAAATGTATAATTATTTTTATGCAACGATCTCAGTTAAGTAATATTATTATGGCAGGTCATCTTTTTCCAATTACATTACCAACTTTACTTCAGGTATAAAAATAAATTGGTGTAAGAAAAATAAATTTAAAATATTTCTTTTCAGATTTTTAAATTTTCGTTTTCTCTCTTTGCAATAATCAGTCAAGTTTCTAATTAGAACAATGAAAAATTTAGCACGAAAGTAATTTAATTCAAGTGAACTTCACTTGAATTCAAGTTAACTTCATCTAAAATTGAATTTATTTGTAAGTGGACCTATTACTTAAGAATGTTTGTTAGTTTGTGAATGAAATATTTGAGTTAATGTATTCAGTATTATATACATATAATATTTAATAATAAGTGTAACTATTTGGAATTTTGTAGGCTTTTATCTTAATATGAAATCAATTAAGTACAACTTAAAATTATTTATTTAATGGTTCAACTTAAATATTTTTTTCTAATTATGCAGGAAATTTAATATTAATAATAATTTTAACATTCTGAATATATATACAAATTAATATTTTATGAAATTTTAATTCTAATAAAGAGAAACACTTAAAAAATATTCTAATTTTTTTTTAAGATAACATTTTTCCAAAGGATTTTCCGCACTCTATGAACCAAAATATTTAAGCATAAGTAGATATAAAAATGTAACTGGAATTAGTCAATAAAATAGCTGTCAAAAAAAATATTATTTTGTAACCTGCCAATGATTACACAAAAACACAATTTCATTTAATTCTGATATCTATTTTTAAAGCATATATAATTAAATTTTGACGAGTATGCTATATTAAGAAACGATAACTTTATCATAATAGTACCAATAATACTGCAGAGAAAATGTTTTATTTTGGCAAACCATTTTCATAATTAGCACATTGGCAACCTAACCGTCATATGCTATTATTTACCTATCTAATCAATACAACACATTGTAGTCAAAAACCCAATGGTTTAATAAACTACTTTAGTAAAAACTAGCAATCCAAACTGAAATAAATTAAGTACAACTTAAACAAATTTACACAGCTAAGTAATTAGAGCACCTGCCTTCCAATTGGAAGGTCCCGGATTCAAAATTCAGTCAAAGCCCCTTAAATTTATCGGTGAATTTCTAAAAATCCAGTTTAGCTACCTTTCGTCATTCGGATAAAATTAATGACAAAAATTTCCTATCCAAAAACTTTCCGTAAACTTAAACAAATTACCTATCCCTCCCCATAGCGAAATACTCTGTGCCCTGTTCACATTTAAGGGAAAATATTCTGAATATTTTGCTATGAATAAAATTTTAGAGCTATATATGTATATGTTAAAGGTCTCAATAGATTTTTCTTTTATAGTATCCACAAACATAATTATAATCATATTTATTTTAATACCAATTATAATTATATTATATAATAATTATTATTTTCAGCGAATGTTCAAAATCAAAATTCTACATTTAAGAATACAATTGGATTCAGGGGTGGCTCTACCATATAGGCAGCCTAGGCGGTCGCCTAGGGCGCTAAACTGTGGAGGGCGCCAAAATACGAGAGAAAAAATAAAAAGATATTTTATTTAGTTTTAGATTTTTTATAAACTGTTGAGGGCGCCAAAAAATTTGAAGAGAAAAATAAAAACTACTTTTTTAAAAATTATACATAAAAACAAAATATTCAAATTTTGAAATTTTTAATTGAAATTGATTAAGTATTTCTTAGGTGGCCATGACTTTTCACAGAATTTTAAATTTTCTGAAAATTTATACATTATTATTGATTCGCAAAAAATTATAGTGGCGTTTGGTAAAGTGTTTTTGTTAAAAACAAATTTATTTGAAAACATTTTTCACAATTTTAAAAAAAATAAAAGTGTAACATAAGTAAAAAAAGTTTAAAAGTGTAATATAAGTAATAATTCATAATTTAAATACTATTCTATTTTATAATTTTATTTTGCGTACTGAGGTAAGAAACACATTAGGTTATATATCTAGATGTAATAGTCTCTGGTAAAACTAACAAAAATAATTAATAATTTTTTATTACGTAGGGTCATGGAAGGAAACAAAAAGAAAGATGTCCTATATTTTATTTGTGAAAGAAAGTGGACCGATATTTATCCAAATATTTTTATCAGCTTAAGAATCTTTTTAACGTTACCTGTTACTGTAGCAAGTGGTGAAAAAAGTTTTTCGAAACTAAAATTAATTAAAACTTATCTTCACTCAAAAATGGCTCAAGAACGGCTTGTAGGCTTGGCAACACTATCAATTGAAGATGACATAGCCCTAGACATTAATGTCGAAGATTGCGTTGCTGATTTCGCCAAACAAAAGTTGCGAAAAGTTAAACTGTTGTGAGTTATGTAAAAATGTAAGTTACAGTATGTTAAGTATTCTAATATACATTATATATTATTAACAAATGAATTTTAATTATTGTTATTATTTACATAGATAAAAATAACAAAGTTAAAAGAAATCTAATCAGGAAAACGAGGTGGACAATCAAATAAGAAAAAAAAAATTGAAAAAAATATATATCATTTTAAATATTATACATACCATTTTACTTTTTTAATAATAAATAATTATATCATTATATGTATTAATATCATTTTTAAACTCTATTTTTTTTACCCTAAATTCACTAAGAACAATTTCATGGAGCAAGGTTATTTTCTTTACATATCTGTTTTCATTGGTAGAGAGGGCGCCACAAATAGATTGCCTAGGGCGCGAGAAAAAAAAATATTTTTGAGCCAACGCTGATTGGATTGGTATAATTGAAAATATTACATACTCATAATATATTCCAGGAAAGTGCACATTATTTTGAAGTTATACGAAAACCATCAATTAAATTATATACATATTAAGATATTAAATTACATTATTTCTGTCCTTTAAAATTTAATTAATAATATGTTTACTGTATTTTCACGAAAGTACGCATTATAACGAAATAATAAAGCAAAATTTAATGCAATATAGTAAAAGTTATGAATTTATTGATTTTTTTGTTGTTGAAGAATAGGATATAAGCATATAAGTTTCATTGCAAATGTTAAGTTATTTTAGTCTGAACCGTGCATTTAGTTTGAAATTTAGTCAATAAAATAGTACTTCAAATATCTTTGTAAAAAAATAGTTTATATATTTATATAATAAATTTTTAAAACTTCACCTATAACTAACGATGTTGTTGGAAAATGAATTAATTAAAGCATATCATTAATAATATCTTACGAATTAGTTACAATTAGTAACTATATATAATAATGATGAAGTCGATCTGTTGTTAAGAAACTTTTACATGTAGTCAATCATTTCAAATTTACATTTTAAAAAAAAAAATCATAAAAATTTAAGTTATATTTCTAAAAAAAAAATTTTTTTTTGGCTCAGTTTAAATGGATTGCGTAACGAACTTTTTTCGTCAATCTAGAATTAAAAGAAATCCCTTTGAAGTTCACTCAAATAATGCTTTTTATCATATTTGGGTAATGTGGACAATTACTGGAATAAATCCAATTTTAAAATATCGATATATTTATTATATATATTCAATGCTGGTTATAATTTTTGGAAGTCTTTTATCTCCTATTCCATTAATTGCTTACCAAATTATAAAAGCTAATAATTTACAAATAATAATTGGAAATATATCAATTATCTTAAGTGTAATTACATCAAGTTTTAAGCAATTCTGGATATGGTATATCAAAACGAAATTATGGAATGTTAACGAACTATTGCATATATTGGATTCTAGTGTAACAAATGAACACGAAATAAACTATTTAAAAAAAGCAGTGAATAATGCAAAGAAAATATTTTGGGTGTATTTTACGACATTTACTTTAGCAATAATAGGATTTATTATGTCTGGTATTGTAAGGGGAACATATCCAGTTGATGCATGGTATCCATTTGATTATTATTATGCATATATATATAATGTATTTACTGTCGTTTACACTGGATATTTAAATATGACAAATGATTGTTACGGAACGTTGTATATTTACATTATCACAACTCACATACGACTATTACGATTTAGAATTCAGAGAATTGATCAACCACAAAAGGGTAATTTAAATAAAAATTATGAAAATCTTTTAAATTGTATTCAGAATCACATTAACATTAATAAGTATAAACGTAAAATCTTTAGATATGAAATA
Organism: Empis livida; assembly: GCA_963932195.1. Lineage (NCBI taxonomy): Eukaryota > Metazoa > Arthropoda > Insecta > Diptera > Empididae > Empis > Empis livida. The sequence continues at coordinate 16,931,189 of OZ010649.1, forward strand.
ATCTTAATTATATTAATATTTTCAGAATAATTAAAGAAGTTTTTCCAGTAATATCAATAACAATATTTATACAATTTCTTGTTACTTCTGTACTAATTTGCATCACTGCAACAAGTTTATTGGCTTTTCAAAGTTCAGTTTCAAAGATTGCGTCTATTGTTTATTTTATTGGAATAATGTTCCAAGTTTGTCCAATTTGTTTTCTTGCTAATAAATTAATTGAAGAAACTGATTATTTACGAATTACTATTTACGGTTGTAACTGGATTGGTCAAAGTTTAAAATTTCAAAAAAATATAATAATTATGATGCAACGCTGCCAATCAAGTAATGTAATTATGGCTGGACATATATTTCCAATAAATTTAGAAACTTTACTTCAGGTATAAAAATGAATTTAATTTTTTTAAAAAAAATTGTATGAGTAGTATTTTTTTTTATCTTTTCAGATTTTTAGATTTTCATTTTCACTGTTTGCATTAATAAGCCAATTGTCAAATTAAAATTAATATATACATCACATTAAAATAACCATTTCCATTTCAAAACTCAAACCATATATATTAATAATTTAAACTGTTAAAATGTCATGTATAATTGAAAGTAAATTTTTGAAAATATTTTTTAATTTATCAGTTTGATAATTACATACTCATTCTTATATCAATCTACTTTTAGAAATTAACTGACTCTATAATTTATAGTTAAATTCAGTCCCAAAACATTTTTCTAATAACTAACATTATATCTCCTATAATTACTTAATTTAAATTAATATGTAAACTATTAACTTTCTCATCCTCCTTTTAATCTCATATTATGTAAAATAATAGACTTGCTTTAATAGTAAATAAAAAATTTATTACACTGATAAAAAAATTTCTGAAAATACGACACAAACTATATTTGTAAGAAATATAATTTATTTCTATTTACTACAAACTCACAGTGTCTTAGGGGTAGTGTAGTATGCTGTGGTGCAGAAAGTACTGAGTTCAGTTCAGGTGAGCAACATCGATGTTGGAATTAAATATTAGTATCAATTATAAAATTATAGCGAAATGTTTCATTTGAATGTAAATGTTACTAGAAATGTTTTTTGAGATGTGGCTCTACTGTGAGTGGATAATCATATCCGCATTTAATTTGCAGTTAAATCATTTGGAACAAAAGATATTTTTTATCTGTGTACAAAGATTAAAAATATATTAATAGCACGAAGTATATTAAGTGATACAGGCTGGTTTTAATAAATTTAAAACTAAACTTTATGTTATTAGTAATATTCTAGTATTCTTAGTCGTAAAAAAGTAATTTATTGTAAAGTATTTTGTTAAAGCACTTACTAGTAGTAATAAAAACTTATCATCAAATGTTAAATTTAATCAGCCCTATACTCAAACATAGTATCACTATACCCTGTTTTCTTACGATTTTTATCAATAATTCATTATTCTAAAATAATTTCAATTATGTGGTCGATACAAATGCTATAACTAATATTTTTCACTTATAAATAAATATTCAATTTAATCCTTTGACAAATTACTATAAATACCAAAATTTTATTATAAACAATATTCAAAAGTATTCTTTCACTCACATAAAATGAACTTGATTCAGAAATTTATTCGAAAATTTTTCCACCCGAAAAATTCACTAGAATTTCATACAAATGATGCTTTTCGTTATATTTGGATTATGTGGCGAATTATGGGAATGAGTCCAACATTAAAATATCGTTATTTTTATTATTATTATTCTATTTTTCCAATTATATTTGGATCAATTGTATGTTCGGTACCATTAATTGCATACAATTTTATAGAAGCACCGAATATGCGTGTTATAATATCTAATACACCAGTTATCTTAAGTATAATGACAACATCAATGAAACAAGTCACAATATTAGTAATGAAAAAAAGATTAATAAATGTAAAATATCTTTTGGATATATTAGATTCAAGAGCTGCAAATCAAGTTGATGAAATAAATTATTTAAAAAAATCAATAGGAAATACACATAAAATATTTTGGATATATATTGGTATATTTACATGTGCAATGACATCATTAATATCAAATGGTATTATTTTTAAAAAATTACCATTTGATGCATGGTATCCATTTGATTATCATGATAAATATTTTTATTATGCATATCTACATAATTCAATATCAGTTACATGTGTAGCATTTTTAAATATGAGTACTGATGCATATGCACCATCATATCTTTTAATCGTAACAGCACATATGCATGTACTTCGATTAAGATTACTGAAAATTGCTGAACCACAAAAAAATAATATGAATAAAAATTATGAGAATTTAATAAAATGTATTGAGGATCATATTAATATTAATAAGTAAATAATTAATTGTTTAAAAATTTATTAATTTTTTCTCTAAAAATCCCTAATAATATTTTCAGATATTTTAAACAACTTTATCCATTAATATCTACAACAGTTTTTTTTCAATTTATTGTAACTGCTGTAATAATATGTAATACTGCAACAAGTTTATTTATATTTGGAAGTACTATACCACAATTTATTGCATCTATGTTTTATCTTGGTGCAATAATGTCTGAAGTATTTCCAGTTTGTTATTTTGCTAATAAATTAATTGAAGAAGCTGATTATATACGAAATACTATATATGATTGTAACTGGATTGGTCAAAGTTTAAAATTTCAAAAAAATATAATTATTATGATGCAAAGAAGTCAATTGAGTAATGTTATTATGGCTTGGCATCTATTTCCAATTACATTACCAACTTTACTTCAGGTATAGAAAAATGGATTTTTTAAAAGTTAAATTAATTTATATTTTTTTTCATAATATATTTCAGATTTTTAAATTTTCATTTTCACTTTTTGCAATAATAAGCCAGGTATCCAATTAAAGATTAACAATGCATGCTGATATATTTTAAGGATGAAGATATATTTGCTCTTATAATGGAAACATAATTTTAAAAAACTTTAATATATTGTAAAAGCACCTCGCACTAGCACAATTTTAATATATGTTTATATAATTATAGACATTGTAGTGAATTATGGTACATTAAATACATCTTATATTCCATAAATCTTAGATTATTGAGTTTAAATACATTCTCCAATAATTTATAACCTAGTGATATTTTCAAAAAAGTTCAATTTACAAAAGCAGGATAATTTACATATATAAAAAGCAGGATATGAATTATGATAATTTCGAATTCGACATATTGCAAATTTTATTATTAATTATTCTTTTAATAGTAACAGCAGATTTTTATCTACCACAATCTAATAACTAGGAATTAAGCCCAAGTTAGATTGTGGTAAATTGTATGAAGCACGCTAAAAAGGCAATAAGTAAGAAACTCCTGTATTATAGTAAGATACGTTTTTTTATTTCTTTTTCCATTACACATTTTTTCCTCATTCTAATAATTAATTTATTATTAAAATAAGTTTTATTTTACTTATTATAAATTTAAAAAGAAAAAGTTTAATATTAATTATTCTGTATTTTAAACAATTTATATGTAATCTATCAAATAGTAATTTGGAAAAAAAAATTTACATCACAAAGAAAGACTGCCAGTGGTATACTGCCAGTGGCCCGACAGTGTTATTAAAATATGTATATAGACAAAATTAATTTTCATCCACTATAACGTAAGTATAAATACCAATTATTTTCAGTTTATTTGAAACCTTTACCAAATTTACTTAAAATTAATTTAATTACATACTTGAAATATCGATTAAGTAATAGAATCATATAAGAATGGAATATTTTTTCAATTAATATCAAGTATATTTTATCAGCGATAGAAAATGGATTTTCTCGAGAATTTCTTAAACAAATTAATTACCAAAAAATTACAATTACATACAAATGATGCATATTATTATATTTGGATTAATTGGCGAATTCTTGGTTTAAATCCAATTCCGAAATATCGTTATTTGTACTATATTTATGCAATTATATTAAATATTAGTGGACCTATAACTTGTTCACTACCATTAATTGCATATTTATATATGGAAGCACCAAATTTATTTGCAATCATTATAAATTCTCCAGCAATTTTAACAGCAATAATATTAACAATTAAACAATTTACAATATGGATAATGAAAAATAGATTATTAAATTGTAAACCAATATTTGATATATTGGATACACGAGTATTTATGAAGAAACTACCATTTGAAGCATGGTATCCATTTCATTATCACAATAAATATTATATTCATGTTTTTCTTCATCAAATGTTATCATTGGCTTGTGCTGCAATTTCAAATCTTGCAAGTGATCTTAATCCGTCATCATATTTATTAATAGTACGTGCACATATGCACGTACTCCGAATGAAACTCCAAAAAATTGATTTTCCACGAGAAAATAATTTAGAAAAAAATTACAAGGATTTAGCAAATTGTATTCAGGATCATATAAATATTAATAAGTATAAAATGAAAAACATTCTATTTTAATTAAATCTAATAAATTTATATTAATTTTGTAGAATTATTACTCAGATTAGTCCTGTTATATCAGCAACAATTTTCTTACAATTTACTGTAACTGCGATTATTACTTGTAGTTTAGCATTTGGTTTGGTAATTGCTAATAAGAATATTTTGCAATTTATTGCAATTAGTGTAATGCTTTGTGCAATAATATCAAAAATTGTTCCAGTTTGTTTTTTCGCCAATAAATTAATAGAGGAAACTGAAAATTTAAAGAATTCAATATTTAATTGTAACTGGATTGGTCAAAGTGTAAAATTTCAGAAAAATATTATAATTTTTATGCAACGAACTCAATTAAATAATGTAATAGTAGCTGGAAATATATTTCCTATTACATTGCCGAGTATATACTTCAAGTAAGTAAAAAATTAAAAATTTTAATCATATAAATTATTTTAATAAATTTTATATTTTCAGATTTTTAAATTTTCATTTTCACTTTTCGCAATAATTACTCAAGTTAGTAAATAGACATGAATAATATAAAGAATTATGATGTAATAAGAAGTCTAGAAAAAAGCTACTGTCTGTTGTAAAATATAACTAATAAAATGGCCATGATTTGAAAACTTGAAATATTACAGTTTAATAATATTTTTAAAAATGTTTACTTAATTTGTTGTTTAATTTACCAGTTAATTAATAATATTACAAATAAATTTTAAGATTTAGTTGATTCAAGTAAATACTAATTTTAAATTAAATGAGAATTCATATCTAAAATACTTAACTTTTATTCAAAATAACCAGTGTTGAACAGTGTTATGACATATTAAAATTACATTCATAAATTGGTTGACAATATTTAATGTTTGTTAAAGTTAAATTCACTAAATACAAACTAATTAGCACAATTGCTTAACTTGAATTATTAATAAACAAATGTGTATGTCAAAATATTTATTTTATATTTATGGATTTGTCTATCAAAATCATATTCTGGATATTCGAATTGTTAAAATATAGTAATTAAATACTATGTATAATTTATAGCAATAATTTGTTACTTGTCTTTAGAAACAAAAATGTTTTCCAATTTATTGCAATTAGTGTAGTGCACAGGGCACTACTAATTTTTTTTAACCCAATTATTATGGAAATGTATTATTATATTTTATATTTTTAAATAAACTTAAATAAATTTAATCAGTTTTGTTTTTAATTTTTTATTATATCTTAAAATTTGTTACTTTATACTGCTGTATGGTGACTTTCGTATACCACTGTATATTCGGTTTTTGCAAAACACTTTTGTAAAAGAATGTGAAGTTTTCAAAAATACATCAAATTTGGACAACCAAAGTTTACAAGTAGATGTTTTGAAATACAAAGAGGAGTGAGATACATTACCACCTGCGCTATTTTTACCGGTCCCAGAACAGTAGACCTCTATAGGGAGAAAATTTATCCCCAATTTTGCAGATGATGTAACTCTATTTAGTGACACAGCAAATGAAATATACAGGCTAGCTTAAGGATATCAAGAAATTGGTTTAAGAACAAACTAAAACAAAGATAACGACCAATAAAATCGAACACGATATTAAGCTAGGATCTGAAAATTTAAAATATTGTGAAAATTATGTTTACCTAGAACAGCTTATATTTTTCGAAATCAACAGTAGATTCACGATTATAAGTGGACAAACAGATTGATGGAATGAACACTCCTAAAAATGGTTCTAGAAAGGTTGGCAGACAAATAAGGAGGCTTATAGTCAGAGTATTATATACTAATGCAAAAGAAATTTGCAAAATACTAATATACGTAATATTTACGTATATTAGGTACTAAGGTAATATTAATATTGTATATCTTATTTAATGTAAAGATGGGTGAATTTAACAAACTTTTAATAATAAATATAATATGTTAGAGGTTTGGAATTTTATTTTTGGCTCAATACATTTTGTGACTATTATGTTAATTCAAATATAGAGTTAAATGTATACGTTATCTAATAGCAATGAAAAAATTAGTTAATAAGCAATAAGTTTTATTAATTACTAATAATAATAACAATAAATTATGTATAATAAAAAAGTCAGTTAAGGTAGAGTTAAAATCTATTTTGTCAGTTTTAATTTATGGAAGTTTTTATACAATTAAGAAATAATTTGACAAAAGTTTTTTTTAATTAAAATATAATTATTGTTTCTTGAAAATATCTTATGTAATAACATATTTTACTAATCAAACTTATAATCGAAAATATTATGCTAAAAATACATTCCACTTCTAATTCAGCCAACAATCCCTAAGAACGTTCAAATTTAAGTTTTGAAGAATATTTACCATGTTAAATTATTGAAAACATATTCATCGAACCAGAGCGACTATTAGCAAAAATCTGAATTATCAAAAGGGGCTCTGTTATTCTAATTAGCATTACAATGTAGGGTCTAGACTAATTTTCAGGATTATTTCCTATGTTATATTGCATATATTTAGTTCATTAAACAATAGATAATTATTCATTAAACATTACTTTATAGAAAAACTGAATAATGTCTCATAACGTGTGGGTTTATTGTTTCTATCTAATAAAATCTAAAATTTTTACATAATTAATTTTAAAATATATAATCTTTTACTGCAATATACTAAGTTAAATAAATAGCTAACTTTTAATAGAGTCTAAATAATTAAATGTTGAATAATGCTTGTATTTAGAGTGAATTAATCGACATTATGAATAGTCAGAACTGACAAATTTAATTGTTACATTTATAATTATTCATAAAAATTAGTTCTCTATTCAATATAATGACAACATAATGTATATTAAACTAATATTAAAAAGTTATCTAAAAGAATTTATAAAAAAAATAATTATTTTTACTATTGATTAATTTGTTATATAATTGTACATTTAAAAGTCTCTTTTAAATGTACAATTATAACTCAAACTACAAAATATATAAAAGGAAAATTTTACTTGAACGAACTCAAAAGTATTTTATTCACCGTCCAAAATGGATACATTACCAATTAATAAAAATAAACCTTCAGAATTACATACTAATGATGCTTTTCATTATATTTGGATTAATTGGCGAATTTTGGGTATGAAACCAACTTCCCAATATCGTCATCTATATTACTTGTATGCTGTTGTATTAAATATTATTGGGCCATTAATATGTCCACTACCAATAATTGCATATTTAATTATGGAAACACCTAATTTACTAGTAATCATTACAACATTGCCAACTATTTTGACTTTAATTGTGTCAACTTTGAAACAATACACAATTTGGATAATGAAACAAAGATTTTTGAATTGTAAACAAATACTTGCTAGACTTGATTTACGAGCCAATGAAAATATTGATGAACAAATTTATTTAAAAAAAGCTGTCAAAACAGCACATATTATTTATTGGGCATACATGTTTTTATTTAATTTGACATTTGTAGTATTTATAATTGCTGGAATTTTTTTAAAAAGACTACCATTTGAGGCATGGTATCCATTTGATTATCATAGGAAATATTATGTTTATGGATTTATGTATCAAGTATTATCAATATTTTGTGCCGGGATTCAGGAAATTGCTAGTGATGTTTATCCATTATCGTACATTTCTATAATTACAGCACATATGAATGCACTTAGAATGAGACTACAAAAAATTGAGATTCCAAAGGCTAAAAATTTGGAAAGAAATTATCAAGCTCTGGAAAATTGTATACAAGATCATATAAATATTAATAAGTAAAAAATTTATTAACTTATGTTCACTTTTAAATAAAATTTATTAAATTTTATTAATATTCCAGGCTAATTAATGAAATTAGTCCAGTAATATCAGCAACAATTTTCATTCAATTTACTGTATCCGCGATAATAGTTTGTAATACAGCATTTGGTCTGGTTATTTCGAACAACAGTGGATTACAATGTATTGCTGCTACTATGTTTCTTGGTGCAATTATTTCAGAAATTTTTCCAGTTTGTTATTTCGCCAATAAATTAATAGAGGAAACTGAAAATCTGAGGACTTCGATATTTCATTGTAACTGGATTGGTCAAAGTTTAAAATTTCAAAAAAATATAATTATTTTTATGCAACGAACTCATTTAAGTAATGTAATTGTAGCTGGGAATATTTTTCCCATAACATTGCCGACGGTGGTCCAAGTATTTAAAATTTAAGAAAGATTTTTATTTTATATCTGATACATGAAATTTTATTTTACAGATTTTCAAATTTTCAATTTCATTATTTGCAATAATCAGCCATATTGGAAATTAATACAATTAAAATAATGTTGGAATCTAACTTTTTAATATCTCAAATATTTTGTTTTGCTCTCTTTCATATTCAAATCTATTCACATTTGTAAACTTTTATGTATAAACTTATTAAAAATTATATATTTAAAAAATTGTAAATTTATAAATACAAACATTCTAGTCACAAAACCGAATTTCAATTTTTATTTGCTTACAGTACTTTTGTATAAGTTGTTATTTGCTTAGTGTACTTTATCGTCACACTCCAGTACAACAGCATAGGAATATACGAATTTCTTCAGTATCTAACAACTTTTGCATATGTTACAAACCGCTTCCACCGAAAATTTTCCTTGTTGGTACCCTCATGTTGCTTGCTATTCAAAGCTTTATCTAAATTTATGTCTTCCATCCTAGCGATATAGTCTACAATCAGTGCCTTTGAATAAAACATAGACCTTCAATTCTTCAATGGCGTAAATTAAGCCTAGACCTCCCAGGATACTAAAACATTCTATTGCAATTTGGATCTATATGCATTCCGAACCATAAATCTCTTTATAGTGAACAAACCCTAATTGCAACATGCTAATAGCATTATTGGTTGTTAGTGAGACATTGTTTGTTAGCAAACTATTATTAGTGAGACATTAGTTGTTAGCATATTTCCCAGTCTTTAGTACTGGTACTCATTAAAAGCTGCGTAAACTGCTACCACCATCCATGACTTAAACGAGGATCAAAACCAGTAGTTTCTATACAACATTTTAGTACACTATTATTAAACCCCCGCCGATCTCAGTTTAATAATGCTGGTACAGTATTACTGCATTTGTAAAAATTTTAATCTTTAAGAAATAATTTGACATCTTACTTGCATAATGTTTAAGAGTTATTAAAATAACTCTTAAACATTATGCAAATAAAATAATATTCCGAAACTATAACTGTTTTTGTTGGAATTTCGGTAATCAACAGCGCGTATATTTATCGTTACTCACGAATTATATTACATCTATTGACTATTATCTTCCTTATCAATATTCTAAGCACTTTTGTTTTGAAGAATATTTATTGTACTCAATAATTGAAACTAGGAAATAATATTACAAGCGCCGCTTCTACTAACACTAGTTATATATTTCATTCTATGAAAAATATATATCTTAATTACCTGTACATTACAGGGTTCAGTGTACAATCGAAAAAGTAATCCGTCGATGAAATTAAAAACCCAAAATTTAATTTTTTAGAGAAATTAGTTAAAAAATACCACTAATTTTGGGTAATCTTCAACTGAATTGCATTAATTATACAGGTAAAAGTTATATTTTTAATAAAATTATTTTTTTATAAATACTTATAATAACTTTTGATAAAATTATCTCTGAAAATGACTTATATCATAGTAGGTAACTGCATATGTCAGTGTATAGTAGGTTACTGCATATCTCAGTCAATGCACATGTGACACCGTTAGCGGTAGGTTGTTATTAACTCGGAAAAAAAGTAAAAATTACATACCATTTCATCTTTTAAATAGCACAAGGCGTCTAACCTAACATTACATTGTTCACAAAAAAAAGTGTAATTAAAAAAAAAATTGTGTCACTGGTTGATCAGTTCCTCTACCCAGAATGCTTACACCGCTTCAAAAAGTATAGCGTGTTGAATGTAGTAAGCAGTTATTGCAGCTGTATATGCAAAATCCGGCAGACATTATAAACAGAATTGTAAGTGGTGATGATACTTGTATTCATCATTATGAACACAAGTTTCATTTACATGCCACTGAAGCAGTAGCATATAAAAGGTGGTGCAGTGCCTTAGAAGTTCAAAGTCCACTGGAAAGTTCATGGCCATTTTCCATGGATTGTCAGTTTTTTTTACAATTTTTCTTCGTGAAAGTTTTTAATTTTTTTATATATCTAGTCAGTCTTACACAAGAATAAAATTACGAAAGAAATATTTGTTATTAATTACCAGCATATTAATAATTAATTGTGTAGAATAAAAAAGTCAATTAAGTTTCAGGTCATAAAAACTCCGTCCCCAATTTTTAAATCCTCAATTTAGAAGTTTTAACGTCATTAAAAAATAATTGGACAAAAGTTTTTAAATAGTTTTTTAAATATATTATGTACTACATAACAATTTTTATTAAGCATGTTTTGAAAATAATAATAATTTGCCGAAACTACAGCTTTTTTTTTTAACTTTTCCATAAAGCGTATAAATTTGTCTCTAATCTCGAATTATCTAACTATAATTAAGTTATAATCTTTAGTAACTTTAGAATGTTCTAGCATCAGTTTTTAAGAAAATTAATCATGTTAAAAACACGATTAATTTTTTTTCAATTATTAAAAACATATTTATACATAAATTTAAAATTAACAAAAGTTTATATTCTATTGTTAACTACCTGAGTAATGTTCAGTATTCGGGAATATTTATGGGTTGGAATTTTGCAATAAACATACATAATGCAAAGAACGAAAACAGCTCCAAAACATATACTGGCAAAAAATAATAATAATCAAAATTACAGACAGTAAGAGTTCAAAAATTTGACTGTTGCATTCACTGGATTTAGGAAAATAACCCAGTTCGTTCCATCAAATCAACTTATAAAAATTAAATATTTTAAAAATAATTAAAACTAAAAACTTTTTAGTCGTTTAAGTATGTTGTAAAAAAATATAGAGTATATAAAAGAGAATCGTATTTTAATTAATTCAAAAGTATTTTATTCACCGAAAAAGATGGATTTGCTTCAAAAGTTCATCCGACTATTTATTAATAAAAACGAAAATTCAGAATTGCATACTAACGATGCCTTCCGCTATATTTGGGTTCATTGGCGAATTTTGGGTATGCATCCAACTTCGCAATATCGTTATCTTTATTACTGTTACGCTGTTGTACTAAATCTTTTTGGACCATTAATATGTTCAGTACCAATGATTACATTTTTCTTCATGGATTCACCCAGTTTACTTGTAATTGTTAGGGATTTATCAGTACTTTTGGCTGTTATTGTATCTACAATGAAACAATACACAATTTGGATAATGAAACAAAGATTATTGAATTGTAAGCCAATACTTGATGTACTTGATTTACGAGCAAACGAAAATATTGATGAAGAAACTTATTTAAAGAAAGCGGTCACAAAAGCACTTATTATTTACTGGATTTTTTTCTTTATGATGAATTTAACATTACTAGCATTTATATTTGCCGGAATTTTTTTACGAAAGTTTCCAATTGATGCTTGGTATCCATTCAGATATTTTATTTATGGATTTATGCATCAAGTATTTGGAATTACTTGTACTGCGATTCAACAAACTTCTAGTGATGTTTATCCATTATCGTACATTTCTATTATTACAGCACATATGCATGCTCTGAGAATGAGACTACAAAAAATTGAGATTCCAAGTGCAACAAATTTGGAAAGAAATTGCAAAACTCTCGAAAATTGTATTCAAGATCATATAAATATTAATAGGTAAAAAATTACTTAACTTATGTTCTTTTTTGAATAAAATCTAATATTTTTTGTGAAATTTTCAGACTCATTAAACAAGTTAGTCCAGTAATATCTGCAACAATTTTCATTCAATTTACTGTAACTGCTATTATAGTTTGTAATACAGCAGTTGGTATAACAATTTCGAACTACAGTGGAATGCAATATATTGCTACTACTATGTTTCTTGGTGCAGTCATTGCAGAAATTTTTCCAGTTTGTTATTTCGCCAATCAATTAATTGAGGAAACTGAAAATCTAAAAACTTCAATATTTCACTGTAACTGGATTGGGCAAAGTTTCAAATTTCAGAAAAATATACTAATGTTTATGCAACGAACGCAATTAAGTAATATAATTGTAGCTGGAAATATTTTTCCCATAACATTGCCGACTGTGGTGCAAGTATGTAAAATATCAGTCAGATTTTAACTTTATATCTAATACATACATAACATTTTAATTTCCAGATTTTGAAATTTTCAGTTTCACTATTTGCTATCATTAATGAAGTTGGCAATTAATGGACTTTAAACAATCTTGGAATCTATTTGGAAATATCGGAAATATTTTTATTGCTTTCTTGCAAATGTTAAAACTTTTAATTTTGCTTTCTTCTATATTTTCAATCTACTCACATTTGTAAAATCATAATATTATATGAAAAAAAATTATAAATTATAAATAAATATATTTCCAGTGACATCACAATGAACCTTTTTCACTAATGATTAAAAATGAACACCTAATCATAATCAAGTTGCAAAAGAATTACTTAATTATACATGAAACGCCAATAGTTCTTTTGTAATGTAGAAACAAATTAAAATGATGCACTAGTTTATTTGTAGCTGGAACTAGTTTAGTTAGAACTAGAACCAGAACATTGAATATTCAAAAATGTAATTTGCAATTAGGTTTTAGCTAGTTACATAAAATAATACATAAAATAATTAATTTTGATACACATTTCTTTGGGAATTTTATTTTTATAGTAGTTTTCAACTACAAATTAATTCCGGCGACATATTAGTATTTTATCATATTTTCATCTTAACCCCAAAATGAAAAAGAAACAGCCATTTTTACCGTTTGTATAAGTAAGTATATGCACTGTAAACCAAATTTGAATATTTACAGTAATTATATTTCTTAGTCACCAAAATATAACCTATAGTTAAAAAATTCGAGATATTTATTTAGTAATTTTCAAACAGTTAAGTATACTAGAATTTATTTAGAATTTTCAATTGATTTATATATCGCAATAAACCTTTCTTTATTTAAGAAATATGCGCAGTTTGCAAAAGATTTTTTTGTTGGAAATGACTGCCAAAAATTATTTTTATCCATTCCCTGATTTTCTTTATTGAAATTATTTAAATCCTATTTTTATTAGGCCTTTTACAAATGAAACATTTAACCAAAATTTTATTATCAATACTTACATATAAAGTCGAGATATAGATGCCGCCGTCGTAAATCGAACAAAATACCTATTGCGCCACAGTTATACCACGCTACCACTAGGCCCCTATTAGTTATCAAAAGAAAGGTTAATTGCGATATATAAATTAATTGAATATTTAAAAATAATCTGTTAACTATATGTAAACAAGCAGTTTTTGATAGTTTATAAAACGAACCTCCTTTTTTGCTCTAATTCAAGCTAGATATCACAATTTTATTTTTAAATAACTAGAAACTATAGATCTACAGCAACTACAATCTAGAACTTTCATAAAAATGGGAAATACTTATCCAATACAAATTTCAGACTAACATTGTGAAATAGACTTCATACCAATTAGGATTCACCTACATATTCTAGTTTTCTACTCTACTACATTATACGTACACCTTACTAAGTAGATTGACAACTACTCTCCCAGTTGCATCAATATACATAGTTGATATACCTTAATGAAAAAAATTGTATTTTATTTACTTTATAGAATTGGAAATCGCTATATTAATGGAGTAAATTTTACTTATTGGTTTATACACTATATGGATAATATAAGGTAATTTTGCAGCCATGTATGTTATTTATATTTATTTTAGATAATTTGTAAAAGTGATAACTTATTCTGTTGAAATTACTATACATTATTGCAGTAATTTAACCAAAAATTTACTAATAAAATATAATGTTTATTTGATACATTTTAGTGTATCAAATCATATCTTCTCTTTGGCGCTACAGCTCGTGGCCTCTCTTAAAGGCTGGGCCCCCCTTAAAGGGTCCCCTAACATTTTATTGAAATTTGGACCTACTAATTTTATATGGATTCTGAACAATAAATTTCTTTATAGTAAAGAAACTATTAATTACAACAAGCTAATGGTTTTATTAGAGAAACATTTGTTGTTAGCAAATGGTCTCGGCCGTTAGCATTTCTTAAATTACATTTTATAATAATTTTTATTACTAGTAATCATTTAAAGCTAAGTAAACTTAGACCAACATCGGTGTCTCGGACGGCAGTTGAACCCAGTACTTAATGCACCACAGCTTAGCACACTACCAATTTAGGCACCGTCGGTCTTATCAAATTATATCATCATTACAAAACTAAAACTTTACCTAACAAATTTAATTTTACATTCGCTTGAACAAGCTTATGAAATTTATATATTACCAAAAGTAAATAATTTGCAATGGAAATTTAAACCAGTGTAGAATAACAAAAGTAGTTCCACCAATACTGTAAAAACAGATTAACTATCCAACGATGGTACGAAACTATCAAAGATCGTTTAAATATTCAAAATGAAGTAAATGAGAAAAAATAACCTACACCCACATACGGTACACACACATTTTTAAAATATATAAAACTGCTATTAATAGCATATCTACTCCCTCTTACGAAAGAAATCAAATTATGAAAACAATATTTGTATAATTACAAACATATTAATAATAAATTGTGTAAAATCAAAAAGTCAATTAATTTTAAGGTCATAAAATCTCAGTCCCCATTTTTAAGTCCTTATTTTAAAACTGTTATTGTTATTAACAAATAATTAGACAAAAGTTTTTTAAACTTTACCTTACATAAAATATTTTATGAAATAGATAACAACTTTTAATAAGTATGTTTTGAAAATAATTATAATGTGCCGAACGAAAGTCTGTTGAACAACTGTGTCTGTAAACGAATATATTTATTAAATTTAATTCTAGGATTATCTTTCTTACGAATACTATAATATTGGTTTTGAACATTATTTATCATGCTCAATAATTGAAAATAGAAAACATATTTATAGAAGCAGCACCGATGCTACCGTAAAGTCGAATTAACAAAAGTTTATATTTCATTCAATTATTAATTTGCTGTGTATTGTCAATTATCAATTTTCAAAAATATTCACTATGGTTTTTTTCAATAAACCATTTACTGGCAAAGTATAAAAATAATCTACATTATGGACAGTCAGAGTTCATAATAAAACTGTTGCATTTAAAAATATTCTTAAAAATTAATAAGGTTCTATTTTATTTAGGAAAATTACCTGAATCCTTCAAGCGAATGATCTAATAAAAATTAAATATTTTTCAATCGATTCGTTATCCAATTATATATTAAAAACTATAAACTTTAACGTCTTTTAAGTATGTTGTAAAAAAATATATAAAAGAAAATCGAATTTTAACTAATTCAAAAGTATTTTATTCACCGAACAAGATGGATTTCCTTCTAAAGTTCGTCCGACCAATTATTAATAAAAACGAAAATTCAGAATTACATAGTAATGATGCTTTCCGCTATATTTGGATTCATTGGCGAATTTTGGGTATGCATCCAACTACGCAATATCGTTATCTTTATTACTGTTACGCTGTTGTAATAAATATGCTTGGACCATTAATATGTCCACTACCAATGATAGCATTTTTCTTCATGGATTCACCCAGTTTACTTGTTATAGTTACAAATTTATCAGTAATATTGGCTTTAATTGTATCAACAATGAAACAATACACAATTTGGATAATGAAGCAAAGATTATTGAATTGTAAGCCAATACTTGATGTACTTGATTTACGAGCAAGCGAAAATATTGATGAACGAATTTATTTAAAAAAAGCTATCACAAGAGCACTCATTATTTATTGGATATTTTTCTTTGTGATGAATTTAACATTACTAGCATATATATTTGCCGGGATTTTTTTAAGAAAATTACCACTTGATGCTTGGTATCCATTTAGATATTTTATTTATGGATTTATGCATCAAGTATTTGCAACAACTTGTGCTTCGATTCAGCAAACTTCTAGTGATGTTTATCCATTATCGTACATTTCTATTATTACAGCACATATGCATACCCTGAGAATGAGACTACAAAAAATTGAGATTCCAAGTGCAACAAATTTGGACAGAAATTGCAAAACTCTCGAAAATTGTATTCAAGATCATATAAATATTAATAGGTAAAAAATTAAAAAATTAACTTATGTTCACTAATTAACTTATTTTCACTTTTAAATTAAATTTATTAATTTATGTTAATTTTCCAGACTCATTAAACAAGTTAGTCCAGTAATATCTGCAACAATTTTCATTCAATTTACTGTAACTGCTATTATAGTTTGTAATACAGCAGTTGGTATAACAATTTCAAACTACAGTGGAATGCAATATATTGCTACCACCATGTTTCTTGGTTCAGTTATATCCGAAATTTTTCCAGTTTGTTATTTCGCCAATCAATTAATTGAGGAAACTGAAAATCTAAGGACTTCTATTTTTCATTGTAACTGGGTTGGTCAAAGTTTAAAATTTCAGAAAAATATACTAATGCTTATGCAACGATCACAATTAAGTAATATAATTGTAGCAGGGAATATTTTTCCCATAACATTGCCGACTGTGGTGCAAGTATGTTAAATATCAGTCAGATTTTAACTTTATATCTAATACATACATACATAACATTTTATTTCCAGATTTTGAAATTTTCAGTTTCACTATTTGCTATCATTAATGAAGTTGGAAATTAATGAAATTTAAACAATGTTGGAATCTATTTGTTTAATATCGGAAATATTTTTATTGCTTTCTTGCAAATTTTAAAACAAGTTTTTTGGCTTTCTTGTAAATTTTAAAAATATTCACATTTGTAAAGTTTGATATATAATACATATTATTAAAATTTATAAATAAACATATTGGTAGTCACAAAACAAAAGTTCATTATTTCCATATTTTGTATTTTGTTGATGTTCTCCAATTTATTGCATTTTTATTTACCTACTGTATACTTTATAATTACAAAAACCCTAGTGACTCAATCCAGACGTATAAGAATTTCCTGAAAAATCTTTACATTAACTACACATCATCTTTTAACGGAACATTTGGAACTCTGATCCTATCTTCATCATGTTGGAAGTCAATTCTATTTCAAAGTTGGATTCTCTCATCGAAACTATATAAGTTTATAAAAATTTCCGAAATATATAAATATTTTGAATTCAAAATATCAGCACTGCGAATTAAAGTAAAATTGTAATAGTAGTTGAAATGTTATGGTCATATGCCATAAGTAAATTTAAAGAAACTACGAAGAAGAACTGACTTTACGAAAATATTGTTAACAAAACTGGAGATTAGCGTGGAAAATCTTTTTCCTATTTCTAATAGAGATTCTAAATATTAGTTCCAATGGGGATTATTTGGGATTGTCAAATCCATTTTAACAACTTTGCAAAATATCTACAACTATCGAAAGGGCCCAAGAAGATCTTTAGTCAATCAAAATGTAACATAATGTGCCTACCACAGGAGGCCCATATTTTTAATATATAATGAATATTAGTATATGTATTAATATAGTGTGTAGAAGATATATAAATGAGATGAGGTAACCTAAAAACATCCTCTAATAGCATTTAATTACAGAAATATTTATTATTATTATATTGAACGTATAATACAAACGTAAATTAAGTATAAGGTCATGAAATCTCTTTCCTCATATTTAATTTATGAAAGTTTTAATTTGGTTAAGAAATAATTCCATACCTTACTTGAAAAATATTTTATTTAAAATATTTAACAGTTTGTCGAATTACATTAACTAGTATTGTATTCTAGTCTTTATTACCTTGCTTATGTCTGCTTGAATATTAGTTGTTTACAATATTTATCATGCTCAACAATTGAAAATAGAAAGTATATATTTATTTAAGTGGCAACTTCACTTAAAAATGGTACGACACTATTAGATGTATACTATCAGATGCAAACTATCAGATCGTACCATTTTTGGCAAGAAACTATCAGTGATATTTTAAATAGTTTTTGAAAGAACACCTTTATATGTCTCAAAAATGTAGGTGTCCTGTTAAAAATAACAACGCATAGCGTTTCTAGCCCTTCTTACGCAGGAATAAAATACGATAGAAATATTTGTTATTAATTACGAACATATTAATAATCAATTGTGTAGAATAAAAAAGTCAATTAAGTTTAAGGTTATAAAATCTCAGTCTTTATTTTAAAACTATTATTGTCATTAAAAAATAATTAGTCCTTTAAGTCTTATAAGTATTATCTTTCCTGGAAAATATTTTATGTATTATAATACACAACATTTCTTACTAAGTAATTTTGAAAATAAATTATAATATGTCGAACGAAAGTACTACTGGTGTCGATTGAACAACTGTGTCTGTAAATTACAGCGCATATATTTGTCTCGACTATCTAACACAGTATTATTTGGCTTTTTAGTAACATTTATTCATAGATATTTATATTTTGAAAACCTAGTTACGAAACATTGCTGGCTGATTATTTATGCTCCTAGAAGCTTTTGAAGAAATACAATTATATCTTCGTTCAACTTAAACTATTATAGTACAAAAATTTATCAATTTTTGTATTTCTATTGATAAATTAATGTTTAATTCGGTCATTATGATTTTTTAATTCAACTATATTTCCAAAAATCCATATCTGTTACGGAAACGAAATCGAATTAAATGTATGTAATTTATATTTCCGACAGAATAAATTATAATCCTAAAAATACAAAGAATTTTCGAAATAAATTTAAGTAATAAATATTTAAAACTAATTAATTTCATTTATTATTAATGACAGAGAGAGCGGATGGTTGTCAACCGACAAGGTCCTAGCCATGAAGGTTAAAAGTGTGTGGGCTAGAATGGATAACTAAACAACCCAACCATCCAATGAATTAATTTTCAGAATCTGGTAGATAATTATACAAAACTTTAACAAATTAATTTAATTACATTTATTATCGATTAATTAAATAATAGTCTAAAAATTTATATAAAAATGGTATTTTTTCTTCAATCTTTATCAAAGACATTTTACTAGCAACAGAAGATGGATTTTCTAAAGAATTTTTTTCAAAAATTAATTACCAAAGAAGAATCCTTAAAATTAAATACCAGTGATGCATTTCGTTATATTTGGTTTAATTGGCGAATTGTTGGTATGAATCCATTTTCAAAATATCGTAATTTTTATTATATTTATGCAGTTTTATTAAATATTATTGGACCTATAATGTGTCCAGTACCTTTAATTGCATATTTATTTATGGAAGCACCGAATTTACTTTCAATTATTGTAAATTTACCAGCTATGTTAATTACAACAACAATAGCGATTAAACAATATACAATTTGGATAATGAAACATAGATTATTAAATTGTAAACCAATATTTGATATATTAGATACACGAGCTCAAGGACATATTGATGAAGAAAATTATTTGAGAAAAATTGTTAAAATGATTCATATTATGTACTGGATTTATTGGTTATTATATTATTTAACACTATTAGTATTTGTAATTGCTGGAATATTTTTGAATAAACTACCATTTGAAGCATGGTATCCATTTGATTATCATAATAAATATTATATTCATGCATTTATTCATCAAACGTTAATATTGGCTTGTTCTGCAATTTCAAATCTTGCAAGTGATATTTATCCATCATCATATCTTTTAGTAATTACAGCACATATGCGTGCACTTCAAATGAGACTACAAAAAATTGATGTTCCAGGAAAAAAAAATTTTGAAAAAAATAACAAGGATTTAACAAATTGTATTCAGGATCATATTAATATTAATAAGTATAAAATGAAAAACATTATATTGTAATTAAATCTAATAAATTTATATTAATTTTGCAGACTTATTGACCATCTTAGTCCAATAATATCTGCAACAATTTTCTTGCAATTCACTGTGACCGCAATTATAGGCTGTAGCTTAGCATTTGCTTTAACAATTTCTAGTAAAAGTACTGTACATCTGATAGCAATTAGCGCTTTACTTTGTGCAATAATTTCAGAAATTGTACCAGTTTGTTATTTTGCCAGTAACTTAATAGAAGAAACTGAATATTTGCGAAATTCAATTTTTCATTGTAATTGGATTGGTCAAAGTGTAAAATTTCGGAAAAATATAATAATTTTTATGCAACGAACTCAATTAAATAATATAATTGTAGCTGGAAATATATTTCCCATTATATTGCCGACTATACTTAGCGTAAGTAAACCAATAAATTTTATTCTTAAGCAAAATTTTAATTTTAACTTTTCAGATTTTTAAATTTTCATTTTCACTTTTTGCTATAATCAATCAATTTGGACAATAAAAGTGATAATTACGAAGATTGACGACGGTGGTTAATTTAATTTTCTATATTCTAGTAGCTTTATAAAAGTCTATTTTATTCGTTATGAATCTTATCTTAATTATAAACATTTGTATATGAAAAACCTTTACTGGCAACACGTATATCTGCTTTAAAACTAGGTGTTCATAAATGCAATATTACTATGCAATTTGATGTTATAAATTTGGATTTACATAATGTAAAATTAAAAGCATGTTGTGAATATTATATTTTAATGCTTTAAATCTAATAAAATTTTTAATTTAATCACTTTATTTAATCCTAGATATTTATTTAATCATAAATTATAAATTGTGCTGTAATAAAGTTCAATATAAGTTCCGGTAGATTTTTGTTTAATAACTTTCATAATTTCAAAATTATATAAAAAATGAAGGTTAGCTAAGGATTTTTAGGTGCAAAGATTAAATTTATTTAATATAACATAATTTATTAAGTTATTAGTTAATACACTTAATTAGTAAATGGGTAATAACCTTATTTTTTGAATTAATAACTTTTCAATAGATAATATTAATTTAATTCGTTTTTCCGTAAAAATCAAAAATTTGGAGAAAAATGCAGTTATTTACTATTTGGCAAAGGACTAAAATATAATATTTGTTAATTAAACATTTTATAAAGAGAAGAAAATTTTTTAGTTTCCTACAATTGGTGCAAAAAAGGTTATTGTACAACTACAACAAGTTAAAAATAATACCATCATTCTGTGTATATATTTAATGATCGGTAAAATATATTAGGAAATTGAAAACATTTAAAATCTAAATAAACAAAATGTCACGCACCTGTGATGTTCTATGATGAATTTTAGTAATCGTGCTGGTAATCCTTAAAATTCAAATATGGACACTTAAAAACGAAATCTCTTTTACACAAATTCTAACATCACTTTCTATATATATTAAAATAAAGGCCATAAATTTTCAAATTCCACTATAAATATTTAAATATCACAAATTTTAAATCACTTAAAAAAGTATTTTTTTCATTTCATTTACACACAAAAATAGTAAACAAAATAATGGCAATAAAAAAAATGTCACGCAACATTCATTTTTTCATATGCTGCAAAAAAAATTTCATTTGCAATTTTTTTTTGCTATTTTCACTTATTAAACACTTTATACCGAACAAATTATTAACGAATTCAATCGATCAAAAATTAAAATTAATTTTCATTATGAATTTAATTAGATTGTAATACTTTTTTAATAGAAATTTTAATAATCCGACTGTCGTTTCACTATGGAAAGTGCAAAATGAAATTTCGTTCGCAATAGGAAATTTCGTCATATTTTTATGCTTCAAGTTTAGCTTTTTTAAATTGTGATTATTATTGAAGGGCATAATTAATTTGGAGCAAGTCGAATATATTAAATTATAATACAAATTTTAGCGATTAATTTTTATTTTTTTAGTTAAAATTGTGAAATAGTGTTTTTGGGAAAAAACATTAAATAGTAAGTTAAAAAAAACATATTCACGAACTTTTTCAAACACACAACTAAACCAACCAAACAAAATGATCATCTGTCATAATTCTGCAATAAAATTTTAATGCACTCAAATATTTTTCTTAAAATTTTTCTTTGCAAAGTAAATAATTTCACATTGGAAGTGCATACCATAAAGTGAAATTATAAGCGTAATTGGCGTTCGTTTAAAATTGTACGATAATTATATTTCAATTTTTTTAAATTTCCTCTTCTGAAAATTTCTAATTACATATATGGTTTATATTATTTTCTACTATTTGATGTTGAAAAATCATAGTTTAATTGTTGTAAAAAAATTAGTATCTTTAATTTAAATGTTAAGAATGCAATTTTTTCACCTTTTAAATTTTCTATTAAAATATCTCACAAATAAGCCATTAGCTTGTTGCAATTAAAGTTCCTTCACTATACAAAAACTTATGGTTCGTAATCCATATAAAATTAGTAAGTCCAAATTGCAATTTCAAATAGAATGTAAGGGAAGCTCAGGGTCTTAAGAGAATTAAAAAATAAGTGTTTTGGAGACGAGTCAAAGAGAATTAAAAAAAAAGTGTTTTGGAGACGAGAGAAAATATTTTCTAAATCTGCTTTTATCAATGTAAAGGTACTTTTTTATTAGAATGATATTCGTTTTTGATATACTAAATTTTTAGACACAATTTGTATTCAAGTTATCGTCGTTCAATTGTGTTGTATTGCAACAGGTAAAGTGAGTTTTAACATCTAACAATTTAATTCAAACTAATCATGTTCCACGAACAAGTTTGATTATATAGAGACAACATTTTATTATTTTGACCCTGTTCACGTCAACCTAATTTCTGAAATCTGTAGGAACTTCTAAAATTCTGTAATTTTTTACGGAAAGCGTATATTTGAAAATGTTGGTTTAATAAGGAAGTACTTATTATTATTTCATTGATTTCGCAATAAATAATAATACGTTAAATATCTAAAATATTTTATTTCCATTTATTACTATTTAAATATTATTTTATTTTAAATTTTATTTAATGCTCGTGACAGCAGTTGTATTTTAACAATGTTTGAGTAAAAACTGAAACATTGTTAAAATACAACTGCTGTCATCTAGTATTATGCCAAGATCAAAATATTAAAGCTGGTAGTACTGTAAAATAACTCAAAAATATACCACGGAACATACATTTTTCTGATATCTTGGAAAAGGCAATCATAACGTTTTAAAAATTAAAATTTCAAAAATTATAGAAATTTTACAGGGTCTCTGTTTTGCCGTTTTTCTGTTTTGATGCACAAGAATTATGACCCTTTAAGCTAGCCAAGCGTAATCGTACTTTCAACATCTTTATTTCTTCATACAAGAGTTCGTAAACAAACAGCTTTTGTGAAATTTAAATGAGTCGTAAGCGTAAATGATTTCACTACGAATTCGTTTTCTGGCTTAGAGGGAATTCGTTGTATTTTGCAAGGCCCTGAAAATGAAATCATCTGAATAGCGTCATTCTGTCGGTAACTTTCAGAACTTTAGTCGAATAAGCAAAATAATCTATTTTTAAATCATTGTTAATTGCATTGTGAAATTATAATAAAGTGCATATTAGTGAAAATTAGTTTTGTGACAGTATTTCTAATAAAATTTTTATAAAAATGGATATTGACAATAACTTAAATATTATTAATCTTAACGATTATTGTATAATAAATATTTTGAAATTTCTACCATTTCGTGAAAAAATTATATTTTCATCATTAACACAAAATTTAAAAAGAATATTTTTCTTATATTTACGTACAAATCGTGAATTTTATTTAGATTTTGATTATAATTTATGGTCATTACATGATATACAAATTGTATTTAATTTTATTGGTGAAATAATTGAAGAATTTCAAATTATTGAAAATTATAGATCTGTACCAAGAGGACAAACATGTTTTGATTTTTTATTAGAACATAGTAAAAATGTAAAAGTTTTACGATTAAATGCATTACAAAATTCAAATATATTAATGCCACAAATATGTAAAAAATTTCCAAATTTGGAAATATTAGAAATTAAAAATGCATCATTATCAAATAATGATATTAATCATATATCAAAACTTATAAATATTAAAGTATTAGATTTATCTGAAAATAATGAATTAAATGGCTTACATTTAAACAATTTTAAAAATATTGAAATATTAAAATTAAATTCATGTTCAAATTTACAAAAAATAAATTTAATTACAAATTTTACAAATTATAAAAATTTAACATGTTTAGAAATGGAACATTCAACAATAATAGATAATGCATTAATTGGTATTATAATTGATAATTGCAAATTATTAGAATGTTTAAAAATACGTATTTCAATAAATAAAAATTATGATAATTGGAAACGTTTACCACAATTAATATATTTAAAAAGATTGGGTATTGATGAAAATGAAAATTATAATGGTGGACTAGAAGAAATACGTAAAAAACGTAATATCGTTAATAATATATTAATTAGTTTATCAGAACAATTAGTATATTTAAAAATACATTTTACACAAATTGATCATGATAAAGGTTATAATATAGAAAGATTTAAAGCTATATTTAAATTGAAAAATTTAAAAACATTACATTTAATTGGTTATTTAAGTTGTTATGTTATAAAATGGCCAGAATTAACTCGATATGTTAATAATTCTAAATTAAAAATATTAACATTTACGCATTCAAATAGTATGTTAGATTTTGGTGAAGCATATTTAATTGAATTTTTACAAAATGCATCAAAATTAGATGAAGTTACTATAATATATCCAAATTCATTTGTATATATGCCATTTTTTTTTAAATTTTTACATAAAATTTCAACAGATCAACCAAATTTTGCAACAAAATTTACATTAAAAATAAAAGTTGATAAGAAAACTAAACAAAATATATTATCGGTAAATAAATTTTATAAAAATATATATTTAACTTAAAGTAATAAATAAGTAATATTTGTATTTTTATTTTCAGCATTCTGATTATTTGAATTCAGAAAGATTATTTAATTTGGAGATAAGCAATTACTCATCATATTATGGTAATAGATTTTTACGTGGTAAGTTATATAATTTAATAATATGTATAATATATAATCATAATTCAATTCATTTCATAATTATAATTGATTTCATTTTGTAAAATAATCACTCATCCTATATTAATTACTAAAACCGCTTATTAATTCCAAAGCAAATCACATTAGTTATTTTAGTTTTACAGAATTTTTAGATTTTCATTTCTAATAAGTAGATTAATTTATCAAGATAAGCTAATTATAATAAAAAATATCAATACAATCATAAATATAATTAATAAAACACCATTTGTGTTGAAATGTTGCCAAAATTATGCTATAGAAAGTAATTACAAAAAAGTAGAATATTTTTATTCTGATTTATTTTTTTCAAATCTCAAAGCCGAAATACTGCTTAAATTATATTAAATTATATTATTAAAATTTCGTTTTATGATTTCTTCTAAAAATTACTAGTTTTTATGGAGATAAATTAAAGATGAATTTTAAAGCATACTTCGAAAACCAATTTTGTACTAAAATGAGACCAAAACGAATAACTAACTGCATAAGCAAATATCTTTCATTTACTTGGTAAAAGAAAGAATAAAGTAATAAAGTTAAATTCGAATTTTAAATTATTTATAAATAGCTTTCTGTTTTGTATTAAAATTAAGCATTATCAAGTTTTTTCGTATAAATTGCATGGTACGTTAGTTGTATGAAAATATCAAATCATTATCATACATCACTAATATTTATTTAAAAATATAATATTACATCATCAATTATTTAAATCTGAAAATTGCACTTGTTGTATTGCACTCGTGTTGAATTTCAAAATTTCGTATAATTTTGTTAAATTTGATTCTTTAATGTTTGTGTAGATGTGGATGATATTGAGGACATGTGGAATGATGTAGATGTAGACAATGATATGATTGTAGAACAAGGTAATATTATTTACATTAAATAATTATAAAATTTCACTTTATAACCACCAATATTTTTGGTATAACTAGAATATGATGAGGACGAAGAAGATAGACCTGACTATGAATTTGGAAGACGTGACGATATTTTGCAATTTCAACCAAGTAATTATATAAATTTAATTTAATAAAATTAAAAAGTATATAAAAAATTTCAATTTATCTGTATAAAAAAAAAAAACACAATTTCTTAATTATGAATTTCATTTTAGTAAGATGTAATATGAGAATAGCTAATGCTAATTCACCTCCACCCAACAATAACGTGGTAAATGAAATAAGTAGTGATCCACCATTACCATCACCAATTATTGATATGATATCAAAAAAATCAGAAGACTATATACGTATAGTATTGAATCCTGATTTAATTAATATATAAATTTTCAAATTCACTTTAAACCTAAAAAACCAAATTTTAATTATTTAATTAATGTATACAAGAATTAAGAATGGATAAAGCCAGAGCTACCATAATTGAAAAACATATAACAATTAACAAAATAAAAAATTAATATACATAATTATTATTACATATTATTGGATTAAAAATATAAAAGGGAGTTTTTAAAAAATGTACACATGGAGTATATAAATTTTAAATTATTACAAGAAATTAGTATTTTATCATATATATCTATATATATTTTTGTTAAGGAAATATGCATGTTAACATAATAATATTCAAAATATATAATCAATTGTTTTATATAAAAATTCCAATTATTTTTCATTTTAATTCGACTCTGAAATATTTAAGGCCAAATATTCTAGTAAAATCTTGACTCTTGTTGAAAAACATTATGTTACCTTTAGTATCTTATGAGAAATGTAAATACCAACTCATCCAAAAATTGATTATTGGAAAATAATTTAAAAAAACTAGAAATCCGGTGGAAAATATTTGATTTATAGAAGTTCTAGTTTGGTATACATTAAATTTCTTTTTAAATCAACATAATAATTAAAAATTAAATCCTTTAATCAAAATTAGTGTTAACGTCCATAAGCATAGTAAATATTATTGAACTTGTAATTTAATTGTAGAGAATAAAGGTGTTCAGTGATATTTTTTTGTAAACTGGTATATTGTTGTAAATAAGAACGTTTTACACGCTTACAAAAATACGTATATTGTTAATTTCGATGTTTTATGCATTCGAAAAGTATTGAAATATAGTTTGGCTAATTTCACGGACTTGTAGGAAAATGTTAATTCCATACGAAATTTATTCGATATGAAAAGGTCATTCTTAATTTTTATTACAAATTTCATTCAGTTCGGATTAAGATTAATTAAACTTTAACTGAAATCAAGGAATTTTATTAATTATATTGATTACAGTCTAAATACTTATCCATACACCATAATTAAACTTAACTAGAAACTGATTTAAAAAAAAATATTTTTTTAGAACAATAATTTTATTTAAAGCGATTATGTTATGCAATGTTTTTTTTTGTACAATTTACGATTTACATTTATATAAAATATCATACAAAATTTTTTTTTTTATGAAATGAGTAAATTATGTTAAGTTTTATTTTTATGAATTATTTTTTAGGCAGTTTTGGATTTTATGAATTTTATTTTACTTAAAGTTTTATTTTATTCATTAAATACGTTAATTTACATTTTAATTAAAAGATAGTATGTATTATATGAAATTTATTTAGATGTAGGAAAGCATTTTATTATATAAATTTTGAATAAATTTTCTTATTAATTCCCTAAAATTTAAATTATTATATTCATAATCAGTTTTCATTTTTCGAATATTATTTATAAAAGATTGCAAAAAATAATTAAAAAAAAGTAAAAAACAATAATCGAGCATTAAAAGCAATTCTACGAAATAAACGGATTTATTTTTCATATTAATTATTTCTATAAATTAAAGATATTAAATAAAATTTAATAAAAATATTAAATTTATTGTTTTTGTTAAAAACAAGAAAAACATTTCAATTATTTTATCATCAAGTAAAATAATAAAGTTTTAGTTTTTGTTAATAATTGTTAAAATAATCTTTAATTATTATTAATTTTATATTTTAAATTATGATAATTTACTAAAAACAACTAATTGAAAATATAAAATAAATCTTTAATTTTTTTATAATTTTAATACATAAATTAATAATAATTGAAAAAAATGTAAATTATTCAGCACCAGCTGAACTATCTGCAGTTATATTTGAATCTAAACTAGCACAATCAGATTCCTGTTCTTGATTACCCGAATAATTGGCAGCTTCCTGAAGTCGCATTAACATATTGAGCTTTAAATAAATAATATAACAATTAAATTTATCCTAACATTAAATAAACTTTTATGATGTAATTGCTTACCAATGGATCTTGCGAATCATTATTACCAGCATCCCCATCTTCTAAACCAACATCTTCTGCATTAATTTGTCGTAATGGTGGAACTGAATCTGGACCATATGGCCATGGATATGTATCACGTATAAAAGTTGATGGATCATTCCATGCTCCACCACGTCTACCATATAATTGTACACCTTCACGAACTGCTTCGACTAGATATGGTGCTAAATGATAATTCCATACATCTGTAAACCATACTTGCGAGTCTTTTAAATCTAATGGACATGATAAGAATAATCGTGGTCCAATCGTAACATCACTACTACTATGATTTTCTAAAAATCGATTTATATGTTGCCAAACTGTTGATAACCATGCCAGTACGGCTGTTAGTTCGGGTTGATGATTCTGTGTCTGTAATTCTAAAGTAAATACTCGTCTACGAAGAAATCGCCCTAAAAATCCTTTAACTGGTTCCATATGATTAGCAGTTAACACCTAGTAAATGGAATGATAATTTGTTAAGTAAACGCTTCCTAGACGTTAGATAGAAATGTTACCCATCGGAAATTATGATGTAATTGTAAATTGGTTGTATTGCAGGTAGCTTGTGACATAGTACCAATAATACATGGAAGTTTAGCAGCCGGTCCTGCACTAAGCAAACATGAAAATACATCACCTAATGCTGATGCATGATGTAAATTATCTAATATTATCACAGATGGTAGTTCTGATGCACCATTAGCCATTGAAGCTTGTTCAGCAATATGACCTAAATATTGACGTAATTCCTTTGATGATTTATGATCAACACTGAAATTTAATAAATTTAATATAAAATTATTATTAATAAAAACAAATTTATTTAACTAGACTTACTTAAAAGTAGCAATAGCTTCTGATGGATTCCCTCTACCAGAGCGGGCTACTAAAAATTCTGCTAATTTTCTAGCTAAATATGATTTACCAGTGCCACTGGGGCCACATAATATCAACCGTCTGTGTTCGGTCAACAAACTAATATAGCGATGAACAATACTCCTTGGAATTAAACTATCAAATGCTAAGCTGCCGACGCCCTGCAGACAAATGTATAAGTTTTTAACATTACCTATTATATAACCACATGGTAATAATTCGGGAAATCCCATTTCTGGTCCCCGTTTCGCTTCACCCAAATGATATGATGTTATCGAATCAGTGTTTAATCCAAGATTTGTACCTGGATCAATTCTCGATACGTAATCCTTAAATGTTTTCCTAACAATATAATCTAAATTTTGCCAAGTTGTTTTACCCGAAATATAAGTATACGAAATTACAAATTCATTAAGAGTTGGATTAATGAATTTTCTATCTTCAAATTCTTTAGCTGTTTTTTCTTCACCACTAGCAGTAGTCTCTTCTTCCGTCAATTTATTATCAGCAGCAGCAGCTGCAGCATTAGCATAGAAATTGTCATATTCATAAATTTCTTCCAGATATTTGGCAAATGATTCCGGTTGTCCTAAATAAACTGATATAGAGATTTTCTTTCCATCTGTTGGATCTTGATGGATATCCCCAGTGGCTGTATTTGCTACTGATAAATGTGATGGACTAGGAACTTCTATCGCAGGTGGTGGTGGTGTTAAATCATAATGTGTTGTTGGGCTAAGTGGTGGAGGTGGTGGTTCTGGTGCCGGTGCTGGTGGTATATTCTCTTCTTCAACTTCTTCTTCTTCTAAACTAGCTGGTAATTCCATTGGTGGACGATTATTACCATCAGCTAAACTATATCGTCGTGAATCACCAATTGAACCATTTGGACTGATTGCATTACCCAGAGAAATTTCACTGCCAGCTAAAGAACGACTTGTCACTAGCTTCTGTAAACGTTCATTGTTTTGTTTAAGACTTAACATTTCAGCTCGCATTTTCATTACAGTATCTCTCAAACTTTCTAGCTGGGATGCTGAACTTAAAGCTTCTAATCGTATATCAGTGAGCACTAAGTCTTTTTCACGAAGTTGTTTTTTCAAATCTTCAACTACTAGATTACCTTCTAATTCAATAGCATCAATTGGTTTAGCATTGTCAACAATTGTTACACATTTTTGTGGGCTATTTTTTGTGGGCGATGGTGGTGGTAAACTAGAATTTTTAACAATATCATTTAATCCAGTATTACCACCAACTAATAGATTATTTGAATTTTGGTTTGTTTGATCAAGATTACTTGAATTGCTACTGGCAACATGACTACGATTAGTTTTTGTTATTTTAGCATTACGTGAAAATGCTTTGGTAAATGAACTACGCAACCATCCCTTTTTCTTTTTCTTATCTTGTGCCGAACAACCGGAACTAATAGAATTTAGCGAGTACATTGATTCTGAACTATGTTGTCGTTGCATATTAGTTAAATTGCTTTGTTGTTGTTGGATACCATCTCCAATCACTGTAACATTTGTTATATTTGTTCCACCATTTGCCTTACTATTTAATTGATTTATATGTTGCTGTTGTAGATCCTGTCTATTACCAATATTTTTATTATCAGTTGATGTTACATTGCTTTGTTGTACACCCATACTATGCATATGAGCTGTAGTTAAACCAGCTTGAATTGATTGCTTTCGCAGTAATTCAATCGTTTGTCTCATATCAGTTAATTCGCCATCTTTACGTTCAGCAGTAGCTGTTAATTGTTGAAGTCGTGTTGTCATATTAGATAAACTTTGTTCGAATGCCGCAACTACATGAGCCTGAAATAATAGTAAAATAATAGTAAATACAGAATTAAGTCTTGAAAACTATTCATTATATAGTTAAAATAATTAATAGAATTAAATATGTTTTCCGGAAATATAAATTTTTATGACTTCTTATCTCTGGTGTAATATAATGAAATGTTGGGAAATTTTATCATAATTTTGCTCAAAATAAATTTTTAAAAAAAACAAGGATTTTGCTTTAAACACATTTCAACCATAAATTTGTTTAATCATAATTATAACTTATATTTATATATTAGAGATTGGAAATGTTAGAGAGCACGTTACACTACTGCTGGAATTTTTATAAATATACAAATAATTCTCAATTTTTTGAATAATTCAAAGTGTTGTTTTTTTTAAGCCTAGTTGTATTAATAATTTTGATTAATACATTCTTGTATAAACAACCAGACTGACTTATTTATTTTAGAAAAAAAATGTGAATTATTTTGAAATTTCTTACAAATATGCTAATTATAAGACGGGTGCATATTTCCAAAACATAGAACATGACGGAATACTTTGCTTTTGAATATTTGTTTAAATTAGCCACTTGTTCATGCAAATTTTTTTATCAGCTTTAATTTGATTTAATTTCTTACTGAATTTATATAACTGTTGGGCATCCTTATTTAAATTTAATTAAATTTTTATTTTCTGGTAAAAAGCTTTGATTTGAAGTGAATTTATTATTCGAATTAAGAAACAACAAAGATAAAGCAATTTATTTATAGCGTTGCAATACTGACACTTGGATCATTATTTGTACTGTTCTGGAATGGTAATGCCAACAAGTCTGTTCTATAAATAGACTTTGCACTGGAATCGAAATGGTTATTGCGCCTACTTTTTCAGCTAGGAGTAAGACAGTAGCACACTTTGACTATTACTATTTGATGGTCATCAATTAGACTTAATCACTGCAGCCATTTGGCTTATTGTGATTTTACTTACAAATTTTCCGGGAAGGCATCTGAAATGCCTAATTAAATGCTTTTCTTGCCAAATAGTCAGCAAAATATTCCAGAAAAGCTTTTAAATTTAGAATATTTACGTTAAGCAGGTTAATAAATTGCTTTGTTATTTTTCTTAACCTAATCCAATCAATAAAATAATACTACTAAATAAAAATAGAGATTTACATCTCGTGAAAAACCTGAGCCTCATAACATTCTATTGCAATTTGGACCAACTAATTTTATATAGATTCCGTACCACAAATTTATGGGTTTTGAAGAAATTTTATTTGCAACAAGCTAAGGGATTTACTAGTTCCACATTTGTTGTTAGGAAATGACCTCAACCCTTAACATTTTTCCGAGTCTAAAATAACATTTTATTACAACTTTATTACTGGTACACATTTAAGCTAAGTAAATTAGACTGGCATCGATGCCTCAGACGCGAGTAATACCACAGTTAAATAAAATTAAAAAATAATTAATTTTATTTAAATTCTTCTCGTCATTTTATTAATTAATAAAAATTAGTTTTTCATCAACAATTTTCCATCTATATATTTAAATTTTCATAAATTTTCTGTCCTCTTACTTTCTTCTCATAAATTATAGGTTTTCTTTAATAACAAATTCAGAATTCACATTTTAATAATACCATATAAATATTTTAAACCTATGTCATCTATTCACTTAAAATTTCTCCCATGACAAGACAAAAATGCAACACAAAAGATTGTATTAGCTATAAAAAGATTTTAAATCAAATTTTCTTCTTTTTTTAAAAAATTTATACCGAAATTGATGAAGAACATAAAACCCACGGTGTTGATATGACCTACTAAATAAAAAAAAAACCAACAATCTTATACGTTCCAAATATCCGTTAAAAACGTAAAAGATATACCAAGAAAATATATGTCCAATAAGTTAGTTTTTAATGAATTCAAAAAAAAAAACGAACATATACATAATAATGATTACTGTTTTGGGAAATATAATTTACCAAAATCAGATGCATTTTCGTGCTTTAAATATTTTTATTTTATTTTATATATTAAATTATAACAAAAGGCAATGATTAGAAATTTTTATAGTATCTTTTGTATCATAACTCAAAATCAAAATAAATTTATATTAATTTTATGGCGGTGTTACTAATAAATGCAATTTTCATTGTGATATCTTTCAAGTTAAATTGATTCCATTTTTGGTTCTTTTTGAGAAAAGTCATTTTCATAGATGGATGAATAAAATTGTAGATATATAAAGTTTGAACTAATTGCAAATAATTAAGATGCTTTACCAATTCAAAATCATATATAAAACTTTGGAAATTTTACGAATTAATTTTAAAGATACCGCTTGGCAATAACTTCATTACCAACTGAGATATTATAATATTATCAATGAATCATTAATAATTATGATTATGATTATATGCCTTAGATATACAATCGAACGTTCAAAACACTTAGATATTTTGAAAAATAGATATATATATAAACAACTTTCCGAACGTAGAAGATCACGAGCTTTGCCCTAAATTCTCGCGCAAAAAATTACTCAAATAAACTGAAAAAATTATCCCGACACAATTTCTATAAAAAATTGGAAATCCCGTGAAAAAGCACCGGTTTGATCATTTTCATAACTGGCTGTACAATTTTACGAAATCCGCTTCGCACTCGCTGCGATAAACTCGTGTCGCCTTGGGCAGTAGTTTACGGGAAATTTTTATTTACATTTAAGTTATCCTAAACATCTTAAATATTTAAAGATTTATAAAATAAAAATTCAATGTAACCTGATCAGTAATTGCAGGACAGCTATATCTTCTTGAATCCTGTTTAATTGCAAGCTCATACCATGGAATTAATGGTTTACTACGCAATGTAGTCTGACAACCAATTTTAAAATCTAAAAGATCAATATTATTACTAGCAATACGTAGACGATTATCAGTTTTCTGCATTTTTAATATATTGTCAGTTTTCAGTTGACTATTGAATGTTTCAGGAGTGTCTTTCAGGATAGTCTGCACAGGCAGAGTTAGATTATTTGATAAAGAATTGTTTTTCTGGTCATTTGATTCAGTGCCATCATTTTCTGCAGTGTAAATATTATTGCTATTATTATTGCAATCATTTAACATATCTGGTTTTTTCCTCATTTCAAATCCTATTTCTGATTTTCTTAGTTCATTTCGTTGTGATAAATTTTGTAATTCAAATATTTCTGTTTTCTGAATATTTTCACAATCATATTTCATAGGATTAATAAATCCATCTAATTCATCAAATGATAAATATGTTGATGACATATTAATTATCGAATCATGATTTTCATAACGTATCTGATCTGCTATTGAATATTGAAAAATATCATTTTTATGTTCCAAATAATCATCTGATGGTGTTCTAGGTGATGCTGTACTACTATGTAATGATTCCAATGATGATTGTAATAATTTATTACAATTTTTATATTGTGATGATAATGTTGTCATAGTATTACCAGAATAATTAGAATATGTTGTAGGCTGATTTATTTTCAAAGGACGAATAATTATTGTATTAATATTTTTCAAATTATTTTTTCCTTTAATTAATGGATGACAATCGGTAGATTTAATAATATTACCATTGCTACCAATTCTTGATCTAATTGTAGCAAATCGATCAGGCATTTTATTTGTTTTAGTTGCTGACATTGTGTATTTGTTATTTCTGGAGACACACTAATTGTACTAAATAAAAGTTTTGCAAGAATTCGTAGTATTTAAATTCTAAATTACTCCAAATTTGCTAATATAGTTGAGAAATTTATAAAGTACTTTATTATATTTACTGTCAATCCAGAGTTCATGTTTCAAAAGTAATGATAACTTAATTTATAAAATTTGATTGTTGAGTGTTTTTGATTATAGACTTTTAAATAATTTCTTTCGTTGGCATTATAAGAAACACGCGAGAAAAATAATTTATTACAAATTTACGAGGGTCTAGTTTAATTTATAATATTCTTATTTAAATTTTTTTAGAAAAACGGACTAAATTCATGATTAGACTATAATTATATATCATCATTTTGGTAAAATTATGATTAACATTTACGGAAAATTATTTTTAACTTACGGAAATTTATGGAAAATTATTTCGAATGGTCTAACAGTTCTCTAAAATTCTAAATTAATGGAAAATAATTGTCTACAAAAAAAACCAATTTTTATTTTTTTTAAATCTACTTTTCACATAAACCTCATATAAAGAAAATTATATTTCCTAATATTGATTCTTGCGGGTGAGCTCAAAATATAGTTTTTTTTTTATATACCAAAATATTTGTTATACAGCATATATGCTAATAAAATATAAATTACCATAATTGTCTAATAGAAAATTGTATAAAGTGTTAAAATGTCAAAATTTATTTCATATGTCAAGTCAAAAAAACCACAATAAAAATAAAATTTCTACACAAAATCATTAAAATTATAGTTTTGGGAGGTCGACTAAGGAAATTAAATAAAAAATCTTATTTTGTTGCTTTTCTAAAATGAAAATTTATTTTTGGTAATACGATCACGTCGTTATTTGTTTCTTTTTATATACATACATATATTTTAATTTACTGCACTCACATAAATTATTAAAACTGACTTTTTAAATTTAATTCTGAATAATGGTAAATAAAGTTTTTTCTTGAAATGGAACACAAAAAATTTCTAAATAGAAAAATATTAAAAACTTTAATTTATCCAGAAAGTTTTAAGAGTTTATTTTGATATTTGTTGTGTGTATAGTTTATTTATGTTTGGGAACAATTAATGTTTGTCAACAAAATGACATTTTTTTAAAAAATTAAATGAAGAAAAATATTGATATAATTTTTTGGAAATTTTTTTTTTGTATCATAGTATATTTTCAATTTCCCTTAGGTATTCAAATTGTATATTTTTAACTGTTTGATTATTAGGAGGTAGTAGCTTGACAAATTAGGATGTTGCCACAAATTATTGCTAGTAGCTTATGAAAACAAATTATTGAAATTTTGCGCAGTAAATTTTTGTATACAGTACATCAGTCTACATCAGTACATCACAGTACATCAGTACATCAGTGTTTTTAAAATTACCCTTCATATGAAATTATAAATTATGTGTATACAGTCTGTTTATTTCAACTCAGTCCAATTATTGATCTGTTTTTATTAATTGCACAAGTACTTGCACTGAAATATATTCTATTAAAATTTGCAATATGAGAAGTAAAATAATGATGCGAAATAGTAGGCAGGTAAAATAGTAATGTGAAGTTGATTTAAAAAATGTGAAAATACTAATAAAATTTGAATAAAAACTAAATATACAAATAAAATATTTAACCACCAATTGAAAATTCATCTAACAATTATTTTTGATCTTATGAATTGCAAATTTATTAAAGTTTCTAAAAACTATTAAACTTTCAAGTTCGAAATTAAAATAATAAAAAATAATTTAAACCAAATGTTTACAGAGATAAGCAAATAAAAGTTAAATGATGTGGTTAAATTATGCTAGCTATATATATAAATTTTATAAAGTATTGCGGTTAAAGTTTTTTTTGTTGGTTTTTTTTTTGCAGTTTGAAGTTTGATAAGAAACGTACGGGTTTCAGTCACAATATAAATTATATTTAATTAGAAATCATTTATTAAACCGCAAAGATGACACTGTATCTTGTTCAGAAAAAGACATTAATTTGAAAGAAAAAGTATTTTTCAAATTAAATTTTACAATTTAAAATAATTTTACTCAATTTTCTTTTTACTCAAATAATTTTTTTGAATTTTTATGAATTTATTATTTTGGAAACTAATTTAAAATGTTAATCAAATTACATATTTTCTTTTATAACTTTTAATATTCTTGAAATAAATTTGTGTTTGAGCTAACAAAATTAT
Organism: Empis livida; assembly: GCA_963932195.1. Classification (NCBI taxonomy): domain Eukaryota; kingdom Metazoa; phylum Arthropoda; class Insecta; order Diptera; family Empididae; genus Empis; species Empis livida. The sequence goes on from OZ010649.1 coordinate 16,968,755, forward strand.
AATGAAGTTAAAAATTTACTGAAACTTGCTTTTAAACAGATTTAAATAATTTTCTTTAAAAATTTTCTTTTTAAAGACTTTAATAAAATTTTAAAAAAAAAATTAAAATAAATTAAATTTAACCTTTATTATATTAATGGAAAATTAAATTTTCCTGAAGCATTTTCATGTTTTTAAAATTATTTTGTTTTGATGATTTCAATCACAAAAAGAAAAACTGTTATATTCTCATGGATTTTTATTATGAAAAATTAACAATTTTACAAAATAAGAAAAATTGAAAGAAAATTACAAATATATAAATTTTGGTTTTCTTTTAAAAGTAATGGAGGTTTTGCGTGTTGAAGAATATCTTTAAAATACCAAGCATATAGAATAAAATGTAAATAAATTGCAATCAATTATATCCACTTATATTTTTTTTTTCTTTTATTTAACCTAAATTTCTTATCACTATTTCACCAAAATAAAATCTCCAAATGCTTAATTTTTGTGCAGTAAAAAAATGGATTAAAATTAATGTCATTCCTCTAGCAATAAGCACCGAAAACACTATTAATTTGATAAATATAACTAATTCGCTTCTGACATAAAAAGTGCATAAAATTTCAATTATGTAAATAAAATGAAATTAATTGGTTATAATTATTTCCGTTCTAAAATAAACACTTTTACGTATATTAAATATTTAACACTGAAAAAAATAATTGTTTCAATTTATTTAATTAAGGTAATGTAAAGCAGGGGATTTTAAGTTACCATGGACAATTATAGATTAAATTAATTGCTTGAAATATATCTCAAATATTCAATTTTAATAAAAAGATATAGATAATTTCAGTGTTTATTAATTTGAAATTTGAAAATTCTTTAATAATAACCGGTGAAAAATTGTACTTAAATTATGGTGGGAGGGAAATATTTCCTAACTTTGAAGATATTATAAACTTAATTAAAAAAACACTACATTTTTTCCCGACTTTTAGCAATTAATTCAAATAAACTTTTAAAAATTTTTTACCAGAAAATTCTAAAATTTGATTAATTCTTCATTTAAAAATTCTAAAATATGAATTAGTTAGTTAAAATTGGGCACATATTTAATGAAGCCAATTAAAGATTTTTTAAATTTGTTTTCTATATTATAATGCTTAACCTAATAACCAAATTCATAAATTTCTATCCGTATTTTTTCTCTAATTACAAAATTAATTGAAAACTTTATAAAACACCAAAACTTTTATTCACTTAAATCAATCAAAATTCAAAATTATTTAAATTATAATTAATTTTTGGTTTACTACAAAAACCAAACAAAATAAATTAATTTGTAAAATTTATTTTATTAGAATCATTAATTTTTCACGCTTTTTTTTTTATTAAATAATTAATAATATTAATTTAAAATTAATTTTAATCCACGGCCTTCAACTTCAGTCGGATTAAAAATTTATTATACAGAGAGACAAAAAAAAGTGTGTGTACCGCTTATACAACAGTGCGTTCATGACTGACTTCTAAAATTTTTTTATTTATTTTCTTCTTCATTTCAATGAGCTTTTCAAAAAAAATATTTGAAGATCTGCAGAATAACAAAACGTATAAAAAATTTGCTTCTGTTCTAGGCATAAAGTATATTTTTAGTATTTCAAGTTTTCAACTCTTAATTTGGAGAATTTATTTCTCTTAAGGTAAATTTACCGGTTGAAGGAAAACTAGTTTTTTTTTTTGTAAAATGTTCTTAGAATAGAAAATTCTTGTAAATTGAAGAAAATATTAAATTCTTTTTAAATTATTGGAAAATCTTTCAAATTATTAAAATCATTTTGAATTGTATGTTAATAAGAAGATATTATGTCATAATTAGAAAGTAAATTAATACTGAATATTTAGAGACTAAAAATTAAAATCTAACTCAAAAATTATGATAATTTTAATGTTTATGCATAACTAAATTTCATGTACAAAATTCCATCGTGAAAAAATTTCACTGATATATCAGTTTCCAGTTCATCGTGAAAAACTAAGTGGAGATTTATGTAGTTAAATCCAATAAAATCGGACCTGACCAACGTCTAGTAAAAAAAGAGGTAGTGTGAATTAGGTAGCTTCCCATTTCATAATAATATATCAGAAAATTCAAATATGTTCCGCATTATGTTCAGAATTAATTTAAGTAACAGCATCAGCATGAAAATGAAAATAATAGTATAACTTGAGGTTATTATACGTATATTTCTGGAATAACAGGGCCAAATATTACAATTCGTGTATATATCGTTCATGGAGTCTCTTTGCCTTGATACCTTCTAAATATTTTAAGCAATATTTGAAATAGTTTAAGATAGGAAATATTAAAGAGGGCAAAAGAACCCATTAATAAATGACAAAATTTATTTTCTATTTCCGCTCTTAGCAATAGGTTAAGTCAGTTTTCGCTGGACCTATAATTTCAAAAAATTTCAAATTAGTGCTATAAAAAAATATATATACAGTATAGTTTTCACTATAGAATTAGTGAAAAATAATGAAATGTTTTGCTGTTTCAACCACATGTTAGACGGAGGATATAAAAACAATCCGAATGCCTTCGAAATCCGAATTAAAAGGAGGAGGAAAATTCGGAAGAGTTACTTCGAACTGCTTACTATGAATTAGGGAATGAAAACCTTAATTTGAAAATTTAAGGGCTTTAAAAACTATAAAAGTAACTAGAAACTTTAGAGATTACTACATTTCATAACTATTCCATTACAACATTTATACGGTATTTAACAAATAAACCAACAAAAATCTATAAGATCTGTTTTACACTTCATAGAATAATAATCAAAGAATTTGTCGAAAAGTAGAACACTGTAAAATGAAGTATAGAATTATTGCCTAGAAAAACATAGAAAATATTATAATACAGTACAATTTCTATTGTTATCTAGTAGAATTATTTATGCTTTTCTTCAGGTAATTATATAATCCTACATATCCTTTGATATCAAAACGTTATACCTGCCAGCATAATATTTTGAATAAAAACATATTTGTTAAAAATATGAGTTTATGATTGATTTTCATTCTAATAATCCTGAATAGAAATATGTTACATCTTACATAGTTATGAATATTGTATAGTGTATATAGTGGTGTTTCTGACTTTTGCTATTCAATTCAAATTTTAATTATGTACTTCAAGGATATGAAAATTGAAGAGAATAATTAAAAATATGATATAACTTTTTAGAAACAAAATATACTTGGTTCAGATATTTTATTATAAAGAAATTGAAATGAATTTTAGGACAATTATAAGAAAATAAATTTAAAGTTTTCAGAATAATAATTTTAATGAATATTTTTTTTTTAATGATAATTTACGCGAAATTTACTGATAATTTCCACGAAATTTAAGTTATGTGTATGACAAATTAAAAAAATAAGCTTTTAATATTAATTTCATAAAAATTTTGTTTTCACTAGACTCGAATATTAAATAATTTCCAGTCATCGATTTTAATTGTTGCAATTTTTTCCTAAATCTTAGTATTCACGGTCGTGAATTGAAATTTAATACCAAGTTAACAAATTTGATGACAAATTTAACATCAAGTTGAAAATAAAAACTTGTAGTATTTTGGAAAATTTTAAATTTAGATATTTATCAATTTTAGCGATATCAGATCTAAGAGTATCAAAAATTCAAGTTGTCAGATTTCTACAGATTATACACTTGGAAATATACAACTATCAAAGCGAGTGAAATTAGTACTAAATTAATTGAAAAATCGTCTAAAAATTTAGGGAGTAAAAACTGACAAGTATAATTCCTGGTACCTAAGCAATAATCTTAAAATTTGGAATAAAAAACTGAGTATTTTTCCAAAATTTTCATGATAAAAAAAACTAAAAAATATTTACGAGCTACAAAAGCAATTAGGAAATTTAGTTGATAAACCTAAAATTTAGGATATTGGTATTTACCAAAATTTAAGATTACATAAATAAGATTACTTTGTCAGTTGAACAAGAGTCTGAAAATTATTCATCTTTTGCAATGACATTCTGTAAAATTTAATATAAACAATATTTTCGTAAATTTGCGAGGTAAAAAAACTTGAAAGTAAACATTAATTCAAATTATACTCGCTTGTTGTGATGTTCAAACATGATATTCTGCTAAATTTAAAATAAATTTTTGAAATTTTATAAATTCTATTTTGTTTTTTAAGAATTAAATTTTCTTCAATGACATTTTTGTTTTTCCAGCATTTTTATTAATAAAAAATAAAGTTACTTAACTAGTTCTGAAGTTATTTTGTTTTGTTGTCCATTATCTTTTTTAGACCACCACGCTTATGAATAATGGAAACTGTAAAAGAACGCCTTCTACGAAACTTTACCGCAAAAAAAAAAAACACTAAAGCAAAATAACAAGCTAAGTATGACCTGTAAAAGACTTCTTCCTTGTTCACTGTTTTGTTAAAATATTTTTTATTAGTTAGATGAAAAAATCTCATCCATCCATAAATTGATTTAATTAAAATATTATTTAATATAAAAATAAAAATATTTTTACTGGCTTAGTTTCCTGTGTTTTTAGTGGACATAATTTCTTTTTATGAAATAATTGGAAAACTATATTCCCAGTTTTGTAGACTACCATTCGCAGTTCTGCAGATGGTTATTACAAATTAATTTTTATTTATCATTTATATTATTCACACAGTAGCTGAGTAAAAAATCATAACGTTTTATATGCTGTTGTGAAGACATTGAGAATTTTTGTTGTTGTTGTTGGCTGTTTTGGATGGCTAATCCAATTGGGACAAAAGCTATTATAGATAGTATTTTTTTTTATGTTATTCCATTTATGAGATGCGATTTGAAATTGTTTGTAATATAATTTTTATTGAAAGAATGCTGCACAAAAGATAAAAGCATAAAAATGGATAAATAAAGTTGTTTAAATGAATGCGAATAGGGTATGTTAAGTGATTTTAAACAACATTGTGTTATTTTTGTTTTATTTATATAGGAATTTTATGTTTGTAATGAATATAATTGAAAATCTTTGAGTTTGTTAACAAAACAATAAATGAGAATACTTTTGCGGTTAAAAAAAATCTTAAATGTTATGACAAATTTTTTAAGCTAATTGCTACTATCATTATTTAGTACAGTCGAATTTAAATTCAATATCATTTTACTTGCTTCAATATTTAAATAATTAAAATACTCACAAAAATTTGTCATAACAGCAAATAAACTAATTAAAATTTAATTATATTTCTAAAAAAAAACCTTTGAATTGGGAATATTTAGCGTTTGGTAAACTAAATTATAATAATATATATGAGAACTCTACTAATTTGTATATATCCTTGAGATAATTACAATTTTAAACCTTACTATAAATGGCGAAAAAATTATCAAAATTTTCATTATTATATTTACCTACTTGAATTCAGTAAACTGGACAACGTACAGATTAAAACAGACCGTAGGCGTAGGGGATAATCATACCACTTTCTAAATCATATCATTGCTTGCATTCAGAAACTAAATAACATTATTGATATGGGACATGGTGCTAAAGGTGTTATAAATAAGTCGTTTAGATCTACAGACAATATACTTTTTTATTTTTACGGACTATCCTAAGGATTTTTTCAAATTAAAATTAAATAAACATTAACCAATATATATGTTTATTTCGAAAGTGGAACTAGTCTATTTTTAAAAAAATTTAAGATAATGACAACAATAACTAGAATTTATTTTGATCTTTTTATCTGTAAGCGATTTACATCCAAAAGTTCCTCAAACATACTAATATTTGAAATTTTTTTAAAAAGCTCCAATACAATTTCTATTGAAATTGCAAATTAAAACCTTAAATATCTCGGAATAGACTTATTTTCAAAATAAATGGTTCGCATCTGAAAGAATTATTTCATTAAAAAGCATTGTAAATAAATTTTTATCGTAGTAAATCTTAACTTGAGTCTAACTGACTAATTTGGACCACTTTGAATTAATTTTACAGATACAACTTTTTGAGTAGTGCAATTATTAAAACCAGTTTCCTAAATTGGGCCATAAATTATGCCACATTTCTTTAATTTTACCCTTTGCGAGACTACTTTTTCCTTTCGGTAAAAAATCATTTTTCTATTAATAAAAACATAAAAATTTAAATTTATTACAAAATATACCTCCGTTTATTAAGTATTTCTTTATTGAAATATCGATACACTGAAAAGTGGTGTGATTGAGACGATTTTGCCCTATTTTATTTATCACTAATTCTGACTATTCTATTTTCAAATGATGAAATATGTTTCTATATTCAGATGACATTATTATTACCATTTTAATGTAAACGTAAGCTCGCCAGATATATTATTATTAAAAATTTATTAGATTATTTCGCAATTAACTGTGCTATACAAAGTTTCATATTCGTCTACCCACAAAACATAAAAATAAAAAGTTAGAATGAAAAACTCCTTAGAGTCTTATTTACGATGCAAACACAAATATTGCACATCATTGCTTATTAAGCTTTATAAGTCATCAACCAAAAAACAGAAGAAAAAAAACCTTTTTTTTTTTCTATAAAATGTGGTGAAACATAAAATAACGGTATGATACATTATTTCTCTTTATATATATAGGGAACATGAACATCACAATTCAAGACATTATTATTTTTTTGGCTCGGGTCAATCGATCAATCAATTTATATAAAAATAAAGAATATTTCTTTTTATCTTGTTAAATATTTGATTGAGTTAAAAGCATAAATATACAAAAATAACATAAAAAATTACAGTTTTTATTAATTCTGTCTTTTTGTTTTTCTGTTTTTAAGATGAAATTGTCGATATGAGAATTTTCCAATTTTATGCAATATTATATTTTATAGAGAAATTTTTTATAAAGTATGATGGTTGATGGTAATGAGACTTGGTACGATTAGAAGGTGGATGATAAATAAGTTTTTTTTTTTTTATTAGTGGTACATGAGAATTTTTTGAAAATATATGATAAAATCGGAAAATTTTTTGCGATCTTTTTATTGTATGTATAAGTTTTTAATGAAATACGTGTAAACATGACATTGAATTAATGTAGGGCGTGTGAATGTGACCTTGAAACTTATTAGAGTTAATTGAAAAAAAACGCCAAAAATTACAAATTTTTTTGCTTAAAAATGGTTTTTTTGTGGGTAAAATTGCGTTAAATTGGCACAAAAATTGTCAAAAATTAACTTAATTTTGTCATAAATTCAGTTGTGAAATTACAGCCTAAAAGCTGGAAATTACCCATTTCTTAATTTTATATCAAACTTTCTCTTCATTTTGATACAATTAATTCTAATTTGAGGAATTTGTTACTTTAATAATTTCGGGGAAGATAGTTTTATGGTACAAGGTTAATTAACTAAAGAATTTATTAGTAGGAAACTTTGATACTAATTTTTTTTTATTAGAAATTCAAAGATTTATGTTTGGTAATATTTCAAAATTTTAATAATGTTACCAAACCAATTACGATCGTAAATAATAATCTATGCCTCGACATTTAGGATCTCAGTCAGTTGAAGTCATATGAATTTTTCCAACATATTTACCGGTATGATACTGGTGTAAATCAAGAATCTATTCAGAATTTATTTATTCATTTGGAATGCAAAATAAATGATAAATCATTTTGTTTTTGTAGAATCTTTACTTAGATCACTTTTATAGTTACCAAGACTTATTTTATTTTTAGAGTAGAAAAGTATTTTGTATCCTTGAGTAATCAAATATGAAAATGAATACCAAAAATTTGGTAATTTTTTAATATTTTTAAATTTGCCTTTTTGTCTATATTTAGGCATTAAATTTAATAGATTGATTCGACATAAAACTTTATACTTTAGACATTAAATTTAATAATTGGCTCTAAAATGAATCCACCATAATAAATAATATTTGAGTAATTTCAATTCTTTAATAGCGAAATGATTTTAACAGGGTCATAGAAAAAAAATGTAATTGATTAAAAATGATATTTATAGCTCGTTTATTATTATTTATATTTTCAAAAATCATTTTATTTGATGGCCCTTTTAAAAATTACCCATTTTTTACTTATTACCATAATAAATTATTAATATTTTTTTTATATAACCACAATATTTTTATTATCCTTTAATATTAATGTTGTTTTTTTATATTTAGAAACTTTCATTTTGTCCTACTTAAAAGCTATTGAACATAAAAAAAAAATAGACATAACCAAGAGCCAAACATAATTATTTAAATAAAATATAGCAACACTTTTCCTAAATATAGGACAAAGTTGCAGTATCACTGCAGGTTTTTTGTTTTATATAGTACAACCATAAAGGACATAAAAAAAATGACTAGTTATGTAATTCTCTCCATTCAAATGATTAAAACAAAAGCCCATTCAACAAAATAACAAGAAAAAAACTGGAATATTGTTGAAATTTTTATAATATCCTTTATCATAAAATAATTTTATCCACTCATCGTTACTTACTATAAAAAAAAAAAATATTGAATATTATAGTTGTTTTTGTTTAAAAAAAGGATTATAAAACATCTTTCTAACCAAAAGTGTGAAATTATGTTATGTGGTTTTTTTTTTAAACAAAACACAACATTTCACTTTTTTTTTTAATGAAACTTTAAATAATACATATATGTTGTGCATATATTTAAATAAAGGATATAGGAAAAGGAAACATATGTTTAAATGGGGATATAATAAATAATTATGCTAAATATATTATGTAGCATAATATAATGTCTAAAACTTATATATAACAAGGATAATTGTTTAAAAATGACTATAAATTTTTTATTAATAAATCTTTATTGAATTTATTTCAAATATACTGAAAGAAGTTAATTTAAGGGCCAAACAGAATATGTCGTCTCTCGTTCGTCGCTAATAATCTTGTCACTGTGCAGCCTAGAAAATACAGGACAGCAATCTGAGTGATAAATACCACAATTTCTAATGAATTTTTTTTATTATTATTTACTGTGCTCTGCAAAATGATATTAAACTGCCGCTCGTTGATGTTGTTTTTTTAAAATTGCGATACCTGCTCGTTTGAAGTCGAAGAAAAATTAATTGAACTCGTAAATCAATTGCCTCTGGGTTCGCCGGTATGTATTCTGTTTTTGGTGGGAAGGACAGCATACAACCTCATTTGTGATAAACTCGATGACAGACGACAATGACATGATCTGTTTGGCCCGCAATCTTTTATTAGAATGTTTAAGGGACATGACGTTCATTAATAGATGTTTGAAGATTTAACTATCATTCCTGCCCACCCTAACTTTTCTTAGAAAGAAAAATTCACATTTTGTTCTTTCATGATATACTTTTTAAGTCAACTATTTTTTTCAGTGTAATTTTTCTCTTGCATGTAATTTAATATAATTAAGCAAAAATAAATGTAAACCTATTAAGTAGCGCCCCCATTTATATCAACAGTTGACAAAAATTTTACATAAATTTTACTTCATTTTGTATAAAATAATGAAATAATTTTCTTCTTTTTTTTTAAAAAATAAATTTTCATTATTTCCCAAAGGATTTGAAAATTCCCCAACCAAAACAGTTTTTTTTTTTTTAAATTTTTTAATAAGAATTAATTTTCCAACATGTTTTCTTTATTTTGAATAAATTATTAATAATAATAAGCAATTTTATTTATTTTTCTCTTTTTCTTATTATGGAACATTAATAAAACCATGTTTCTAGGTTTTGTTAGCGGTTTATGAAATATGTTTACAATATATTTCACGCCCCCAAAGGTATGAAGTTTTTTGGGTAATAAAAATTAATTTTATTGTTGTTATACAATCACATTTTTGTGGTAATAAATATCACCTTAAATTATTTTGAGCAAAAAAAAAACGAGTTAAAATATTAATTTTAATTGATCTTAAAAAACTTATTTAACACATTTTTTGAGCATTAATTATAATTAATGTATTTAAAAATTATTATGTTCTTAATGAAATAATCGTTTTAGTAAATATTTAAATAAAGTGAAATGTTTTAATCGTGTAAATACATGGAAAGTAATTATTAGTTTTTAGGGAAAAAATTATACACACGGGGAAGTATAGATTCAATATTGTTGTGTATATGCACAGTATTTTTGTGTATTTTTGTATCTAGGCTTGAAATACTGACTCTATATTTAGCTAACTTTAATGCCCTTTCAGTAATATATGTGCAGGACTATTTGATAGAAAGTTCTAATTTAATTTGCTTTCCAGAACTAACCTAGGTTTAGAAACTTCAATTATACCTCAATTTATATTACCACTACAGACTACACTAAACATTTATAGTAAACAAGATTTATTAGTAGTAAAGAAAGTGAATTTGCAAGAAATGCACTTTACTTATCTTAAAAGTGCTTTTTTAAGAAACTTTTACTGTAAATGAAATTTCTTTTCTCGTAATCTTTCAGTACTGGATTCGCTTCATATCGACAGAATCGATCTCGTATTTTAATGTAAATATCAATAATAAAATGACATGATTGTGACATTTAACAATCATTTTTGACTAAACCATTGAACTATATAGAAATAAACTGGACAGAAAACGAAGACATTTGAAAAAGATTCTGCAGAAATTCTGCAGAAACGATAAATTTAATACAATTAAGTAGCTTTTCTGTGTGATTGTCCCTACTTTATGCATCATCGGTACAAGTCTACTGGAAGTGCATGGAAATCTATTCTGAAATTCGACAAGGAGACCGAATAGCTAAGTAAACCACCAAATTCAATTAAATAATTATCTATTAAATGAAAATTCTTATCGTATTATCTAATTTTCGTTGGAATTTTCCTGGAAATTTCTATAATTTATGATGGTGTTGAAAGATTCCTATTTACACATATCGTGTCAAGATTTTAACACTATAATTTAATGTGACATTTCTAAAATATTTAATAAATTTTTCCGAAATACCAGACCTTATACATAAAATTAAATTTTAATTTTAATGGTAATTTTAGGTTACAGACAACAGACAGTCATGCTGCAGACACATTTTTCCGCGACTCATTTTAATTTATTATTTATATTATAATCATATGTGTTCTTTCATAATTTCACTTTTATATACTTTGTTATAATTATATATGCTTTACACTTAATATTTATTTACGTTGAAAAGAAATTTTTAACGTCGTGAAAATATTTATAAAATTTTCAAAAACCTTTTTTTTTTTTTTTGAGTATACATATTTGCTTTTATATACGAAAAATTTAAATTATTAAACAAAACTATAATTCATTTTATTTGTAAAAATTATATCTCAGACTTTACAAAAATCTGTATGATTGTAGATTTGTTCTCATAAATATTTAAATCCTTATAGTCAACATAAAAATCCATTTTCATTAAAATTGTCATAGTTTCTGTAGAAAAAATTTCAAAAATAAAGTAAATTTACATAGTTTCAATTTAAATCATATTTTTTAAAACTCTTTTTAAACATAATTTGAATTTGCAAATAAAAAAAATTTACAATTGAAAATTGTAAAAAAAAAAACATTTCATGAAAATTAATGTCCTTATGTATGCTAACGTAATAAGAGGAAATTTTTTAATATTGTTTCAAAATTTTTTTCTTCCAGAGCATAAAGTCAAAAAAAAAAGTCAATGCAATTTTACTAAACATATTTTTATTATTTAAAATGTTTTTAAAAAAAGGAAGAAAACTATGCGCCAAGCCATAAACTACAATATAAAAAATAACTAAAGCTTTTTATGTACATAGTTTTAAAAATATACATAGACGTACATCAAATTACAATAAGAAAAACTATAAACAGGAATATCCTTTTATCAAAAACGTGCTGTGTTTTTTTGGTTATATTATAATCATATACCGTACCTCAAAAAAAATTTTTATAGTCCCTTTATCCTGTATTTATGCCTTACAATGGTGACATTAGTCGTGTTTCTTGTGTGTAGATAATAAAAATCTCGGGAATACTTAACATAAAACTTAAGCAATATGTTTAAAAATATGTGACTAAAAGAAATCTTTATAAAATATATTGCATATTTTCAGGCATATCAGTAAAAAATAAAAAACAATATATATTAAATTTCTAGGGTATGGTCTTGTCTGCGACACAAATAAATATTTTTCTGTAGAATTTTCCAGAAAAATATTTCTAAATTATTTTCTTATTTATCCCATTTAACCCCTCCTGGCCCACCGGTTACGAAAAAAAACACCATTCCAAAAAAAATATCCGACTGGCTCAGTGATTTTCAGCCAAAAAAAAAACCCTAACATAACTAACTTTTTTTTTTAAATTTTGGGTCGGAAAGGGTTAAGATTTTTGCAAAAACCTTCTTGATTAAAATTTTTTAGTTCATTTATAATTTTGTATCCTCCATAACCAAGTTTTTATAAAACTGAAGAAAACTGTAATTGTAATTAATTGTTTAAAAGTTTTTAATAGAAAAAAAAATAATGATTTATTATTATTTAACCATAAAAATTTTCTTTGGAAAATTTGAAGAATTTTCTTTTTACTACTGGGAAATGAGAAATGAAATTTATTTGAAGTTTAACGTAGAGTAAAAACTTTTATATTAAAATATTTTGAGATATGTCAGAAACTGAATTTCAAAATGATATATGAAGTTTGTTATATACATTAAGACTTTAAAAGTAATAAATTGCTAGTCTAATGCAATGAAGCTAACTACCACAGTGTTAAAAGTTAAAAATTACGGAAAATAAATCAATGTTTCTCTTCTAAACTTCATCAAATACTAAAACTTATATTAGAATTTTGATTTTAAGATACAAGCGTAGACTTTATTAGATTCTGTAATTTTATATCGAGTTATAAAAAATTCAAACTATATTTAGAACTATAAACAATCTGATGTTCATAGGAAATGAATTATGTAAAGATTTTTACATCCTTTCTCAATTTCCTTAGCGCCAGAGCTCGGAAAGCTCCTGGCGAGCTTAGAGGGTCAACTAATATTCTATTACAATTAAGAATATGGATTCTGAATTATAAAATTCTTTATACTTTAATGGCTTTTTATTACTGAGACATTTGTTGTTAGCAAATGGCACAGGCTGTTAGGATTTTCAGTAATAAAAAATGTCTCAGTAATAAAAAGTCATTAATTGTAATTTTAAGACGGTGTTTCAACCCAGCAACATCGAAGACGGTGTTTCAACCCAGTAAGTAGCCAACCACAGCTTAGACTCTACCGCTAAACCACCGTATGTCTTTTTTACATTCTGTACTCTTATGTTTATTTCCCATCATCTTAAATAATCTATTAATTTTTCTTTAAAAATTTAAATTTTTAATATAATAATCTGGCAACACTTTTTTTCTTTACAACCATTATTCGAAACTCACAGGGAAGAATTTCCTTATACAATTTTATTCACCAATTTAGAATCTAAAAACTATAATCTTTTTATGTTAAAAACATTGTTATCATTCATATTTATTTTTCAAGGACACTTATCCAAGGATAATAAAATAAGACATATTTTATTTGTACAAAAAATAAACAGAATCACAAGGAACAAAAGATGATTCATGCAGACAGACACGCTTTTGTAGAGAATAGAAAATATTTTATTTGAATATTTATAAAGTAAATATAATTCTTTTTTTTTCTAAGGAAGAAATAAGAAACTCCTTTTCAGGCGCCACAATGTCTTGGCGTCTAAGCACATAAATTTTAATATAAATTTAGTTTTTTTTTTCATTGAATTATTGTTTTTTCTTTTATGGTACAAAACTGATAAAAAACAAATTGAATTTCCTTCTGAATTCCATAATAAATATATATTTGCATATTTTTAGCATAAAATTAAATCAATATTAGAATTAATATTTATTTGCCAAAACAATGAATTTTAGTAAAACACTTTTTACATAATCTATTTGAAAAATCTGAAAATAAAAATTTCACTAGCTTTAATTAAAGTAAAAAAGTCCTTTCAGAAAAGTGTCAATATTATAACTTTGTTAAAGGACTTTCATAAATATTATTAAAAAAAAGAAAATTCTTTTGAAAACTTCTTATCTTGAATATACTTTAATTGTTTTTAACTTGTAAATATCTAGAAGGACAAAATCTGTATTAAAATTTTACCGTGTCCTTTTTTTTTTAAATAAAAAAACCAAAAACTTTTTCTTTTCAAAATAAAATGTCCTTTTATTTTATATATAAAACAAAAACAAAGAAAGGTTTTTAATGTACTTTGAAATTGGTTTTGTGTACACTTTTTTATTTCTTGGTTAATATTAAAAGCTTAGGTAAGTTTGTGAAGAAGTAATTCCGCAAAGAAAAATAATAATAATAAAAAAATATTAATATAGTTTTTTTATTTTGTATTTTACCGCCTACAGTTTTTCATATTTTTTTTATTATAATTTTCCTTTAATGATTGGTATAAATGTCCATAAATTGTGTAAATTTTTAATGAAAATTTTCTAGTTTCAGGTCATGTGGAAAGAAAATTTTATAAAAAAACATTTTTCTTTTACAACTTTTTTCCAATTTTATTGAAAATTTTGTAAAATACGATTTATAAATTTGTATTTTAAAATGTAGTTAACGAAATGTGAACAAATTTTTATTTCTCGGAGTATATTTTAAGGACATAAAAAAAATATATGTACTCTTGATTGTTGTTTTTGCGTACGTATTTAATTAAAATGAATTTGATTTAAATGACATTTTGTGAAATCAATATTTTTAATTTATGTACCTACTTCATAAATTTTACGAACAACTTTATGGGCTCACAAATACTGTAAGTCATAAACTTAAGGACTAAATTTTAATAATATTTCAGATATGAAATTTCATTTAATGAGAATTGTCGGGAAGTGGTTTCAATAAAACATAAATTAATTGTACTCTTCTCCTAATGAACTATTTAATTTTTAAAAGTGATCACGACGAGCCAGAAATACTATTACGACAATTAAACGTCGAATATCGTTTAATTCTTGTATCTGTAACTTGAAAAAATCATTACTTTTTTCAAAATTTAACCCCGACTTTTAACGATATAAAGAAACCTTGTAAAAATCAGGACAAGTGGGGATAAACATAAAAAATTTCAGCAAATAAGGAAATTACGGATTAATTACAGTATCAAATATTTTATTTTAAATCGGTTTACTTCCAAGTAATTTAACTTTCTGTGGTTTCATTTACATACTCATTAATAGAATGCTTTTTAAATATTTTATTCCGTTTTACCACACATTGTGTAAAAAAGCAATTCATCGGTTTGTAAATTTAAATTATTATTGTCACTTATAAATAATTAATTTTTTCGCCCCAAAAACGTCTCAATAATACAATTAAAATTATCACAAATATTGACAAATTTTAAGTGACTTTTGGGCATTGATACCTTCATCATTTTATCACCTTTCTCTTAACATAATTAAGAAAAGGGTGGTAAATTTGATAAAAAGCTTCGTATTTATATTAAAATAGAAAATTGCATTAAATACACTAAAACAATATTTTACAAAATTTACTATCCTATCACAATAAAATCATATTTTATTCCATTGAAAACAATTTGTCTTTTTTTCGAAAATAACATAAGAAAAACTAAATAAATATAAATAAAAACTACTTACATTTGTTGACAATTGACTGGATAAACTCATAACTTGATCTCGAGCATCAGTTAATTCACGTTTTAAACGTCGAACTTCATTTGCTTGACGTTCTTCAACAGAACCATATAAAGAACTACCACCAGACAATAAAGATGCTGCACTACCATGAACTGAAAAAAAAAATGAATTATTAATAAATTTTCTGTTTCACAATTTGACAAAAACTGTAAAACTGTTATAAACCAAAATAATAAAATTTTACAATAAAAATAATTTTACTTAATTTGTTTATGTACCTTCATCATTTTTCTTTGGATATGTTAATCGATGACAAGATGTCATATTTGCTGAAACTATACCATGAGTTGGAGACAATAGACCACCAAATCCTCTACCATGTGGTGGGGTTGGTGATGTTGGTTGACTCCATGGTACTGCAACAATATTACCAGTACCATTATTTGTTGTATTACCATGTTGAATTGTACCAACTGGTAAACAATAATATGGTTCAATTTCAACATCAGGACCACGACTCAACATTGATGGATAAAGTTTTTCCGATTTTGTTGATCTGTAAAAGAATGAACAATTTTTATTGTTTTGGTTTTTTTTTTACGATTGGTTTTATATATTTTGCAACATATAAATTGTTTAATAAGCAATAGCAAATTGAAGAACAAAGCATAAAAGCAATAGTACCAAATATGAAAATAATTTGATTTTGTACAGAAGGTCAGAATGTATTTTTATAACTTTTGTTTTTGTTAGTGGCATCGATGGATTTAATTTAATTTGTTGTAGATTGGAACATTAAATTGAATGAAAATAGGAAATTGCAGTTAAATATTTGTAGTTTCTCATGGTAGTCATATTAGGAAGATAGGTTCACATTTATATTATGAAATAATACATTGGAATCAATTAACCGTCAAGTTATAATTATGGATTGCAAAACGGTCGACGTTGAGTGTTTGACTGATATTCTTTTTTTCCTTGTTCACTCCACTGGCCTCAAGTGCAGAGTTACGGACACTCAAATTTTCTTAACATTTTTGTGTTACAATTTCAACCTACTAATTTTCTGATGGATTCCAAACCATAAATTTCTTTAAAGTGAAGAATTTTTTAATTACAACAAATTAATCGATTTTCTTCTGGAAACATTGTTGTAAGCAGATGGTCTCAACTATTAAAATTTTTCCCAATCTTAAAATTTTACTATAATTTTATATAGGACTTATTTACTTCGACCAACATCGATGTTTCAAACTGGAAGAACCGATATTGACATATCAATAATTTACTGATGTTGGATCGTCCAAATCTCTCTTTTTAAGTTTTTTTTGCCAAATTCTCTTTAAAGTTAGTTTGGTAATTTCTCGTTGATGTTTAGGTAATTTAGCCTTGATCTAAATATGTGGATTGCAGACCGTACTGCATTTCTTTCTGCATAACGTTGGAAGAAGTTTACTTTTATAAAAAAAACTGACGGAGTAAAACTGGAAACCTATTAACTTTAAATTTTTAAAAAGGAAAGAACACATATCCGTTTAGTGTAACATTACTCATCTTTAGAGAAATCATTGTTTAATAAATTTGAGTATTTAACAAATAAATATTGTATCACACAAAAATTATAGCAAAAATAAAGTGAATTTTATTTAAAGCGCAAATAATATAATCGTATACGTAAATTGGTGTATTTTTATAAAAATTGAAATTAATGAAAAATGAATTAAAATATTAGAAAAAAAAATTTCATAAAAAATAACTTAAGCCTTTCGAACAAAACTGAATTGTTTTCAAACAATTTTAATATTGATTAAAGATACCTTGGGTATGTCCTTTCTTTCAGATAACTTTTTTGTTTTTTTTTAATAAAGAAAATATTTGTTTTAAAAAGATTTTGTAAAATTAATTTAATTAATTATATTAAAAATTACTAATGTAACGTAGTTAATAACAAATTCTTACCTGATACTATTACTCCGATTGAGTCTAGGACTTTGAACAAATGTTGTCTCACCACCACGATGTATTATTTTATGACCATGTCCATGTCTTTGCATACCTGGTGAACCAATTTGTAAATTTTCTAATGAATCACCTTCTGACAGCCGACTAGCTGTTGTACTACTATGTTTTAACCACATAGCATATGTACTGTATTCTGGTTTAACTTCAGCATATGTTTGTGTATCAGATAAACTACCATCGAGTATTTTACCACGATTTGTGATTCTACAGAAAAAGGATTTTTGGCTTTAAATTACTTTGATTAATTAAATAAATTTTAGTTAATGGAAAAATTCTAATAGAACTGAAATTAACTTCCAGGATTTCCAGGATTCATTTAATAATTATTATTTTCTTAATATATAAATTTCAATTAATATTCAAACCTGTGTTGGAAGACGTGCATATCTGTGCCTGGTTTTGGTAAACTATGTGAACCAGTTGATAAACGTTCTCTAATTGATTGACTTAGTTGTGTTGCACCCGGTCCAGTCAATGAAAAACTTCTATGCTGACTATTTGGAGGAACTTCTAAACAAACAAAAAATTTACAAAAATTACCACAACACTAAAAGACATCAACTTACTAGCTTGCATTTCGTTTTGACAAGTTTGTGTACCACCAGAAACTTTAACTTTAGCTGAACGTGGAACAGCTGAAATAAGTGCTGTTCTGCCTTGTTGTTGTAAATGTTGTTGTTGTAACTGTTGTTGCTGCTGTTGTTGTTGTTGTTGTTGTTGTCCTAGCATACGTAATTGCATTTGTTGATCAATTGATGTAATTTGTCCAGTTGCTGAACCATTTGAACGTTTAACATAACCAAAACTTTGTGGTACACCTTTTGTTCGACCCGATGATGATGATGATGATTGTTTTGCTGATGAAGATATATTTCGTCGGCTAGATTTTTCTTTTTGACATGAATTTGATTCAATTTGATGTTGATGTTGATTATGACCATTAACACTATTATTACGTCCATCTAATGAACCATTATCATTACTATTTCCACCATTACGTGAAGAGCAACGACTTGAACTTCTATCACTACCACCACCGTTCATTTCTATTTTCGGAATTGATGATTCAATTGATGGCGGTTGTGTTGTTATTGTATTTGCTGATGTACCAATACTATTTAAACTACCACGACTTCCACGAATTCTGAAATTTCAATTCAAAAGAATAGAAATTATTGTTAATATTTATGAGATACAAAGCATAAAAATTAAATATGTAATGAAATAAATTGCGTCGATTAAGATTATTTTTTTTTGAAGAAGAAGGAAAAAAAAACGGTTTTTTTTTCTTTTTTGAGCCAGACAACAGAGAATCAATTAAATTAATTGTAGCAGAGATAACAATGTAAAAAGTTAAACAGTTGGATGCTTTGAAAATAATGTTTTAAAATTACATGGAAAAACATATATTTTATAAATTGTTGTATATATAAGTCGCATATAAATTATTGATTTTATGAATTTCATTGCTGAGCATGTAATAACAGATAGTTTTTGTGTTTATTTTACAGATTAGCGTTAAGAAGTCAACGATAAAAATTAATTTTAAAATGAATTATAGACAATTTTTAATCAGAAATTTTTTTTTTTGTAAAACCATGAATACAATCAATACTCTTGGTAATTTAAATATTATGTCATAGTTTTGAAAGCATAATTTCTAATTTAACCCATTTTTTGTCAATTGTAGTTGTTTGGGTTTTTATAAAATTAGTAAGTTTGAGTGAATGCTGTTTATTTAGTTTTCTAAATGAAACATTTTTCTAGATTTAAAAATTATATATTTTTATGTTCTACCGAAAAATACGCCGTCTGCCAACGTAACCTTACCGTAATATGTAAGCTATTTTTTTTTTCGTTGCCTTCATGCATCAATTTCAAAAAAAATATTTGCAATATCATTTTGTATGACATTTTGAAAAAAAAATAGCTATAATTTGTATCTGGTTTTGTTTATCCTCATTTTTTTGTTGTTATTAATTGACCAACAATATCATGGTTCATGAGAAATTATTGTAGGGTGTTTCATATAAAACCTAGTTCAGAGTTTCGATTCACAATGGATCACAATTAGTATTTTAAAGCTGCTTTACGCTGTGGGTGCGTTTTCGGAACATAAATTTCGTGACATAAATGGAAGAATCAAATTTATGTAAATAAATTTTTTTTCGGAAATAAATGGATCAAACACATTTCTGTTTATTTTTACAGAAAACTGTAAGTTAAGTTTTCATTATCGACAAAATACGAGATCAACATTTGAAACTCATAAACGCTGTATTTTAGAATTATAAAACAAATTAAATCCAAATAACTGAAATACACCTGTTTAAAAATACAATTATTTACGAAGATCATATAAATTTTTTCAAAAAAAAATCCATTAATAAATATAAAAACTTGCAACACAAACAAACAATGGGTTAAATACAGATATGGACGAAAAGATTAATAATTTTTAAGTATAAAATGTTATGACAAATTATAACGATTGTAACAAAGAATACAATTTAATGATATTTGATTTTATGAAATATATAGACATGTCAAAATCAGTAATGCTTTACAATCTTTTAAAGTAATATTTAATTTTATTAAATGGTTGAAAGGATTCCATTAATTTTTAACAGAGTTTTATATGGATTTGTTGATAAGTACTTAAAAGCATTATCAAAAATTTCGAAATCTAAAGCCTTACGAAATATAAATTAAAGTTTTAACAAGGATTATAATATTAATAAAATTCTTGTTAAAACTTTAATTTTCCTTGAACACTTCAATCTTTCATGAATTGAGTTTTCCCTCCTAAAATTCCAAACAAAAGAAAATTATTAAAATAAAATTAATAAAATTCCCGCCAAAAATACCATAAATCCTACAACATTTTGATATAATTTCATTCAAATAAGACAATACAAAAAAAAAAAATGATATCCTTCGAAAAATAAATTAAAAGAAAAAATATTACTTTTTATTTTAATTCAAAAATTCCTTTACATTTACTTTCATCTGAAATATACATAAAAAAAACACAAAACAATAAACATAATAATATCCTTGAGTCCTTGAGAGGTAAAGTAAATGTTTTTAATAGTCATTATCTTAAGTAAACATATACAGGTACAATTTATACTATATGTTCTCGTAACTCATTGTTTATTGATCTCACCCTTATTACTCTCTTTTCATAATAAATGAAATCATACATTGCAACATGTAGAATGTCCTGACAAGAATTGTTATATCATTTAACCTTTATTAATACCCCCAAAAAAAAAAATCCCCCACCTCCAATATCATTTCTTTACAAACACTTAAGTATTATATGTTCATTTAAATCTTGACAACACAAAAAGTGGGTGGTGATGCTAAAAACAAAATTTCCTTATTTTCCACCCAACAAAAATAAAAAAAAGTTCATGGTCGCGCCTTAAATAACATTTAGGAATACTCAGGACGACATTTGTACTTTTAACAAAAAAAAAAATCACGAAAATTATTCTACAAAAACATTTTAAAATTTATTTTGTATCAAATATATTTTTTATTTATTTTTATCAGTTTTTCTGTGTATTTCAACAGGGATACAACAAGGACATAAGTAGATCTTATGTTGTTAAATTATGTTGGATTTTTTTTTCTTTTTTTTTTTGATAAAATTTGAAACCTTTTACGCACCCGGAGGTAAAAGAATTTTCATAATTTTTTTTTTTGGTGTTTTTTTTATTATAAATTTTCTACGATGATGAGTATATAAAGAAGGATAATATTAGTAGAAAAGGGCTGTATAGTAAAATGAATAACATTACAAATTTATGGGTCACTGGGAATTAAATGCGGTGAGTTTATCGATTTTCTTATTAGGTAAATGAATAAATTTTCTAGAATTTTTAAGTATATGAACTGTGTTGTAAGTGAATATAAAAATTTTAGGTAGGTGGATTTTTTTTCGTCGTAGACAAAGTCGTTGTATTCAATTTTAATAGTAAAAGAAGAGAAAAGTGTAAAAGAAAAAAAAAGTTTTTCCTTGTCACGAAGTTTATTTACAATTTTTTTTATTCAGTATCCTGAATTTTTTATGGTTGTTTGGATTTTTTGTGTTTAGAAGAAAAAAAACACAAAATATTGTAATATTTTTATTTTTATTAATGGACGGATGACGGATTTACATGGTTTTTTTTCCTTATGGATATGTTCTTTTTGAGTGGAAAATGCTTTTAGTAAATAATTGTTTTTTTTTTGATGTAGCATTAAAATTGTTTGTAAAAATAATTTGATGTAACAAGTTCTTTTGGAAAGAATTTTTTATGGGAAAATAGACTTCAAGTTTTTGGGCCCAGAAACATAATTAATTATTGAATAGTAAATAATTATTCTTAGAAGGGTAAATTTCTAAGAATAATTATTTACTATTAGCAAACTTATTTACGATTAGCAAGTTATGGTTTACTGCATTGAACTGAAAATGTAATTAGTCTGCGATCACTAATTTTCAGAATTAGTATAATGTTGAAAGTTATATGCGAACTGTAATTGTGTTTAGAATAAACGCGATTTCTAGTTCACATATAACAACTCCTTACACTATCCAGTGCTCGCCAGTGCATTAAACTAGTTTAAAACACAAAACTATTGTGATTCTCAGTATTTTCATATAAAAAATTATACTATTTTTTCGGAAACTTGCTTTCTTTTGAACTGATATTATTTTAATAATTAACAAGTATTGCTTCGGGTTAATAAAAATTGTTAATTAATTATCAATTTACTAAATTAAGTAATAAATAATTTCTGTCTTACAAAATTAAACTGGGAGTCACCTCGTATTGATCCGATCGTTTCAAACAGAAATTTTAGTCACAATATTTTGATTATTTTCTGTCATTTAACAAGTTATTTTAAAATTATTTCATATTATTTCAATGTTAAAAATAATAATAATATAAAGCTTTAATACATTTATTGTAAAATTTCGGACTAACTTTTCTAACTTCTCCAATAAATTCTTCCATTGTTAGATTATGATATTTACGATAAAACAATTTTAATTTAATGAATTCATTTCGAAACGTTCATTGTGACATTCAATCTGGTATGAAATTGAATCGGGCTGTCAAAATTTTAAATGTTCGTTTCGAACATTTAAAATTTTGGCAGCCCGATTCAATTTCGGATCGATATCATTGTGAAAATCGAATCTCAACATTTTTCTTATCTGAGAATTTTCAAGCTAGAAATTGTTTCTAAATTTCTCTTATACGTCAAATATTTTAAATCTGTTTATAATAATTTTTTAATAATCCAAAAAATCAATAAAAATCATTTAAACAATTTTTTTTTTTCTTTAAATTGAAAAATTATTTACATAACGAAAAACAAGAATTTTCCAAATAAAAAAAAAAATTAATACATTTCTGTTTTTACAAAATAAATACATTAAGATAGAAAAATTTATTAATTGATATTTTAATAACTTAATTGAAATGGCAATCAAATATAATTCTAAATATAAACACAAATCAATTTAAAATTTGCTTTTCAAGAACAAACAAATATATTATATTTAAAAGTTAAATAAAATATTATTTAAACATGAGAAATATGAGCGTTCTGGGAAAAATGATCAATTCATATTTAATGTATATTTTGATTAAAATCAATCTGAAATATGTAATGTAAAATAAATTAAATATTATGGTTTTTATGTTCACCAGATTTCTTTTATTATTCATAATAATAAAATGAATTATATTTAAATATGACTACAATATTAAATATCATATTTGATATGTTAATTAATGAAATTCTGTTGAATGCTTATTAAAATAAGGAGCATAATTAATATAGGGGAATCATTAGAAAATTCTAAAGCATCCCCATAATTGAATCAGTAGAAAATCACAGTGTCAGAACAATATTAAATTACACTTCAAGTATTTTTATATTTTTTTTTTTTTTAGCAAAAATATTTTAAGATTTGTATACCACATTGATTTAACGATTGAACGCGTCTGACCTGTTTTATATGTCAGAAATTATATTTCTTTTTCTGATATTGACAGTAAAAAAAAAAAAAAAATTATGTATGGTTTCCCTTCCCACAAAAGACTAATGACTTTCGGTTAAAATATCCTATGTAGTTGCAAAAATATAATTTAATTTCTGATATTTCAATTAAAATTTATTCACAGGTGATATGTTTCAAATTCTAGATGATTCAATTAGGAGCTACTAGTGGGAACACAAAACATTCCGTAAGAATTACAACAACAGTTAACGATATTGAATGGAATCAAAAAGAAAGATAGTCAACAGTATAGCTAAGATACTCTATGTAGTTAGCTATAAAACAGAGACACAAGGCAATAAATATAAGTAAGTTTTTCTTTTATAATATTTTTATAAAAATCTATAATTGGCTACTCTATTACTCAAGAAATATTCGAGTCTACTAATAGTAATGCTTTTTACAAATTGCATGCGACATAACTAAAATAGGGTAGAACAATTATTCTTATGTTTTCCTATGCCAAATTTGAGATAAACCAATCTACAATAATTATGTTAATTAAATTTTGACAAACATAAGTTTATAATATCCTTTTTAATATCCTTTTTAAATAAATTAAAATTAAAAATTCCTACCGTCAGACTTCAAAGACAAACTAAACACTAACCGCTTCAAAATTTCTACAGAAATATCATTCTGTTCTTTAGCATACCATTTTGCATGACTAAAATTCCACACTTTGAACAGATACGGAAAAATTAAAAAAAATATATATTTTAACCTCCCCTAAAACAAAAACATTTTTTTTTTGTCTGTCTAAACACTCATTTAATGAGAAATTTCCCTTCCTATTTCCGTAACAGTTACACAACTCACAAATAACAATAATAATAATAATGTAACACAAGGTTAATTTGACTTTGAACACAAAATATGTAAATTATACAAAAAAAAAAAATTTCTATTTTCGATTTGTATCGTCCTTTTGAAAACAACCAGAATGACCGGTGTTAATATATGCCTGTCTGACTGTCATATGGCCCAACCCAGCTAAAAAAAATTATTATAAATTTTTCAGCTGCTATCCGTTTTCACGTTTAGTCGGAATTTCCATAAACATATAAATTAAATTGTTGCAACTAAATGTGTTTAGATAGTCCTAACACAAAATACACTGTTTTTTTTTAGTCCTTTTTCGTTTTGTTTATCAGAGTCTTTCAAAATTTACAAAGAATTATTTAATTGGTTACAATAATATTTTGTTGGACTGTGATTTTGGGGATGTCCTTTCCCCTAATATTTTAATCTCTAATATAAAATATTAATTGGAATTGTGTGTATTTTTTTTTTGAGGCGTTGAAAACTAATTAAGGTCGTTGCACCCTCGTTTTTATTCAGCTTTTACATTAATCAAAAAAAAAAATTTCATTAAGGTTTATTAGTTTATTTTTCAATATTTTGTTTAATTAAATTTTTATTCTTTTTTATTTTGGAAAAATTTTTTATTACATTTAAATATGCTTTTTTATGGTGGATATAATTTCTAATATTTCTGGGAGAGAAATATATAACACCTATAAAAATGGTGATTTTGATGGCATGTTTATTAGTAATTTAGTAGATCCTATAAAAAAAAAACATATTTATAAAATTCCTTAACGATTGTTGTGACACTAACATAAACGAAATTTAATAATAATTTTGACTTTGATACTTGAGTTTATTAATAAACTGAGTTAAGGTTAAAAAGTTTTTATATTTATAAAAAAAACTATTTTTAATTATATATATTTAGGTTTGTTGCGCAATTTATAATATGTATTTAGTAGCTTCCTGATTTATTAAATGGAATCATGAGCTTTTAATATAATCATATTTTTACTTTACTTATAGTCATTTTGTCATTGTATTTGTTGTGATTGTTTATTTTTGATTGTTGAGCTACTTTGTCTATAAATATTTTATTTATGGTATCCCATTTTGTGTTACCCTGATTGTAATACAGAATGCGGGCTACGTTCCACGTCTTTTTTGTTTCTTTTTAATTTTAACCCACTGACAGATGGTAGTTCAGTCGAATTTAAAAATCCCCAGAAAACTTTTTACGCTTTTTACTAATTCAAATCCAAGACCTTTCGATTGGAAAGGAAATGCTCTAACCAATTATCTGTCAATATTCGAATTAATTTTCTAAAAAAAATTTAGAAGAAGCTAATGATTTTATTAGTGATAGGAAATAACCTCGATCCTTAAAATTTGTACCCCTTTTAAGTTACATTTTATTGTAATTTTATTACTGGTACTCATTAAAACCGTAGTCAATTTAGGCGAATATCGATGCCTCGGACACAGTACTTATCGCACCACAGTTTAGTACACTACAACAAAACTACCACCAGTTTTCACTACAAGAATACCACTATACTATATTTAAAGAATTTAATTTTTAATCTGATTTGAAATCCAATAACTACAAAAAAAAATACATGTAAGACTCACAGTATCGGTAACACCCTAGCCTAGCCGACTAAACTTTATTCGAAACCCGATTCTTTATAAAATTTCAGATATCCTTTAAAACTGTACAACTCCCACTAACAATATTTGGCTATCATATCAAAATAATAGCAAATTATTGTCTACGCTAGATGATTATCAAAATTTTTCATATAAAAAAAAACTAACCAGTGACAGTTTAAATGACGTAAATGACTATAGTATTGTAATTCGATAGTAATAAACACTAAAAGCTTGAAAAAGGATCTAAAAGAAATTTTAATTTTTTTTCCTTTTAAATCTAAATCAACTGGGATTTTTCAAAAAATAAAAATTCTAACAAAATTATACAAAACCAAAAAAACTTGTGTTCCAATTTAATTTACTGCTCCACAAATTTATTGACTTTACTCCTCTAAATACATATATACACTGACAAAATTTATTACATTTTATCTACTAGGACGACTATTTTTTTTAAGGTAATACAAAAGGATTAAACTCACATACACAAACATTATATTTGAATTTATTTTCAGTTTTAGGTTTATTTATAGTAAAAAATTCCAATTGTAATTTTATATGTTTTTGTCGATTAATTCCCAAATGGTAAAAGCATAATAATTTACCCCCACTTTTATCTACAAAAACAAAAAAAATAATAATAAACAATTTATTTAAAACTGGGAAAAAATATAAAAGAATTTTTATTACAGTCCCCAGGATCTCCAAAAAAAAATTTACCAAAAAATGTGTATAAACAATTTAAATTTAAAATTTAACTGAATTGTAAACATTTTAAACTTGAATTAGGAGTTTTTTTAGTTACATGGTTCACACGTCGTAATCTAATTTATATTCCTTTTTTTTTTGTTTGTTGTCGTGTTCAAATAAAATACGATTACCACTTTGAACAAAAAAAAAAATTTTTTGTACTGGCTAAAAATATTATTCAACATAAATTTACATAATAATAATTTTTTTTTTTTTGCAATAATGTTGATATTTTGGAAAGTTACTAATGCCACAAGAATATTACCTTTCTTTACCTTTTTTTTTTTTTGGTATAAAAACATATTGAGTCAATAATAATGTAAATTTATTGATCAAAATGTAATATGTACAACAAATATTTAGGGATTATGGGAAAAAAGGGGGATATTTTTATATTATTTTTTTTTTTGGGTGATTTATTATATTTAAGTTTATTGAACTAAAAATGATATTATTGTACAAATATTTTTATAATTAATCGATAAGGTCATATTGTATAAATTTAGAATATTAAATATTTTGTAGACGAATATATTGTAATATATTTTCTCTCTAAAGAAGAGGTTTAATGCAAGAGATGGTTAAATAAATAATTTTGTAAAAAAAAAAACTAATGGTAAATTATAGTCTTAAACTTTATTATTTAAAAGTTTTAAATTTTATTCGTTTAAAATTTGAAGAGCAGTTTTTATAGTAAGATTATGGTATCCTTATGGTATTTTAATTGAATTTTATAGTATCTTAGTAATCCTATTACAAAAATTGTCATTTTTATTTTCATTACAAATTCAATTTTTTATTTTCATTACAAATATATTCATTAAACATTTATATCTTTAGTAACAAAATTCTATATTTTCTTTTTTAATACTAAAATTCCATTATTAATATTTAATTGCGTCTGACCAAAGCCCACAAGTTAGTTTTTTTCTTTCAAAAAATATTCAGCAATAAAAAGCACAATTACTAAAATTCAATTTAATTTGATTAATTTGATTAAGAAAAATCTCTTATATTAGCCCTTTGGTATCCGTCTGTCTGTGTGTAAATTTTTTGAACTTATGATTTACCATAGTAAACATGCACATAAAATATTATAGGACATCACATTGGAAAATGTGAACAATTTTACATGAGATGACGGTACAAAATGTTTTTTAATACCATCCGGTAGGCGACCATCCGTAATACTATTTAATACTATCCGTAAATCGAATTTTGGAAAAACGTTTTTTTTTCAATGAAACAACAATTAAAATAATAAATATTATTCAAAATTTGTGGCTCATGTTGTAAAGATATTACAGAGTAGAATAAAGTAGCACTTCTTTTTAATTCAAATTTCTGTGTGTACTCACACAAAAAATCTTATACGTACGAAACTACTGCACAGTAGCTTAGCTTCGCGGAATTTTTAATAGTAATATTTGCGAGTAGTAAACAGAAATGTCTTATTTACCCCCACTTTAAATGGTAAAGTTTTCTCATTGCCAAAATCGAACAGTAGAGAAGTGCATGCACAGAACAGAAAATAAGTCTTAGTACGAAATGATCCAAAGAGGTGTTACACTCCACTGACTAAAGTATTTAAAAAATATTTTAAAGATGACTCTACCGAAAAATTGTACAAATTGTCTTATGTTCTTTCATACAGAAACAACGTAAATTGATTTTGATTGAAAGGATCAGCAAGAAAATGATAAAAAAATATAAAATAAAAACGTTTTTATTTATATTTTTTTTTTTTTTGTGTGAAATTACTTTCAATTGTTTTTACGCCCCAAGGAATCCAAATTTACATTTTTCTCCACATTACTTACTATATATTTTTTAATCAGTGCTTGCTTATATACCTATCTATCATTACGTCAATATTGACAAGAGTTACATTAAAGAAATGTAATTGATTTATATATAAAGAAAAAAAAAAAGTAAATAATTATATTTAATCGATTTTCACGTAATCTGACAGTCATTTAAACAGAATATGTAAATTTGTTGAATTGATTTTATACTTAATGATTTTAATAAAATGTTATTTAGAAGTATTATACCATTTCAACTAAAAGTAGGTCTTTTATAAAATATTAAATAATCTTAAGGTGAAGAATTATGTCAACTAATCAATCATTTAATAAAATTTCTGACTA
Source organism: Empis livida (assembly GCA_963932195.1). Taxonomy (NCBI): domain Eukaryota; kingdom Metazoa; phylum Arthropoda; class Insecta; order Diptera; family Empididae; genus Empis; species Empis livida. The sequence goes on from OZ010649.1 coordinate 16,997,924, forward strand.
GATTTGAATGAAAATCAGTTAAATTGAAAAAAATTTATTGTATTGGTATTCAAATTATATTTCTAGTAATTCTGTTTGAAATTTGTAGGCGATTTATATAAGATATTTATGTTTTAATACAAAACTATTAATATTTTTCGAAATAATTTATAAAATTTTTTAATAAATAACTAAATAAAAAAAGTAATTTTAATAAAACTTGTAGCAATCAATTTTCCATCAAAAATGTCCTTTATAAATTAATGTATTTATTTTATCTACTAAAATTACTAGTTACAAATTGTGTTTACAATCAAATTAAAGGCAATTTTTTTTTTTGATTTAATATTAAAATTTCTGTAATTTGTTGACAGTTTTAGCTGATCAAACACCCCTAAAGTTTGTGGTATAAAGAGTAATTGGCTTAATAAAAATGAGGATGATTTCAGTCTAATTTTTCTAATTAATTGTGTTGAAATAAAGTTAAAGCATAGCAATTTCTTTATTTATGATATTGATAAATCAATTAATCAAATTAAATTAAATTATTTCAAATTAAAAGCACGTTAAATTAAATTATTTCAAATTAAATGCACGTTCTAGATAAGATATATCAATTCTGCAAAATAATTGGATAAAGTACACAAATTGTGGCTTAATTTTTACTTGAAAACAGAAAATTAAGTCCAAATTTGATATGCGTATTCAAAGAATATGACAAATTAAATTAATAAATATAAATTTGAAACTTAAAACTTACGACAATACTAATTACAAAACAAGGAATATCCCTATTTCGGAATTATTTATGGTTAAAATATGTCAGTAAGAAAGTCCATTGAACACAATATATTATTAATTTGATAATTATGAAAAAACAACAGCATTATTAAGCCTATAAATCATATTAAATTAAATGATAAATAATTATCTGTTAAATTGTATTTTTTTTTTTACAAAATTACCATAGAAAAATTAATTTAATGGTTAAAACCTACCAATTTATAATTAATCCAAAAATTGTGTCCCAAATAATTACGACTTTTTCCATAACATTTATTATTTGTAGTTAATTTATATTATTAAATATTATAAGTTTTTTAAATAGCACCATTAATTCACAATAATTATACGAAAAATATTGTAAATTTATTAAAATTATTTTTTTTTTTTGTAATTTAATTATACATTTTATTTATTTATTTTACTTTAATTTTGGTTGCAATATTTGCAAAAAAAAAATAACAACTGTGGTTCCAATTTATTTATCATCATTTCCCACACTTCAGAAATATTCAAGTTGAAAAGTATATATGAGTATCCTTTATTTAAATTATAGTCAAAATCACCCTCAACAATATATTCAACTGTTTCCTTCTAATTAGAATCTTCCTTTTATTTTTATTATGTTTCTTTGTTGAAAATTAAAAAAAAAAACAGAGAACACATTTCTCAGGACACACGGATACAATTAAATTGAATTTACTCACCACAAAAAAAAATAATACTAATGAAAAAAAAAAGGATATGTGAAAATGCATTATTGCCTCTGTAAAGTCAAAGCAAATAAATAACAAAATATAATAACACAATCAAGGACAGATGCAACTTTTTGTTTTAATTTTGTTTATGTATTGGTGACTTTTGTAATTGCGTATCACACAATCAGATTATGTATTTTGACAGGAAAAGAAAGCATATGAAAAAAGGATATTAGTTTTTTTAATTATATTTTGAATACTTTAATGATATCCTTTAATTCAGTTTTTTAATGCTTTTTCATATTTTTACATTATTTAAATTTGTAATTATGTTGATTTTTTTATTTCAGTGTATTCATTTTTTTACAATTTTATTGCAATTGGTTTTATTAGTTTTGACTTTTTAATATAATTTTTAAAAAAATTTCAATGTTTTCTTTTAGCTTACTGACTTTTATTATGCGATGTTTTTACTGGAAAATTTTATAATTATTTTTTTTAACTTTATTTATATTTAATTTGTAGTTTTTTTAATTTATTAAAAAATATATTTATTAAATTTTTTTTATGTTGTAATTTTCAGTTGCATTAATTTTAATGGTGCTTTTTATTATTATTATATTAATTTTAATTTTTTTTTAAAATTATTTATTGAAATTTTATTTAAAATATATTTAATTAAATTTAGTTGAAAATATTATATTTATTTACACTTAAAATATATATTATTTCTATTTTTATTTAAAATAAAATTTAATTTATATTAATTTTTAGAAAATTATTATCGCATTTGATTTTATATTTCATATAATTTTTTTAAAGCACTTTACATTTTTCTCTAAATTTTATTTTTTAAAGATACCATAAGCAAAAATTTTTTAAAGCCACAATTTATTTACATCTATAATAAACTTAAAAAAGTACTTTTTTTTAAAAAAATAGAAATTATAATTTAATTATTATTAAATTTAATTATTATCAATTTTTTATTTAGAAGAAATCACAGGACAAGGAAATTGGAGAAAATTATTTTGAAAAACATAAAAATATATAAATATTTTTTTTTTAACAGTGTAAAATAAATGAACTTATTTATAAATTTTTCTTTAATTAAATAAAAAAAAAAACAAAGTTTTACGATAAATTTTATGTTATTTTTACATAAGTCTGAAAAATTTTTTTTTATGTTGACAATATTATGTATAATTTTTTATAAAGGTAGACAAGAAATTTTTATTTTAAGCTTTCAGTCACTAAAGAGAGGGTGGTTTCCTAAAGCAAGGTATAAATTTTCTAAAGAAAATTAATACTATAGACACTATCGAAAAATTGGTCCAATTAAATTTAATTTTAAGACGTAAAAATTTATGTATTTTTATTTTATTTTTTTTTTTAGAATTTCACATAACCGACCGAAATTTTATTAATTTTATTTACAAAATAATTAAATATAAAATTTATGTTCAAATATGTTGTTTTTTTTTTTTTTGAAAATTCTTTAAATTAAAAATTTTTTTTTTTATGAATTATGAAACGTTTCACATAAAATATTAAGTTTTTATTGTGTTTTTATTTTAACATTTTTTTTTCGGGGTGGTTTCTTTCTCGGCTGGAAAAATTCGACTACTAACACAATTGTTGAGTAGAAATTCGATTTTATGTTGTTTTTTTAATAACTAAAGATATTTTTATATTCAACATAATTCAGCTATTTAGATATTCAGAATTTATATGTTTTAGCTGAAAAAAGAGTGTAGATACAATTTTTTTAAAGTATGGTGAATATAATATTTATTTGATAATTTGTATGTTGTATCTTTAGGTTAGTTTTGGAGGAGCAATTGAATCTACAACTTACAACATATTTATTTAGTTTTTTTTTTTTGCTGATTTAAGTAGTGAGAGAGCATAAAAAAAAAACACAAATAAAAATTTCTTTTAAGGATTATAGTATTTGTATTGTAGCATTAATATGCTATCAATAGTGTTTATTATATGCAATACACTGTTAAGTAATTGATTTGTCTTATTTAAGTGACAATTTTGTTAATAAAATTCATAAAATTGATTCAACTGGCATGAGCTGTAAATACGAAAATGACTTTTTAAATTAAAAATAAAATATATTTCTATAATTAAACTAGATCATTAACTATACAATTGGAGTGAAATTTTTTTATTTATGTTTTAATCTAATCTCGAAACCCAATTTTGCTAGGACCGAGTAACTAGAATAATTCAACTGAGAGTCCAGTTATCAATCTTTTTAGAAAAGTGCACCTAGTAAAGACGAAAACTAGTATATTGCATATCCTAGTTAGTGTAAATTGGATTCAACTAGATTTTCTAGTTGATATTAGTATAACTAGTCTTGTTCATAATCTAATTTGAAATTTGTATTAGATAAGTATCGCATTTTTATGACTCTTATTGGTAGAACTAGTGTCTAGTTTAGGAAGGTCAGTTTTATAAACTATAAAAACTAAATTCTAGTAATTTAATTTATTGAATTGTTCTTAAAATTAAAAATTAAAAACTAAGTTGTAAATATCTTAAATAAATTCTAGCATACTTAAAATTTCCAAAAAATTTTACTAGATATCTTAATTTTGTTGTTGTTCTAGATCTAGATAATAATATATTTCTATTTACAATAATAATATTGCTTAGTAAAACTAGTTTCTAACAAAGGATTCTAGCCAAATTGTTTAAACAGTACATAATATTTAAATTATAGATGGTTTACAAAATTTTAAAAATAGCACTAAGCAATTTCAAAATATTGCTATAAAGCCGTACCACAAATACCTTTTACAATTATTTTCAAAGAACTTAAAGATCACAGAAATTTAAGTTCTTTGAAAATAATTACAACAAACTCTAAATTTCTTTACAATTTCATGCTGACTAATATTAATTTTTTGAAATTACTATGTACTCTTTAAATATTTAGTTTTCTCAGTTTTTTATTGCCTCGAGTATGCGCCATAGTTCCACCGGCATTCGATTTTCTGAACGACAAAAACTTTATACAAATTTGTTTCCTTCTGAATTATATTAAAAAGCAACAATTGGATTTTTATTCAAGTATTTGTATGTACATAAAAAAAAGGATATTAAATACTAAATAATACATTTTATTATAATTTTAGTTATACTGACACAATTGCTACATTTTTGTGCATTTAAAAAAAATTCCAAAAATCGACAATGATTATAAATTAATTGCATTTTGTCCTTAAAAAAAAAATGTTTTTATGTATTTGAAGAGGCGCACAAGTTTTGTACTTCTCTATGTCTTTTTCTGACTTTTTCCAGATAATGAAGAAATTTATTTTAATTTATTTAGCTAGAAATTGAACAGTTTGAGTTGGTTTGGCGTCTCTTGTTCAGAAACAAGAAATTTTCTTAATGAATTTAAGGTGTTTACATTGACTGTTTTCATGGTCAAAAAGTTTTATTTTTATTTTTTTGTTTTTCAAAGAAACTAAATTAAGGAAAAATTGATTTTATGTAGGAAGGAAAAAAAATGACATTAAAAAAAAAATACTGATATTTATGAACACCATTTTACAGATATTAAAAACAAGTTTTGGAAGAATTTTTGTAAATGAATTTTAAGTAGGTGAAATTATATTTTGTTTTTATTAAATAATAAATTAAATTGATGGAATGAAATTTATTGAATTTAATCAAATGAACTGTGTAAGGTTGTAAGACTTGATTGATGAACTGAAAATCCGTTTAAAAAAGAAACTATTTTACATTTTAAAAACTGAAAATTGACTGAAATTTTTTCAGTTTGATACCAATAATGTTTATTTTCTTTATTTGCACGAAGATTTGAAATATGTTCATTTAAAACGAATAATTTTTCAATATTGTTATTGTTACCACACAGAAATGATCCTAAGTTTTATAAATTTTTAGTAGGAAAGACTACAAATTTCCGTTCACTTTAAAACATTTTCAACTAAAATATATTCACTAATAAATAAATAATGTGTAATACTTAAACTCTTAATAAATTATTCTTCAATTCTCTCTTGATTAGACTAAATACATAAACATTTAAAAAAAGAACTGAAATTAACAAGAAACATTGCAGTGGTAAGAATATTTTCAGCTTTTATGCTGCCATCTATTACTTAATGGCCGCATATTTTTGATGAAAAAGCCTTTTTTCCATGAATTGTAGTTGTTATAAACTTTAATATTGTTGGCACAAATATGGTGAATTCAAAAATTCCAATTAATTTAACGAACTTAAAATTTATGTATATAATTTGTATTTTTTTATAAAAAATAATTAAATAATTTAAAATTTTCAATATTTCAGAGAATTTCCTAATCTTTCCATAACTTGTCCAGGTTTATTAGATCACGTAATTTTGTGCTCCCCCAGATAACTTTTACAATAAAGTCCTTTCCATAAAATTGTAAACCACATCTAGACGAAATATTATCACGAAATTTTTAAATTGAAAAATGAATTATTGATAAATTCTATCAAAATACTTGAGGGGTTTATTCTACATTAACTAGAAAAAATGCAGTAATGTTAACAAATTTAAAAGAAAGTTTTCTTTTAAATTTATTTCGATATTTTAAAGTATTTTTCAGTGCAGTTTGTCATTTATTCTAATCATCATTTCAAAATTTCTTTTGATCGAAATTAAATTTCAACAATTTTTTAATAATTAAAAATGTGGTAAAATTTCAATTGAAGAATCTTGAAAAAAAACTCCATTTTTTAATACAAAAATGTAAATTTTCTTGAAAAGATTGTCTATTCTATATCAAATAAAAGGCTACAAACTTTAAAGGGGACACCAAATAAAAAGGATATTTTATTTATTTTTGTATTATTCTGTTATAGAATTTTTTTGTCGTTTTGCCTTGTTTTTTATTTTTTAAATAAATGAATTCGATATATTTAATATTCACAAGGAATTTAAACATTTTGGGGAGATACCGGATAATAAATTTTTTTTATATTTTTTTTTTGTTATCACGGGGGAGAAAATAATATTGAGCACAGTTGTTTCTGTTGATATCAAAGCACCCTAATGTAAAATTATTTAGTTAAAAAGGGGGATATATTTTTTCTTTTGTTTTGAAAATTAGTATTTGTTTTTTTTTTAGTTTCGAGGTTTTGTCTTAACTGGTTTTTCTATTTATAAATGTTGTTTATTTGAAATGTCCTGTCAATAAATTGGTACAAAATGGAGGATAAAAAATCTTTTTTTTTATAAGAAATAATGACGTCTGATAATTTTTTTAATGAATGAAAATTAAATTATTTTTCAAGATATGAAACCATTTTGATTAACATTTAATAGTTATTTCTAATACATACTTTTAAAAGATATTGAAAAATTCAATATAGAAGAATAAGGATTCAATATTGAAACAGGTCCTCCGGATATTGAACAATATTCAGGTATTCAGTATTTAGCAAAATTCAAGGATTCAATATTGAAGAAAATTCTACTAATAGAATGTTGAAGGATACAATATCGAAGTAGGTCCTACTAAAATTGAAAAATATTCAAGGATTCAATATTGAAGTAGGTTCAAACATTGAAGATTTAAGTAGGTCTTACTACTAAGGATTCTAAATATGTTCTTGTTGTCGTCTACCGGATAGAATATTTGGATCTAAATCATTTATTCATGAGCTATTTCGTCCTTTTTACTTTAACCCCAATATGAGAACCATAGGAGGCATGCTACATTGCACTTTTTCTGTCATAAATTTTACCACTTAAACTGGATTGGAATCAAGGAACCAATCGATTGAAAGACAGTTGTTCCAACCATGACACCACTTAGCTAATCAATATTTAAGTAGTCTTACTATTCGTCTCAATATCTGTTGTCTAATCCATTTGGTTAAAGAAATAATCACGAAACATTGTTAATTCATAAGTTTTTCCTTCTACCCAACATTTTCAAATGTAAAGAATGTTGAGCATTTAATTAAAATCTCACATTTTCTACATCAATCCTTCAATTCCGTAATACATAAAGTTTTTTTATTAAACTGGGTAAAAATTGATACAAAATATCTAAATAAACTCTTTTCTTATTTAGTTGTAATGGTCATTACAGAAATATCACAAAATTAACAAGATTACACTATTAACTACATAAAAATTTCATTTTTAAGCTACTCTTTCCAACTACCAAGCTCTTACATATGTATTCCTTCGGGATGAAAATTAAAACTTTTTGTCAAGATTTATTTATTTGTCACATTGATCTCTAAAATTAATTCAATGTTGTGTCTTCGTCTGATAACAGAAAAAAAACATTCCCCTAAAGGGAAAAAAAAACCTTTCCGATTCTTGAGAAAAGTAGATTTTGATTAGTTACAACATATAAACATGAAAAACAATATATTTTCAATCATATTGTAAATTAGCGATAATAAACTTGTTCGAACAGAAAATATATTGATTGAAATATGAGGATAAAAGAGGATCAGTGGAAGAGACTAAGAATAAATAAATAAAAGCAGAGTGTGATTGTCAAGTACATATGTCAAATTTGTACAGAAAGAAATTTAATATTTGATTTTGATTAAACAAAATACAAAATTTCACTGCTTGATGGAATGTATTTAAATGTCAATCAATATAAAAGCCGTGTACAAAATAAAATCCAACTTAAATACAAAAATCAACTTTTCAAAAATTAATTTACAAATTTTTTCAATTTATCTTAAAAAAGAACAAGAACAAGAAATAATCCACAAAAAAAAATTATAAACCGAAAGGGCAAACCAAATAAATAAAAAAATGAAGGTATTGTATAATCGGATGATGATTCACACAAGCGTTAACATAATTTTTATTTTATTTTATTCAATTCCCAAAAATTATTCAAATTAGTCACCCACCCTTTATTTTTGCATCATAAATTTACATTTGATTAAAAGAACCACAAAACGATTAAATTTAAGATGGTAATATGAGAGAAAAAAACAGCTTACCTTTCTTCAATAGTTGTTGGCAGTTGTGTTCTGGCTCTCATCACACTCAAAAAATGTTTACCATGATGATGCATTCCTCCTCCTCCTCCGCCTCCTCCAACACCAATACTTCCCTCCGACAAATAACCATTATCAATATCAATGAAACGTGATGAAGCTGTAGATGGTCGTATATGTCTCAATGCATCACCATCACTACAATATCCTTGTCCATTATCTGATTCACAATAATCAGTAATATAATTTTGATGATTATTATGATGATGATTTCCACCATGATTACCACGTGTTGGTAACGTAACATGACTATTATAGCCACGTAATAACGGACGCATTGGCAATATTGTCACTGAAGATTTTTCTTCTTCATAAATTGTACCAATTGATTTTGTTGGTACAGTATTATATTTTTGTTCATTTGGATGATTATTTTGATGAATCATATTTTGATTATTACTATTACTATGATCGTATTTACTACTACGTCCACCATTTTGTATCATTATTGGATCACGAAAATCAAATTTCCGATTTGGTATTGGATTGGGAATTGGTGGTTGTTGTTGTTGATTGTTACGACTAGTTGTATTATTGACATAATGGCTTTCAGCTGAACTTGCACCAGATTCTGAACCAGGTCGATATATAACACTAGATTCACTAGAATTTGAATATAGACCACTATGTGTTGATGTTGAATGTAAACTATCACTCATCGATATGTTTTGGATATTCTGTTGTAAAAGTTTATTCATAATTATTGGTCCATTATTGACATTACTACCAACACTAATATTGGTATTTGATATTGTTTGACTACAGCCATTATTATCAACAACAACAACAGTCATTGGATTAACGATATGATGGGTTCTTTGTTGATCACGATTGCTGTTATTACTATTAACATCTGATATGATCTCATGATTAGTTGATATGATATTCTTTTCCTGTTTCTTAATATCATCTTCTTGTAATTGTTGTTGCTGTTGCGGTATAATTTGATGTGATTTTTCAATAGTAACAATTTTACTTGTACCTTTAATAGCAGCCATTGGTTTCGGTATGCCGGTACCATTTAATGTAGTCTGTGATGCTGCTGAATTAACAAGATTTCCAGTTTTATTTGTTGATGGTATTACAAGACTAGTTTTTGATCCTGATTTACTACTACTTAATGACAATTTTGATGATGATTTAGCTTTTTGTTGTTCCAATAAGGTTGCTGCTGCTCTTGAATTTGCTAAAGTTTTTTGTGTTTTCTGTGGTAATTTGGGATCAATTTGTTGGATAATTTCTTCTTTTGTACGTGATGGACTCTTTTCTTTTTTATTATCTTTCTTTACTACTAAACTAACTGAACCATCTTTTGATGAGGTTTTCGATGGTCCCGAATTTGTTGCTGCAAACAATTTAGTTTGTTTAGATGATGATGATGATGATGAAGCTTTATTACCAGTTTGATCTTTTGATCGTGTTGCTGTATTTGTATTGATAATTTGTGATGGGGGACGAATTTGTGATATATGGCCATCATTAAGACTTAAACTAGAATCACTACGTTCACTGCGTGCCGATGAAAAACCACTACTTGAACTAGTACGTTTTGATACTTGTGACGATGATTTTGTGGATGTATTCGAAGATGATTTGTCTTTATTAAATAATTTTAATTTATCTAACATTGAATGTTTTGATGTCTGATTATTTGATGCAGGAACATTTGTTAATGGAAGATGTTGAGGATGGGACTGCTGTGGTGTTGATGATAATGGTAAAATTCCATTTATTTGATCGGAATTATGTATTGTATATGGACTTAATGGTATTTTACATTGTGGTTGTCGGAGGCTAGAAAAAAATGAAAAAAGAACAAAAATTTTGAAAAGTTAAGCGCGGTGTATATGTTAACATGGGGAGACGTACCTATTATTATTGCCTTTTTGTGGAGATTGTTGATTACTAAGTTGATTATTACTATTTGGTGGACTCCCTAATTTTGTAATCCCATTGACATCACATGTTGGACCAGTTTTTCCAAGACCTGGAATTGCTGCAAATAATAGTTTCAAATTATATTCGATAACAAAAACAAATGATTTCATTAGCGTCTCTTCAAAAGTTAAATATTAAAATTTGTTTTATTCGTTTAATATTTTAAAACACATTTTTCAATTTTTCCACTTATTTATTTCCATTCTGAATCAAATCTTTTATTCTACTAAATTTTTTTTTTACAAATCTTTTAAAAAATCATTTTTCATTTTACTGATTTCAAAAAAAAAGATCAAATCTGATGTAGACATGAAAATATTAGGATACACCAATTTATAAAACATAAATATAAATTGTTTTTGTTGTTATGGTTATTATTATGAAATATGAATTTAATAGAGGATGAAATATTTCAGAATATAAACTAAAAATATGATATAAAATAAAATATACTTACACTGAACATGATTTGGTGTAGGCGGTAATGGTCGTACTTTATCAGGTGGGCATCTTCTTTGAACTAAAACTGTTGCTGGTAATGGTATTGCTGTACCACCATTTGTTTTTGAAAATGGTACAGGAATTTGTCTGCAACAAAAAAACGGAAAAGAATTTTTATTATTTTTAAATTGGAATTGAAATATGATGAAAATTTTAGTGTTGTTTTTTTTGTTATAAAAATTGCAGATTTGGAAGTATATGAGGCGGAAATGTTAAATCAGATTTACTTGTTTATTTGAATGAAAATTTAAAACTAATTTTATTTTATTTTTCGAGAAGAAGCGAAAGACATAATCGAATTGTAGACTAATTTTGTTCAAAATTTAATAGTTAAGGACAATTGAAGTTTCGCAAATTAGTTAGGTATTTCGATATTATTTTAGTTAAACATCTTTTCATTGAAATTGGTGTAATAAATTTACCTCCCAAGACCACAAGCGTAATTACTAAAAAAAACATCAAGCCGTTATATTCAGGATAAGAAATGTCTCTAATTATTGCAGTGAGACTAAATGGGTTCACCAAGTAATTAGAGCGGTTCCGGATAAAATAGTTAATCGACTGTTCAGTGGTCAACCTGTAGGAAACGGACCCGTCAGTAGACCGAAAGCAAGATTATGTACTGAAAAATTTAAGAAAACTAACTCCCTAGAACTGGAGGGAAACTGCAAAACTGGAAAATGATTGTAAAGGCTCTTAACATAGCGCTACGTAGTAAAAAAGTAAGAAAGTAAACACTCTGTAAAATATTATAAAAAATTATTTTTCCACGAAAAATTTTAAAGCAATAAACAAAATAGAATTTTCCTACAAAATACTTTCTCATCGGTAATTATACCAAAGATATTTATGTTGTTTCACTATCATAATTATTTGGTAATTCTTTTTTATTGTTATCATTATTTGCCCAGCGGAACAATAATTTTTCATAAAAATGTTTTTTTTTTTTGCAGACTATGTATATATTACAAATATCATTTTTACCATCCTTAACAATTACTTTGTCTGGTGGACTATATTATAGAAGGATATTTTTTTTTTGTGCTACTAATAAATCTAATTTTTCTTACCTTTTTGTTGTGGTTGTCTTATGAACGGGAAAAGTGGAAGTGGAATTGCAGACAAAAAATAAAGATTTTTTTTTTCCGGGAAAAATTCGAATGAAAAACTTTTCAATGTTTTAAAAATATCTTAATCATAAACAAAAAAAAAAATCCTTAGAGATTTTTTTGTTATTTGTGAGAACAACAAATATATTTTATTAGAAACAATAGCAAAACTTTTTTTTTTTTAACTTTTCGACTAATGTGATTTTGTTAAACTTTATTAACAAAACTTAACAAAAAGAAAATTTATAAAGATACTAATAAGAAAAATTTAATAGATACACAATATGTATTTAGTTAGAGAAAAAGTTAAAAATTTTAAATTGAATTTTAAATCTTTCCCGAAATTAATTTAATATTTAAAGAATAATAAAGTTTTGTTGAACTTTTCATTTGATTAAGACTATAATAATTTTTATCAGTAAAGTTTATACTTAATTTAGAAAATTTATTTATGGTGCTTTTATACATTATTTAATTTAAATTTAATTTAAAACACGATTTTTTATTCGAATATTATTTAAATCATCTCACGAATTCTCTACAATAGTACTTTAAAATTTTTAAATTAAATTAATTAAGTTTTCTAAATTTCATACTACAAAAAGATTAATCCTAATTTCATTTTTTTTATGAAATAAATTTAAATCAATTATGTATTTTAATTAACAACAGTCTAAAAGAGTAAATGTTATTTGTATCTTCATTTTTTTACTGAAAGAAGCACCTACCATTTCGTCTACTAACAAAATAAATATGTAATTGCATACGTAAAATTTAACATATCACTTAAATGCCAATATGCATTTAGAGTTATACATAAAAAGGGAGGTTACGCATAAAACAGGATGTCTTTTAAAACTGAGTGGGTTAATTATTTACAATCAAACTCTACTAAGTCGTTAAATCTTGACATAAAATGTTGAACGCAATACCACAAATACGACTAAAAAGTGCTTGTGATGTGGTATTGATTCCTATGAATTACCACATGTCTAATCCCCAATAAAAGACTGTATTATCTAAAAATGTATAGCCTAAAAAGGACAGCAAATTTATGGTTGGTAAATTTTTGTATGAAAAATATTAAACTGCAATTTTTTGAATTACGACTATTTTATTCAAAATATAAATTTTTTATTTAAATTTGAAAAATGCTGTCTTTTTTTATAATTTAATTTTGTATTTTAATCTTTTTAAGATGAAAGAATATGAGTTTTTTTTGAAAATGTAGTATTTGACTTTAAATATTTATTTGGAAGTTTTGTCAAATCCGTTTCTTTAAATCCAGCTGGATTTAAAGAAACGGATTTCGGACCTGTCAGAGTTAATTTTTAGTTAAATTATCTTAAAAGCCAAAATTTAACTCTTTGTTTTTTTGGCGGTACGAATAAATATTGAACAATACAAAAAGGCTACTACCAAAATTGATGATATTCACAAAATTTGATTATTTTTCTATTTTAATTCTTTATTTTACTGAAATTTTATCAAAGAAAGGCTTCTCCACGGCAAGATTATTCCTTTATCCATCAAAAACTCTCCGAATATTAATTTTGAAAAAAAAATTAATTCTATAAGAATTACTAAAACAGACGGATTACCCTAATATAGACAATTTATTAATTAATAATAACATTTTTTAAATCAGAATATTTTTAATCTATTAATCTTCCATACTGTTCCATGGACATATTAAAAAACTTATCTGAACAATCTCTGCAATACCAAATGTACAAGATTTATATAATAAATGAAAAATAGCAAGGTATACACGACACAATATCATTGTTAAATTTAACATATAAAAGGATAACTACTGTCTGGAAAAATTATATACATATATATATTATTTGGAAATAAAAAGGATATTATGTTTCGCGTAGCATATTTTGTCGTTGTTCATATAAAGAATTTTCAATTTTTCAAAGAATATAAAAATGAAAAGCCATAAAATGAATTTAAAATTATAAAGATTTAGAAAATGCAATATGAGTAATGTTACCTGGATGAAATATTAAATTGAAAATTAAATTCCATACAACTAGAAGAATTACATAAAATATATGTACATATATATAATAAACATAAATGTCTGAGAATTATTTAATTTGTATAGACGACGATGCATGATGACTACTGTTTAGAAAAAAGGATAATACCATCAGGAAATACAAATTCTCTAATAAAAAAATTTGGTAGGAATTATTTAAGAATAAACTTATTGTCAGAGAAATTTTTTTTAGTCGAAATAAATTTGATACTTGAATTAAGACGTAAGTAGAAGTAAATTTGATGCTTAAATCAATTAGACTTAATTTTTATCCTTTTGTTGCCATATTAAACTTAAAATTGAATTACATTTTTTTTTAAATCAAAACAATTTCTTCCTTTAACTTTATTAGATTATAATGGTTTTTTTGAAATTGTAATAATCTGTGTATCATATTTTTTTAAATTATTGCACAGAATTGTGCACATTAAATGAATTAATGTGCACAATATTTTATACAAATATTTTTTTAATAAAATTTACATTTACTTAATAAAATTTACATTTTACTTAAAATAAAATTGAATTTAATTAGGAAATTATATTATTGTAAAAGCAAGTCAAAACTAATATCGAATTCAATTGAGTATACTCAGTCCGTGCCAGTTTTATGAAAAAAAAACTGACACCGAATCGATTTCAATCAAAACACGATTTTAAAATGTGCATTGGAAATGATTAATTTGGACTGAATTTGCTATATGAAATGATTAGGACTGAAATAATTCTTATTAATTTTCAAAACTAATTTTTATTGACGTTTATTTTGTATTTAAAAACTGAATGAGGAAAATTCGGCACTGAAAACAAAATCATTACAAAAAATTAACAGAAAATTTTCAGCAGTAATTTTTTTTATTAAAAGAAAATTGGGTTCAGTTGCTGTCAAAAATTTGGTTTAAAGAGGAAAAATTTGCACGACACCAGAACAGTTTTTGGTCAATGAAAAATTATATAAATAAACTGCAATTTTATGGTAATAAGAAAATTCAACTTCTTAAGATTACAACGAAATAGTTTATCATTATTTTAACAAAAATAAATCTTTAAAACACACCTTGTAAATCTATATTTAGGTTCTGAAACAAAGTAATCAAATAATAAACGAAAATTTAATTTACATTTTATGTTGCAGCTAAATTTAAATTTCTAGTTATATTTCTTTCTGCACGAAAATCAATTGCAATCTTAACGATTGAGAGCACACCTCAATAAATTTATTTAAATGATTACAAAATAAATTTCAAAAAAAAAATAGTGAAGTTTTACGATGTCGATTAATTTAACATAAAAATATAATATTAACTTTTCAACAAAAAAAAAAGTATCACAAGTCACAAGCAATATTTTTAGTATACCAAGACGATGATTCTAAATAAAGTGCAAAATTGCGTTGTTGTTTTTTTTCTCGTTGAGATAAAACTAATATCTGTCATCCATTGCTGCTGAACAACAGTTAAAAATTATGTTGGCGTATGCATATTTTATGTTCAATGTTATAGATTGTATATTGGAACTAATAAATTTATTCATAAAATGTAAAAAGAAATCTTCTTTAATCAGAAATATTACCAGAGGGTTAAAGAAGAGTTGATTATTGAAATTTAATATGTTATCAGTTTGCTATATGAAATGATTCTTTTCTTTCTGTTTTTTTTTTTTGCTTCAAGTTATTGATAGCTTTCAATAGCGTAAGTGCTGATAGTTCAAGGAGAAATATTATAGACTAAATATTTATAAGATTTACAATTGATTCATTGTTAATATTGAAGTTAAAAGATATTCAAATTATAATTAAAAATGTTTTCAATGTTTTATATATATTTTGTTAAATTTTGCAGAAATAGCTGGATAATCATAAATTTAATTTTGTAATAAATATACTCATAAATATTTCAACAATTGAAGCTTCTAGTATCATATTTTTTACCGAAATGTTCAGTGTGAAAAACCGGACCATTTATTATGCTTCCTATATATCAATAAATCATTTTTAATATTGTAAAGGTATGAAAGTTTATTACTTTGGGTAAAAATCATTTCAATTAACACAATACATGCCATCTTTTAAGTTAAAGGTCATTAAAGAATAAGTAGTACAACATTGCAATGCAATATATTCTGTGGCGTAGGAATTAAGCCAGGCTATAGAATGTATTGCTATGTTGCACTACTTACTCTTCTTTAATGACTGAACAAACCTACATAAGCCAGAGAACTAAGCGTTAAGTGTTCAATTCTACAGTTTGTGTTCTCATATGAATGCACAATTTTCGGAATTAACCGCGCCCCCTGAGGTGATTCAACTGGGCTCTCTGATTTAAAAAAAGTAAATGTGAGAGAATCAATCACACTTTCCGGAAACAGAGACCGGACCATAATATTCCCAAAAAAGCTTTGAAATAGAACAGTTTCACCGATGACCTCTATTCATATCAATGCAGCAGTTTGGACCTTAGCTCCTTCCATCGTTACATATCATGTGTTCCGCCGTTTCGTCGTCATAATCTGCTCAACCGGTTTTCTGATACGTCGAGGGTGGTGTAGATGTTTGTTTAATCCGCAATATCGTGTGAAGAAACCTGCCATCATTCTTCTTGTTGAGTTCGAGCAGTTGCTCAGAATTTTCCTTTGATGAAGATTAACAGTTTTGAGTGTCATAATCTGTCACAATTTTGAAAAAAAAAAAACCTTTTTCTAATTTATTCTGTAACCTACTAACGACGGTAAATTTTTCCGTATTTTAAACAAGCCTGTACAGTGTTAAGTAAATTTGCATAACTGAAATACGAAGTCAATAAAAACAATTTAGATTTTACAAATTTTGTTAGATTTTTTATTACAATTTGCAACAAGTTAAAAAAAATCACTGCAGGCATTAAAGGTGGCGCCTTGAATGCTGAAATAATAACTATTTTTTATGGTAAATAAATCAGTAACAGTATATAATTTTAATCTATAATATTAACTATTATTTTTTTTAAAAAATATTAATGTTATTTCTTGTTTTTTTTTTTATTAATATCTGTTGAACTTTATATGTTTTTCTTATAATAAAATATTATGAAAATGGGTTAAATGAAAGGTAAATTTATTGAAATTATTCCTGAAAATAATATAATATATACAATCAGCACTGTAAAATTTAATGTTTTTCAATATTTTATTTTAATTGTATTTTTTTCAACTTTGTAAAACTTGCTTAAACAGCATGAAAAGTCTTAACTTGCAAAAGAGATCATAAAAATTGACCAAAGAAATTACAGAATATACTCGTACTATAAAATTATTTAAGAAGGCGACGTCCACACAGTAATAACAATTCGCCCACTTAAAATCCATTTTATAATAAATGTCAGTGTGGATAAGGAAAAGGTAAAAAAAAAAACAGTTTAAGGTCAAAGAATTTAATGAATGTTAAATTAGATTTTTATTTAGGAGCACTTTAAGGATTAAATTATAATTTTATAGTTGTCATCTCGGAGAAAATCATATAAAATTAGCTCAATTATATTGAAAAAAGTACCAATTGTTTATTTTTTGTGTATAATTTTTGAAGACCGACGTTTATTTTAAACTTCAAAACTTTAGGAATTCGAAAAGACACCACCAAAACAAAAAAAAATCTTAATATTTTCATTGAAAAACCCACTATCACTATATGGTCTTAAACATGAAAATACTGGCCATTTGGAAATTTATGTAAAAAAAAATTTTCTTGTCTGCGTTATTATTCATTGTCAAGTTGTTAATGTACTAAGCGTGTTAATTTGAAAAACAAACGAATAACTATTTTTTTTTTTTTTAAATATTATTTATATATTTAAATTATTCATTAAATTTATGTAAATTATTATAACTTGTTCTTGTCATAAATATATAAATATACTAAATAATAGCAATTCGTTCAATTCAATTTTCGTTTATGATCATTTAAATTCATTGCACGTTTATAAATCTTTGACTTACCAACAATTAAGACAAGAATTGTAGAAATACAGAAAAATAATAATAATATAAATAATGTCTATTTCTCATGTCAATAGAACAAATTGAATAATTATGTTTTGGTTATTGTATCCGTTTTCTTTGTTACAGCTCTGTAAAAAGTGAAAGAGTCTATTAAGAAATTTGTTAAGTTTTGATTATCCTGATGACTTAATTATCTATTATATTTATTTGATATTGTAGTTCGATGATCTAACTTGCCTAGACAATTGTTAAATACAGTGAATAGCATAAGAAACATTAATCGTTTAATAATGAAAAAAGATATTAATTACAATTAAAAAAAGAAAATAATCGGGAAATAAAAGAATTGCAATTTTTTAAAAAAAATTTGCTACTAAACTAGAAATTTGTTACGTATAATTTTGTAGGATGAAGAACATTTATTTGTATTATACCTTATTTTAATTTAATTTTAAAATTATCGAATATTGACTATTTTAAAATTTTCTTACTCATTTTTACCTAACATATTTATTATGATTAATCATATTTTTGTAATTTTATGTCATAAATTTGAATTTTACCTCAATAATCGAATTAATCTTTCTTGAAACATATTAAATGAATTAATATTTAAAGGTCCATCAAGCCCCAAATATCTTAAATTTTATATGATTTAAAATTTAGTTTTACAATTATTTTTTTTATGAAATACTAATTAGAATTTTTTAGGAATATTTTAGTATATAATTATAGTCAATTATGACTGTTTTTCTGAAATTATCTGCAGAATCTGTCCATTTTATAAGAAAATTTTAATTAATTTAATTTACTTTTATGACTATCATATAATATTAACATTAATTTTATAGAATTATATTTCGACCCACAAAAAGTTCAGTTTTGTAAATTGAATTAATTTGTTGCAAAATCTTAACTGATAAGAATTTTAATGATTAAATAAATTTTATGGTATATATCCCAAAAAAAAAAATTAATTGATATTCAACACACAATATTTTTTTAGCATTAAAAATTTACTGATTTATAAAAAAAAACTACCTTATATGACCAATCTTTAAAAAAAAATTTTCATTTCGTATTTTATATTCTTTTAAATTACCCAATTATAAAGTTTTGATATTAAAAATTCCTTTGGGATTTAAAAAAAAAAAAATTAAAAATACAAACTTAAATATAAATTTTTAAAATATATAAGTATTTTTTTTACCTTCTAATATCCGGTGAATTTGGTAAACTTCGACATTTTCTACCATTTCTATTTTTACCATGTGATGAAGATGAATTTCCCATTGTAACATTTTAATTTATGATTTTTTACCATAAAATTATTTAAATTTTTAATGGTTCTTGGACACGATCACGATTATCTCAGGTTTTTATTTTATATTTTTTTTAGATATTACAAATATTTAATCACAAATATTAGTCTTATGTTTAAAAACACTTTGATTCAAGACTTTCTAATATTAAATAATTATTTTATAGATGGAACTGAACATATTTTTACTTAATTCAAAAGCAAAAGTAAACTTATTATATTGCAGAACACTGAAATATCAAAATTAGTGACGCCAAATATTGTTGCTACTTTGTTGAATTGAATTTATTTCTAAAAATAATAAAATTAGATCTTTTTTGGACTGATTTCCTTCTAACAGACATTGTCGAAATGAATTAGCACCAAAAGAACCATTTTACTTAAAAAATTTTTTTGTCACTGTTTCCCTTTCTTATTATAATTTGTCCTAAACATTTACTCTTCTAATTCTTAAATACATTGGAAAAAAAAAACTAATAATTTTTTATACTAAATATTCGATACCATAATTTAAGATCTCCTTTAACAATCTTCCAATTTTCTTTATCTTATATCTAATTTAAACAAAATTTAATCCATTAAACATTCGTTTAATTATAATTTTCTCGAATTTTTTTTTTGCTAATAAATTTTATTTTCTAAACAATTAAATAAAAATAAATAAGAAAATTATCACCAACTGTTCCAGACAAAAATGAACCAATTAACTCCACCATAATATTTCTTACAAAAAATAATAATAATAGGGTTAAATTTATTTTGCTCCTGTTTTTCATCCTACTTAACTCAGTACACAAGATTAGGAAATGTATTAAATGAATTTACTTTTGAAGCATAAAATTTCACATTTAATACTTTGTTTAACCACTGCAATTGACAGTTCTGTTTAATTACTTTTTTTTTTAGATGAGGATTGCCACCAGTCACATAAGCATAATATATGGATATGAAAAATCTAGATATAACATAAAATTAGTTATATTTTTCAATGCATAATAATTAGCTTATCTCCTTTATAAATCCTTTTTTTTTGGTTTTTTAGTAATAATTTACCAAAATAGATTGCTTTATTTTGCATGTGTTGCCAATTTGAATATAAATTTGTTTAATCAGTTTTGTTTTTTTGTTTTATGCAAAAAAGGGTGATAAAATTTGTTTTAGCAATAATTTATAGAATCGAATTAAATTTTAGTATATAGTAGATTTCACCTTAAGGAAAGCAATAAATATCATTGAATTTTCTAGGTAAAATTAGCATAGTATTTCAGGGTTGGATACATTTTTAAGAGATAAAATTTTATGCATTTTAGAGAATTTAAATGCATTAGTTAAAGAATACATTTTGGAAATTTATCAAACATTTATGTTAAAGAATATTGTGGAAATTTATCAAACATTTAAAATTTACCAATTCCTGACAAAATTTTATTTGGTCTAAACCAAAAAAAAAAAAATGGTTTAGGGTAAAAACGATAATACATTTCCTAATCTTGTGTATTATTTCTGCGTTCATAGACTTTGCCAAAACAAGTTAAGTATTTATAGTGTTTTGGCGAAGTACAAAATTTAATAGTACAACACATTTAAACAAGATATGGTATTTTGACAAATTATTGACGATAATTTTGCCAAAACATTGGAACTGAATCCCATCACCATATAAATGATAATTTGATAAATTTTGGTTTACGAATCAGTTACTTAAAAAAATTATTCTAATCTTAAGAATTGAGAATTCCTCAAGCATTTTATTATGACAATTTACGATCAAAATTTCTTAGAATTATAAAACTTACGGTTTTATAATTGCCAGAAGTATTGTTTAATTTAAATTAGCCAGAAATTACTTCTATAAATATAAAATATGAGTCACATTACTAAGTATCCACTGCGTTTAGATAATAAATTTCGACCATTATGCATTGCATTTGGTTCGTGAATTTTAGGTTGCCCAATACTGCAATATTGCCATGTACAATGGTTAAATATAAAATAATGCACCCACCACCTTAATAGGGTGTTTAAAGTACTTTTAAAATAAATTACAATTTTAATGTTTTTTTCCCTCAGGGGTATATTTGAATTGATTGTGAAATTAGCCAAATTGAATAGAAGTTGCAGAAAATATATTTTAAAAGGGGAAGAACACTTAAATGTTAAACACTATTTTTTTTATTTTCTTCAATACTTTTTATATAAATTTTATTATATTCCATCAGACAAATAGAGTCTGGTGAAATAGTAAAAACGATAAAAATATTTAAAAATATATATATTTATAAATTTTTAATGTCTCATAAAAACCGGAACTACAATCGAATTATAAAAAAATCATGTAAAAATCATATAATAAATTTCGACCTAATTTAAATTTTCAACACAAATGTAATAATCAATCATTAGTGACATTTTAGAATCTATTTAAATAATGTTCCTTGATTATTAGATATTTAAAATAACGCCTACGAATTACATTTAAATTGAAAGCTTTTACATTTATATCTAACAAGCTGTAATATAAGAAACATAAAAAATTTTCAAACAGAGTCGCATCAAACTATAAATTTATTTAATTATGATATCAAAACGTTTTTATATATCTTAACTCGTTCAGTTTTATTTATCTAACTTTTTTTTAAAAATTCAAATTAAATTTAGTTAAATTTAGCTCAGGTTTCAATCAAAAAAACATATCTGTACTTTTCTCATTAATTTATGAAATAATTAAAATTTATATTTTCATATGTTTTGTATACATTTAAATTTGTAATCAATTGTTATCCATTAAATTTTCGAATATCTGGTCCCCCTTGACATTTACCCTATACCCTGGTATGTCAAATTAATCTCTTAAATACCATTAATTTACAACCGCATCGTTAAATACACCAAAAAAAACGTGTTTTTTCATTTTCAGATTTCTTGTAGTTTTCTGTTTCTATTTGTGTAAATTTAAAAATGACAAAGATTGAAAAAGAATATTTTCGTGATGAAAATTAATTATCATTTTGGTTCAGAAAAGGAGAATGTCAAAACAGCTGTTTGTATTATCTTCTGTATTTTGTGGTAAAAATTATGTGTAAATATTAGGATTTTTATTGAATACAAAATTTGAAATACACAATAATTATAAAAATACAAATTTTGGACCGAATAATTCAAAAAATGATAAAAAAATTATGTTAATTTTAATCCTAAATGCTTTCAGTAGACGGATAAATATTTAATATTCTAGTCAAAAATTATTATACCTCAATTATTGAGCTTACAATTAAGTACAATTTTTCGCACTTAGCAATGTCAATTTGCCTGTAATTATAATTCGAAACTTACTATCTACACAGACGAGATTAAAATTGCATATATATTACCATAAATTTCATTATCAATATTATATCAGACATTGAATATTTATATTACTTAATTTATATGTTTTTCTTTTTAAAACTGTTAGTTAAACCTGCTACAACATTAACAATCTATGAATAAAATCAGCCAACCTGCACTTTTAAATGCCACTACATTTTTTCTATTAATGTTTATCTACATAATTTAAATAATAAAAAATTTTATAGACTTTGTGATTTTGAATAGAGAAATGTTTCGAAGCATAAAAAATTATTTCCATTCAATTTTCTTTTATCAGAAAAAGTTTAGCATCACAAAATCCAAATTGCAAATAATACATATGTAAATAAGTAGAACATTATCATGTAATTAAATGGTAAAAATAAAAAAAATGGTCAGTGGAGAAATATAATCAAATTGAAAAAAAAGCTATATAAAATAATAAAAAAGATAGTACTTGTTATTCTAGTTTAAATTAGTTTTGATTTATTTTCCACTGCAAAATTTGCTGATACAATTAAATTGCAATTTTATTTTTTTTAATCGGACCAATGGACATAGTAATTGTTGCAGAGAACATTGAACCATTTTTTTTTTTTATAAAAATTTATTATGCGGAAAATAATGAAATTACTTTTACCAATATTTTTTCAAATATAAATTTTTAATTAAATCATTTTTAATGTTTTTTTTTTTTTTGCTTTAATTTTACATTTGAGATTTAAAACTAAATAAATTCTTTATCTATTATGTTAATAAATTTTGTTTGGTTTGTTTATTTGGTACACTATCAAAAAGGATAAATAGCTCTAGTCTCTAGTGTATCATAAAGTGTCTCTATAATATAAACTATAAAAGAATTTATGCTAAAATAACAAAGATATTTTATTTTCCTGGACAAAATATATTTCCTTAAAGTTAATAAATAAAAATTATATTTGGTTAAAGTTTTGTAATTAATTTCTTTTAATTTACATTGTGGCAAGTCTATAAGGCCATAAGATATTTGTGTAGAAGTTAAATATTCTTATGATTGTAGTCTGATTTTTCTCAATGATTCTTAATGCACAATTGATTTGTTTGGTGAAATGTCATAGAAAAATGACAAAAACTTACGAAGAATTGTCAGAAAATATTCTGTCATAGAAAAATGACAAAAACTTACGAAGAATTGTCAGAAAATATTCTATGTCATAGAAAAATGACAAAAACTTACGAAGAATTGTCAGAAAAATGACAAAAACTTACGAAGAATTGTCAGAAAATATGTGTAGCTGGCTCGGGAATAAACTGGGTCTTTTTAAAGGATCAACTAATATTCTATTGCAATTTGTATCTATAATTTTTTTATAGTGAACAAAGTTTTAATTGCAAGAAGCATTACTTTTGCCTTAACTGTTTGTTTTTTTTCCAATCTTAAAGTATACATTTTTTTTATATTTTTATTGCTAATATTTATTTAAAACTGAATAAACTTAGACCAACATCGATGTTTCGGACGTGAGTACTGTACCACAGTTTTGTACACTTAGTTAGTATAATACGCTAAGTAAAAGTCTTAATTTGACAAAATTTGATTCAAGAAAACCGACAGAAATCACAATTCAATCAATTCTATCACAATTCAATCAATTCTACTCTGATTTAAGATTAAAATTTTATAAATTATCACATATAATTCTTTTAAACTAATAAACATTTTTATTACCCCCTGTAACTAAATGGTTACACTATTATTTTTAAAGTTTATGTTAAACCCAAATACAGTTAATAAGAATAATAAACATATTTGCCATTTTTAATAGCTACTCTATACAACTTTTACTTCAAGCATATCCTTCAATACAATTATTTTCCATCAACATATATTATGTACATCAAAAACTTATTTACTTTTCTTAGGAGGCATATGAAAACATTTCAACACTATCAACACTTAAAGAAGAAAAAAACTAAACTTGTGCAAAAATAGCTCCATAAAACACAATGTTGTTTTTTTTTTCCCAGTAACATTTTCATTCTGCAATTTTTTTTCAATTTTTACATTATTTTTCACAATAATTCTTTCTTCTTGCAAATAAATGTGCACAAAATGCTGTTTTCTGCTCTTCAAAAAAAAAAGAAAACGTATACGTTTTCCGTACTTTGTCATTTAAACAAAACAAAATTTATATTGAAAGCAAGAAATATAAATAAAACTTTAAAAAATCCTTAACAATTTTATTAGAATGACTTTTATGCCAACTGGAATAAAAAGGTCGTCGTCCTTTATTCACTTTTAACATTTATTTATTTTTTAAAAAATAACTAAGAAAATGTGAACATATTTGAAATAATTATATGTTTCTTTTCACTGATATCCTTTTTTTTTTGTATTAAATTCTACATGATTTAAAAAAAGTACAAAAAATATACTTGATGTCACAACATAAACCACCAAAATGTATACATACAAGAAAAAATTTAATATAAAAGTGATCTTTTTTTTTCTGTTCTATTCTAATTCATTATTCAGAAAAAGTGATCAATTATTTAAGAAAAATCAGTACAAAAAAAAATATAAACGACATGTCAATTCAACTATAAATTTCATTAATATTAATGGAAAATTTTTCATCTAAAAACCACAAAATTATTTTCTGTTACATATTTAGATATTTTTTTATGTTTTATATGTTTTTGAAAAAATTAAAAAAACGCGCGCGATTATCGAACCCTCATTTAAAGGTCATACACAGATGTGAAATAAACATAAAATAAAAAACCAAAAAAAAAATTCGTAAAAATCGTGTTGGATCGAAACATATAAATTGTTTACCGTAAAAATAAAAACTGAGAACAAGACCGCATCAGTGCTCAGTATAATGTGGTTCAGGAAAGACTGAAAATTGTGAATTTTTACAGTTTGAATTTTCTGCAGTTGCACACATTATGACAAAACATAATAATAATAAAAAAAATCTTGTTTTATAAGAAGCAGTAATAAACGAGATACATTTCTGTTTTTTTTTAATGTGTATAAAAGATACATAAATGATATTTTATGTTAAATGTTGGTATTCAATATTGAATAAATATGTTTTTTATATACATATAATTGCTGCTAGACGTCTGATGTTTTAGCAACATTTAGAATATTTGTTGATTAAACAAATGAAATTGTTGCTCTTTTAAACATTTTTGGTTGGGTTCATTGTTAATTGTGAATTGTTTAGTCTAATATTATGGTTCTTTTGTGTGCGTGTATAAAAGTGTCCTGTACCAAGAATAATGCAGGAAAACAAAGAGAGGATATGTGATGTGGATAATATAGGAAATAAAGACGAATAATCCATGGAAATAGAATAAATTAATTGTTACATATGGGACTTCTAGAGTAATGCTGAGTTTGGACAGATGTTCAGATTTGGCAATTGCGTAAACATTGATATTATGACAAATATGTTTGTTGATATTTTTTTTTTTATAGATTGCGTGTAGTTATAAAATTTTAAATAATAACCTTGTCTTTTAATTTTATAATATTTCTTCGTTCAATTGATTAATTCCTTTATCAAATTTTAGGACATAGAGAGTCCGCTACTCCTGTACGCCATCATTGTCAAAAGTTAGTTGTTGTTAAATTCATCCTAATCCGTGGCATAGGCCCGAATTAATAAATCACACTTAAGTGAATACTTAAGTAAATACTTGAATAAGTTTGCGATTATTTTTCGTATTAATAAAGCACACTTATATTGTAGAATTTTTGTTCAGTTTTGTTGGTAGTATTGACATAATTTTAAATTGAAATGTTGGTAATATGATTTTTCTATTTATGTTGATAACACTAATCTAAAAAATAATCCGTCATAACCGAAACAAATTGACAGCAGAAGTGATTAAATTATTTCAGATAAAAAATATATTTTTTTTTAAATTTAATTTAGACAAATATTTTTATTTTTTTTTTATTTGACAATTATTTATAATTATTTGATAATTATTTAATTTGACAATTTACAGGTGTCAAATTTTATTATTTAAAGCTGACAATACTGCCAAAGAAATTTAAGAGGCTCTTAAGTGTGCTATGATCATTACTTAAGTGGCTCTTAAGTATTGTTTATAAATACGAAATCATACACTTAAGTCCAACTAAATTCAAGTTTGATTTATTAATTCGGCCCATAGTGTTTTTTTCGAGAGTTGGAGAGCTGAATTTAAGGGTATGCAGTGAACAGGTAGTCGTGGCAACCATAAACTGGTTTGGAATCAAATAGTTGCGACAGCGGACTAATCCCCAAACCAATCAGTGATTTCGCTGTTTGTTAGAACATAACCATTTGTTAATTCTAACAAATGGATATGTTTATGCATTCGCATAACTACAACTATTTGTAATTTTTGTCAGCAAAATCAGTAACAAGGAAACCAATTTAACTTCAACTTCACTGATTCAACATACACTATGTTGAATCAGTCAACATCAGTTAGTTACCTGCATTAAAATATCTGGTTTCATTGTAAATTTTTTACAAAAACATAAACTTTCTAAAATTTAGTGATCGTTAGAAAATAAAAGTTTGTTTTGGTATCAATTTTGGCCAGTAGTGAAGTTTTATGTCTCCAAATACCAATTGTTAAAATATATCAACTTTCAAATAACTTTATAAAATTTCTGTACTAAAGTTTTCCCTTTTTTATATCAAAACAAAAATAGCCAACTGCAAAATTTGCTGATAGATATTTTTACTTTTTTTCGATTTCTAAGTAAAATAAATAACAATAAATTCAAAAAGTTTTCCCTTTCATCTAAGAGTTTTCAAACTGATATAATTTCAATTTTAAGGATAATAATCATTGAAACGGTCTATAGAAGATGAAAGTTAAGGACATGCGCTCAATTTTGTATTTTTTAAAATTTTTATTAGACAAATCAACTGAAATTCAAGTTTAACTTAGA
Source organism: Empis livida (assembly GCA_963932195.1). Classification (NCBI taxonomy): domain Eukaryota; kingdom Metazoa; phylum Arthropoda; class Insecta; order Diptera; family Empididae; genus Empis; species Empis livida. The sequence continues at coordinate 17,025,622 of OZ010649.1, forward strand.
CACAAGGACGCAATATAAAAAAAAAACACAGAATTTTAAAGTGTTTGCTCTAGGGATTTATAAGTATTACAACTTCCGGCAGCAAATTTAATAGAACCAAAAACCAAATTGTTTTTTTTTTACATATTTATTTAAAACTTTTATTAAAATGTTTGTAGACCATTTTTTTTTAAAGGAAAAAAAAAACCATTTATTTGAATTCGGATACAAAAAAAAAGTTTTACAATTTGTTTCGTGAATTTTCAAGAAAATAAAATATAATTTTTTCTATTGATAATAATTTAAGTTAGAAGTAAATAATTCTGCCAGTTGCAGCTGCTTCTTCAATTTTATTTTATATATTTAATATAAAAAAGAAGTTTTTTAGTTGGGCCAGTGAAATTTTCTATATTTTTACATTAACAATAGAAGGAAAATTATTATTGACTTTAGTGTAAGGCGAAATATGCTTAAAATGGGAAAAATTAGGGTGGAAAATATTCATAAATATGACCATTAATAAATCTACAAATTTATTAAGCATTGATTGTATATAACTTTTAAAAATTAAATATTTCTATAAATTTATGAATTTTTTAATGAATATTCTAAAATTTTATGATCCCTAATTTTTCGATAATTAAGTCTCAAGGGTTTAATAATATAGGAAGACCTATAAATAGTGCGTAAAGATACAATTTCATAGTTTTTCTTATCAAATTATATTATTTTAGTGAAGTAATTTAACAGTCCCTTTAGTTGATAAATAAGCTAAACCAAATAAATAATTATATTCGTGATTGTAATAATATATATGTTTCTACAGGATGTTTCAAAAATCAGAGATTATTGAAATAGTTTCCAGGAAATTGACTAAAAATTTCTTTTAATACCTAGTTAGAAATTTCAGAAAATTGTGGATTATTTTTTAATTCTGTGGAAATTACGAAAATTTGTGTTTTGGAAAATTTGAAGATTGGATGTTTACCAATGGAAATCTGAAAGTTTACCTAAAAATATCAGAAATGTGTTTCTCATGTTTTGGCTAATTTCCATAGAATTAGTTGTAATTATCAATTTCTGAATAAGGATCTCACAATTGAGTGAAAAAAACTCCTCCAAAAAAGATCACAAACCCCACAAATGATGTGAGAGAATGTTATGTGAACATCTCTCCAAATTACTATCCATTACCGAAATATTTTTCTAAATTATTTTATTGTACCCTGTTTTTTTAATCTAATACAAACATCCTGTATGACCACTATCAGAATATTTCATTAAAATCTCTAGAGAGAGTCCTTAATATTAGAATATGAACATATAATAATGTACTTTTATGATCCATTAATATGTAATTTTGAAATGAATTTATTTTCCCTCATATAAAGATTTGCATCACTGAATTTCAATAGAGTCTTAATTCTTTGACTATTTTCTTTCCTTTATCCTTTTTATTTTATGAAATAATAACAACAAACACAAGTTTCCTTTTAACCAACCGACTTAAATCATAATAACATTGATATAATTTCTCACAATCTAGGTTGCATAAACTAAATATAAAATTTAGATATAAAATATTTTGATTTTGAATTTTTTGGTGAAAACTATTTTGAATAATTTACTTCTGGTTATATACAACTATTTAGTTGTCATATATTGACTACAAACATTGAAAAACTAATGAAATATTTTAAAATAATGTCACCATTTCCTATATTTATTACCAAAATCTCCAATGAATTGTAAATATTCTCAAGGGTAAATAATATTTTAGGGTAAAAGAAAATTATATATAATTTTAAAAATTGTATCAATTCATATCGTAACAGCATTTGCACGGTAACTTTTTAGGTTTTGGTTCAAAACAATTCCATTAAAAACATAAATCTAATATTAGTAACATTAGGAACTCATTAATTCTCGCATTTAACGTACAAATTTAACGTACATAAGGGATAAAGGGTAAATTTTCGATTAAATGTGTTACTGCATGGCATTAGTTTTTGGACTGGGGGAAGAATTTTCGCACAAATTGTGCGAAAATCTATAAAATTGTAAATAAATAAACAAAATATTGACAGCAGGACATTTAAAAAAAAATAGTTTTTGGAACCTGCAAAAAATCTACACAGTGCATTTACAACTAAAATTAAATTTCTTTTGAACTACGTCACTGGAAATATTCTTCGAGAACAATTTTAACTTATCTAATACAATAACCAATTTTTATCATAGACACTTACCTATTTGTCAACATTGTATCAGCATTACCATTATGATGAACCGTAACATTTGTAGTTAATTGCTGTTGTTGATGATTATTAACAATTTGTTGCTGTTGCTGCTGTAATTGTTGTGTTAATTTTGATTGTGCGGTTTCTGTCTTTGATAGTGTACCGGTTCCAGATTTTTGTTGTTTCGATTGTTGTTTGTATTTGCTTAAAGCGAAAAATAATGCTAATACCGCTTTTAAACGTCCAGAACAAATATCATTTGTTGTAATTGTTTCGAGTCCACCGACTGAATGATTCCGTAAAAGAATTAGGCAGGAATTTACGTTATCAAACTGGAAAAAAATATAAAAGATTTTATTAGAAAAAAGTAATTATTTTAAATTTTATATTAAATTTAATTGAATAAGCTTTTTTTGTCGAAATAAAATTTAGAATTTATGTATGTAAAAAATGTTTTAAAATCATCGAAGTTAAATGTAATTTCCCATAAAAAATCATAACAAAAAAATTTTTAATTTAATTTTTCATTGTAGAATTTTGATAATCTGATATTAATTACATTCAAATTTAATTATCTAAAAATATAATTATAAATTTAATGCACCAAAACCTTTACAATTATTTTCATAAATCTCATAATAGTCATAATTAATCATTGATTTAGTGGTCAACACTAAAAATTTATAAATTAAATTTCCAAAAAGAAAAAAATTAGCAACCAAATTGATTTTTTTTTTTATGAAATATGTCACGTATATATATTAAATATTACCGGAGGTTATTTCCGTTGCATAATATTTGGTAGGTTCCCTTTTTTTGCCAAAGTAATTAATTTTTTTATTACTATCAATTATAGTTTGCCATTACCAAAACCACAAAAATTTCAAATTTAATATTTTCGAAAATTCTAAAATCTGTAAAATATAATTTAAATTTTCAATAAAATGGAAAATTTTAATGAAATAATTTGAAGCTTATCTAGACTATCTACAAAAAAAACCATATATGAATTTTGATTGCACTATGAAAAGTAATTGAATCTTTTTAATTGATTGGAGTTCTATAAAATATCAAAAATTATGAAACGCATTCGAAATACCCTTACATATTTGAAATATGTAAGTCTTTTAAAAATCAATCGATAAAATTTTATAGACTTATCCTTTTTGAAAATATTTCAATTGAAATTTCAAGGAGTAATACAAAAGTTATAATTAATTTTTGAATAGATAAAATTTAGAAAGATAAATATGACAACAAAAATTCATAAATTGAAGTATGTATATTCAAGGAATGCAGGTGTATTTAAAAAATATTATCATAAATCTTATAACTTTATTTGATCATTCAAAAACATTTTAATATTCACATTATATTCTATTTTTGGGAATATAATTATAAAAAATTTAATGATATACCATTTTTGGGTATAGTGACGTTTTTTGTGACACTAATAGTGTATATGTTAATTGAATTTAAATTTTGGTTGAGTGTTCTAGTAAAATAATTAAATAGAAACACGTTAAATCAGTCAATAATATTTTTTCTAACAGTCAGTTGTCCATTATTGACATTTCTATTTATACCATAATTGGATAATTTGGATGCCATAAAAGTAGTTGCGAAAATTTTAACCTGGTAATTACAATCTTTATAGTTTTTGAAGAAAATTTATTAGAAATTCTTGAATTTTAACAAAAGGTTTTTTCGATATTTGCTCGGTTCTTTTTAAAACCAGATGGGAAAACAAATTACATTTCATTGGCCCAAACAATTTTTCAAATATGCAGTTTATAATCATTTTCATCCCAAAAAAAAACAACAGAACAATCAACAATGATTTTGCAAGTAATTTGCAATTAAGGAAGAAGATAATCAATTAAAATGCAAATATTTGATATATTATCATATTTAAATGGAATTTGTAGTAATAAATTTTAGCCTTAGTTTAAAAACCTTGTAACCGGCTAATGACATTGTTACGCATCAAATGTATACACACTTTTTTTTTTATGGAGATTCAAGAATGGGGACGTTACCCTACCAATCTTGGCGACCCGTTTTTTTTTTTTTTAATATTTTCAACAACCAAAATGGAATTCTATATATACGTACATAATATAATCGTCCGAAAACAGCAAAATAATATTTACGTTAATTGTGCATATGCGTTTGCTTAAGTATGTCAGTCATAATAAAACATAAATCAATGTGCATAAATTTTTTTTGTTTTGCATAATTCTTTACTTAAACCGCAAAAAAAAAATTCATTTATATTTAATAATTTGTATTTAAGAAAAACAGTTGACCAGAAAGAAAATACAGTGAAATTATTATATATTTTTGAAAATAGTCAGAGAGCAGTGACGAATTTTATATTCATGTAATATCAGATTTTAATGTAATGATATAATTAAACAAAAAACAAAATTATAATAAATCCGTCATAATATTTAAAATTATTACTAATTAGATAATTATTGTTAAATATGAAATTTTAAAATGACGACAGAATTTATGTATATTAATTTAATTGAGTAATTTTCAAGTGATATGAAAATTATCCTATTAAATTTAAAAAAAAAAAAAGACTGAATTTTAAAAAGCCAACACTGTTTTAATGGACAAATATATCTAATTTATTTTATAAGAATTCCGCATAGCTTTGAATATTACTAAACATTATAAATATGCACACAAAATTCTTTAAATTATCATTACTCAAAAATCATATATAATAATTTCGAGGTCATTATTTTCTTGATACTTTCTCGTTGAATACCAGGAATAAGCAAGTAAATGGTTATTTAATAAAATATGGGACAAGATAATATCTTGTGAGGACAGTAACCATTTCTAAGTTCCCAGCTAAATAAGAAATTAATTGAAGATGCTAATTTTTTTTTTTTTTTTTTGCAATAACATTTGTAGACAATATTAAACCATTAGGTCATATTATGAATTGTACAAATGGAATTGATAAGAATTTCTGTCAAATAAATTGAAAATGTTTTTGACGAATTGGTGATAGTTTAGCAGATAATCATACAAATGGCAGGCCATAACAAATATTGAGAATTAAAGTAGGTAACTATTGATTCAGGGTTGGTTATACGGCGACAATAAAAGTTCGTTAAATATTGGAATCTTCAAATCCACGCGAAACCTATTCTGGGTGTTATCAACATTTCTTTAGAGAAACTCACTTTTTCAAGAAATCTCTTTTGAGTGACAAGCAGGGGTACTAGATACGTAAAATCTTATTTATTTCAAAAATTATAGTAGAGTAATCTGATTTTTTTTAGTTAATCAGTCTATAGTAATAACTAAGAAAATACAAATTAGTCCACTAAACTGCAAAGGGTTAAAATATCTTAATTTCTTTTTAATTTAACTGAATCAGCATCGACAATCCGCTTAAATATAATATTATACTTTTAAATGATTCAATGATAATAGGAAGCAATTCTTTTTATTAGTTTTAATGTTTTGTTTTATTTATTTTTTTTTTTGCTCAGTAAATAAAGTGTCATATGCCATAAGGAATTGAGTATAAAAAAATTCCGGTTTTACAAGAAACGGTACTTTCTGTTAAAGGATAATAAAAATATTAATTTAATTATGGAAGCATAAAAACTGCGTTTGTTTTAGTAGTAAATGCAAAAGGAATTTAATTAAGTTTAATTGGTGTCACGGGAAAATTTAGTCGTAGAAATATTGGATTATAAATGCACTCAGTCGATATTATGTTCAAAATTTTTTTACTTTTCTAGGATTACTTAAATCAATACTATATTAATTTTAATGCTAAACATTAAAACATTTCATTTTACAATTTTGTAGAATTTTATAAACTTTGTTCAACAGTCACTATACAATTTTTTTTTTAATGCAATATTTTATTCATGGAACTGCATTATAAAAAAATTTTCAGTATATTGTGTTGAATACCTCGATGACTGCATTACTAGTTTTATCCAATTTTGGTATTGTTTATTCTACAATATAAAAATCATGTTATGAAGGTATCAAAAGTGTAAGCATTATATAAACTCTGTCATATATAGTGTAACATTGAAAATTACTTTAAAAAATAGTTTTAGATTCAATTTTTTTTTTTATGTTAGCTATGCACAAGTTTTATCTCGTCTTCAACGGAAATTTTGTAAAAAAAAAAAATTTATGATGCAGTATAAAATTTTATATGGATACGAATTATCTTTGATAATATTTGAAATATTCTTGTTTTATAAATGGAAGTTAAAAGAGATTTTAATAAGAAATATTTTATTTTTTAAATTTAATAGGATAAGAGCTATGAGATATAAAAGGGAATATCAATTTCAAAATAATATTACATTATATAGAAAATAAATCGGAAAAGTGCGATTGAAATCTGATTTCGATTATTTAATATAAAAAAAAAATGAATGAAATTGAATTTAAAAATGTGGGAAATTTTTACTTAAGATTGTGATCGGATTTTTTTTTTCAGTTTTAATTTGGTTCTGTCAGCTCCTTTTAATCTACAATTAATCATATGCTTTAAAGGTATGTTAGGATTTACTATTTGGAAAGAATGTAATAAATGATTTCTAATTATCTATTATTTAAATCTTCAATAAATTATTTTATATAAAAAAATTATTTTTATAAACGTCATCGGAAATTCATAAATTGAATAAAATTCATAAATAATTAAAATTGTATTTTACGTTAAATTTATATTAGCACTAAATTTTTTTTCCACATAATTTAAATTGAAGTTTTTTGTTTTGAATTACTATCAGAAAATTTTAAAAATTAATTTAAAAATCACAATACTGGAAATTCAAGATTTATTAGCTTTGAACAGTTGAGTGATTTCCTTCTCCTATTTTTATGCATCGTTTTACCAATAATTAAACTTCAATATTACATTACATTAAACATACTTCTTCTTAAAAAAATGTAATGATTTATAAACATGTATTCTATGTTTAATAAAATTCGTTACTTAAAAATATATTTTAAAAGTGAAATTAAACATAATAAAGCTAGTAAATAGTAAATTTAGAAATTTAGAAATTAAGTACTAAATATTAATTTAAATATTACTTAAATACACAGAATTATCATTATTCTGGTACAAAATTTAGATTAAAAAGTTTTTAACCCTTGAACTATATTAATATAATTATCAATAATTTTTACAATTGAAAAGTCTTCTATATATTTCTTGAAAATTTTTAGTATAGGGGAGAGTTGGTTAAATCTTCCCACTTTTCAGTATTCCGGTATGTTTGTGTAGAATTACGGAATAGAAAGTTTTTATTTTGTAAATAAATTTAAATTCTGATGTTTTTCCGAATTAGAAAAATTATTTTTTACCGAAAAAAAGAGTAGTATTTCCGTAAAAGCCGATATAAAAGAAATTTCTAAAACGTATAATTTAGGAAACTGTCTCAATAAATCATAACACTTAAAAATTTAATGTATAATTTCAATTTGCCTTAATTGTAACAACATATTAAATGGTCCACTAGATTTAAGTTAAAATTTACAAAAATAAATATTTAATTGCAAGGCTGTTTGATGAAATTAAAGTTTAAAATAATAATTTAATGAATTGGCAATAAATAAATACTTTTAATGCCGATATCACATAATTAAAACACTTTTACCACAATCCCCTATTTTTACCACAATCCCTTATTCGGAATACAAACAATTAGAAAGTGGTACGATTTCGGCAACTGTCCCCTATATAAAATTACACTTTTTTCTGGCATATATAAAAAATCATATTTTGAGGATGTATCAGAATTTCTTTATATTCTTTAATTTAAAAAACTAGGTTATTTTCATTAATCTTAAAGTTTTTATTTTTAAAAAAACCATTTTCAATATTTAAATAATATTTTCTAAAAAAAATACAAACTCTGATAACAACCACTTATTATAAATTATTACACCAGAAAAGAAATCTTATTTAGTTGACATAATCTTATAAAACCATACAAGCATAATTAAACTAAATTAGTTCTATTTACTATTACGGTGTTAATTTTTAACACTTTCCATGATTTGTCAGATTATTTTTCATAAAAAAAATCTTTTTAACTTTATTTCTTCTTCAATCTGGTTATTTACATTATTTTTCTAAAAAAAAAAAAAAATAAACACTTTAAAATAAATTGACTTATAATTCACTCATGCAAATGATCCTAGCAGAAAAAAATATGAAATATGAAACTATACATATTATTTATATATTAGTTTATTATAGTATCAGGAAAAATTTACCATTCACAGACCAAAAAAAAAAAGAAAAACCACAGAAAATTTGCTGATGCGTTTAGTTACAATTTCTGCAAAACACATTTTTTTTTCCTATTTCTTCTTATAATTGCAATAATATAACGGTTCGGTGAATAGTAAAATCCGACAAAAAGGGATTCCAGTTTCTAAGTTCGCGCTAACAAAAATAGTGTCACATAAAAATAAAATAAATCTATGTCGAATAACATTGAAAAAAACCAGTCATCCAGGTACACAATTTAACACTTTTCATTACACTTTGAGTAGCATTTAAGGAAAAACATCTGAAACTGCATCAATTTACATTTTCTATATTTATACACAGTACAAAAGTATGGGGAGTAAGGGAATAGGAAGTTTTTTTTTTTTTTTGTAAACTGTGAAGTGTGAACTATTTGTGTTGTTGATACAAGTTTCATTTATTTTCTTTCGGCAACAGGAGCGGATAAAGTCATAAATTTACAAATGAACAAACATACAAAAAAAAAAAAAAAATCTTTATTACCTGATGCTATGTTGAACGAGATACTATATTATAATTTTTTCACCTGCTATCCTTTTCAGATAATTTAAATGGGTTTTTTTTTGTTGTTTTTTTTTTTTTATGTACTATACCTCTATTCAGAAGCATAAATATTTAAAAGCTTTATATTAATATTCCAGACAAACATAGATCAATTAGTTTTGTGGCTACTGTAAGGTTTGTATTTTTTTTTTTTGGATAGTGGGTAATAAAATTTAGAGCTTTAATTTAAATAAAGAAATTTCCAGACTAAATATAATCATATTTGTTTTTTTTTTCGAAATTTAAATTAAGGATTTAAATTATGAAAATTTTAATTTAACCATAAAATTTATTTAGTCGGAAATAATATTAAAGCATTAAAATGATTATAATAAAGGCTATTTTGAGTTTTGTAAGGTCATTTAGAAGAAAAAAATCATTAGTCATTTTTTTGAAGCCAACAATTCAATTTGTTATTAAACTGAACAGAAAATTTATGTTTATCATCACAATTAGAGCTTGTTAGTCATTTTAGGAATTTAATATTTTTACATGATATATTTATGAGCCACTTTCATAAAATGGTAATTAGAATTAATTTAATCGGTATACACCTAAAATAAAAATAAAATAAATTGTTACCAATAATAAGAATTGTTATGGAATTTAAGATCAAGAATTTCTACGAATTTTATGTACATACATACTTAATATGTTGTGAAATAATTAATTCCGCGAAAATTCGTTAAAGATCAAGTGCGAGATATAAAAAAAAAAAAATTACAAAAATTGGGAAACGAAATTTCTAAAATGAATAATGACTAAATAACTAAACGAAATTGTTATAAACTTAATAGTTTTTTTTAGTTTTCAGGGTCTGAGATAATTATATCAAATTCGTTTTGGTCAAACTTTGATGATCCAAGTACATTTTAACACTTTACCCTATCTAATTACACGTATATAGTAAAGCTTCTGTTTATCATTAAAAAATGATTAATGACTCATAACTTCACCTGCTTAATTTAGATTTTAAAGTATGTATTATCAACATTATAATTATGTTACAGTATAGTGAACACAATTATAATAGTAAATTCTTCAAAAATGTGGTGACTCGATCATTAATTCATTAACAAACACATTGCTTTTCACTTATATGTTTATAACAGAAACAATCAATTAGAATCTTCTTTTACCTATAATTATTTTCAAAAAAGACTTATCAGACCGTAGTAAGGCTTAGGTATTTTTGCAGTATAATCAATTTTTCCTATTCGACCTTTAAATCAGTAATATTTCACATTAAAATTAATTCTATAGCATAATTAATAATTATATGTAATTATTCATCATTAATTTAATCTCATAAAAAAAACTTTAATACATAATTCATTAAAGTTCATGACTATGAAACATAAATTACACCAAAATTAAGTTTTGTTCATTTCTTTTATGTCTCAAGGTCAATTTAAATCAATTATAACTTTCGCATATCAACCCAAAAAAAAAGCATAGAAGTTTAATGCTTTTTTATTTGATAAATTTATTAAAATCATGAAATTAATTTGAATTTTGATATTTTGGAATAAGATATTATGCTTTTATTTTTTGAAATTGTAAAAATTTAATTTCTTTCATTTGATATTTTTTTTTGGGAGTTCAAGAGTATATTTCTTTTTAAATTATTTTAAGCGTTCTATTCGATTCATAAAAGTCAAAGTACTATATCGTACAAAAATATCCATAAACAGAGAAATAATTAAAATTTAAACATTAATCTTTGTCAATCGGCAAAATGTATTAAAATATCTTTTTTTTTTTAGAAATTAAGATATAAAAATATTGAAAAAAAAACTTGAAGCTTTTATTGCCTTTATTTAATCTGTTTTTTGGGAGTTTTTAGTTAAATCTATATATTTCCACATAATTGTATTTTTTTTTTAATTAGGATTTATTGTCTCCATATTAATTTATTTGATTGGCTATTTTAACACTGTAGTTTCTAGGTTAACAAACACCAGGCGCTATATTTATGAATCCGATTCTTATGAAGCAACTTAAATTATCTGTTGCAAAATTTAGTGTTAAAATAATTCAGTAGTAGAAATTTGCTAAAACACAACATCTACATTTTTTGACATTTTGAAATAACCTGTAATTTCGATTAAATTACAGGTTATTTCAAATTGTCAAAAAACATTAAATTTTTTCAAATTTGCCAATTTTGCCAAAACAAAATAAGTATATTTAGATTGTGTTTTGGCAAATTATTGATGATGAAGATTATTTATTTCAATAATTTGCCGAAGCATTCAAACTTGACAAAGTTTATTAAAAATATTATTAAAATCTTAAGAATTGAATTGAACATTTCAAAAACAATTTATTATGACAACCTATGATAAAATTTGCTTAAATTTATTCTGCTGAAAAATTGTAATTATGTAGATATCGCGTTTTGTCAGATTTCCAGAGAATTAGTTTTCGGTAATTATAGCTAAATTATGATTTTGATTGAAAAGTTTGAAAATTGAGAAGATGTTTGTTGAAACTGAGAAGATGTTTTGTAATCAAAATCAGAACGTACCTGAAAGTGTCACAAAGTAATGATCAGATTTTGGCAACTATCCACAAAATTATCGAAATATTGACCACTAATTCTAAATCTGCAAAATGATGTGTCATACAATTAAAAGCTCCAATAATATAATCCAAATTTATAATATTTTTTTTTAAAGATAAAATATTTAAATGTCCAAAAACCGCATCATTAAATAATAGTCATATCTCTAAAGCTATTAACTTTTGACACAATCATTAAAATTTCATAAAAATTTCAATATGTAATTAAATAAATAAAGTTTTTATCGTCATCAGTTTTGATATTGTAATCATTTTAATTATAAATAATTAATAATTAAAAATAATTAATAATTAAAAATATTTAATAAAATTAATCATTAAATTAGTTTCAGTTATCATTAATCAACATAAAATGAAATTAAGTAAATTACATATTATAAAAAAAATAAAAATTTAATTTTCCAAACCTCTTTGATTAATAAAATTTTGGTAATATAATAAAAATTATATATTTTAAAAATCTATTAACCCAATTAAAACATTTTTAAATCTTTGTATTTATTTACATTTAATTGAAAATAATCGTTTTTTTTTTTATAAAATAAATCTTTTAAAAATCTCACTTAATGAATTATATCTAATAAAAAAAAAATTAGCGACAAAATTTCCCCACAATTTAACAACTGATAAAAAATTTAAACCCTTTTTTTTTTATTAAATTTTTAAAATTCCTGTACAAACTTTAAATGGAAGGCACACTTTTGCCATTAATTTCCATTTTTTTTAATATACTTTTATTTTGTTAAATGAAGAAGGGTCGGTACTTCAGTTTAAAAGTTACTTTTGATTTCTTCTTTTCACAATTTTTATTTAATACATATTTTTTTTTTTGTCGTTTTGGACAGATACTAATCGTTTATTTTATTATATTATTTATGACATAGCATTTTTATGTTTCATTTTTTTTCTTATTTGTAAATTATTTTAATGTTATGCCTCCCTGAAATCAATGTTTATGTTAATATATAAAATAAAAATTATAAAAAGAAAAATTGTAATTTTATTGCATAAAAGTAATAATAATAAAATCAGTGTTTTTACTTTTGTTATTGTTTATGTTGCATGTGTTATTTTTTTGGTTATGCCAGGTTTGGAAAATTGATAATTGTACTAGACACGAGACAGAGAAAATTGATTTCGTAAAAAATTTATAAAATATATATGAGTTTAATAGTTGAATTTAAAGTGAACTTTTATAGCCAATAAATTACAGAATTAGGTCACAAAAGAAAAAAAAAATTTTTTAAGACAAGATAAATATTACAGAAAGAATAATTTAGAGATAATTAGTGTTTTAAATCTGGAGTATTCAGTTTGTACTGTCAAGTCTTAGATGATTGTTACTATAGTAAAATTTCTAATTTATTGTACTTTCTGCAATGTGGGATTTTGATAAAACTAAAATTATTGACACAATAGTATAATTTGTAATTGTACTTTGTGCAGTGTAGGATTTGCAGCTAAATTTAAATAAAACTGGGACGACATTATTACTCGTTCACATAAAATGAGCAATTATTAGATTTTGGTAGACTATCCCAAAAACCTTGTAAATACATTTCTAAATTCATACCACAAAAATATTACATTATGAAAATTTTAGAGATAATTAATATTTCAAATTACTGGAGGTAGGATTCAGAATTTTAGTGAACGAAAAATATTTTTTGACAATATTTCCTGCATTAAATTTTCTACAGTTTAACATTTTCGGCCAAATTTAATTGAAACTGAGAAAATTCTTGGAATGAAGATATTAATAGGACTTAAAAAAAATAAAAATGTTATTAACTTTCCTCTTAATTTGTTGATTGATGTAAAATACTTATTTAAATTCAAAATATTAATGTAATTCAGAATTGGAAAAAATTCACAAGAAATTTAAATGCCAAAAAAAAGGGCTTTTTTAAAAGTTCATTGAATTTGAAATTAAATTATCTTGTCAAAATTTAAGACACAACATTATTTCAATTTTAATTTCTTATGAACCAAAAAATCCCGAATTTCAAAATATTAATTTGTTATACAAATTTTCATCAGAACTCAAAAAAAAAACCACACAGTATCCTTCAAAAATATTAAAATTTTACAAAAATCTTTCTCTATTTAAACAAAACATACACCATTCAGTCAACAAAACGAACCCATAAATCGCAGGTGATTTATAGTCCACTCCTTCTGTGCATTCCTTTTGATATAAAAATAAAATATCTCATATTTACATTATATTTAATTTTGGTAATTCCTGGCAAGTTTTTTTTTAATAATATATTTTTTCACAAAAATAAAATTTCAAAAAAAAAAACATTGACTGGTACACTGTCACAGTCAAACAAACCTTCCCTTGGATATTAAAACATCCATGTCGCTTGTTTTTTTTTATATGATGTGCAGGTAAAATAAATAAAAACTCATAAATAAATTTCATTAATAAAACTGTACAGTAATAAAATATAAAAATTTTGCAATAATATCAAGAGAAGAGGGGTTCAACATAAAAAATTTTTTATTTCCCATCCGTGATTCACAAATATTGACATAAAAAAAAGCAAAAATCTTTTAAAATTCAAAAGTTGAAACGCTGTTTTTTTTTTTTTGAAAAAAGTAATTGAAAAAATTGTTTTTTTTTTTTTGGGTAAATAATTTTGTTTATTGGGCCACTCATTCTATGATTAGATAGCAAATAGGTAGGCAAAAGACATACTAAGAATTTGAATTAAAAAAAAAAAAATATTAGATATTCAATTAAGGAGATTGTATTCAAAGCAAGTTGATTGATTTAGAAAATAAAATAGTCAATTGGAACACCGCAAAAGAATATTTTGACAATGAATTTTTTTTTGGAAAACATATTTTCTTAAGGAGAATTTAAATAATCAAATTGGTTTAAAGAATTTATTTACCTATTTTTTTTTTTTTTTTTGAATAATGTTGCAGGTGTACAAATAAAATTTATTCAATATTTGTTTTTAATTTATTTTAAATTAGGGAAGGTTACCGAAGTTTGTTTAAATAGAATATTTTATTTGGTTTTTTTTTTTAAAATTTTATCAGGTATAGATAAGAATTTTTGTAATACTAAACTGTTATTATTAATGTTATTAAATAGTTTTGGAGTATCTTTCGTATAGACTATTAATTTTATTTTAAATATGTTCAGTTAGAAAATTAGCCAAAAACCTGATGAACATATTTTTTTTGTTATTTTTAGTTCTGATTTCGATTACTAAACATTCAATCTTCAAATTTCAAAACAAGACAAGTTGTCATTTGGTTTAAGCCCAACTGATTGTTGGTTTGAAAAATTTGAGTATTGAATGTTCAGCAATCGTAATCAGAATTAATTTTAAAATATCTAAAATGTTAATTATAAATTTTAAAAAAAAATTCACAGAAATATAGGCAGATAGTAAGTAAACATATTCCGAATTGAGCAACCAGTGATTCCATATTTTATTTTTAAAGTATAATTAATTCCATTATTTGGTAAAATTGTACTACAAACATTCTTTATTACAAAGTAGGTAATATAAACTATTTTTTAGATAACTTTTAGTTCAAATTTTTGATTCACTTTACTTGTACTGTTAATTTAGCACCATATTCTCGTAAATTTGTCATTTTATAAATGAACTAAAAGTGGATAAATAATAAAAGTGAACAATTAAATTTGAAGTTTTTTGAAGAATGTTTATTCAAATCATAAACCAGACATTTAATAATTGACTACTATACTAATTATATATTCGAATTAATATAAAAACGGTTTCAAATATTGAACAACTAAAGTCTTTCTCTACGGTTTCAATCTAAATTACCTACAAATGCATAAACTGTATTCGGATCATATCATACAAATAATAGAAGACCACCACAACTCAAAAAACTCATGTAAATCTTTTACTGATTAAATTATGTAGGAATTCCCGACATGTTTTTCAACTCACGGATCTCTATGTTTAAATATAGAAAAAAAAATGGTTATTCTTACTATTTTTAAATTAAAAGTGTCATAATCACTTGATGTGATTATGCGAATTTTTTATCCAAATTCTATATTTCTAAAATTATAAATTTTAAGAGTACAAATGTGACAATAACTCTATTCTCTGAACATAAAAATTAAGAAACATCGTAAAATTAAGAAAATTAAAAATCTCGTCTAAATATCTAATTTCCAATAAATGATAATAAACAATATTTAAACTTACTTATTCTATGATTTTACTAAAAAAAAACATACATATTTAAATTAGGTTAACGACCGTAATCAAAATAACCCAATTACAAAAAAGTTTTATTGGAATTTTTTTCTTATCTAATTAAATAGACAAAAAAAAAATGAAATTTGAACCTAAAATTTCCGAAATCTCTTTAGAACCAATTTTCTTTTTTTTAATGCTTCTGTTCTTTTTAAAGTTTCTCATAATAAACGTATTGATCATTATGATTGTAAGTAGATTCAATTTCAATCAAATTTCCTTGTTTTGGACTTAATAAATTGAAATTAGATATTTTAGAATTGTTTAGTCTGATGGTAGCTAATAAATCTGTTTTGTTGTGTACATAGATAAGTTGTTATTCTTACATAAAATAATAAAGTTGTAATCGAAGTTTATAATTTTCCAGTAAATCATAAATAATAATTAATTAATTTTTTTTTAAAATATTTAAATAAAATTCTTCAGCAACATATCAATGCAGGCTAATTGACAATATTAATGTTTTTTTTAAACATTTTTAAAAATCTTTCATAAAAAAAATTAGAAGTTTTTTCTATTTTGGCACTTTGTCAATGTCTCAATTATTGAAAATCATTTTTATGAAAACTTTTAATTTTTTTATGTTAAAGAATCTCACATTACTGCTAAGAAAATTGTGAAATATTTAATGAAAATTTATTGGTTTTCTTCAGACATTTTCAAAATAATTGTTTTTACATAAAAGTTTCTAAAAGTTTCAAGGATTTGGAAATTGGAAAAACAAGATAACAGAAATTAGAAATTTAGGTTAATGATTAATTTAACTTAAAAAAACTATAATGTTTTATAAAACTTTAATATTTTAAAAATGTAATGCAATTCAATTTCTTTTGATTTTCAATTGATACTTGATGTTCTATAATGGCCATATTGAAAGGCATAAATGCATTCTTATTAGTCTATTTTTCCAATTCAAATTGCAAAATTTTTCGTTTTCATCTTCAAGTAAATAAAATTTAATTTGAAATTTTATTTTTATTTCAGTAAAAATAACAAAACTTCCAGATTGCCACACCAATAAAAATGCCCAATAAATAAAAGTTTATTATTGCAAAAAAAAAAAAAAAATTGTCACTTTATAAAAATATCATTAAATTAACTTGACATATTGTGTAAACAAAGCTTTGAATGTGACAGATTCTCTTCTCTTAGCATTAAAATGTTTCTGCAATAATTTTCGCACAAATATAGAATTTTTTAGAAATCACGAAAATCAATTCAAAAATAAACAAAAATAATAAATAAATAAAATAAATAAATAAATTGAAAATGAAATTAATTTTTCTAAATAATTAATGCCTGAAGTGTAAATATTTAATCAGAAATATTTCATTCAAATTATATTTCAAAACAAAATGATTATTATTAAATTATATAAGTAAATAAATAATATTTGAGAATTTTAAGATTGAACAGAAAGTTTCGTGTGAAAATTTTCTGAAATAAAAATATTTCAAATTAACTTTTTTTTGTCAAAATAATGAAAATACATAAACAACTATCAGCATAAATTTTAATATTTTATTATAAATATATTTTCAGGAGGTAAATATATCAATTTTTTAAATAAATTATTTTTAAATATTGAGGTTTGTTGATTTTATTTCGCATATCTAATAAATGACACCACAAACTAATCTTACAATTTCTTAGAATTTTGAATTTGAAATTATTTTTTTATCTAAAATGTGTAAAAAAAACCTCAACCAGATTAATTGATTTAGTATTCTATATATAAAAAAAGGATGATTAAAAAATTATTGAAATTTGTATTAAATTTGAAATAAATTTAAAAGGAGTGTCTTTATTCTATCTAATATTTAGTATATTTACAAATGACGAATTCGTAAATAATTTCCGAATTAAAAAGTACCATGTTAATTTTGCAAAGATTGACAGATTTTTTTGTAATATTATCAGATTTCTGAAGTATTCTAATTAATTGAATAGTGTGATTCACTGATATTTTGATTGATTATAATTTTTGTGATGAAGAAATAGAAGGTAATTTTCAAATTCTATTCCTGAATCATATTGAAATGTAGAAATCAATGATGCAAATAACCAGTTTATGTTAAATTTTTGGAGCGAACGAACAAGATTTATGATTTGTTAATTATCACTTCTCACTATTTTTCATAGTGGATAAAAGATAGCTAATTATCCGTTGAAAAAATTGGTGGCAAAATATCTCACCTGAGCGAGATTAAAAAAAACGTATTTGTATAATTTTTTAAATAAATTGTTGCAAATTCGAAGTTCCGATTTTACCAATTCTCGGATAATTTTTACCAAAAATGCTACAATATGTGCACTGTATTAAATTGAATTTTTAGCCCTTTGGTTGCAAATCTAGAATAATACTAACTAGTATTTAGTTGTATTTCTAACAAAAATTGTAGCATCAGTTCTCCTTTAACCGACTCTTTAATACCTTTCTAACGTAGAATTTATTATAAATTTTGGAGAATATTTACTATGTTAAATTGCAATTTTTCATTAAAAAACTACATTTTGCCAAACGCGAATTACGCAGCCTACCGGATGGTATTATTATAATTTCGAACTTCATGTGATAGCATATTCTTCAAATTTTTCATTTTGATATCTCACAATATTTTATTTGCACGTTTACTATGCTAAATCGTAAGTTGAAACAGTTTACACGGGGCAGGCAGCCAAACGCTTACATACGGGATTTTTTTTTGATCAAATCCTTAAAAAGCGGTCAGTACTGAATGTCGAAAATGAAGTCATTTAAAAATGCTTTAATTAATTCTAATTTTTTTGCAAGAATTTGTTGTTGCCATAAAACGATTAAAAATATTGCTTGTTTTGAAGTATTTAATTATTCATATTTTCATCTTTCAAAAAAGATTTGCTAAATTCCACAAACATTTTTTATTTTCTATTTTCGAAATATTCAAAACTGTAACAATTCTACAAAAACTTCATAAAATTGAGTCATTAAAAATAAATAGCATTTAATACTACCAACAATTTAATTACTAATATTTCAATGCTACAGCAAATAATCTAATAAAAAATTATGACCATAAAAACAATTAATAGCCATGAGTTCATAAGGAACAATTAGATTGAATATGAAAAAATATACCCTTTTTTAATAAACACTTTTATACCAAGACTAATATTTAATATTATCGTAGGTCACAACATTATATATACATAAAAATGCAATTGGTAATCCCTTTTAAGGGTTATATTGCTCACTTGAACCTACATAACAAGTTCATTGTATTACCATAAAAGGAAGTTACCATATGTTCAAATAAAAACTAGGAAAATAAAAAAAAACCTTTTGACACACTAAACAATGGTGAAATCAATATTCAGAGTTTAACCCAGGAAGGAAAAAGTAATCCAATCCTTAAGGGAAATATAGGTGAACAAATATAAAAAAAAACCAATGACATTTTGTTTGTTATTTGTTTCAATATATTTTTTACTGAGGTTTTATTTACCTTTTTGTTTCTAGGTTTGTTTATTCCGACTTTTAATAAAAAATTTTAGGTAAAATTGTTTCTATATAAATTTAATATTAGTTTAAATTTTATGTTAATTTTTCCACAACATTTTATTTCGTAAATTTAAAATTAAATTTTAGTAAAAAAAAAAAATTCTATTTTTAATTAATTACACGATTCGCCTTTAACACTCACTGTCAATCTTATCAGATAAAAATATTCGAAAATAGAAGAAGAATAATTCGTAAATTTTGAAAGAATAACGTAAAATATTATATACACTGATCGCGACACGAAATTCACTGTGAAACAAACCGCACAACTCAACAGTTGGTTATTCACTGATCTTATAGCTAAGGAGATTTTAGTTTTGTTATGATGTCGATCGGCGCGAAAATAAAGAACAATATTTCATTGTTTGTTGTGTTTGAGTGGGTTTTTATTTTTTTTTGGAAATTATCGCATGAGATATTTCAATTTCACTGTTTCTAATGTGTTTTTATTTTGCTCAATTTCTTGAGCTTTTTAAATAGATCGTATGAAATTGAAACACAATTCTTTAAAACACTTATTCTTATGTAAATTGCAATAAAAAATAATTTAAGATAAGTATTTGAAAGTAGAAATTATTGAACGGATTTGAAATTAAACTAAAATTACTAATTATATTTGATATTTTAATAGCAGAGGACCATTAGGTTAGTTTTACTAACTTAAATTACAAATTAAGTTAGTAAAACTAATTCAATTTGTAATTTGAAGTTACATAATGTAACTTCATCGTTTGGAAAGTATACTTGTTACGTTCAAATGTTAAGTAATGAGTGCAAATTGCACTTACATACTAAGTTCAAATTTTACAACCCGTTTCTGTATGTAAAAGAGAAACTTCTGTGTTTAGCAGAGAACTTATTAAAGCATTTATATTGTAGTAGCATAAGAAATGTATTTTAAGATTAAAATTTTTATTTTATTACACCTTACAATATTTCTCCTTTGTTCATCTACGTAAAGCTCATAAACCCAGGGAAAAAATTTAATTGTTTTTAAATATGTCTTAAAGGTATCACAGCCTATTTTGTAACAAGTGTGATATCGATTTTTTTGTAATAAAGAAATAACAAGTCACCAGACAACACCTTGTTTTCAGCTCTGACTGTGACTAACTAATTATATTAATAACTGGTTAATTAAGAGCATTTATATGCAATTTGATAATAATTTCAGTATTTTATTTAATCTGCTAATTTATAAATTTATTACTGACAGATAATCAATTACAAGAAAATCATGAATTGGGATAACAAACTTCTAAATTGAGTGATTTCTTTAAATGATTTCAATTTTTAAACTAGTTAAGAACATTTATAAACGTTTATAAAATGTGACTATAATTAATTATTTTGCAAAAGTAGGAAGAACATTATTTACGAAAATTTTAATTCTGTGCAATAAAATAAAGGTATTGTTCAGCTAATCTGTGACATCATTAATTAAAGTACCACGTAAAACTAATTACTTACAAAAGGTAACAATTTATATTTTAGAATTCATTAAAGAAGGGTCGTTTAAACTAAAGTGAATTTTTTTATTACCATTTTTTTATATAACTTTTAACAATTTAAAAACTTTAATAAAATATAATTTCTTAAATTTCATTTCAAATAATGTTTTTGTGTGATTTAGAAAATTACCAAGGGAAATTTAAGTTTGAAAATATTTTTTAAAGACTTTAATAAAAACTTTATGAATCAATATTTTCATTGATTTGGTTTTTGTTATAAAATCAGGAAATATAAAATCGTTTTGCTGTCAATTTGACTCTAAATCAGTTGATTCATTAATATATCAAATTTCTGAGATTTTAATTAAGATTTAGATTACCAGAATTAAATACAAATTGTGGAGGCTATTTGATTACAAAATTAAAAAACTTTTGTAAATAAAATATTCTAATGTTTCATTGAACTACTGAGATCAGGGTCAGCAAATAAATTCCTCAAAAAAAATTCTATATTTTAAAAATTCTAATAATTTATTATCAATTTTTAAATTTAACATCAAATAAATCTTTTTTTTTTTTAAATATTTTTAATTGATTAATTTCGAAAAAAAAAATTATATTAAATCTCATTTTATGTTATAATTAACTTGTAACAAAATAAATCAAAATATTTTTCACAGCATAAGTTTTTTTAAATGGCCCAACAACACGACATAAACACAATTTTATCAATCTTTCAAATTTATATGTAAAATTTGTTGTAATGAGACTGTGTGCCTCACAATATAAAAATAAAATTTTTTAAATTTGTTAGCCCTTAAATATATGATGATCAAGAATTAGGTATATATACCTAAAAATAGATTTAAATTTGAATGCAAGACGTTTATATTTTGTTCAATTTCTCCCGCGTACAAAACTATAAATAACAAAATCTTATGAACTCAGAATTTGATCAACCAGACAAAGAAATAAAATTGTACGAAAAGTTTTGTTGAACTCAATTTTAAGAGAAACAAAAAAAAAAATTATTTTGGAAAATAGAAAATTATTACAAAATAATATACACGAAATTAGCTACCAGACGTTTGTTTAAGTAATTCATTGGAATTGTAAAATAAACTTTTTTAGCACCTAATTTTACATGTAATAATGATTTCGTTTATTAGTCACGCGAATTATTTAGTTTACGAAATTCAATTTCTAAATTAATTAAAAATAGATTCAAAGAACGGTGGTGCCTGAGTTTACTCAGCTTTAAATGAGTACCTGGGAAAATTGCTAGTGATTTTTACTAGCAAAAATCACTAATAATGATATTAACTTGTTGCGATTGCAGTTGAACCTTTACTGACCTAAGAACTACTAGTAATAAATGTTTAAATCATTTTTTACTGAAACAAAAGATAGTTCTACTATAATTCACTGACTTTATTATTAAATAACGTCAAATACCAGGTTCGAAAAAATAATTATTTCGATATTTGACCTGTTTGTTTTGAAAGTGGGGTAAGTTCAGTTAGGTTTTTTGAATGACTTTGACTTACAGATAAAAAGATCAAACTAAATTCGAGCTGTTATTTTTTTTTAAAAACTAGCCCCGCATTGAAAATAAACGGATCATGGAAAATTTTTTTAAATATCAAATTTTTGTGAAAATTTTGAAAATTTTGTCATCTTTTGAACTAAATTTTATAGATGAAACAATTTTTGTCACTTAAATTAATTACGTCATCACTAAAAAGAATATGATTCATTAGGTCATTATTAAATGTCTAAAGTTAAACGTGACCAAAAAGTTTCTATCAAACAGCATAAAAATAAACTATGCTTTATATATATTTTCTTTAGCTAAGCTTTCAACAAATTATTTGCAATGAATCATACAAAAAAAAAAAAACATTTGAATCCTCTATGTTGAAATATACATATGTATGTATACAGCAACATTGTATTAATAA
Source organism: Empis livida (assembly GCA_963932195.1). Classification (NCBI taxonomy): domain Eukaryota; kingdom Metazoa; phylum Arthropoda; class Insecta; order Diptera; family Empididae; genus Empis; species Empis livida. Next base: position 17,048,507 of record OZ010649.1, read on the forward strand.
TATTTTATATTACCACAATGGACAAATCAGCAAATATTGTGTTAATCCTATTTTATTACATTTCGCATATAATATTTTAATAGTAATTGTATATAAAGGCGTTACACGACGTATTTATACATTTAATATAATTCACGTATTTACTGAACAAAGGTCCTTTCGTGTAAATGTCAATCATTATCAACCTCCACAATTTATTTCTATCAACATGGTTCTTTTTTTTTTTTTTTTTTTTGGTTAAACCTCTAAGATTTATGTTCATAATCATAATTTAACAGTGGTTTTATATATAAATACTGTGTCGGTTGCAATTGCAACAAATTAAATATTATATTCTTATAAATTGAAATTTTATATTAATTTCATTTTGTTTTTAAAAATTAATTATTTTCTAGTCAGGGTTATTCTCTTAATTCTTGTTCATTGGTAAAAAGGAGGTCGTCACAATCCTAGAAGAATTTTTAATTTATTAATATTTCAACATTATTGTAATTTTAATGTTTAAAAGAAATCTTATTATCAAATTATGTACATAATTTAATAGTTTCTTGTATACTCCTTACGCGTGGGTTTAAAAATGACAGAATTATTTGCATGCATTACACAACAAAAAAAAATGCAGAATTTTATTTCAAAAATATATTCAAAACTTTATTATTATATTTTAAACTGCTATGATCGGCTTTTATGTAACGTAAAAAGGAATAAGGAAAAATATATTGGAACATAATAAAATCAGTAAAGGCGCCACAAATTATTGTAACTTTAGTCAGCAGCTTTATATGTTGGTTCGTAGTGTTTAGTAGTGTAATTTGTTTCAAAGGAAATTTTTGCTTCAAACTTAACACACAAAATAGTTTTACGTTAAATAGAGACTACAAGAAAAATATATCTACAAGGAAGTCCAAAACTGAATAAAATTACAATAAAGAAAAAACAATCTTGTTAATAAATTTCAGAAAAAATAAAGTAGCCTTTTTTCTGTCATAGTTATTTCGTATTTTTGGAAATGAATATTTTTGTTTAATTATTTGAATTTCGTTCCGGAACATTGAAGTTTTATTTATTTTTATTAGTATCGGTCGATAAGAAAAGTTGTCTGTTCTTCTTTCATTTTGAAGGGAAAATGCAATTAAATGCAAAATAAAAACGACAATAGAATAAAAAATAACTATAATATTGATTAAAAGTTTTACTTGTTCGTTATATAATTTAAATTTGTGGATTATTTTCCGTATTAAAGTACGTTCTAAGTACAATTTTGGATGAAAACATAATATTTCCATTTTAAATTTTACAAATGTTGTTTTAAGGCACCTTAAACTACCTACAGTCAATCATCTAAACTGAAAAATCTCATTATCATGGACAACTTGCTTAGTTTTATCAAAGCATTACAAATTTTCAACAATTTATAAGCCCAACCCTTTGAAATTTAAAAACTATTTAAATTCAACTAAAATTCAATTTCAATTTTTGTCACTACAGTTTTTTAAGACAATTTTTGGCACTATATAATCTAATAATTTATTCGACATGATCCACTATTCCATTTAAATAGCTAATTTATGAAACTTTTTCTATAATAAAAGGATCTAACAAAAAGGATTTTCTTATAGTTTTAAACAATAATTTTATTTATGCTTTTTTTTATGTATTTCTCTAAATTTATATTTATTTGACACAAACTATTCAGAAATTAACATTCTTTAAACGTGTATTAATTAACCCTCATTTATAAAACACAATTAAGTCTATTCTCTTGTTTTTCATGAGAAAGAAAAAAAAAATTAGCAGAACGAAAATTTTAATATCCCATTTAATAAAACACATATAAGCATAATTATATATATGCACATAGTTTCAATTTCTCATAAGCTTTTTAAATAAAGTTTTCTTTTATAATATGTTTTAAATGTATTTGAAAGAAACTACTTTATATAATATGAGTAGTTTCCTTTAATAAAACACAAACGCTAAGTATAGTTTCATCGATCTTGATAAGAAATTTTTTTGTAAATTAACATAACCTCCTCCACACTCCTTTTCACGAAAATTTTTGAATACAATAACATAAAATATATGTAAAACATGAATATATAAATGTATTAAAATCAAGATATATAAACATAAATAGTTGTTAAAGTTCTAACTATTTTAATTATTGATTAAATCTTAAGGGGTATGTCATTTCGCAAAAATTTTTAATGGCAGACAAAATTTCGAAAATAAAATGAAATTCAATATTTTTTTTTTGGTTCTTTCGATGTAGTTTTGATTTTAAAGTTTGTAATCCCAATTATGTAGTATATTCTCTGATATTAATGAAGTAATATTGATTTCGAGGAACTGGAAAATTTATTATTTGACATATAAAAATGAACATCTGTGCAATACTAATATTTCAAAATTAAAACTTTACTAGTGTCAAAGACTTTCTTATGCAAATAATTCCTCAATAAATTGTTATTAAAACTATTGAACCCAAAGTAAGACCAAATGACAATAAATTTTTTTTTCTCAATTACACTCAAAATAGTTACAAAAAGGGAAAGTAAATACTAGACATGATCTAGTAATCAAAATAATACTAAAATCATGAATTATAAAAATAATAAAGTATCATACTTACTAAATTGTGGTTTTAAAATGGCCATAAAACTCATTCATTTAGATAATACCAAATTACACAATGCTGTCTACAAATTATTATATGACAGATATCCTAATAAGTTTATTCAATATTTTGGTAACATTCAAAAAATTTGAGCATATCGAATTTGATAATCCACAGTGATAATCCCCTTAATATTTAAAACTATACACACTTTTATGGTTAATTAAAAGAAAAACTCTTTTAATGTAAATTTTATATTATTATTTTTTTTTTTTGTAAGAATTTCATTTTTTTTTTCTTCCTTTCTCATTCATTTTACAAACACAAAATTTCCATTACAAAATTTTGTCGCGTTCCCAATTCAATTAATTTTAATCAGCTCTCCGGGGATATTAATAAAATAAAAATACTAGTATATATATAAAAAAAACACAAAAAGCTAAATTTATTAGACACGGAAATACCAAGCTAATTTCTTCAATTTTATGCACAACAAAAATAAAAATATGCCATTGAGAAACAAATAATAATAAAATGGGACAGAAATGAAAAAAAAAAACACCGATTATTTTTGCATGTTTTAAGAAAATTATTAAGAACTAATCTATTAGATTTTCTATTGGATTAGATATATTGTTATACAAATTTTATATTTAAAGTTAGAATTATATTTAAAATATTAATTTGTAAGGAATTTGAAATTAAGTAAAGAGTTAAGCTGGATTATGAAAGTTTTAGAAAAGAAAATTTTGTATGGAAATAAAGAAAATTGTCGTTTTTCGTTGAAATAAATTTGAATAAATTTTAAAGAATTAATTGAATTATTTAATTGTAATTAAAATGTAACATAAATTTCATATATTTTTTGCTAATTGGATTACAAAATTAGTGGTTTATTTTAGAATTTAATCCTGTTAGAAGTCGGATATCAAAATTTGTATTTCCGCAACCTGCAAAGCTGTCTTTGACATGCTAATAAGTGAATGTAAATAAATTGTAATTTGGAATTTTTATACTTTTATATAAATTTTCTAATTAAATATATTTCGGCAGTTTTTATGAAAGAGACAATATTTTAAAGTCTAGAATTTTGTGTTATGAAATATTCATATTTTGATTGCGATTATATAATATTTTTCGATTGAAATACAAATATATTTGCATTGCTGATTAGTATGAATTAAATTGTGTAACTATTTGACAATAAAATGATTACTACCTCGAATAATCTGGAGTGCTATTTTGTAGTCAAACTTTAACAATCGTATTTGGTTCACAATCTTTGTAAATGTAAAAATATTTAACTAAACTTTGAAATTCGCATCTGTGATAACAAATTAGCAATCCGGGGAAAAAAAGAGTGTGATTATTATCATGATATTCATGTAACTGAAACTAAATTTTAATTTTTGATCGGTTACAGTCACGACCCACATCGAATTGTGGATTTCTTGCAATTAGTCTGATTACTTATTTCAGACTTTTACTTTATTTAAATTTTAATCTTAGTATTTTTAAGCTGAAATTAGTTTCTGTAATTTAAAACTTTTGAATATCATTTATTAAATTGTTCACTAAAATTTCAAATGATATCACACATTCTTTAGATATTTTCTCAACATTGCCATAATTTCTCAATTAAAATATTTAAAATAAATAATTTTGTTCAAATTGAACAAAATAAATCATTTCTTAGATTAAAATACACTTTGATAAAGTTTTGAACCAGTTCATAAACGAAATACATATACTTATAATTAATTTATTCTTTCGAATTTGAAATTAAAAATATAAAAGTTTCTATTTTCTTATAACTTGCACTTGTCTATAAATAAAATTCCATTTTAAATTCATATAAAAAAAATTTGATTGCCTTTGTCATTACATAAGAATTTATGGTTTAATTTTTTATTTTATTATGATTTCTGACATAATAAATTAAAATTTATAACATATTTTTAAATTGATAGAAAAATCATAATCTAAAATTTTTTTTTTTTTGTTAGATTTCAATAAATTTATGATAATTGTATAGTCTTTGTGGTGATATATTAAAATTAATTTGAAATTTTAATGTACACTAAAAAAAACATTATATCATAAAAAAAAAATATTTATTTAGAAATGAATTTGCTTAGATGATATCATAAAAATCATAATTGAATGCATTAAAATGTGTAGGTTTTTTTTTATGCAATTTATGTGCGATTTTTGTGTTTGCGTGGGGACAATGTTTTCAGAAAGCATTATAACAAAAACATTGTTGATTTTTTATGATTTATGAAATTATTTATTTAGAAATTACTGAAAATTTAGAATTAATTAAATTAATTTAATACAAATTTATAAGTTCAGATTGCTCGAAAATATATAAATAATTATTATCTGATTAATAAGTTTTATATACCAAATTAAAATTATAAAACTTTGATTGAATTTTCCCAAATGATTTCAGAAAATACCTCATTAAAACAATTTTTGTACGATTTTAGATTTTTTGCTATAATTAGAATGATTTTTGGATTGGATTTTTTTTATCAAATACAAATTTACTTAAACTGCAATTCATTGTCAGAGATGATTCTATATTTTGACTAAGAATTTGAAAATAATCTGCTGAAAATACGAAAATGAAAGAAATAGGAATTAATTACTATTTCGAAGGAAATTAATAAAGTTTGATAGATTAAAAGTCATCAGGAATTTTAAGAAAAATTTAAATTCATCCGTTTTGATAAAAAAAAATACTATAGATTTCCTCTTAAAATATTGCGAGTGTAGCGATTCAAATATCATTAGAAACTAAAGTAAAATATTTATACTACAAAAAACTTAAAACTAATTATATTTGTAATCATTTTTAAGCACGTAATACTCTCTACAATTTCTAAAGATTAGCCAAAGTCATCTTAAATAAATTATATGTAATAATTATATATTTTCTATTTCAATTTTTACTCAAATTTCTAAATTTACATTGAAATAATAATTATTAATTCTAATATTTTCTTGGTATTGCAAAACGTAAACAAATTAGCAAACTATAAAATAAAAAATAATATAATTTCAATTGCAATTTCATAGTTTTCACGGAAACGAAAATATTATAAAAATAGAATTTTACGAAAATTTTCAATAAAATATATTAATGGAAAAAAGAAACTTTTGAAAAATTACTATGCTTATATGTTAAAGATTTTTGACCTTTGTAGTTAAAAAATTTTCTCGTTAATTATTTATATACGGAAAGTTAAAATTATGTAGTAGTAAATTGTATTACGTATATACATTTTTTCGAGTATACTCACACAATATTCATTCATTAAAATTAATTTTAATGAACCGAAGGTGTGCCAGTTGATCAAAACAGTTGCGTTTAAGTAATAAATTTGTTATAAAAATAAATATTTATTTATATTTTCGGATAAATAATTATATTCATTTGAAAATTTATTGTTTAATTATTTGAAATTTCTGTTCAATATTAAAATCGACCTTCAGTTTTTTGCTTATATAAAGTAAAAGAATTCGAAAACATATTAAAATTGCATATAAATTTTAGCCAAATATGAGGATGTTTACTTTTATTGTACAATAAACCGAAGTATCTTCTATAATATTAATCTATTATTTGTAATATTTATTAATTCTCCTAGCTATACTATCCAATATTATATTAGTCTCTTTGGTATATGTTAAAATAATAAGGTACCATCTGTTTTTTATGAATATTTTTGAAAATACAAATTATTTACTAGTAATTAATTTTCATAAAACTGAAAATATAATTTAATATTTTTCAAAAAATGGATTTTCATTAAATTATGAGTCAATTCTATCAAAATTTATAAATAAATTTATTTATTTATTTTGATAAAAAAAACTAAATAAATAAACTTACCATTTGTTGTTGATTTTTTGGTTTTTTCACCATATCAGGTACTTTAAATGATGTTACAGCTTCAATAATATCAGCTAAAAGTAAACCATCACGGCAATCAGCTGATAAATCAGTAACTTTCTTTTTAGATTTAGCTCGTTCAAGATAGTAATTTGCCCAATCGGTGTAGATCTGTAAAAAAAATAAATAATATATATATTTTTTTTTAAATAAAAATTCTAATTTAAATTTATATTTTAAGTAACATTGTAAACAAATCCTAAAGTTATGCATTAATTATCTAAACAAAACCTAAAATTATGCAATTTTATTAAAACCGAATTTTCCTTAAATAATAGAATTAATTAAATATTTTTGAATATAATTTAAATTTAATTTTCTAAAAGTCAGTAACTTTAATCAAAAATATTTGTTTTATTATCTTTTTTAACTTTTCCAACAAATATTTTTATTTAAAAACAATCCCAAATTAAATATACAAAATTTATTTTACTAATTTTTTTAATTAAATTAAGGTTTTTTTTTCTGTTTGTAAAGTTATTTTCTAATTCATAAAAGTTTATGGTTCATTCTATGTTATTCAACTTTTAAATAAAAATGTTATTATTTTCTCTAAAAAAAATTTAAAATTCAATAAAATTGAACTAAAAATTTTACATAAAGATTTTTTTTACCAATCGACACTTAATAATTTAGTAATTTTCAAAATATAGTTCATAGTTTTAAATTATAGATATATTCTAAATTAGCTCAATTTACAAGAAATTCCACCTACAACCTGTAATTTAAATTTTATGGTAAATTATTATCTGAAATATGTTTTCTTTATTTAGATATGAAAATTTATTCAAAAAAGTTTTTTTTTACGAAGTAGGTGGTTTTATAGTAGAATAATTAATATTTTTTTCTTTTTTTTGGTGAATTTGTTTATATAATTAACACCCATAATCAACACATGAAATATTTATGTAATCTGTATTTTTTTCATACATTTTACGTTTGTAGAGATTACAGAATACGAATAGTTGTTTATTTTACACCTTTTTTTTATTTAGAAATAAAAAGTTTATTTTTGGAAGAATTTTCGTATATTCTAAATAAAGTAATTTTGCGAGGTGTAAAATAATTGTGTAAATGAAATATTTCATATAGAAATGTGGGTAAAATGGTATTTTGTTTTACAATAAAATGTAAGTTTCCCAACGATGACACATCCTATAAAATATTTAAAGTTGATATTTCGGGATTTAGTTGTATTGTACATTACAAAACAGCTAAAACGAAAGTTTGGATTAATCAATGCAGTAAACCTGATTAAAATTAGAAAAATTTTCGTTCCAATAACTTGAGTAGAATAACAAGAATTAACAATTTCACTGGATTCGAAATCATATTAATATTAATATAGCTGCAACAATTCAGAATAGCTCACTAATTAACCCTTCAATATTGCCAAATAATTGAATATGTAGTATGAATTCTAAATTTATTCCTACAAAAAGCTTCCCAAATCTGAGCAAAATCTAGAAAAAATAATAATTATTAGAAATTAAAATACCTAAACTTACACTATAATCACCTGAACATAAAACTAAATCATTTTAAATCTAATCACAAATATATTGTTGGAAAGATTTAAATAAAAAATTTATATTGAAATGTAAAATGAAAATAAACTTAATTACAAATTAATTTGTGGAATTCTTTGTACCACATTACACCAAAACTAATTATAACCAATAACAAAATTTAGTTTTTAATTGTAAAATCAATTAAATTTATTTATAAAAAAATAAAAACATAATCAATTTATAATTAAATTAATTATTTTCTATCAAACAGAATCCAAAAATAAACAACCAAAAAACAATGAACTTCTTGCATATTGCCCAGGCTATAAATAATTTCTATTCAATTTTCTAAAATGTGTCTGGACTATATATCTTTAGGTTTACATTTCCTCAGAAAAAATATCATAAGATATATATATGTAATATGTAATATGTATATGTTTAAATGATAGAAATATTAATTTTCTCTTTATATATATCTGAAGTATTGTACACGTGGTCAAATAGATTATTATTTCGTGGTTAATCTACCGGATATAATCGTTTTCTAATTGACCTAAATAGAAAATATTAGACAATGTTTTAGACTATGTTGTGTTTATGTATATATATATTTCAATTAATTTTTTTTGTATGTTCTTTTTACAATATATTTGAGAATTTATTGAACATTAGATTACAACTACTATATTTATATCGCCATATGGTAACCAACGCTACAAACATTATATTTAGATACTTTGTACATATTAAAATAAAAAAAAAATCTATATTTTTGTTTGTTCATTTATATACAAAGATAAAGACAAACATTTATTTTGTTTATTTACAATTTTACAATATCAAAATCATAGATAAAATTATTTATTGAACATATGTTCTTTATTTTCAAAAATGAAATAAAAATTATATTACAGAAAAAACTTAATTAAAATAAAAATTATGGTTAATTAAATTTTAAGCTCAATGAAAAGTCATTAACCATAAAATAATTGAATAAAAAAAAAAGATTGATTTATGAAAAATTATGGTGAATTTTCCAAAATTTATTAAGTAATATAGTTACTAATGAATTTAGAAAACCAGACGAAATATATTGCAATACGACCATACAAATTATTTGTATACGTCTTTTACTAAATTTCTGAATTTGTGATTTTTCAAAATTCACTAACACGAGTTAAAAACTTTAAGCACACAAATTCATTAAGAAATTTTGACGAATAAATTAAAAATTGTGGGAAACATTCTGGTCGGTGTAATTGCGAATTTAGAATCGAGGTGAATAATAAAAATTTATTATCAAACTACCAGACGTTCTTGAAATCCTACTCATCTGATCAGAATTTAAATTCCGACTCATTTGATCAGAATTAATGTTAGCATAATAAAATCAATATGTTACCACAAAATAATTTTATTAAAATTTTGTTATATGTACATTAAATTATTAGCTTTAAGGCCTTAATTCTGTAAAAAAAAATTAATGTTACAAAAAAAAAATTTATGTAACCATAAAAAAAACCAAATACTGCCATAAAAAAAAATTATACTTTTCTATATAAAATATTTTAGTACCAGAATAATGCACATACAAATTTGTAATAGAGAGCTGTTTTCCTAAATATCTGTGATCCTTATTGTATCTTAAAGTGGTAATTCTTGGTTTCATCTAATAAAGAATTTTTTTTATATTAAACCCTTTTCCTAAAATTTTCTTTTTAAGCCCTAAATAATATTAATAATTTTTCATTTTTCTTAATTAAACAATCTTATTTTCAATATTAAAATATTTCGGTTTTTTTTTTTCATTAATTCCAGCACGTAAATTAAACTCTACCTAACCATAAAAATAAATTTACTTTTTTTTTTTATTCTAATGAAAATCATGAAAATAAGAAAATTTTATATTATATACCATTTTCTACAAATATAGACATTAAACGCTATGTACTAATATATTATCCCTCTATCAGATAGAATAGCATAAAATGTGTTACGTAACCACACAAAAAAAAAAAAATTAACGATTATTATTAAGTATTAAAAAGATGATTACTTTAAAAGGATTTAACGCGATTAGAATAATAAATGTTATTTTGAAACAGACAATTTTTCAACAAATTTTTCTATGCTCTCTAATCGGTAATTTTTGTTATTTTGTAGAATTATACCCCAGGAAAACATTCACCTGGCATAACAAAGATAATGAAAAATAATTTGTCTGCAATACTGAAAATGTCTGCCATGATGATGGTGTGGTGTATTTGTGAAGCAAAAATAAAAATATTAAGTAAGTTTTTTTTTTTTTAAATAATTTGGTAAATTATTTTTCTAGTGAAAATATTTAAATATAATTTTAAAGGTGTAGAAATTTTTATAAAAAGTTTTCTAGGAAAAAAAAATATTATGATAGTAAAAAAAAATATTAGTAAAATTTTATGGTTTGGAAAAATCATTACAAACTAAAATATATTTATTTAAATTAATTTTAATAGATTTGAACAAAATATAAGCATTGCTAGACAATATTATTCGTAATGATTTGAAATTACAGTAAAACTAAGATTTAGAATACGGTTTACAATTGGTGAATACAGATTTAAGTATAAATTGAATTTTAGAAAGCAGTCTTCTTTCAGTATAACCCATGTTAATAGTTCAATATGTTAGAATTAGATTTAGTTGATAAGCATTTATAAATTTATAACAATTAGAAACCAAAAAACTGCTTTACTATTCAAGTTGAAGCCATAGATTACAATTTTATTTAATTATATATTACCCCAATAATTGCCTTTTTCAAGTCAAAACCAATGGCTATGAATTTTGAAAAAATTTCTAAAACAGAAAGTAACATTTGCGTCAGAAATTATATTCATTTTTCAACGCAAATGCTACAGACACTGGGAGAATTCTAAATAATTACACTGCTGTAATCCATTGCAGTGGTAATCCACTTGACCGCTGATACAGAAGGCCCTAATAAAAATTGAAAACGTTTTTTATCCCCTAAATATATCAAAAAAAATTCGTAAATATTTCTGAAAATAGTGTTTTACAGAAAATAATTTATATTTTGTCATTCAAATTTAATTCAATGCAGAGAAATAATCTAGAATTTTTGATTAATGATGGTGGCATAAATCAATAGTATGGAAATAGCTAAAATATACAAAGCGGAAAATTCTGTAAAATTCCTATAAAAATAAAGTCAATAACGTTTACAATCAATGACATATGTCTGAGTTTTTAACCCTCTTGTACACAGTAATGCAAAGAGATCTCAAACCGAAAAATGTTCAATAGTTTCTAAAGATGAAATTTAGTTGGTTTTTCGGTTATTGGGTTGTAATTATCATGTTCTAAGACTAACAAAAAAGTGATTTTACGTAATTTTGCTTAAAGGAAAATAAAAATATATATCAACCACAATAAATTATTCGACATGATGTTAATTAAAAAATGATGTTATGAGCATTATCAATTGTCCTTAAAAAAAGGTTCTATTTTATTATTCTGTTTATTTAATGGTTAAAAAAGGATATTATTTTTATAATCCTTTTTATTTTTTAAATAATTAAAGTAAATAAACAAATTTGCATCAAGTTCTTTTTGAGTCATTATATCCTCAATTACCAAAAGATAGCAAATTGCTAGAGCAAGCGATATTTGTGCAATACCATCTAATTAAACATCTTTCTTAAACATATTTTTTTGCGCACTAAAGGGTTAAATGTTAAAACCTTAAAGCATATTTACTTTCATGTCCATTAAGCTTCCGCATATTATAATTTCAACAATATTTTCGGTTATCACAAATTTTTCAATAATTTTCCAAAATAAAATTTGTTTATATTATACTGAAGCAACTATCTGTATCTCTATTTTCCACAAAAATTTAATTAATATTATTACTGAATTCTATATTTTCTTAATAATTTTTAATCAATATTTTCAATAATCAAAATTATAATTAAAATATGTAATTGTTATTTTTTTTATATATATAATTAATTAAATAAATTTACCTTTGAATATTCATATCCACCAGCATAATATCCAGTATTATTTGTGGTGATATTATCATTAGATCCACCATGTGCACTTACACAACGACCTAACATTATTATATTTTAAATTTTGTGTTAAATTGATATAATAATGACAATTAAAATAACAACAAATATTAATTTTTGTGCTCCACACATTGAATACATTTTAATTTAAACTTTTGAAATATTTTCTTTTTCGACTAAAAATAATTATTTTTTTTTTCTTGGTACCCTAAATAACTTTTAACTTATCACTGAGTTTTTATCGAAAATTAAATATAGTTTTTATCGATAAGAACTTTTAATAATAAAAAAAAAATCTTAGTTTTAAAACTACAGAAATAAACTGAAATGTTTTTTTTTTTTACTCAATAATATAAATGGTTAAAGTTTTAAAATGGAACTGTTTCAAAGTGCAATGTGGCTTAAGTTTCGATAAACTTAAATATTTAAGTACATAAAAAAAGACTAGAAATATATTTGAGGATTTCCTTTAAAAAAACTATTCTTCTTTTTTATTATTATTATTTTTAAAGATTCATTTTTATAAAACTAGTAATAAAAACGTTTAGCTAAAGTGTTGTAATTTTAGTTTTCTATTTTTCGATTTGGAGGACATGAAAATAGATAGTTGAATTTTTCTTTAAATAAGTTTTATTTTTAAGAAAAACAGGATTTTCTTTACTTGTTTTAGAAATTGCAAAGCAAAAACATATAGCGTTTTAAAAAAAATTTAAAATCATTTTTATTCTTTGGCTTCCAGAACAGCATTGCTTTTAAAAGGAAAAAACACCTTTCAGTATAATTTTAACTGGAAAAGGAAATTGAAAAACTTAGTTCCGGTTCCTAAATTATATAAAATTATTAGTTAATCTTTAATTAAAGATTTTTATCATAGGAGAAACAAAGAATTACTCATTAAAATTTACTCAAGTCCATGTCCTGTTGGCATATCGACTAAATTAAATCTTTTTAAAGTTATTTCTCATACCACTATGGTGTGTTTAATGAAAACACGGAGGGTGGCTTACTGGTACTGTACTAAGCGGCTTAGTGGTACTGTGGTTTAGTGGTACTGTACTATACTAGTAGGTCCAAATTGCAATAGTGTTGGAATATTATAACAAATTTGATCCTTTTAATGGAAGCTCAGGTTCTTCACGAACTGTAGCGCCAAGGAGAGTAAATTCGAACTTAACTCTCTTTCAAAGGAGAGTAAATTAGAACTTAGCCAACTTTCACATTAAATTAAAGACAATTTTAGGAACACACGGGTAATGGGAATATACTGATCGTTTACATTATTGACAGTAAAGAAATTTGAGCGAATTTATTATATACGGTATTATACTTTCAAATAGATTTAACTTTTGTATAGAAACAAACCTCCTTACAACCCTTTCTTGGCCGAATATTCTTTAAAATATAATTCTCAGGCGCATTACATTAGAATTATTTACTCACTTTCAATGTTTCCTGTAATTTCCATTAAATTTTACCCAAAATAAGACTTTCAAATATCACAACTAACTAATAGTCAACTAATCCCGACAAGACCCCTAATTTCAACATAGAAAATAACCCAAAAACAACTTTTATCTCAGTGCCTATTATCTCCTATTCTATTCAAAAAAATAAAATAATTTTTTTCCTTATACCGAAAAAAAAAATTTCCTTTTACAATTGACAACACTATAAAAATCGAGCCATTTAAGTTGAATGGCAATTTTTGTAATTTCCTTCCAAACAAAAATATTACAATTTTTTTTTACCCTAAAAAGATACCCTTGGAAAAAAAAAGAAAATTTTTACGATAATCTATAAAAGACCACTTTATTTTTCACCATGAATGACTTTTTCAACGAAAAATTTATCCAACAAAAAAAAACGACAATTTTACCTTAAGGAAATATTTTACTTCTAAATTGCATATTAACTTTAAATTGTTTGTTCACCAAAATGAAAAAAAAAAAAAAATGTTTGATGAATTAAAACCCTTAAAATATGTGCTATGGAAACATATTAAAGTTTAGTTTATATTTTTTGATGGCAAATTCAATTTACATTTTTAGCTTCAATGTTTACCTTTTAAAAGGTTTTTTTGTCGGCTCATAACTCATTATTTATTGCTTTTCATTTTTTTTGGTAGTAACCCTTCGTGATGATGAGATGTGATGGTTTGTGTCTTTTTATTTCGTTTAGTAGGAAAAGTTCATGACAGGGTGTGACTTGATGAAAGTATATAGCAAATAGATAAATATTGACTTTCGAGAAAAATGATAAAAAAAGAAAGATGTTTTTTTTTCTATTTTTATTTTTAAATATGAGGGTGTACCTTTATATAGTGACTATTAATGGAGTCACATAAAGATGTCAAAATATTGAGAAAAGATATAATGATAATATTGCAATAAACTAGCAAAATTTATAAAAGGAAATATTTAATTTAAAAAAAAAAAAATGAAGAAGAAAAATTGTCATATTAAGAAAATAGCAATACTTTTTTATGTAAATGTTTGTTTTGTAAACTGTGAAATTATGAGAAGCATTAAAATATTAATAATAAATAGTACACTGTTAGCAAATTTATTATATTTTAAAAGAAATTGTGTATAAAATTATTTGTAATCAATAAATGCAAATTAAGGTTGGCCAGATTAATTAAATAGTATTAGAAATCTAATTCATTTAAAATTAAATTTTACTTTTTCTTTGTATTTCGTGATATATTTGTAAATTTATGCTCACAACTTAATCGTAAGTTGTGGGCATAAATTTGAATAGAATTCAATTAGGATTAGCTGAAGATACAACTTTTATAAATCTTCCTAATTAACTACTTTTTACTTACTGCTAACAGTAATATATACCAATTATTTCACTATAAATTTAATTGGTAACAATTCTTTTGACATTCCTGAAGATCTCACTATCTTATGCATACTTTTAAGATAAATATTTGTTAATCACTTTTTACTTGAATTTAAGAAGTAATAACTTTTTACAAAAACTTAATAAAATTATAGTAGAACATGACTTTTGAAATATCCTAAACAAAACGGAGCAGTTCATAAGTTTGAAATTTTTACCAATTATTTTTGACAGTATTTTCAATTATCAAATTTCTTGAA
This sequence comes from Empis livida, assembly GCA_963932195.1. Taxonomy (NCBI): domain Eukaryota; kingdom Metazoa; phylum Arthropoda; class Insecta; order Diptera; family Empididae; genus Empis; species Empis livida. The sequence goes on from OZ010649.1 coordinate 17,063,782, forward strand.
AACTCATTTATTTTATAAAGAATATGACAAATAAACATAAATGTTTAGGAAACATATCTAATAAAAATTGAATGAAAAAAAAACAAGGTAGTGAGTTTAAAAGGGAAACATTTCACTTCCAAAAAAAAAAAAAAATTTTAGCTTTCCCTGAAGCTACCAAAAAAAAAAAAAAAATTTAATAGACTTTCCGTCATTACATCGAATCTATATCCTATTTATTTAATGTTCAGTCAAATGTTAAATTTTATGAGTACACACAATTTTGCGTTATAACCTTTTTCTATGTGAACCCGTGACATTTTTCAATGATTCATTGGCAAGGCCAAAAAAAAAGGATACTATATATATTAAACAATCCTATAAAACCGAAAATAATATTTTCGGGATCGAAATATTTAAATTTTTATATCAGAATATATATATGAGTATATAGTAGGTATATTTTTTGTGCCTACAAAAAAATATTGATATGAGAAGTTTTGTTGCCGGAAATGCTGTTAAATAAACTTGTAATTGCCAAGATGAATATATATAAATAAAATTTACAAACTGGTTTATTGCCTAATTAAATTAATTGGATAAAATAAAGGGAAAATATTTAATTTTCCAGTAAATTACTCGATTTATTCCTATAATATTATTTTCATCAACATATTTAATTTTATTTACAAATAGTTTTTGGTCTCAAGATGTTTTAGTACTGACTTTTGTTATATATATTATACAACTTATTATCTACAAATTTTCAGTATTTTTTGAAACTGAAAAAAAAAATATGATACCAAATTAATCTTATTTTATTGTAGTTTTAATAGTTTTGTTGTGACTCAATGTACCTTAAATTTATTGTCTGACCCACATAAACAAATTAATAACAAATTTGTTATCATAATTTTGTTGTTGTTTTTTTTTTTTTTTTGGTACGGAAGGTACGACTAATATATAAATTTATTTCTTATATAGTTTTATTACAAAATTTTATAATTAAATTACATATAGTTTTTTGGCACCAGATCAAAGAAGAATGTAATTTTAGTTTCCACTAATATATTAATAAAATGATATTGTAAAATAAGATAGAAAACTAGAAATAAATTAGATTTATACTGAAAACGTAACTTATATTAACCGATTAAGTTTTGAGATTCAGAACAATTCAGGCAAATATTTTAAAAGAGTAGGAAATTTGCTGATAAAATGTAATCTTCATTCTCCAAAGAACGTTACTCTAAATTGCAATTGACTAGTCACCCTTTAATATTAACTAATTTGCGCGTTCAGTTATATTTAAGCTGAACTCATGGTTTTTTTTTTTTAATAAAAATTGTTTATTGATAATTTAAATGTAATTTTGGGCCAACAATTCCTAGTTTTTTGTCTAAGTTAATGAACCGTGCAACTGGCAAACTTAATTGCAATAAAATGGAGGGCATAAAATGGCCTCCATGGAAATGTCGTCAAAAAAAGTCCTGGAAAAAATGGTAATTGCTAATTGTCGAAATTATCTAGTTAACAAAAGTGTTAAAGATATACAATTCGTCAAGCTGTTCTCAAGAAAGGTTATTCTTTTTTTCCGGCAAATTTTGGATGCGTCATTCTGCCAATTTGTACAACTCCCTGTTAGTACAGAGTATTTTTCTGAAATATTTATGTTGCCCCAATTCGATCTCAAAAGTACTTAAATTTGAATTTGAATACTTTTCTGTGGCACCCATAAATCTTATTTAATTAAATATATTAACATACAAATAATTCAAAAATTATATATTTATTTTATTACAACGAGACGGACATGATTGCCAAAAATTTATTTAATTTATGATTTATTTTATATGTTTTTGTTGTTTTTGGTTAACACTCTGGAAGCATCAAAATCACAATTGTACATAAAGAAATGTATTTTTACATAATTTTCGAAAAAAAAAAATAAATAACAACATAAAAAAAAGGTCTAAAAATAAATTCTGCCTTGTCGTATAAATTATTATCCCAAAAATAAGTACGTTAAAATGAATCTTAATTAACTCCGTCCATTTTTATTTCATTTTTTCACTGAAAATAAAATCGAAAACAGACTATACTAAATTATGCCACCAATTACAATAATCTTTATACGATATTCTAACAAAGAGAAGTATGCATAATTCAAATTACAATTCCATTAAAAAAAAATTAATTAACTTTAAATCAAAAACAAGCACAATGCACAGTGAAGTTCAGTTTTTTTTTTAATGCATATCGAAGAAACCATTTCATATTCCACTCCTCATGTTTTTATTTTATTTTTATTTTTTTTGACTATTTTTTCAAATTAAAATAGAAAATGAAATTATATGATCAAAGTTAAAATTGGATAATTTATTGGTTTCCACTAATCAAGCAGATGTAATACAGTCTCTAGTCACTAGTATATATGATGCTATAATTCTTATAATAGCATTACGCACTGACTGCGTAACTATGTATCGGGGTTTTGTTTCACTAAAACAAAAATTATGCTTGTTCTATAACAATATAGGGAGAATAATTCAAAAAATTTTGTGGATCAAACAAATTGATTAAAATCAAGCTCCACAAGTGAATAAATTCAATTGTTATCACCAAAAAAAAATTGAATTTTATTAAAATTCACTGAAATTTATAATTAAAATAAACTAAAATTTAATTTTATTGAGTAGTTAATCATCATTTTTTAAATTAATGAAAATATTATTTATTTTTCCAAGAAATACATTTTTCATCATTAATTAAAAATTTTGTATATATTTTTTTTTTATAAATTTACTTTGAAAATTTTACACTTAATAATTTTGGTTACACAAAAATTTTATGTTTTTTTTTAATTTGTCACACAAGATTGTTTTTTTTTTTTTTGTTTAACTCAAAAACGTATTTTTCCCGGAAATACAAGAAGATTTTCTATGTTTTTTTTTTATTATTTTCAATTAAATTATAAAATTCATGCGCTTAATATAATTTTCACGTATCAATCGCAATCGAGAGTTTTCCGTATACTGAACTCTGAAAAAGCACCTCGAAAATATCTCTGATTAATAAGTAAATAGTAGCACGCGACTTTTGGAAAAATGAAGATTAAAAAATTTTCTTGAGAATTTGAGATAGAATAATTTAAGAATTATGATGAGAGAGTTTTTCCCCGAATAATATTTTTTTTATGTATTTTTATGCTTTTATATGCTACTGGAAAATTAGTTTTTTTTTTTATTTTGGAGCATAAAAATGAGAGTATAATTCTATTTTTAATTTAATGTTATTGATTTCTGTTGTTGACAATCTACATAAAATTTAATTAAGACTAATTATTGAACTAAAACTTTTTAATGTTTTTTTTCTTTTGTTTATGTACGTAGAGTTTATTATGTTCAGGTGGAGTTTTATAGAATACTTAATAGTCTGTCATTCAATTATAATAAAAATTTAAAGTTCTGAATAGAGTGTCATAAAATTTGTATTAGTTTATTAAAAGTGTTCAGGAATTTTCACTAAACTAGTAAATTTCATATACTTTTAATAATATTTTTAAAAAACTTAGTGGATAAAGATGTTAATTGACATTTTAGTAGTACTGAACATTTGCGAAAAATTCTGAATTACTGTAATTAAAAATAAATCAGTTCAAAGGCAGAATACACCATAACATATTTTAGTATGCATTTAAAACCTGAATCATTTTCAAAATATTTTATTTTCCAAAAATTTCACTTAACATCCTTATCCATTATGCTCTTCAACTATTAGTGATTCGAAAAATTTTTTCTTGAAAAATTTCAAACGACAGAAAATATATTTTTACGATACAAAAACAACTATGCATTCTGAAATGCGCCTGAAAATATTCTACAATTTTATTTTATAATGAAAATTAAATTTCTATATCGTTAGCTTATAAATAAATCAGGATTTTATTAGATATAATATTTTCCAATTTCCATTATTCAACCAAATGAAAATTACAATTTAAACAGTACAATATATATTTAACAATTCTGTGCAAGTAAAATCCTTAAAACAGGAGTCTTGGGAAATCCTATCTCATTCAATTGATATTATATATATTTGAAAATTTATTTAAGTGCACTCATGTGAAAATGAGTATTTGTTGTTTTTAAAAGTTCACATATAGAAAGGATATAATGGTGAACTTACGTCCAGCAAAAATAAAGAAACAACAAAACAAAAAATCCGTTCAATTGTCAAACAGCAAAACGAAAGGAAGAAAATTTTTTTAAACAATATCAGAGTTTTTAGCAATAATATTAAATTTTTTTTTTTTATGTTGCCGATTACGCCATTTTGGAAGATAAAAAAATATTTTTATAACATAACAAAAAAAAAAAAAACAAGTAAAAAGTAAGTATATCATATCACAATAATATCCTTTTTACTGAAGACACTAAACATAATCAACATAGAAAAATATTAAGAATAGAATATTTTTTATCTTCATTTTATTGTTAAATTTTCGAAATAAAATAAGAAAAATTTTCTTTTCATATCACAAATTCACTTATAAATAGTGTTCTCCTTTTTTTTTTTGAAATTTTCACGTCCGATATTGCACAAACACAAAAGAGAATATTATCGGTGATACTTATACAAACATATGCTTGTTAAATATTATAAGTCTTATCACAGCTGGAAAATTTAAATTGACTTATACTATAGTAAAATTTTGCACGTTTATTTAAAGTTTTTAAGTTTAGATCACAACTAAAAGCGTGAATTGTGACTAAACTATTGTTGAGGGGTTTACTACTCAACTATTTCACTTTTTGTAATATGAAAATTATAAATGGATTTTGACCTTGTCAGCTTTCTATTTTGTGAATTGGGCACTGGTAATCAGTTCTATGCTTAATTTTTAAGGACATGTTTATTTGACAATCAGAGATTTTTATTCAATCCTATGATCCTCTGTATTGTCTGCAAAATAAGAAGCTTCCTCAAGCTTCATTATCGGATTTATTTTATTTTAGAATAAGTCGTATTTTTCCTCCTTATATTTATAAATTTTTCATACTAGTGTTTTAAGATATTCATTTGTTGTGAATCTACGCAAAACGCGGATTCATCATTTGTAAGAAGTCATTTATAAACCAGACACTGTTCCCCAATGACAAGCACATTTCGACGCATAACAAACACGGTTCTAAATATAATAAATAAATTATTTTCTTATACCAAAGTTTTAAAATAGCCACCGTGCTTAAAACTACCTTCATTAATATTGCATAATTTTAGACATTGTTCTTTAAAATATTTTCATTTATATTGCATAGTTTTAGGCTCTGATCTTTAAATATTTATTACGATTGTAATCAAATCCTTGCTGAATATTGATGCTGCATACAATTTACAATCTCTTTTAAAAGCCGATTTGCCAGTTTAATTGTCGAGGAGTGAAATTATGCCACTAAAAAAGAAAGGCAACAATTCTTCTCTTTCTCTGATATTCAGTTTGGTAGTTATTGCCCCATCAAAAAAGGGAAAACCATGAAAAATGAGAATTCTGAGAATAAACTAAAAATGTTTGGGGTTTTATGGATTTTGAGGAACTAGTTAAGTCTCTTCTCGGAAGGGTTATTCAAATTATATTTTTTAAGCCATGGTCTTGAGTGTTAATTGACTTTTAATTAATTTTTTTTTTCAATATCATTAAATTTTATTACTAAACATTTTTCTTCCCATTAATATCTGGATAGTTCACCCCTAAATTTCAATTTTCGACTTATAATATAATTTTTTTTTTTCAGTTTTTCTATTTTTGTTTAACTTATAAAGAAAATATTTTTACTTGTAACAGTTTTGACTATAAAAATGTTTTTATTTTTTTAAAGAAAATTGTGCAAGGCAAGTGAATATATACAAGACTAAAGAACAACACAACTAGCTGAACGTCAAAGTGTTTCATGTCATTTTATTTTTAGATATAATTCATTTTTTTTTTTTAAAGTTAACAAAATTTGTCGTTCTTTACTATTTTGAATTTTGTATGCGTGCACGCGATATTAAGGAACTTAAATATATATTACTATAAAAAAAAAAACTAAAAATAATGGAACCCCTTTAAAAACAGAAACGTCACGTCAGTCAAATAATACTGTGCTGTGCTATATATTGTAATGAACCGTGAGGTACTTAGGGATAAATGTGCCCACACATTTTTTTTCTTGTCTTTATATTTGTGTATTTTTTGTTGTTATTATTTTGAAACCATAATCAGAAAAAAAAATACTGCACAACATTGAGTCATTTAAAAAGCAGGAAGAAGGATACTTTTTTTTAAAGAGAAGATTTTTTTTTTTAAATAAATAAATAAATAATGATTACAATTTTTATCAAAATAAATATTAAATAGTTCAAATAAAAAGGTCGCCGAACTGAAGATTTTATTGCCATAATAATTATTTATAAGATATTGTTAAATATATATACTTTTTTTAGATTATGGTTAATTAAGTTGTTGAGCGAGGAGGAAAAGAATTTTAAATTTTATGTTATAATAAAATATTTTTTTGTTGTTGTAGTAATTATGGGTACTTAGCTAAGAAAATAATGGAAGATTTTTTATTAAATTTGAGTTTTTTTGTGCAAAATTGAATTTAGTATAAAGAAAAATTATTTAAATAAATTTAAAATATAGTACAGTGAGCCAAATTTAGTTAATTGAAAAAAACTTAGTTTTTGAGATAAGCAAAATTTAATTAGTTAGACCACACAATACAATTTTTATTGGCACAATTTTTTTAAATTGAACATATGAATTTTTCTTTATTTTACTTTTATCTCATTCCACCAGATTCCACTAGATAGGTATCTTTGCCCACAATTTTTAGCATAATTTAAAATAATTTGGTATAATTTTATCCGATCAATTCATTTTGCGGGTAATTTTACGATTTAATTAATAATTGAGTATTTAATCTTCATCAGAATCAATCACAAGCTTTACTCGTCAGGAAATGTGGACTTAACTAAGGTACTGATGAATTGATTGGATCAGCGAAGAGACGTATGAAGGAGGTATTGTTAGTATGTCTTCAGATATTACTTTTAAATATGAGTTGCCTTTGAATATACCAATGTCAATCTTTTAAGCAGCTTAATTAGAGAAATTAAAATAGACTAACCGTAATTTATTAGAAAATCATTATACGTTTATACGAATATTTCAATTAAAACAGCTAAACTTATTAGTTAATTGGTCGTTAACAGCTAATAGCTGAATAACGTTCATTTAATTAATATATTGAGTAATAAAAAAAAAATTAAGGAAAAGTATAACAGTATAACAATTTATTATAGAAGGATCCTTTACTCCAAAAAATCGCTAAGACTAACGAAATAAATATCACTGAATTTATTTTATAATAAAATTAATATTTTCACTAAAGACTACCATTATTTTCCTCTTTCCAACCATTAACATCCTAAACATTAAACCGTTTAATTAAATTTTTAACACTAAAGCCATTTCAAAACTACGATTATTCAAAAAAAATATAAGCAATTTTCTTATTTTCTATACTACAAAATTTTATTAACAATTCTTGTATCCTTTTTCAATGTTATGTCCTAAAAATAAATTATTTAGATCGGTCCTAACAACTTAAAATGATATTAAAAGTTTAAGGAAACTATAAAACTATTAGAAAATTATTTTTCATTGAATCCTTTCTAAAAAAGTTTCTGAACTTAAATAGTTATTTTATGTGTAATAATTTGAAATCGGTAAAATATATTGTGTGAGTTAATGAAGGTATTATAAACGTTAAAAATTAAACACTTAATTTAGTGTTGAGTGTTTTATGGGTTTTTTTAGGTTATCAATAATTTTCAGTAATAGTGAAAAATTAGATCAACTAAAAATAGTATAGATGAGATTAAATATTATTTTGTTATCAAATTTTTAAATTAGAAGAATTAGGAACGAAAGACGAGATAATTCTAAAAGCATATAACTCTCCTGAACTTCATAAAAAAGGATTATGGTTCTTGAATTTCTTTTAGAAAATATTGATTGTTCAGCTGCCACTATATGTAGTTTAGCTAATAACTCGACTACGGGATTTCCGTAGTCGAGTTATTAGCAGAACTACATATTTCACGTAATTAATTGAGTACAACTATATAATTCATTGAATTTTAACTGTTGTGCTAAATTGTTTTGCTACATTTTCCGTCAGGAATCTCCACGATTACATAGATTACATACAACTAAACATTTTATCGAAAGTGAATTGCATTATGAACTTTTTCTAAGATTAATGATGTGAAGAAAACTTAGTAGTGCATAATAGTTTTAATGGACCATGGTATTAGTACGTGAAAAAAGCAATAAATAATCCATTATACTATCATAAATCAGTTACATCAGGATATGATGGAAACTTCTGGAAGTAGGAAAACTTAATTTCACTCGGAACAGTGTAAAACAACAACAATTAATAGAGTGTAAAAACAATTAATGGAACAGTGTAAAACAACAGCAATTAATAAACTTTCTTTAATATCCTAATTTAGAAAACATTTATTACTTTTGCGACTCACATTCAAAACTAAAATTGATCTAAAATTCAATCAGTGAAATTTTCAATCAAAAAAATTTCATTTTAAATTGATTACTAAACAAACAACAACAAAATCTTTATTAAATTTTCAAAATGAATTCTGAAACACATTTTGATTGCAATATTCATTTTTTTCTTTCTTGCTTTTATTTCAAATTCTCCATTAAATAATCCCTTGGATCTTTTACATAGTTATATCAAATATTTTTTGTTTTGTTTTTCCAAAATTTTCATTTTATCTGAAAATACAATTGTCATCAAAATGTACGTACAGGGAAAACCGGCGACAAATATTTCCTTAAAATGTTAAATATATAAATGTATCCATAAAAAAGGACTAAAATAAAGATAAGGAAGGGACAAGCATAGTAATTTCAAAATAGATGATAAAAAATTTTTGGGGTTAGCTTTGTCTAAATTGTGTGGAGATTTAAGTAAATTTCCAAAAAAAAACAAAAACGGAAATTACACCAAAAAAAATGACAATGTTTTTTTTTTAATAAAATTTTCTAAATTTTCTTATTTTACTTTTGTTTTACTTGTAAATATTTATTTATTTTTTTGTTACAATAATCCTTTTTATTGCACTGTAAAAGGTCAGTGTAAATAATATGATAAGAAAATAAATATCCTTTTTTTTTGTAAAAAAAAAAAATAATATTTATTTTTTAAAGTTTTCATCAATTTATGAAAAATTTTAAACATTTTTTTAAAGGATTTATATCTCCTTTTTTTTACTTAAAGAAGATTTAAAAGTTTTAATTGGTCTGGAATTTTGTACAGAAAAAGTTAAACTAATCAACTATATAAATTTATGCTTTTAATATAAAATTGTACGTGTTTTATCTTAGATTAAAAAATTTTTTTAACAAAAATATTTAAATTGTCTACAAGGTAATTAATGTAAGGTATTAGGTGAATCCAAGAAAACTTTCCTAATAAAATTTCCTAAATTGTTTTACTCTTACCCCTCAAAATAATAGAAAAAATTATAAGGAATTATATATTAGTAGGATATTTGTAGAGAATTTTTGTGAAATTAGAAAATTTTACCCTTGAGAAACAGACTTTTTAGAAAATTGATACAATTATTTACATTTTGTACATCTACAGACATCATAAAAATTTATGCTATTCGACAGAAAAAATATTTAAATTCCAATTAAATATCAAAAACTTGCATAAATAAAGTATATTTATATTGTATTCATTTTTATTGCATAACTTTAGGCGAAATTATTAAATCTGTTTAATATTCAAAATATTATTTTTGAAGCTTTATTTGACCAGATATAATATTATCTGTGAATAAAAGAACGACAACTGAATATGTCAGGAACATAATTTTCCTTAAGAAAAACATTCTGAAATGGCAATAAGATTGAGTCCCCTATATTATAGGGGATAGTTGCCTAAATCGGATCACTATGCAGTATTCGGTATTTCGGTATTTTTGTGCTGAAATATATAATACAATGTTTATATTTTATAATAAATTAAAATTTTCATATTTGTTTCATATTTGAGTTTTAATTAGCAGTGAACAAACTGATTAATTAGCAGTGCAAACATATAATTTATTTCCCAAAAATTTGTTTTTTTTGTGATAAACTTTAAAATGAAATTTATTTTCTCGTAATCTTTCAAACATTTGTAGTAAAAGAAGTAAAAGTTAGTTTGCAGTAAACGAAAATTACTTTTGCGACAAAAGAATATTTGTTTAATTTCATATTAATGTTTCACAGTTGTTTCATAAAAATTCAATCGATTCTGACGAACTCGAAATTAAAATTACTATAAAATGCAGCCAATTAACTTTTAATTTTAATATCACCGATTTAATAAAATCTCCCATCAATACCAATAATAGTATTTAGTTTCCGAATAGAAAACTATTACAATTTAGAAAGTGCTACGATTTCGGCGAATGTACCCTATACCAAAAAAAAGCTATGATATTAAATAACTTCACTAAATCACATTTTTAAACAACCAAAAAGTGAATTATTATTATGTAAATATCACCCAAGAGAGTAATAAGTTCATTATTAGAATTTTTGTTGTCATTGTAAGCTTTTAAATAATATGTTCACGACTGACAACAATAACAACAACACTAAAATATATACATAATTAGGAAGTGCGTTGAAAATTTATTGGCATACATTTATTTTACTTAAAATTACGTGAACATATGTACATTTACAAGCTTAAAGTTGATCCTTGAAAATATTTATATGTGTTTTTTTTGTTTTCATTCCCGACTAGACATCAATGAATCATTTGTTTTTTAGTTTTTTAAGGGTGTGCGGTGGAATATTTATGAGCTTTTCCCAGAGTAAATTAAATACTTTTTTTGAAAAATATGTAACAAGGGCAAAAAAAAATTATGTTGTTTTCTTTTTAAATAAGAGATCCTTTAGTCTGTCCCTTGAGCCCAATCTCAACTGTACCAAAAGGAAATTTATTATAATCCTAGTGAATTTTATTAAATTTATTATAATTGTTGAATTGAAAAGAAATCAAAATATATTTTATAAGAAAATATTATATTAATTATTAAAATGATATTTATTTTTCAAGTAGTTTCCATTTATTTCATATAAATATTAAAAAATTGCTTATATTTATTAAACCAATCGACATTTTGTAATTTTTTTTTTGATTATTATGATTATTTCCCTAAGATCTTATTTTATTTGATTATATTTTATTTCTAGATTATCTTAAATAATTTTCCAATATAGAATTGTGTCAAATAAAAGGATATAAATTAGATATTTTATTAATACAAAAAAAAGCAAAAAAAGGATAAAGTATATAATTGATTTTAGTTTTCTTGAATATAAAAAGTAAATATTGATATCTCAATAAATTAACTAAGAAAATATATTCAAAATAAATATTTAGTTAAACACCATCAATATGTTTATTGATGGTGTTTAACTAAATATTTATTTTGAAAATTTTGGTATAAATAAATTGAAATATAAAATTACCAGATAGTTAGTGGATTGCATAAAGTTTAGAGTTTGAAAGAATTCGTCAAATTTTGTCCTGTTTCCAAAATCGATGGCATAAAAAATAGGTTTGTTAAGTTTGGTTAAACACTTCCTTTAGGGTTACAGTCTGTCTCTCATTTTTTCCGAAATTACAGATTTATTTAAGGTTAGTATGCAATCGAACATAAAATACAATATTTCAGCATAGTGAAGATATTGTGATAAAATTGTGAAAAGGTTGTGAAAAAGTATTATGGAAAACTGTGTGCCACAAAGTACATAGTAAGCATAATTTTTTACTTAATTTTTAGTTAAATTTCAAAGCCGGCTGCATACTAAGCTTTAGCTTTGAATTTTATACAGTGAACGCGATAAAACCCATTAAAAAATTAAAGGATTTAGTTGGATAACTAAAATTCAATTTCTTCCTATTTTTATTTTTGAAGAAAAATTTTTGTTTTAAACATATTAATGTTGCTAGAATATGAGAAACTTTATTTTGTATTGGTTTTGTGTTATGATGTTGTTAATTGTGCTTTTCTTATTTGTACATTTATTAATTTTTTTTTAATCAAAATGAATTAAATTGAAAAAGTAATGGTCATATTTTTTTTTTAGATTACTTTAATTGGATTTCCTTTAAACCGGTATTTTCAAATGAGGTAAAGTCATAAACATACATTTTTATACAATTCAACATGAGTGCTCTCTAATTGATAAACCTCAAGTGAGTTCCCTCAGAGGAAACTTACAATTTTTATGCCCTCAATACCGCATATGTGAAAAATTCAGAATATAATTTATTTATTTGTGAAATATTTAGCCGGAAAGTATTTTTGGTTAACAGAATTGTATTAAATTTGACATCAAATAATAGAAAACTTATAGTAGTTATGACACGTAATTTGTAAAATTTAAATATTGCTAGTAAAATGTATTTCAGATAAATTTAAACAAAAAACCTAAACAGACAAAATTCTAGACGAGTTTTTACAAAACATTTAACAAAAAATACGAATTTCTTAGCAAAAAGATATACTTTACAATTATTTTCCCTGTTTACATAAATCAAAAAGTCCTTATAAATCATATTCTCCCCTTTATATAAGTCATTTCTGATCTTTAACTTGAAACTTCCTTAATTTAAAAAGCCTACACTACTGTCCACTATACTATTGTTGCATAAACTGTCCACCTATTGCGATTAATGATTACAATCTTAAATACATAAAACTTCTCACTTATTTTAAATGATATTAAATACCTTTAAAATGTTAAACTTTAAATATATCATAAAACTTTATGCACCCCATTATAATAGATTCAGTAACAATCATTAAGGATAACATCAGAATAAGAAAAATCTTCACTTTACGTAGAAGAAGGGTGAACTTTAACTTGAATAAAAAAGGATGTTTTTCTAAAAAACAAAAAATTATAATAATAAGAACGGTGATACTACAGATTTTTTTAAGATATATTTGCAATCCTAAATTTTGATAATATCGTCAAATTTCTGCAACCAGAAAACTCTTAAGAATAATAAATTTAGCAAAGATATATGATTAGAATTTTCCTACACAATTACAATATTTTAAATTATGTAGTTTTTTTTTTCTAACTTAAGGAAAATGGGGGAATTTAAATTGTTCTTTTTATTTTTAATTTATTTAGGGTCGTAAAACACATGTTTTTTTTTGTCTTCCAATTCCAATAAAGAAATTGTTAAAATTTAATTTTTATAAATCAACACTGTAGAAAAAATTACGATATATAACAAAATTTCAAGTTGAAAAATGTTTTCATTAATTGTAATTATTTCTAAGGGTTCTTCGGAAAAATCAAACATCAAGGGTGAACTAAAATTGAAAATGATTTTAGTGAAAAATGTTTATCTTTCAAAAAGCCTGAATATTTAAAGTTTAATTTTCTGTATAATATTTTGAATTATACATATAATAAAACTAACAACACATTATGTTGATGAAAAATTTACACATAATGAAGTTGACTCAGTGCGACAAAAAAAAAAATACATACGTATATTGTACTTGTTGAAAATCAAATATTTGTTTTAAGGTTATATATTAAAAAATAATAATATTTCAAATCCTTAAAGGGTTTACGTAATTGAATTAAAAAAAATAATATTGAAAAATTATTATATCAAAATATTTTTGTAGACTTTGGAAAATTTGAATACATACATATGTCTAATTAGGAACACAAAATGAATTAATTATATTTTCAATTAAAAAAAATGCTGTAGACGAATTGATCAATAAGCTGTCGAAATAAATGTTAATTTGTCTTTTGGGAAATTTAAATACAAGTTAAATGTTAATTAAGGAAACTAGTTTGGAACACAAATTATATTTTAAATTATTTTTGGAGAGCAGAAAGCGTATTAAGTATTTTGGTAATCCTCAGACTTACCGAATATTTGTACTAAAAATTGAAAAGTAAAGAAATCCGTATTGTATTAAAAGCGGTGTTAAGAAATATTACGAGCAATTGGAAATTCACTGTATACTGTTATCAAAGTACCGCGTTATGCATGAGTATGGCGCATTTTAAATATCATATTATATCGAAACCGCATTAAAGAAGTACCGCGCTGTACGAGGGTCAAGCAATAATTGAGAAATAAGGAAAAACAAAATGAATGAAACATGCAAATTTCATGGAATATGAAATTTATACTGCAACAGTTTTTTCACAAATTATTCTGAAAATCTGTATGTATATATAAAAATAAATATTAATGGTACTGCTTTTTATGTTCTTGGTCTACCAAAAAATTTTCATAAAAAATCTGTCGACATATAAACAAAAACTTTCATAATTTTCTTTTTTATTACAATGTTTTTTTATTTTATTATATTTTTAATAATATTAATTCGTTTATTAATCAACAAATTAATCGTTAAATACTTAATACCATGCACCTAAGTTCCAACATAAAAACTACATTTTTAAGGAAAAAAAATACAGTTCTCTAGTTGCGTGCCTATTATCATTTAAGTTTATGCTTCATAAAATCCTATTTATTTTGCGTTCAAACAACACATATCCGTTTATATTCATTATATTATTACTAGCCATTAAACCAAACCCTAATTAATTATACTTCATTATATTTAACACCACAAAAATCTGTGTCCCTTTAAGGTTTATTTTTCATTGAAAATAATTTTTTTGTTTTAGTATATAAATAAACTTACCTCAATATATCCTTGGATACTATCACATTGCTCTAATATTAAAAAATCTGGATTAAATTTTAATTCATCTGGTGAATTTGGACTTAAAAAACCACTATCAGCATCTGAATGTGTTGATAATGGTCTCATTGGTTTCCATAATTTATATTTAACTAATTTATTTGGTGCACAAATATTATTACTTCTATTAAATAATACAAAATTTGAATCAATTGGTATTGTTCGATTATAATATTGTATTAAATCACTATTTTGGCGGCGAAATTCAAAATGACGTGTTCTTAATGAGTTTGTTTTAAATGTTGGTGGTAAAACATTTTTTAAATGTTTATTTTTATCTAAAAATTCATGTTGTACCGTTGTATCAACATATTTACTTAAATCTAAATTAAAAGTTTTATTGTCACGGTCAACATTTTCCAATGATATTGATTTTGTTGTTAAATTAAATGATGATGGTTGACAATTAATATTAATTGTGCTATCAGTCTTTGATTGAACATCTGCTACAGTGGTATATGTTTCTAATGAATTCGTTTTTTCGTAATTATTTTGATTATTAGTTGTTTGATAATATAATATATCATTATTTTCCACCTCAAAATCATCTGGATCAATTGTAAAATAATTATGATTATAACAATTTGTTATATCATCGTCGGAATGATTAATACCTTGATCGTTATCTGAATAAATAATTTCTTCAATTAGTTCTTCACCAAAATCATTATTCCAATTTAAATTCTTTTCCATAAAATTATCCTTGTTATCAATATGAAATTTTTTCGATTTATTAAAAATTTTATTATGATCATCATCGGATGGTGTTATCGTATTTTTTATTGTCTTTGAAATATTCTTTTTACATTCTTTTTCATTGATAAAATCGACATTTGGATCAAAAAGACAATAATTATCTAAATGGGGTATACCACCTTTACGTGGTCTTACCGGAATATTTTTTAATAAACTTGATGTGAATTCAGGTTTTGTTAAAATATCATCGGGTGAAATTTTTTGGTTTGAAGCATTATTCAATGTTGTTGGATCATAAAGAATGTAGTCGTTAGAATAAGTTTGGTGTTGAGTTGTGCTGGAAGATGATTTGTCTATGATATTATTCTCAGTGGAAGTTAATTTTATGGATGATGTTGCAGTGGATGAGGACGATGATGATGATGATAGCGATAAAAATCCTCTAGAAATACAATTTTTTATTTCAGTTACACGTCCTTTGTATGGACTCTTTTGTTTGCTTGATGGATATTCATTTAATATTTTTTTTGATTCATCTTTATGGTCTGTTGAACCACTATTATTTGTTTCAAATGATACTGAAGGTGTTTGAACTCCTTTTGAATTAGTTTTACTATTAATTTTACGTTGTTTCTCATCATAATTATTCCTATTTTGTAATGAGGGCATTTGACTAATTGGCGGTGGTGTTGGTGGATTGTCATAATCATTTTGTTTACTCATATTATTTAAATTACCAATTATTTCAGTTGTCTCATAACATTCGGGAAAATCATTAAAAAGTTCAATAAATTCATTATTCGTTTGGAAATTTTGATTTGGAAAATTTGATTGTACATTTTTCTTTGATGTGGTGGTCTTTTCAACTGAATCTACAATAAATTTTTGTTCATATTTTTTCATTTTACTCAATGAATTTGATTTGGATTTTATTTGTATATTTTTTGTCACAAAATTATTCTTTTGATAATCAATTTTCACTTTAGTTGATGGTCTTAATTTTATTGATTTATTTCTAATAATTTGTTTATCACCAATTTTTTCAATGAAATTATTCTGTTTTGGAAAATGTATTTTATCAAAAGATTTTTCATTTTCATCTACAATGACATTTATTTGATTAAAATTTCCTAAACTACCAATTTCCTGACGTATACAAGATATATTTTTATTACCACAAATTGAATCTATTTTTTGACAAACATTTGTAGTTTTCTGTTGTTGAAATTTATTATTATATTTTTGTATTTTGGTTGGATGACTTGATTTTAAGGAAGAATTTGATGATGATGATGATGTGGATGATGATAATGTTGGTGATGTTGTTGGGGTTGAGGAAGACGATGAAGATGATGTTTTATCATTTAATGTATCTCGACGATATGAAGAATTTGGACAACGTTTAACTGTTCCTGTATGTGAACTTGGTGAATCCCAATCACAAACAGATGTTTTAAAATTATTTACACTTGTACTAGTATTGCTTTTATTGTTAATAGTTGTATTATTATGATTTGGATAATGTGTATGAACACGTTTTGGTATCATATTTTTTTATAAATATCCTTAACATTTCTGAACAGAAATATAATATTTTTAACATTAAGAATAATATTTATGGTTTCTATTTTTTTATATATTTGAACACTTTTACTTTTTCGACTTTTTTTTGTCTAATGAGAATGAAACAATATTTTTAGTATTGCCATAATACACTGCACCAGACACATTTGATTAAAATGAAACTTTCAAAAAGAAATATATATTTTTTTTTGGCTTTTATTATTGCATTTATGTACATAAAAAACAAAAAAACGATAAAACTTATTTTGTAAGATTTTTATTGTGCTTCTCTGTAAAAGGATATCAAATTGAGATTATTTAGCTAAGGAAATAGAGTAGTATAGGAATAGAGTAGAATTGTTGTCTTGTCTACAATTGCAGGTCTTGTCTATATAATTTTGCTTTTCTTATATTTAGTTTTTTTTTGTTTAAAAAAAATCAAATATGAAATCAGCAGGAGTTGAAATATATTTATTGAATCATAAAAATGAAGATATTATTGCAATATTGTTTTTTTTTTTTCATGTGCAGAATTTTAATTAAATTTCTTATTAGAAAATTAAATGAAAAGTTAAGAAAACTTATATAGTAATATTAAGATATTTGAAAAAAAAAAATTTGTATATTAATGAATAGTTAATAGGAATGTTGAAATTTTAATCATGTTGAATAGTTTAATAGAAGATTTCAATGATAAATTAAATAATTGGTGTAAAGTTAAAGAATTCCAAAAAAATTGTTCGTCCTTTTCTTCAACTAATAATTATCCTTGTTTAATAAACTACAAAGCTTTGTAATCATTTGCACTAAATTCACTAAAATCTAATTAATTTTCCTCATTTTTAATAATTCAGATAAATTGTCATCGTTAGCAAAGCTAATCTTCTAAATAGTTTTGATGTTTCATGTGAAACCATCAAATAAAATCAAAATTAAATTATTTAAAGATACTCTAATTTTTACTTAAGGGTCAAAACAGGACATAATCATGAATATTTAATAATAAAACCAGTAGAAAATTGTTTAAGTAAGATGAAAGCAAAAAAAAAAAAAAGGAGACCAAAAAAAAATTCTAAATTAAATTTACCCATTTTTGATTTCTGACAAAGGATAAACAAAAGCTTTCAAACATTATAGACTCAATTATTTAGGGTATTTCAATTCAATAATAAACAGAAAATTCTTTTACAGATTATTTTTGTGGCATTTCGTTTTTTTTTTTAGTTTATATTAACATAATTTATTTATTTTTTCTTTATCTTGTGTAAACATAACCTAACGAAGGACGACAAATTTTTGGGGAATATTTCAGAAAATTGAAATTATTTTTATTTATTTACTATTAAAGGTTAAATTTATGAAAAGTACATCTTTAATGCTATATTTTTACTGGGCAAAAATAAAAACTAGTTTAATAGATCAAACTATTCTCGTCATCAGTTTGTCCTTATAGAAAAATCTATAAAAATTATGGTAGTTTTACGAAAACTATTTTCCTTAGAATTAATTTCGATACCAGGGGCTTGAATTAATTTCGATACCAGGGTAATTATTTAATTAAAACATTATTTTAATAGCCCTACATAATATTTGTCAATTATTGTCAATTTATTGAATAAAATAATAACTAATTTCTCTGTACTAGTTTCATACATTTTATGAGACTATTTCATTGCCAACACTACCTAATTACATAAATTACATAAAATTAAATTTATGTTATAATCTTCATTTGCTTTTTATGTAAAAATTACATAATTTTTTATAGTATAAAGGGTCCGAAACTAGTTATTTTGTTGGTTTATGACTGTAGTCTGGAATGACTTATAGAATGTAAATGAATAAAAGTAATAAAAGTGTCCAACTTTCCTACTATATTTGGATCTTCCATTTTTAATTCATAAAAAAATCAGTTGGGCTAATAAAAGATAAATTTACAAAAATTTAGGAAAGGTATAACAAATTTTATGGATTCAGTTAGACAAACAGACTACACTTATTTTAGACTGTACTTATTTCTACTTTAGTAGTGTGCATTGTAAGAAAAATATCTTTAAGGATTGTATGTAAAATTATTTCAAAAAGTTATACTAAAATTAAAATTAAACATTACACGTTTTTTTTTATAGTATAATGGGGTCTTCGCGAAACTTTTTTGTCGGCTTTGGAGATGAGAGTCTGGAGAGTTATTTAATTGAAATAAATTTCAATTATTCAATTATTTGAATTAACATTTTCCATATAATAAATTTAAAACCAATTTACATTTAATTAACAAAATTTATTTCTCCAGCGAGAAAAATAAAAGTCATTTTACACACTTGACTGATCACTAAATTAATTGAAAAACAACAATTAAAAAAAAAATACTCTCTTTCAAACATGATTAAAAAATATCCTTTTAAAAAATTAAAATAATTATATTACAAAAACAAACTACCAAAAAAAAAACCGCATATTGTACAATATTTTCCGGTCTGTGGCTTTTTGAAGAATTTTTTACAATAAACACAAACAATTCATAAATCCAAATATCCTTTAAAAAGAACTAAAAACAAAAAAAAAATTAAACCTACTCTACATTTCTGCAGGACATTTAATAAAAAAAATTTTACATGGAAAAAATGTGCAGTCAAGCGTACTTCCTCGCCTCCTCACAAAAGAAGGAAACCAACAAAAAAAATGTTTTGAAATATTTCAGTTTAAAAACCCTCCATAAATAATTAAACAACAAAAAAAAAATCATTTTTGATTCATAAAAAAAGTCAAAATTTTTGAATCACCCTAAAACACTTAACTGGCACAGCACAGAGTGAAAATGCATGAAAAATTTTAATTTTGCATTCAAAAAAATCAAAAGCAACACAAAACATTAAAAAAATTATTTAAACCAAAAAATAAAAGGACTATTTAAGGAGACAAGGATTGCAAACAAAAAATGAACATCCTTTCAATAAAAGAAATTCGAAAAGGAATAAAAAAAACATAGCTCAAGGTGTTTTAACTATTAAGCTTTTGTTTGTACAAAAATCATTATATATTCTAAGGATACAAAAGGATAATTTAAAAGGAGCAAATGCTACCTACAGTATATTATGTTTAGCACAAAAGTCTATTAAAATAAACAGGATACGATCCTGAAATGTGTAAATTAAGAGGAACACGTGAACAAGTAAAAAGTTATTAAATTAATTTTCAATTTAAACCGGAAGGATATCTTTGTTTTTATAAAGGATATATGCATCCTTTGGGTTTATAAAGTAAGGTAAATTTAAAATTGGGGTGAAGGAGTAATTACAAAAATGTGCACCTTTTTTATTTAAACACAAAGACAAAAAAAAATAATTATTAACACTGGTAATCCAAATATAAATCCAAAAATTTTATATTCCCATTTAAAATTATTTAGTACTGAGTGACGCGACACGCGATTTTATTTCATTACACTTGATTATAAATAAATATTATGTATATACCGATGATATCTATACCGTTACAGATGGATATTTACAAAGGACAACTTAACTGTCCAACCGTTTGTAGTAAACTAATGTAATTCGTAAAATTTGTTTTGGCAGTGAATGGCTTCAGGGTAAAAATTTTTTGTTGTTAAATAGTGTCTTTGACCTAGAACTTTTGTCCTGCGCTTTCAGTTATTATAGTAAAGTGTAAAGTGACGTCATATGTTGTAGGGGATGTGAAATTTGATAAAAATACCTAAATATGAAATTAAATTGAAATTTTGTGAAGGGGTATAATAGTATGAACTGATATTCGGAAATCATATTTGTAAAGTTTCCAATGAGGAAGGGGTATAATGACGGAGAATTTTACGTTTATTTCGAATTTAAATTAAAAATAACTATATTCCACATTGTTTTGACTGAAAAAATATATTTTTGTCTGGTTTTTGCACGTTTTTCGTATATTGTCCTTGAACTCTTTTATTAAGGACAAAAGAAATTGAAAACGATTACGTATTATATCCTTTTTTTTTGTATTTGGAATAGTAAATGTTTAAAAATTTTGTAAAATATTTATTGATAAATTATGCAAAATATAATTAATCAATAAACTGATTATATAATTTAATTTTTAATGAGTGGAAGGATAATTTATTTTACTCGATTGGAGTCAATTTCTAGGAAAAATTGACTTATCTAATAACATAGGCAAACTCATATAATATTTAATTTTGACGTCAACGTCTGTAATGCCTTGTGTCGACTTGGGTCCTTTTAGACGGAAGACAGTTAAGCCGGACCCTTTTGCAGCTGCGTGTTATAAGAAGTGCCCATAAAAAGAATTAGTTTGTGTTATTAAAATTATTAAAATGTTAAAACTTTTTTAATGAAATGAAGGATTGAAAAACAGGCATAAAATATATAAAAATTATTAGCTTCCAATTCCTTACGCAATAACTAAATTAATAAGGATCTGTAGATTAAATTAAATTAAGAAATTAAATCTTAATTTCAAGGAAAAAATTTATAATAGCCAAAAGTAATTATTGGCCTATTCAAAATTTAATTTAATTGCTAAACTGTGGGCGCTAATTAAAGGATAAATTGACTAATCTACTAATATATTCATAAACAATATATTAAATTTTCCTTTAGCAAGAAGTTACAACCTAATTAAACATTGAACTAGGTTGTAACTTTTTGCCCAATAATTAATAAGGATCTGCAGATAGTGATCAATTAATAAATATCTGCAGATAAGGATCTAGATAATATTGCTAAAAATAAATTTAACTATTTATAAAATAAAGTATTTCATTAAAACTATTTCTATTTTAAATATATATTAAATTTTTAGTAAATAAATTAACATTTTAAAATGAAATAAATAATAAAAATGTCAAAACTTATTTTCTAATATTTAATATATTTATAAAAATATATAGTGTCCTTTAAAAGAAAGCATAATTTATGTTTTCCATTAAAATAAGATTAAATACAAAAACAATGTTCAAAAAGTCCTTTTTTTCCTATTAATTTAATCAAAGATTTCTCATGGGTACATAATTCCTGGATTTACTTGTTTCATTACAAAACTATACGACTCTATCCCTTAAATATTATTACCTTTTTACGTAGACATTTAAAGACAATACGACGAAAACATCAAAAATTGTTAAATTTGGAATCTGTCTACCAAAAAAAACATAATAATTTATGTCCTCATGGGATTTTTTTTTTAGGTTATAAACAGTAATATTCTATGTCATATGGTTTTATATTTTCATATTACATAAAAAAATTCCAAAACATAGAACATAAAAAGGGACTAAAATGCAAAAAAGGACAAAAAAAAAACAGAAATTCATTTATTTCGCACTTGAGTTATTTTCAACACGATTTTTAAATGGTATTTCGTTCCCGTTTGTTTTGCAAAAAGTCATTCTCTTGTGAATCAGAAATGGGATTAACCCCCCTAAAAAAAAACTATAATATAAAATTTAATTGTGCCAAAATGTCAAAAAACTAAAAAAAAATGTTTACACTTTACCCTTTTTTCAGTATTTTTATTTATGTGAAATAAAAATTCATCAGCTTTAAAATCGATTTGTAAATTTGATATTCTAAATTTTCCATTCCGATAAATTTGAATGCGTCTATTGTGGGTGAGAACATTGTAATTCTATCTGGATTATTAATGATTGTAGAAATTTTATTTTCAGGTAAATGGTTAAACATTAAATCCATGTTTATTAGTCTGGTTGTACATGATTTTTTTTTTTTTTTGGTTTTAATTATTCATGTAATTTTGGTATACATAAATATGTACTTTGTTTAATGATTACGATTTTGAGTTATTCATGTGTATTACAATTATAATTGAATTAATGACACTATTAGGAGCATATAAATTTCAAAATCAAAGGTGTTTTTCGACTAATTTTTTTTATAGAAATACAATAAAATTATTGTATTAATTGAAATAACGGGAAAAGATTTATAATTACAGTAAACAACTGAATATTAATATGCAAAGGACTTATTTTAAATTATATTAAATTTTAGTTCAAAAGTTAAATAATTCAAATCCTCAAATCTAGAAATTCCTAAAATTTAATTCTAAGCTAACCATTGTGAATGATGATTATGGTTTGTGTATCGACTAAAATTGAAAGCTTTTTTCAAGCAAATAACAATTATCCTTAGAATATAAATTTTAAATTTAATTTATTATGAAGAGAATATTTATTTATTTCTTAAAATTTTTGGTTACTTAATCAAATTTGTTAAAACATTTTTATAAAAATATTAATTAACCCAATTTCAACATAATTCGTTAAACGATTATATACTATTAGCTAAATCTGTGGTTAATTCAAATTTTCAACACAGCAAATTTAAGAAAAGTCACTACTTAAAAATGATACAAATTGCTTGTGAAATGCTTAACTATTGCGATTTGTATAATGTTTTTTATGTTCTTAGTAGTTCTTGCAATGTAGCTGATTCGTTAACGAAAATTTGTCATCTATTACCAATAGGTGACAAATAAAAATTTGTCACCTATTGGTAATAGATGACAAATTTTTATATAAATGGTTAGCAATCGGAATCAGAAGTTAACTCAAAATGTCAAAAATGTAGATATCGGTTTTTGGCAAAGTTCCACAAAAATTAGGCAGAAATTCTCGAAATATGTTATTAGTTCTCTAACCAAAATTGAAGATATTACATAATTATCAATAGTCTCTCATTAACAAATAACTAAAACTTGGTCCTACGAATTTGTACATTCATATTACATAAATTACAATTAAATATATTTCTAAACGTTGATTGAAATCTTACAATATTGAATGAATTCTCCACAATCTGTTTATTTCAGGTAAGCAAATATTAAATTCTGAAAATCTGCAGGCTTTTAAATACAACAATTTTAATAGTAAAGCATTTTGGAGTAAACCATTAGTATGTTTCAGATTAAAATTACATTAATATAATTTAAGTAAAATATCTAACCAAGTAATTTGAAGTACGCTAGAAAAGGATATCTTAGTCAGAAAGTTCATCTAGATCATTATGACATACAAATATACAATCTTTACTAACCCGTAGCCGCAGGCCATTAAAAGTATAATATAATTTAAATACATATATTTTTTTTCTCCAAATTCATGTCCATATAATTTTCAAAAATCAGAGAAATATTAATTTTAAAGCTTAAATACAAACGTTTTTGTTATCCTTTTATATCCTTTTTTTATATGACAACAACCCAAAAAAATATATACTGCATTTCTAGTGCATATATAGCTTTTTCTTCATCTTTATTTCATTTAAAATCTGTTTGCAATTGTTTATGTCTGGTCGTACCATAAAAAGGATTTCCACACATTTGAATTTAAATAGATTATTTCTTATATGATTGTTAACAAGTCAAAAATAAAAGCTTAATAATACTAAGGTAAAAAATCTTCAGGTATAGGTGAATATGAAAATTTTTTTGTTAACATACCAGTATTATATATGCTTGAGAAACTATCAAATTTATTTTACTATATAAGATTATTATTTCATCGTTGAAATATTTTATGATGCTACAAGGATTATATCCTGTGATAAAGTCAAAATTTCGATTATTTTTTATATATTTATCTTTAGGACATTTCAATTTTGAAATTACTATACTTTTAAAGCAGAAATTTCTTAGAAATCAAATAAAATTAATATACTAGACAAGTTGAAGTCAATCAATCTATTTTATATATATATTTAGAATTTGGATTAATGTTAACAAAAAATTATTTTAGTAGATTAATTTAAAGAAATTCAAAATTTTACTAGTTTTTTTCTTCGTTGTTGTTAGAAAAATTCAATTCTTTTCGCACGAACTCCAGTTTTTTCTGCAATATAATGTTGGGGTGTGTAGATATATACGCAACACGTATTGAATATAAATTTATAATATTTTCCGTCATAAAATAATCATTGCAGATACTATACTGAGTATCATTTTCTCCCCTACCAAAATAGAAAACAAAAAAATCCTTTTATATTTGAAAAAATTTGCTGCTCCTTTTACGACCCTTTGAACTCATTTTAATGTATATAAGAGTTTTTTTTTCTGTTATGTTATAAAATTATTTATGTTGGCAATAAAATTACGATGGGGAAAGTTATATCAATTTATCAATTTTTGAACTTTTTTTTTTTCTTATATAAGATTTTCTAATGTAAACTTATTCGGATTTTATTAGGCAAATCTTATTCGGTATTTATTAGCATTGTAATTTTACGCTTATTTATGTAAATAGTTAAAATATAGTAAATTTTTATGTTGATTTTAATTAAGTGATCATATAGCAAGCAATATGTTTGATATTATTTAATTCGTATATTGAAAATTAATAAGTACGAGATACAATTGCATATATTCAGACGCAGAATAAAAAGTTGAATCAACAAGGTTAGCAAATAGATTGTAGAAAGAATATTATATTATACTATCAAGCGATAAAAACTTTTTAGCTAGTAAGAAATTTTAAAAATTGAAATAATGCTACTATTGTTAGTCAGACATATTTGCGCCTAATTGTTGGCATTTTAACAGAGGAATTCCTATTGCGAAATATTTCCAAGAGATTAGTTGCCAAGTACGTTATTTCTAACCAGAGATAATATATTTCTTAAATTATATCTGTATGCATTTTAGGCTAATAAAAACAATGCCAACCACCAGAGCATATTTTTAGGCGCTTCATAAGGATTATGATACAGAATCTACAAGATGAGTTAAAAAATATTTTCCTGTGTCATAAAGATTTTTTAGCTAATTTCTTTATACGTTATTTCTGCTAAATGTCTAACGTTGGAAAAAATTTCTTGAAACCTAAAATCAAGTTTTGATTTAATTTATTCGCCTAAAAATATACACGACAAAATTTCAAATATAAAAGTGAATATGTCTTCAAAAGATCCTTAAAATTAACAAATTAAATTCAAAATCAAATTAGCATGTCTTATTTTTTATATAAAATATATTCTTTATTCATTAAAAGTTGAATGATCCCCAAAATTAACGTTTTCTTGCTAATGAACCCTCCAATTAACATCAAACAATCATAATATTATTTAATTACATAAAAGAATTTTCTGTTATGTCATAAATTTTATGAAAAATTAATAAAATAAATTTAACATTTTTTTTTACTTCAAAAAAAGTATATTTTGACACTTTAAATGTAATATTTTCGTGATTTTCTTTAATAAATAAATTTTCCCACAAAAGAAAATTAACTTTGGTTTTTTTTTGTTGTTGTTGTTGTTGATTGCTTTGCCATTGAATTTTACAAAATTTATATTATTATTATTATTATTATTTTTTGGGGATATCATCGTTGCGTTTTGCCCCCTCTTCTTTACTCCAACCATCATTCTATTGCTTATTTAGATAAAATTTATTGTTATTATTATTTTATGGATTTTACATTATATACCGACAATTGGGACGCAGGCGCATCCTTAATGCACGTGGTGTCGCTCGGAAAACGTCTCCGGCATCATAAAAAAAAAAAAATATATATAATCTGTTTACATTTCTACCAAATATTTTACATTTACATTTTTTTGATTATATTATATACTTTACGTAGATATACGTAAGTAAGTATATAGTTTGTTTCTTTTTTTTACTATAAAAACGATTTTAAAACGTTTTGTAAAGAGAAACATGAAAAGAAATATATTTTACAACTTAAAGTTAAGTATCTGAAGATGTTTCATTCACAAAATCATACAAAAAGGAAAATTTTATCATTATTTTTTTTTTATGGTTTTTTTTTTTTTGGGTCGTAAAATTTTTAAAATTTAATAGAATTTTTTCCAAAAAATTAGGGAAAAAACAATCGAAAAACTTTTCTTGGAGAACAGAAACAATCAAAGTGATATTTCAAGTGTACCAAAAAAATTAAAATTAAGAAATTTCTCATATTTATTCAATTTAACATAAATTCCATTAATATTCGTTATGATGTTAATCTATACATGAAATATCATATGAAAATAAATAAACCGGAAAATTTAACAACATGAATCATAAAAATAATAATTCATATGAAAATTTATTTATAATAACATTTTGATGACACACCATGAAAGTACCAATTTTCAGTTATTTTACAATTTAACGTAAATTTTTCAAAAAAATACAAACAACCTGCAACTATACTCAACATATATATACAAATTATACTTGAATATAGTACCGTACAAGGATTACAATGATACTCTATAGATAAAAAAAAAATAGATAAGGACATTAAGGACACATCAATAAGCACATTTTATAAACGCCCTCGAAATTTATTCCACCATTTAATATACCCTTATATAAAACCAAAACCAAATCAAACCAACGGAAAAATACCCCCCCAATCGTATAAATTGTCTGAAAGCTTTTTATAAAGAGAAAAGGATACTTTTAATACTTTGTCCTTTTTGAACCGAGAATAAAAAAAAAAATAAACATGATTATGTTAAAACCGATCAAGGATTTTGTTGGCTATCGTATAAGTTTTTTTATTTTATTTTTTGGGAAACAGGCATAAATTTTATTTAGACACTATTAATCTTTGTAGATTTTTTGTTGTTTTGTGTACGGATGTGATCGAATATTTACAGCTTAATAATTTACTGATGGACAAATAGATTTGTTTGGACGAATAACTGGTTTTCATTTGGTTTGAGATTATAGTACGTACAGTGTATTTATTCGATTATTTAATTTTAAGCTCTTTTAATTCGATTAAAAATATGAATTATATGATTTATGATAATTTTGGAAAAATAATGAAATATTATTTGTTGGGAAATAAAAAAACATACTTAGGGTTAGTTTCACAAGCAGAGTTTAAACTTGAGTTAATTTAAACTAGTTATATTTGTAATTTAAATTCATTTGTTTCCCAGTTGGAAATTTCTCTCAGTTTACTGGAGAATTTGTATTGGAAATTGAAATTATTAAAACGTTGACTGCTTTGATTTTTCCAAACTTTATATCAATTTGATATACATTTTAATTAGGGTTTGATCGACTTCTGGTAAAAATTTAAAAGAGACGACAGTAAAATGTGCAATAAAGGGAATATCTTAATTTAAAATTACGTATATCTTAATTTAAAATTTTATGGTTTTCTAATCAATACTTCTTTCTCCAGCATACAAAATTTCTTACTCTGGTACGTATAATTTTCCAACGAAGATGATTCACATATTATTTGGTAAAAAAAAACTTTCATATGGCTATAAATTTTCATATATAAGTATAAATTTTCTTAAATCGTTTTCCTATTATTTTATTATCTTCAATAAAATATTATAAATTTACGTGTTGCAAGGAATAATTCTAATAGCGAAGCCAACACCACAATATTTTTAAAATGGCAAAAAACTTCTATAATTTACAAAATTTATTAAATTACAAAGATTTTTCCATGTTACGTTGGAAAATTTAAATATTTAAGTAATAAATTTGTAAAATTTAATCTTTTAAAAATTATATCTACAAGTAGAACCGGAAATATTTTATAAAATTCAATAATTTATCCTTATTTTCTTGGTGAAAAAAAACACTATCATTGCCTTGCTTCCAACAAAAAAACACACTTAATTTTGTAATTATAATAATTACAAAATAAAAACAAAAAAAAAAGCTAATTACACAGTAAATTTAAATATTACCCAATTTACTAAAATAACAAATTTCCCTTTTTCCTTGTTTTTTTGTTTTAAAGTAAAATTTATGGGCATAAAATTAATTAATTTCCACTCACCTGAATTGTTTCCTGTGCGGAATATTTCCGATTATCTGTACCCATACTATTTGGCATGATGATGATGATGATGATGCTGCTGATGATGGTATTGATGACTCAGAAAATTTACGAAATGAAATCAAGTATAAAAAATTAGAGAAGGTAGAAAATAGAATCAACAATATAAATGACGACAATGTCTGTTGTTTAATTTCAAAATAAACAAATAATAACATTTTCATTACTCAGCACATTTTCATAAAACTGAACACCAAAAAAAAAAATAATAATAATAATAATAACAACAAATTATTTATATTTTCTTAAATTTTTCTACCATTTTTGCTTTATTATCCTTGTAATCTTTATATAATAATAATCCATTATTTTGATTATTATCCTTATTATCATTTATAAAAATATTTTCTTTTTATTAGAATGGTTGTTTTTCTTTTCTTTTCTTTTTACACTGAAGATAATTTTCCTGTTTATTTTTTAACGAATTTTCACTTTAAAAATAAAAATTGGAAAATATTTGTAATTTTTTTTGTCACATTTTCTTTTTACTTTAATTCCTAAAAAAAAAAATATTTTTGAGCATAAAAAAAGGGAAAATAGAGAAATTTAATTTTTTTTGGTTTTTTTTTTTTTTGGGGGTTACAAAAATTATCTTCATTTTTAGCTTTTTATCAAAAAGTGTCACGTATAAATTTTCATTGGGATAAATTCATATAGACTCAAAAAAAAAAAAAAAATAGGAAAAGTTAGGAAAATGACAAAAGATTTTTTTGATTGTTTGTTTGATTGTTGTATGTATTTAATTTAAGGAAATACGGAAAAACTAGAAAATTTTGTAAAAAAAATAAATAAATATATAATCAACATTGGCCCAGGATTTTCAGTAATATGAGAAAATTTTATAAATTTTTATTTATGGTCCTTACAAAAAAAAAAAAACATGTACTGGTTAGGTCTTATCAGTTAATATAACTTAATCCTAAAAAAAATTAACATATATAAATGAAAATTATGGGTTTGTTTAGATTATTTGACTGAATAAACTAATCTGACACTAACTGGTGTTGATGTCAGATTACTTTAAAAAATACTTTAATTTTAAAACTTATTGCAATTCAAGTTATTGGAATTAAAACTAAAGTTTTTACACCATAAAGAAATTTATTGTTCGGAATTCATATACATTTAGTACATCTAATAGGTCTAGTTTCATTGCAATAGAAAGTGGCGTTTTGGTCCTATAAGTTCTATACCGGCTTCATTAAAGCCAATAATTTATAAGCTAGCATTTTTTGCAATTGTTCATCATTAAGACTGCTTACTAATTATGTTTACGAAGCCAAATAACCTTACAAAATTATCTTCTGGGATCTGAAAATTCTATCCTTAATAGTTTTTTTTCCAAATATATTTTGCAGGATTAGACTAGACCTCTATTTTTTTATTTTAACTCAAATACTTTAAATGATTTTCATATAACTTTCTGATTGTTCATTTGATTTACACAAAACTTGAAGAGTGTTAAAACGACCATTCATTTTCACTAATATTTGAACTGTTCATATTAATAATAAGAAAAATCCTATATCCTTTTTCAAAGATTTTAAATTGTTCTGTAGAATAATTTTTAAAAAAAATGTGTAACCCAAATTAAAAATTGTTTACGCAAATTTAATGTAAGTTGTAAACCGGCGAAAACTTACAAAAAAAAACTTTATTACATTTGTATACTTGCCAATAGAAATTATTCTAACAACAATTTTGTAATTTTTTACTCAATATTCTTACTAAATTTAACAACTACCATCAAAATATTTATTAACAAAACTATAATATTCAATTTTTTCAATCTTTTAGTTAAGAAAAATAAAAGAATATGCTAGTTTTGCAACTAAATATTTTCTCATTTTCATGATAATTTTGCAAATTTTTTTTTTTTCCGAATATATTTTCAAATTTCTATTTTGGGGTGGTTGGCAAAGTTGAAAAAACGTATAAAAAACTTATCAGATGGTAAAGAAGAAAAATGGTAAATAGTATAATTTTTTAAAAAATATATAAGTATGTACATTTTTTTTTAGATGTTTGGTTAAATAAAGTACCTTTATACATTTTTTTTTTGTGAGATGTACAAAAGATGTTCGTACAAAAGTCACCCTTGTACTACATAAAAATACAGAAAATACAAATACATACATACAAAAGAAATATATAATAATAATAATAATAAAGATGAGGGAAATCTGAAAAGAAATACTACGTGCCTAGACTAAATTTATTGCCTCCCCAGTGGCATCCAAAAAATAAAAAACATTTTTTGTTATTTTTTTTAGACTGAATTGGTTGAATTTGAGGGTAAAGAGAGAAAATGTTTAGCTTAAAATGTATGAAAGTTTATATTTGGTGTTAGTATACTGAGAGTCGAAAAACGTATATCCTTGATGCAGATCTATATATACTATATATATATATAATCCTTGTTGGCAGATTTCAAG
Source organism: Empis livida (assembly GCA_963932195.1). Lineage (NCBI taxonomy): Eukaryota > Metazoa > Arthropoda > Insecta > Diptera > Empididae > Empis > Empis livida. The sequence goes on from OZ010649.1 coordinate 17,095,207, forward strand.
GATACCAAAAAATGAGATTATATTTTAGATTTTTTTTTTGTGAATTCGAATAAAGTAAATAGTTGATAATAAAGTTTTTTTTTGTTGCTTTGGTTCAAATCAACACAGTAAACTTTAGGGATTCAATTCCATTGAGTCCTTTATTCATTTTAACGAAAAGTTTGCCGAAAAGAAAATATCAACGGTGGAATTGGATAAAATTGCAAAAACATGAAGAGAGAATTTTTGGACAAAATAACACTTTGTAGATTTTTATTTTTTTGTATCCTTCAAGGATGCAGAAAGAAAAAAAAAATTTATAAATTGTTTTATTATTATATTTTTGTTTCTTTATAGGAAATTTATTTAACAAAATTCCAATAAAAAATTCTAGGAACTTTCAATTATTTTAATAAGAATTTCGAAAATCCTTTTAATTGTATACGTTACGATTTGAAATACCTTAGTTTTTGTAAATATTTTTGAGAAAAAAAAACAGGAATTCTTAAGCCTAATAACAGGAAACAGAGTAATTATAGTTTGTTTCTAATTCGCTAAATAAAATATCGAAAATTTATTTTATAGACAATATTAAAAATATACAAAGTACGAAAAATCTTTAAGGATATACGTATTCCATCAACCGGATTTTAGGTCAAGAAGTAAATCGTGAAATATTTTAAAATACTATTACGATATAAATATATATGAACTAACATTTAATAGCAAAAAGCAATTTAATTTTTATGTTTTAAGTAGGAATGTAGCACTACATAAAAATAATCTGGGTTTATTATAAGGGGATTGTAAGGACTATTAATATTTGATGATTGCATCGTATCAAATTTTATTGTTATAATATTAACTTATAAATTTTGTAATGGACAAAATTTGTAGTCGATGCATATTACATTAATATTATATAAGACAGTCAACAGATGGGCTGATAGAATTAAAGCTAATTATATGTTGTAAGTTGTAAGACAAATAATGCGTAGTTATAACCAATAAATGCAAGCACATAATTCATGCGAAATTGTCAAAAAAACCTGACAATTTTCTCGTCGAATAGCTAGCTCTTTAGCAGTAAAATCTCTGCTAAACAAATTTAGTCAAATTTACTGAGACACTTGATTTAGATGTAGTCAAAAGTTTAAATTAGATAAGAAAATTTATTAAGATTTTGTCTTTATTGATCAGAATATCCTTTAGAAGTTTATTAATCAAAATATGCTTTAGAACCCTTTAGAAATTAAATCTTTATGCTGAGTGTTTATTGCAAATCAAAAATTTATTGACTAATTTTATAGGCAATGAATTTAAATTAACATTAATCCAACACACCCGTAATTTTCATTAAAATATTCTATGATTTCTCATTCAATTTATATTTTGAAAGATTTACTAATTTTAGATATTTTCCTTGGATAGGAAGTTTGAATAAAGGAATGAACAAATTACAAAATCCTGATGATATATTCTGATGATGAAAAACTTTTTGTCTTTTAACTATTTTCAATTTAAATAGAATATCAAGCTACACAATCTTGTAGAATAAATTTTCTATTTAACTTTTTTTTTTTTTTTGGAATAAATTACTAATTAACAAAAGATGGAAAATTAAGCTTGGAAAATTTTTAATCGGAAAAGTTAATTGTTAAGATTAGATAATTTCCGCATTAAAGTAAAAGTAGAAAAAAAAAAACATATTATTCTAAACATTAATGAAGCTAATGGATAAATAATTCGTATCCTATTCAAAAACATTTATCATAGAAATTAAGAAAAGAATATTGTTATATAAGAAAATTCTAATTATGGCTTTTACTTAACTATTAAAAAAAGGGATCCTTTTTGATTTCACATGCGCTATCAATAACATAAAAAAAAAATATAGTATATTTAATTGAATTTTACGATTAATAGTTTTACTAGCCACACATATGTGGTCATAATTATATATGAATACATAAAAAGTTATGTTTTTTCTTTCCTTTTATTTTTGGTTTTATGAATCATTTTGAGGACGTTTTCTGACTGTAAACAGTAATATTTATATATGTAAGGATATTGTACATATAATACATATTTTTAGGATATAAGTGCATTATCCTCTGCCTATAATAATATTTAATGGATTTATAGTTCTAAATTGACTGAATAGCTTTTTTTTATTATACACTTTTGTGTAATAATTTTATTGGACCAAAAAGAATATAGTAAAGATTACATGAAAACTTGATGTTGTATTAAAATTTTCTAGTTTGGGTTATTATTTACAAATCTGGGAGAAATTGAAATTAAAGAACTAAATGAACTAAACTGAAATTGCAACAGTCGGTATTGAGAAAATATGTTGTTTAAACTTTAGTTTAGTTAGAAATACGGATAATTTATGGATTTATTTGAAATATGATAACAAAGAATTGAACAGAGGAATATTATTCCAATTTATACAAAATTTTAAATATCCACATATTCGTGCGAAATTATATTAAGTAGCATTTTCAAAATTTTATAGGAAACGGAAAAAGTTCCTTGAACACGATGGCGATTAATTCAAAATTCTTACCAAATGGCATTAAATAGAATACTGCTGATATTTGAAAATGTCCTATAACTTTTTTGTAGTTGCCATAAAACCATTAAAACTGGTCCAAAATATTATCATTTTAAACAACTTATTAGCTTAATCCAATTTCGGTGTAAAGTATCAATTTCTAAATTCTTTCAAAAAATTTCTTAATTTTTTTAGAAACATCCCTTAACTAAAAGAAAATAATGTTTTAATAAAACATACATAGTATAGTAGTACAATAAAAGTTTATATCTGCCACGTGGTGTTTCATTTAATATTTCCTTATATTTCATTATTAGACTTTTTATACCTTTTAAAGCTTCCGACCTACTAAATATAAAATGTCATCATCTCCTAGGATGATATCATACAACATCAAAAAAAAAAACCCCCAGAAGAAGATAATTTTAGACCTCATACTGCTGAAATTTCCTGACAAGGTGTGGGTAAAGAAAAACAAGGAAAATAAGAAAAATCAAATGAAATTGAATTGCCCATATATGAACAACAACATTTAAAAAGACTAAACCGAATTTTACAAACACTTTTTACATTAAATTTAAGATTTTTGACTTTACACCTTAATTTTTTTTTAGGGAAAAACCATCACCAGGAAAAATTTGACATCTTCACACCCTCGAAATAAAATTAACTGAATCCATAAAGACAGGAGCAAAAAAAAAAAGGTCTAAAAACTGTAATAATATTATTATCCTTTTTTTCTAGAGTATATATATAATTTACCTCAATTTTTCAGATAAACAGAATAAGAAAATAATAATATAAACTTAGGGGGTGAAAAGAAAAACTTCAGTAATAATTTTACAATAAAACCATATGGCAGAAGAAGGATAACATCACAAAACGATGCCTTTTCTTCCATTAAATTTTTTTTTTGTTGATATTTTTATGATTTTAGAAGAATTTTTTTAATTTTTTTTGTCGTAGATTTATTTAGTTAATATTACAAAATTACAAAATTGATGCTAAATACTTTATCAAAAAAATAAAAGCCTAATAAAAAAAAAAAATAATGGGAGCTAGTGTTACACATTTTTGAAGGAAGTTAAAAGTGATTTAACCCTAAACCTTTTTATTTTTTTTTTTTAAAAAAAAAAAAGAAGATTCCTTTAGTAACAAAAATAATGTACTGTCACTATGGATAAGAATGAAAGTGTCACAAGATTCTTAATAATCATTAAATTGTTTTTTATACATTCTATTGTAATATGTATCAGAATATTATCATTCCTTTTATTGAGAAGATTTCCTGTCTACTTTTATTCTTACGCAAAAATATAATCCAGTCAAAGCATATATGTGGAGTATCCTTTTTTATTAATATCCTTGACACTTTTGTTATAAGCTAAAAGCTTCTTATATTATTTATTTATATATAAAATATCACATTATAATTTAATTAACATTAATGTTGGCGCCACAAATTATTAAAAATACATTATTCTAAAAAAAAGTAAATTAATTTGATTAAAAATTAATTTTCTTAATAATTATTTTTTATTATAAAATTTATATTTTAAAAAACTATAAATTTCACTAAAATAAAATTTTAATAAATTGTCAATATTTGCAAAAAATTTAATTTAATTGTTTTTATAAAACCGGCAATTTTTATAATTAATAAGCTTGTAAAATTATACAGGACGGAATTTGAAAATTTTTTTGTTATAAACCATCCGTCACTGTCAGCAAATAACAACTAAAGTACTCCCCAAAAAAATGATACCTGCAGAAATAATTTTCTTTTTCTAAATTTTCTGTAAATTATTGTATATTCTCTCGAAAAAGGATATACTCCAAAATTTTGTATTTTATATTCTCTTGAAAAAGGATATAACTCCAAAAAGGTATAAAAATTTAGAGCGCAATTACAGAATTTTGAGATTAAAAGATATCCTTTCTCAGTATAGTCTCTTCTTGTGCAGAAATTGTGTGTTCTGTAGAGAGTGGGTGAACTTTGTATATATATATATACAAATCTAGTCGTATTTGTGTTAATAATCAAATTGATATTTGTTTGTTTATTTTTTCTGGTGAAAGTGCGAGTGGTGTTGTTGGTCGAAACCTTTACGCTCCTACCGGAAATTATATATAAAAAAAAAACACTTTTATTAGATAATAAGAATTTAGTTGGTTATGTCACTAAAGGATATATTTTTTTGAGGACAATATTATTTAGTAAATTTTAAAAATTTCAGATATATAATATGTTAATTTTTTCAGCCAATAGTTTCGTGAACAAAATTTTATATATTATTACTTTATTAAATCCTTTTCAGTTCTAATGTTTTAAGGCCATTTAGCAATTTAAAGAATCTCTAATATTGTCCCCATTTTAGGCTTTGCAGACAACGTGAAAGAAAAATGATATAAAATACAAAAATAATTTTAACAGCTGATGCTGGAAATTAACCTTCTCCATATATAAATAATTCAAATCATCCCTGTAGACCGAACTAATATTCACTCTATCAGTTTTGTTATTTTTTAAGGCTTTTTTTTTTGTTGTTGTTGCACGACAATTTGATAACCAAAGTGCGGATATAAAATTGAGAATAAGAGTATGAGTATTTCACAACATTGTATATATAGGTACCTGAAGGATAAAGTTTACTTTGTTTTATCCTTCCTTGTTTTGTTAAAAAAAAATTTATTTAGTGTTATGTATACAATCATAGTATGTATATATTATGCTTTGTAGCGGTTTTTGTTCAATGAACAGTATCCACTTGAAACATGGACGATTTTTTTTTTTTTTTTTTTTTGTTGAAGGACTCTTTGGCTTTTATATGTTGATTTAGGTAAAACGATTCAAATTTTATTTGATATATAAATAAGAGGAATCGTTGTGTTTATGGTGGCAATGCACTTGAGATTTATTGTGGACTACAAAAATAAAATAAAAATAAATCTGTTCTTGTCAGAATTTTTTTTTTTTTTTTTTGGTGTGAGTTGAACCACAAATTAGTGACAAATTCATAAAAAAATTACTTAGGTTTACCTATGCTTTAATTAAAACTATCAAGTGAATATTTAAAATATTGTAGATTGTAGAAGATGGAAAGATTTTATCTTAAATTAAGATTATATCTTAAATTCAGATTAATTGTATAACAGTGTATAACTTAAATATCTTAAGCTATACACTTTTATTTATTGAATTAATGAAATTCTTCTTGAAACTGTTAGTAAATAAGATTGTAGATATTGCAGAAATGTTGATACAGGACATGCAGGAATAAAAGTCTATAAAACTCTACCAACTGTTTACGATTTGAATATATAAATCATCTCAAGTCACATTGTCAATATATGTCCTAATTATTCTTGCTTTAATGCTTATTAAATGCCTTACTACATTTTCTTAATATAAAAAAAACTAAATTAATGGTTTAATAATGCTACGCAGCCGAACTAATGTCGAATCATTACAAATTTATTGGCATTTTTGTTTTAAAATATATGAAAAATTACAAATGAAAGATTGAAGAAAATTTGGAGAAGATAATGTAGATAGTTTTCTAAATCTGTAAATTTCTGTATTTTTCAATTTTCGGATAAATTATAAATTTTTTTCTGTTAATTAAATAAAAAATAGTCCAAAGGTGGAATTTAGTAGATTAAGTACCAATTCGGAAAGGCTTTAGGAATGAACAGACGCACAAACGACAAAGAACTTACATAAGGTTTTTTACTACAAAACATGTTTTTTTCCTTTAACTACTTTAATTTTCATATCAAGATCATAACTCTATGACGTTTTTTCCACAAAAATAATATATTTAGATACCAAAAACAGTCATTAAGAGTTGTTATCTACTTCATCATATTATCCTTTTTTTTCGTTTTGACATATTTACATTTTCATATAATAATTGTCACCCTTCCCGAAAATTCATTTCATAAAAAAAAACCAAAACAAATTATAATCTCTTCCGTAAAAAAAAAAGAAACCAACAAAACAAAACAAGTTAGTCAGAATATAATTAAGAATTTAGGGTGTCATGTTAAAAACCACAAAAATACATTTTACCCATATTTTTTTTCCTGTTTTTGTATTCATAAATTACAATCATCATCATATTAAACAATTTTTTAATCAACTTGTCTTTTCTAGTGTCGTCTGTATCTGTCAGCTTAGTTTATAGTTAAATTGTCTTCAAGTTTTTTGTTGTCAGGGATTGGTTTTTTTTTCATTTCGAAAGCACGTGTCTGGGACCAAAAAAAAATACCTTTACATATTTACAGATATGGAATTAAGATATTATTAAACAAAAAGAAAATAGTTAAAGTAGAAAATTACTTCAGGGCATAAATATGCTAGTATTATTCGAAAAGGTCTTAGTATCATTGGAAAAGGGATTGAAGTCTGTGAATAGCAAGGTATGTAATCTGTGTAGTAATGATACCGCAAAACAGAGTAAAGCTATTTCATTTCTGGAACATTATACCACGAGACATTAGACTATACAATATACCAAGCCAAATCTAACTACTGTGGTCTCATTAATGAGTTGAAATTATTATGAATGAAGTTGAAATTTGATTTAAAAGGAAATAAAGAAAATTCTATAACTCAACCGGAACGGTGTCGCTATTAACCGATATATAAAAAAACGGTGAATCCGAACCGTAATCGTAACAATAAATTTCTTAAACTGTGTTAAACCGTAACATGAAACCGATCTTTTCTCAAATTTCACTAAAAATGATGAATTAATTAACTACTATTGCAAAATTTAAATAGATCAGCTTTTAATATGTGAATTTTCGAAGTAAACTCCAATTTTTCGGTGTCATCTATGCTCAAGAAATTTCCCAAGTCATTGAAAAATAATATCTTTATTCAACCATTATTTTCTTTCATATGATTGTCACCCTCACAGGATCAAAATATTAGCTTTTTCCTATAACATTTATGCTTTAAATTGATTGATTTCCCGTGGTGATAACAAAAAAAGCATGTTTTTTTCTTTGCTCTATTTAATACTAAAATCAAAAACTATTTTTTTTTCTATTATTGTTATCCTTAAAGAGCAACATAAAAAAAAACATAAATATATGATAAAGAAAAAAATGTAAATATACAAAAACACGAATATTTGTGCACAATATTTTCCTTAAAATTCAAACTTTACAATAATTTGTCATGCGAAAATCCTATTTAAACTATTTTTATGTTAAAGTTGTTATTGTTTTTTTTTGTGCATTAAAATTTCTATTTTTATATTCAATTTTTTTTTTTGTTATCTTTTGAATTATGTAAAAGTTTTTAGCTAAACATTGACATTGCTAGAATTAAATGAAAAAAAAAATTGAGTTTTTGTGAAAAAAGGTTGACTCTATTTTTGTTTTGGAAAATTGATTGGAGGCGTATATCCCAAATAATATATCCAAGGATATTCTAGATTTGCATAATATTGCTTTTAAAATTTTAGGAATTTAAATTAAATATTTCATAGGTAGAATTATTTAATCCGAATATTTTTAATTTAAATTGTTCAAAAAAAATCTGACAGCAGAACTATTCTCAGTCAAAATTTATAAATTTAACAGGAAAGCCATTTGTAAATTTTCCAGGAGAGCCATTTACAGAGTTAAATGTTTTTTTTATAAAAATAATCAATGTATACGTAACTACATAAATGTTAAAAACAATAAAATAAAGTCCCATTCATACGAGAAACTAGAAAAAATCTAAAATCAAATTTCCTTAATCGTTACTCGAGAACAGAATAAGTTCTGTCCTCGAGTAACGATTTGTGAAATGCATTAATTTTCCTTTTACTTTTTCACGACAATTATTAGTTAGTAGTAGACTTTTTAACATTTTTATGGAATTTCCCTAAAATTTTCTTTTAAAAACTGAAAATAAAAAAAATATTATTATTATTAATGTTTATGGAAAGCCACTGTCTTAATAATTGTTAATTTAAGACAATTTTCACATTTTATTTTAACTTATTTTTTTGTATACAAGTAAAATTTTCATTCTATATTAAAATTCATCCCTTAATGTGTCTTTTTTTAATGTAAATAATATTCATCTACTTACTTTATCCAACCAAGAAGTCCATATTACAACGCATAAATAAATTAAGTTTACTTGTCCACAAACACCAAACAAAAAAAAAAACCTTGTTAAAATTTATATATAGTCCTGAATCCTGTTCCTTTTATACTACAAGTTTTGTTATATATATTTTTTTTTTAGCTTTGGTGTCGGTGATTAATGTCCTGTCGTGTAGTTTGTCGTGTTCTTTGTGTCTGGAATGTAAAATTTTTTAGTCTATTGTTGTACAAAATATGAGTACTTTACTACATTTGAATAAATTTATTATAGAAAAATAAAAACAAATTGGCTATTATCGAATACATTCCTTTACAGTAGCCAGGATACTAGAACCTTAAGGATATTATTTATTATATTTTTTATGCAATGAGGACTTTTGTAAAATTTACATTTTATAACTTTAGTGTAAGTTGGTAATTGTGGATATCAATCGATTGTGAAATAATAGTTTAACTTTAAAATTTAATTGACCAAAGGACATTTTAATAATTTATTGAGTAGAATTAACGATTTGTTACTATTAGAATAAATTTAATTTAAAAGGTTTACAATTTAATTCATTAAATATAAAATATGAGAACATAAAATTATTTTCATATTATAATTTTCAATATTTTGCAATTTAAATTGGAAAAATTGTTAGGTAAATCATTTATTCAAATTTTAATTAAAACTTATTATGTTAGGCAATAATTTTCAAATATTTACCATTTGTAAATATTTATCAACTCTGTTTCATACTAATTAATTAAAACTTGTATATCTATTAAGTATATTTTTGACTTCAGTTTGTGTGCTTATAAATTTAATTATTGACAAATTTGAGTAAAATACAATTTAAATTTTCGTTATTATAGGGGATACTCGTCGAAATTGTACCACTTCCTCAATCATCTTTCGGTAAAAATATTTATTCGAAATATAATTTTCTAAATTGTACATTAAAATTAAAGCTCATCAGAAATATCAACCTTTTTTTTACGCATTTTTAAATAAAATTACCAAAATACTAAAAAGTGGTAAGATTTAGACAACTATCACCTATATTTGAATTATAATGTCAATATTAAAATATTTTGAATTTAATTTTACTTAATTAAAAAAACTTTGAGTTGATTCAGTAATTATATTTGTGGTTTGAACAAACTCCATTTAATAAAAACAATTTTTTTCACGGAATTTTTTGAAATACACCAAATTTGTTAAAATTGATTAAATTTTGTATTTATTATGAACTTAAAAGGATTTTAAATATTATACGGTATATAATAATATTAGTTAATATTTATCCAAATATAATTTTTGAAATAACATAACTTCCATACCAAATTTACCACTCATTCATTATGTTAAACCACCAAATTTAATACAAGAATTCTAAAACTAAATTAATAGAATTGAAATATTTTATACTTGTATTCATTAATGTTCATACCTCGAAACTTCTAAAACAAATATTGGATTTTTTTTTTTTTAACAACCACAAATTACTAAAAACTAAATTACGATTTGCACAAACTATTTAATGTTGTCGTGCGTAGCAAATATATTTAGAAAACTTTTAATTTTCTAATAAATTTCGAAAACTTAAATTTATTAAAACTTTTGATTAAAAAAAAATATATCGTATATATTTTTTCCATTTTAACCTTTAAACCTTATCAAATTATCCTGTTCTGTGTGTTCTCTTCCATTTTTATTCAATTACCACCCTTATCATTATCTAAATAGAAAAAAAAACCCCAAAATTGGGGAGAATTAAGATAAGTAGTAATCTATATCGTAATTATCAAAGTGTGCTGTAAAAATTGTTACCAATTTATAATAAATATACAATATATTTAGGTTTATGGATACTTTTCAAGGATAATAACTTTTACCATATTTTTTTTTTTCATAAAAAAAGTCGTTTCAAAACAACAATAATTTATTCCATTAATATTTAGATAGACTATTGTTAATGCAGGACTTTGAAAATTTACTCAAGTGAATGACATGATTTTTATATTTAGCTCAAAATGATTTCTATCGTTGGTTAGATAAACAAATTGAAAATTAGTTTTTTTTTGCTATGGACGTTAATTGAAATTATCTGAGATAATCTGTTATTAGTCTACTAAAAGTCTGTTCAATGCTTGGTGCATCATTTATTTTAGAATTATGCAAGGGAAATTTTCTTTTTTATTGATTCTCAATTTAGTAAAAATACCAGGATTAACAATTTCGTTTTTTTTTTCCTTGTGTGTACAGACAATAATCAAAACAATTTAGTATCAATTATTAATCTTATTTCAAGCAATTTACTTAATTGAGAGAAATTATATTCAATTAATCATGATTTTTCTTTGGTTGCCAAGATGGGAGGAAGTCAAATTTTATTCAAGGGATAAACGATTTGGGATTTTTGGGAATAATTTTAGAACAAATTATAGCCAAGGTATGTGATTCTTTTGTTAAATTTTTTTTACAGCAACAAATCGATTTTAATTTTCTTCAACAAAATTTACCAGTAATTTTTATAGAGATAATGCAAATATTCAGAATAGTCTTTATAGAAAATTTTAATAGTACATATTCTAATAATTGGTCGGAAAGTGTTAAACTAATATTTTGCGATACAAATTTTGAATAAGTTTGGTTGACAAAATATTAATTTTTACGAAATATATTTAAGAAAATTTCTTTCAGAATAAAAACCATTTTTATGATGTAATTTCTAAGATTGTTGAAAGCTTTGAAGTCAATACTCAAACCCTTCAAAGAATGTAAAACAAGAAGAAAGGAATAAATATTCACAATAGCTATTTTAATATAAGAATTCAGTAAATTTCAATAAGGATATTTTAAAAATATTTATTTTGCTCCGAGTTTTTGAAGATAATTATTTTAACTAGATGAATTTTGGCCTCAAATTGAACTTTATTTAAATATAATTTTATAACAATTAAAATAATGAAATTAAAAATTAGCTAGAACTGTGACTCTAGAAAAATTATTATTACATTTATAAAGTTTCATGAAACTTCACTTAGGTTAAAAAAATATTTTAAAAAAAAAGTAAATTTTTCTTTCGCCCAAGATACACAAAAATTAAATTACATACATTAAATAAATTTAATCACTTCATGTTTTGTCATCTGAATAATTACAATTCTACTTTTTTATCGTGAAACATTCCTAATAATTGTCAAAGTCAAGATTTTCTTGCTTTTTACAGCAATATTCAAAACCCAAACATGCTCTTACAGTTCAACAAAATTAATTAAACCATTCAGAATTTAAATCACCGTCAACTACAAAAAAAAGAAATACGAAGAATTTATGTATAAATTTTTAAGAGGTTTTCTGTGAAATTGTTAAATGTTGTGGAAATTAAATAATAAAAAGGGTAAAGATTGCCACAGTATTATTCAAAAAAAAACCTTACATTTCACCTGAAATTAAGTTCTTATTGAAGTAATTTTAAAAATACTCGAAAAATTCTTAATTAGAATATTTGCATTTACAAGTGTATCATTGTTTTAGGGGTTAAAATAAGTAAAATTAGGGGCTAAAGCGTGCAAAATTATGTAAACAAATTTCATAACCTTTGTTGATATCTTTTATCTAATAGTGATAAAATATTGAAAATTCTATTTGTATTCTAACCTATTTCCATTATACATTATACATACCAACATAAAATTTAAATTGTCATAAAGTGAAATTGTCAGGTGTTAATTTAATTGAAAAAAAAAAAACTATTTTTAAAATTAAATTTCCTTGGAATTTTAGAATTTTTCAATTTTTATTTATATATATCCTGAAAAACTTAATTTGAACCCTTGTCAAAGAATGTCAGTAAAATATGTAGAGAAAGAATTTGATTTATTTAAATATAAATTTCCAGTTTTTATAACTTATATTTTTTATGTATTCATTTCTTTAAAAAACGATTTCAATATTTTGGTTTTAAATCACACGATTTTGATTTAAATATAATATTTATAAATATATTCTTAAATTTTTAAATACTAATTTTACATAAATAATTTTAAAAAAAATTGTTATTTAGTAAAAAACCTATTAGCAAATTAGCTTTAGTATTAACTTAATTATGATGAATTTATTGAGTAAAATTATTTCTATCTACACTACTCATAAATATCTATTATACATATTTTAGTAGAAAACGAAAAATTTGGAAAACGATAAAGGTACTTATATAAAATAATAATTAATCATGACTTCCACTAGTCGTAGATCACATTAAATTTCTAGAAAATTGGCGCAATATTTTCCACTTTACAAGAAAAGTAAATCATTTTTTTAAAAATCAGTTTATGTTATCAAACAAGCTTTTAATATTTATAATTAGTATGTATTGATATAACTAGCACAAAATCCTATTTTAGCTTATGAAATTTATGCTTAAATCAATATAAATATATTATATTGCACAACATTATTTCTTTAATACAATCCTTTATAGAAAAAAAAAATTAATTTAAATTTAATCTCAATCATCTAAAATAAAATTACATTCTTTATTATAATTTTGACTTTATCAATATAGAAACATTAGAAATATACACAAATTCTCCTAAGCTTTTTTTTGGCACTTAAAGTCACAAAGCTGAATTTTATTGAGTGGAAAATTGAAGACGATTTAAATATAGCTTTTCATGAAAATGCCTACATCTTATACAATATAATATAAATATAAAACCAAATAAATTTTATTAGATTTTCTTTCTAAATTATTTTCTATTTTTAGTTTTCATTTTTATGGTTTTCCATGTTAAAAAGATCAACAATAAATTTTTAGAAATTGAATTTAGTTAAATCAGAATAATAAGAAGAAATAGATTAACTTATATAAAATGTATTTTAATTTGGTTACTTTGACTACTAGGAAATTAAAGACTTTTATGGGAATTAGGAAAGATTGGGATATGAGTTTTATATAAATTAGATTTAAGAAAATTAGCTTTGAATGAAATTAAGCCTTCAAGTTAAATATTGTTTTTTTTTTTGAGAAAAGCTATAAAAATATAGACAAATTTTGTAGCAATTAAATTAAACATTTTTGTCTTATATTTAATACTCAAAGAATTAAGCTAGAAAAATAATAAATTTTATTCGTATACATAACTTTAGGCGCGACATTTTTTTATAAACTTTACTATAAAATATTCAAAAATTTGTTAATATGAAATCAATATTTTAAAATATTCCAATATTCATGTGTACTTATGTTTTTTAGTATACATTTTATATATAAATCTTTTAACTTAACTACAGCACAGCAAATACTTGCCTTTGCTCTGTCACTAAAATATGTACTATGGAAAAAAAATTATTCAATTACATAGATTTACCATAAAAATATTACTTTTACTATAATATTTTAAAGAAAATCAAAGTTATATGCTAAATAAATATTATATTATATTGAAATAAATAAATTGAAAATTTATAAATTTATTTTATTAAATTTTTATTAAACATTTTGACTAAATCTGAACTTTATAAAAATGTCAAAATATAAATTGAAGAAATTTTTATTTATGACCTAAGATTTTTATTGAAATTTTTCCAATTCATGCAACATATGCACTCAAATTTTCTTCTAAGACAATCAAAAAAATATGAAATTCCAATAAAGATTTTTGAATCTATAAAAGTATAATGTATATTAAGAAATAACGAATATTTGAAATCTAATATAAAAAATCATAAATACTGAGATGAATTTTTGCAATTGAATTTCTTTGAATTTATATGCAAATGTTCCGTAAATTATCTAAATTTTTAGTATATAAAATTATAGTATTTTCAATATTTTCCTTTATAATTTAAAAAAATAAACAAATTGTTAACATTTCCTACCTGTTCATAGCACTTTGTATAAAAAGACTAATTTCCTTTATTCAGATTTAAATCTCGGAACGCCTTTATACAATATTGCTAAATATGGAAAATAAAGTCTGTACTTATGCTTTAATGGAATTATATATCCTTTCATGTGGGAATTATACTCCATTAGGTTAATATAAAAAAAAACAGAGTTTATTGTACAACAAAGGAGTCATTGTCACGGCTTTTCATTTACACATAAATTTTTTTACTTATATAGACAGACGGTAAAGGTATAACCAGAGGGATAAAATTCATTTACTTAAAATTTAACGCTAACTTTTAATTGTATAGGTTGTTTGAATTTTAGTTATAAATAAAAGCTTTGATGTCATATTATTAAATTAGTTTTTATTGTTATTTCGTGGCATAGCGATAAAATAGATAAGATATGGGTGTCGCAAATCTCCGTGGTCTCTTTTCGATTCTAAACTATGTACCTACAATTTAAGATGTAAATAGCAACTTGAAATAGTAAACTATTTGTTCTTGGTAACTGCATAAAATCTTAAACATTCGTTCCATTTTCAACAAAGATTATGATAAATCTAATTACTGGTACTCATTTAATCTTGAATGTACTTAGAGTAACATTAATCTTTAAGGGAGAAAAATTGACCATATAATTAGTAATTGAGTATCTAATCCTGATGAGAATAAATCGCAAGCCCCACTTTTTATTATGATGATTTGTTTGGACCATTTAATCTTGAATGTACTTAGAGCAACATTAATCTTTAAGCGAGAAAAATTTACCATATAATTAGTAATTGAGTCTAATCCCGATCAGAATAAATCCCAAGCCCCACTTTTTATTATGATTAATTGTTTGGATCAGCGAAACGGAGTTAATGTTACTGTATTTTCGGTTAATAATGAAGATTTAGTAATGAATAAAAAGATACATACAATAAGAAGAAAAAAATGAACATATATTAATCCTTAAGATTGGACATTTTTTAATATAGTCTATCCAATTACGCTCCGTCACCGAAATAAACAACCAAGTCCAAATCAGCTAATTCAAGTAGTCAAATAAATTTAATAGACCTTAATTTCTAAACTCTGACAAAATATAAATTCCATAGTTAAATATTAAATAATAATGAATGAAAACCAGTGCTTAAATTCAAGGATTTCTGAAAGAAAACGCTCTTACTTTCACCAATTAATTCAAACATGCAAAGTGCAAATGCAACTATACAAAATTGTAATATAATTGTTCATATCTATAGCTACACTTAGATCAAGGTACTGCTACTTGGAAGACTTATAACCTAAATGAACGATATTTCTACGTAATTATTCACAATAGACTAAAAAATCTAATAAATATCATTGAATTATTCATATTAATAATAAAATTTACCATAGAAACATTGTAAAGATACTATGTATTTAAAGTTAAATTTCTAATTCTTATTTATTCACTTCATTATTAAATACTTAAAATTATATTTTCTTTTTAAAACTTTTAACTTTATGCTAGAATAAATCTGTAAAGAAAATCTTAATATTATATTAAAATTACTTTAAGAATATAAAATATTCTTTACTTTGAAACTATATTTTTAACTGAAATAAAACATAAGATAGAATTTTAAATAAACTTTTAGAATGTGTGTACGTAAAGTTTTAAAAGTTAATGATTGCATAGAGAAAATATTTTCATAAACTTTAAAGTAAATTTATATCCTACGTTTTCTTATACATGTTCGTCTTGTAGATTCTACAATATATATATATTTTTTTATAGATCCTATAAGAGTTATACTTATTAAAATATTCCCCACAGAGTGCCGACAATCTATAAATTTGTTTCTATATAAAAACTTATTTTTTTACTGTTGCCAAAAAGTTGAAAATAAGTATCTTTTTATATTTACTTTCATAAATGCAATATAATTCTTAAGGGAAAATTCTTAGAAATTCTCTAAAGGCATAACGATAATATTGATAATGATAAACAATTACCCCAGGATTTCTAACTAAGAGAAGAATCCCCAGTATGACATCATTCATATTAGGAGAAATATATTCCCCAATTTAAATTATTATATATTTTCTAAATAGAAATTATTTCGAAATAAATAAATATCAATTTCTAATAGCTAATTTTGTGAATTTTCGAATATTAAAAATAATTGCATTTATTTGTCCACATAAGAATTATTATTTCAATTTATCATAAATTATGGTAACTATATTTAAAATCGTTATTAATTTTTTGAAACATGTCTATAGTTGAAACTTTAAATGTTTTCAACAGAATTAGCTTTCTCACTAAATAAGTAAAATTAGAAAATTTCTAAATAGTGAAAATTATGAGAATTTTTATTTGATATTCAACAGTTGGTATTGCAAAAATTCTTAAATTTTTTATATTAAAATTAAGAATTAAATATTTTTTTTTACTAATATACATACTTTAAAAAAGCAATCATCTATACGTACACAATTTAACACTTTTCAATGCACTTTGAAAAGCATAAAAATTACATTATATTATTCAAAAGTGCATGCAAGTATGAATATGTATAGAAACCGTATAGATTTTGTTTGGTATACATTTTTGTTTTTTTATTATAATTTTCAGCATCAGAGTGGATAAAGTCATAAATTTACAAATGAACAAACACACAGGTCTGTTTTTTTTTTTGGTTTTTGTTGTTTGCGTTCCATATGTTTTTGTTTAAAAAAAAGAGAAAATATTATAATTTTATCACCTGCTATGCTTTTTATGATAATATAAATGGATTTTTTATGCAACTACAATAGTATAAATATTTAAAAGCATTATTTAAATATTCCAGACAATAAATATCAATTAGTTTTTATATGTTTATTCAAATTATTTTTTTTTTTTGGGGTAGTGAGTGCAGGATTATTGAAATTTTAAACTTTAATTTAAATAACGAAACTTTAAATAAAATGTATAGTTTTATATTATGTTAATTATATTAATTTTCGACTTTATCTTTTCAAATTACATATATTGTATGAAAATTTTAATAAATATCTGATATTTCGAAAATATAAAGCATACAAAGAAGTTCAATCTAATCATAGTAAAAGACCTATACTCGATTTAGTTTACAGAGGTATTGAAAATCGAACACAAACCATAAGCAAGTTGCCTTAAGTAACATTAGCTAATTACTGAATTTATTGATTTAATTATAATAAATAATATATGCTAAAATTCGTGGTACCATTACTACAGTGAATTCGACGAAAGCTTTCAGTCAAAATTGTCAAATATTTAAACAAAAAAAAAAGAAGATATTTTCGTATTTCAAAAGCTTTGTTATTTAGAAATATATTTTATTTTTGCATAAAAATTGATTAGTGAATAGGCAAAGGTCGAGGTTAAGTATTTATACAAATTGAATTGTTATATTCGGTACTCACTTAGAGAAATTGATTCAAATAAACTGCTTCCAAAAATAAGCAATAGAAATTTAACGAATTATATAATAGAAATATTTTCTTAGCATTTTAGGTACATTAAATAATATAATTTTTGCATAACTACACATAAAATTTAAAGAATCATAGTTTTAAGAATTTAATTTTTGAGTGTTTTAATAATCATAAAAGAAATTGTAAAATTTCGTAATTGAATATGATTAAATAATTTAATACTCTAACAAAAATAAATATCAAAGCTCATCTATGGCGTTGTTGGTGGTCAAAATCTGTCCACAATATGCAAATGACAGCAATTTTTCTTTATTTTAAACTAACGAAATTGATATTCTT
Organism: Empis livida; assembly: GCA_963932195.1. NCBI lineage: Eukaryota > Metazoa > Arthropoda > Insecta > Diptera > Empididae > Empis > Empis livida. Next base: position 17,113,518 of record OZ010649.1, read on the forward strand.
CATTCATAAATTTATCTAGTAATTTACTGATAAAACTAATTCGAATAGCATAACGAACCAATTTAGCTTATTTCATTACAATTTGAATACAACGACTCTTATGCTCATTAACATTATTTTAATTTTATACAATGAGATATACTATTTATATATTAAACATTTTTCAAATATTTGAATTATAACTGAGCTTTTATATATTTTAGTTTATCGTTTTAGTGAATTTTTAAGATATTTATCGCATGCAATATTATAATTACATATCCATGGTATCTTTAAGTTTGATCAATTAAAATTTAATATAGTTTCTTTTTTTGTGTTACATTTAGTAAATTACGTTTTACTTAAAGTTTCAAAAAAAAAATATGTATCTTCACCATTTGCAGAAGTTTAATATTTATCTTACGTTTACCATAATATTTGAATTTTATACAACTTGTTCTTGGAAAAAGTTATAGTTGAATTTAAAATAGATTTCATGACTGGAAAATAAATCAGAATATTAAATGTATGCAAAAAACAAAAATGTATTTACAATGTAAATTAAAATACCATTAATGGTTCCCTAGTGTCTACAATGCCCAACAGAAAGTGTAAGACTTCTTGGTAGTGACTGCGATGTTTATAGAACTGCTGTATAGATCGACGAAATAAAAATATTACAATTAAAATTTGAAATTTAAGAATTGGTTAAATTTAAATTCAAGAATAATTATTTTATGTAGTTTCTGGGTTGAAAAATTTAATTTTAAATTAGTCTATTACTGCATAACATAATTAAATACGAAATATTTTATAGTCTAGTTATTTTCAAGACATAAGAATCATAACATATTCTTTAAATTTTAAAATCTCTTTATTTAAATACTTGCAATTAAATACTCTTCATCTTGTACACAAATATTAGTAATAATAATTAAATATTTTTAGTAGAATTCAAAAAGGTTCAAATTTGTCGAAAAATAAAAAATGTTTTGTGGCCTTGTTTAATTTAATTTATATATTTTAATCACGCTAGTCAGTCTTAAATCATGTTAATTAGTTTGCTTCTAATATATTTACATAAAATTTTATAGATTTATTTCATTATTGCCGAATTTTTCGCCTAACTTTCACATTTTCCAGTTGATTAACTAATTAATAAACCAATAGATTTGAAACAACAGGAGACGAAATTGTGTACATATTGTTGTATAGTATAATAACAAAATAAATAAAAAACATTAATTAAGTAATATTATTTTATTGATGTAAAATCTAAAATACAATTTATATTCATTTGCAATTTAAGATTTAATTAAAAGCGTTACATAAATTTAATTATAAAAAAAAATTCTACTTAATAATATTGATTTACTAAAAATTTATAACTTATTTAATAAGCATTGATTAACGAGGCAGATTAAATAGGCAATAATAATATTTTATTTATCTTAATTATTTATAATTTTTTAGTAACCAAAAAATTTAATTTTCTTTTAATATTTTTTATAATATTAAGTAAAATTATAATGCTTTGGCAATTATATTTGGACTCGTCATTTCGTCATTAGGAAATTTCAGTTCTAATAAAAAATATTTAGTGGATAATATTTTATGTTTTATTTTGCCTAAAAAAAGCAATTTTAAAAATTTAAAAATCACTTATTTCTCCTTCAGTTTCTGGATGTGTACATGTGAATGGACCCCTTAACCAATTACATAATGATTTATCCTGGCGCTTCTTTTTATTTGTTATAATACTTTTATTACGTTTATGTTGGATTTTAGTAAATGTAGCTGATGCCATACTTAAATCATCACTATCACGACCTGTTGCTACACTATGATAACCACTTTCAGCTCTTCTTGATATCGCTGAATATTTTGATGTTCTAGGTGTTGAACAATCATGTCCACTGTCATATGCTTCTGACGATACATTTAATTGTGCAATAGGATTTACAAATAAATGTGATTCCACAGTATTTAGTAATGTAGTATTATCATTAGAAGAAATAGTTTGTGCTTTTGGTAGATTTGGATCAGATGCTCCGTCAGGATGTCTTAATGAAGCATATTGATTCATATTCGCAATTTCCATAATACCTTTTAAGCTAGGTATTGATGTTGTATGACTTGATGTTTGCGAAAGATTTAAAGATTGACGACAACTGGTACATCTATTTAATAAGAAAGTAATAATAAATATTTTAAATATAATTAACAGAAATATAATTAAACCTTGGACTTGAAGGTTGTTGTACAGGCTCACTATAAACACTATGATTTTCTGTATCGAATCGGAAAACTGGTTCACTATAAACACTACCCGTATCGCGTATCTGAGAAGATGGAATTAATTCAGCCATTGCCAACTGAGATGTAAAAATTTCTCGGAGACGAGCTAATTGATCAAATTGGTTTCTAAAAAAAAACAAAACAATTTTATTTCCAGTACACAAAACATACTTTAAAGAAGTTTAATTTTTTTTTACCTAGTTTTGTCACCTATTGCACAATCACTAAATGTATCTCCGATATTAAAGCTGGAAACTGTAGAAATATTACCATTACTTAAAGCTGCTAATGGATGTTCATCCATACTTTTAGCGATATCCTCTTCTGAAACTTGTAAACCACAATCCATCATTGTAGTTCTTTCAATATTCTTAATTTCCATACTTTCATGTGAAACATGAATAGAAAGAATTCTATTTACACTTTCAATAGATATTTCGCGCGATCCTAAAGGTTTTATTAGTGGTAAAGGTGATGGTATCTGAGATCTTTCTGAACCACAAATTTCTACATTTCCGCGCTCATTTCCATGCTTCAAACTGCGATCTAATGATAATGACTCAAATTGCCTTTTATCTTCAGCTATAGTATACTTTTTTCTCTTCATTTCACATTGACTAATAGTGTGATTTAAACTTGAATTCACCATAACTAAATTTACTTGTGCAGTAGGATTAGTAATTTCAATTGCTTGGCTAGTAACTAAAGAAGTTTCATTTTCAGACTTATTTAATTGTATTTCCGCAGGATCAAAAATTTGGGATGATTGATTCTCAACCCATTGCCGTATCATTGTCTTTTTGTGTGAATCCATATATCCATAACTTTGACCAATTAAATTGCTGCCATTTTTAACTGGTATAAATTTACCGTTATTAAGAATTTTTGCTGAATGATGTTTCAATTTATTTAATTCCGGTTGAACAATTTGTTTACAATCCTGTAAATTAATTGTTTTTGGACCATCAATCCATGTTTCACAATTTTTTACATGATTAATTTCTCGCAACATATGTCTTGCTTCAGCTATTTTAGCACGAGACAATCGTGGACCATCAATCCACTGTTCTTCTTCGATTAAATTAAATTGATTTTCTATATTTACTGGTATTGAAGATCCGCATGGTGCTGGACGTTTAACTGGTGAACCTTTAAGTGTAGTAGAATCTTTTTGAATGAACGAACTGTTAAAAACACCTGTATCTGTTTTACTGGACAATGTATTTGGTAATAAATGAGTTGGACGTGAATCAAAACGATTGTTTATTATTGGACTGATTTTCGAAACATTCGTTTGTTTTTCAAGTACTGAAAGTTTTACTGGTTTATTTGTTGCGCATTGATTATTTTCTTCAGTGAAAGACGGTAAATACATTGGTGGATGTTCACCATCAGTGGCATCATCACTAGGACCCATATAAATGACAGTATCAGCTGACAAATCTGAACTAGAAGGATCAGGACCATCTAAAAACAATAATTTTATTGCTATTTAAATTAATAAATAGATAGAATATAGAACGGACTTTTTGGAATAATATTCTTGTCACTAGAAATTGGAAAACGTTGTCTCCTTCTTCGCATTCTATGAATTCTTGAAGCCAATTGAATTGTTGTAAGAGTGTCTGTGTAAGCCTAAAGTTTTCAAAATTAATATTTTTATTGATCACTATATGAGATAATATTACTTGAATATATTTGATATGAGCTAATATTGATACATGACAGGTAAGTGGTCCCAAGCAATCTTTAAGTAAAGGTGTTATTGGATGATCTTTATTTGGTAAATGCCTTTGCCCATTCAAAATAGCAAGTATAATATTTCCAATTCCAGATAGAGGCAAACCACCATTTCGATTAGCACAACCTCCCAAATCTATAAAATGTAACCGACTACGACCTCCTGCAACTATATATTTACATTTAAATTACTTAATTTTGTTATTATTATTATTTATTATACCTCCACCCTTTCTTGATAAACTATATTGGTATACATGCATTGTAAATATAATTGCTGGATCTAAATCACTTTTAGGCCGTACAGCTAAAGCGGCATCTAAAAATAATGCAGCACGTTCTGCCGTTGGAGCTCTTAATTCAGTTGGACCACCAAGAAAATCTTCCCGAAAATAAACACCCGGTGAATCATCTAATTCTGTAGCATAAGCTGCTAATAAATCTTTTGCTGATGAATCTGATTTTCTTGCCGATATACCAAGTGCACTAACTCTAACTGAAAATCTAGAACCAGATTTTTGTCTCCGATCATTAATTCCTTTAAATAACCATGATATAGCACATGATATTACACCTAATTCATTATTTCCAGATAAATCTCCAAACATTGTTTTTGATTGACCTTTTTAAACATAAAATAATATAAAATTAATTAAATATTTTATTATATTTTCCTTAAAAATACCAGAATTTGGATAACCAATAGTTAAAAAACAAGCATCAGAACCTTCTAGAACAGCCGGTATTACCTCAGATAAAGATGACGAACACACATCATACTATTTTAAAGAAACCCGATAATATTTATATTAAATCTTATAATTAAATTTTATATAAAATTTCACCTGTGGATCATCAGTTGTAAATATTCCATCAAATGCAAACATTTTAGGTGCAGCTACCATAACAGCTCGATCCTGTAATATTGTTGATGTACTGTTAATAGCTGATGAATCAGTTAAAGTTATTTGACGTTTTTTCTTATCTACGAACATAAAATGTTTATTTGTGTCGTTTATATTACAATCTGAAACACGCAACATAACTTTTACCTGTAAAAATTTTATAATATCATAAATTTGATAAAAAAAATAATTTAAGGGTGTAAATTAGATTTTTCAAAATTTTAATGTTTATATATCAATACGGGTGTATAAAAAAAAAATATTTGAAACTTACTTTTCCTAATCCATAATTTTCTTTATTTGATAAACGACGTACCAAACCCGGAGGCATTGGTGGTGGTGCTCTTTGTAATGCTCCACAAAATCCACCATTACGATTTAATGACATTGCAAAATCAAATGAATGATTTTTTGGTGATAGATTTTCAGTGATTTTTTGAGCAATTCTTAATAAAATAAAATTAAAGTAAAAAATTATTGGTATTTATTTTTTTATAAACAAGTGTTTGTAGTTTAAAGAAGTTTTTTTTTATGACCCTAAAATGTTTACCACAAAACTTTCTATAAAAGTTTTAATCGAATGCAAATGTGATTCGGTAATCTTATAGACAATTTTTATATTAAAATTATATATAGGTATACAAGTCGAGATTGAATTAATAGTAGAAGACAAAAAATGTATAAATTATATAGCTTCTGGGTTATTTAGGGATAAAATTTAGAGATTACGATCATTACAATATTTTTTTTTATTTTTACATTAAATGTTAAATGTGTTTTTCCAAAATATGTACCTGAATCATTATCAAAATAAAATTCAAGTTTTATTAAAAATAATTTAATGGTAATTGTAAAAGTTTAATTAAAGTTTTTTAAGTTTTTTTTTTTTTATTTAAGTAAAGTTTCATACCTTATTTCGGTTAAATTTCTTGATCGATAAGAGACAACAACGTAAAATTGCAAAAAAATATTTCGTTACAAAATTTAAACTTTTGCCTAACAAAAATATTAAATAGTTTTTAAACTGATTTCCTAAATTAAAATATCATATTATCCTTTGGTATAGAATGTTATACAAATTCTCTTTCACTTAATTATTAAAATGAAAAACTATTAATCATTTTGTCCAGTAAATTTAGCATAAAAATACTTGCAATAACAAATCAGATATTTTTAACTAAAATTTTTCAAATAACATAAACTGTTTATGTTAAATTTTTGAATTAAAAAACACAAATTGGCATTTTTTAAAAGATATAATATTTTATAAATATGTATTATTAATAATATTTTGATAGTAAATACGAAAATTACATTATATAAAATTATATTACAAAAAAAAACGATTTACTATGCATTGTAAATAATAAATTTATATTTAACACAACTTATAACGCAATTTTATATAATTTAATTTACATTTATGCGTATATCCAGCCACTAATGACAATTAAATATATACTGAAGATTGAAAATTTGTTCCCCAAAAAAATATTACTCTTAGTATTGCAATTTTATATTCAATTCAATTCAATTCATTCAACTGAATACCTCCCACGGCATGCGCTTTAAATATACATTTATATCATCAGTTGAATAGAATTATGAACTATATGTTTTTAATTTAAGATTAAAAAAATATAATTAAGGAAAATTTTCATAGACTTAAAGCTCATTCACGATATTACGAATAAAATGGTGGCTTGATTTGCACAATAGTACATGTTATTTGAAATCACTTTGCGGAGGAAGGACACACACTAATACTTTACTCATAGAGCGATTTCAAAATGGTCGCCTCATTTGTACTATTTAAGGCTTAAAGCGTTAATTTAAATTTTAATTTTACACCAAAATTTGTCGCATATGTCAAATAACTATTTAGCCATCTAATATTTATATTTTATTCTTTATATATACATGTCTCATAGGAGAGACATAATAGGGGGAAAATCAAAATATTTCTTTCGTGCAGAATATAAAATAAATCCCTTCACACACTTTCCTTGTTTCTTACCTATAACTTTTTGAATGAAAAATATATGTTGAGCAATCTCAAGTAGGGCAAAAAAAAAAAAAAAATTAGAATTCTATTTTTACATATATATATGTATATATGATTTTTATTCTATATTTAAATATTATTTAAATGAAACATAAAAAGGGACAAATTTTCAAATTAAGTCTATAAATTTTTATTGAACATTTTTATATACCAAAAAATAAAAAAAAAAAATTAAAAAATATTCTTTTAGTAAAATTGACATAAAGATATAAATATGTACTATTTTTTTTTAACAAATTCAAATATAAAAAGTGTTAAAAAAAAAAATAAAAAATAATTTTCTTGACTAAATACATATTCTACAAAAGTTAATAAAAACATTATTTTTACCATATGTTCGAATATATTCGGTATCAGGACGGCTTTGGCTATACCGTATTTTAAAATGCATTTGAATAGTCATTGATATGTATAAAAGAATATTTCTTAACAACTAAATTTAATGGTAAATTCTTCTTTCTATGTTTTTTTTATTATTATTATTTACATTGAGCAATGCAGTATTAGTTATAGTTTAAGAGCTAATTAACAAAATTTTATGTAATATGTAATTGGTTTTTATTGCCAATTTTAAAAGACTAAAAGGAAATTGTGTTATTTTTAATTACAATTAATTTCAAGATCAAAATATTATTAATGTGATTATGTTAAAATAAGTATAACTTGGAGACAAGAAACAGGACTATCAAATTATACCAAATTTTGTCAACCTACAGTTACAATTTGTCAAAAAAAAAGTAGACCTAAATCATGCAGTGAATAAATTTCCGGTCTTCCAACCGCAACGAACCGAGTTTTACATATTAAATGCAGTAAAAAGTGTCCTCTTAGTTTTCCATTTTAGGGTACCTATCATTAGTCAAAAGGAATGCACAAAACAATGTAATGTAGCCCGCCTGCATTGGATTATGAAACCGGGTTGTAGGAGCAAATAGCTGAAGGACAAATGAGTAGAATAAATATCCATTAGAAAAGAAAAGCAATTTAATTTACTGCAATTATATAGAGGACACCTTGAATTGTTGCATAACTATTTGAATTTAATTAAGACGTCTTGTAATTTAAGCTTATATTACCAATTCACAATTGAGCACCTACAACAAATAATATTCAAGAACAGGCGTTCATATTGGTATAGCACCTAGCAACATGATTTCATTCTAAGATAAAGATAAATTTTCTCTGTCTAGTCTAGTATCTATTACTATCCGATTCGATTTAAAAAATATTGTATGTTTCTAATTAGTTATGCTTAGGTTTTGTGCGCTCTTACTCTATTAACAATTGTTTACAATTTGGAAATCACTTGAAAATAAACATCGATATTTTACCCTAAAAAAAAAAACACATCTAATATTATACTTTTGAATATTTTAACAGAATATTTTAAAAAGGCTTAGGATTTTTTATTTAGTATTTCAGTGAAAATCTAAATGAACTTTTAAACAAGAATTCTTGTACACTTTTTGTTTTTCTTTTTGTCTGCTATGAATTTTTTTGTATATATTTAAAATTCTATGCAAATGTATATATTTACCTAGCATAATATTTCGGTGTTGACATTATATCATTTTTAAAATCATTTTTATATTTAAATTTAGTAATTTCTGTAAATTTTTTATTATTATCAATAGTTTGATTAATATTTTTTTCTATCAATAATTCATTATTTTTATCTTTTAATTGATCTATTAAATAATTTTCTGGTATTATTTCATAAATATAATCATATTCATTTTCAAATTCAATTATATTTTCATTTTTATTTATTTGTTTTAAATGTTGTTTTTTTAGATTTTCATTAAAATAATCATTATGAAAATTTTCAATATTTTTTTTATAATTTTGATCAATTTTTGTATAATAAGATTCATTTTTATATAATGTTGTTTTTGTTTTATTATATGACTCATTTAATTTGTAGATATTTTGTGACACTCTTGGAATTTTTGAATTATTATTATGTTGTATATGATGAAATTGTTGTGAATTTTTTCGTTGTACTTGATTTGTTTGATGTTGTTTTGAATTATATTTAAATGAATTTTTTTCACATATTCGTGATGTATTTATTTTTTGTGGAAATGTTTCATTAAATTTATTATATTTACAAGTTGTATTATAAAAATTATGTTGAATATTTTGATGATTTTTTATGGTTGGTATAAATGTAGTTTTTAATGGTTTATTAATTTGTTGATTAAATTGAATTTTTTCATATTGCTGACTATTATTATTATTATTAATATTTCTTGTATTAATCATTTTATTACATAAATAGGATAATTTTAAAAGATTATATTAAAATAATTTTTGGTAGAAATTCGCGGTTAGTATATTTATATTTTGATTAAAAATTTTTGGATCAACACGTTACAAATTTGAGATTATAAAAAAACTTTTTATTATGAGATATATATTTTAATTACTAAATTCGAAACGTTTTCACATATTTATATACATTATAAACATTCACACATTCTCCACTCTAATTTATGTTTTTATATATCAATATTTTTAACACGTCTATATCTCTTCCGTTCGCTTGTTCACAATAAACTGAAAATTATGATCTCTATCTCCCAAAAATAAACTAAATTAAAGAAATGCAAGCTTGGTGGAAACGCATTTAATTTAAAATTTCATATACACGATCCAATGATCACCCACCATATCATTAATACATTTTCACTTTGCTCTCTTTAAGGTTTGACTATGAACTCTATGTAGTATGTAGAATATAATGTTGTTATTTGAGCGATGAGCCTTTTTTTTTTGTAAAAAGAGAATTGAAGTTTTTTTTTATAATGAAATTATTTTTCCAATTTTTTTTTTCTAAATAAAAAAATAAAAAATGATTCAATTTATGTTTATATTGTAATATGAAATTGGTAAATTTAAATTTAAGATTGGTGTAACCGATTTCGGTAGAACATGTTTTATTTTATCATTTCAAAACATTGTCAGAGTATATTTTTAAAAAAAAACTAACAGATAGATAGATTAATAAAGAAAGCAGATTTATCAATCAAATGTAATTTTAAAATTTATCATAAGAGAGACGACAATTAATTAGTTTCGTAAGATCAAAGCATTAAATTCTTCTTAATTTATATGTCTCTGATTAATTAATTTTATTAAAAATATATTTTAATAATTGTAATTACAATTTACTGAAAAGATCTGAACTGGTAAATAATGTAGTTTTTTGAATAGACACTAAACTTAATTTTAAACAAACATTGGATAATGTAATGGTTATTTGAAAATTAGTTTAGTGGTCATTCTAAGGACCTACATCCTTCTGAATGCTGAAGGATAAAAAAGATGTAAAAAAAATTTGGCAACTGAGGTTCATTTCTGTTCAATTGTTCGTATTGCAATATCTTATGCCACTGTATGGATGCGATATTGCAAAATTAAATTCAGTGCAAAAACAATTTCAAATATTTGTTGTACTAACATGTTTACGTTGAGATCATAATAAATCCAATTATACATAAATTGTAATCCCTGCAAAATTAATGATAACTATTGCAGGCTAAATATGATTTTAATCTCAGCATTATATTTTTTATAATTTTTAAAATTTTGTTGATAATTTCAAAATAAATTAAAAATATTTGACTTTTTTAAAATTACAATTTGCTTGAAATATCAAATATTTAATGTAAAGTTTAATGCAAATATCAATTTTAGACACAAATTTCCAAAAACTACATATGTATAAACAAAATTTGATATTGAACACATTTTATTATAATTATCTGTATTATCTATACTCAGTAATAAAATTTCTATAACATCTAAATGTATAAAATTTAATATTCACTCATTTTACTATATAATTTAACTTAGTTGATTACATTTTGCGGGCTGATCATAAGAAATTTTTATATTTCAAAAGATAATAAAAATTCTAAAATCATATAAACAAAATCAATTTTCCATTTTGGCTTGATTGAAATATTTTTCTGTTTACATAATTTTCCACATAAAACTTACGTGAAAAAAAAAAAAAACAACAAATTTGTGTCAAAGAACTTTTATCTGTGATTTTATAAAACATAAAATTTTCTATCGTAAAAATATTTGTATCTGTTGTTTTTTTTTTTTTAAATATATTATCAGATAATATCAATTCTGTGGAAATATATAAATTTGTTTTTAGTATAGTATAAATTTTGAATAGGTTTTGGAGTTTGTTGATAGAAAATTTTATAACTTAAAATAATTGGCAAAAATAAATTTAAGTGAAATTTTTGCTTTAACTGCGTTGCATTTAATCCTATAAATTAAAAAAATTTAAAGGACATGATTCTTAAAAATTAATTATCACAAAAACCTTAAATGCAATAAAATATTTAATAATTTAATAGTTTCCATGCTCGCTTTTTTTTTCTGTATTTAAAAACATGAATGGTTCGCTGTATTTAAAAATATGAAATTTAGTCTAAATCTATGTGGTCAAAAAATCTAATTCAATTTTCAAAATTGATTAAAATATTACATGTATCCCAAAACTGTACAATGGTTTTAACCACAGAACACAACAGTTTCACTTAATTTATAATTATTTTTCGACACTAATTTTACCTAAAATTATATAAATTATTTTAAAAATAAAATACATATTTTAAAATGTATTATCACTAAATTTCATGGAGAATTAAATAGTTTTAAGTGATAAAACTCTTTTGAAAAATTGTTAAAACAATTTTATGGCATGGAACTAATAAAATTTTCCAAAATTTCGACAAAGTTTATTTAAACATTTATATTTAAATATTCTCGATAATATAATACTAAATATATTTGATTTCTTCGCAACCTTGAATTATTTTTTTTATTAAAACTACCAAAGAACATACAAAGCTGCAGTGTTAAATCTTAAGAAACGAAAATATCTAAATTATCATGCCTAAAACTACTGAAAATTTAGTAAAATTTAAACTCAATTATAATATAACACAAATAATTAAAAGTGCTGCAAAGTAATTAGATTTTTTAGCAGCATTTAAAGATCATCCAATCTTTCTACAACAATAGTACCGAAGTCTTAAATTTCCTTATACAACTTTTTATGACATTTCCACAACAAATTTAAATTTGCATATACATATTTTAGATTCAAAAATTTAAATATCAATACCCTTAAAGGTATAATCAAAATTTTAAAAATTACTTCTTAAAATGTACTTAACTTTATTCTTCAATAAAACACTTCAAATTTTATGTTGGTAATTTTTTGATAATGTCACTAAAAATTTGTATTAAATAAAATTATCGATGAACGTGAAAACATGATTTAAACAACGTAAGTATACTTAACTCTTATATGTAAGTATGCTTAACGTTTTTGTAAGTATACTTAACTTTTTCTTGTTCTAGGTAGCAATTATATTTATTTACAGTAATTATATTTAGCAAAATAGAGTCAACTACAATAGTTCTGAAGTAGCCAAATTTGGTTGAGAGAATCACTGTTCATAATTCACAATCTAGTTTGAAATTATCCTTAAGAATTTTACAAAAAAAGTTTTGCATTTCTGCTCCTGATATTAATTACTTTGAAAGTAGAAAATAGTACAAGAAAACTGTGAGTAAACTGTAGTATACATATTTGTAATATTTATTTTAAAAAAACTGAAATTTTTCTACTTATTTTAAAAATGTTTGTAATTTACAAATTTTTCAGAAAATATTTACAATAAACACTGTGATTAATAATTATCTCTTAGAATTCTATAGATTTTTCTGTAAATATAAATTTACCTAATAAATATATTAATATTAATATACATAACAAAATATTTCTAGTATTTTGTTATGAATCAAATATACTTTCTAAACAACTTCAAAATCTCAAAAATCTAGAACTTTTACTTAATAATAATATAACATATATAAATATCCTCTTGCAATAAAATCTAGTATTTAAAAATTAACTTTCACTCACGTCCTTTACATATATTTCATCATTGTTAAATTTGAATTTTGAAAGATGTAAAACAGCATCAGGTGAATATAAAATTAGACCTTTTTGGCTTATTTAATATACATACATACTTTCTAAATAAAACCAAAAGATTGATGAATATTTAGATAGAAAGTTTTTGTAATGTATCTTAAAAAAATAAAATAAAAAAAAAAATTCAAGTTTTTCTAACTAAATAAACTTTTAAAACAATCAAACCCAATTATTTTCGGCTTTTATAAATTCATTTACCTTTTTTTTATTATTATTATTCGTAATTGTTTGTGTGGCTTTTTAATTTATTTACATAATTTTTTTTTTAAAGAATTAATAAAATCTATGCTAAATTTAAAAGAGCAAAATAAATCTTTTTTTGTAGTTTAATTTTAAACAAATTGTTTATAGACTTCAAAACTTGGTATAAAGAAATTTTTTTGTCAAAAATTGGAATTCATTTTGGAAATATATTTATACATATAGCTATTCTGTTAAAATTATTTTTCGTCCTTTTATTAGCATAATTAAATATACAAAAATTAAATAAAAAGATATAACAAAAAATTAAAAGTTTAAATAAAAAAAATTTACTTTACTTTATTTTTTTGAATATTATTACACGTGCAAAATTATTTACAAAATTATTAAATTCAGTTTAAATTTATAATATTTAGCTATCAACTACATATGCATATACAATAGTTTGGGATGTATAAATTTATTTCGTTAACGCCTAAAAGTATGTAATTAAACTTTTTCCTGAAATTTTTCTATGATATTTTATTAAATTTTTTTTTATAGTTTTCTTGCATAGCAAATTTAATTAAATAGGTTTTTGATGAAGTTCGTTCCAGCATAATTCAATTTTTTTTTCGAACATAAAATTAAGTTAATATTATCAATCGAATCGAAAAGTTTTTAATCTATATAAAAGTTTTTTTTAACAATATTAATTAACTAAATTATCACTAAATAATTAACTAAATAAATGTACCTAAATGCTAAATTAAATTTTTTTTAAAGAAAACGGACGTATTTAAAATTTCTTCAATTACTAATATGAAAAATATATCATAATAATATCAAGGTAAAAAACTATTAAGGAAAAACATACAAAACTTAGTTTTCTCGTTTTTTCGAAAATATATTTATTTAATATTTGGCAAATGGTTGAGAATTGTATATAAAACAATCTGAGGTTAAAAATATTTTCCACAAAACACGAATTAAAAGTAAGAATTAAAATCCTATGATAAAAAAATTGTAATAATCCTACCTAAACTTCATATAAGTTTAAAAGATATTCTATTTAAAAAATTAATTTAAAAAAATTATAGTTTAATAAAAGAAGATAATTTAAATTGCCAGACGTGATCGTCACTATACATTTTAAAATTTGAATTTTATCAACAGATAATTTCAAGGAGCAAGGTTTTACTATTACGAAATAAGTTTATTGTAACCAAAACGGTTAGATGTAATAATTACAAATGTGTTTCATCAATTCTAATTGTACTTAAAATCGTACCCTTAATATTAAAATATTTTACTTCAACAAAATATCTTGACTTCACAAATATTTTTTAAAAACTAAAATTCTAAAACTGGAGAATATTCTTAGATGATATCTTTGACATTGAATGTCATGCGCTTTTATTTTCTTATAGGGGAAAAATAGATTACTCCGACAGTGGAAATTATAAGGAAATATATTAATAAATTTCGAAAATGATTTTAATAATATCAAAATAAAAGGATTTATTTTCGAAAATTATATTTTTTTATATTAATGGGAAATTTTATTCGTTTAGTTTTGTCACAATGTTTGATAATTCTTTTTAAAAAACACTTTTTAAAGTACTACCATTTTTTCGGGTTTTTTTATATTTTTAATTGATTCTAATTCATTATTTTGTATAATTTTCTCTTCAAAAGTATGTAATATATATATGTAAATTAAAAGTTTAAACATTTACAATATTTTCATTTTTTAATCACATCAATTTCATTGAAATTTCCGTCACAATATTTAATCAGCGTATACTTTTTACCTCTAACCATTATACGTAAAACAAACATTCAATAGTGTTTTAAACTAAATAAAATCTTGTGTTGCATTTGGAAAAGCAGCTACAAGTAAATCACTGCGATTACATAAATTTTAAATTATCTGGCATATTAAGATCTAAATGAAAACAGGATATATACCACCAGAAGAATTTAATTCTGAATTAAATCCTTCTGGTGGTAAAATTATTTCATTTACTAGAAACATCTGACCTTTTTACTTTATTCTATTAAAATTGAGTTCTAGTATAATTTTAAAATTGAGTTCTAGTAATTTCAATTTTCTAAAACAGGCCAAGAAATCCAACTATTTCAACTTCGCTCTAAAAACATTTGAATTTAATATATGTAAATGTGATTACACCGCATTATATATTAAAAATTAAAATTCAACTCTTCTATAATTTACTATAACTTAATTTTATTATATACTGATTACCAAAATGTATAACCAAAACATTAACATTTTCTTCTCCGTATACCTAAATGAAATCCAGTTTTTGATCGTAATATTATATCCATTAATGGTTTAATATCTGGTCCACACGATATAAGTTCAAAATTACGTAATATTTTTGATATCATGCTTTTCATTTCGAGCATTGCAAATTTTTGTCCAATACAATTACGTGGTCCGGCACTAAATGGTATATAAGCATATGGATTAAATTCATTTGTATAATCATCGGAAATATTTAAATGTCTTTCGGGAATAAATTTATTTGGATCCTTGAAAACATTTGGATTTCTCATTAGTCCTTGTAAATAAATAAGGAATTGTGTATTTGCTGGTACAGGTTTAGAATCTGTATTACAGTACAATAAAAATTAAATAAATTTTATATATTTTCAATTTGAAAAATATATGTACTTACTAATTATACAATTTTCTTCAATTTTGCGTCCAATTATTGCAACAGGTGGATACATTCTCAATGATTCTTTTATCACTAAATCTAAATATTTTAGATCTTGTAATTGCTGATAAGTTACTAGTTTTTTATTATCACTACCAATTATTTCTATAATTTCATCAAATACTTTTTGTTGAACTTCAGAATGTCGTGACAGTAAAAATAATGTAAAACATATTCCTGATGTAGTTGTATCATGACCTTCAAACATAAATGTATCAACTTCTTCACGAATATCCATATTCGATAATGATTTTCCATTAATTTGAGATTGTAAAAGTACATCTAGAAAAGCCATACGTTTCTTTTGACCAAAATGATCATCAACTAAATAACATATAAAAATTCAATGTTAGTTAATTAATTGTCTAGAAAGAGTCTAAATCTACTTTAAAGTATATATTACCATTTGTTAGATTATCTTCAATTTTTAATTGATTCTCATTCTTTAATAGTAAATTTCGTCTTTCAACAATTATTTTTTCTGTAAAACTATGTAATATCTTTAATGCATTCTGTTGTCGATGCCACAATGAATTTGCAAATATATAACAACAAAAATCACTTCGTAACCAAATTCTTATAAAACGTTTAGAAATTATATCAGCTATTCTATAAAATAATTATATTCAAATTTAAAAAAAAACCAACAATTTTAAATATATTCAACAAAACTTACTCTAAAATAGCATTAACATATTCACAAGTTGAATCAATTTGTGCATTAATTTTAATCCCCATTGCAGTTTCAGCAATAATATCTAGTGTTGCCAATGCAATTAAATTATGTATATCAAAAGCTTTTATATTATTATTATCATTTTTTAAATTTTCATTATCACAATATTCTTGTAATTTTTCAATTAAAATTTCACTCTGTTGATTAAAAATATTTAAAAATTCTTCTAAAATTTTAAAATGAAATGTTGGTGTAATAATTTTACGTCGACTATGCCATTTTAATCCACCTGATAATAATAAACCATCACCTAACCAAATATGTAATAATTCATATAAATAATTTTTTTCAATATGTTTTGAACTTGATAAAATTTCTTGTATATTATTTGGATCAGTAGCAACAATTATAATACGATTAAAACCAGAAATTTTAAATGATCCACCATATTTAATTGCCATATCTAATGTAATATCAATAATTTCTGTAAATTTCATTCAATTAATTGATATAAAATGAAAAATATGTATTATTAAATTGAATATAAAATTACCTTCAACATTTTTGGTAACAAATTTAAAAAAATTACCAAATATTGGTAATCCTTTTGGACCTGGTATATAAGAAAGAACATTTAGACGACGTTTTATTGAAAAATGTAAATATAAAAGTAATGTTAAAAAAAATAGTCCAATTATTAAAAACATTATCACTTATTTTATTATATTGGCGGTTAAAATGTTTTATTTTGATTTCTATATTATAGTTTATAGTATAACACTATTTTTAGAATATTTTAATCACAATTTTTATAAATAATAATAATTATCTTGGTAGAATGAATTTTGAACTTGTTTATACAAGTGACACAAATGACACACGACTAACTCACTGAAGTTTACATAGAATATTTTTCGTTTACATAAATTAATTAAAAATATTATTATTTATTTATAAATTTGTTATCAGTTTGGTTTTCTGACCAGAAGAGAAAAATATTGTTGGAGAATTAAACCATAATTATTCCATAAAAAGCTTTTAATTTCAATTACTTTTGAATACGAATAATTAGCAATAATTTTTTTAGATGAATATATTTTTTTGCACGTATTTAATATATTTTTTTTTTAATTAAGGAAATTTTTTTAAATTGATCTTGAATTTACAACTGAATAGAGATTAACTGAGTTTAATTTCAGTAGAAATTAATATTTTCTGTAGAATTGTAGGTAAACTACTAGCTACAATAACCAGTTATTATGAGTTGATAAATTATAAAATTACAACATATAATATTAACTATATAGATAATAAATAGATTGAACATTAGTCTCTTTATAAAATCTTAAAGCAGCGTGAAAAAATCAGATATAATTGCTGTCAGCTACACTGAATTTATAAAATAATATACATATTGTGTTTACAAAAATGTGTTTATTGAAAAATGAATAAATATTCTAAAAAATATTCATAGCCTTTGAACTCATTGAGTATTTTGAAATTAAGAGTATTTTTACTTCAAAACATTTCGAATGATTATTTAATTTATATAAAGAAATTATTTTTCGGAAGAGCAAATATTATATTTAGGCAACATAGCATACTAAACCATATTTTTAGTATATATTCTTATAAATAAATAAATAAACTTATATTTTATAATAATATTTTAGAAATGTCTGTCCTGTAGCCATTATTTTGGCTACAGACATAAAAAATTGGTAAACACTTTCTGTGGCTAAAAGAAGTCGATAAAAAAAATTAAGTACTTGATCCTAGCGAGATATATAAGCAGGTCTTCTTATGTACGCATTAGAGGAGGATTTGAAAATGGCTATAATTTTGTGCTCTAATCAATTGAATTTGTAAAATGACAGGAAAAATATGAAATTAAAACAAAGTCTATTTATATTTTAACAATTTATTAATAATAATATTCATTTTCAATTATATTCATAATTACATTTATAACAATAAGAAAAATATTCAATATTAAAAATAATATCATTTCATTAAATAATATCTTTCAATTAAATATTAATTTTATTCGACTTGCTTTTTTTAGATATTTTTGTATTACATTAGAAATTTAAAATTGTTTATTTCCATTTTTCAAAAATTACTTTGTAAATTAAATAAATTATAATTTAAAGTTATTTTCACAAATTAATGAATATCAATATTATTTCATTCTGTATTTTTATTAAATTTGAAAATGGACGAAATAGGAATTTTAATAAAATTTTAAATAATATTTTTGTAACTTTATTTAATATAAATTAAATTCCATCATAAAACATAAATTTAGTTGTATAAAATTCAAACCTAAAAAAAATATATTTAATATTTTAATGGCTCGGTTAAACTTTCATTATAAGAGTTTAGAAATTTTTAATAGTTTGCAAAGTTAATTTTCATAAGTAAGATTAATATAAGATTTTTCTGTATAAAACAGACAAATTTTCTATTTAATAACACGAGAAATAGTTAAATTTTTAGTTTGAAAAATACGAAATTTTATTACATGTTTAATGAAATCAAAATGAGCAAAATTTAAACTAAATTTTATAAAAATTAATAAAATTATTTCAATAAAGTATTTTAAAAATATATATTTTATTATTTTTTTTTTAATATTTTTATCTATCTAATTTGTACATAAAACATAACTATTGACTAAATTAATAAAATATTTTATTGTTAATTTATTTATGATTATTTAACATAATTTTAACACGATCTTGAAGATAATCAACAACTGTTATAAATTTTTGTGCTCTAGCAACTTGAATTGCTGTTAAACCATCTTGATTTTTTAATAATATATCTGAACCAGCTGCAACTAATTGTTTTACAACTGATAAATTACCAAACATTGCTGCTGCATGTAATGCAGATTCACCATTCTATATAAAAAAAAAATTTAATTTTAATAAATAATATTTAATAAATAATTAAAATATTATATTAATTTACTGGTAATAATCCTAAATTTGGTCTATACTTTAATAATTCTCCAACAACAGCTGTAAATCCTTTATGTGCTGCTTTAAATAATGCTGTTGCACCATCACATCTAACTGTATCAATATTAACATTATTTTGTAATAAAATTTTTACAATATGATCATGTCCCATTTGTGATGCTATCCATAATGGTGATGCACCATCATTACGTTTTGAATCTGGATTTGAACCAGCTGCTAATAACATTAATAAAATTGTACGATGACCATTTTGTGATGCAATAAATACTGGCGTAGCACGATCCTTTAAAATTTAATTATTAAACAAATACTAATAAATAGTTTATATATTTTAAATATAAATACTTTCATATAACAATTAACATTAGCTCCACAATCTATAAGCTCTTTAACTAAACTAACATGACCACTTTGACAGGCAACAAAAATTGGTGTACCACCATCCTAAAAAAAACAAAACAAATTTACATAAAATTAAAAATAGTTTATTTAAATTTTTTTGATATTTGTTAATGATAATAATTTACCACTGATGGTGTATTTATATTAGCACCAGCTTTAATTAATACTTGAGCAACATCTAAAAAACCACCTTGGGCAGCAAAAAATAATGATGTTGTACCTGTACATCGTCTAATATTTGGATCAGCACCTTGTTCTAATAATTCAACAACACACGGACAATGACCGCTCGCTGATGCTAGAATTAATGGTGTTGTGCCATCCTATTAGAAATATAATTAAAATTAATTATTTCAGTAATAAATATTCATAATTTTCTTCTATATCTCCACTTAAATTTCCTTTCTCTAACATTTTCAATTTAAATAATCTTTGTGCAAAAAAACAAATTTAAATTTTAATCAATTTTCTGCTCTCATTCACAAATTATATGTTACTAACGTGTCGCCATATTAACTATTTTCCTGTGGTCACAATACTAATGATTATAAATGATTGATCATTTTCTAAATAAAAAAAAGAAAAGAAAAACAAGACTTGCTAGTTTAGCTAGTTTGTAATGATTTTTCTTGTGAGACAAGTTAATTTTTCATTACAAAACAACAAAAAAAAAGCAAAGTTGACCGTTAACAACAGTTTCATTAGTTTTCATGTATGTATACATAAACATAAAAAATGTATCTTTACATTTGAGAAAATTTAATTAGAATTAAAACTATGTCATACGATTATTTATATATCATCAGGTTATTTTGTTCTATTAAATTATTTTATAATAATTTCTAACTGATAAAAAAAAAACAGAATTCTTATAGATTGCAATCTGAATAAATATTTTTAACAGATGTTTTACTAATTGTATCGAACAAATTACATAGTTTTTATTTATTAGTATAGATTTTTATTTAATGTGATTATTTTAAAATAAAAATTCTGTTAAATTCTTATGATGCTTTTTTACTGTCAAATATAATTGCAAAAAAATAATCAGATATATTGGAAATTTTTGATCTTATTACATGATAAAATTACGAAATTACGATTGTTTGTATCCGGAGGAAGTAAAAAGTAAATTACGTTACTCATGTCAATTACGTTACTCATGTCAATTATGTATAATAATTCAAAATATAGTACATATTTACAATTATTGAATAAACTTGGAAATGTTTTAATTATTAATTAATTAATTGACATTGAGAAAAATACTAATTTGGTATAATATAAACTTCTAACAAGTATACTTTTATTTCTTACCATCATATATATTTAATTATTTACTTACTTCATCTTTACAATCTACATGAACTTTTCCACTATCCAAAACACGTCTTAATGTAATATCATCACCTTGAAGTGCTGCTAAATGTAATAAAATATCAGATGGTGTTTCTTTCTATAAAAAATAAATAAATAAAGATTTATTAATTTCAGAATATTTTAAGAAACTCTATGTAATTTGCAATTTGAAAATTACAAATTGTTATATTTTTAACAGACAAATATATTTAAATTTAATTTTCGAAGCTACTTTGTATCTGCAATCTGCAATGATAAAATTTTTTCTAAAACACAAAATTTGCAGTAAAATAGATTTATTTTTGTGGTGCAGTAAGTACTAGATTTGATTCAACTCGGCAACATGAATATCGACTTTAAATGTATCAATAATATAATAATGGTCTCTAATGTTTCTTTTGTGAAAGACTGGAAAAATGATACTTTTTATAATTGCACCATTAGATTTCGACTTGAAGTTATTCCATCAAGTCGAAATGTAATGGTGCGATTATAAATTGTAGTTTAATGAACTTTTCAAAATACCAAAAAAAAAAATAGTATAATCTCTACACTTAACTAAACCAATTTTCCACTTAAACATTCTTAAAATATTTTGAAAATAAAATACCTTTTTTTATTTAAATTACTGTTCACAAAAATTCATAATAATATACTATCTGAAAGTGCCATTTATAGAATAAAATGAAAAATACCATTGCTGACATTGTTGCAATATTCATTGCAGAATCAAAAATTATTTATGATGAAAATTTACTACTTTAAATTTATGTAATTTTATATAATTATGAATATTTGTGAATATTAATTTTTGTACAAACGAAGGAATAGATCTGACCAAATTTATGGTTGTTCAAAGAAATTCCTAAAAAACTCATTCAAAATAAGAAATTTCTGAATATAAATTTTAAGTTTCATGTGTATTAAATTTCGTATTTTCATAATTCAATTAAATACAAATTTTTATAGTATACCATTAGAAAATATACATATATTCAAGTTACGTTTAAATTGAAATTTCTTATGTTATGGTTTGAAATAAATTTTGTTTACAAACCACAATAAATCATATCAAAATTCATTATAAATATTAATTTTCAACCAAATTAAAACATATTCAAAAACATGCATTTAACATCGTAATAATTACAAAAAAAACCAAAAATCTAAAATAACTTATATGAGTATAAATGAAGTATATAACATTATTACTACGAGTATTACACTACGAAATAATTGTATGAAAAATTGATTGTATAAATGAAAGCGTTAAAAAAAAAACAAAACAAAAATTTTATAATTATTTTACTAAATAATATTTAGTAATAAAGTTTGAAAGTTTTTAATTTAATTATGCGTAAATTACAAAATTAACTATTTTATATTAATTTTTATGGAACAGCATAAAATTATTTTACATTATTTTTAAAATTGCAGGAAATACTATATTGATTTTTTTTATAGTTTGAAAATATCCGTATTCGAACTTTTAATAAAATTACATTTTTATTAAAAATTGGAATACAAAAATTAATATTAATTTTTGTTTTGTTAATTTAGAAAAATTTTTAACTAATAGATTTTTTAATATCAAAGTTTTAATTGACTTATGATTCAATAATAAGATAAAATTTTAAATAATAATTTTAAATTACTGCAATCTTAAATTAATTAAAATTTGTATTAGATTAGAATTCTAAAATATAAATTTTAATAGTAGTTTTTTTCATTTTCTAGAAAGTGACGCCATTTGACAGAATAACTTTGACAGTTATTTTAAGTAAGTAACACTGGACCACACACACCAAATTTTGTGACTCTGTGACACTTACAAAAATATTAAAAGTAAGCTAAATCGGTGATCTTGACGATACTGATCTAAATTGAAATTTATTTCCTCTCATAATTTCGTAGATGAAATTATATCTTATGTGAACCATATACAATATATATTTTTAATGACTCAATTTCAAATGTTAGGTAAGAGACTTCATAATTAATTCATTAAATTTTTATATAAATTTAATTACATTAAGAAATTTCTTCAACATGCAATTACGAAAAAAAAAGCAAACAATGTCTTATTAAGATTTTAAAATTATGATAAAATCAAAATTTTGTTCTATGATTCTTAAATTAGTAGCGTGATAATTTTAATTTTCTGTTTGTATTATGAAATTATATTTATATTTGCGAAAATCTTAAAAATTGTTCTCATAACAAATATTTAACAAGTTGTTCATTTTATCTTATTAACAATTAAGTTTAGTGATGTGAAATTTATAAATTTTTAAATATCTATGAAATATATTACGAAATTAGATCAGGCTACTATTGAAAATATAAAGCTAAAATTTTAGTTTAATTAATTAATTAAATGTTGTACTCATAAATAATGTTAAAAACTACTTTGACTATGGAATTACCAAAATAGTAATTTCAAGTTGATTTTTTTTTATTAATTACTATTCATTGTAAAGCTTTACTATTAATTTAATTGTAGATAAGAAATCATAATTTAATATTAATTTTATGCGAAAAATTGATGTCAATTATAAAACGTGATAAAATTTACTAATAACAATAATTAAGAGTTTTTTCTTGACCAAAACAACATATTTTTTTAATAAGAAAAACTTTCTACATTTCATTTATTAATTATAATAATTTTATTACTATGAATTTCAAATCAGGAAAGTGTTACAAATTTGTAATGAGGCTAATTTTATACATCATATTAAATTGTTATTTATAGGGTAAATAACCTCAGAAGCAATCAAAAAAAAAAAACCACTTGAAAACTTGAAGAATTTTATTTATTAAAATCGTTTCAAGATTGCAAAATGTTTATATTAAGATTTTATTTTATTTAGTTTTTTATGTGGGTGTTCCAGAATATTCTCAGTAAAGCTGGTAAACAAAATTATTAGGAGTTAATTTAATACACGCTTTTAATTTTATAATTTATATTCAGTTCATGTTTGAATATTTAAAAAAAAATTTAATAACAAATTTAAATTGGTCTAATATCAGATGAATTTGTTAAGAGAAGTGAGTTTAATGGTAATAAATTATTAAATTTTTTTTTAAAAGCTATGACATTTCGGAATTTGAAGACAATTTTTTTCAATTTATTAAATCTGGTTTGTAAATAATACAGTGAGGCAAAAAAAGTATTGGTACAAAATTGTAATTATTTTCAAATACATATAAAAAATGACCACATAAAAGTGAAAATAAAGAAAAATAATAATTAAATTTTAAAGAGCTATTTATTTAGGTAAATATTCCTAAATAAATTAAAATATTGGTAAATACTTTTAATTCCTAAAATAAGTGCGCTAAAACTGTTTTGGAACGTCACAATTTTCAATTTTCCGTCTAGTTAAGATAAATTTAATTACGGAACCAAATCGAATTTCAACTCGAATGAATTTTTATCTATTAATCATTGTTTGCTTCATTTTTATCACAATGAATCTTAAAAAATTTACACTTTAATCTCAAATTTTATAATAATTGTTAAGAAGTGATTACATAGGTTGGGCACTGTAAATTGTCGACAATAATTGTAAGGTAAATTAAGCTGTAATTTGCGTGTGTTTAAACAGGTCATAAATTATCTTTTTGGGAGAAATTTCCCAAAAGGATTAATTAAATATTTTCCGAGTAAAAAAACATTTCAAATATTTTGAAAACATATTTTACATATTATATGCTCTTGAAAATTTATTATTATCACAGAAAATTTAGAAATATTTACTGCGGAATTTATAATAATGAAAATATTTATAATTAGTTTATAATTTGAAAAAAATGTGCTAATAAAATTGTGTATATAGTTAAGAAACGATTAATTTACAATTAGCTAAAGGGCTACTGGCCTATAGTTAAACATTTATAAAAATTTTCTTAATCTTAAAATCAATTTACTTTACTATTAATGATTATAAAACCCTGAATATCGAAAATTATTAAACTAAGAAATTAAAAACGAGGCCTAGTGAATCACACCAAAATTAAATATTTTTAAGAATTTCCTTGTTTCATTTTTTTAAGAAAGATTTTATTGACTGTAAAAGCATAAAAAATGATTTATGTTTTGTAAACATAATAAGAAATATATTAAAAATTTTAATAGTAATAAGAAAATTTAATATTAATGGTGCTGTTTTATTATTTAATAAAATTATTATAAATGTTAGAAAGCTCTAAGTACATGGTAGTATTTAGTACAAAAGTTTTTTAAAAATCTATGGAACTTTGTCAAAACACAATATTTACATTTTTTAAGATAAGTTTCAATATCGATTGCTAAACCTTTAATCTTCAAATTTACTAATACCTGACATAATTTTGTATAAATCAGAGAAAAATTGATAAATTATAAAATCTATATTTTTATCAACTACAAAACTTAAATTACCAACGAAATAAAAAAAATATTATTCTAATCTAAATAGTTGAGAAGTCACAAGTATTTAATTATCATGACAAGGTTACGATTGAATTTTCTTAAATCTGCTGCAAATTTGTACTTTTGTAGATATTGTATTTTGGCAAAGTTCCACAGAAATATAAACAATTACAGAATAAGAATGGTTAAAACTATAAGGAAATAATTTTTATAGCTTCTTTTATAGCTGATTTTAAAAATAGATTTTATATTATTTAGTTTTTAAAGATAGACATTTGATAATTGAAATCAATCAAAAATATCTAAAACAAAAATTTTAAATTTAAATTTTAGCATAAACTTTTACATAAAAATGTAGCATTTTGTATTCGACAATCATTATTTTACCAGCTTAATATAAATTTATTACAATTAGATAAAACTCATTATGAATGATTGACTTTGCCAAAACTTAATTTCTAAAATAATTTGACCAAAAAATTTGCTCTTTTTCTATTTCAAATTTACTTTTAATTTTATTACAAAATTAAGAAAAGCCCCTGGATACGTACCTTCATTTGTAACATATTTATATAAA
Organism: Empis livida; assembly: GCA_963932195.1. Classification (NCBI taxonomy): domain Eukaryota; kingdom Metazoa; phylum Arthropoda; class Insecta; order Diptera; family Empididae; genus Empis; species Empis livida. The sequence continues at coordinate 17,139,881 of OZ010649.1, forward strand.
ATCAATTATTTGAAATTTTATCATATATCTAAAAATGAAAATTAAATTACAAAAAAAAACCTTATTTCGGGCACCCAAAAATATTAAAAGATTAAAATCTGAAAAAAAACCACATTACGACGAATGCGTTTCAAAAAAATCTTTTTAACATTTAACCTTATTTCATTTCAAATATAATCAATTTTTTTTTATTTAAAAATAACCTAAGGGAAAATATTAGAAATTGAAATACATTGCAACAAAATAAGCAGAAAAAAATCATTATTTTTAACCTTTTTGTTAATAGCAAATTCCATCTAGCACCAAGCACACCAAAAAAAAGTGTAATAATAATTAAAATTACCGAACGCAAAACTTTTACTTTTTATTTTAGATAAAAAAAAAAAAAGAACTGAAATTGCATAAAAAGTAATTACAAAAAAAAAATATATTACCATTATTTCCCAGTGTTAATAAAAACAAAAAATTAGTACAAATATAAAAAGTATATAGAAAAAGTGTTTAGCTTATTGACACTATAACCTCTAAGTCAGATCTGGAAAATAGAATTTTTAGCGGGCCATAATTCTGAGTGATGCACCCACAGAAATCTGATATTTTTGAATAATAATTTAAAAGACTTGTAAAATAAATATGTAAGTCCATAATCACTGTGCTTTCTATAACAATTACGACCATAAACTACAAAAGTTATTGGTTTTTATTTTCAAATTTTAATTTCATTAAATGAGGAAATTAAATAATTCTGCTAATTATTAGTGTATTGAGATAACACAGTAAAAGAAATTGGAAAGTATGCGTTCAATATTAATGTTCATTCATGGTCCGTATTTTGAAATAAGATCTTTTAATAAGTCACATGCAGACCGGCTGTAACTTAGCGATAAAGTATTAAGCTGTGGCGCAGTAGTTACTGGGTTCAAATTCCGTCGACGACATCGATCTTGCTATAAGTTTACTCAGATTTAAATGAGAATCAGTAATAATATTATAAAAAAATTAAGACTATAATTTTACTTTATAGTGAAGAAAATAATTTCTTCACTATAAAGTTTATGGTTCGGAATCCATATAAAAATTAGTCGAACCAAAGTGCAAAAAGGTGCTTTTTATACCTCTTATAAAAAGGTGCTGTATTGCAATTTGAAATGTAGGTATAGACAAATAAGCCATAGCCTGGTCTTTTTATAAATATGTGAACAAATAATCGACAATTAAGAATTTAAAATCATTTAAAAATCATTCAATTCAAGAATGTTATGTTGAATTATTTAATATAATTAGTAAAAAAAATCATTACTTCATTTATCATTACTGACGTCGCATACAATTTTGACTTATTGCCAAAAAAAATTAAAATTTTAGGATTGTGAAAAAAATTTATATTTTCGAGTTCAATATGTCGTACCACTATTCCTTGACGTACAATTGAATATTTACATGCGGCCCGCAAATCTAAATAAATTTGTAAATTACTAAAAATTATTAACTAGCATATTTTTTTTTTTCTTTAAATTAAAAACATAAAAAAGCCCTCACATAAAATAATCATAAAAAAAAGTTTAGCATAAAATGATTTATAAATTTTTATATTATTTGTCTATTTTATTTTATTATCACGATTTTATGATTTCTTCGTTCCTGTTTTTTTTTTTTTGCCAATAATGATTTTACCATAAAAAAAAAAAACACATCTACAAATCCCAATAAAGGTAAACGTTTTACTCACCTTAAGTGACATTTTTATCTTCTTCTTTTTTTGTAGCTTCTGCTTAGAAATAATTTCCCAGGAGATTGAAAAGTTATGTTGTTGCAATGAAAAATATATATAAAAAAAAGGAAAAACTAAAAACTGTTTGAAATGCACATCAAAACATAAACAATGATAATAATTTTCACGATTTTTGTTTTTTTGATGAATTTAAATTTGAAACTTTGAACTTCAATATTATTATTATTATTATTATTATTTATATTTAGCTTGTTATGCTAAAACCGCAGAAAATCACAATCTTTTAGTTTATTTTCTCAATTACAACTAAAAGCTTCAAAAATTTCTAGAAATCTTTTTTTTCTTATTATTATTAATATTATTTTGAAAAATCATTTTATATATTTTTTATTTATTTTTAGATTTTAAATATTATACACATTTATATTTCACCATTTCAAAAAAAAAAACTGAGATACATAAATTTTTTCTTGGTTTTACTTAATTTAAATATTATTTTTATCTTAAATTTTTCACTTTATGAATATTCACTTTTAATTAACATAAAATTACATTAAAAACAATATATACTTATATATATTTTTAATATCTGGTTCATGACGTCATATATCACTGATCTTGGATAATAAACATAATTTGAAAATATTTTTTATAAATTTTTGTAAAATATTCAAATTACGCACGAAATTTTTATAGAACACTTTTAAGAACTCAAAAATTTGACTGAAAAAAAAAAATTAATTTAATTTTTAATCACTAAATTTATATCTTTAAGATATGCAAAAAAAAAATGTATATCTTTAAGTTATATTTTATCTATTAGATAATTTATATTAATATTTTTTTTTTCTATGATAAATTACTATGTAAAAAAAAATTATATAACAGAAAACACGAATCAAATCAAAGATCTATAAAAAACCGAAAAATTATGAATTATATTCTTCTTCGGCCGGTAAAAAAAAATGATGTGCATAATCATGTACTTTATTTTATATATATAACTGCAATAGATACTTTTCTTAATTTTACTTTTTTTTCCTTATGTACATATATATGTACTCTGGTTTTTTTTTTAATATTTCTCTGAACTTGTTGTGAGAGGAAAACTATTATTATTGATAAAGATAAAAAAAAATGTATCTTCAAAATGTTGATTTACTTAAGATATATCGTGGGATTTTTTTTTTTAATGATTTTTCAAGTAAAAACTTGTGTAGTTTTCTAATAATTTTTTCCGGTACTATTTTTATTATATTATTTATAAAAAGAAATATTTTGTAATAGAGCTTTTTTTTGTAGTATATACGAGCAATTGCAACCGATCTCTACGAAGTCTAAAGATATTCTGTTTAGTTGGTGCCGTATTTAATATAATATTGAAGCAGTTAAATATATATATATATATTGTAAAAAAAAAAAGCAGAAGAAAAAAAGATTGTTAATGTTCATATCTACCTGACTGATTATAAATGATCAAATGTGTGTGTATATTTATATATATACCATTTACAAAGTGAACAGAGTGTCTAATTTTGGTAAATTTTTAATGAGTGAATTTATTAATTTTCTTTAATTTTGATTTATTTTATGGATTTATAAATTACATTTTATAATATTCTGATAAAGTTACTAGCAAAATTTTCAATTTTATATTGAAAATGACTAAAATACTAGAATCTAGACGTCTAATCTCAATACATTTGCTCTGTTATAACAACTTTAATTACCTACTAATATTAAAATGAGATCACAATTAAGATTTATAATTAAAATAATTGGTGAATCAGTTACTAGACTTTCATATCATAATTTAATAAAAATTTCGAATTAATGTTGATGCCTAGTTCTGATATTACGCTCAGTAGTGTATATGTATTAGAAAACATAACCAAAATTTAAATTTTTAAAATATTAAAGATTATTAAACAAAATATTAAAAATTATTTTAATAATTTATTTCGGTAATTTTGTGAAACCTAAAAATTTACTTAATTTTTTACATTTCTAGTTAATTTGGACCGACGGTGGCTTAAGTGGTAGTGTGCTAAGCTGTGGTGCATTAGGTACTGGGTTCGACGCCCGTCCGAGACGATGTTGGTCTAAGTTTACTCAGCTTTAAATGAGTACCAGTAATAAAATTATAATAAAATGTAATTTAAGACTGGGAAAAATGCTAACGGTAGAGACCATTTGCTAACAACAAATGTCTCACTAATAAAAACCATTAGCTTGTTGCAATTAATAGTTTCTTCACTATAAAGAAATTTATGGTTCGGAATCCATATAAAATTAGTAGGTCCAAATTGCAATAAAATGTTAGGGGACCCTTTAAGGGAGGCCCAAGCTCGTCACGAGCTGTAGCGCCAAAAGATGATGATGATGAGTTAATTTGGACAATAACATACATGTTTAAAAAGGTATTCCCTGTAAATTAATAGTATACTGAAATTAAAATTTGTTGATTAAATTACCTCTTGCGTTACAGATGTTAACAACGATTTCATTTTAAAATTTAGAATAATTTAAAAATCATGAATTAAGAAAAAAAAAACTAACAAGAAATTTCTCAATAATAAGGTAAACTACAAAATCTAACTTCTGAACATTATTTTTAAACACTAATTATAATCGTTTTATTTATTTTTTTTGTTGATGTTGTTAGAAAGTGTTAAAATGAAAATTAACACATTTAAAATTTATCATTTTATTTAACAATTAACAATAGTAACTTTATATGATTTTAATTGAATGAAAAATTCGTAAAATTTTTGTTAATTACCTTTAAAAGTTTATTTAATGAATTCTTTATTGGAAAAATCAATAATTTTAATTTGATACTTTTTTTTTTATTAAGAACATAAAAAGAAAATTACACTATGCACTAAGAATTCTACTATCTATGTTTCTTATTATTATTATTATTATTGTCGGTAATTTAAAAGTATATACGCTCTTTTGATCTAGATAATTTTTATTATCACTTCTGTTTTGATCATCATTTTTCATTGAATTTTCATACTCCAGTTATAATTAGTTATTTACATATAAATGAAAAACAGGTAAGGTTATTTAATATACTGTTACACTTGAACGAGATTCACCATTAATAATAATAAAAGAATGTGCATGCATAATTTAAAAATAATAAAAAAAAATAAATGTGAATTAAATAAAGATAGATAATTAAGTAATTTTGAATGTGGCCTACTTTTAGGTGTTTATAATTAAGTTAATTATTTACCATACTATAGTAAAATGTAAGAAATTTACATAAAGTATGTAATTAATATAGTTAATACACTGAAGATATACACATATGTTAAGTTACACGAAAAATTGTGTTATAATCTGGCAAATTAATCAGAAAACAATTTATTTTCGTAATTAAAAAAAAATTAAATATATTATTATGAACATGTTAACCCTTTCAAGTGATATGTTGCAGGAACATTAAAAAATTTTCGTAACAAGTATATGTGCGAAATATAAGTGTATGCATATAACACTCTTTAATTTTATAATAAACAGATTTGTGCCATTTCATAATAATTCAATGTTAAAGTAAAGGACAAAGTTAATTAAAATATAAAAAATTAAAATTTATAGTTTAGTTTCCTACTTTATTGGTCGTTATTTTACTATATTGTTTATTGTTACAAGCTTTGTTACAATTTTATAAGTCTATCTTCTGTAGTTTGTACTGAAAATAAATGTTGAGCCCGCACAAACTTTAAAAACTATTTTGTCCAACGCATATTTTGTTATCTAATAGTTTTTTGCGTATTAAACAAATATATAAGAGTAATTTTTTTGCGTATTAAACATACCTATAAGAAAACAATAGCAAAAATGGTCTTCGAAGGGTTAAATAAAATACAATTATGCCTACAATTTCCCAGTTAACTATATGGAAATTTTATGTCATCTAAAAATAATTTATAATGAAAAAATCATCTCTGCATAATAAATCTATAATTAGACATTATGCAGAATATATTTTATTATATTGAACTACATAAATATAATCAGGGTAATTATATGAATATTTTTTGGTATTAAAATCGATTAATTGATTTTATAAAATTTATATAAATAAATATATTTTTTTATATATGCATATAAATAATTGGTCTTGTAATTTAGTTTTATGTTTACTTTCATGCATAGTATACATTTAATAACAATTATTTGTTATTATAAATAAAAATGTATTACATAAAAATATATTATTATATAAAATCTGTGGATTGTATAACTTATTATTTCTATGCAAATTTTTTACCGGAAATACACTTGATTTGTTCAAAATAAAAGTATTGATTTTATTCACTAGAAAATGTGCACTGCTGCGTTTTATAATGATTTTAAAAAAAATAATTTTCACATTTTTCACTTAATATTTGCATAAGACAAAATTTTTGTAAACAAAATTGCACTTCATAAATGTTTTTTTTTTAGTAGCAAAATACACTTTGACATATAAAATGATTACAAATACAATTTCAACCCCAATAAATATTGTGGGGGTTAAATACCTTTTGTTAATGAATTTTTGTGACTTGCGCAGTTACTAATATTTGTAAATTTATTCCAACTAAATTTTATTATAAATGCCAATTAATATATATTTTTCAAAACGGTATAAAATTTATGTTTAATTAAATTATTAAACTTTCAAAAATTTAATTAAAATAATAAATTATTTCCCGCCAAAACTTCCTATAAAAATAAAGTTAAATACAGCCAACCTCAGTTTACTCCGAAGTACCAACTTTACAAATTCAACCAAAAAAAAATTAACTAACAATGCTACCAACTTAACGTTCTTTCTTTTTTTGGACTCCATTGCAGTATAGTGTCTGGTAATTAAATAAAAGTAATAAAAATTGATTAAATAAATACAAAATTCATTTCAAATTGTATTAATTATTTAACATTAATTATTTTTCAGATAATTAAAAATGGAAAACGATGCAGGTGAATTCGTTGATTTATATTGCCCACGAAAATGGTTAGTACTCCACGTGTTTGTAGGAAATCTGTCAAAATTTGATTGTATAAAATTTTTTATTGAATTATTTTATATTTTGTATATATAGTTCGGCTAGTAACAGAATTATTCATGCCAAGGATCATGCATCAGTTCAATTAAATATTGCTGATGTTGATCCAGAAACTGGTAAAATGACTGGTGGATCTAAAATTTATGCTATTTGTGGTGCAATCAGACGAATGGGAGAATCTGATGATTGTATTGTTCGTCTAGCTAAAAAAGATGGACTTATCACAAAGTATGAATGTTTAAATACACAAATTTTTAAGTCTTAAATAAATTTTCTTTTTTTTAGAGCTTTTTAAATCTTGGAATAGATTTATGACTTTTTCTGGGACATGGAATTTTAAATATATTTAAAAAGATAAAACAATTTGAATACATTCTAAAATGAGTAATAAAATCTATTTAAGAATATAATTATTTCTTTGTATGTCAAAATTATTATTTTCAAGAATTTCTGTTTATCCAAATAGGGTTCTATATTCAAATGGGATCAGTTTTAATTTAAACAATTGTTCTTTGTGTAGCTCCAAGAAATACTATAGCTTTATTTGAAATATAAAATCATTATCTGATCCTTGTAAAGTTCCGATGAATGCTATAACTTCATTAATTACGAAAAAAATTAAATATTTGTGGTTGTAACAATTTCTCTGCAGAATAATAAAAACTCGTAATTTGAGACTAAACTAAATTTATAATGTTGGTTTAAATATTCCGAGTGTTTATACTGTAATTTTACGTAGAAAATATTCAAAATTTAGTTTTGATAAATTTCCTGGAATTCAATATTTCAAGTGTCATGTCTGCTAAAGTGAACCAGCTCCATTTATTATAATTCGATTTAAAATTATTTCTAAAATCATTCAGTTTTATTAAATTTCTTTTTTAAATAATAAACTGAGTTTATTATGTAGTAAAAATGTTATTTAATATTGATTTTTTATAGTTTTTTTTTTTATAATTTGTTTAATTACTTAATACACACTCCATAAAAAGATATATGTAAGAATAAATTATTAGTAACTTATTATTATTAGCCTGTGTTAGTAACTGAAATATAAAATAAAAAAGATATATGTAAGAATAAATTATTGATATAAAAATATTCAGTTACCTTTGCTTAAACCCGTATTTTTTCCGTTCATAAAACAAATCTGTCTTTGAACTACCCAAATTAACAATTTTCGGGCAACCATCTCTCTATTAAAAATATATGTTGTTTAATAAATATAAATTATTTAACACAATATTTAACTTACATCTTTTTCTTGTATGGTGCATTCTTTACAATAGTAAGCATCAGATACACCTGGTCCACCACAAATAACACAACGTCCTTGATATGAACCATAGTTACATTCATCACATATCCTTACTAATGTACAAGGACGTACATATGAATCACAAATAACACATTTGCCATCACATTTCTCACAAAGTCGTCCAATGGCTATGAATTTTTAATAAAAATAAAATTAGTTTATCGTTTAGGTTATAGGCCGGTTCAGTTACTTACCAACACCAGGTTGTTTCCTACAAAAAATTAAATCCGGATGATGTTTTGCCATTTTTTATTAAGTTTAATAAATATTTCTTTGATAAATTAATCTGCTTTTATAAATTATTGTTAATTTGTAAACAAAACGTTTTTCATAAATAAAATTAACAAATTTGACAGTTTACTTTTGGGTGAGCATTTAATAGATCTTCAAGATGACGCTTTTTAATGCAATTAAAACACTTACAATAGATGGCACTATTAACTAAAGAAAAAGAAATAGAGAAAAAGTCTCAATATTTCTGACATTTTACACGTGTGTTAATTGTTTTCAAAATAATCTGTTTTGCCGATTGACGAATTCTTTTATTTTGAAGAAATTATTTTTAAAAATGTTAGAAAATCAACCAAAAATTAAAATTGGTGATTATATAATAATCCAACGTCAAAAATATACAAAACTACATAAATTCGGTAATTTAGATTCAACAGCAATGTTAGCTAAAGAACAAATAATTCTTCGAAATATAAATGAACAGAATTATTTTACTACATTTAAAATGATACCTAAAGACGGAAAATCGAAACGTATTAGTACGTTAGAAGTTTGTTCGGATGCAGAAATGGGAAATATACGGGAAATACTTGGTATTCAAGAGAGTGGTACTGATAATCGTTTTGTTATTGATGATGGTGAATCACAAATATTAAAACCAGAAGATATAGATAAATTAAAAGATGAATGTCAAGGATCATCACAAATTTTAGAAAAAATTGTAGAAAATTCAAAAACATTTCATGCAAAAACTGAATATTCACAAGAAAAATATTTAAAAAAGAAAGAAAAGAAATATTTTGAATATGTACAAATACGCCAACCAACAATAAGATTATTAACAGAAATATATTATAGACAAGATTCTGATAAAATAATGGGTATACGTATGGATAGTTTATCGCAAATTATATCATATTCTGGTATATCAGGTTTTGGTAATTATTTATTATATGAATCTGGTTCAAATGGTTTATTACCAGCTGCTTTTTTAAATTCAATGGGTCCAAATACTGAGTCAAAATTAGTTCATATGCATCCAGGTAATGTATCCCAAAAACAAGCAGTATTAGCATTAAATTTACCAGAAGAACAAAAAAATCGTTGTATATCCGTTAATATTTATTCAGTTTTAAGAGAATTTTATCAAGGAAATGTTGATAGTAATAAAAGAACTATTACTGAAATAAGTGAAAATATTGAAGAAAATGTACCAAATAAGAAAATGAAATTAAATGACAATACAGAGTCTACATCTAATGAAGAAATTATTGAAAATCAAGTTAATATTGAAACTAAACAAATTCCTAAATGGCAAATTGAAAATAAAGTCGCATGTAAATTAATGAACGAGAAATTTGATTCATTAGTGATAGCTGCAAAAGAACATCCTTTAAATATAATTAAAGAATTATTACAATTTGTAAAACCATCACGACCAATTGTTGTATTTAGTTTATCTCGAGAAATTTTAATGGAAATGTATTTCGAATTAAAAGCAACAACAGAAGTAACTGGTTTACACTTAACATCGAATTGGTTAAGAATGTTACAAATTTTACCAAATCGAACACACCCTGAAGTTAATATGAATGGCAATAGTGGTTTTATACTTACTGGTTATACAATACGGTAATAAAATAGTTTTAATTTTAAGCAATTGACAAAAGTTAAAGAACATTATATGAGAAATGTTTAAAATAAAAATATTTTCTTTCATCATAAATATTCGTTTTCAATCTTTTCATTTAATATTATTATAAATTCTCAATTACATATTTTGTTATTGCGCTATCTTTAGATTTTAAATTTTCAACAATGTCAAAATGATCATAATTTAAAAATATTGTTAATTCCGATTTAAGTTCAGATTTTAAAAGTATTTTATGAAAATTTTCTGATTGTTGTTGAAATACTGGACTATCATATTGACCAGCAACAATATAAATTCTTAAATTTTCAAAAATATTTTTCAATAAATTGAAATCTGCATATAGTGGTGATAATTCTATAACATTTTTCGAATTAAGACCCAAAATATTATTACGATTAACTGCATCGGTTTTCCATAAATTCGTTAAATCATAAACACTAGATATTAAGAATATACTCTTTAATAACTGTGGTATTTTTATTTTATTATGTATAGATTGATTAAGTAAAGTTGCAGCTATTAAATGTGCACCAGCTGAATGTCCGCAAACTGATATATGATTGGTCATTGTTTCACTACCATATTCAAATATTTTCACAATGGCTTTTTCAATTTGTTTAACAATTTCACTTAATGTAATTTTTGGGCATATATTATAACCGACAATTATAACACGATATCCTTTTTCAACAAGTGGACCAACACAATAACTGGAAATATTTTTATTTAAATCTTGCCAATAACCCCCATGAATATACACGAAAATTGGACTACCTAAAAATTATAAGATATAAGAACATTTCAAAAGCTTTACATAGAAAAGTTCAGACCAAATTCTTTATTTTTGTAGTAAATATCCAATTTTTCACCATCTGCTTCTCCATAAGGAATGTTTAATTTGCAATTGTATTTTTTCTTGTTTATTTCACTTTCTGAAAGTTGTTTTAAATATCTATTTTTTAGATTATTTAGGTTAGATGAGTAATTTTTCTTTTCACCTATTGTGATTACTTTTATATGATTTTCAATAGTTTCAGTGCAGCTTGAAAACCGTGGACTCCATCTACTTGGAGAATATTGTTTTTCGTGATCATCTAAATCAGACATAGTAGAATAATAAACTGAATCAACTTGAGAAATATTATAAGAAAACTTGTTATTTTCATTTTCAAATTTCTTATCAACACAAGTTTAGAAAATCGAACAATAAAATAGATAGTAATTAGTAACTATATTAACTATAGCAATAATAATGAAACAAACAATTACAGCTTTTCTCTGTCAGGCTATAAACTTTTTCACAATATGATTTAATGTAGTAAAATATACAATAAATGGTTGCTAGACCATTTTTTACAGATTTTATAGTATATTAGATGAAGATAAAAAGATAATGCGGTAGGTATCATAATACGGTTTATGCGAAAATATGTTTTTTTTAATAAAAATTGAAAAATTGATAATATACCTTACATTGGAATGGTAGTTTCAATGTAAGGTATATTAGTACAATTAAGTTTATGCAATTATATTTTTGTCAGCAAAAATCTTTTGCAAAAAAATATATGATTTATCACACAACATGTTATATAAATTTAATATAATTTCTTTTAAATTATTCATTAATTTTTTTAAAAATACAACAGCTAGAATTATTACTAATAACAAAAAATTATAATTACTGTTCCAAAATATTGTATGTATATATTTCAATACACGGTAAATAAAATATAACAATTCAAAAGTACTTAAAGTCAATTAAAAAACAGTGAGTGCTCAGAAAGGCCCATAAATATGAAAATACTTAACAATTGTTCTGCTGCGCGGTATTTTAATTCTAGTTATAACTTTTACACTACATACGTTTTTATTTGAGTTGACTTTGTTGCTGAGTTGACTTTGCTGTAATTTACAGAGATTAATTTAGTATATTTCAAAATGACCTCAAAAATAGATCACATATGTATGTAATTACGCAAGATTTTTTTATTTATAAGATCACTAAATTATTAATTTTAATATGTATATAATACACAATTATCTTATATTTAAATATTTAAATCAGTTTTCGAAAGCTTTTTATGTCTATTGTGTAACGGTTTGAGCTTTAAGTTTTAATAAATTTAATAGTTATATTAGCCTTTCAAAATATCCTCTAATTCTCTATTCTCTATTACAATAAATACATTTTTTCATGCGCTCGGAACAATTTTCGAATGACTCTGGGCATTCAGAAATAGGCACCTCAGAAACTGGAAAGCGCCGACCCGTCATTTTTCATTATAGGAAGTACTTTCTTTCCCTGGGTGAGAGCTGGCATTGTCATAATGAAACATGATGCTCATCTTTCACCAGGACAATGCCAGTTTCATCACTGAGGCAAGTACGTCCAGGGTTGAATTTTGCAAACCAGTTGTAAATTGTTGCATTGGATGACGATTTACTCCTAAAGTTGATTCTAAAAACTTTGAAAGTATCCTTCATATTAATAAACAGAATTATATATGTTTGAATTCTCATTATATCTCCTAAAAAATATTACAATTTGTAAAACCATCCATCACGCAATTAATTGGTTTGTCACAGGAAGCGGAAATATATTTTGAATTAACAGCAACACAACAACAGAAATAAATACAACGGCTTTTTTAATTTCTGTACTAATCCTGAAGTTAATATCATTGGCAATAGTGGTTTTATACTTACTGGTTATACAATATTGTAATAAAATTATTATATTTTATAGGGAATGACAAAATTTAAAATAAAAATATATTCGTTTATTACAAATTTAAATAATTGTATTTATCATAAATTCTCAATTACATATTTAATATACAAATAATTGTATATTATCATAAATTCTCAATTACATATTTTGTTATTTCACTATCTTTTGATTTTAAATTTTCAACAATATTAAAATGATCATGATTTGAAAGTAGTATTATTTCAGACTTAAGTTCGGATTCTAGAAGTAATTTATGAAAATTTTCTGATTGTTGTTGATATACTGTAGTATCATATTGCCCAGCAACAACATAAATTCTTAAATTTTCAAACATCTTTTTCAATAAATTAAAATCTTTATAAAGTGGTGATAATTCTATAACATTTTTCGCATTAAGGCCCAAAATATTGTTAGAATTAGCTGCCTCAGTTTTCCACAATATCGTTAAATCATAAACACCAGATATTAAGAATACACTTTTTAATAATTGTGGTGTTTGTAATTTATTATTTATAGATTGGTTAAGTAAAGTTGCTGCTATTAAATGTGCACCAGATGAATGTCCGCAAAATGATATTTGATTGGTCATTGTTTCACTACCATATTGAAATATTTTCACAATGGCTTTTTCAATTTGTTTAACAATTTCACTTAATGTAATTTTTGGGCATATATTATAACCGACAATTATAACACGATATCCTCTTTCAACAAGTGGACCAACACAATAACTGGTAATATTTTTAGTTAATAGTTGCCAATATCCCCCATGAACATAAACGAAAATTGGAGTACCTAAAAATTATAAGATATAAGAACATTTCAAAAGCTTTACATAGAAAATTTCAAACCAAATTCTTTATTTTTGTAGTAAATATCCAATTTTTCACCATCTTCTTCGCCATAAGGAATGTCTAATTTGCAATTGTATTTTTTCTTGTTTATTTCACTTTCTGAAAGTAGTTATATATTTTTAATATATATTTTTTTGATTATATCGGTTAGATAAGTAAATTTTCTTTTCACCTATCGTGGTTACTTTTATATGATTTTCAATAGTTTCAGTACAGCTTGAAAATCGTGGACTCCATCTACTTGGAGAATATTGTTTTTCGTGATCATCTAAATCAGACATTCTAATTAAATATTAAACGCGTGGTACAAAGAACAATCTTAATAAACTGTAGTCAATAAACTGCTTATTATTCTTAAAATTCTTATCAACAAAAATATGGCAAAAAAAAATTTAAATTCTAATTCTAAAAAATCTAGAGCATTAAATACACATGAATTAATATAATCGTAGAGATAAATGACTTAATCCCTAAATATTCCTCATTACGAATACAACAATATTTTTAAAATATTTTTAATTATAGTTATACTGGAATGTACTGGATGACGATTCAAGGCCACTCTCTTGATAATTCATACCACTCAATTCTCTTATGCACGTTTTTTTTGGTAATAATTCTGTGGCTGCGTAATAATTTGTGAGATGTCAAAGAGAGCTTACAAATATTTTCCAAAATGATTTTATTATATAAAAAAAAGGGCACAACATTTTATTGGAATTTTAAATTTATATATTTAATAAATTATTTGATAACTATGTAAATTTATTCTTGGAATCACTATCAGAAAACATGCAGGTTAAGTGAATTTTATATAATTTTTCCTAATATTAGTTATTAAAAATTTGAAAAATAAGAAAATATAATGAACAAATTCTTTCTATGGATAAGAACTATCCAACCACAGTAAATATCATAAATCATATTGCTAATTTAAAATTTAAATTTTTAAATAAAGAAAAGTATTAGGTTCAGTCTTGGATAACGCCGATAGAGAAAATTACTATGGATTGTTTTATAATTGTTTTGTAAAAATAAATATAATCACTTACAGTGAATTGCCCATAAATCAAATTAATTAGTGTGTGTATTAACAACTCCGGAAATAGTTATTTACAATATATAACTGAATAAATTCCTTTTCACAAATATCACAACTGAAGCAAGTAAAAAAAATAATATATTGAAATTACAATAAATTATAGCAATTTAAAATCAGATATTTATTTCTATATTCACAATTGTTTTATATAAAATGTTTAAACGCAAACATTATTTTCTCTTAAGAAATAAAAATCTATTTTATGAAAAATATATTTTTGTTTTAATTTTTTAAATTAATTATATATAAATTTTTAATATATATTATATATATAATATAGTATACAAAATTTGCGTAGGTTAATTAAACATATAACAGAAAAAAAAATATTATATATTCGATAAAAGATAAAAGTAAAAATTAAATTAAATAATCAAATACTTATTTTAATTCTACGTTTCATCATCATCATCTGATAAAACTATTTCACCGAGTATTTTATGATTATTAAAATTACTTTTATTATTTTTTAAACTTTGAACCGAATGAATTTTAATTTCTGATAAACATTTGGACGTTGAGGGTTGTGGATTTTGTATTGAATTAGTTAAATTTGTATTATTATTATTATTATTTTTTAATTTCTTATTATTTTTTATATTTAAATCATTTTCTGTTGAACTAATAGACCTAATTGGTAGATTTGCTGTTGTTGAAGTAGTTGTTGTCGTTGTTGATGCAGTCGTTCTTGTCGAATCTAATTCATTTAATTTTAAAACTTCATCGTCATTATTATTTGCATTATCGTCAGACGATTCATATGCTTTTTCATCGTTATTCTCTGTTGAATTTTCTTCATTATTTTTATCATCTTTGGCTTTTAGTTTTTCAGCAGCTTCAATATCTTGTTGTTTTGAAAATCTGTAAAGTAAATAAAAACATATTAAAATAATTTTGAAAATATATATAATAATATTTTAATTGAAATAAAAACAATTACTTTTCAAGTATTGAACTAATTTTTGTAACATGCTTTTGATTTTCATTTAATTTTGCATTTAATTCTATGTCATTTTCTGCCGGATCAACAGCATCACCAGTAAAATGTACTACAGTTTCATATAAATCATTTTGTCGTCGTTTTTGTAAAAGTTTACCAATTTTAACAAAAGCATCTTGTGCTATAAAAATCAAATTCAAAGTATATTTATAAATTAATTACATATAAATTTAAAAAAAAAATATATCAATAATTTTACCAATTGCTTTCATTTCTTCTGCTGACATATCCCATGAATTTTGCTTATTACAAAATTCTAGTAAACGATAAACATCTAAATAATCAGGAAATGATTTAGTACGATTAACAAATGTTTGTATTGTTTTATTAAATGGTGGATATGATGTTCCTTGGAATGATATTGGTTTACTAACTAAACGATGTGCATGCTTGCTTTCTCCAGTCAAATCACAAATTTTTTCATAAATCTAAAAATCAAGAATATTAATAATAGATTAACAAGAACAATGAAAAAAAGTAAAATAATAAATTTATCTACAAAATTAATATTTAATTAAAATTTTTTTTACCTCACATGCTCTCTTTTTAAAACGTTCTACTTTTAAATAAGGTGAATTTGAATCATTATTCCAATCAACATCATCTTCTTCTAATTTTTTAATAAGCATTTGCAATTTATATAAACCACGGCTTAATTTTTTAACTAAATCATCTGTTTTACTATCACCAGTTGTTGTATGTTCTTCATTATTAACAATTGTCAGTTTACTATTTTTTCTAGTTTTCAGTTCTTCAACAATTGTTTTAACTTTTAAATAAACTAATTCTGGGGTATTTTTAATTTCAGATATTGTTGATTCAATAGTTTTACGAAAACCTTTTGATGTCACAAAATCTGGGTGAACAGAATGATAATATTTTAATAATTTTTTTTCTATTAATTTTTCCATATCACTTGATGGGTCTGCTTCACGGCAAACTTTTAATAATTGTTCATAAGCTGGTGTCATTGGATTTTTTTCAATAACATCATTATTTTCATCTTGAATTTTACTATTTGGTGATGTTGATGTACTTGATGTTGATGGTAATTGTACATTCTTATCAATATCGTCATCATTATTATTTTTAGTTGATATTTCAATTGGACTTGTTATTGTATGTGTAATTGATTTTGTTGTAATTGTAGCCGATGGTTTTGAATAGATTGGTGATATTGGTTTTGTAATTGATTCTAATGGACTAGAAATATTTTGTATATAACTATTATTCAATTTAACTGCAAATGGTTTAGGACTTGATTGTATTGAATTGGATGGTGACTTAATAATAACTTCATTAGCATCTTCATCATCATCGTCGTCAATTGTTATTACTGGACTTTGATTATTTAACCATTTCTGACTATCAACTTTATTTGATATTGTTATTGGTTTAATACGTTTTATTTGTGGCGGTGGTGGTGGTGGTGGCGGTTTTTGTTGCCATTGTGCAATTTGTTGTTCTAAATTTTTTTCATAATTTGTTTTTTCTAATGATTTTCTTTTAAGTGTTGTTTTATTTACTACTGGTGTAATTGTTTTATCATCATTATTATTATTATTACTATTATTATTATTAATATTATTAATTAATTTTTTTTGTTGATTAAATTTATTGATATCTGTAATTCTTAATGGATCACTTAATTCTTTTTTACGTTGTTGAATATTTATAGATTTTTTAGTTATTCCTGTTGTTGTTGGTGATATTGATTTTGGTGAACTAATATTTATTTGTGATACCGGTGAATTAATTCGCTTAACAGTTATTGTATTTCTTATTGAATTTGGTACATTTATCGGCATTGTTGAATTATTAATTATATTATTATTAACAAGCATATTTTTTAATAACTTTGATTCATTATTTGGTGAATTTGTTCGATTCTTATTAATATTATTATTATTGATTACTTGTGATTTAAGTGACGGTGATGAATTTATTGTAGTTTGAGGTATTTTATTAATACCACCAACAACTGAATTAATTGTTATTGTATTTACTTTATCCAAATGATTTCGTAATCCTGTATTTATATTTTGATTCTTTTTTGGGCTAGAATTGTTGCTGCTGCTATTACTATTATTATTATTATAAATCGGTGTTATCTGAATTGAATTCTGAACTTTTTTGAATGGCTGTTGTTGTTGCTGCTGTTCCTGAATAATTTTCCGATTTATTGTTGGTAGTTTTGGCGGTTTTGACGACATATTATTACTTTTTATTTTTTTAGCTGGAGGTTCCTAAAAATATTTTAAGAAAATAAACAAATATTATACATTTAAATTTTAATTGTTTTTATTTTTTAAATAATATGACTGTCAAAAATATATTTTAACCTTGACATATAAGCGCGGGAAAATATATTTTATTAATTAAATTCATATTTTTTAATTAATTTCATAGAAAACTAATTAAATTAATATATTTTTCAAATATTTAAATATAAAAATGAAATATTTAAAATAAATTAGAAAAAAAATAAACAAAAATTTTTATACTGAATGGAACAGAAAAGTATAGTACACTGTTGAAATTTACATTATGGCGTCGTAATTAATAAGGAAATTCTAGCCTTTCTAATTATTTTAATTAATATAATTTAATAATTTCAATTTTTGTTTTCTTTTATATTTAATTAATAAAATATTATCCGAAATAGAATGTTAAATTTACTAACCTCATCGTCAGACGAATCCAAAACAATAACATTACTCATTTTGGAAGTTTTTTTTACAAATTTTATATTAATTTTATATAAAATTCTAAAATAACCAAAATTCCACAATTATGTTTTTTTTTATTATATTTTTCACTTAAAAGTAAGAAGAAAAGGAAATTTTTCTCCTAAATTTTTTTTTTATTTTATTAATAATTTTTCGATGTTTTTGATGCTACTCTCTCATTTTATGACTTTTAATTGACGACTCTAGAATATTCACCGCATTTTAACAAATACCAACTAACAGAAAACAAATTCACCATACCTTAATAGGTTCATTATTTATTACCGCTTCATTTACTATTGTATATTATGAAATTCATTTCATAATTATTACAGTTTAAGGTATTAGTCAAATATCCTTCACATGCTTATTATTTAATTATAGTTTATTAATAAATTCGACTTATGAGTAGTGGTTATTGTACAATTTAACGGTGTCATGTAAATTATTAACCACCGAAACTTGCACAAGTCTATTCCCTGCCTCTTCGAAATTTTTCTATCCCTGCCTCTTGGATACTTTATTTGATATTGCATAAGATGTTTCCAGCGCTTTTTTAATTCCTTTCAATGAGCAACCAAGTCACAGAAAGATGTGAATTGGGGAATTCTTTTTAATAAATGCTTATTGTAATGTTGTCAAATGTACAAGTCAAAGATTTACCCCATCGATAACATCGATAAATAAGTAACAGAAAATTCTAGATTTAAAGTTTTTCAATCTCAAAATTAAGGTAATAAGTTGTTTTTTTTAGAATAGAATAGAAAAAATATGTAATTACTAGAAATATTTTTTCTAGAAAATAACCTTTATATATTATATTTATATTTTAGTTCACATATCAACATTAATTTTATTCACCTGTTTATTAAAATGACATTTCTTCGAATAAAATTTCTAATTTTATTCGAAGAAATGTCATTTTAATTTTGGTAATTTGTTTATTACTTTATTTGTTGCGTATTTCGTGAGATGAGAAATTGTGCAATGTATTATGGGATAAGTATTGCACAACAAACAAGTAGGGAAAATACAGAGTAGATTGTAGTAAAGTTAAATTGAGAGCAGTGTCAAAAATAATAAAATACATAGTTTTATGAAAAAGAATTGAAGAAGAGACACAGAAACCAGAATTTACAGAAACACAAATATGAAGTTAGTTTGACATTTGATCGGTTGAAGTAAAGTTGTAAATTAATGTTTTAAAAGAAAATATAACAAAAATATTGGGAAAAAAAATAAATTAATAAATTCTAGTGAAAGTGTTAAATTTTTCAAAATAAACCATTTCTTAAAATAGAATTTAAGTTATAAAAATAGTTAATATTTAAAATAAATGAATTGTAAAGTTAATATTTCTATAATGCAATGAAATGAGGCCATACCAAAAAAACCAAGCTATTAATGTATATGCGAAAAAAAAATTATTAAAATAAATGAAGAGACTAAATGAAATATAATTTAAATCTTTAATGAATTATTTCCTATTTATAATGATATAATATATATTTTTATATATTTCTTGTCCAAAATAATATAAAAAAAAGGTGAAATATCAATAAAATGTTTCTCTAAAACTATATATAATACAAACTTTCTCAAGGACTCTACGTTAGCAATATACAACAGAATTATTCAAAAATCTATAATATTAATAATTTAATCATTAAAATTAAAATTTCAACCAAAAACAAAATGTTTATAAAATATTAAAGTTTTTTCCTAAAAACAAAAAAAAAAAAAAAAAAAATAAAATTCTAAAATTTTATATTTTAAAATATAAATAATCATTTCCTAAATCATGTCTCGTCGGACAAATTTAATTGGAATTTGTAGTGTTAGTGGTCTATGTATCCTTTTATTCATTGCAACACAACAACACCGTCCATTAGAATCACAATTTTCAACAGAAACATATAATACAACTGTAACAATTACTGATGTATTAATTGCACAACGTCAACGTATTCGTCAAGAAATGGAAAATTTTGAATATCCATCTGGTCGTTTTGGTAATGATGCTGAAAAATTATCAGATTTAATTATTGAAACAAATGGTAATCCAGTACGTAGTATTATTATAACAACATGGCGTTCTGGTTCAACATTTTTAGGTGATATATTAAATTCAATGCCTGGTAATTTTTATCATTATGAACCATTATTAAATTTTGATATTAAACAAATACGTGGTCCACCAGATAATCAAAAAGCAATAAATAATTTAATAAAATTATTAAAATGTGATTATAGTAATATGACAGAATATTTAGAATATGGTAAAGAACATAAATATTTATTTGAACATAATGAAAGATTATGGTCACAATGTAAAGAATATCCACAATTTTGTTGGCATTCAAAATTTTTAACATCATTTTGTAAATTATTTCCATTACAAAGTATGAAAGTTGTACGATTACGATTAGCATTAGCTGAAAATTTATTATCAGATGAAAGGTATGTTTGAATTTTTATCATAATTTTATATTTATATTATATTATATTGACTAATTCATTATATTATATTGACTAATGGTTAAATATTCAAATATATTTAGATAGCCTATGAAAAAATCCGATAAAACTATAAAACGTAATAATAAAATAGTATAATGAAAAAAATATATTTTATGATATTGATTTTAATAAATCTGTAAGTCCGAAATATATCTACTATTATATTTATTATTTTAAATATCAATATAAAATTTCTTACTATTCCCAAAATATATATATTGAAGAATGTAAAATTCAACATTTAAATAATAAATTAAAATATTCAAATTAATTAAATACTACAAATACTTACATCCATAATTATTATTAAATTATTCATGAAACATGATTAAATAACTCAATTATATTGTTTGGCAATTATAAATTAAACTTCTTCGATGAACTCGTAAATATAAAATTGAAGAAACAATATGTATATGTATATTTAATTACAACATTACAAAGAATTATGAAAAATATTAAATTTCCTAAATTGAGTATTTTTTTTTTTATAATATATAATTATATTAGTTTGTTTAAGTTCTATGGGTATATAATTTAATGGTTCGTTATGTTTTGTAATTTTTTTTTTAACGAATCTAAACAAATCGGAAAATTATATACTTTAATTTTGAAAAATGATTCCTTAACATCCAAATTATCTTACTCAGTAGGAAGTTGACATATAAATAAATTAAAGATTTATTTGTAATTTCGTTATTTTCGAAATACGTTAAAACTGTTTGTAAACGTAATATGGAAGGTTTTGATAAATTAAAAAACCAAAAATTCCAAGAACATACTAAGGGTTTCTTCTCCTCAATAAATTATATTGTCCAAAATCTAAACCAAAATCAATAAAAATTATTAATAGTGTTCTAATTTAGTAGAGAAACACTGGTTTAAGCAGGTCCCTCTCAATGATATAAAATACCTTTTGCGTTTCATTATTGTCTGTGTGGTACACCGAAATGCAGTTTTAATATTCTGTAATTCTGTGTGGTACTCTAAGTGGTAGAAATGCAATTTTTAGGTTCTGTTAAATTTCTGTGTGGTACTCTGAGTGGTACACGTACTGTCTAGCTTATTTAACTGGCAATTTAACTGAAAATGTCCTTTTAACTTACCTACCGTTTCGCAGTATAGTCTAGTGTAAATATAAATTCAGCCTGAATGCTGGTAAAAATTGTAATTTTTTCTAAGTGTTTGAAACACTAAAAATATTTAAGATATATTTTAATTTTTTGAAAATTTCAATTTCTACAATAAACTCGTATCCTAATAGGAAAATAAAACTAATTTTTATTTACTACTTTTAATTATATATTTTAAAATTTGTTTACAATTCTTGCTTAAAAGTTTCTTAATTTGTATAAAATTATAAAACCACAAAAATTTACTACATAAATTAAAAATAAATTTTCTTAGATTATCAATTTGAATATTTATTATTTTTTATAAAATTTTATATATATTTTATGTTTGTATACATAATATTTTCTTTACATTTATAAATATTATTTTAATGGCTATCACATAAATAAACCCCTCCAAAAAAAAAAACATAAATAAAATATATTTGCTTATATAAATTATTTTATTTTCTACTATGAAAATAATATGATAATAATTACTTTTATCTTTAATATAGAAAAGTTCCTAAAATTCTGGCACGCAATTTTTTTTTTTTTTTTTCTTCAATATTTTTGGTGGTTTGTTTTTATTTTCTTCGTTTGATTAATTAATATATAAAAATTATATACTTTAACATAATTTTTCTAGAGAATGTTTTTTTTTTTTAACGGTATGACAGCATAAAAGAATTCACATTTAGGTTAATTTTTAAATTTGGTTTTTTTTTTAAAGATATTTTATGTTTTTTTTTATGTAGTTTTTTATTTTGTTAATTACATTTTAAATTACTCTTAATTTAAGCATAATAATCAAAATATATACATATTTATTTGTTTATGCTCTATAAAATTTAAAATAAACTTAATTATAAAAATATATATTTATAATAATGAATTATAAGTGGGTAAACATAAGTTCTTGTACAAGTTTACTAATTTATAATAATGTATATTGATTATAAATATTTACCAAAGAATCTTTAAGTTGCAATCATATTTCAAATATATACTTCAGTTAATGATAAGAAAATATTGAAATATTGATAAGAAATATGCTTATTAATTTTTATTAAATATATATGTATTTATTTTGATATGCAAAGTTAATGTTAATATTAATGTTAATCGTACTTATAGCTAATATAAATATTGTTCGGTTTTTAAACAGAATAATTATAAAAACCTTGTGATTTTACATAAAAATTCTACTGCGAAATGTTTCGCAGTAGAATTACTTTTTAATAGTTTCATAAATATAAGCTTTTTTTTTAAAAAAAATGTCACTATTACCATTTTAGTTTATATTTTCTTCACTTTCTAACGCAAGATGTGATTTTATCAATTTTGGTGACCATTTGCTATGTTAAATTATATTTTTAAAATTAATATTGTCAGTAACATTAGAAACAGAAACTTGAACATTAATATACTTTATCCTATCCTCAAGTATAAGAACAGAGATTTCAGTAATGGTAGGTGGAATACTATTATGTACTTAACAACTGCCAAATGTAGGTTTAAGCATAATATTTGGTGACAATTTACCAGGTTTAATTACATTTTAATTCATCATGTTAAATTATATATTAATATAATTTGTGACTATTGTGGTACTCGTGGAAACAACATATTATTATCATTTTAAACTTCTATCTGACGGTATATTATCAATGGACTTGAAATTTTAATTTTCTGCGTCAGAATCTAAAATTTTAGTCATACAACAGGTCTACAAATGAACAGGCATTGGCGATAAAGCGAAAATAAGCTAATTTGTAGCTACTTATAATATTAAAAAGCAAAAAAAAAAAAAAAAATTATATAGTACTTAGTAAATTCCACTTGAAACATGAAATGGAAATCTTACAAATAATTAGGAAAAATCATTAATAATTTTCTTGAAGAACCAAATATACTTAATATCCTAACAACAGAAAAATGAAATAATTTGTCTAATTTATATTATATAAGTCTGTACTTAAATTTTTTGAAAATTTCAGATTTTACCCTCTTTAGTTAAGTATATATATTTTGATATAACTTTGACCTTTTAATTATTTTACTTTTACCTTGGTAATATGTATATTTAATTGCACAAAATAATAAATTTATACTTACGAAATATATATAAAAAAAATAATATTATTAAGTCAATATTTTTTTTTTTTTGGTAGCATATTTTATATAAAATGAACATTTATATTTAAGCAGTCAATTGTATTGAAGTATACTATACTTTTCAAATCATTAATTATTTGAAAGGTTTATATTTGAGTATTTTTTTTTTTATTCGCATAATTATATTTAAGTTCAAGGCTTTTGATTTATAAATTATATTCAACAAGTTTCTTTTTCTTCAAAAATATAATTATTTTCGGTTACAAGTATATGTATGCTAAGAAAATTGAAAGTTAATTCCGCTCTGAACGTATGATATATTATTGAAAATTTTCATTTAATATATTAGTAAGCTCATTATATAAATGAAAAATGAAAATTGTAATAATTTTATTTATCTTTTACTAATATAAAATTTAAAAGTTTAATCATCAATTGTACTTGATGATTAATATTTTAATAATTAAAGTACTAAAATATTTCTTAATATTTTTCCAATGCAATTTTAATATAATGTTTCTTTTGTATGCTTCTATAATTAATATTAATGAAATATACTATAAATTCTATAATTTAACAATATTCATAATGAATTTTATAGTACGTGATATAAATATATTGTTTACAATATTTTTATGATGAAATTTCAAAAAGTGTGCTATTATAAAGAAAATAGTCGTTTATT
Organism: Empis livida; assembly: GCA_963932195.1. NCBI lineage: Eukaryota > Metazoa > Arthropoda > Insecta > Diptera > Empididae > Empis > Empis livida. The sequence goes on from OZ010649.1 coordinate 17,164,733, forward strand.
CATTTAATAAATCAGAATATTTAAAAATAAAAACAAATCTTTATGAATTAAATTCAAGTGAATATAAATAAATTCAATTTGTTTTTAATAAACAAATTTATAGACTAAATTTTCATAATATTTTCTACAATTAATAAATGAATCATAATTTTTTATGTAATAATTCATTTAGATATATTATAATTGATAAATATAATATAAATTCAATATAAGATAGAAAGGTCAAGTTCAACAGTAACTAATATTTATATGTTTTGTGGATAATAAAATCTGACTAAATAAATTATTAATATGTATATAGAAAATAAAATTCATATCATAAATGTTAAAGCTTAATACTTAATATGTATATAAATTAAGTATGGTTTTTTAACTTACATTTTGGACCTTTCAAAATATAATTTCCGAATATCATTTTAATTAATAATCATCTTTATTATTATTTTGAATGATTGAACTACAAAAATATGAATCAATATTTAAATAGCAATATTAAATCATGAAAAATATGGTAAATAAACAAAAAAAATAATAATTAAATAAGTATATAAATATTGTAATTGAAACAGATTTTGTTTTATGTGTACTTTGAAACTTGAAAAATATCATAAAATATGTTATTGCATAACATTACGAAAAGTCAGCAAATTATAGTGTTATAATTTTTATTTGAAATCTATAATGACCAGAAAACATAAATTTTATTATATTTTTCTGTTATCATAGAAATGAATAATTAGGTTAAAAATGCAGAATTGGAATATGTATGTCACTACAACGATAAAGTATAAAATGTTTGTTTATTTATTTAAGCAGAATAATGGAATTGTTATGTTTGTAGATTAATCTCGATTCTTATAGTTGTTCTCTCATTACTGTGTACTGTATAATTGTTTATTTTATTATTAAAATAGAATAGTTTTCCTAAGAAATATGAATATAAGAACTACTATACTTTTTTTTGGTTTGTAAACGTTACCGTCGACATTTGGTAGTATATTATACTACTTAATTATTTTATCGTACCGTAATTATTAGACTATCCTAATTATTATACTACCCTCATTATTTTTATAATATGAATATTCCCAGTTTATATTCTTTCTTCTGTTAGACCAAAATATTAAATAATTATCCCAACTGTTAATAGTTGTACTAACTATAAATTAATTATCCTAATTTTATAATTTAATTTTATTCTAAGCTTTTATACTGAAAAATTTCATTGTGTAAAGATTAGGCCATCAATTATATTTATAGTGTAAGTTAAAATTGTAATTCAAAATTAAAAGTATATATTTATTTCACTAAATTTTGTTTAAAATAAACTTAATGAAGAGTTTTTAATTGATTACAAATTACTTAATATCTAAAATGGTATATTTTTTAAAATAATTATAATTATCAATGAGGGGATCGGAAACGAGGCACATCCTTTTGTGCCAAAATGATTTTATATACACTCAGCATAAATAGTCTACGTACAAACCAATTTTTTACAGAAAAATAGTTATAGTTTCTATATTTAGCAGTTTTAATTAAGTTTAAGTTAGCTGGTACCCACTTTACTACTTGGTATGGGCGCGTTTTGATTTAATTTAATAGCTTGGATCCTCCTAGCCATTGATTCGATAAGCTTACTAGTGAAACCGGTACAAATTTTACTCCTTTATTTTTGTACTGCAATAGTTAACTTAAAGTTTCAGGTTGGGTTTTTTCTTGTTTGTTTCTTAGTTTATGAAAGTTTAATTTTAAATTTCAATATAAATTTTGAGATTCATAATTTCGACAACGACATGTATTACGTTAACATTTTCAACACTTGAATCACACAAATAACTCCACACGAATACCAAGCCACCAGTATTAAGTATGGTTTTCATTTGAAAACCATACTTAATACTGCGACCAGATATATTTTTTTGTGCAAGTCACAAATTTTTTGACTCGACACTTGAGTGTTTGTCTACAAATTCTTGGCTTATTTTTAATAGCATTTAGCTTTTTATACCATTCAGCTTTTTATACTATATACTCAACTGCTCTAAACTCGATTGAAATTCATCATATGAAAATAAGCAACTAAAGAAAACTGAAGAGTACTGAAGAGTAAAATCTTCCATATAAAACAGAAATGTCAAAATAACACTTTTTAGAAAATTTATGTAGAAAATTTATGTACCTGTAATCGAATGAATATACATTATTATTGCTGCGTTATTTTTTTAAATAGTTTGTGTAGTAAGAATATTTTTACATTATACTAACTAATTATTTGATAAACATAAACTTAATAAGAAGTGTTAAATAAAGAACTATAACTATTTTTCCCCAAAAAAATGTGTCTGTACCAAGAGTTTTTAAACTGACTGTTTTTGATATTTACTAAACTATAAAAATTGATACATTAGCTAGAAACTGTAAGATTGCAATTTTCTCTGTGTAACTTACTTAAATATAATTAACCACAAGTGTTATTTAAATAGTATTATTTTCATATATTTTTATATTTTGTGTACAAATTGTAAATTTAATTTTTCTATTTTCCTTATCATGAATTCACATATTTTTTCTTATATGCATTATTTACTTCAAACTCAATATTTTCCCTCAAATTAAACTTATTGGATATTATTACTTAAACAAACTTCCAACGAATTTTTGGAATTATTATTGTAAAAGTCAATAGTGGATATATTCAATTACTCATCAATCTTACTGATAAATAAATTTATTCAAGGACTAATTACTTTTTGAATATTCTAATAAATAAATTCTGATTACTTATATTCTTGAAAAAAAAAAAATTTATAAAATGAATGTAATGTTTTTTTTGTTTAAAATTCAACATAACTAAAATTTATTAAACATTATTTTTTATCATTGAAGGTTTTTACTTCAAATATTTTACAATTTTGTAAAAATGATTAAAAGAATATATGTGATTTTTTATTTATAAAATACATTTAGATTTATAATTAAATAGGAAATTGTAAATTGTTCATAAGTTATTATATATAAATTTATTTATCTTATATAAAGAAAATTTATGCAAATTCATTATTGCATTCTATATAATTGACAAAAAATGGGACATGCAACACCATCGGTTGCAAATATATGAATAATTTTTTATATTTATCAAAATTTTATATATGGACTATAATTAATAAATGGAAAAATGTCAGTCTAATTGGTGACATTTGTCACAGCTATAATCTGTTAGTGCAAAGTTGTAATACAGTAGTTTTTTTTTATTATTTAAATAATGCGATTTAATTTTAAATTAGTCAGAAATATCGTAGAACCCGGTGTTCATACAAAGTAATTAAGGGGAGTATATTTGATTTTAATTATTGTTTACGATTGATGCTTTAACGCGATCATGAAACAGTAATTAATACAATTTTTTTAAAAATGTAATAGCTAAACCAGAAAATTCGAATTGTCATGGAGGTGCTAAGATATGCGAATTAAACTAAAAAATTTGGTATACTTTCTCAATATTTCAGATACTGATATTATTTTTTCAATTTTAATTATTCCATTTTAATTGTTAAACAAAATTTGTGTAAATCTCCTTCCTAACATATTATCGATATACTTACTTATGCTCCATTTAAGGAAGTTATATACACATAATTTTTCACGATTACATATTTTCAAGTTATCGTTTTTTTGTGTTTTAGCAGAAGCAGAGAAAGTCAGTAGTTATATTAAACTTTCCAGTTTTTTGCTATAGTTTGTTGAATGGATTTTGTATTGTGAAATGTAAATTAATATATCATTTATACTGACAAATTATAATAATTTGCATTTCTGACTATGCGATTTTTGTCTCTAGCATTTTACCTTAATGGGAAGCCAGTTCATATAAATTATAAGTCAAATATGGTAAAAATATATATGATTCTTATTGACTAACGAAAATTCTGTAATGGGACGTATTGCTTTAGATTAATTTATCAAAATCAATTTAACAAAAGTATTAATTATGTAAATAAAATTGTGCATTCATTTAAAAAAACTGTTATTAACAGATAACTAAAATTTATACCAATAATTTGTACATTAATATTTCTTAATTAATCCAATTATAAAATTATTATATGCTTTTAATTATGTCAATAATATTGGATTGGAATCAGTCTCATAAAAATTATATTATTGAAAATTAAAATTTTATCATAATTATAATTTATTTCATTATCTTAGATACTTAATCATTGATAAGAAATTTAGATAATATTCATTAAATAAAGATTATGCTAATTCGATTGCGTGTTAATTACAAATAATTTATTGGAATGTCAATGGAGAGTTTCTTGCTTTTTTTTAACGTCAACAGAGAAAAATAATATTTATAAATAAATCAATAAATTTCAATAAAATTTCGTAATTTTAATATTTTATTATTTTTTGAACAATAATTAATAATTATATTTAGAAAGAATTTATAATCTGGCGGAAAACATTTAAAGAAACAAGCAAAGCTATAAACTGTAATTTTCCGGGACTGGAACAGAAGTAGAATTTGAATTGTGCTTTGAAAATTCTAAGCGTTTTGTCAGCTGGAGAATTGATTATATTCGACATATGCTTTTTATAAAACAATAAATTGTTGATTATTTATAGTCGTCAGAATATTTTTTCATTTACGAAAAGTTTGTATTGAATTTTTTGATAAAATTAACTAAAACCGAAAAAATTTTTTGAGCTTCAGTTTTTATGAATGAACGCAAATAAAAAAATGAACTAACGTTACTAATTCACGGCTGTTAGTTCATTTGTGGGTGTTAATTCATTTGGGCGTTAGTTCATATGTCTAATTAATAGAATTATATTTTTGTAGTCTTTTATGGCTTTCATAATATTACAGACTAAAATTACTGTAAGAATTACAATTTTTAATTAAATACAAGCACTTCTTGTACACATTTTAATCATGGCATATCAAAGCTCTTAATACGAACAATTTAATACTAATAAAATAATTTATTAAAAACAACTTTGAATATTCATTCTACTTAAATTATTTAATTAAGTATATATGTATATACTTAAATCTAAAGAGCTTTTTTATATCTTAATTAAAAGGGTCATCACTTTCATCTTTTAGATAAATGATTTTAGTATTATGTGCGCTTAATGTGTTAGTGCTAATTGATTATATTTTTATTATAAAAATTTAGAAAATACATTCACATACTCATAAATTAAATATCATATATTTTAATATTCTCTTAAAATTTCTGTCCAATAAGTACAGACAAAAAACAATTAAGTATGCTAAAACTTTTTGTTAAATAACAACATCATTTAATGACTCAAAAATATTATTTTTAATTAATATTTAACTAAGTATTATTTATTTTCCGGTTGGTATAAGAAATAACAACAAATTTTGATATTTATTTGAAAATTTAACTTTGTTAATATTATTAATAAAAAGTTCCAATAAATATATTTTGCTTGTTAAATTTTTTAAATATCTATAATTAAATTTTATAGAAAAACTGTAAGATACAAAAAATCTTTTTTAAAATCTTGAGAAAAAATTTGTTGTACATTTTGCAATTATTTTATATAAATTTTAAATAATAATTTTAATTGGTTAAATTTCTAACCAGTTTTCTTGTTGTTCAGATAATCAAAGATATTTAGTTCAAAGTTCAATTATTTATAAATTATAGTTTTAAATCATTAAATATTAAAATATTTTGTAATAGAAATTTTTTTTTGTATGTCATAAGATCAATTTATATACTTAAATTTTAAGTGCTAATAACACCTTTGAATACAAGATACAAAACTGACAAATTTAAGGATAGATTGTAATATGAAAGAAACATTTTGAGTAATATATATATAAAAATAAGTGAGTTTACTGATCACGGTGATGGAATGCTTCAAGGATTGTTTCCTAAGCAAGAAATTAATCGCCATTATAATTAATTTCATAAGAGTAAATTTGATTTTCTGACTAATAAAAGTCATTTAATGATCAATAAATATCTAACTAATATATTAAAATATGCATAAAAAGTTTCTGCAAACGATAATAAAGAAATATTTTGGTCCAGAATGGTTGATGTAATTGAAAAATGGTTGCAATAAAAACTTTCAATTATAGTATAAATAAATAATTATTTGCTGTATTTAGATTTTTTGCTCTACTAAATAATTATCGATATTCATATTGGGCTGCGTTAAAATACATTTTCTTATTTCTTCATATTTCAAATATATGGTGATTAGCCTGCAGAAGTGAAAATTAAATTCTGAGCGAATATTTTTAACCAAAAACTAATAATTTACATAAACTATCCAGAAATCCGATTCGATTCTCTGAAAAACATAAATTTTATCGGCTTCTTTGATATCTCCATAAACTCTCATTTTAATTCAGGCTTAGTTGAATGTAATTTGGTGTAACAGAGCGATTATATTTAAAATATTTTTTTTAAATGAAATTATAATTTAGTTTCAGGTTAATCTCAAACTAAATTTTAATTTCATTTAAAAATAAAGCTTAATAAATTCTTAACAAAATGGCAAATTTAATGAAATTTATATTTTAAATATATGTCGTAAAAAAATTATTAACTATAATTTAAATAAATATAAAAATTAAATTTCATTAAATATATTTTTGTTTGTTAGAAAACGAAAGTAAATTAATTTTAATAATTATGAAAGTTTAAATAAGTCAATTGAGTTGATAAACGTTATGTTAATTTTTAAGAATTTAAAATATATACTTTTAATTTTATTTTTATAATTCTTAAATTGCCTTTAGCTATCATCTTGTTTTCAAAATTCGAATTAAAATTTGCTTTTGTTGACGTATGTATATTTATTTACATGAAATGTTTCCATAAAATTAAAAAGTTAAGTCAAGAAATTTATGTATGCTTCAACTATAGGACTTTTTTTTTTTTGTAAATAAAATATTTATTTATATAAATATTAAAAATTATATTTAATACCTTGCGGGGAAAAATGATTTTAAATAAATTTTCATTTATGATTTTAAAGAAAAATTTATATATACCAGATTGAATTTTCTGTGTTTCTGTTTTGTTGTTTCGTGTGCCAAATTCATAACTTGCTTTGGAAATTTTCTGTTTATAAATGTTGTAAATATTTTAAAGGATTTTTTTTTAAAAAATATAAATAATTTTTATGTTGGCACTGGCATACCGTCTGTCGGTCAATAAACTTTTTCAAATTATTATTTAATAAGGTAAATTGTTGCTAAATTATTAATTGGAAACGATCTATACTAATACTATGATTTAAATTTTTATAAGCAAATCGGTAAGTGTTTGAAACAACTTTTCTTACCACGCCTTATATTTAACTCGTAAAAAAGCATAAATACATTAGACTACTATAAAGCAGTTTTCCTGCGCAGCATTTTTTGAAATGATGTATATATAGAAGTACACTGATTCATTTTTATGTAATACAATGTATTATATTACATGTTCGTGACTATATTTTTAAATTTATTTTTGATTTTTAAGAAATTTAAATTATGAAGCGGAAATTATACGAATTTACGTTAAAATAAAATATATTTTTTAATGATTAATACCAAAATTTTAGTATTAAATATACTTAGTTGCAGTTTTAGGCAACTATAAGTATATTTATAATCAAAAGTTGCCATTTGTGTGTTATAAAAAATTATGATAAAATATTTTTAATAACATAAAATAATAGAAATGAAAATATCTAAAATAATAATACAACTTCAAAATATAATTTTTATTTAACAATAACTATAAATATGATATCATAAATTTTATATTTAGAAATTATATTTAATAATCTCTCTGACCCGAATTCTAATTTTTATCAGTTATCACAATACACGCTATTATTTTCCAAAAAGAATCTTTCTGTATTTAAAAAATTATTTTCGAAATAATATTCAAAATATTACTTATATTAATTTCAAAATATATTTGATTCAAATATAAATTAGTATCTACTGATATTAAATAGAGGAAAGCTTAAAATAATTATTACTGATGTATAGTTTTTCTTTATTTCAATTGGTTGCTGATAAAATATTAGTCTAATATTGAGACTGCGGTCAACAGATTTCCCTTAAAAACTTTCATATTTTCAGTTAGACTGAAGTAGAATGAATGTAACAATTTTTACAGAATTACATCTACTTCTACTTATTTGGTTCAATTATTGCAATAAAAAGGAATTATATAAGCGTCAAAATAAAACAGTTTGTAAAAATTACCAATTAGAATATTGCCGCCAAAAATTAAAATGTTATCAATATTAGTTCTGACATTTTCTTTGTTATAAAGATGCTTTTAAGCGACTTGAATTTAAATTGGACCAAGTAAAAGCTTTGTAATTGTAATTTTATGTCTTTGAATATTGTTATAAAAGCCTTTTCACAATTTTAGAGTAAAACTATAAAAAGTTTAAAGTTTTACGTCAGGTAAAAAAGACAGCTATTCTTCAATGTTGGGTAAAAGCTAAAAAAGCCCGACGTATAACTAGTATTGACGAGAAATTTAAAGAACCTAAATAAGCACGTGTAATTGGCAATTTACATAAAACATCTGATTTTGGTTGTTTAAATAAACTCAAGAAACAAATAATATCAATTTCAAAAATATTTAGTGTTTTGCTACCAACACAAAATTAAAATAAGTTATACCGCCGTAGAAAGTACCTAACAAAAAAGAATGTAGATTACCCACGACTGCCTTGTCCATCGTCAGTTCCGTAACTGAAACTATTTTTTTTAACATTGCTCAGTTTTTTGTTAGTCAGAGTTTCAAGACACCAGTAGAGTGTGTTAATTAAGGATTGTTTGCTAAAGTTTCTGGTTTTAGCCAGCATTGTAAATAAACATATTTTGTCCGCAACCAATCCTTAATGTTAACATTTTTATCTCTTCCCCAATAACCGAGTCACTGTAAATTTTATTCCTACTATACTAATTTTATTCTTAGGATAGTAATTTAAATCTAGTTAAAATTGAGTATAAATCGATAAGCCGGCTTAGTTAGAAATAGTTTCTGGATGCAAATAAAATGTAAAATATCAAATACAGACTACGTCATTTTCGCTTCTAAATTTCTTGAATTTAGTTTAATAAAATTATGAAACAATTTCTTTGCAATTTTCATTTTTTTTTTTGTAACACTTAAATTTAATTTGTTTTCAATCAGTCCGGAACAGAAGCTATAATAAATATGGTCGTAAATAATGTTTTTACATAGTTACTTTTTTTTCCAACCATCTGTATTCTTACTAAATTTTTTTTTTTGTTAACATATTTAATTGTTTATTCGTCGTGTATATAATTTTATAAACATTAAAGTGTGCCACTACTTATAATTAATTTTTACAACCTTCCCGGAAAAATTCTACATTTTCGTTTTTTTTTTTTTCAATTTTCTTTATTTTAGTTTTTTTTTTTTTTAGTTTATAGTGACTTTTATAAGTCTTTGATATTCAATACTTTTAAGATTAATTTCATTTTACACGCCATTGAATAAAGCATAGTAAAATAAGAAAATAAAATTTTTTGTTTTATAGCTTTAAGCAAAATTTTGTAATATATTTTGTTTTTATATTTTCATTGTTTACTTTTGCACATTATATACCTTGAGGGATTTCCTGGTTTCAATTTCACCGTCGAAGCACTAAAAATAATAAAAAATATAGTAAATATATATACATATATATTAGATTTCCATATAAATATTAAATTAAAATTAAAATATAGTACAATATTAATAAATAAGAATGAAAAAAATTTTCCATTTTGTCGCGGTTGAAAACAGCATAAAAATAACAACAACAAAAAATAATTAGAAAGAAAGCAACAAAGCAAAACAAGAATTTATGAATAAAAAAAAAAAAAATCACTATAGATTTACACGAGCGGAATTGTAAACTCTTTAATATAGTTTTTACCTTTTACAAATATACAACGTTTTTCATATGAGCTTTCCTTCTGCTGTTTGTTCCAATCGTGTCTGGATAGGTGAACGACATTTATAATTGTAAATTATTATAAATATGTATGTATATATGTAGCTGGTTATTAATTTTTTTTTTTATTGTGGCATCTAAATGTGTCAGAAAGGTGAATTGGATATTTAAATTTTTTTGAATCGAATGAATGAATATGTATAAGATAAATTAACTACTGTTTTGTCATTTATGACCTGTGCTTTTGCAGTTTTTCTTTTGTTATTTCTTAATTAATAGGCGACTTTTAATTTAACTAAGATTTGAATAAAAAAAAATTTTTATTTTAGAAATAGCTAAGACCGGATGCAATTAATGAGACTAGATTGTAAAATATTTAAGACTTTCTAATTGATTGGATGATAAAAATACATAAATTTCGGAAGCGATTATATTCAGCCAATTTCGAGAATAAGCCAAATTTTGAGACCACTTGCAGTAATTAATGACATTTATTTAGGACATAAATTTACTCGCAAATATTTTTATGCCAAGAACATGTGAGTGCAGATGGTAAATAAAACTCTATTGTATCTGTAAAATACTGAAGCAAGCACATGAGAGGCCAAAAGCAAGTTGCAGCAATATGCTTTGCCGTGTATGACACTGTTGCTTAATAGATTAAGGTTTATCTTTTGAGTTTCAAAATAATATCCTAAATGTGAGCTTGTATCTACTTGCCTAAATTGAAGCACTGCGTAATCCCAATTACCCTATTATGTACCTGTACAAATATGATAACTTCAAAATAAAAATATATATGTATATATATTTTTATAATGCGCAAATATTTCAAATTCCTGTGCCAAAAGTTTAACACAATATTTCACATCTATTGTCAGTCAGTACATGTTTCATGAGGGGTCTCACTCGTAATCTATCAAATTTTATACTTCACTGCAGTTATATATCATTTATTTTGTCCCATAATGGTCTGTTTCCTTGTCTCGTTGAATATTTTCGTTCTTTAGACTTCATTTTGGTTTCGCTGTTTGTCTTAGTCGAGGCAATAAACTATATTCTGCTTCATTTTGGTCTCGACTTCATTTTGGTCCCCCTTTTTGTCTTACTCGAGGCAATAAACTATATTCTGCAAGGCAATAAATTAATCTTATTAAATATATTCAGAAAAAATTTCTAATTGACACTTATTTGAAAATATTAAATAACTAATCGGATAACTTAACTACGACGTATAGGCTAATTGCTAGTGCGTCATTTCCCCATATTACAAAGCAAGCAAAGCTTCTTAACGGAAGACATTTAAATTTCTATATTATATTTAAAAATTCAATTTAAATTTTCAATTCTAAAAAAAAATTTTAATATAATTTTCACAATTTATACAACACTGCAGTTGGATTTCTTAATTAACAGTATAAATTCTGTATATTAAATTACATAAGTTTTATTTTCTTATATGCTTTCACAAAAAAAAAACATTTCTTTCAACTGTCTGACTTTATTATTCAGTGAACTGTATTTACAGTAAGACGTGTAAATACATAATCAACATTTACGTTTATTTGTAATATTATATCTTTAATGAGCTGCTTTATACAATTACAAAACATATAAGTACATATATTTTTTTTTATTATATTTTACAAATTATACTCGAATTACATAATTATTGTTCTATATTATTTAGCTGTAATGTCTATACACCTTTCCTTGTTGAATTACCAAAAAAAAAAACTTAAACAAGAATATAGGTGATTAGCTTACACACAAAAAAAATATACTTATATTTCATGAATTTTAGTATAATTTTCTGTTAAAGTCATGACTTCTCTTCAATTTTTCTCCAAAAAAAAACCCCCGAAATTACTTGTTGTTAAGTTACTTACTTAGTCATTTCTTTGTTAGGTGATAAAATGTTAACTAATAACCAAAAAAAAATTTAAGTAATGACGTCTTGTTTCGTAGTTTTACTGTATTTACATAATATGTATACTAAAAGTCTTTGCTGTAATAACGGAGAACACTTTCTAAAACTCTTGAATATAATATAGGCCTATCAAGAGAACCATGATATGATGCAATTTTATATTATTTTTTTCAAATTGAGGTTAAAATTATTTGGTCACGACACGATATCATAAGAAAAAAAATATTCTTGTTATTTAGTTTTGCTTTTTTTTTTTTTTGGTTTATCCAAAGTGGATTTGAATGTATATAAAAAAAAGCCATTTTTCCGGTTAATTTTTTTTTTGTATAATATTTGGAAAATTGTTGACCCACCTACATCAAGTTACTGGGTAATTTTATTGAAATTAAAGAGAATTGATTTGTTTTTAATTACCAATTGAAATGAAAATTGCAAAGTCTCAGTAATAATAATTGTTTATGATGTCCTAAAATATGAATATATTAGATTTCAGATTTTGACGGCTTGCAGTTTGTGTGGCCGAGTATTAGACCAATTGATATTTTCCTTAATATTTGCTATGTAAATATGACCCAAAATGAAAAGCTTTCCACATTTGAGGCTAATTTCTTTTATAATAATTTCAAAAATGTTTTATGATACCATGAGACCATATATAATAATAAAATCATATGTATATTTTGATCGAGAGTATGGTATTTTAAAATTTACTAAGGTATTAGTGTAAAATCCGATTTTATGATAAAAATTTTAAGTCAGGAAATACATAGAATTTATAGAAAATCTAAATATAATTGTGAATATGGTCAACATAAGAAGCAAATACAAAATATCTAAAAAGTAATCAAAATTTAATATACATCTTAAAGTAGATCGAAATAAAATTTAAAACTGCTACACAACATAAACATGACAAATAAAAATATTTGATTTTGAACCGACTGTTTAAAATTTAAACTAGATTTGAACCGAACATTTAGAATTAGAATTTAATTTTAACACAACATAAACATGACAAATAAAAATATCTGATTTTGAACCGACTGTTTAAAATTTAAACTAGATTTGAACCGAATATTTATAGATTTGAATTCGATTAGGTTTAGAGATAATTTCTAAACTAGATTCGGTTTTGGTTCAACGAATTGTTTCGTTTACTAGTTTTGTGGTTTAGTTCATAACCCGTTTCCATCTCTGATAGTATTATGAACTGAATAATTGACAAACTTATACTACTTTGTTAAAATTCATGAATACCATTTTGTAGATAAATTTTAAAACTCTTTCATAGATTACAAATTATTATTTTTTCCTTTGATGTTCTCGAATAGATTATAATAATCTTCATAAAACCTCTTTATTATCCTTTTTTTCTCTTATAATCAATATATTTAAAATAAATTTATATCTTAACATCAATAACATTACAAAAAAAAAAATATATAATATACTTAGTTATTATTTTGTACCAGCTTGTTAAATGTAAACGATTTCAATATTTATACCTTTTTCTCGACAAATTTGTAAGCAGTACTTTTTTTATGTAGTAGCTTATCTATCTATATATAAATAGTATATTTATAGACCATGTAAATTTATTTTATATCTGTTAGAATTAAATTTTCAATATTGATTTTAGATTCTAAAAATATATAAAGAACATAAAGCAAACCTTATTTTCTTACAAATAGATATTTTATGGTTTTTTTGTTTTGTTTTTGGGATAGACAACAATGGAATCAAAATGAACAGCATTGCAAATATGTTATTTTTTTATTGATCTACAAAAAGTTTACCGCAAAAAGTAAGTGCTTTTTGACATTACATTTGGTTAGTTTTGGTAAATTGTAGACATAGTATATAAAAAGTTGTGTAATGACTTCTATTTGTATAACAAGTAATGTACAAATATATATAATACTATAATTTTATGATTTTAGATTTATTACAATTTACAAGGTATGAGGAATTTTCTTGATAGATTACAAATAAAATAGTATACGAAATTAAAATAGTATACGAGAGAATACGAATTTAGAATTTTCTTAAGTTAAGAAATATCACCTTAATGTCGTCAAAGCAGGGCCAACATATTTTTCTAGCACCTGACAGTTTTTAACATAATCCTATTCAGTATTGGCAATACTTATTTTGACATTTATTTGAGCTGCAATTAAATTAAGTTCAGTTTTGTTATATTTTGATATTCTGTGAATAAATTAAGTAATAACCACAATTTTCATTACTTTTAATCCGTCTTATTAAATCAGTACTGTCAATATAGCCGCACTAGTGTATTAATCTTAATGGCAATTCCGATAATAATATTTGCTAAATAATATTTGTTGCATTGTATTGTTTTCCAATTAGTAGATACAATTCTCATTAGTATATATACATTATTCTGACTGTTGATAATTGCTAATTACGGTAATGAAATAGCGTTTTACTTTTAAGTAATAATTGAATCAAAAATTTACTACAATTATATTTAATAAATTTTATACCGACAAGGCAGTTTAAAACCTTAATATTAAAGATTTTTAATATCCTTCTAAAACTTTACAAAAAAACAAAATCTTCTATTTCTAACTATGACATTTTAATCAATTAAGATATAAAAAATTGTAATTAATTTTCAAACTGATAAAAGTTTTACTAAACTTTTCATAAGAACATTAAATCATTTTCTATCATAAACTACTAAACCTACAATTTTTTTTCAAAATAAATTAATTTTTGGAATAAAGCCAAAAAAAAAGAATAAGATAACTAAAAATTACATAACTCTTTTTCAGGTGCACTAAAAAAGTATATATGTATGTAGATAGATTTTCCAAACATTTTTACGAATTATTATTGTACACGAAAAAATAATATATTTAAAAAGTATATATTTTTATGGTTGATAGGAAATAATTTCAAATTTATTTCAATGTTTTTTAACATTCATTTCTTTAAACAAAAACTATTTCTAAATGTATTTTAATTATTTAGAATAAAATTCTTTGTTATCTTTCGAGTTCGATGATTTGGAAATACGTGCAGTATTCTAGATTAAAAATTAGGTTACAAAATTGCGAATTGGAAAAAATACTATCTTAGTATTTCGTAATTTTGTTTTATGGGTAAGAAAAAAAAATGAGTTTAGCCGTGGTATAATTTCTGTTTATTGACGTGCGATATGGAGTCGTGAAAGTACTGCCACTACTCCACTATCCACAGAATAGTGGAGTAGTGGCAGTACAAAATGATCTGATGCTAAGTAGGTTCTTGATTACTCAATGTTGAATCCAATTGTAACATAATAGAGGACACCAGTTGGTACTAATTAAAAACAAGGTTAAATTAATTCTGCTGCACAATACAACTAATAGTGCTTATATGTAATATAATCAGAAAAATTTTTTTTTTTTTGCCAACTTCTAACCTCAAGCTAGATACGAAAATTTTATGTCAATTTTATTTTAACTGAAAACTTGCCTAAATATAAATACTAATTCCACTAAAATTTTAAACGAATATAAACTTTGAAATGTGAATCAGACACTCAGTATGAATATATTATATATCTCTTGGTAAATATTTTGCTACTTTTTTAATAGTTTTAAATTAAATTTAATATTATTCTCTAAGGATATTTTCATGCTCTTTCAAAAGGAAATTTTATTTTCCATAAAAAATATCTCTTGGTAAAATAAAATCCAATTTACCAGCTTAACATTAATGTTTCCAACAAAAGGATAGTTTTCAACGCCAGAAATTGAAAATCAAATTTTCAAATTTAATATATTTAATATTAAAAATAAAATTTTTATATGAAAATTCTTCTTAAAAAAGATTTTTTTTTTTTTAGAAATTTTCATTCTTTTTTATACGCTTTCCAAAGAAGAAAATCTACTTACAAACTATACACGAATATAGTTTTATTTTTATTATATAAAATCCCAAGAGCATTTTTTTTCCTTGGTAAAAGATTCATATTTCTTTAGAAATTTTGGTTTTTATTTTATATTTTTTTATGAAATTTTCATGTTCTCGTATCTTTAAATATTTTAATATACACAAAAGGAACATCTTTTCCAGGTATATTACATTTAAGATATTCAGATATTCTTTTCTTTTTTTTTTATACTAGTAAATAGGTAGGAAAACATTTTCTGTTACGAATTAAGGATATTTTCTACAATATTTGGTCTTTGATAAAACATATTTATAAACAGAATTTTTAATGAAATTAAAAAAAAAAAAAAAGGTAATGACAAGAAAACATTTTTTTTTTCTGACATATCATAACAAGGAAAAAAAAATTATGTTTTTGAAATAAAATTTCTTTTAATTTTTCGGAAAATATTTAATAAACATGATTGTAAATTGAATTTATTTCAAAAAAATTTTTTTGTCATTTCATTAAAAAATTGTCGTTTTAAAAATATGGAAAGAAATTTAAGTTTGTGACAATTAAATTTTTGACAAGAAGTGTTAAGTTGATAAATTAATTTCAGTATTTTAATTATTTATAATTTGTATAATAAATTGAAAAGAAATATAACGAGAAAGTTTAATTAGTTTCTTGATTACTCAATGTAACTAATTTATCACAAATTTTACGCTAATTTAGCACACATCATTCGTGCCTATTGTCATCAGTAGTTCTGACATTTGTTTATGTCTATTGCCATCACTAATTTTGGCAGTCTGAACCAGCATTTAAATCCTTTTTCTATCAATTATAAATCAATTTAAATTTTTTAAGATATATATTTATTAATTATAATTTGTAGCAGGTATAATTTAGTATTTTAAACAAATTTTTTGTTGGTATTACTAATTTTGACATTTTTATAAGCTGTAATATAAAAATCATAGTCTGATTAGTAATTACAGTCATTATTCATTCAATTAAATCCTTTTTAAATTAATTTCAATATTTTAACATCTATTTATTAATTATAATTACTAGCATCTAGTTTAATATTTTAAACACATTTCGCATTACTAATTTTGACATTTCTTTATGCCATAATATAAAAATTATATTCGGATAAGAAATTTCAATAATTTCTCGGTTAATTTTATGTTTTTTACAATTTGTAATACAAACCTCTTATTCGCTTTATTACTGTGCTGGAAAATTTATCTATAAATATTGATTGCAACAGTATCTATATTTTCTCATACCCATTGAATTGAAATCAATATATTTTTATACATACATATATGTATATAAATATTAAGAATCAAAATATTTTTTATTTTGCTTATTTATGCACACATTTCTAGATAAATTTTCTAACATATATATGATAGAATTTTCTAATATTAAAAAGTTTCACATAAATTTTCTGATTTTCTATGTTACAAAACTTTTTGATTTTTTTTTTACAGATATTATGATTTGAAGAAAAAAAAGTGTACAAGTTTGATTATGTCCTATTTTAAGGTTATTGTATTCAAATAATAATCAATTTTCTGGCAAAAGAATCTTTAATTGATTTGGTAATAAAAAAAACTTTATCATATACGAGTATTATATATAAATATTATAAAAGATTTATTTTCTGTTACTTATTTGAAAGTAGAAGTTTTAATTATATATTTAAATTTATATTAATTTCCATTTACATATATTTATGTATTTTATAAAATAAATTTTCTATTTAAGGTCTACTAAGTAAGATTATAAATTTTGTGAAAATGAAATATATTTCCAGTTGAAATATTTTATTTGAACTTCTATATATAATATGGAAATTTATGGTAGAAAAATAATAAATAATGAAAAAGCTTTTTTTTTATTTATGTTTTTGTTCAAATTTTTATTGGATTTAATCATTTTCCATTTAATTTGTTAAAAGAGGATTCTTTGTTACTAATTTATGCTTTGTATAAAAGTCAATAAATTACATCTTGTTAAATTTATATTGTTTTAATAAATTTCAGTTAATTGATATTTTGTTTTTGTGTAAAAAAAAATTGTTATTAGTTTTTTTTCAGTTTAAATGTTTTCTATATATATAGTAAAATAATCATTTAATCCCTTTAGTAAATTAAATATGTTAAACAGTATTTGTATATAATAATTAGTGTTTATACAAGCTTATTCCCTATAGTCTCTGTAGATGTATCTAGATATATTCATCATCACTAACACATACTGAAATATGTAAATTTGTATAATTCCATAGTACTATTTGTTTGGTTAAATTAAATATTGAAAATTAGAATGTAGAATAAGTAATATGAAAACTTAAGCTTTAAATTTTTTCTATAAACAGACTGTCATAATAAATATAATTTTGACAGTACAACATTGTATCAGTTTCAATATTATAAAAGTAATAAAAAAAATTTTGGAGAAAAATACCAAGAAATCAGTATTATTCTTTCAATTTTTTATCATTGGTTCCTGGTGATCGACTTTGTCTAAATGGAAAGTTCCTTTAAATAACACTTAACGTGTTAAATACTTTGATTAACCAAATCTATCACTTTTAGTATTTTGTTGTGGTGGTGACTTAATCTGTTACTTTTCTTCAAAAATTGTAAACGACAGCTAAATTTATATAAAATTAAATTTTTCAGCTAAATTTATGTAAACGCGCCACAATTTGTATATACGTCTTAGAGAGATTTACATATAATTAATTTAATTTATAACATAATAATTATGTAAATAAAATATGCAACCAATATATTGACATTTCCAAATATATATTTATTCTGTCAATTAATAATCTATTATTAAAATTTCTTTTTCATAACTACTTATATTTTTTATTGAAGTCACACTGTAAATATATTCTATTTTAAATAATTTTAATCTTAATCCTATATAATTTTTAATTGGATATTTATCATCAAATGACAGTTTAAAAACCTAATTAATTTCTTTTTATAAAATAAAGAAAATCATCATTAATTTTTTATTAATATTATATTAAATCATCTTTTTCTCAATAAAGATTTGACTTTTTATTATATAAATATACACAGGAAAATATATATATATATATTGTTAAACCTAATAAAATATGCATTAAATATTGTTTTTTTTTGTCTTGTCTAAATGGTCGTTAAATATAACTTTCACAAATATAAAAAAAGAGTCAAAGTGACAGCATAATTTAAATCCACAAATGTGCATAAATGTGTTAAAAAAAAATTTCTTCGTTATTTTGCAAGTTTGTTCGCACTTAAGAAGGTACTCCATATACCGTATAAAACGATATTACAAGGGCTGTTTCAAAAGTTTTGCTATATAGCTTGAAAAAACTGATTTTTATAATTTTTATTTTTCAACATACTTTGATGAATTTATAATTCAAATGGTGATTTATTAATGTCAATGTTAAATGTTTTTGGCATATTATTTATATTTGTCGTAACCCGGATATTTATTCACTAAACTTTGCATAAAAAGAGACACGTCGTATACTACAGTCATGCTTTTATCTTGCACAAGTTTAATTATATTAAGTAAAGTTTCTGATCTTTATTAGCATATGTCTTTCCTCTCGAATACATTGTAGAGAAAATGTTCATTATTTGGCGTTTGGGGTCATTTGCTGGGAAATGCTGTACCTAGAGTTGCTACTTGCATCAATCGATGATAATATATTTCAAACTTCGTTGGTACTTTGCCAAAACACCATTATTTTCTAGCTAGGTTTTGTTTTGCACCTGATTTCTAAACCAAAATTTGTGGAGGTTTTCAATCATTGCGGAAATAAATTTATCAGTTTTAGAATTTACCAATTTTTCTCTGGTTTATACCAATCAAAAATATGTCATGTATTGGTAAATTTGAATATCAACTGTCAAAAAATGTGAATATCGTGTTTTGAGGAAGTTCCACAGACTTCTACTACTTATATCTTAAGCGAAACCTGCCCTCGTACAATGATTCACGTTTGTGTAGACATTGTTGTTTGCTTTTTAGATTTGCTGAAAATGGAAAGTTCTTTTTTAGGTTTTTGGATATAAATTCACTCGTATAAAATTAAAAAAGATAAATGTTTTTATTTTTTGCCCATTTATGTTATTCCCTTTTTATTTCAGTTTATAAATAAAGATTTAAAAATAAAAAAAAAAAAAATTTCGATTATGATTCCGCTCGTCTCTCAAAAAGAAAACATAAAATCAGTAGAAAAAAAAAAATTTTTAAATTCGATTTCTACCTTGGTATTTGACATGATTTAAAAGTGTTTCTTTTTTCTCTACTTCTTCTGTTTTGTTTGGGTTTTATTTTCTTGCTTTTGTAGCAAGTTATTTTTGTATATAGTCAGTCAATTGGTCTAATATGCTAAATTTAGTTCTATTCAAGTAGGATGTAGGATGGTCTTATTGAAAATCATGATTTTGCATTTAAACTATATATAACTATAAAGTATTTTATATTCATACACTAAAAAAGAAATATAATTCAATATTTTTATATGGAAATATAATTTTTGATCGAACATCGGGTAATAATGTTATAAATAATCTTTTAAATACGATGATTTACTAAAATGTCAATATTTGTGTTAAAATTAAAATTAAATTTAATTTTACGGATGTAGATTAATAAATGTATAAATGTTTAAAAAAAATAAATTTATAATAAATTATTTTTTCTAAATGATATATATATTTCGAGATATGTAAACATAAATTTATATATTAATATGATAGAAGTCAAGAACTTATAGTATTAATTCTTTGTACTAGGGTTCGTAACCTACCACCTTTCCGTGGATTTCGACGAAAAAGTTTCTTTATAGTGAACAAATTCGTAATTGCAACGAGCCAAATTTCTTAGCATTAATTTAGAATTCCCAAATTTTGCTGCTTCTCAATTTTTTTTTTGTTCACTCCACTGGAGAAAATAAAGCTAACATTATCAAATTTACATTTTACTGTAATTTAATAACTTGTACTTATTTACAGCTGAATAAACTTAGACCAACATCGATGTCTCATTCTGGCAACTAACATATTTCATCCCAATCAAATTTACATTTTACTGTAATTTAATAACTGGTACTGATTTACAGCTGAATAAACTTAGACCAACAGCAATGTCTTAGACATAGATGTCTCGGACTTTAAGTAGGTCAACTCCATGACCCACTTAAACAGCTTAGTACACAACTATTTATGGTTCGGTCATGGTACTCATTTAAATCTGTATAAAACTTACACTTGTCATCCACCGCTAATTATCATTGCTGCTTTAAATGACATAAATATATTTTGTCATTTAGATTTTGTCACTTATTGGAAATGACATTAATATTACCAAAATCTGGTAAAATATTTGACAACAAATATTGTAGATTATTTATAAAATCTGCTTATTTATTAATATTCAAGCTTATCCTTTTCTCTTAAAACATAATTAAAAATCACAAAACATGTCATTATTCCAATTTCATTATAGATATGTCAAAATCAGTGTTTCTAATATTAATTATTATATTGTAATTTTAACACAATAATAAGTCAAAGATTCAATTCTATTAAGTAGAAACTTTCATCCATCAAAGCTTTACAATCAGTACAATAAATTACAATAATTGTAACATAATTTATGAATAATGCCCTTAACATACAAATTAGTGCTTTACAATTCATTTATATATATATTTTTTTTACTTTATTATTGTTGATGTTATTGAATTCAGTATATAGAAGAAAGAATTGGACTGAAACTGTCAGTTCTGGTGTTATTTATTATTTTAATGTTGATTTTTTTTTTTTTTTGTGGTATTTTCCTTTTAC
Organism: Empis livida; assembly: GCA_963932195.1. NCBI lineage: Eukaryota > Metazoa > Arthropoda > Insecta > Diptera > Empididae > Empis > Empis livida. The sequence goes on from OZ010649.1 coordinate 17,186,409, forward strand.
CTCATGTTGATGGCATAAAGTTTATGTGCTCTCTTTTTATTTCTCTGACGATACATAAAAAAAAAAATTTAAAAATAAAACTATAAATTTTATGCTATTTATGAAAAAAGAACAACAACATTGTTTGGTTTTGTTTTTTTTATTAAAATTTTCTTGTCGCTTATTGTAAATTGCATTTTATATTTTCGTTTTTTATTATCATAAAAAATTTTTTTCTTTGTATATTCGTGATCCGGAAAATTCATTTTGAAAAACTTTATAATTTTATGTTTGTACAATTATTTTAACAATGAAAAAACCCAAAAAAAAATATTTAAAATATAATTTAATTATATTATTTATAAATTTCAATTTAATGGTACATAAAGAATATAAAATGTAAATTATTAGATTAATTTTATGTTATATTAAAATGCTTTCAAAATCTAAAATTTAATTAATATTTTGAAAAAAATAATAGAAAATAGAAATTAAACAAATAATAAATTTTATTGTGGATATAAATAAAATATTTTAAAATTTATTAGGTTGAATTAATTTATCTGATTCAAAATAATTTAAAAATTATTTCAAATATATTAACGCTAAGGTTGTACTGTACAACTACGATAACGTATAGTGGTAATGTACTATGATTGGGTTCTCTATATTTAAATACGTGTCCTTGACAATGATGTGGATAGAAGTATATTCAAGTATCATTAATTCAAATTATTATGGTTTATAAAGACTGATAAACTTTCCAACCTGTTAATGGTTTGATTATTCGATTCACTTTGAATTTAAATGAATCCATGTAAGTTTTTAGATTAAAATTGCAATATAATATTGTAAAAGATTTTAAAGAGAATATAGAAGTCAATGCACGCACACATTAGTAATCAACTGTGTCATGGAAATACAATTAACAAAGAAAGGGGGGAAAAGTTGAAGCACGATTGAATTACGGCGGAAATAATTATGTGTAAAGTTGGTTCAAACAATTTTGTAGTGTACATGGTATAATTGACTGTACCTGTACGTTGGTATGTATTTTAAATGTCTGGACGTAATAAGTACATAGAGTAATTGTGGACGAAAGAATATCCGTTTATCTTTAATTCAAATTGGTTAAAATTGTAATTTTTTTTTGTGACAAAATCAATGGAATTTATAAAAGATTGGTTTAAACCTACCCTGTTGCTTTTAATATTTTTTTATTGTTGCTTTTAATATTTCTATCCGAATCAGTTTATTGTGACGTATAAGTGATTACAATCAAATTTAAATATGCCGCTTCAAATTCTTAATAAATTTTACTGGGTAAGTTTTGTATAATTATCAGAGAACCGCACCGGATTCGATTCCAAACCAGCACCGGTTCACAGTTTTTGTGAAACCGAAGCCGCTGAATCCAAAATATGAAACTGTTCGGGTTAAAAACCAATTCTGTTTAATTTTGATACACAATTTTCATAATTATTTTTTACAAAATAAATTAAAAGCCATATTTCTTTAAGTATAAAAAATATTTACCTAAATATTTACCTTATAATCATTTCTACATGTTAAAATATTGAACTTTTTCAAGTCAAATTGAAATATTTGTTATCTTCATCTGTTAGTTGTTGCTAATTATGTTTAAATGAATTTTGCAAGAAAAATTAATGAATTTTCTTTGAAATTTATTTCAAATACATATTTAAAATTTATTATTTTGTTAATAGAAAATTAGTTATTATAAATGGATTACCCATTAATATAAGACGTAATAAACTTAAATATTTCGATTTAAAAATATGTAGTGTTTAGAACCACTTTCAAAATAAATGAATATATTTTTTCATTCTGCTCGAAACACGAACTTGTACCCGAACCGATAAAAAATTTATTATTTTTTATGTTTTTAATTATTTATTATTTAGAAAATTACATATGTATGTATATTATTTATTAAAAATATATCATACATAAGCATAATAAATAATAAATTAATCTTGATACGACTCCTCAGGCCAGCTTTGACTGGTATTAGAGTAGAAAAAATTGATTTCTAGTTTGAAAAACAAATTATCTAAATAAAAAAAATGAAATTTAATTAAAAAATTATTAAATATATTTGTATTCTTTTGAGCTCGATCCCAGAATTTTGATAATTATTATAAGAAATCTGGTTTTAGTTGATATGTTTTATTAAAATAATTCCACTGTATCTATCTATATTAAAAAATTTCAATTTAATAAATTTAATATGTTCATTAGTCTGTAAAAAACATTTTTCATAATTAACATATATAACTAGGTCTTATCTAAATTAATTAATATTTATTTTTAAACTATTTTAATAGCTAGATATTTTATTTTGTTTTATAATCCGTAAGATTTGTGCAATAATTGTTATGATTATACCGATATAAAAATTGGTTTGTTTTTTGTTAACCTTGACTGTTAATAATTAAAAATATATTTCCCGGAACGAATTAATATTTTTTTTTTCATGATGGCAACTGTAATTAATTAATTCACTGAAATTAACTAACTATTTTACACAGCTGTATAGATCTATATAAATAATTAGTTTAGAATTTAGTTTATTTTATTTCCTTATTAAATTTAAATATAATTTATTTTAAAAAAATGTTTATCTTGAAGAATTGTTACCAATTTGATTATATTACAAGATTTCTGAATAAAAACCAATTTTTCAGGACACTCTTTTCTTCTAAATGGTTACTCAAGGACTTAAATACATGACTGTAACTAATTTGTAAAGATTTCCTGAAAAAAATGTCGTAATTACAAGTATTATCTTAGGTATATGACACAAATAATTTTTGAGAAAAATTGACTTATGTGGATTTGCCATGACAAGGTACATAGTGAATGTTTTAGTCTCAAAACACTGTTAACTATACTTTTGAAACGGACACATATTATTTTTAAATATGAACTTTCACAACATTAATTTAAACTTATGTTTTCCATTGTAAATGGTAATTTATCGACGTGTAATTTTAAAAATATTGTATATAAAGTAAATAACTACAAAAATCATAAAAATTGACAAATAGGTGTCATGGAAAAAATAAATTTTCACAGCTGAAAGTAAGGGGTGCTTTGAATTTTTTTCATTTTGACAATATTGTATTATAATAATTCAGATTGTAATTTTTAATATTTTTATTCCGGTTTCTGCACCTAGTATTCAACATTCACAATCTTTTTATTTTTTTTTAAATTTAAGTAATTGCGATGGACTTTCTTTAAAATTAAAAATAAACAATTAAATATTTAAATAATGAAGTAATCCAAAACATTTACGAGGTTAAATTAGCTTTTTATTACTTAATTTGTTGTTATGTTATATTTGGGCGGTATTTGTTGAAACGTCATTTTTTCTTTCAAGTTTAAATTTTTACGTAAATTCGCAAAATACATAATGAAATTTTTGTTAAGCTTTATTTGTACAATTTATTTTTTTTTGTATTTTCTGTTAATTATTTGTTAAATCATCATAAATATTTGATCATTCATCATTAATTTTCATTATACAAAACCATATATAGTATATTTAGAATATATAGATAGATGATAAACAAAAATATCATTATAAACCATAAATACAATAATTTTATTATTCTGAAAATAATACATACTTGAAATTTTCAATGACGTTTTCACCATCACGTAAAGGTTACTTTTTATAAACAAAAAAAAAAAAAAATAAGTTTATTTGCATGTCATCTTATCTAAAATTGTACTTGCATATAAATGTTAATTATGATCATTTCACTAAATAAAAAAATACAAATAAATCTTTTGAAATGAAATTTTACTCTAAGACACTATTCAATTAAGGTGAGATCAACCTGAAAAAAATAAATAAATATATATAAAATAATAGTTCCATTTATAGCAAAATACTCTTAAAAGTAGTCCACATAAAACATGACATTGTAATAATGTTAAGTATTTTTATTTTCCGGAACGGAATAAGTTTTATTTTTCTTAGCATATCTAATTGCAGTTAGTAAAATGAATGAATGAACTATGATCTAAATTTTTGGATTTTGTCATGTCAGTTGTTGAAAATAAATTGTTTACATGCTTTTTAGTCAAGTGAAGGTATATAGAACTTTAAAAAAAACATTGTATTGTTCATAGTTTTAAGTTTTTTGCTCAATTTAATGATGTAATTTAAAACTTCAATTTTTACAGAGTTAACAATACATAGCACTTTTGTGTATCATAGTGTCGTAGATTAGGTTTTCTGCCAATGTTATAATTTAATGTTTAATTTCAAGCTTAATTTTACAGCTGGAAAATAATCAGTGCTTTGTCCTAAAAAAATTTAAGACTTAATTTAATTTTTCTATAAAATCATATTTTCATCATTTTAATCTGTTAATCCATAATTAAAAAATTATATAAATACTGAATTTAGAATGAAAGCATTTTTTCACTCTTTATTATTACCCAACCTACGAAAAGGAATAGTCATACACAATGAACCCTCTCTTTTTTAAAGAAATTGAAATTTCTTCCACTGAAACAGTGTCTACTGTTTCGTTGACTGAATTTTGAGCCATACGTCTACTAAGATGCTTTTTTTTTATATTTTATACAGTGGTTACAGTTGTAGGGTTATAGGCTCAATTAAAAAGTTTTAGAGACTTAATCTACGTCGTAGGAGTTTAAACAGCAACCAGCCGACGATTTCACAAGTAGAACATTCCAACTACACTATGCTCCAAAAACTTTAAAAAAATTATACAATTCTTTTAAATTTTTTTAATATGATTTGACACTTCAAAGCATTTCTCTTCACGCTACCGTTCTTGAAGAACCTGGGACTCCCTTAAAGATTCTACTAACTCATATTCTATTGCAATTGTTTACATTCGTTAATAATTATATTATAATTATCATATTATTATGATAATTTCATATTATGTATTTCAACTATATTTTGATAGTCCCAGCGTATCGGGAGCGAAATCGTTTTTCATTGTAAATCCGGTATTATTGTCCTTATATTGTCACTACTGACATACATTTTAGTAATTTTTTTTAATGTTACTATGAATTAAAACATAAAACCTTCAGTTTTTTTTACAAAAATTTTATTACAAACTCCAATCTTTTAGTAGTATTTTTTAATACTTGGAAAAGTTTCTTCTTTTTTTCCAATAAATTAAATTTTACTTACTATTGTGAACTTTAATTATTTCTACACTGATTGTGTAGAAAGTATATTTAATTTAATTAGATTTTTAAAATCATTTTAAAACCTGACAGATTGATGATACTACTTTATAGAGTTATAAATCAATTAAATAGTTTTTTTTTATAAGCAATTAAGTTGGCCCCACGACATAAAATCACAAAAACTTGATGTTTCTTATTTAGCATATTTAAATATGACCGAGAATTTTTTTCCTATTTTTTTTTACTACTAAATTAAATGTAAAAATAAAAAATATCATAATTTATGCAAAATGAAATTTAAATGAAAATGAGGACAGTGAGGAAGCAAGAAATTTTTTACAAGAAAAAAATAACAAATTGTATTTTACAATAGAAATGGAAAGTTTTTGAAGAGTTTTTATGTTGATGTTTTTATGTTAAGCATAAAATAAAGATAAACTATAAAAATAGATGAACCACAAAATTAATAAGTTGATTGTGTTTTTTTGCCGGCCGGGTGATAATAATTATACTTTTTTCTTGTGTAAATATTTTTATGGCTTTATAGTTAATCAAAGATTAGTGACCGCAATAAGTATAAATTAATTAAAAAATTTAATTAATTTTACTTTTATAAGATTTCTTTAAAAGTATTTAATAGTATATGCTAATTAAAATAATAGTTAATTATAGTAAAAAAATTACAAGAATATAGTTTATCTTACAAGTAATGTTAAATAATTTCTTGATTTTCTAATTGAACAGTTTCATGCAGTTATATGTCGTATTGCTGCCAAAGAAACAGCTATATGTCTAAGCAGTATATGTATAATTAAATAATCAATCTTCTTTAACGCGTGATGTTGAGTTCGAAAGATTTGTGAAGCATAAATTTTTTTTTTTTAAGACACAAAATTATAATAACTTAACACCATGAATATTCAGTGAACATAATTTATTTTTGGATGATATTTCTGTAAAATTTTTTACGAAATTCTTTATTTATATAACCCCGCATGTGCTATCATTATATGGAAAAGTTATGAACTGTGCCAATGATTTATTATACAATGACAGTTTTTTTAGCTACTAAGATAATTTTTATAATATTTCGATACTGGTATAACTGAATTTGACATTTCTGTGTACGACACTGTATAGATAAAAAAAATAATTAAGAATTTAAAATTAAATTACAATTCATAATTATTTACGATTACGATTACTTATTAATACATATATGTAGTATACATATTTGAAATTTAGTAAATGATTAGAATTGAAATATTTCTAATTTTCAGACTTCACTTAACAAACAATTATTTGTGGCATCCTTACTGAGCAATAGCATTACCATTAAATATTTAAATACTTAATTTTTCGACCCCTCAAGATGTGGAGATCCAATTTTATACCAAAATTCTTTGGATACCCATATTTTTAAATTTGAATTTTTCCAGGATTTGGAAAAATTTCTAATATTATTAGTCAAGAATGTTCGAAAAAGGACACTGTTGGATCTTTAGGTATAATTTATGCAACAGTAGCAATTAGATTACTAAAATTTATTGCCTGAGCTCACCATATATGGTGATCAATGTGCCTATTTCATATCAGCTTCAATAATATTTGTTGTACCAGCTGGTATTAAAATTTTTAGTTGACTAACTACTTTAAACTTCGTAAATTTTCTTATTCCCTTATTTCTTAATCTCAGCGTTTTGTTTGTATTTCCATTTATGAAATTTCAATCGTTACGAAAAATTCTGAATAATTATCTTAGTAAAATACATAATTTATGTCACTTTTGTCGTAACTATTGGCTACTGTTTTACTAAATAAACAAATATTAATATTCATTTTCTAAGTAACTGAAACGTTTTTTTATACATTAACTATGAAATATAATTAATTAGCTGAGAATTGTAATAAGGTTTATATAATAATTTCATTAAATCAAAATTATATTTAAATACTTAATTTCAAATATCCCTGTGAATATTTTACAAAAAAAGAAACCTTGAATGAAACGCCACAGGTTGTTTAATTTTTTCATAAACACATATACAAAAAAAAAAGAATGATAATAAATTATAAATAAATTTAACATAAATATTAGATCTATAATTTTGCATAAAATTTATACTTAACATTTATAATACTTATTTACAAATGATACAAAACAAAAAATGTTGATTTATAAAGGAAATTATGTTAACAGATTATGAATTTTTATGATATTAACTGTACAATAATAAAAATTAAATGAATAATAGAAATACATAAATAGATATTGTAATTAAATATTTCAGCAAAAGTTTTATTTTGATTATACTTTTATTGTTTTTTTTGGCAAATCCGATATAATTATAACTCTAACTAACAATATACTTTAGTGTTGTTGATTTTAATCGTTATTAATTGTTGTATGAAAGGGTGATGATTTTGATAAACATAATTTGTCATATTTTTACATATTTTTTATATAACAATTGCCTTAGTATATAACAAAAGGCTTGGTATTGAAAGGGATAGCAAAAATAAGTAATTCTTGAGCACGCAAATAATAATTTACGAGCAGAAAAAAATATATTGTTCACCAGAATAAAGCTTTTTTTTCCAAAATTATTAATAATTTTAATATAATTAATGTTAATTATTTACGATAATAGTCTATATAATTTAACTTATTCTGCAATTTTGAATTTATATCGATATTAAACTAACTCAAACTTATTAAATATCTTTAATTTATGTACATAGTATTTTGTTGTTTAGAAGTAGAGATGTTCAGTAGTTTTCTTATTTTAGTGGACAGACCGGTGTACCATACCTGAGTCAATATGTTAAATATCTAAATATAACCCAGTATCGAATTTGTTAAATAAACATAGAAGAAGAATTATTTTCGAATTAATTGTTGCCTATATATATAAAAATTCTAATTTATATTTTATGTATTTTTCTATGATTTTCCTTGAGAAATGTTTATCAAATTAAGTTATTTTAGACTGCGCAATTGTGATTAATTTTATCTCTGTAGAAAATATGAAACAGTTTAAATTTATCATAAAACGACAGTTTTTTTAGCTAACTAAATATATGAAAAGAAAGCAAATTAATTTCTTTTATTCGTTCAAATTTTGATAAATTTCTTTGTTGATTACACGTAACATCACTAAATGATTATTTTAAAAATCGAACTTTATCAATTTTTAATCATAAATAATCATTAATAAAATTTTTATTAACCATAAATAATAATGATTAATAAAAATCAAATTTTATCAAAAATCAACCTTTATCAAAATTTTCATTTTTATTAATAAAAATCAAACCTTATCTCAACTATTTTTGAAGTGGACTTATTAACTTTATATTTTATGTATTCTGCTCGTATTATTTCCGTATTAAAAATTTATCAGTATTGTCATAAGTCATTAACAAAACTCATTAACAGTATTGTCATAACTCAGATAACAAAAATATTTAAAAATTTGAAATTTATAGCGTTTTCTTTTCTCGATTAAGAATTCTACATTTTGAAGATTCTACCACTTAAGAAATTCTGTCCTAGTCTGTATTTACAGTCTGTATTTACATATAACGGGTAGTTTGACATATAATAAAGGAAAAAGTATCTAAATTCTTTATTTTTCATGATTCCTACTTTGAATTAATTGACATGACCTAAGTAACCACATGTCAACGTTTTATCACAAATTGTTGACAAAAATTACTTGTCAGAAATTTGTTGAAAAAATGTTTACATAATGTCAACATTTTTGTCAACAAATATATCAACAATTTAGTATAGATTTTTTGAACTTTTTGTCAAAAAATATGTCAAGATTTAATTAAGTTGATAAATATATAAAAATATTTTTATTTCTGTTAACTGGAGAGTACTCTGTGCTGTGCAGTGCATGTTATTCAACAAATATTTTTCGACAATTTGACAAATTACTCAACAAATATTTGTCGACAATTTATCGACAATTTGACGACAAAATGTGTACAAAATATTACAAAATATTTGACAAAAATTTATCATCACAAAATAATTGTTTCGCGGGTAGTTTGACATATAACAAACGTTCTACAATAAAAATATGTTTGTTATTGATATATAACAAACATATTTTTATAAAAATAACAAACATATTTTTATTGTAGAACTTTACAAGTGATATTTCTTGCACAATTGAAAGATACGGTGCAGGGAATTCTACAAATGAAAGTCAAAAATTTTGCGAATCACATACAATTATTTTATAGGCAAAGTAAATTGGAACGGCAAAATTGTAGAACTGAAATTTTGTATACAGGCAACAATTTTTTTCGAGCAACGAAAACGCTATAAATTTCATATTTTTAAAGTTTTTTCTATGATTTTAATAAATAATTACTTTCGTAATTACAAAATATTGTAATTAGTATTAAGTCTGTGTAGTTTCAAAATTAGTTTTTTTTTTAAAGTTAATAACAGTTTTTCTAATTTCTGCTAATGACATATAACATTAAATTTATTTATAGAATAATGCTGACCTACTATAATAATAACCGCGAAATTAAATATAATATTTCATATTTGAATTGATATTGACATTAGAGATATTATTATTAGAAACTTTTCCAGATGATTGAACCATTCTGACTTAATGATTTCAAGCAATAATAATTAAATTTTCTTACATTTTTATTTTTTATTTTAAAAGAAAGTTGAAAATATTAATTCAATTAGGAATTATTAGATTTTGTGTAATGGTTTAATTGTTAGAAATTAATTTCTTAGAAAACAGAAGTAAGGAAAATTATTAAATTTTTTTAAAAAAAAATTTTCATACTGACATATTTACATTTAAAAAAAAAAGGTTAAGTAAACCTTTCACAAATGAAAATCAATTTAAAATTATCTCTCTTTTTTTACCTTTTTATTAGTGATTTGGAAAATAACAAATCTTACCTGATTTTTTTTTATGTAGATTTGGTAAAATATGTATAGGTTCTGTTTGGATGTGTATGCCTGACAATTTTTGTTCTGTTTTGTTTCCAAATGAAAATTAATTGAATCGTGAATAATAAATGAAAAACAATTCATTATAATATTTATTGCTTTTAATTTACTTTAAAAGTTTTTAAATATATTTAAATGGAAAAAAAGGGAAAATATTATATGTATATAGATACATATAAGTATTTCTTTAATTTTTTAAAGAGTATCAACTTTCCCTTTTGAATAATATTTATATTAATTGAGTATTTTTGTTTTTATTTTGAAACTTAATTTATATTATCAAAGATTTGGAGGCAGAAAAGTAACACAACCAAAAAAAAAAAAATATCATATTAGAATTGATTTAATATTAAAATGATTTTTATTTCTATTTTGTTAAAATGGTATTTTTTTTTTGCAGCCGCAGCTTTAAAATGGTTTATTATTCATAAGTTTCTTAAAATTATTCAAATAAGTAATAAGTACCATAAAAGCAATCAAAAATATAGTGTGTAAATATTGTATGTTTGGATTGTTGTATATAGTCAAAACTAGTTAAAATTCAAAATGTGCATTCAGTTTAAGAATTTACATTTAAGATAATTTACTTATAACTTAAATATACAAAATTATAGGAGACAGTTGCCTAAAGCGTACCAGGTTTTAGTATGCTAGTATTTTTATAAAGTTGTTAATAAAAAGTTTATATTTTGTAATAATTTTAAATTTATATTTTTTTCCAACTAAGAAAAATATATTTTTGCTGGAAGAATTGAGTTACAAACCGAAATAAAATAGATTTGAAATTGTATATTTTAGGAAACTGGTTTTTTAAATCGTACCATCCGCATCCGAAATTGTGTCGTTAATTTAGTTTGTTGCAAATTGGTCATCTTAAAAATTTAATATTTTGACAAGTTAGCTTAGTTGCACAAGTACAATATACAATTGATAATACACAACGATTTAATTTCAGCAAGTTGTTTAATATATAAAAAAATTAAATCTTTACTTAATTTTAAATCCCCAGTCCGTATAAAAATAGACATTTCGAACACACTTGAAATTTAACATGGCAGTAAATAAATACTCTATCCAATTACTTATTTATAACACTTTTAAGATCTCATCAATAATAATCTTTAGTATATAAGAAATGGGACGATTTCGGAATTAGTACAATTTCATCCACCATCCCCTACCTAATATCTTAAAAAAATAAAATTTAAATTGTTAAAAGCCACGATTTTGAATATATTCTTAGTAAATTATAATATAATCATAATATTGAAAATCATTTTTCTGATTTTGTATAAGTTTTCAATAAATAAATTTATAAAATTAGTTAATATTTTACTTTTTCCATATCATCATTGATTTTTTATACCCCCCACAAGCATGATCATAGTAAAATAAAAATTATTATATTTAGTAATAACTTGCAGTAACCTTGCAAATTATTGGATACGGCTTGTAGGTGGGTAAAACGAAAAGCATGAAATCGCAAATAATTTTTAAATATATTTAATTTATTTTTAATAATATTCTTACAATAAAAAAACAATTCCAAATGATGCCATTCGTAACAGTTGATGAAGAAAAAATGAATGCTCGAAACGTGTAATAATAATCTTTTAGTTAGACCAACAAAACTGTCAAAAGTTTGTTATTTCTAAGGAATTGTAAAATTTTAATAAATTAAATTTATGTACTATTATTATAATACGTTCCATAGTAAACAAAAACATGTTTAAATTTAGCCTAGCAAATTCGTGTTATTGAACTTTCGAAAGTATGTACAATAGTTAAAACTTAATCTAACATTAATGCTCATTATATTTTAAATTATCTATAAAAAAAACTGATAAATCATTAAAACTTATTTTCTTCATTTTTACAATATATATATTTAAACATTATAAAATAAATTTATGTTATTGAATATGAATTTTCTGTTAACTTTACCAGCAGTTTTTTTCAAAATTTATATAATTTTTCAGGAAAATTGCCAAAAAGAAAAAAATTATTTACTATTTCTTTTTGACACATTTAAAAACTAAAAGATTTTTTAGAGAAGATTATTTGAGATTTTTTTTTTGGATTAAATCCATTTCAATAAATTCCAAATTGAAATTTAAAACATTATAAAAAAAATATTATTATTTTTATGTTAATGTGTGTTGCCCTCAATCTAAACAAATACATTAAAAACATTATCCGGATAAAAGTATGATTTTTTTTTTTTGGTATTTATTTAAAGTGGTGCATTTCTATTCTAAAAATAATTCAAATGCCAAGTAAGCGTTTTGTGGTCCAAAATATTGAATTTAAAAATATGAGTGGTTCAATTTTATTTTAGAAATAAACTATAGTTTTTAGTATATCATTTATGTGCTAGTAATTGGTATGTTAAGTTGGTAATTGGTCTATGGATAGTGCTAGAAATACTGCAAGTAATTATATTTTAAGTGTTGTTGAAATCATAAACTGTTCCTAATGTTAGTAGTTTCCTGTCTGTTTCTTTCTCCATAAAGAGCATAACATTTTAAACAGGAAATGTAAATTATTACCTTGTGCTAGAAATCTAGAAAAGATTTAGGATGAGACAGAGTTAATGAAGGTTTATAAAAAACACTCGTAGTGTTGCCTCAACAAAGTTAACAAATTTATCTGATCTATTAGGTTCGTTACATAATAATAAATATTTTAATAATTCTTTTTGACAAAACTGTTATTACATTATTAACATAAAATAATGATATTGACTCAATCTAATAATAATGCAGATACAAAATACATCACTAATATTAAAATTTATCATAAAAATCACAAAATTAATACATATATAAAGATAGTATATTATTTTGTAATAAATAAAACATTAAATTTTTACCAAAATTTATTTTTTAAAATTATAATTCACTTTGGTGTAGGCTAGTGGTATGGTGAAATTTAAATTTGACTAGGTATATATGCAAAAATATATTTTAATTTATATCATTAATTAGTATCACCAATCACATTTCCGGAATTGCATAGAAAATTGACATAATTTTATGAACATTTCCGCTTTTGTAAAACTAGAAAATTAAATTAATAAATATAGTCGGAAATTTCAACTTGATAACTGAGCAAAAAAATAAACTGATTAAAATTGACGTCCTTAGCAATTAAGATATAATATAAATGAAATGATTCATTCAAAAATATTATTCATAAGATTTCCTTGATATAATTGTACAAATTACTATAAAAATTATTTATTATTTAGTTATATTTTGATAATTAATAATAAATTTTATTTAATCAAGATACATTAGTTAATAAATAATGTAAAGTTTTGATTCGATTTATATGAAGATATAAAACATTTTAATTAATATTAATTAAAAATACATGAATATTAATTGTTATATCGTGTGGCTTTTTATGATAAATGTTCGTGTTTCAAAGTAATTTATAAAACTTATAAGTTATTATATTTACTTATATTTGTAATTTAACCATAAAGTTCTTTCAACTTTATTTAACATTATGATTATAATTTTTAACTTACGTAATCTATGTTTTTTTTTGTCATTGATTTTAGGAACTTTATTAGTAAAAATTCATTTTGTATTGAATTATTGTATAATAAATTTTAATGAAATTTTCAATTTTATTTGAAACTCTGCAAATAAGAAATAGTATCAATGATTTTTAAGGCTTCCAAAATAATATTATTTTGTGATATTTTAATTTATTTAAGTAAAAATGAAATATTTTAAATACGCAAAGAATCTTTTATATTGAGAAAAAATATAATTTCCTTGATTTCTTGCTATAATTTATTTATAAGGGCTTACTAAATCCTTATAAATATTGATTTAATTTTTTTTCATTCCTTTTTAAAACTTTTTTAGAAATAAAATAGTCCTTATTCTTATTTCTTTGGCGACTATATGTCATACCCAGTTTGTTAATTTGACGCAAAACATAAATTGGTAAAAGCGCCAAGTAATTTAGAGTCGGGACCAGATGATCACTATTTTAAGATTGATCAAAAGCTGATCAAAATGTATAATTATACTATACAGATATATTTTTTATGCACAGATATATTTTTTTTTGTCTTGTTCGCCAAATCAAAATTTCCAAATTCAACAAATCATGCAATAAAATCTATAACATAGGAAATGACAGAAATGATTGAACATGTTTCACTGAAGGTTTATCCAGCATTAGGAATAACAGAAATTAGTAGTAGTAAAAGCTAATAGTAGCAGAAGCTAATTTGACAATGCTTGTGAGATAGAAAAGATTTAATGACATTCTAAAAAGCCCATAAAAATGAAATTATTAAATAAATATTAATTATAATCTAATGAAACTATAATAAATATTAATTATATGTCAAGTTAAAACACTCAAAAATATCTCACCATTCCTTTCGTTATTTTCATATCAATATTTTTCTTTATAAAATAATTCTACCCAAAATTTTCATAAATATTTATTTACAGAAAACTGTATATGTATACTTTACTATTTTTATTTTCAATATTTATAACATTTAAATTCTATTTAAATCCTATAAAAAATGATAAAAAAACACTATTCAAATAATAAATAAAACATACTTGAGCATAACAAGAAAATTTTCATTGTATCTTTAGTTTTTATATTAACCAAAATTATAATTTTTCTGAATTTTTAATTAGAAACAATTTTCAGATTATTAACTATAAAGTTTTTTTTCTGTATCTCGTTTCATACACCAAAAAATAACATAATTTTTTATTAAGTGAACATTTTTTTTGTTTTTAAACTGAAATATGCATTTTTTGGCCAAAAAAAAAACAAAAATCTTTTTCAAAGACAAAAAAAAAATATAATCAAGTACATTTTTAAAGTTGATTTTTTCATAATTAGAGCTTATATCCGGATTATGCTGACACACCAATTAATTGGTATGCTTTTCATTAAATTACAATGCAAAATTCTAAAGATTTTTATATTTTTTTTTTTTTATATAATTACTACTTTTAAATGATTCTCTATCCAATGTTATTATGTGAATATAGTAAAGTTTTGTAATTATAATTATACATATATATATTTTTTTTAAATTTTTATATGAAATATGGAATTGAAATTTAATTTTTTGTGGTTTTTTTTTTCTGTGAAGGTTAATAAAAAGATACACATGTAAAAATGTTGTATATTAATTTTTGTTAAATTTCAAGGGTTTATTTAAAATATTTTTTGAAGTTAATTAAACATTTTTTTTTTATTTTTTTTGTTCAAAATTGCAATATCTAAATATAGTTAAAATGTGTATTCAGATTAATTCAGAGTTTAATTTAAGTTAGGGTTTCCAATTTTAAGTATTATTCAAAACCGGAATTAAAATTTTACGGACTAGAATCAATTGCCAAGTTACATTTAGAATTAATTTAGTCAGTGGCAATTATATACTGCCTAAGTCAAGTACTTATATAGCAATGTAGTTCGAAAAAATCAGTATTTTTTTGACACACATACGATGCGGTTATAACAGTGTAACATATTTTGAAATTTTATACGTGGCTAGAGTTTAACGCTTCGTTATACGAACTATGTTTTACCCTCGAATTGCATTTTTTTTTTGATTTTCCATTTGGTTCAAATATGTGAAGATATTTGTATGAAGACCCTCGTCTACAGTGTGTTTAAAAGAAACCTAACAATATGTTATATTAATTGCTAATTATTTCAAAGATTTGTATTGTTTGCTACTGTGATTAATAAGAACTTAATACTAATCCAATTTTCCATCAATCAACTAATTTTCGTATAGTATGAACCCGCTTAATAGTTTCTGGATCCGGTTTTGATATTGAACTAGTCCGAAAAACCGTATTTAATTAAATCTTCCAAAAATTAGACCACCTTTTTAACAATACTTCAATAAATTATCATTATATTTTTTTGGGGGAAGAAAAACGAACTAATTTCACTTAATATAGTTTGGTAAAATAATAAAATAGAATTTTTATAAAATATGTAAAGGTTTGGAATTGGAATAGTATTTAGTATATATATCACTTGTTTTCATTAATATATCACTTGTTTTCATTAATGGAAATTCTCAAAAATTAAATTTAATATTTTTGTAAATATTATAAAATTTAATCACATTATTTGCAACGCAACTCGTTTTTTTCACACAATAACAAAGATTTATGTTCATAATTTATTTATATAAACCCAAAATAATAAAACCACATTATTTCCGGGAATATATATTTAAAGAACGATTGATTACCTAGTCTTTAGGTAAATAATTTGATAAATGATTAAGAATTATTTTTGAGTAGTGTTATTGGCATTGGAAACTAATGAAACATAGTTACAAATTATATATAATCTCTTAAAATGGTGATGATGTAATCATAAATACGATAAAAAAAACCTTTTAACACTCTTTATTAAATTTCAGCAAAAAAAAAAAACCAACCAACTTGTATATTTAAAAAAAGCTTTTAAAAATTCTGTAATTTTTGTTATAACATTTTTTTTTTTGATTAATAATCTGGGAAATAATTTTTAACTGTTAAAATAAAAAATTTAGGAAATTGCATTTGGAAGTTTTTTATTAATTCTAATTCTTATCGTCAAAGTTTCGATTTCTTCTGACAAAAATCTGAATTTATTAAAATAAATATTTAATAAATTGCTATTTCGTGAATTTAAAATTGGCAATAAAAATTAATTCGTTAAAATATTTGATAATATCTTAACGAATTTATGATAAACAAAACGAGATTAATTTTCTAATAAAATTTAATAGTGTCTTTTTAGTGTTTGGAGAGCCCATTGAATATGTGAGATAAGAATTAGTAATTTACTTACAATCTGTTTCTTTATTCTTCTTTCGGAGACCTTGTGGTGTAAATGTTGCATTCCAAATTTTTTCATAAAATGCATTAAGCTGGGACTGAAAGTTATATAAAATTGTAACTATAGTCTAGTGAGATTAATTCAGCTTAAACACAGTGTTCATACGTTTTTGAGAAGTTTTGGAGGTGATTTTATTGGTTTATTAGTATGCCTCATTGCAAAATTACAAAGGAAGCGTTCGAAGTAAGTGTTTTCAGTCTTAAACGATCCGATGTGGGACAAGTATATTTAGATTACTAATTACTTTTAGGTCCAAAAACACAAAAAATCATAGAAGAAAAAAAAGAAGTTATGTCCAGATTTCGTTGGCAAAATTACTCAGACAAATGAATTCCTGTTACAAAATTGATATTTGAACAAACCCCATACTATTTTATACTTCGCTACAAATTGCCAATAAAAAAAAATAACAATATGTTACATACACTGATGATGGCTCATAAGAAAAATTGATGATGATATTCGAAACGATTAAAGTGCAACGTGTGACATCCCACATTTTATAACAATTGTGACCTCAAGCATCATTATGGCCCTCTTTTATGGTTATTATTTAATTTTTTTTTTTTCGCAATAAATATTGCCTCATCGCGTCTCTTAATCGTTCATCGACACTAGCAAATTAATTTCACATTATTATATTTGTTAAGGTTTTACTTCTCCCATATTATTATGTATTAGTATCTTTAAAAAATATTTCTTTTTTCAAGTTTCATGCTAAGTTTTACCTTACTTACCACATAAAAATTAAATATATTATTTGTAAATTTAAAATGTGTAATTGAATATTAGTGAAACTTTGTAAAAGATAATTGAATATTTTTTTATATTTTATTTAATTTCAGTTTAAATGTTCGTCTGTTACTTTTAGTACGAGATCCTCGTGGTACAATGCAATCTAGAAAACATCGTCAATGGTGTCCTGGCAATCCAGATTGTGATTATGCACCCAATTTATGTATGGATTTAGTATCAGATTATGCTGCTGCTGAATATTTATTAAAAAAATATCCATCACGTTTTAGGTAATTAAAATAATTATAAAATTAAACTTTGTGCCAGAATATTTTTTCTGCTTTTTTAATTATTTTATTAATTTTGCAATAAAAAACCTTTTTTTTTTACTATTTTTGCAGGACATTACGATACGAAGATTTATCATTAAATCCATATGAAATGACACAAGAAATTTTACAATTTTATGGTTTACCATTTGATCCATTAGTTGAAGAATTCTTAGATACCCATACAAAATTAAATATTGGCGGTGTTAGTTCAACATTTCGTGATTCAAAATCAGCACCATTTCATTGGATTAAAGATTTATCATGGCTAGAAGTACATTTTTTGCAATACAATTTAAAAAATTTTTATTCCTTATTTCTTTTACAGATCCAAAATATAGAATTAAGCTGCAAAAAAGCTATGTCACTTTGGGGTTATCGTCAAGTTAAAAATTCAGATAATTTAACACCAACATTTGATCCATTAATAACACCACCACCATTTACATGAGAAAATTTTTTCCAACAATTATTTCGTAATTTTTTATTAAAAATATTTTAGCGAAAATTTCTTTTTGGTAATTAATTAAGGAAAAATATAATTGTTTCGGAAAATTTCATATAAATAATGTGAAAAGAAAACTAATTTTTGAATTCGTTGTAAGAAAAGTAATTATTTTTAGCATTTTATAGAAAACAAAAAAAAACTAAATAAATTTGCAGTATTGTCGCCTAAACAAACAAAATAATTTAAATAATTAGGAAAATTTACCAGATAAATATTTAGTAATTTTTGCAAAAAAACAAAAAAAAAAATCTATTGCAAAATTTAATAAAATAAATGAAAATTAATTTTTTGCAAATAGATTTTTTTAATGTGCTTTTATAAATTTGAATAAACGAACAAAAATTTTTTATTAATATAGGACACATTAGTTAATAGTAAAACAAATGTGTAAAAGTTTAACAATAATTTTAATAGTAAATAATAATATTAATTTAATAAATATTTAATTATTAAAATTACAAGAAATCATAAGAAATATTATAGAGAAAAATCATTAAATTTAAATACCATTGCACGTGCCTAAAAAAAAATTAATAATTATATATAAAAAAAAATTATATTAATTAATTTAAGCAAAATGAAATCAAATTGAAATTTAAGTTTTAATCAAAAAGACAAAAATTTTATAAACAAAAAAGAAAAATCGATAATTTAAAATGAAAATCATATCTATTACGATATTTGCAATTTACTCATTGATAAACCATCTTAGTAAAACATTACTATCAGCCAAATATTTTACTAGATTGAGAATTATTTGATAATAGAGTTAGAAATTGTTACAAATTTAAGTTAGAATATATTTTGTACTTATTAGTTTTTCTCATAAACTTATTAGTTAATGAACTCAAAAGAGAAAAAGGATGTATGATATTAGTTTAATGGAAACGATAGTTTAAAGAATTCTCTTTACAAAATTCATCTAAAATTTTATATTACGAAAAATAAAAACACAGTGCTTTTAGTAAACTTATTTACTAAGATAAACATTGGAAATATCAAAATGTTTTTATTTGAATTAAAATTATTCGTGATATAAAAGGAAATAGTTTAATAACTTATGACAAAGTTTTGACCACAGCGACAAATACCATACGCGAGTTAAATAAATGCATATAAAAAAAATTAGTTGGTTTGTTGATTTCATGCAAAAATCAAATCTTAATTTAAAGCTTGAATTTTTAGGCTGATAAATTAAACTCCATGTTCTATATTGTATATCGGACACATTCCAAATGCTTTACTGAGTACACAAATTTCGTAATATCTTAAAATAAAATTATACTATTCTTTTAAATCTATCTCCATTTTTAAATCTAGTAAAATATTTGTTATCACTAAAGTTTTCTTTGCGTAAAGTTGCCTTAATTTTACTACATTCAAATCGATTTTACAACACAATGTAATGTGTATTAATAGTTTTCTGTTAAAATTTAATTTTTTTTAAAATTTATTGGAGAACTATTTAAAATAAATCTCAACTATTTAAAAGAAATCTCAACTATCTTTATATTAATATATAAATTATCAATTTTTAATATTTCAAGGAGACACTAATTATAAATTTTCAATTTTAAACTCATTTTTTTAGTTTTAATTTTATGTAATTTTTTATAATGGATAATTAGACATTCATTTATCATATCAAAAAAATTCACTATAAAAATTGGTTTATGAAATAAATTGAATTCGCATATCTTTAGTAAATGAAAATTATTAAAAATTAAAAAAAAATTTTATATTTAAAAAGGAAATCGTAAAATTATAGCTAGAATAATTAAAAAGCAATTTATATTGTGAAAAACTACATAGTACATATTATAAATTTAAAGAAAAAAACACATGTATAAAATATTTAATGGAAAATCGTAAATAATTTATATTGTCAAAGTTTTATATTAGATTTCATAATAATTTTTATACAAATTGGGTAATTTGCTTAAATTTTATTCAATTCTCTGCATTTTTTTTTAATTTTATACAAAATATCCTTAAAATTGTAATTGTGAAAAGAAAATTAAAATTATGATAGTAAAATTGGTAAAAATTTAAATCTGTGCTCAAGGGTAAATTTTTGTATTATTTGTATTTTGAGTACATTTTCTTATCAATCATCATGTACATTTTCATGGCATGCACATTTCATAAACGAATCCGAACGCGTTTGAGTAATTAGTAAATCAGTCTGACACCCCATTTCACCTTTTAGTAAATAATTTTTGAACCTATCACAATAATTATGAATTATTCAAAAGAAAGCAAATACATATAAATTAATCAACATTTATAAATTATCAGCACCTGTAACCATGCAGATAATTTAATAACATTTTCCCTAAAACTATGTGTTTTTTTATATTTTATTCACTTGTCTTTCCAAACCAGATGGATAAGGGAATCTCTTAAATATTTTTAGTTTTCAGTTTTTATCAATTCAATAATTTTTTTGTCACCTAAATGGTATGCATATATTTTAATTTATTTTTTCTTATAAAGATGCAAAAATCTTGTTACTGTCCAAAATATTCATATTTTATTTTTATAAATATATATTTAGATTCATATTTTTTATTTAAAAACAAAGAAATTCTAACGAAAATTAAAATTTACTATTTATTTCTATAAAATTCATAAAGTTTAACAAGTATTAAAAATTCACAAATTTCTAGATAAAATTATATATAATTATTATTTTTTTTTTGTCAAATAAAGCTTCGTGATATCCAAAATGTAATGACATTTAAGAAAATAAAATTTATAAACTAATAATTAAAAAAAAAAAAAAAAGACGAAAAAAAAATTACCGAAGGTAGAATTTAATGAATAATTAATTACAAATCCTATAAAAATTAAAATAGAATATAATAATATTTCACAATAATTAAAAATATATATATATATAAACGTTAATATTACAACGAAAATATTAAATTAAATTGGAAATAATAAATTAATAAATAATTCTTAAATTAATATTAAATTAATAATTATTTAATAAAAATTTTAATTTTTTACATAAAATTATTGTTAAGTTTCTAATTTATAATTGAAAAAAAAATTTCAAATTGAATTAAAATTTTCAAATTAAAATATTTTTATGTTATATTATCTTTAATCTTGTTTTTCGTCAAAAAATAAAAATGTGTGTGGCTGTTATTGATTAAAAAAGATTATTTAATTAAATGGACTTAAAAAAATAAAATAAATATAAAAAAATATTTGAAAGTATTGTAAATTTTTATTGAAAAAAAAATATATAAATTTATATAAAAAATATGCAATACCTTTTTATACGTGATCAATTATTTGTTACAAAGAAAACATGAAAAAAAAAATATGTTTTTTTTATTTTGTTATGTAAAATTAATGTTTAAAAACAAAAACAAGAAAATTTATTTTTAATATAAGTTTAAGAAAAAAAATTGCAATTAGTTAATTAAGCATAAATAGTAAAGAAAATAAATAAAATATTTTTTATCAAAATATAATTAATAGTTTAATTCCTAGTTAAGTTTAAATTTAATCAGTCTACACTATTTTAAAATATTTGTAGAAAAAATTCAAATTATCAAATGTAAGTACCTGTATCAATTCTATCATTACCATATCTAAAAATTTGTTTCATATTTTTCGTTAAAATTGTAAAGGCACTGTTTTTTAATTTTATTCAAAGTTTAAATCGCTTTGACCTGCTTCTTCTTTCACTGCATAAATACATCATGAGAAAAAGTATTTATGAAATTTATATTTAAATTACCGATTAATGATTGAGAAATTGCATGGGTGAGGTATTGTATACTCGAGCATGTCTGTTATATATTGGTTTAATATCTTTTATTTTGGTGCTCATAAGATAAGTCCGGTCTTGATTTTTATTCACTACTAAATAGTTTAATTTTGGTTTAAAGTTTTGGGTTAAATTTCAATTTATATCTTGATGGTTTAAATTTAAATTTATATCTAATAACAACCTACTTTGGGAAAATTATTTTTCCTGTTAATTACGTATTTTAAACTGAGAAGGTAAGACCAATTGCAATATGTATTTGGAATTGAAATTAAAAGTAATGAGTAATTAATACAAAACTATTGATATTTGCATAAAATGTCCAAACAATCGACTATTTCAGTAAATCAGTACTATTACTACTATTATTCACCAAAGAGAAAACTGAAATAAAACAGTAATAATTAAATAATCATAATTTTATTTAAAATATGCTTTTAATTATTTACAATACCACACGATATTTTCATTTAAGTTTTTTTTGTGTATTATCTACATAAAATTTTACTAAGCTTGTGATTAAAATAATGGTTTTTTTATATATATTTTTATCATTTGCATTTATATATAACATGATAGTTTTAATTAATATTGTAATTTTTTTACTTAACAAAACTCCATAAATTTTCTTATTTTTATCAAAATATTTTTTTTTTTTAATTATTACAAGTCAGCTTTTTTTGTTTGTATACTGTTTTTAAATACGAATTTAGAGCTTCATACAATTTATCTGACTAGAGATTAAAAAAAAATGTGACCAAAAAATAGCAACAAATTACAATTAACTTAAATTAAGAAAATATTTTAAGTTAGGATCCAAAAAAAAAAAAATGTTTTCCTTAAAACTAAATAAATTAATGTCACGATGGTAATTGTTTTACAGATGAATTAATTACCACAGCTGATGATTTTTTTATTGAATCAGTAGATTCAGTTGCTGCAGCAGCAGTAACAGGCAAAAGTTGTGTTGATATTGATTGGGTGGTTGGTAATAATTTTAATTTTTCTGGAGTTAGTAATGATTTATTAATTGTATCAGTTGTTGATGTTATTTCTGCAGCTATAGTAGTAGCTAGAGGAATATCTGTTTGTTCAGTGAATATCCAGCGTTTTTTATTTAATAAAAACAGAATCATTAAGGCCGGTAAATGAATTAATGAAAATCTAAATAATTTTCTAGAACTTCCACTATCAGATTTTTGGTAAAATTTCCAAGCTAAAACATTTTTTTTAAAAATAAATTATTATCTTTCAAAATCCAAACTTATAGCTTACCTAAATATATGAAGTATGCATTTAATGGTAAAGTTTCCAATGCAAACCATATATTTGTAACATCATAAATTGGTGCCAGCAAAGATAAACCACCTAAAACAATTGTATAACGTAAAGCTGTTCGTCGACATAACCCTGGGTTTGTTACAGCCATCATATAATAACCAGCACGTGAATAATCTGGACGTAAATTCCATGATAGTGCATTAAAATGTGGAAATTGCCAAGCATAAAGTAAGCCTGATAATATCCAAGCACCAATGTCTAAATGTCCCGCACAAGCTGCCCAACCCATTAATGGTGGTATCGCACCAACAATTGAACCAACCCATGTATTTAAAATACTGAATCGTTTCATTGGTGTATAAATAGATGTATACAAAATCAAATTACCCAAAGCTAAACCAGCTGTTAACCCATTACAACCATAATTTAACATAGTTATACCAATTGTAGCTGATGTAAAAGCAAATCCAACTGCATGTAAAGGTGTTAAAAGACCGGTAACTAAAACCCGATTTTTGGTCCGGGACATTTGTGAATCAAATGGCACTTCATGATATTGATTAATAGCATTTGCCGCAGCCGATGTCAAACCAGTACCAATAGAACATAAAATAAATGTACCTAAATCAAATGGTGCCGGTGCCATTGCATAGCCAGCCATTGATGTAATTACAACGAGAGCTAAAATCAATAATGTTATTAAATTCTAAATTACAACTTAAGAATCAAATGTCCTACAAGTTAGTCTCGATTTTGATAATTTCAAGTAGTATTTCAATAATTTGCTTCTATCTTGTGAAGGTGTTATGTTCCATTCTGGTCGTTCTATATTCTTTTTATTTTTTGTTGTAACAATTTCTGTATTGTCTGTCAAAGCTGGTGTTATTGATGCTACACTTATAGGTTGTCTTCTGGTTGAATCAATCGTTGGTATTGATTTTACAGGTACTGCTATTGATTCAATACTTTTTCCTAAATCATCACTTTCGTTATTTATAGATTCATCTTTTGGCATAGTTTTTAATGGTATTCGGCTTGCTGCATACTAAAAAATATTATCAATTATATTTTCATAGATAATTTTTTTTGTCCCAACGTGTTTACATAATCATTTAAACTTACCCGCAACTGATAATTCCATTTCTTACCAAATTCTAAGCAAAAGGTTTTGCGTAATGCCAATTGTAGCATTTTAACTTTCTCGATTAATTTTAATCTATATAATTCAACATATTTGGAATTTAATTGAAAGGATTTATTAGAAAAATTTAAAATTTCCTGATGAAAATATTTTAAATTGTAAAACCAAATTTTAGTTAAAATGTCAAAGGAAATGTCAGCTTTTGGGCACGCGCGTAATTGAACTACATTATCAATTATTTCGACCTACATTACCCACATTATACCCTATAAAAATAATGGACTATTTAGAGTAGAAGCTTTTATATCAAGTAAATATTACTGTAGTTGTACTCTTTCTCGCATCACGGCAACGGCATAAACGACATTTTTTATCCATTAAAACCCGGCCTCAATTACGTATAGCTAATTGAACTGATTTTTAATAAAAGTCAATAATTAATACTACATAAACATATAATACTATATAAACTTAGTAAAACTACTGTACAAACTACCAAAATAATAATTGCTATCTAGAGCTACAAAAAAATTATTTTCCGTATTTCACGTTCGAGTGACATTGTAATTTTATTAATTTAAAATAAAAAAAAAGAGGCTTTAGTTTTATCTTTATAAAAAAAATATATCTATTTTATTTAATATAAAAACAACATAAGAATGGAAAATTTTAGAGGATCAAAAAGTGCTTTATATATTTGGGGTGATGATAATAAAACTGAATTAGAAAAAAGTGTACATGATTTTAAAAGTGCTACTGAAGGTGATGTTTTAGTTGAAAACATTGAGCGTCTATTTCTAGGTTAGTAACAAAAAAAAAATTTCTGATTCATAAATATTTTTTATGATAAAATAATAATTGAATTAAAATAATTATTTTCTTTTTTATTTTTAGCATCACATTCACCATCATCTCTTGATCTTATATATGTAACAACTGCAAAAATTAATAATGATCACCTTGGTAATTTATTAAAACTTTTAAAACCATCTGGAAAATTGGCATTAAAAAAATTTCCAGAATCACCAAAGGAATTAATTACAAATTTAAAAATGTGTGGTTATATAAATTATAAAGATGAAAACAATATGATATTCGCTGAAAAACCAAATTATGAAATTGGTTCTGCTGTTAAATTAAATTTACAACAGAATTTAACAAAGGAATATAATAAATCACAAATTGCTGAAATATGGAAAGTTAAAGTTAATGATGATGTTAATGATGATGAACATATTGATGATCAAACATTGTTGGATGATAATGATTTAAGAAAGCCAAATGAAGATGAATTAAGAGGTTTAAGTCAAGCTCAATTTTTTGTATATATAGCATTTTTGTGTATTGTAACTTTTGTTGTGCTATCAATGATCTCTGTTTTTCCATAGGATTTTATTTTTATTTATAGAATATTTGTATATATATTTTAGTTTTTTCATAATTAGTAACTGCCATAATATTACTTTTAACTTTTTAAATGTATATTTTTTTATGTTAATTTAATTCTTTTAGAGTAATATTTTAATTACGTTTTTCAAAATTCTTTTATTAATCAGTTGAAGTTTATTACTTATATATTTATATTTTTATATAGATAAATTAAACTATATTTATTTCATTACTGATATATATTTAATTCATATAGGGTGCATTCGACGAATTTGATATTACATAAATTCGTCTTAAATTAGTTCTTGTTATTGTTCAATTAGATCGATTCTATGATGCTGTCTTACTTTTAGAATAAAAAGTCATTTTCTATATTGATAATACTTATCATTTTAAAACATTTTATTATAAATATTAAAAATGGGTTAAACATTTAATTTAGTTATGCTTTTATACAAAAATAATATACATGCTATAATATATGAATTATGTTCGCTAATTCTTGGCAAACATCAGTATAGAAAATTTGTTTTGACTTAATGTCAAATTATATTAGATTTTATATTTATCTTTAAAGCTGAAGACAAAAATTCTGCATTTTGTGCTGTGATTAAAATAGAAATTTAATTTTTTTAATACTGTGTTTCAAGAGTTAACAGTTTGTACTTTATTATGTAAAAAATCCATTTAAGAAAAATATATTTGCGTGAATGAGGACATATAAATATTTTTTTACACAAAACTAATTGTATTTCTTAGGTTTTCCGTTTTAAAAATTTTAAAAATTCTTGAAATATTCACATAATTATTACTGCATAATTTTATTAATACATATAAACATTTTAAATTTTTTATAATATTTCAATATTGATTAAACTTCAATTATCAGCCGTTAATTTCTTGATATTAACATTTTTATAAATATCTTACCATTTATAATTAAATTATTATCTTTTTCTAATTAATATTTAAATAAGTCATTTAGTAATGCTTATTTTAATTATTATTTACCTTTTTATTAAAACAGTATTTTTATTTATTTCTTGTAAATTTGTTACAATATTTCAAATATTGATTAGAAATTTAATAAATTTTAGTTTAATTTGACAAGTAGCTTGCTACTACACTAAATTTTCAATATTCAAATTTCAAGTAAAATTAATTTAATAAATTAAAATTATATCTTTTTTTCTCCCATTTTATAGTTTGTGGAACTACTGGGAAAAGGAAGGCTTGTAAGAATTGTTCATGCGGTTTGGCAGAAGAATTAGATGCTGAAAATAAACAAAAATCTGCTGCTGATACAAAAAATGCTAAATCTAGTTGTGGCAGTGTAAGTTAAAACATTTTATTATTAGCAAAATTTTTGCAATATGTAATTCAAAAACACTGAATTGGTTTTTTGTAGTGCTATTTGGGTGATGCATTTCGCTGCTCATCATGCCCATATTTGGGAATGCCAGCGTTTAAACCAGGAGAAACTGTTAAATTAGCTGATGATTTTAAATCTGATCTTTAAAAAACAAAGAAATATGCAATTTACTTAGAATTTGATTAAAAAATAGTTTATAAAATAGTATTTTGTGGGTTGTTTTCATAAAAAATATCATTATGTAATAATTAAAATTGTAATTCCAAATTATTTAATATAAATAAATAAATTTAATTGATTTCAGTATATTCTGGAGTTAATAGGTTTTTTATACAATGTAATAAATTTTGAATAATCCATTTATAATATAATGTTTATCTTTACAAGTTAAAAAGCAAGTTTTATAGAAACCTAAATTTAGAAAAAAAAAATATGTTAAATTACTCTGCTATACATAAATAATATCCCGACTGTGTTAAATAATTAGATATATATATATCGTATATTACATAATATAATTGCGTGTCATTTCAAATAATTTTATTATAATTTGTTATCTTCTTATTAAATCAATTGTATTATGTGTATTTACATTGAAAATCCATTAACATCTTGATTTATAATAATTTATTTTTAATATTGGACATAACGTTAGTAAATTTTTATCCCTAGTAAAAGCAACAGTGTCAGTGATTTGAAAACAAAAATTTAGTCAAATAAAAATTAATTTATAGTGATTTTTATTTAAACAAGTAACACATTTATTACAATGTACTTTCTAAATTCTAAATTATTAAGTTCTAATTTACAATTTTAATAATTTTTGTTTTTTACTCTTAACCAACTAATAACATTTAAAGCGCTTTCAATTGCACCTATACCCAAAGAATAATGATTATTTTCATTTTGTTTTTCTTTAATCTGGATATAAAAAATTTTGTACAACTTTTTGTATTTCAATTTTTAATTTACCACGATCTTTTCGTGATAAGCTTTGTATATCTGGTAATAAACTCATTAAAAACATTGAATCTGGATCTTTCTTACAATTACAATTATTATTGATATTATTATCAGTAGTATTTAATTTATTACTAATATTTGTTTGTTCTACATCACGTATTTCATCTTTATTACGACCATTATTGGAATAATCGATACCATGACTAGCTGTTGATGATCTAGAACATCTGCCTTGATGTATAATTGGTATATCAAAGTTCTTTTCCATTAAATTTTTATTTATATTCTCATTTGAACCATCAACAGTTCCAATCACTTCATCAATATTATTAGCATTTATCTTTGGTTCATTATTATTATTAATTCGCATTTGTAAATTTCTTACAGTTAGTAAAGATGATGATGGCGATGATCTTTTATGATCCTGATCAAATTGATATCTTTTATTATGTAATGAAAATTCAAAATTTTCATCATCAATATCATTATTATGTTGTTCATTATGTGAATGAAAGCGTTTTAAAAAGTTTCGTTGCTGTTGTGAATGTGATAATTGTTGATTATGATGATGATGTTGATTTTGTTGCTGTTGTGACTGTTGGTGATGATTTCCAGATTTTACTGATAATGAAGAACGTTCTGATAAAACTTCAATATTATCATTATCATATGATTCTAATAGTTCATCATCATGTTCATTTGTTGATTCTTCAATAGATTCTTCTTTTATTGAATTTTCATCCCAAATTTCTTCTTCAGGATCCGGTGTCCGACGTTCATCACCAGTTACAGATTCTGTTGATCCACCACAACGTTCAATACTTTCAACAAAACTTTTATAATTACCACGCGTTATCGAACTTATTTGTTCTAAAGCTTCTTGTATATGTGGTTCCAATCCTTCAATTTGTTGACGTTTTCTAAATTAAAATAAAATAAATTATCTATTTTGTCATAAAGTTTAATTATCCACTACGCTATAGTGAATAACATCAATAATAATAGTAATCAATTAATTCATAAAATAAACAATATATAAACTAACTTCCTTAAAAACGAACTTAAAAATAACATTTTCTCAAAATATATCCATGATGGTGCTACTTTTTCTGTCAAATATATTTTATATTCACGTCGAAATGATATCCTTAAATTTGTCCATTTTGCTAAACTAGAACCGGCTAAAATTTATAAAATAAATTATATATCAAAATTTTGTTTTATAAAGAAATGATTTATTTACGATTCTTTTTTAATTTTAAATCAATTTGACGCCAAAAATTCTCTACATAAGGACGACAAAAATAATTCATATGACGTGCATTATAAATGGCCTCATCCAATTGTACCAATTCAATTAATTTAATTACATCCTCAGCTAACCATCGTGTAGAATTTGGCAGTATATCCATATGAACGACTTTTTTTTAAACGTAAATAAAATTATTTTCTTTAATATTTATTAAATTTAATATTTACACCGCCAATAACAACCGTTCAATAATTTTTATTTTGTTTATTTTTTAATTTGAAGCAAGCCATATAAAAAATTTGTAAGAAAATTTGATGTTCTTTGACAGATTTAATTTGATTTGATAGAATTAAACAATTAACGCCATCTCGTGTAGGAATTCTTTCGTATTGAAAACTGCTGTGATATTGTAGATATAAGAATATTCTAACTTTACATATTCAGAGTGGAAATCTCTGGTAAGCGAAGACAATTAATTATATTATAGTAAAATAAGGTGTAAAATATTTTTATAAATTTGTTAGCATTTTCAAACACCTTGAAATGAAATTCTTAGAAATACATTTTTTTTTTACTTTTTATTTTCATAATAAAATATTATTTATAGTTTTCCACAGTATTTAATACCTTAACTAGCCCAATATCCATCAAAAACCTTTGCCAACAAAGGTGTTCCTTATTGATCTACTGCACCACGTTGTATTACTTTTTAAATTTCATGTTTCGCACCATCTCAGAAGTTACTTAGCTCAGAAGTTTTACAGATTTTGTTATCTAATTCTCGATACTCAGAATCACAAATGATCCAATATTCAAACAAGATGAAATTAGTTGAGTGTACCAATTTCGACTTATTATTAGAAATTAATTTCGTATTCTAAGATCTTTATAACAAACTTAATTAAAATTTAATACATATTATTTAAAATTTGAAATTTTCACACAACTATGCAATTAAATTCATTGATATGAATTTTTTTTTATACTTCTTGTATATTTGTATTTTCGTATAAAATAATTAATTATATTTATGGTTTTTCTCAGTAGTTTGATCGCTTAGGTAGCAACCAACAACCATTATGAGCAAAGGTGTTTCATATTCAATTACTTCATCACGTTGTATTGCTTCTTAAATTTCATCTTTCATACCATCATATGTACTTTTCTCGGAAGCTTTACAGACGAGGTTTTCAATTTTGTTATGTAAATCTCGATACTTAGATTCACGAATGCATCCAATATTCAAACTTGATGAAATTTGTTTTAATTGGGAGTATCCAATTCCACTTATTATTGTTCCTAAAACAGCATTGAAATTAATTCCTTGGTCAGCATCTTCTTGACTACTTAACAAATCAAATTTTGAACCACATATTTTGCATAATAGTACATATTTAATGAAATATCCATGCTTTATTTCAGTTTCCAACACAATATCGGAAAAAGAACAATTGTTTAAACTATTATGATTAGAAATTGATAATATTTGTTCCCATAAAAAGGCCATATCAACAATAACGTTGCCAGAAAATTGTTTTGGTTCCATAGGCAAGGCTTCAACATGTATTGATGATTGATGGGCTATTCCATTTTTGATATCCATTTGTTCAATAATTTCATCTTGCTGAGCATTACTTTCAATTTGTAGAATATCGTCTTGTACAATATTTTCATTTTGTATAATAATTTCATCTTTTACAGTATTTATAAATTCATTATGGCTGACAGATTTTCTAATTCTAGAATGAGCAAATAAATAAAAATAATGTATTTTTTAATATAACAATTTTTTTCTAAAATTTAATGAATATTTTCATTGTAATTTAATACATATTTTAGAAATTTTAAATTATAAATGAATTAGTTGGAGGAAATATCTTTTACTTACTTCCTCATATAACATTTGGTTTTTTCTTTACGGCCAAAATTACATGCTCGGCTTTTTGTTATTCGCATTTTAAATAATTTTTATATTTTCACAAAAAATATTGCACTACATAAAATAAATTTTCTCCACAAGTAAAAAATACAAAGTATAATTGAATTTTAACCATAGATTTCAATATAATAATAATAGATCGAACATGACAGCTAAATTTTTAGAAGCCGCAGTAAATATGACTTTTATGATGTACCAAACAAAGTGTTGGGAGCGATAACGAATTTCCTTTTTTTTTATCCCTTTCTAGCCGATATTTTTTTACTTTAAAATTTCAAAGATAACAGCATTTATATTCCTCCAAAACGTTATTATTAATACATAAAAATAATATTGAAAATTAAAATATTCGATATTAAGCCTTAGTATCGTACAGCCGTGAAATTAAATTTTCCACCCTCGCGAAAACTATCGTGAAAACGTTGTGAAAATATTGTGAAAAAGTTTTATGGAGAAGAAAACATTAAGAAGCATTGAATAGCATACTAAGCTTAAAACCTAAAAATTGCACAACTTCAATTATTTTTATATTTAGAAGAAAACAATTTTTATAATATTTCAATTACCAATATTACCAATAAAAAGAGATTCACAACTTCAATTTACACCTGATTGTAAAGGATAAATATGACAGTTCTGGAAGGGATACAGAAAGAGATAATATGTTGCAATTAGATTAGTATATATCTATATAGTGAAATAATATAAAAATTAAAAATATTATTTTTTGAATTTCTTAAAATATGTACATAAAATTTTTATTTCGGTTCATAAATTTAATAAAGCCATCACTATTACATAAATTTAAGCCATCACTATTACAATAGCCATCACTATTACTGGTTCATAAATTTAAGCCATCACTATTACAAAAATATCCTATGATGTTTTCATTTTTGTGGTTATTGTCTACACTAGAATTTTAACAGAAATGAACAACGACACTAATTTTGGGTACTTTTAAAAAAAAATTTAACTATACATACCTACTTTTGACTTATCATCACTCAAGCCGGGGCTGGTGTACTTTAAATGTAGAATTTTCTGCATAATCTTTGAAGGCTGATTTTTCTCGCGCAATTCTTTTCGAACAATTTTTCTGGCACAATTCTTCTCAACGCAATTTTTCTGCCACAATTCTTCAAATTTATTCATGATTATGGTACATATAACATAAATATGTATATTTATGAATATAGATATATATATCTATATATGTACATTAAAAAACATCCATATATTACACTTATTATATATAATATATACCTATATCGTATATCTAAATTATACCGTTTTTTTCCTTAAAATCAACGTTTTTGGAACAGAAAACGTTGAATTTAACCAAAAAACGGTATACTTCAGATATACAACTGGTCATTGTAGAAGGTAAATTAAATTGAAATATGTATTGATTTGTATTGCGTAGAGATATAATTTTAACGGAATGAGAAGAATTTGAGAAGAAAAATTACGCGAGAAATTGTGCGGGAAGAATTGTTCGAGAAGAATTGCCTGAGAATAATGGTGGAAGAAGAATTGTACGAGTAGAATCAGTCGGTTGCCCCAAAAATGTATCCACTCCACACTAACACTAATGATCCTAGATATTTTTTACATTTTTTTAGAAAATTTTTGCAATATTTTTTAGATTTTTAAGATAACTAAAATGTTGTGGATGACGACATTCTGTTTTTCATGTTCTGTTCGTTTGGGAGTAATTTGTTCAGCAATTTTATCAATTGTAAGTATAAAAATATTAAGATTTATATTAAAAATATTCGTTATACTGGTTATACTTAATTAATAATAGAAAAAGATTACTAATAAATTGAATTTTTCATGTTTTGGTTTTGAAAGTGTGCACTGCTTTTGAATTCCATTTGTTGTTTATTCCATTCTTCTTAACTTAGCCAAGACAGTTTACACTTTTGCATAAATCTATAGAAATAACTGGATTTTTTCACGATGATTATTACTGACAATGTAATGTTTATTGTACATTATATTTGTATCCTCTAAGGGAGTAAAATAAGTTTAATATTATTAAATTATCAAAACCTTATTAAAACCTTCTGATAATTCATTTAATTTTAAAAAAACAAGACTCCTCATAGTACACTATTTATTTAAAAAAAAATTTTTTACAGGTTCAAGTATTTTGTCCATTGGTGGCACTTTTAATTGTTGGTACACCAATTTTTAAACAAGTAACTCAAACTTTGGAAAAAGATGAAGAATATAGTCAACATTATTATATCCGGAAAATTTTGGATACATCAAAAAAAGAACCAGAAAAATTTATACTAATTATTGAATTTTATTTATCATTTCATATTTTATCTTGTATTTGTGCAGTCATTGGGGCTTATCGTGTAAGTAAAGTAAATTAATATTTAATGATTTGTTATTTAAAAAATTGATATACATATCTTTAACTCTAATAAATTTTTACATAGTTTGAATCTGAAATATTATTTTATTATAGCTTAATAAATGGTTTTTAATACCTTACATTATAATGGAATTTATTCGATTTCTAATAACTTTGTCAACTCATATAATTGCAATGATTATTTTAAAGAAAACTATTAATTTAGGATTATTAATTGCTGCTACAATAGCTGGTGGTTTTTTTATACGTATGATAATTATTATTAATGATTTATCTAAATTTAAAATTTCATTTCAAATTAATATGATAATTTTAATTAATTTTTTATATAAAATGATTTCAGTTTCAATTGGTTATATGTGGACAGGATGTATTGCACTTTTTCAAATAATTCGTTATGTTAATACTGATAAATATAAAAAATTATATGGTAATGATCCATTATCACCACTTGATAATGAAATTGAATCTAATATGCCAATAGAAAATATAAAAATATTTTCAACACCAAATTATGATGAAGTTGATGCACAAAAAATGGAAAATTATTCATCAGCAACAAATGATGGTGGTATAAAATTAATTAAAAATAAGCAATTAAAAAATTTAACAAAAAATTCATTACCAAATGTAATTAATGAACAGAATATTAATCGTAATATTGATTATGGAAAATATTGGCATATTAATGAATTAATTACTATGAGTTCGGTAATGAAACGTTGGAATAATAATAATTATAATAAAAATAATATTATATCATATTATTAAATTAAAAAGGATTACTAATTACTTTTGATATTAATTGAGCATTAAGGGATAATGAAGATATTTTTAAAGAAAATTTAAATTAATATTAAATGTTGTTGTTAATTAAATGTCGTTGTTAATTAAATAATTATTAAATGTTGTTGTTATTTTTAATTTTTTTTTTAAATTAAAGTTGTCTTATCTATATACAATTTTCATATTTATAAAAAAGATACTAATAAAAAAAATTATAATTATTTAATAGTAAATTTATTTATGTATTAATGTAAATAAAAAAATCTTTAATTACTGGAATATATATTTTCAACCTAAAACGGCTACTTAATTTTTCAGTATTTGTTAATATTTATGAATATAAGGGATAAGTAACTATATTGGCCACAAATTAATTTATGGAAGCTTAAGTAACTATTCATAAATAAAAGGGGAACTTCTTTTTGTAAAAAATGTTAAATTATTCTACTATATTTTTATTTTATAGTAAACTATATAGGAAATCCTTACGTGTGTCCGACAATAATAATTTAAAGTTTTTTTTAAAGTTACATTTAGTCTTTGATGCTAAATCAATTAAATTTATTGAAATTAACTTTTATTCAATGTTTTTACTTCAAATTTTCATATAAATATAAAATGATTGAAAAACTTTTCATTAAAACATCAATAAGATAAACTAGATTTGAGAAGATACAATGGTATTATAAATTGAACAAACTCTTACAATATTTTATTATCGCAAAAATATAATCTAACGCAAGTCCTGTATTTTGCAAATAATTTTAAAACCTTTTAACTATATAGTTTATAAATAAATTCCGAATTAATAATTAAATTTTTCTGCTAAGAATAGCCTACACTGATAGAATAAGCTACTTATTCTATGCTTACAATTAAATGAAAGCATAACAATAAATTTATAAAAACATTTAAAATTACTAAAGAGCACTTAAATAAATTCAGCTTTAATATTGTTTATTGTAACAAAATACTAATTAAAAAACTTTACAAATTATAATGAAATTGATTAAAAAAAATAATAAATTAAAATATTTTAACAAGAAGTTTTTAAATAAGTATTATATTTCTATGCAACTAAACATCTGCACTGCACAGTGATAAAGAGTAGCAGTGTTAAAGAGTACCTTGCTAAATAAAAATAAAAATATTAACTTTTGAATATTGAAAGTTATACTTCTTACAATTTGTTAACAAACAATTTTACTTTTAAACTTATATACAATTATCAATGTAACATAATTTAGAATTATATGGTAGAACGAAAAAGGATACAAAAAGAAATAATATCTAAAGACAAAGATATTTACATTATTTTCAATAATGCAGGAGAATTATGACTTATTTACAAGAAATTCTAAATTAAAGTATTCGCCGATCAAGGTTAAAAAATTAAAATCAATTGAATTTATTGAAATTAACTTTTATTCAATGTTGCAAAATTAAAGCACCTTGAATTTAAAATAAATTTAGTGTTGACACTATTGAAAATGTTAACGAAATCATATTGTTGCAATAAACTAACAGTTCATAATTAAAATTATGGATTTTTTTCAAAATAGTTGGTAAAAATTGATAGTATTTTACAAAATTTAAATTTTAATTTTTTAGCACTAATTATCTTTACAAGCTATAATATAATTTGACATATATTTGAATTTGACTACAAGGACTTAATTTATTAAACAACTTTGCCAATTAGTAAGTTACTCTGTTGTTATTTATTTGTACATAATTTTAGTAATTTTTCTGTTAAAATCTGGTAACACTTAAACAATTTTATCAACTATTTATTACACAGAATGAAAATTATCAGAGAATTTGTTTTTTTTATTTTTTTTTTTTTGGTTCATTTTTGCCAGCACTCCTACCTCTAAGTGTTTAAAAGCATGAATTCGATTAAAACAACATCGCTACTCATTCATTATGGAAATTTCACTTAAGGCTGCGATTCAGGAATATAATTTTTTTTACAAAAACAAATTCTTTATAAAACTATCAAGCACAAGATTATATTTATACACATTATTCGTGTTTATATAAAATCATATCCTTCTGTAATGAATGATACTATATAGTCATTTAATTTTGTCAGGACATTTAATGTTTTTAGGATAATGATTCGTTAAGACTTTATATATACTTAAAATAAATTTTTTTTTTGTATATCCACTTTGATATTATTTATCAAGGAGGTAAATTTTACAAATTGTTTCTTGTAAAATATTAGCGTGACTAAAACTTATAAGTATATACTGTATATATATGTGAAACTGGAACTATTAAAATATATACTCGTCTCGTATATAAGGAACATTATATTTTACAACGAAAAAAAAATTATATTTCATTGGAAATATACTAAGTACACCTGTTAAATTTTAATAAAAATACTATTTAATTAAGAAATCTGACAAGTCATTTCAATAAACGTTTTTCTACTTATAACATATAATTTTCGATATTTCGAAAAGGATATATACTAGATTTTCTCTTTTATATAGAATCAATAATTATG
Source organism: Empis livida (assembly GCA_963932195.1). Lineage (NCBI taxonomy): Eukaryota > Metazoa > Arthropoda > Insecta > Diptera > Empididae > Empis > Empis livida. Next base: position 17,223,884 of record OZ010649.1, read on the forward strand.
TTTAAGATATTTATAATTGTATCATAGATTAATGTTTAAAATTTAACTAGAAATTTTAATGGATTTTAAATTACAATAAGTCATACCAATTAAATGTTGTATTTTGTAAATAAATAAATATTAATTATATATTTTTCAATAGATTTTGCCAAAAAAAAAACAATTTTCTCTTCAAAATTGTAAATTATTAGAAAATTCAATTTAAAAATAATTTAAAAATTTATTATCAAAATGAAAACTTAATCATATTTTCTTTCATAAACGTAACAATGTTAAGAATTAAAACAAATAGAAAGTTTATGACTTTCTAATACCAGAAGTATCCATAGTTAACAATTTTAACATAATTTTTGTTTTAATCGAAAAACAATTCTAAAAAAATATAAACCTATTATTATTATTATCTAGTTAGAGAAGATTATTATAGAAGATTTATAGTCAATTATTTATGCTATATAGAATATTGTGTATTTTATGTGTGACAGTTTTGTTTAACCAATTGTTAAAAAAAAAATTGGAACAAAATCATCACGAAGTTACTTATTTTACTATTAATTTTTTTTTTTTTTTAGTTTTTGATAAACTCATAAAAGTTTGTACTTTAAATATTTCGTTGTTATTTGATTTAATACAAATATGAACATAAATATTTATTAGAAAGATTTTATCGATTCAATTTATATTGAAATTATGTCAAATGGATCACGTATTTAATGCAAAAGATTTTTCATTAAATTAAATTAAATTGGAAATAAATTTTATGATTTATAGAAGAATTAAGATAAGCTTTCGGTAAGAGTTTTGATAATTATGATAATTGAAAAAGAGACGTAAAGAATCCATATTACAACCAATAATTAGCTCATTTTACTTATCATCTGGTGTTGACTTTAATACACTAGGATACTATTTCGACCATCGTTATACTTTTCTTTAGAAAAAAACTTACTCGAGTCATTCTAGAATTCATGCTGATTGCTTCACAAAGTTGAAAATTTTTATTCTCTTGGTAAGCGTGCTTCTAAATTTTTCTGTCGTCGAATTTGTTTTGTTGATCTTGCCTCCTTCTTGTCTTTCCTTTTGTAATGGCATAACACAAAATTGATAGTTCAGACTGATATTTCTTTCGATTTTTATAGCGACATATATCACATATTCTATTTTGCCGATAGCGACGTATATCACATATTCTATGTTGAAATAAAATTAATTCATAAAAACTATTATAAAATAATTTATTTTAGCTTAAAATATTTTTAAATTTATATATTTCAACTAAATAATATTATAATCTGTACAATTTATTTATAAAAATTTTACAGATAATAAATAATTTTAATTAAAATATAAAAATTATTATGTATTTTGCTAAATAACTTGTACTAAGAACTAAGTTTTATATATCTTCACTTTTAATTCATTTGTATTTTGTATCATTGATATAATTTTTATTATCAATTCTAATTAATTTATTTAATAATTTATGTAATGATATTAGAATGATAGTAATATATTGAAAATTTTATCCTAATTTATACATAAATATTAATAAATTAAAATTTTAAAGCTGAGAATATCTTAGTAGATTGTAATAGATATTAGCAAAAACTTAGTTTTACATAAATTTTGTACAATTATGCATTTATATTTCAAACAATGAATATTTGTTAATTTTGAATATAGAAATTTTTTTATCAATTTCCGTTTAATTTAAACTGTTTGCATGCACTGGCAGTGGGTTTTATTGCCATTTTATTTAGTCTTTACTTTACTGGTCTAGACCCTCTCACAGACTTTTTTTTACAAATTTTATGCAATTGCTGTTATATGTTTGTGTCACCAAATCATATTCATTTGTTCTATTTCTTTTTGCAATAATATTCTCTCGTATGGACAACTCGCTTATTTTCTATTGCTTTCGTATCTGCAATCATTTTCATATATATTTATTTTCAAATTTTGCATTAAGATTTGGCAAATCTTTTCTAATTATTTGATCATTTCAAATCCTAAATATTACGAATTTAAATATTAATTATTAGAATTTTATAATTTTTTGTAATTAATACAATCCAAATAATCAATAAATTTAAATCAGAATTATTTACATTTTATCATTTTTAAAAATTAATGATAAAAATCAATATTGATCCAAAAACATTAATAAAAATATTATATTATTAATCTTGATTTGATCAAATAGTTGATATATTTTTTTTATCATTTATTTTCGGAAATGCAAAATAAAACATAATCTGATAGATCAATAATTTAAAATATTAAATAATCATACAATTATATTTTTGAAAATATTCATTATTTTCAATAAAATCATTAATTGTAATTTTATTTATTTGTTTTTTTTCAATATTAATTGGACGTAATAATCGTTGTTTTCCATTATTATTATTATTATTATCATTATTTTTTGGTATATTTTTTAATTTATCATAAATATAATTAACTTTTCCAGTAATTTTATTAACAGCATCATATAGATAATTATCATGTCTATCAATTGATGAAATTTTATCAAAAATTATATTTTTTTTATTATTTAATGTTTCTGTAGAATTTTTTTTAATAAAAATTTGTTTTTCAAAATCATTATGATAATTTTTAAAATCAATTAATTTTTCTACACTATTTAAAATACAATGATCATCATTATTTTTATTTATTAAATTTTCATCATCATCATCAAATAATAAAGTATTATTTTTATTATTAATTAAATTTCTTTTAAATTTATTAGAATTATTTGTATTATCAATTTCTTTAACTGGTATCTTTTTAATATTATCAAATATATCATAATCTTTTTTAGATTTTTCTTTATATTTATTATCTTTATTATCAACTGAATTTTCTTTTAATAAAATATCTTGTAATGATGTATTTTTATTTATAGTTGAATTATCATTTAATAATAATTTTTGTATTTTCTCATTATAATAATTATCCATTTTTTGTATTTTATTGGTATAATAACAATCATTATTATTATTATTTGGTCTTGATTGTATTTTCATAATTTGATCAAATATTAATACATTTTCTGCTAATTTTTGTTTTGATTTACTTATTTTAATGAATTTTCTTTTATCTATAATTTTCTTTAATTTATTATCATTATAAAATTTCTCAATATCTTTAATTTTACGTGAAATTACTGAATTTTTCATTATTGGTTTATTATCATTATTAGAAATATTACTATTATTACTACGTTTAGTTTTACTAATATTTTTATCAATTAATGTATTTTTTGTATGATTTTTTAAATCTTTATTAAAAAGATTTTTATAATTTTCTAAATTTTCATTCATTTGATTATCAATTGAAATTTTCTTTTTTAATTTCTTTTTAATTTTATAAATATTATTTTCAAGATTTGTAATTGTTTTTACTGTATCAATAATTGATAAATTACCACTATTTGGTAATAATTTAACATCATTTAAAATATTATTTTTATTATTATTTTGCATATTATTAATTTTCATAGATTTTTTTAATTGTGTTAATTTTTTATTATATTTATTTAATGAATTATTACTATTATTATTATTATTATTTTCATTTATATTAATTAATTTTTCTTTATCTATCATTAATTTTTTCATCATTTTATTAACAACTACTTTATTACTATCAATATTTTGAAAAATATTATTTTGATTATTTTTTATAAAATTTCTTTTTTTATTAACATCAATATCATCAAAATGATTTATAATATTATTTTTATTATTATAATAATTTTCATTAATTTTATTATTATTAGTATTACTATTAGAATTTATTATATTTTCTTTACCTTTAATTTTCTTTTTATATATATTATTATTATTAATATCTTTTTTTGATATTTTCTTTAATTCATTATCAATAATATTTTCTTGTAATAAAATTTTTTTATAATTTTTACTAAATTCTTTAACTTGATCATCAATTGAATTATTCATTTTATTTATATTATTATTATTATTATTGATATCTAATGAAGTTGATGAATCATTATCATTATCAATATATAGAAAATTATTATCATTTTCATAATTTCCATCATTATTATTTATAATATATTTTTTCTTTTTCTTATGATTAATTAATTGTATTTTATTTAATAATTCATTTTTATTATTATTATTATCATAATATATTATATTTCTAGTATTTTCATCAATTTTTCTAATATCATGACATGATTTTTTTAATTTTAATATATGATTTCTTCTTGAATTCATTTTAGCTAATTTTAATTTTAATTCTTCTAATTGATTTGATGTTGAATTAATACGTTGATTTAATTCATCATTTTTTTCAGCTATTTCACCTTCTGTTTTTATAATATCACTTAAATAGCGATAACGTTGATAATTTTCCATAAATTTTGTTGTTGTTGTACTTCTAGGACGAAATGACTAAAAAAAAAACATTGAATATAAAAAAAGATATAAATACATTTTATTGAAATATGATAAAATAAAATATATTCTTATATATATTACCTGTGTCATTCGGAATTTATATAAAAGATTTTTTAAAATATATATATAAAAAAAATATATATAAGTTTTTTTTTTTTATATATACATATATATGTACATATATATATTATCAAGAAATTTTGAGGAAATTATATTTTTTTAAAAAAAATTTAGATTTTGAATATAATTTGAATCATAAAAAAAAAGGAATTGAAATATTAAATTCAATTAAATTGATATGCTTACTAGGGGTGTCAGATTAATTTCCTTTTTTAATCAAAATGATGTATTTTTGTTGTGTATTTAAATATTTTCGATATAATTTTTGAATGTTATGATACGTAATGAGGGATATTATTAAGGAGACGTATTGCTTGTGAAAGCCTTGTGATGATTAAACAAAATTTTTCAATGAGTGTATTAATTGCTTAGTTTATTATAAAATTCTACTAATCATAGGACTCTATATTAATATTTGAGAACATATTTATTTAAAATATGGCACTGTAAAGCTTGTGCTACATTTATTTCAATTTTTGTCTGCAACAGATGAAATTTTCTTGCCGCTGGCAATGATTAAATATTAATGAAGTGGACATAAGTATACCTTTCTAACTCATTAAAAATTTTCTTTAGCAAAAGAGTGTTTATGAAGCTGAGTTTTAGGTAGTAGTCAAAATCAATTTGTCATTTGATTGCTAATAATTGAAGTATATATATATATATGATTATGCTTTGATAATGCTAAATGACAATTTAAATTCTTAATTACAGGGTTGGCTTTTTTTTTTTTAAAGATTCCCAAGTAAGATATTGTTACTATTAAACTGAAAATATTATTTACGCTTCACAGATTGTATCACAGATTGGTTGCCAATATTAACAGCAAATGGCAGTGGTAAAATTGTTCTCTAAATTTTCTTATTTACAAATATTTGTAAGCAAAGAAAATTATTTTAAAAACAAAATATTAATTTTTGTCTCTAAGTTATTTAAAATATCAACTTAATCTAAGTAAATATTGCCAAGTATTATATAATCATTGCATAACAATTTTTAATGGTAAGCTGACGCTAAATGCCATAATGTCAAAGAAATGCCATAATGTCAAAGATTAAAAAAACACAAACATAAAAAGAAAATTAAATGTACAAGATATTTCTAAGTCCAAAAATGGTTTAGAAAGTATTCAGAAGTTCATTATCACTAAAAATATATTTTATCATTTTTGTCATAATTAAATTTAAAATAATCTACTGAACCAACACAGCACTCGAAATAAATTCTTATTTTAAAAATTAGTATGAATTTACTTTCTACCAAAGCAAAATGTCGCGAATATTTTTTGTTTGGTGTCTTGTACTAATTTTTGGAATAAGTATTTCGGAATTAAAAACTTTATCAAATGAAAATGAATTAAAATATTTTCGTGATTTTATTGATGAAATTCAATCACGAATGGATAAAACTGTTAAACCTTGTGAAAATTTTCAACGATATGCATGCGGGAATACTAAATATAATTTGAGTTGGTATCAACTTCAAGAAGAAGCCGAAAATTACTTTTTGAATGAACAAACTTCGCTAACTAAAACTGAAGAAACATTACAAAATTTATATAACGCACCGTGTCTGAGATTAGAAAATTTAGATATTTTAAATTTTTTTAAGGAAATTGATTTTCTAAAAGACATCAACAAATTTCCCATCATTAACGAAAACGAAATTGCTGGTAAGAATTTGAACGAATTAGTTGTTGAAATATCACTTATACAAAGCGTTGCATTGAGAAATGTTTTAAAACAATTTTTAATATTGAGAGTTGATGACAGAATGAAACCTGGGAATTTCCGAATTGATTTTGACAGTAAATTTCAAACAGACGATTTTTGGGATGGATTTTCTGAAGCTATGGATAAATTTGGTACTACAGAAGAGTTTACTAAATTTGGGAAACTTGATTTGGAAATGTTTTTAACAGAAGCAAAAGAAATTATATCAGATGGAAAAACACAGAAAACTAGTGCTGTATTGGAAGGATTAGAAGAGTTAAAAACTGCAACAGATTTCAATTTCAATTGGGATGAATTTTTCGGAATTTACTCAGAAAAATTACATTTACCAAATGCTTTTTTCGAAAATGCTACTTTCCATTTAAATGATAAAACAACTATCACGAAACTTTTAAAGCTCTTGACTACTACTAAATCTACTATAGTTATTAATTACTTGATTTGGTCATATATTCAATTAGCAAAAAATTCTGAATATTATCCTTCAGAAAATCGGTGTTACAATACAATAAGTTATATGTTAGTAGCACAACCAATTATTTTTCAAAATTTATGGAGAACCTATTTTAATGAAAACGATAAAAATCATGAAATTGAATTAATCGATTATTATGAAAAATCTCTAAGTAATGTAACAGAGAAATTACCAGAATCGGATAAAACATTTACATTTAAATATGTAGATAGATTGTCAGTGCGCCGTAAAGAGATGTTACTGAACTTTGAAAATAATTTATACAAAGTTATTAAAGATTTTGATAAAGTTGAATTTGTTAAAAATGCAAATTATGTGAATGATTTGAAGTTAAAAATTTTCGGATTGGAGCAATATATGAAAAATAGAAAATTTTCAGATGTAGCAAATTTAGTTGATGCCTCTTATGTTAATTTAAAAGCTCATAACAAGCCAATGATTTATTATTTTACAAATGTATTTCTTACAATACAGAACTTACAGTTGGCAACAACCGGCTACCAAGAGAAGGACGACAATCTTAATATATGTAAAATTGATGATTTTCCTAGAGAATACCTAGACACTTTAATTAGTAAAGAAGATACTAAATATATTGTTGCTAGTGCGTATACAACATATTCAAGTTGGTTAAATGATAATGATGGTGAGTTGCTGTCAAAAATGACCGATTATTTAAAAGAAGTTGGTTTAACACATCAACAGGCTTTTTGGTTGTCATTACAGCAAGCTACATGTTATGATAAAAATTTGCCTCAAGGTGTGGCAAGCATTTTAAATAAAAATCAATATTTTTATAATGATTTCGAATGTGAAGTTAAATGTAAGAAGATATAAAATAAATTATATCTTCAATTATTGATTTAACAATCTATTTTATCTTTAAATAAAATAAAATAAATGATTTATTAATGCTTAAGTACTTTTTTTTATAAATACAATTTCCTTTTCGTATGCTGTAGGATTTATATAGAGTAGATCTTCGAGTTTTGTTTCCATATACTTGGACTAATTTTCTAATTGCTGCTTTTATAACTTCGTAATCCGATAACAAAGTGATAAATTGAAAATAATATTCACACTTAATATGATAAGTTTAATATATACCGAATATTAACAGCAAATGGCAGTGGTAAAATTGTTCTCCAAATTTTCTTACTTACAAAAATACTTGTAACGTCATAACCAAAGAAAAATATTTTTAAAATAAAATATTAATATAATTTGTCTTAAACATTAGTAATTTATGTCTAAGTTATTTAAAATAAAGATAATAAAAATGAATTTTCAGATTCTGCCTTTTTAAATAAGTTTATACCGATAAGAAAAAAAATTATTAACTTCACATCAATGTCATAGTCAGTGCTATAAAATAATCTAAGTTGTTCATATAAATAATTGGCAAATATTATATTATCTTTACATAACAATTTTTTATGGTAAGCTAAAGCAGTCAGAAAATGTCAAAGATTAAAAAACACAAACACGAAAAGTAGATTAAATGTATAAGATATTTGTAAGTCCAAAATGGTTTAGAAAGTATTCAGAAGTTCATTATCACTAAAAATATATTTTATCATCTTTGTCATAATTAAATTTAAAATAATCTACTGAACCAACACACCACTCGAAATAAATTCTTATTTTAAAAATTAGTATGAATTTACTTTCTACCAAAGCAAAATGTCGCGAATATTCTTTGTTTGGTGTCTTGTACTAATTTTTGGAATAAGTATTTCGGAATTAAAAACTTTATCAAATGAAAATGAATTAAAATATTTTCGTGATTTTATTGATGAAATTCAATCACGAATGGATAAAACTGTTAAACCTTGTGAAAATTTTCAACAATATGCATGCGGGAATACTAAATATAATTTGAGTGGGTATCAACTTTAAAAAGAAGCCGAAAATTACTTTTTGAATGAACAAACTTCGCTAACTAAAACTGAAGAAGCATTACAAAATTTATATAACGCACCGTGTCTGAGATTAGAAAATTTAGATATTTTAAAATTTTTTAAGGAAATTGATTTTCTAAAAGACATCAAAAGGTTTCCTATCATTAATACCGACGACATCGGTGGTACGAATATCTACGAAATACTTGTTGAAGTATCACTGCTGCAAAGCGTTGTATTGGAAAAAAATGTAAAACAATTTTTGATATTGAAAATTGATGACAGATTTGACTTTCGAAATTTTCGAACGGAATTTCAAAGTAACTTTCAAACTGACGATTTCTGGGATGGATATTCCGAAGCTACGGATAAATTTGGTACTACAGAAGTATTTGAAAAATTTGGAAAACTTGAATTGGAAAATTTACTAAACGAAGCGAAAGAAATTATTTTACATGGAAAAAGAGACCGCAGAACTAATTTGATCGAATTAGAAGAGTTAAAAACTGCAACAGATTTCGATTTTAAATGGGATGAATTTTTAAAAATTTACTCCGAAAAATTACATTTACCAAGTGATTTTAGAAAAAATGTTACTTTTTATTTTTATGGTGAAAGAACTACAATGAAACTATTAAAACTCTTGACTACTACAAAGCCTACTACAGTTTTTAATTACTTAATTTGGTCTTACATTCAATTAGCAAAAAGTTCTGAATTTTTTCCTTCAGAAAATCGGTGTTACAATACAATAAGTTATATGTTAGTAGCACAACCAATTATTTTTCAAAATTTATGGAGAACCTATTTTAATGAAAACGATAAAAATCATGAAATTGAATTAATCGATTATTATGAAAAATCTCTAAGTAATGTAACAGAGAAATTACCAGAATCGGAGAAAACATTTACATTTAAATATGTAGATAGATTGTCAGTGCGCCGTAAAGAGATGTTACTGAATTTGGAAAATAATTTATACAAAGTCATTAAAGATTTTGATAAATTTGAATTTGTTAAAAATGCAAATTATGTGAATTATTTGAAGTTAAAAATTTTCGAATTGGAGCAATCTATGAAAAATAGAAAATTTTCAGATGTAGCAAATTTAGTTGATGCCTCTTATGTTAATTTAAAAGCTCATAACAAGCCAATGATTTATTATTTTACAAATGTATTTCTTACAATACAGAATTTACAGTTGGCAACAACCGGCTACCAAGAGAAGGACGACAATCTTAATATATGTAAAATTGATTTTCCTAGAGAATACCTAGACACTTTAATTAGTAAAGAAGATACTAAATATATTGTTGCTAGTGCGTATACAACATATTCAAGTTGGTTAAATGATAATGATGGTGAGATGCTGTCAAAAATGACCGATTATTTAAAAGAAGTTGGTCTAACACATCAACAGGCTTTTTGGTTGTCATTACAGCAAGCTACATGTTATGATAAAAATTTGCCTCAAGGTGTGGCAAGCATTTTAAATAAAAATCAATATTTTTATAATGATTTCGAATGTGAAGTTAAATGTAAGAAGATATAAAATAAATTGTTTTGCATGAAACTTACAAATACTTCTTTGTGGTTTAAAATAACTGATTTATTAATGCTTAAGTATTTTTTTATAAATACAATTTCCATTTCGTATGTTGTAGGATTTATATAGATTATATGTTTATTCGAGTTTTGTTTCCGTATATTTCCACTAATTTTCTGAGTCCTGCTTTGATAACAAAATTATAAAATTTTTGAGAATTTAGTTAAAAATATTAAGTTGAAGTTGTTATTTTGGTTTCTCTTGTAATACGAATAGCATTCTGCAACGAGAACAACCTCACGAAAATAAAATAAAATAAATGACTTCGAAAAATCTTTAGAAATTACTGCAGCCATTAGAATAAAATATTTTTATTCTAAATATTCTTTTAATCAAATTAATCATAAACAAATTTGACACTTGAACCTCAACTAAATCTAATTAAATTGACACAATTCTCAATGACATATTTAATATACATATTTTGATATTTCAAAAATTAGCCAAAAAATAACTTGTGGTTTCATTTAATTTGAAAATGATATAAAACGATGTGGTTTCGTGATACAAACGATGTATTTGAAGTGATATAAACGATGTGGTTTTATTTAATTTGATATAAAGTAAATGAAAAGTGATATAAAGTGATATGAAACATCGACTAAATCCTTTATAAATACCTAGTATTTATAAGGGATTTAGTCGATGTTTCAAAAATTTCTTGTATGGGACGAAATAATAAAAAGCAAATAAAAAACTTTTTTATGTCGGTACTCGCATTCCGAGTGCTTTTATATTATCTGTAGAGCTGAGATACTCATGTTCTCTAAATATACAAGTTGAAATTAAACTCAACTGAGGGTTTGTTAACACAAATAAAATTAAATATATAAACATCAAATTAATACAAAAGTTTTTATCGTCAAAATTCTGTTTTATCTTTATGGAGAAAATTGCCATACTATGTAGTTTTGTTTGGTAGAAAAATGTAAATCAATTTTCGACTGAAAGAAACTCCTATAGACATTCTTGTCAAGAAACATTTTTTTTAATTGTTTTGGAAAGATTAGAAAAGATAAAAATTAATTGCAACAAATTTCGATTTCGGGATGAATTTTTCAAAATTTGCTCAGAACAATTTACTCTCAACTTGCATACTATTCTTTAAATAAAATGTTATCAATTAAAAATTATTGGATTGAAAAGTATATATAGAATTCTTATATAAAACCATGTTGTTTATTATACGCAAAAATATATATACATATCTGTCTTTTCACACATTTCTCATGTTTCGGAAAACATATTTCATTTGACATTACCTATAATATATAGTTTTGTATATACATATATACAGAAATATAATTGTAAATTACTAATTTGTCCACTGTGTATTATTGGCAAAAAGAAGAACAGTGAAATGTCGACAAGTTGTTTTGTATAACTAGTTGTATCCCGGACAGGATTGTGACACTGGGATTGAAAAATAAAAAAAAATATATGATTATAAAACGTGTTTTTGTATTACCATAACATATATTTTTTTTAGGAAGAAACAATCTTATTTGCATATAGCGAAAATCTGACTGCTATTATGATTATTAATATCATTTGACAAAGATGGAATTAATAATAAATAAGCTATCAATTAACCAAAAAATTAGCAAGTGCTTTGGTATCACAGTATACTTACTAATTAATTTAAGTACTGCGTTTATTTCATCCTAAACAAGGAGAATTAAGATCTGCAAAAATGCCTAACAAACTCTTCACTTTGATTGAAAAAACTTTTAAAAGTAGAAAATTAATTGGAAACTTTTTTGATGATAAAAATCCAAATTACAAATTAGATTTTGCTAAAACCCAGCCTCTTCATATTATAGACGAAATATTGATAACTTTTTTTTTTTATATAAAATTTTGGTGGACCAGAAATTGAAATTATTACAACTTTCAGAATTCAATATTTATATTTACATTATATATTTTATATAGGTGATCTTAAGGTGCTATAATTTAAATTATACAATTCATCGCAGCGCCGGTCATCTTGATTTATAGCACCTACCAGATGATATATATATAAATAAAAAAAAATGTGAAGAACTATTAGTCTCTAGTAAATCTTATGGTAAATGTAGAGTAGATAAAAAAAAATTTAAATAAAAATGTGTAATGCAATTTTATGCTTTCTGGATAGAAAATGATTTAAAGTGTTGTCTTCATATCGTATATAAATATACATATAGGAAAAAAAATATTATAATAATGTTTTTATGAACCAGGAAGTGCGTGTATACTAAGAGCTATACCAGTGACATATGTAATACACATTTTAATGTTGTACAAAACTATTTTTACTTTGGTGACATTTTACATTATAAAAATAAAATATATATAATAAATTTTTTTTTCTTGTAAGATAAAATGAAGAAGTACTTAAAATAATATGTTATAAATAGATAAGAGTTTTTATATACATATTTTAATTTAGATAATATTCAAAATTAAAAAGTGCAATTTTTCCTAAATAGATAAATTATTTTATAGGTTGAAATATTATAGGTATATGTATTTTATTTTAAATTTTTTTTTTGGAAAGGAGGAAATTTATTTAGCAAATTAAATGAAAATGAAACTGAAAATGAAATTAAAAATTTATTATTTTTAATTTATTAAATTTATTATTAAATGTGATTAGTATTATACTGAACATATTTACCATAAAATATCAAAATAAACTTTTTTTAATATCTCTTTTGGTTTTAAAAGTTTTTTTTTGTTGAAAAGTATCGTTAAAACTGGATTTTTATCTTCTAGTTAAATGGAAAATAATATTTTAAATTGATTAAATGGAACATAAGATTTTAAATTGGGAATGACTAAAATTTGTAGATATTAAAACAAATTGTTAGTGTAACAATATAGATTAAAGTATGTATGATATTATATAAGCTAACCAAGAGACTTCATTTATTATTGTGTCTCAATTACTTGGATATTAGAGCAATTGAAGGGATTATTCAAATGTTTAAGAATGTTCTAATTAAAAACAGTGACAATATATGCAGATATAGAATATTAGAAATAGTATTCTACTTAAGCATAAATTGGTATTCTATTTAATCATAACTTCTATATTTTGAACTATGGATAAATTTACTAGAGACTAATAGTTCGGCAAAATTGTCAACTATATTTAAGTTGTATAAAATAATAAAATCTGACCTTCATACCAGTACTTAGCAGAATAAGTTAAGAATGTACCCTTAAGAAAAAAACTTAATTATAAAAATTAGCTCATTACGCTGTCTCTTTCAGATAACATATCCTTTTCAGATCGCAGAATCGCTTTTTATTCTATTTAGTTCACAGAATCGCTTTTTATACTTTTCACTTCACAGAATCGCTTTTTATTCTTTTTATAGCACAAAATGTTTAACTAATCGACCTGCAAATTTATATATGTATATCGTTTTAAAAATTTCAAATTTATTTAAATAAATATGGAAAATTTAGATTTATTTAAAAGATCCTAAATGAAATTTTTTTTTATAAAATTTATACTGGAAATAATTGTTTATTAACAATATCTTTGATTTACAAGAAATCAATTGTTATTAAGGCTATTTGCTTATATTTAATATTTTTATAGTTAAATCCTTGCCTGGCTCTGGACCTAAGATAGTTTTTTTTTAATGAAAATTCTAATTCTTAATCATTTCTAATCAATAAGAATTAAAGTTTAATAATAAAAATTTTATCTGTGTTATTAATATAATTCGGTAAGTAGACAGATTATTATTGTTAATAAAATGAACAAAAAAAAACATAATTTTTTTATAGTATGTATTATTAATTATAATAAAATCAATATGGATTATCTTTTTTATTAATATTTTAAACATAAAAAACTAATAAAAAATATTAAAAGTATATTTTCATTTTATTATATTAGTTAAATATATTTAATTATGGGATTTATACGTAACCAGCATAAGCATAACAAGCTATATTAATTTATGTAAAAAGAAAATGCTAGGGGGTGGTTTTTTCAATTTATTTTATTGGAAATGATCATAAAAATAATTAAATTGCACTTATAGATTATAAGTTATAGGTATAGTTTAATAATATTTTTTTAAGGAATATTTTTAAGTATTAAATTAATTTTTATTAATAATATTAAATTTTATAATTATAAATATTTTGATTATTATTTTTATTAGTTATTAATTATAAATAATTTGATTTTAATTTTTAGTAGGTATTACTAGAACTACAAACATTTGTACTATAATATATAGATCTTGTCATGAGCTTTTATATAATTGCAATAATTGTATTTAACATAAAGAAAATGGAATATTCTTTGAAAAGTAACCAAATTTTTATTCTGTTTTACGTTCATTTACAAAATCAGTGAATTATAAATTTGCGGACAAATATGCAGAGTTTTAAACATTCTTTAATTAATTTAATAAATTTTCAATTAATTTTAGAGCCATTGAAGTTAACTTGTTTTTGTGGACAGTATATATTTTTAACAAATAATCACAAAAAATATTTATTATTTCAACCTTCCTTTGAAGATTTAGCTTGAATAAATTTCGAAACTTTATAGACCTACAAAAAAGTTGTGAATTTTAATTTTTAGTAGTTATTATTAGAACTACAAAAATTTGTACTATAATATGTCAATTTGTTAATTAATACATAGTGTTTTCTTTTCTCGATTAAAAATTCTGCACTTAAAAATACCACATTCTAACAATTCTAAATTCTGATGCCCTCTTTTCATTTTAAATTAGTCCTAATAGAGAGTTATTAGAGAGACATTTCAATATAAGACTAGAGAGAAATTTTAATACAATATGTAAATTAAATAAAATTAATTTTGAGAAATTGTTTTTTAAGGCTAAGTTACACACCTTTTGTAGGACCAGAGGATATTGACGGAATTATTTTTGTGTTTTGTGTATGGGAGTTTTGTAGTTTATCATTTTAACCTCGTTGGTAAGAAATGTTAATAATTTTATACACTTTTAAAAAGAAAATTTGGAAAATTGTGTATTCTTCAAACAAAAGACCTTTTAACTACTACTTTATTTTCGGTAATGCTGATTAATTTTAAATCCTTTTTAAAATAAGCTAGTAAAATTTTTACAAATTTGGGTAATAAAAAATTTATTTTTCAAATTTTTTTTTTTTTTTTTTAAATAAATTTTTCTAATTTGTATTACAATGTGAAAATTAACACATTAAAAAATAAAATTATAATATTAAAAACAAAATGGTTTTTCATTTTTTTTTTTTTTTTTTATGAACAAAAAAATTTCTTAACGAATTATTACAAAAATTCTTATGTCCAATAAATTCTAAAATTATGTTGCATTTCTTTAATGTCATCAATTGATCTTTGTACATTTATCATTTCTTGTTGTTTTTGTGATTTAGCATGAAAATTTTTCATTAATGATGTATTTGATGTTGTTACATTTCCCATAAATTTTGAACGTGTCCTTTTTATATACGTTTTTTTTTCAATAAATGGTCGTCTATGATTTTTTAAATAACTATCTTTTGATTTTAAAATTCCATTTGGTTTCTGCTAAAAGAAAAAAAAATACATACATAAATAAAATAAAATAATTTTAAAGCAGTAAATTATTTAAAATTCTTTGCATTAAAATTTACATCTAATTCTGAATCGTAGCAGTCGTGCATGGTAGTAGTAGTTGGATATTTAAGTTAATTTTGAATCAAAATACTTCCTTTATATATTTTTAACTAAAAACTTAATTTTAAAAAATTTTAAATATTCCAAAAATTGGGATTTGTTAGTTTTTAAAAAAAAAAAAATTATTTTTTATGTAATTTAAAAATGTATGAATACTAAGATTTAAAAAAACGTAAATTATTGGACAATTGACAAATACATGATGTCAAATACAATTTTAAAGCTGGGGATGGTATATCATGAAGCTGGGGTACAGAAATATTAATATTCAGTCTAGAATCTATGAAGAGAATTTAAATATTATATAATTCTGAATAGTATAATTCTGAATAGCCTGAACACTATAATTAACGTTCGAAAGGTGGATTTTAATAATATTTACTTCATACTTCGGCTTTTGTCAGTATCATTTAATGTTTTGACCAATCACAACTCAGGAAATTTAACTTCAGCAATGTTTTCTTAAATTGCCGAACATCCGCTGAGTTTGGTAAGGCAATAGTGTGGTATTTTTTTCAATCGTCTAAAGCAATTTTATTAAACATCAAAAACATATAGAAATGGATTACAACCAAAACACAAAAGTTTTTTTTTGACATCGTTACAATACTTTATCTGAAAAATTATGATTCCATTTCTGGGCAATAAATTAACGCAAATGTAATTTACAAAAAAATTAACGCAAAAAAGTAATTTTGTCTACTGACAATCATGTAATGTACAATCATCTTAAATTGACATTGAAATGATTCTATCATTGTAACTTTATGATAAATTCTATGCTTAAAATAACCCCAAAATTGATAAACATCTTTTGAAGGAACCTGTAATCAGAGAAATAATAATTCCATTACAACGGGTATATTTGAATTATAGATATATTATATTAGAAGGATTCTCAATTAAAAATCAAACAGGATAGTGAATTGGCTAAAATATAACAAAAAGAAATAAAAAATAAGGGTCAATTTCCACTCATGGTTAACAATTTTTCTTGTTTTAGGGGAGAGTTATCTAGATCGTACCACTTTCAGTATTCTAGTATTTTTATGTAGAAATACTTAATACAAGTTTTATATTTTGTAATAAATTTAAATTTTAACGTTTTTCCTTATTAGAAATACTATTTTTTAGCGCAAGAAAAAACTTGTATTTCTTTAAAATCCGAAATAATTAAAAAGTTTTCAAAGGTTTACTAAATTAATTTCCTAATACCTAAATCGTACCACCAAAAATCCTTCGATATTAGACAGAAGTCCGTTAAAAAATATTATGCCTGATACATTTAAAATTTAAAATGACCAATAAACTTTTAATGTTACCAAAATCTCCCATCTGTTACCAATAATATTATTTAGTTTACGAATATACTCAAATACGAAATAAGTAAAATTTCGGCGATTGTCCCCTACATTCTATAAATTAATTTTTGCTTCCACCTGACAACATTATAATTTTATGTTAATTAAATATGTTCTATCTTTTCTCTATCCAAACAGATTATAGTCTTTTATAATAAAGGACCTCCAATGATTATAAACCACAATTTTTTTGTATATGAAAGTACATTATAATTTTTTTCATTTGCTAAAACCTCGTTCAATTTTTTTTTTGATTTTACTTTAGAACAAGTTGAGTAAAGTGTAAAATATGCAAGTGTAAACAAAGTTTTCAACTTAATTTGATTATATACATTTTTATTTTGTTGACATGTTAATATATATATGTATATATATTTTTTCGTTTGCTTTTTACACCTTTAATGTTTGACATTGTGTCATATTTTTACCGCCTTTGATATTTTTTTTTTTAGTTTTTATGTTACACTTGACTGAAGTGATTTTATTTTTATTTTTGTATTTTTTTCTTTTTTGATAAATTAAAATTATTTTGCGGTCTTTTCTGTCTATATCTATGATCTTTTGGTAATAATCTTTTCTATAATTATTTGTGCAATATTTATAGTTTCAATTTGTAATAATCTACAAAAAAAAACCTTGTAGATTTTACAAAACTAAAATAAATAAAAAAAATGTGGCTTGTTAGATTAAATCATCATAGTTTTTTTATTTAATTATATATTTAATTGCTTTAGGCCTAAATATGTCTTGAATAAATGACAATTTGAAAATGACAGTTAACATTGAGTAAAAATGACAGTTGGAATTAAATGTTAGTTTTTTTAAGGTTAGAATAAAATTTTAATTCTATAATTATACTATGTATATAAAAAGTTTTAACTAATGTGGAAATTTTTTAATTTATTGTGGGAAGGATTTTAATCAAACACCAATTCTTTATTGGTATAATAACATTCGTTGTCTGGGGAAAAATATAACAGAGTTGGATACGTTATCAGTTATTTAGAAATCTCGAAATCCAAATCTAGTAATTTAAAATTTCGTAATTCAAACCTCGGCCGGTTAATTAATGTCCTAAAATGTAACAAATATACGCGATTTTAAATACAACTTGATTTTCCATATTAATAGATTTAGAGAATTCGTGTGATAAAATCCTTAAATTATATAATTCCATATTTCCCTTTTGGCTATACTAAAAAATGGACTGTTTTTTCCAATACTGCAATATTTTATAATATTTGAAGCTGAGTCTGGTAAATAGATAAAAATATGGAAATTATTTCGCAAAATTTTCATTTAAGACATTTTCTCAATTCACCTAAGAAATTTAGAATTTAGATTAAAATTTTTTACAACAAATTTAAAGTTTAGAATAAAATATTTCAAAATCACAATAATATTTTTATAGTTTTATAAATTAATTAATAATTTTATTAATTAAATTAATAAAAATATGTTTAATTGAATTTATGTTCTTATGAAATTTAAGAGATTGTAGTAGATTTGCAAGATTTTGAATTACGAGCTTTTAAATTACCAGATTGACTTGACATTAAAAAAGGTTTTTTTATACGATATTTCTTAAACGAGATTTTATTGTAGCTATCCCCAATATTTATTTTCCTCCTTCTACTGACCACTGAGGAGCACACAACCGTTAAGTGTAGAGTTATCTGTACATGCAATTTTTACCTACTAATTTGATATAGATTTCGATCCATGTTTCTTTGTAATGAAGAAACCTTTTAATTGCAACAAGCTAATGGCTTTTCTTTGTGAATTGATGGCCTCAACCGCTAGCATTATTCCATTTTCCATTTACATTTTACTGTAATTTTATAACTCGTACTCATTTAAAGCGGAGTAAAGTTAGACCAACATTTTTGTTTTGGACTGAAAGCTCCCCAATATAATATAAGTCAATTTTAACAATAAATTATTGTTTATCCAATTAAGTCATAACCACAATTTGTTACAATTTTCTTTATTTCATGATTTTGTGATGAGATTAATTTATAGAAAAATACCCCAAATTATCTAAAGTAATCACAAAATAATTAAATAACGATTTTAAAATTGATTTAAGAAAAAAATTTCTTCTGAATAATATTAAGAATTAACTTACGTGGTTGTGCGTATGCATCGTATAATAATAAAACTTCTACGACAATAGTATATCTATAAAAATAACTGAAATATGTAAAATATTCTTCAATATAGTATTATGTTGTTAAAATATAAAGATTAAAATCTAATAAATTAATGGAAAATATAATTAAAAAGAGATATTATTTACAATCAATTTAATTACGTATATATAAGATTATTTTATGTTTGTTTGGGATTTTGCTTTTAACTATTTTCATAAACACATTACATAAAAATATATTTATTTTATTGGATTGTAATTTGCAATAAAATTTTTAAATTATTATTCTTATTAATAAATAAATTTAAAATAATCTATTTTTTTTTATATATTTATCTTACGAATAGTTATAACATATAGTAGCTAGAATCGAATTCTATAAAAATTTTATGATTTTTTGTCCTGTAATGATATAAAGAAATGCTATTTGTCTTTTATAAATTATTTGGAAAAATAGATTTTTATTTTATAGATTTTAAATCATGAAAGATTATAGAACTTAATTTGAATTTAAATAAGTTTTTTTTTTATGTTTTTGAAAATTATATATATGTATATATAAATTTAAAATTTTAAGTTGGAAGATTTTAATAATAGCTATTAAAATAACCAATTATCAAATTTTTATTATTTTTCTTTTTAATGTAAGAATTTTTTTTTTAAAAATAAAGTAAGTTCAAATAACTTTATTAAACTTGGCTACCTGTTAATAAAAAGTGAAGGTTATAGCAATTAAAATTAAATGAGAATTATAATTTCCTTAAATAATTAAATTAGAGTTTTTATGATTTTATAGGAAAATTTTACAATTTATAATTTAAACTATTTTGTAGGACATTAAGTATTATATTTAATTGGATTAATAGAAAAGGATTTTTACTCACAGGATTAATAAAAAGGATTTGAATGTAATAATGAAATACATAATTAAGTTTTACCAATATTATATCAAACTTAACATATAAAAATTATACATAAATCAATTATGTAATTTAGTAATCAAAATCTTTTTCCTTATTAAAATCACTTTAAAAAGTTTATTTTGATTATTATTAATTTATTTAAACCCCTCTGTGAAGTAATTAAAATTTTAAATTAAATTAAAATTAAGGCACATTCTGTGAATTAGTTCAAGTAAATAAATATTTCCAACCTTATTTTGTATTGTTAGCGCCTATGAATCACAATATTTTAATAACCTATTTATAAGGTTAAAGCATAAACATAAATTCAATTACATATAATGAAAAAATGAACAAATCAATTTTGTAAAATATATTTATTATAAAGTAAACTAATTATCTATGCGTAAATTATCTAAAAAAAAATGTTTCAATTTATGATTGATTTAATTATTTATTATATAGGTAAAATATTATTTCTGTTATTGAACTGTAAAAAATTTATAAATTTAATAGATAGAATTGTCAGAATAAAATTTAATTATTTTGATTATGCTTTTTTGATTATTTAAATATGAAATTAATTTGCTCTTATAATCATCATGATTAATAATTGACGTGATGAATTATAAATATTTTTTTTTGATATTTAGGGTCACAATAAAAGGAAAGTATCTAGAATTAAGTAAAATTAGATAAATTATGTATAATCTTTGATAACATAAACAGAATTTAAAATAATTATTAAGTTTAATTTCGTGGTTGTTCATTTTTTTTTTTTTTTGTTAGTAGAAGTAGAATTACATTTCTTTTTAACGTTCATCAGAATACATAGTATTAAATATTCTTTATAGTTTTTGCTTTGATATTAATTATTGATACTACAACATAAATAAAACGTTGCATAAAAAAAATCAATTATTATTATTTTTCTTTTTCATATTGTTCCAAAAATTCATTATTAGATGTGCCACTATGTCACGTTTTCTGTTTTTATTAAAGTTTTTATTTTGAACATTTAAAATTCTAGTCACGTATGTTCTACTAAATTTTAACTGTTTTATGGATGCTTTTATTACATAAGTTTATGGATATTTATGTTTTTTTTTTGGTAATGTTAACCGAAAAATTATATGAAAAATTCTTAAATTGTATATTCAATATTTTACCATCAAATTGGTTGTATTTTAAAAAAATACTAAATTCTTATAAAACTTTAAGAGCTCTACAAATAGGGTGTATAAAAGAGAACTTTTAGTATAAATATTTATTCTCTTAAATTCTTTTTTTCGCCGTAAAATTTCTGAAAAGAAAGGAAGTTATTAACTGATAATTTTAGAAGGTACATATCTAGATCAAATATGTAACCTGTTAGTTTCTCTTATACAAAACTGAATTATTGTGAATAATTGCTGCAGAAGTAGCAAAGTGGCTTTAAGTACTCCCCAAACCAACGCAATGTTTTCGCATCGGCGAAATATTCGCAAAATTGATTTATATGGCGGCTTATGGAAACGCTCAAACTAATGTGAATTTCGCGCGATTTTATATCATTTTTTTGCAGCGATTTATTAAATTAGTGTGACGTAATTTTTCCGTGCGAATTTATGGCGAATTTCCTGACCAATTACATTTAATTTAATTTTTCATTCTTATTTATGAAATTAATTTTAAAATTCCAAAAATAATTTAAAATTTTTTAAAAATATATGTTTTTTAACTAATTTTAGTTTTACTTACAGTTTCAGTAATCATTTTCAAAATGTCTTAATGCAAATAAATTGCCTTCGTATGAATACATAATCCATATTTGCACGATTAATGCTCTGATAAATATTCGATCGTTGCAGCTGCGATTAAACTCTCCGGTTTGGGCAGGCCTTTAATTTGAAATTTTATAAAAATAGGATTCTAAATCAACTTAACTTTGAATTTTAAAATTCAAAATAAATAATATTATATTAATATACTTAAAATAATTTAAAATTTCCCTTAAAATTCTTGTTAAAAATCTTTAATTAATTAAACATATAACTAAATATATAAATATGTCAAAACAAAAGAATAGTATTAGTGCTAGCGCTCCTACACCACCACCAGAAGAAAATACAAACGAAGAAGAAAAATCTATGACAATTTTCCGTAACAATTATATACCAACAATTTTACCCCCATGGCAGGACCGTGATCCACCAAATCGTAGAAAATCACAACGTTGTTCATCCGCTTCTGTACTTAAAAATAAAGATTCAAAAGGAATATCCAATGATGATTATGTTGGAGATGAAAATTTTGAAACACATGTAGGTTGGACAGGACGTGTTAAATATGCTGTTGACGAATTACGAGAAGAAAATGCAAGACGTATGGCAAATAAAGATGAAATATATCGTGATTCAAATCGTTTATTAGAAATAACAATATCTACAATTATGTTAATGGCAATGCATGAAACAATACCCGATGAAAATTATGTTTATGCATCATTATATTTACAAAATATTACAGATGATTTTGGTAATCATCCACCAAATATATCAAAAATATTACAATTAATACAAAAAGTATTAAAGGAAAATGATATTAATTGGGGTGCAGAAATTACACAAAATTATAGTAATAAAAATAATAATAATAATAATGTGACAGTTTTGAGATTTCCAAATAAAAGTCGTATACCAGTTCGTTCACAAAAAAAATCAGCATCAGAAGTTCAGCTTGTTGGTGAATAATTGCTACAAAAGTAGTTAAGTGGGTATAATTTGAAATTTTTTGTAAATTATTGAGTATGCAAAATAATATTTATTTTAAATTAAAGTTATGTTTTTTTTTGTTTATTCCTAATTTAATTCCATTTACTTAAGGTTTATTTATTATAATATAAAATCAAAAAAATTCTAAATAATTTTCAAAGTTTTATAACAAACTATTGCTTCACGACCTAAATAATGTAAATTAAATTTGAGATTAACGATTCAGTGGAAATTTTGGAAATTTTATAAATAAAGACAGCGAAAAACCTTATATTTATTCTTTAGTCAGTTTTGAGATTTCCAAAAAAAAATTAATATAAATTAGTATAATTTACAAAATTCAATTGGTAGATAAGCAAATAAACCATTCAATTGGTAGATAAGTAAATAAATAAGTTAGAATTTGCCTAATATGTTTTGGTTTTTGGAGATTGACAATTTCTAAAATATAAGATGGCACAAATATTCCCAGGAAAATATGATAACAAAATTAATTACAATATTTTAAATTTCCTTTAATTAAGAAAAAAATAACTAAATTCGACTACAGTTTTTAATTTGGATAGATTTCATCAATAGAAATATGACAAAAGCAAGATTGGAATCAATCCTAAATAGTTGCCACAGACCATCGGGGGCGACCTCGAATAGGAAACCGGTCATGAAGAAGACGA
Source organism: Empis livida (assembly GCA_963932195.1). Taxonomy (NCBI): domain Eukaryota; kingdom Metazoa; phylum Arthropoda; class Insecta; order Diptera; family Empididae; genus Empis; species Empis livida. Next base: position 17,247,674 of record OZ010649.1, read on the forward strand.
AGAAAAATAATTTTCTTAAACAATAATCAGATAAATATTCTAAATATTTTATGAAAACTAAATTACATTAGTAATATTGTAAAAGTGAAAGCAAACTGAATGTGACAAAATTAACAAATCTTCAAGGTTTAAAATCAAAAATTTTATTTTTTTTTTTTTTTTTTCAAAATTAACGTGAAGTTCAAGATATATTTAAACATTACCAAAATATTCTCTTTGATTGACCTTAATATCTAAATACACAAATAATCAATAACAACACAAATATTCATTATTTTCAATAAATTATTTAACAATCTAAATAATGAATCAATTTTTTGCTTTGTAATCTTCATTAACATGAATCCAAACATTGCAACCTATTAATCGATATATATATATATATATATATATATATATCTTATGAAATCTAAATACAAAACGACATTAAATAATTTAAATATTACTTAAAATCAAAATTAATATTTATGTACAAAATTCATCATATTTTAATAGCTCAATCAAGGTTAATTTTGGCTCAGATTAAATATAATTGAATATTTTTAGTTTTCTGAATCCATTCATCATTTTCAAAGTTAAATTTGATTATTTTGATTGAGAAAAATAAGAAGTGAATTATATTTCAATAGATAATCATAACAAAAAATATATATATGTATATATATTTGATTAATGATACTTTTTATTAGACAGATTATTAGCAGATTTATTTCTAAATTATGTAGTGTTATTTTAAACACAATTAAAATCTTACAATGTTTTGGAAATTGTTTATATTGCTTTCAAAGAATTAAATTGTCTTATGAAATATAAATTATGATGTAAAATTAATTTTTTATTAAATTGTTTAAAATAAAATTCGTGTTTTGTTGTGTGTAAAATATGATTTATCAGGTCAGTAGATTACCAAGACATTTTTAATTTCGGTTATGAATTTAATCTTAATTATTCCAATAAAGATAATAAATCAGACTAAATAATTATTTATTGTTAATTGATAATTTTGCCATATTAAATTTGATAATTTTTTTAGTTTTTTAATTATTTTAAATATGGTTAAGAACAAAATGTTTAATGTTAAAAGCTTAATGTTTAATGTTAAAAAATTTAACATATTATTTCATGTTTCCAGCTAAAAAAAATTTTTAATATTAAATATTTATATTGATTATAAAATTTTATGAATTTGTTAATAAAATTTTTTAATGATAATATTAATTAAAAATTAATAATAAAATTTATTATTATAATAATATGTTAAATTTTTATGTAGTCTTCCAAATTTAAATATTAAATTGTAAAATTTGACTAAATTGTTATAAAAAAAATGTATTTTCAGAATATTATACTTTAGTAATAAAATTATTCTTAATAAAACGCATAAATACATAAAAAAAAATGGTAAGAAACAAAAATAATTTTTACAATACATTTTTTTATGAACCATAATTTTTATTACGATACAACATTCTTCGTTATATCATTTTGAAATTAAATTGACCAATAAATTTAATTTTGTTCTTTTCGATATATTTTATATTTATTAGAAAGTTTTTATTTTGGCTAAATTTTACATAAATATAGGGTGTTTCATTTTACATTAACTTAATTTAGTAAGTAAAGTAGAATTATTTAGTTTATATATAAAAATTTAATACAAGGTTAAAATGAAAAATATGGCAAATAAAATATTTGTATATGTCATATTATTATTCGATTTTTATTTAAAATTAATAATTCAGTTTAATATAATAAAAATATTTAACTTCAAAACTAATTTAAAATGTAATTTTTCTTTATATTTTAAATTTCATTTTACGCTAAATCACTATCAACCCACACATGCCAACATTAAATTTAAAGATTATACATATAGTAAATAAATAATAATATAAAATTTACAAATCATCGATTCAGGATAATAATTTTTTGTGAAAATATTCATAATTTACTCTTTGTGTATAAAAAAAAATTGCCCAAAAGGAATATAAAAATAAAATTTAGTTATTGTACATAATCAACATCTAGTCTAGATTTAAAAATAATCAATTCATATTAAATCTTTATATTGCTATAATTTAATAAATTAATGTATAGAAAGTTAAAATTATTATTGGTCTGGGATATGAAGATCTGGATTTAGGTAAATAAATTTTGAAAATTTTTCATATTAGAGAAAGATCAAAAGTGTTAAGGCACAAACTTGATTTTGAATGTTAATACAATTGCTGTGATAAAAAATGTTGGTAATTCCAATTATCAGACTGTTTTTTAGAGTTATATTTACTGTAAAATACTTTTTATACCTTTTCAACGAATTATAGAAATTTATCACTGCTTAGCGATATTTATAGAAAAATTGAATACAAAATATATCAAAATCCTGATAAAAGCATTCTAAAAGTATTTGATGTAGTCAGCCACATACATGTAACAGGAAAAACTCAAGTATTATGCTCAATTATGATGCGTATGTCTCAAAGCATATACAAATATTTTTTATTCGAACTATCACCGATGCTCAATTATGATGCACATGTCTCGAAAAGAAACAATCTGAGAAGGAGAAAATGTATTAAAAACATAACTTTTGTAAGTAAATAATAAGTAGTGATTTTGATAATGATTGATCTGTTACTTAAAATCATTATCACATATTAATCTTCAAAGAACATTTTATATACTTTTTTTAATTATAATATTCTTTTATATTGTCATTATGAAAATAATCAATTTCAATTTTTCAAATTCTCTATTGATTAATGATTCCATTTTTATGATTATGAAGAAATATATTTATGCCCACTTATTTATTATCAATTTAAACGAAATGAAAACGCTGAACAATTATAAATGAGTTCATAATAATTTTTAAGTATCCTTTCAAAATTATAAAAACCTGAACCAAATTGACTATCTTTATAAAAACCATTCTATATTTTGATTTATTCTGTTTTAAGAATTTTTCTGTATTATTAAAGTTTATTGGCAACCAATAAGGGGGAAAAAAAGAAACTGTCAAAACCCAATAATAATAATATTTTACAACTTTTAAAAATTATTTTTAAAAAAAAAAGATAATTTATATTTACTAAAGGTAACTTAACGTTATTAGTTTTTTTTTTTTGAATAAACTGAAACACTGATTTTAGGGTTCTTATATTTCAACATAAATTTAATGTTCTTAAAAAATCAAAAAAAAAAATTGTGAGATCCGGAAGAGATTTTTATATAATCAAAATTCTTAAAATTCATGAAGTTGTTTTTTAAAATACACAAAGTTTTTTCTTTTTGGAAAATAACTTTTACGGGTAATTCTGTGATAGAGCATTAATTCTTTTTTAGTTGAACTATTAAACTATATATCTCTAAATAAATCAGTACATGTATTGTACTCAGATGAATCAATTTAAGAATTGAACATATTATTTAGATCTCCTACACTTATTTATTTCGGGTCGGGGTCATATATAAGAAATAAAAAAACTAAGGCATTAGAGGTTCTACCTAAGAGAGACCAAGAACATTATTTCTACATTTTACCATTATCTACCATAAAATTGAGAATCAATAACTAGATGGGTTCGCAAGTATGGAAATCAAGGGATAGATGAATGTCGCAATAGCTTAGTAAAAGTAATTTTGTCCAACAATTTTTTTTCCCAAAACGAAATACGAGACTGATATTCACATGGAACTGTAAAGATTCAAGAATCCTTGGAATTTATAACAAATTCCCTTTAAGAAGTTGTCTTCAAATGTGTGGAGGAGCCTTAAACGATTTATATGGTCTACGAATACAGCTAATCTAATTTACTTATTTAATTCTATCCTAAATGAAAATAACCACTTATCTTAATTTTAATCATAAAATATTTCGAAATATTTACTTAAAAATTTTAAAGACTTAGTATTGTCAAAAAGAATCAATTTTTAATACCCAAACTATTATCGATGCTAAGAAAAAAAAATATTAATTTATAAATAAAGTGACTTTGAGGAAGCAAACTTTTAAGAAACGAAAAACGACAACGACAAGTTATAAAAGTACGCCAAACCCTAAAAAATATTTTTTTTTGGATAAAACTCTACTATATTTATTTACTAACAGGTTATCCCAAAAAAAAAAAATTGAAATTTCATAATATCTTTACAAAATATATTACATCGTGATGGTTTTTAGCGAGCATCACTTTATTCATATACGTCGACGAATGATAATGAAGATTGTTTTTGGTGTTTTTTATTGTTTTTTTTTTGGGAGAATCACATTAAAAAAATATTCTACTGTTCTTCACAACAAAGATTATATACGTATATATTTTTCACTTACTGATGATGGGCTTGGCAAAGACCATCATAATTGATACTGGAGAATTTCATCATTTGTTTTAAACAAAAAAAAACCCATTTTTTAACGACAACCAATTTTTATTCTTTGTGTGTTAATCGCGATAACACCGTTATCAACTTTTGCAGATGGATTGAATGCAGTTTTACACAATTTTCAGTAGCTTTTAAATGAACCTTTATATAAAAGAGTTACATATGTATATATGTTTTATGTTATTTTGAAATAAATTTTATTTTAAAGAAAATTTATTGACCAAGATTTTTTTTTGTTTGAAAACATTTTAGTAATTTTTATGTGATGATATGGTGGAATTTCATGGTGAAATTATATCAAAATTAATATTTTTGGTATAAAAAATTTGAATAAAATTTTAAAGGTATAAATTTTATTATTGCCAAATTAATGGTGTTAATCAAGAAAATGACAACAAACATTCATTTTTTTTAAATCGGAACCATCAATTAGGAATGGAATTCATTTATTTGACCATTTTTCAAAGTATTAAAATAAATTTATAAAATTTGGTAAAAAAAAAATTGTCTAAGTTTTCAATTATATAATTTGATTAATTATTTTTATTTTTTACTGAATATTGTATTAGTGTTGTGTTAAAAACATTAGTTTAAGTTATAAATTTTCAAAATAATTATCCAAAGATATGAGTTAGGTTAGATTTCGTTGATAGCATTGGTTTCTTGTAGAAACCAAGAAGGATCTATAGTTTCTCGTTTGAGTCCTGTCCATGTATTCTTGCGTATTAATATCTTTGCTGGATACTGTGTCTTTCATTCAAATTTAAAATTATTCTATGTTTACTAATAAATAATTTAAAAAACCTCAAAATTCATTTAATATGAAATTTGATTTTTGTGAAAAATTTTACAGAATCATTTTGAGTTGATTGATATTAAGTTTTTTTTTGTTATTGACCTGTCTGATATTTTTTGCCAAACATGAAATTAGTTCGTGTCTGTAATTATTTTATTTATAAATAAAAATTAGAAATTCATCTCAAATATCAAAATATTAAATTATGTTTTTATTTGTTTTTATTTGTTGCATATCAATTTTCTGCATGAATAACCAATTTTAATCAAAATTATTTTGAATGATATCAGAATCCAATTCTAGAAATGACTTTTTAGAAATCAAATATACAAATAAAAATATTCTGACAGTTTCTACAAAAAAAAAAAAAATGAAAACAAAATAATTTTTTTAAAATTCTAATTATGGTTTGGTTACCAAAAAAAAAAATATAAATTCAGTCTGTTAGAAAAATGTCTAGAAATTTACAATTTGGAAATATATTAATATTAAGATGAATTTGGACATTGATTCCTTTTAACATTTAAATCAAAAATCTTTATTTATTTATATAGACTTCCAAATAATACAAATAAAAAATATTGTTAAATTTTTATTTCATTTTTTATAATATTGGCCATAAAAAATAAATTTTATACCCTTTTGCTTTCTACAAAAATGTTAAAAAATCAAAACACCCAAAAATTAAAACTCTGATTAATTTCAATTTTTGAATTTACATATACGCTTTTTAAATTCAAATCCTTTTTGATTAATTTCATAATATTTTTTCTTTATTTCCAAATTTAATAAATTTTATGTAAAGTTTTTTTTTATTTTTATGAATATAAAAGGATTTTCTTATTTAAATGTTCTTGGTTCTTAAATAATATAATTTATAGTTTTCGACAAGCCCAAAACGAAAATATATTTTGGTTAAATATATATTTCAGAATTGTTGTTGTTGTTGTTAAAATTTATGGTATACACGCCCAAGGATTTAATGATATGACCATGAACATAAAATGATTAAAATAGAATAATTAATTTTAATATGTTTATCAATAAGGTTTGTTGTAGTACATGTTTTCAAAATTAATTTAAAAATAATATCTTTGATCCTTATAAGTTAATTTTTTACAATATTTTAGAAAAATTAGTAAGGATTTTAGTACTTTATAATATAATTTTAGGATAAGTTCAATGCACTAATAAAATTTATGCTTCTGTGACAAAAATTTGAAGAAAACTATAATTATAACATAAGTAGTGTTAATGGTTAAGAAATGGAAAAGTTGTCTTGAAGATTGTGAAATTTATATTTTTATTTATGTTCTTTTGTTGAAATGACTTAGAAATAATTTAAAATTTAAAAGATTATTGTTTTTTTTAAACTTTGTTATTTTACTGAAACATTGTATATTTTTAATTTTCAAATAATTTGATTAATTTGATGTATTTTGAATACTGAGCCAAACATAAAAAAATGTTTATAATTTTTATTTTTGTTTTAACAAATTTTGATATTGAAATTTGAAATTAATTTATTTACAAGAAAATCAAAACAAACAAATAACAATTTTTGTTAAATTTATGATTATATTTGCAACAAATTAGCAACTAAAATTTTTTGTTTACTTTAAAACATAATTTTTTTTTTTTGAAAATTAAATTCTTGTCATTTGTTAATTAAAAATGAAAGAAATAAGAAAATTATTTGTTCTGTCTGATATGAAGTTTAAATAAAATTTATTAGTACATTGAACTTCCTGAATATAAGTCAATGATCTTATTAGATATAAATTTATGATAATTTGATGAGATCCTTGAAAATAACAAATTAGTATACATTTTACAGTGTCATAATACAAACTGAATTGTTAATTTCAAACTTATGGATTTTACCAGAATTTAAACGAAAAAACTCTTATTCCCATTGAAAATGTAGCCTAATTTTACATATTTTATATGATGACAGAGAGTACCATAAATTTATGACTTTTCCAAAGATTTATGATTTTATGTCCGAAAATTAATTTCGACTTAAAGTTCATAAGATCACCAAACATACTTTATATTTACTGGTCAAATAAGATAACCTGAATAAAAAAAATTACACAATATTTATTATTTTTGAAAAAAATATTTTTTTTTAAAACAAAAAAAAACATAATATATAAAATATGTGATTTTTTACATAAAATCAAAATTTTCTATATTGTCGTAAGCATAACTAAAAAGAAAAAAAAGAAATGTCTGTTAAAGTTGTCATATTCGAAATATTCAATGAATTATGTACAATCTTCTTCAATATTATAACATTTTACCTGATGAATATTATGCTTCTTTGTTTTTTTTTTTGCAATTTATACCAATGTCTTTTTGTGGTCATATTATATAATAATTTCTGTGTATTATTTCATTTTTGTAAAATATCTACTTTTCATTTCTTTCTCTTGGGGGCTAAAAAAAGAAAAAAACAGAGATTTTTTTTTTTTTGAAAATCCGAAATGGATAATCACTGAACCCAATATGATTACATAAAATACAAAAAAAAGGTATTTTTAAAAATATATGGGTGGAATTTATATACAGTATCTGCTCAATAATCCGACCGGAAAGTTTGTCTGACTCGGTCAGATTATAAATCGGTCGGATTAGTGAATGTTCCAAAATAAGTGAAGGAAGTGTTTATAGGATAGCTATAATATAACATTAATATTTTTCATATTATACACGTATATATCAATTTGAGAAAGCGGATGATTTATAGTAAACTGGTAAATTTATATTTTTGAATGGCCTAGATTTTTTCGATTTGCCAATAACAAATAAGTGAGTCTTATTTGTTACACTTGTATTAGAGCAGGTTATAAAAGTTATCCTTTCTTTTAATAATTTTTGACCAGATGCATTTTTTTCTGTTTGAACCACAAGACTTTGTTTGTGCTGCTAGTGCTTCAAACATCCGTAGCGCTAGCCCATCATAAATTTGGTCAGTCCTAAGTTTCATTTGAGATACTACAGAATTTAATTTTTCTATGCAAGGGTTTTCTTCATTGGAAATTTTTTCACCCGTAACTGTTAAATCCAATCTTCTTTAAATAATTCGCACCGTTCATCGCTGGATACAAAATTGCTTTTTTATGTCAACTTATTATGTTTTCTTTTATTCATGAGGGGAAATATTTAAATTCAGGATCATTTATCAAAAACTCTATGTGAAATATCATGTATATTAATTAATTTCGGTTTGCAAACATAAATGAGATACATTTCCGCGGTTACTTTTTATATTTTTTTAATTCGACCAGTCGAATTACTGAGTATTAGGATTAGTGAATAGTCGGATTAGGTTGTGGTCGGATTATTGAGCGGAAACTGTATATATATTTTTTTTTAATATATAAGTGATTATATATATATAGTTTTATGTTTTGAATTATCAAATATTATGGGCATGCATTGAGGTAACAAGTAAATGTTTTTTTAAAAATATTATTTTGGTATTTTTATTTTGGCATCATATGTATCTAAATAAAAAAGTCATGATCCCGTCAATTTTTTTGCATTTTCCAGCATAAATATATTATATATACTGTATAATAATGTAAGGCAAAATGTATAATATTTTCATATTATATCTTCTTCAATATATTTATGCTATATTCTACAAATAAGTTCCATAAGATAAAAAAAAAATTATTTTAATGGAAAGTAATATAAAATGTGCATTAATGATGAGATATTTATTTGAAGAAGAATTTTTATTTATCTATTTACATAATTTTTTACATAAATGTATATGTACTTTCAATTATAAAATATTTTAATGTAGTATAAGATAAAAGTGTGTTAAAATTAAATTAAATTTATAAGTATAGTAATTAAGTAATGAAGAAAATTAAATAAATATTATTGATCGTAAATATTACTAGCAATTATAGGAAGCTTTGAATGGAAAAATTGCCAAACAAAAATCATAAGTGTCTACGAAAATGAAGACAATTCAAATCAGTGATTAATTTAATTTGGATTTATTATTCAGATTTAAAATATTAAAATTACCAGAATAATAGTTAGAACTTGACAAATATCAAATTTTTGTGAAAGCTCTATTTTGCCAAGATAAAGATTGCCCAATATTGACAATTTATATTGCTCAAACATAATATTCTGTACTTATCTTTAAAAATTTCATTAATTATCTTTAATTTTGTATTTTTAATTATTTCTAATTAAATTTTTAGTCATTCTGTGACTTTATTCAAAGTTAATTGTAAATACTATTCAATGATATCGATTTCGAAAGAATAATTACTTTGAATCTCATTAAATTTCCATATTTTCTCGATTTCTCGGCCAATTTTGAATATTTTTCGAAAATGTCTTCGGAAATGCGCTACAAATTAAATTCCCTACACGGAAATACCAAATATGTGGGGATTGATTTCAGTTTTAAGGGTTTTCATTTTTTTGCTACCAATTCTGATGTTTTGTATTGAATCTCATTAAATTTCCATATTTTCCTGATTTCTCGGCCAATTTTGAAATTTTTTCGAAAAGGTTTTCGGAAATGCGCTAGAAATTAAATTCCCTACACGGAAATACCAAATATGTGGGGATTGCTTTCAGTTTTAAGGGTTTTCATTTTTTTCTTACAAATTCCGATGTTTTGTATTGAATCTCATTAAATTTCCATATTTTCCCGATTTCTCGGCCAATTTTGATATTTTTCGAAAAGGTCTTCGGAAATGTGCTAGAAATTAAATTCCCTACACGGAAATACCAAATATATGTGGATTGCTTTCAGTTTTAAGGGTTTTCATTTTTTTGCTACAAATTCCGATGTTTTGTATTGAATCTCATTAAATTTCCATATTTTCCCGATTTCTCGGCCAATTTTGAATATTTTTCGAAAAGGTCTTCGGAAATGCGCTAGAAATTAAATTCCCTACACGGAAATACCAAATATCTGGGGATTGCTTTCAGTTTTAAGGGTTTTCATTTTTTTGCTACAAATTCTGCTGTTTTGTATTGAATCTCTTTAAATTTCGATATTTTCCCGATTTCTCGGCCAATTTTGAATATTTTTTGAAAAGGTCTTCGGAAATGCGCTAGAAATTAAATTCCCTACACGGAAATACCAAATATGTGGGGATTGTTTTCAGTTTTAAGGGTTTTAATTTTTTTGCTACAAATTCTGATGTTTTGTATTGAATCTCTTTAAATTTCGATATTTTCCCGATTTATCGGTCAATTTTGAATATTTTTCGAAAAGGTCGTCGGAAATGCGCTAGAAATTAAATTCCCTACACGGAAATACCAAATATGTGGGGATTGATTTCAGTTTTAAGGGTTTTCATTTTTTTGCTACCAATTCTGATGTTTTGTATTGAATCTCATTAAATTTCCATATTTTCCCGATTTCTCGGCCAATTTTGAATATTTTTCGAAAAGCTTTTCGGAAATGCGCTAGAAATTAAATTCCCTACACGGAAATACCAAATATGTGGGGGTTGCTTTCAGTTTTAAGGGTTTTCATTTTTTTGCTACAAATTCTGATGTTTTGTATTCAATACCTTTAAATTTCGATATTTTCCCGATTTTTCGGCCAATTTTGAATATTTTTCGAAAAGGTCTTCGGAAATGCGCTAGAAATTAAATTCCCTACACGGAAATACCAAATATGTGGGGATTGCTTTCGGCTTTAAGGGTTTTCATTTTTTTTCTACAAATTCTGATGTTTTGTATTGAATCTATTTAAATTTCGATATTTTCCTGATTTCTCGGACAATTTTGAATATTTTTCGAAAAGGTCTTCGGAAATGCGCTAGAAATTAAATTCCCTACACGGAAATACCAAATATGTAGGGATTGCTTTCGGTTTTAAGGGTTTTCATTTTTTTCTACAAATTCTGATGTTTTGTATTGAATCTCATTAAATTTCCATATTTTCCCGATTTCTCGGCAAATTTTGAATATTTTTGGAAAAGGTCTTCGGAAATGCGCTAGAAATTAAATTCCCTACACGGAAATACCAAATATGTGGGGATTGCTTTCAGTTTTAAAGGTTTTCATTTTATTGCTACAAATTCTGATGTTTTGTATTGAATCTCTTTAAATTTCGATATTTTCCTGATTTCTCGGCCAATTTTGAATGTTTTTCGAAAAGGTCTTCGGAAATGCGCTAGGAATTAAATTCCCTACACGGAAATACCAAATATGTGGGGATTGCTTTCAGTTTTAAGGGTTTTTATTTTTTTGCTACAAATTCTGATGTTTTGTATTGAATCTCATTAAATTTCCATATTTTCCCGATTTCTCGGCCAATTTTCAATAATTTTCGAAAAGGTCTTCGGAAATGCGCTAGAAATTAAATTCCCTACACGGAAATACCAAATATGTGGGGATTGCTTTCAGTTTTAAGGGTTTTTATTTTTTTGCTACAAATTCTGATGTTTTGTATTGAATCTCATTAAATTTCCATATTTTCCCGATTTCTCGGCCAATTTTCAATAATTTTCGAAAAGGTCTTCGGAAATGCGCTAGAAATTAAATTCCCTATACGGAAATACCAAATATGTGGGGGTTGCTTTCAGTTTTAAGGTTTTTCATTTTTTTGCTTCAAATTCTGATGTTTTGTATTGAATCTCTTTAAATTTCGATTTTTCCCGATTTCTCGGCCAATTTTGAATATTTTTCAAAAAGGTCTTCGGAAATGCGCTAGATATTAAATTACCTACCCGAAAATACCAAATATGTGTGGATTGCTTTCAGTTTTAAGGTTTTTCATTTTATTGCTACCAATTCTGATGTTTTGTATTGAATCTCATTAAATTTCCATATTTTCCCGATTTCTCGGCCAATTTTGAATATTTTTCAAAAAGGTCTTCGGAAATGCGCTAGTAATTAAATTACCTACCCGAAAATACCAAATATGTGTGGATTGCTTTTAGTTTTAAGGGTTTTCATTTTTTTGCTACCAATTCTGATGTTTTGTATTGAATATCTTTAAATTTCGATATTTTCCCGATTTCTCGGCCAATTTTGAATATTTTTCGAAGAGGTCTTCGGAAATGTGCTAGAAATTAAATTCCCTACACGGAAATACCAAATATGTGTGGATTGCTTTCGGTTTTAAGGGTTTTCATTTTTTGCTACAAATTCTGATGTTTTGTATTGAATCTCATTAAATTTCCATATTTTCCCGATTTCTCGGCAAATTTTGAATATTTTTGGAAAAGGTCTTCGGAAATGCGCTAGAAATTAAATTCCCTACACGGAAATACCAAATATGTGGGGATTGCTTTCAGTTTTAAAGGTTTTCATTTTATTGCTACAAATTCTGATGTTTTGTATTGAATCTCTTTAAATTTCGATATTTTCCTGATTTCTCGGACAATTTTGAATATTTTTCGAAAAGGTCTTCGGAAATGCGCTAGAAATTAAATTCCCTACACGGAAATACCAAATATGTAGGGATTGCTTTCGGTTTTAAGGGTTTTCATTTTTTTCTACAAATTCTGATGTTTTGTATTGAATCTCATTAAATTTCCATATTTTCCCGATTTCTCGGCAAATTTTGAATATTTTTGGAAAAGGTCTTCGGAAATGCGCTAGAAATTAAATTCCCTACACGGAAATACCAAATATGTGGGGATTGCTTTCGGCTTTAAGGGTTTTCATTTTTTTTCTACAAATTCTGATGTTTTGTATTGAATCTATTTAAATTTCGATATTTTCCTGATTTCTCGGACAATTTTGAATATTTTTCGAAAAGGTCTTCGGAAATGCGCTAGAAATTAAATTCCCTACACGGAAATACCAAATATGTAGGGATTGCTTTCGGTTTTAAGGGTTTTCATTTTTTTCTACAAATTCTGATGTTTTGTATTGAATCTCATTAAATTTCCATATTTTCCCGATTTCTCGGCAAATTTTGAATATTTTTGGAAAAGGTCTTCGGAAATGCGCTAGAAATTAAATTCCCTACACGGAAATACCAAATATGTGGGGATTGCTTTCAGTTTTAAAGGTTTTCATTTTATTGCTACAAATTCTGATGTTTTGTATTGAATCTCTTTAAATTTCGATATTTTCCTGATTTCTCGGCCAATTTTGAATGTTTTTCGAAAAGGTCTTCGGAAATGCGCTAGGAATTAAATTCCCTACATGGAAATACCAAATATGTGGGGATTGCTTTCAGTTTTAAGGGTTTTTATTTTTTTGCTACAAATTCTGATGTTTTGTATTGAATCTCATTAAATTTCCATATTTTCCCGATTTCTCGGCCAATTTTCAATAATTTTCGAAAAGGTCTTCGGAAATGCGCTAGAAATTAAATTCCCTACACGGAAATACCAAATATGTGGGGATTGCTTTCAGTTTTAAGGGTTTTTATTTTTTTGCTACAAATTCTGATGTTTTGTATTGAATCTCATTAAATTTCCATATTTTCCCGAGTTCTCGGCAAATTTTGAATATTTTTCGAAAAGGTCTTCGGAAATGCGCTAGAAATTAAATTAATTCCCTACACGGAAATACCAAATATGTGGGGATTGCTTTCAGTTTTAAGGGTTTTAATTTTTTTGCTACAAATTCCGATGTTTTGTATTGAATCTCATTAAATTTCCATATTTTCCGGATTTCTCGGCCAATTTTGAATATTTTTCGAAAAGGTCTTCGGAAATGCGCTAGAAATTAAATTCCCTACACAGAAATACCAAATATGTGGGGATAGCTTTCAGTTTTAAGGGTTTTCATTTTTTTCCTACAAATTCCGAAGTTTTGTATTGAATCTCTTTAAATTTCGATATTTTCCCGATTTCTCCGCCAATTTTGAATATTTTTCGAAAAGGTCTTCGGAAATGCGCTAGAAATTAAATTCCCTACACGGCAATACCAAATAGGTGGGGATTGCTTTCAGTTTTAAGGGTTTTCTTTTTTTTGCTACAAATTCTGATGTTTTGTATTGAATCTCATTAAATTTCCATATTTTACCGATTTCTCGGCCAATTTTTTGAATATTTTTCGAAAAGGTCTTCGGAAATGCTCTAGAAATTAAATTCCCTACACGGCAATACCAAATATGTGGGGATTGCTTTCAGTTTTAAGGGTTTTCATTTTTTTCCTACAAATTCTGATGTTTTGTATTGAATCTCTTTAAATTTCGATATTTTCCTGATTTCTCGGCCAATTTTGAAATTTTTTCGAAAAGGTTTTCGGAAATGCGCTAGAAATTAAATTCCCTACACGGAAATACCAAATATGTGGGGATTGCTTTCAGTTTTAAGGGTTTTCATTTTTTTCCTACAAATTCCGATGTTTTGTATTGAATCTCATTAAATTTCCATATTTTCCCGATTTCTCGGCCAATTTTGAATATTTTTCGAAAAGGTCTTCGGAAATGTGCTAGAAATTAAATTCCCTACACGGAAATACCAAATATGTGTGGATTGCTTTCAGTTTTAAGGGTTTTCATTTTTTTGCTACAAATTCCGATGTTTTGTATTGAATCTCATTAAATTTCCATATTTTCCCGATTTCTCGGCCAATTTTGAATATTTTTCGAAAAGGTCTTCGGAAATGCGCTAGAAATTAAATTCCCTACACGGAAATACCAAATATCTGGGGATTGCTTTCAGTTTTAAGGGTTTTCATTTTTTTGCTACAAATTCTGCTGTTTTGTATTGAATCTCTTTAAATTTCGATATTTTCCCGATTTCTCGGCCAATTTTGAATATTTTTCGAAAAGGTCTTCGGAAATGCGCTAGAAATTAAATTCCCTACACGGAAATACCAAATATGTGGGGATTGTTTTCAGTTTTAAGGGTTTTCATTTTTTGCTACAAATTCTGATGTTTTGTATTGAATCTCTTTAAATCTCGATATTTTCCCGATGTTTTGTATTGAATTTCTTTAAATTTCCATATTTTCCCGATTTCTCGGTCAATTTTGAATATTTTTCGAAGAGGTCTTCGGAAATGCGCTAGAAATTAAATTCCCTACACGAAAATACCAAATATGTGGGGATTGCTTTCAGTTTTAAGGGTTGTCATTTTTTTGCTACAAATTCTGATGTTTTGTATTGAATCTCTTTAAATTTCGATATTTTCCCGATTTCTCGGCCAATTTTGAATATTTTTCGAAAAGGTCTTCGGAAATGCGCTAGAAATTAAATTCCCCACACGGAAATACCAAATATGTGGGGATTGCTTTCAGTTTTAAGGGTTTTCATTTTTTTGCTACAAATTCTGATGTTTTGTATTGAATCTCATCAAATTTCCATATTTTCCCGATTTCTCGGCCAATTTTGAATATTTTTCGAAAAGGTCTTCGGAAATGCGCTAGAAATTAAATTAATTCCCTACACGGAAATACCAAATATGTGGGGATTGCTTTCAGTTTTAAGGGTTTTAATTTTTTTGCTACAAATTCCGATGTTTTGTATTGAATCTCATTAAATTTCCATATTTTCCGGATTTCTCGGCCAATTTTGAATATTTTTCGAAAAGGTCTTCGGAAATGCGCTAGAAATTAAATTCCCTACACAGAAATACCAAATATGTGGGGATAGCTTTCAGTTTTAAGGGTTTTCATTTTTTTCCTACAAATTCCGAAGTTTTGTATTGAATCTCTTTAAATTTCGATATTTTCCCGATTTCTCCGCCAATTTTGAATATTTTTCGAAAAGGTCTTCGGAAATGCGCTAGAAATTAAATTCCCTACACGGCAATACCAAATAGGTGGGGATTGCTTTCAGTTTTAAGGGTTTTCATTTTTTTGCTACAAATTCTGATGTTTTGTATTGAATCTCATTAAATTTCCATATTTTACCGATTTCTCGGCCAATTTTTTGAATATTTTTCGAAAAGGTCTTCGGAAATGCTCTAGAAATTAAATTCCCTACACGGCAATACCAAATATGTGGGGATTGCTTTCAGTTTTAAGGGTTTTCATTTTTTTCCTACAAATTCTGATGTTTTGTATTGAATCTCTTTAAATTTCCATATTTTCCGGATTTCTCGGCCAATTTTGAATATTTTTCGAAAAGGTCTTCGGAAATGCGCTAGAAATTAAATTCCCTACACAGAAATACCAAATATGTGGGGATAGCTTTCAGTTTTAAGGGTTTTCATTTTTTTCCTACAAATTCCGAAGTTTTGTATTGAATCTCTTTAAATTTCGATATTTTCCCGATTTCTCCGCCAATTTTGAATATTTTTCGAAAAGGTCTTCGGAAATGCGCTAGAAATTAAATTCCCTACACGGCGATACCAAATAGGTGGGGATTGCTTTCAGTTTTAAGGGTTTTCATTTTTTTGCTACAAATTCCGATGTTTTGTATTGAATCTCATTAAATTTCCATATTTTCCCGATTTCTCGGCCAATTTTTTGAATATTTTTCGAAAAGGTCTTCGGAAATGCTCTAGAAATTAAATTCCCTACACGGCAATACCAAATATGTGGGGATTGCTTTCAGTTTTAAGGGTTTTCATTTTTTTCCTACAAATTCTGATGTTTTGTATTGAATCTCTTTAAATTTCGATATTTTTTTGATTTCTCGGCCAATTTTGAATATTTTTCGAAAAGGTTTTCGGAAATGCGCTAGAAATTAAATTCCCTACACGGAAATACCAAATATGTGGGGATTGCTTTCAGTTTTAAGGGTTTTCATTTTTTTCCTACAAATTCCGATGTTTTGTATTGAATCTCATTAAATTTCCATATTTTCCCGATTTCTCGGCCAATTTTGAATATTTTTCGAAAAGGTCTTCGGAAATGTGCTAGAAATTAAATTCCCTACACGGAAATACCAAATATGTGTGGATTGCTTTCAGTTTTAAGGGTTTTCATTTTTTTGCTACAAATTCCGATGTTTTGTATTGAATCTCATTAAATTTCCATATTTTCCCGATTTCTCGGCCAATTTTGAATATTTTTCGAAAAGGTCTTCGGAAATGCGCTAGAAATTAAATTCCCTACACGGAAATACCAAATATGTGGGGATTGTTTTCAGTTTTAAGGGTTTTCATTTTTTGCTACAAATTCTGATGTTTTGTATTGAATCTCTTTAAATCTCGATATTTTCCCGATGTTTTGTATTGAATTTCTTTAAATTTCCATATTTTCCCGATTTCTCGGTCAATTTTGAATATTTTTCGAAGAGGTCTTCGGAAATGCGCTAGAAATTAAATTCCCTACACGAAATACCAAATATGTGGGGATTGCTTTCAGTTTTAAGGGTTGTCATTTTTTTGCTACAAATTCTGATGTTTTGTATTGAATCTCTTTAAATTTCGATATTTTCCCGATTTCTCGGCCAATTTTGAATATTTTTCGAAAAGGTCTTCGGAAATGCGCTAGAAATTAAATTCCCCACACGGAAATACCAAATATGTGGGGATTGCTTTCAGTTTTAAGGGTTTTCATTTTTTTGCTACAAATTCTGATGTTTTGTATTGAATCTCATCAAATTTCCATATTTTCCCGATTTCTCGGCCAATTTTGAATATTTTTCGAAAAGGTCTTCGGAAATGCGCTAGAAATTAAATTCCCTACACGGAAATACCAAATATGTGTGGATTGCTTTCAGTTTTAAGGGTTTTCATTTTTTTGCTACAAATTCCGATGTTTTGTATTGAATCTCATTAAATTTCCATATTTTCCCGATTTCTCGGCCAATTTTGAATATTTTTCGAAAAGGTCTTCGGAAATGCGCTAGAAATTAAATTCCCTACACGGAAATACCAAATATCTGGGGATTGCTTTCAGTTTTAAGGGTTTTCATTTTTTTGCTACAAATTCTGCTGTTTTGTATTGAATCTCTTTAAATTTCGATATTTTCCCGATTTCTCGGCCAATTTTGAATATTTTTCGAAAAGGTCTTCGGAAATGCGCTAGAAATTAAATTCCCTACACGGAAATACCAAATATGTGGGGATTGTTTTCAGTTTTAAGGGTTTTCATTTTTTGCTACAAATTCTGATGTTTTGTATTGAATCTCTTTAAATCTCGATATTTTCCCGATTTTTCGGCCAATTTTGAATATTTTTCGAAAAGGTCTTCGGAAATGCGCTAGAAATTAAATTCCCTACACGGAAATTCTGATGTTTTGTATTGAATTTCTTTAAATTTCCATATTTTCCCGATTTCTCGGTCAATTTTGAATATTTTTCGAAGAGGTCTTCGGAAATGCGCTAGAAATTAAATTCCCTACACGAAAATACCAAATATGTGGGGATTGCTTTCAGTTTTAAGGGTTGTAATTTTTTTGCTACAAATTCTGATGTTTTGTATTGAATCTCTTTAAATTTCGATATTTTCCCGATTTCTCGGCCAATTTTGAATATTTTTCGAAAAGGTCTTCGGAAATGCGCTAGAAATTAAATTCCCCACACGGAAATACCAAATATGTGGGGATTGCTTTCAGTTTTAAGGGTTTTCATTTTTTTGCTACAAATTCTGATGTTTTGTATTGAATCTCATTAAATTTCCATATTTTCCCGATTTCTCGGCCAATTTTGAATATTTTTCGAAAAGGTCTTCGGAAATGCGCTAGAAATTAAATTCCCTACACGGAAATACCAAATATGCGGGCATTGCTTTCAGTTTTAAGGGTTTTCAATTTTTTGCTACAAATTCCGATGTTTTTTATTGAATCTCATTAAATTTCCATATTTTCCCGATTTATCGGCCAATTTTGAATATTTTTCGAAAAGGTCTTCGGAAATGCGCTAGCAATTAAATTCCCAACACGGAAATACCAAATATGTGGTGATTGCTTTCAGTTTTAAGGGTTTGAATTTTTTTTGCTACAAATTCTGCTGTTTTGTATTGAATCTCTTTAAATTTCGATATTTTCCCGATTTCTCGGCCAATTTTGAATATTTTTCGAAAAGGTCTTCGGAAATGCGCTAGAAATTAAATTCCCAACACGGAACTACCAAATATGTGGGGATTGCTTTCAGTTTTAAGGGTTTTCATTTTTTTGCTACAAATTCTGATGTTTTGTATTGAATCTCTTTAAATTTCGATATTTTCCCGATTTCTCGGCCAAGTTTGAATATTTTCCGAAAAGGTCTTCGGAAATGCGCTGGAAATTAAATTCCCTACACGGAAATACCAAATATGTCGGGATTGCTTTTAGTTTTAAGGGTTTTCATTTTTTGCTACAAATTCTGATGTTTTGTATTGAATCTCATTAAATTTCCATATTTTCCCGATTTCTCGGCCAATTTTGAATATTTTTCGAAAAGGTCTTCGGAAATGCGCTAGAAATTAAATTCCCAACACGGAAATACCAAATATGTGGAGATTGCTTTCAGTTTTAAGGGTTTTAATTTTTTTGCTACAAATTCTGATGTTTTGTATTGAATCTCTTTAAATTTCGATATTTTCCCGATTTCTCGGCCAATTTTGAATATTTTTCGAAAAGGTCTTCAGAAATGCGCTAGAAATTAAATTCCCTACACGGAAATACCAAATATGTGGGGATTGCTTTCAGTTTTAAGGGTTTTCATTTTTTTGCTACAAATTCTGATGTTTTGTATTGAATCTCTTTAAATCTCGATATTTTCCCGATTTCTCGGCCAATTTTGAATATTTTTCGAAAAGGTTTTTGGAAATGCGCTAGAAATTAAATTCCCTACACGAAAATACCAAACATGTGGGGATTGATATCAGTTTTAAGGGTTTTCATTTTTTTGCTACAAATTCTGCTGTTTTGTATTGAATCTCATTAAATTTCTATATTTTCCCGATTTCTCGGCCAATTTTGAATATTTTTCGAAAAGGTCTTCGGAAATGCGCTAGAAATTAAATTCCCTACACGGAAATACCAAATATGTGGGGATTGCTTTCAGTTTTAAGGGTTTTCATTTTTTTGCTACAAATTCTGATGTTTTGTATTGAATCTCTTTAAATTTCGATTTTTTCCCGATTTCTCGGGCAATTTTGAATATTTTGCGGAGAGGTGTTCCGAAATGCGCTAGAAATTAAATTCCCTACACGAAAATACCAAATATGTGGGGATTGATTTCAGTTTTAAGGGTTATCATTTTTTGCTACAAATTCTGATGTTTTGTATTGAATCTCATTAAATTTCCATATTTTCCCGATTTCTCGGCCAATTTTGAATATTTTTCGAAAAGGTCTTCGGAAATGCGCTAGAAATTAAATTCCCTACACGGAAATACCAAATATGCGGGGATTGCTTTCAGTTTTAAGGGTTTTCATTTTTTTGCTACAAATTCTGATGTTTTGTATTGAATCTCATTAAATTTCCATATTTTCCCGATTTATCGGCCAATTTTGAATATTTTTCGAAAAGGTCTTCGGAAATGGGCTAGAAATTAAATTCCCTACACGGAAATACCAAATATATGGGGATTGCTTTCATTTTTAAGGGTTTTCATTTTTTTCCTCCAAATTCCGATGTTTTGTATTGAATCTCATTAAATTTCCATATTTTCCCGATTTATCGGCCAATTTTGAATATTTTTCGAAAAGGTCTTCGGAAATGGGCTAGAAATTAAATTCCCTACACGGAAATACCAAATATGTAGGAATTGCTTTCAGTTTTAAGGGTTTTCATTTTTTTGCTACAAATTCTGATGTTTTGTATTGAATCTCTTTAAATTTCGATATTTTGCCGATTTCTCGGCCAATTTTTAATATTTTTCGAAAAGGTCTTCGGAAATGCGCTAGAAATTAAATTCCCTACACGGAAATACCAAATATGTGGGGATTGCTTTCAGTTTTAAGGGTTTTCATTTTTTTGCTACAAATTCTGATGTTTTGTATTGAATCTAATTAAATTTCGATATTTTCCCGATTTCTCGGCCAATTTTGAATATTTTTCGAAAAGGTCTTCGGAAATGCGATAGAAATTAATTTCCCTACACGGAAATACCAAATATGTGGGGATTGCTTTCAGTTTTAAGGGTTTTCATTTTTTGCTACAAATTCTGATGTTTTGTATTGAATCTCATTAAATTTCCATATTTTCCCGATTTCTCGGCCAATTTTGAATATTTTTCGAAAAGGTCTTCGGAAATGCGCTAGAAATTAAATTCCCAACACGGAAATACCAAATATGTGGAGATTGCTTTCAGTTATAAGGGTTTGAATTTTTTTTGCTACAAATTCTGATGTTTTATATTGAATCTCTTTAAATTTCCATATTTTCCCGATTTCTCGGCCAATTTTGAATATTTTTCGAAAAGGTCTTCGGAAATGCGCTAGAAATTAAACTTCCCACACGGAAATACCGAATATGTGGGGATTGCTTTCAGTTTTAAGGCTTTTCATTTTTTTGCTACAAATTCTGATGTTTTGTATTGAATCTAATTAAATTTCGATATTTTCCCGATTTCTCGGCCAATTTTGAATATTTTTCGAAAAGGTCTTCGGAAATGCGATAGAAATTAATTTCCCTACACGGAAATACCAAATATGTGGGGATTGCTTTCAGTTTTAAGGGTTTTCATTTTTTGCTACAAATTCTGATGTTTTGTATTGAATCTCATTAAATTTCCATATTTTCCCGATTTCTCGGCCAATTTTGAATATTTTTCGAAAAGGTCTTCGGAAATGCGCTAGAAATTAAATTCCCAACACGGAAATACCAAATATGTGGAGATTGCTTTCAGTTATAAGGGTTTGAATTTTTTTTGCTACAAATTCTGATGTTTTATATTGAATCTCTTTAAATTTCGATATTTTCCCGATTTCTCGGCCAATTTTGAATATTTTTCGAAAAGGTCTTCGGAAATGCGCTAGAAATTAAATTCCCTACACGGAAATACCAAATATGCGGGGATTGCTTTCAGTTTTAAGGGTTTTCATTTTTTTGCTACAAATTCTGATGTTTTGTATTGAATCTCATTAAATTTCCATATTTTCCCGATTTATCGGCCAATTTTGAATATTTTTCGAAAAGGTCTTCGGAAATGGGCTAGAAATTAAATTCCCTACACGGAAATACCAAATATATGGGGATTGCTTTCATTTTTAAGGGTTTTCATTTTTTTCCTCCAAATTCCGATGTTTTGTATTGAATCTCATTAAATTTCCATATTTTCCCGATTTATCGGCCAATTTTGAATATTTTTCGAAAAGGTCTTCGGAAATGGGCTAGAAATTAAATTCCCTACACGGAAATACCAAATATGTAGGAATTGCTTTCAGTTTTAAGGGTTTTCATTTTTTTGCTACAAATTCTGATGTTTTGTATTGAATCTCTTTAAATTTCGATATTTTGCCGATTTCTCGGCCAATTTTGAATATTTTTCGAAAAGGTCTTCGGAAATGCGCTAGAAATTAAATTCCCTACACGGAAATACCAAATATGTGGGGATTGCTTTCAGTTTTAAGGGTTTTCATTTTTTTGCTACAAATTCTGATGTTTTGTATTGAATCTAATTAAATTTCGATATTTTCCCGATTTCTCGGCCAATTTTGAATATTTTTCGAAAAGGTCTTCGGAAATGCGATAGAAATTAATTTCCCTACACGGAAATACCAAATATGTGGGGATTGCTTTCAGTTTTAAGGGTTTTAATTTTTTGCTACAAATTCAGATGTTTTGTATTGAATCTCATTAAATTTCCATATTTTCCCGATTTCTCGGCCAATTTTGAATATTTTTCGAAAAGGTCTTCGGAAATGCGCTAGAAATTAAATTCCCAACACGGAAATACCAAATATGTGGAGATTGCTTTTAGTTATAAGGGTTTGAATTTTTTTTGCTAAAAATTTTGATGTTTTATATTGAATCTCTTTAAATTTCGATATTTTCCCGATTTCTCGGCCAATTTTGAATATTTTTCGAAAAGGTCTTCGGAAATGCGCTAGAAATTAAACTTCCCACACGGAAATACCGAATATGTGGGGATTGCTTTCAGTTTTAAGGGTTTTCATTTTTTTGCTACAAATTCTGATGTTTTGTATTGAATCTCTTTAAATTTCGATATTTTCCCGATTTCTCGGCCAATTTTTAATATTTTTCGAAAAGGTCTTCGGAAATGCGATAGAAATTAATTTCCCTACACGGAAATACCAAATATGTGGGGATTGCTTTCAGTTTTAAGGGTTTTCATTTTTTGCTACAAATTCTGATGTTTTGTATTGAATCTCATTAAATTTCCATATTTTCCCGATTTCTCGGCCAATTTTTAATATTTTTCGAAAAGGTCTTCGGAAATGCGCTAGAAATTAAATTCCCAACACGGAAATACCAAATATGTGGAGATTGCTTTCAGTTATAAGGGTTTGAATTTTTTTTGCTACAAATTCTGATGTTTTATATTGAATCTCTTTAAATTTCGATATTTTCCCGATTTCTCGGCCAATTTTGAATATTTTTCGAAAAGGTCTTCTGAAATGCGCTAGAAATTAAACTTCCCACACGGAAATACCGAATATGCGGGAATTGCTTTCAGTTTTAAGGGTTTTCATTTTTTTGCTACAAATTCTGCTGTTTTGTATTGAATCTCGTTAAATTTCCATATTTTCCCGATTTCTCGGCCAATTTTGAATATTTTTCGAAAAGGTCTTCGGAAATGCGCTAGAAATTAAATTCCCTACACGGAAATACCAAATATGCGGGGATTGCTTTCAGTTTTAAGGGTTTTCATTTTTTTGCTACAAATTCTGATGTTTTGTATTGAATCTCTTTAAATCTCGATATTTTCACGATTTCTCGGCCAATTTTGAATATTTTTCGAAAAGGTTTTCGCAAATGCGCTAGAAATTAAATTCCCTACACGGAAATACCAAATATGTAGGGATTGCTTTCAGTTTTAAGGGTTTTCATTTTTTTCCTACAAATTCTGATATTTGTATTGAATATCATTAAATTTCTATATTTTCCCGATTTCTCGGCCAATTTTGAATATTTTTCGAAAAGGTCTTCGGAAATGCGCTAGAAATTAAATTCCCTACACAGAAATACCAAATATGCGGGGATTGCTTTCAGTTTTAAGTTTTTTCATTTTTTTGCTACAAATTCTGATGTTTTGTATTGAATCTTTTTAAATCTCGATATTTTCCCGATTTCTCGGCCAATTTTGAATATTTTTCGAAAAGGTCTTCGGAAATGCGCTAGAAATTAAATTCCCTACACGGAAATACCAAATATGCGGAGATTGCTTTCAGTTTTAAGGGTTTTTATTTTTTTTGATACAAATTCTGATGTTTTGTATTGAATCTCTTTAAATCTCGATATTTTCCCGATTTTTCGGCCAATTTTGAATATTTTTCGAAAAGGTCTTCGGAAATGCGCTAGAAATTAAATTCCCTACACGGAAATTCTGATGTTTTGTATTGAATTTCTTTAAATTTCCATATTTTCCCGATTTCTCGGCCAATTTTGAATATTTTTCGAAAAGGTCTTCGGAAATGCGCTAGAAATTAAATTCCCTACACGGAAATACCAAATATGTGGTGATTGCTTTCAGTTTTAACGGTTTTCATTTTTTCGACCGAGAAATCGGGAAAATATCGAAATTTAAAGAGATTCAATACAAAACATCAGAATTTGTAGCAAAAAAATGAAAACCCTTAAAACTGAAAGCAATCCCCACATATTTTGTATTTCCGTGCAGGGAATTTAATTTCAAGCGCATTTCCGAAGACCTTTTCGAAAAATATTCAAAATTGGCCGAGAAATCGGGAAAATATGGAAATTTAAAGAAATTCAATACAAAACATCAGAATTTCCGTGTAGGGAATTTAATTTCTAGCACATTTCCGAAGACCTTTTCGAAAAATATTCAAAATTGGCCGAGAAATCGGGAAAATATCGAGATTTAAAGAGATTCAATACAAAACATCAGAATTTGTATCAAAAAAAATAAAAACCCTTAAAATTGAAAGCAATCCCCGCATATTTGGTATTTCCGTGTGGGGAATTTAATTTCTAGCGCATTTCCGAAGACCTTTTCGAAAAATATTCAAAATTGGCCGAGAAATCGGTAAAATATCGAAATTTAAAGAGATTCAATACCAAACATCAGAATTTGTAGCAAAAAAATGAAAACCCTTAAAACTGAAAGCAATCCCCACATATTTGGTATTTCCGTGTGGGGAATTTAATTTCTAGCGCATTTCCGAAGACCTTTTCGAAAAATATTCAAAATTGGCCGAGATATCCTGAAAATATCGAAATTTAAAGAGATTCAAAACATCAGAATTTGTAGCAAAAAAATGAAAACCCTTAAAACTGAAAGCAATCCCCACATTTTTGGTATTTCCGTGTAGGGAATTTAATTTCTAGCGCATTTCCGAAGACCTTTTCGAAAAATATTCAAAATTGGCCGAGAAATCGGGAAAATATCGAAATTTAAAGATATTCAATACAAAATATCAAAATTTTTAGCAAAAAAATGAAAACCCTTAAAACTGAAAGCAATCCCCACATATTTGGTATTTCCGTGTGGGAAATTTAATTTCTAGCGCATTTCCGAAGACCTTTTCGAAAAATATTCAAAATTGGCCGAGAAATCGGGAAAATATCGAAATTTAAAGAGATTCAATACAAAACATCAGAATTTGTAGCAAAAAAATGAAAACCCTTAAAACTGAAAGCAATCCCCACATATTTGGTATTTTCGTGTAGGGAATTTAATTTCTAGCGCATTTCCGAAGACTTTTTCGAAAAATATTCAAAATTGGCCGAGAAATCGGGAAAATATCGAAATTTAAAGAGATTCAATACAAAACATCAGAATTTGTAGCAAAAAATGAAAACCCTTAAAACTGAAAGCAATCCCCACATATTTGGTATTTCCGTGTAGGGAAATTAATTTCTAGTGCATTTCCGAAGACCTTTTCGAAAAATATTCAAAATTGGCCGAGAAATCGGGAAAATATGGAAATTAAATGAGATTCAATACAAAACATCAGAATTTGTAGCAAAAAATGAAAACCCTGAAAACTGAAAGCAATCCCCACATATTTGGTATTTCCGTGTAGGGAATTTAATTTCTAGCGCATTTCCGAAGACCTTTTCGAAAAATATTCAAAATTGGCCGAGAAATCGGGAAAATATCGAAATTTAAAGAGATTCAAAACATCAGAATTTGTAGCAAAAAAATGAAAACCCTTAAAACTGAAAGCAATCCCCACATATTTGGTATTTTCGTGTAGGTAATTTAATTTCTAGCGCATTTCCGAAGACCTTTTCGAAAAATATTCAAAATTGGCCGAGAAATCGGGAAAATATCGAAATTTAAAGAGATTCAATAAAAAACATCAGAATTTGTAGCAAAAAAATGAAAACCCTTAAAACTGAAAGCAATCCCCACATATTTGGTATTTTCGTGTAGGGAATTTATTTTCTAGCGCATTTCCGAAGACCTTTTCGAAAAATATTCAAAATTGGCCGAGAAATCGGGAAAATATGGAAATTTAATGAGATTCAATACAAAACATCAGAATTTGTAGCAAAAAATGAAAACCCTTAAAACTGAAAGCAATCCCCACATATTTGGTATTTCCGTGTAGGGAAATTAATTTCTAGCGCATTTCCGAAGACCTTTTCGAAAAATATTCAAAATTGGCCGAGAAATCGGGAAAATATCGAAATTTAATTAGATTCAATACAAAACATCAGAATTTGTAGCAAAAAAATGAAAACCCTTAAAACTGAAAGCAATCCCCACATATTTGGTATTTCCGTGTAGGGAATTTAATTTCTAGCGCATTTCTGAAGACCTTTTCGAAAAATATTCAAAATTGGCCGAGAAATCGGGAAAATATCGAAATTTAAAGAGATTCAATACAAAACATCAGAATTTGTAGCAAAAAAATTAAAACCCTTAAAACTGAAAGCAATCCTCACATATTTGGTATTTCCGTGTAGGGAATTTAATTTCTAGCGCATTTCCGAAGAACTTTTCGAAAAATATTCAAAATTGGCCGAGAATCAATAAGCCTAAAAACATTGCTGTACGCAATACAATATTTAATAAAGATGTCACTGAATTTCTAAGTAATTGCATAAATCAACTAATTCTATACAATTTTATTATACATATTTGATTTATTAGATGAAATTCTATACTTTTTACTTATTACATCAACTATCTGTAATATGAAATTTTAATGTTATTATTATTACAAGTTTTTTGATTAATTATTACTACTATCAGAATAGTCGCAAATAATTTTCTTTAAAATTCTATTTTTTTTTTTTCGTATCTATTTTTCTTCACTTTCGCTTAGTCAGCTAGTCAATTCCGAAACAAAGTTCATGCACATAATAGGAAAATAGTAAACTTTACTATTAGTAATAATAATCAATCTTGTTTTTTTTTTTTTATTATTTTGCAAATTGAATTGTATCTTTAAGGTCTATGCTGTTATGTTTATCGGGCAAAAATATCTAATAAACAGGATTGGGTAATCTAGAAAAGATAATAATAAAACAAGAAGTTAAATATAGAAGTTTTCACTTTATTTCGTTTTTTTCCTATGCATAATATAAATTGTAAAATATTAATACAAATATGTTATGGTGTATAATAAAGTAAAATAACTAGAAACTTTGTATTTACAATAATTCAAGGATATTTAAATAATAAATCATGTGATCATTTTTCCTTATTTTAAATTAAGATTTATATTCAGTGAAGTCAAAGATGCGAAACGACAAAAATAAAAACGAAAGTTGAACAGCAAACTGTACACAAAAATGGAAATACTATTTCGTTCAAAATTCAAATTCTACAAAAAATTCATAATAATTTTTTTTTTATAAATATGTATTTTCAATTTTAAAATTAAATTCAGATTAGGTTTGTTTCTGTTGTGTCGTAGTGAAAATATGCTAGATAGATTTTATATTGGACTCAGTTTTTTATCAAATTATTTTATCCCTGATAGCAAATTTGTTTTGTAGTTTTCGGTAAGCAGTTAAGTGAATTTTTAAAATTATTGAGTATTATTAAGGACTATTCTGTACTTACTGAAACTACTTAACATTTATTTTACTTTTGTCGGGGCTTGACGTATCACAACAGAACTAATCACATCCAGTATCTAATAACGTCCAACATTTAGCATGATATACTGCCGTTTCAATTTTATGTCAATGAAAAATTGCTAATAGGTGGCAATTACAAATGTCTCCTACGAAGTTATTTGCTTGTTGCAAGTAAAAGTTTCTTTACTCGATTCGGTTACAAATTAGTTATCCCACATTCGAATGAATTGTTACGAAACCATAAATGGATCTACGTACTTGATAAAGTTATGATGGAAGGAAGGATTCAGAAAACGAATTTATAAAGTAATCTCTTAACTCAAATGCCTTAATTTTTCTACGAGAAAATTTATTTTTTCTTCTCATAAAATTCCAGGGAATTCCCTGAAATTGTATTTTATTTTTTAAAAGAAAAATTCACTTTTTGCAAAACTCGTAAAAAGTATATTACAGTTCAAAAAACTGTTATTGGGGTATTATTACCTCCGGAATAGTCAGAATTTGTGAATTTCATTTTTTTTTTAAAAGAATAATTTTTCTTTCTTTACAAAATGATTTATTGTTGCAGTTATATTTTATGGCTGAAGTAGATTTGTGCGCATACAAATTTGACGCACACGCAGTAAACTTAGAAGAATGCAATCTGATTTTTTTTACTATAAATAATATCAAAATGGAATAAAAAATTTTTTTTACATATTATTTGAAAATGAAATTAACAATGATTTTTTTATGCTGTCCTTAGTAGTTCTTTTCTTTACAATATTGAAATTGTTGAGATTGTAATAAACAAAATTCACGGTTTTACAAGCACAAAAAAAAGTTATTAATGCTGGAAGTATATAATTGCAATTTTAGATTTTATATGAATTTGAAAAATGAGAGGGAATTAAATTAAATTTTGCGTATCTTATATGACCTTTTTCTAGTTGGTAATTTGATATAAATTATTTTAGATTTTCGTAACTAAACAATTCAAATTTATTATTTTTAAGAAATAGATTAGGTAGGACTTTGAAGAGTGTTGTAATGACTATAGGTCATAAAGGTTAAAAAAAAATGTTTGTATTCAATCCTGTTTTTCTATGTTTAGTAGTTTAGTTTTGTGACGTTACTTTCTTCCTTAGGGTTAGTATTTAGTCGTAAATCTGTGAATATGTTGGTACTATTTCTGCAAAACCTTAATTAAAACTTGGATTTGTAAGTGGAACATATTTATCAAATACTTCTATAATTTTGATTTTGTAAGAGTTTAGTCAGGCCATGAAATTTTCCTGTATAGTGTATAGCACAGCAAACAAAAAGAAGTACATATAAGTAAAAAATATATCAAATAAAAATATGATTAATTAAATTTTATATTTTTTATAAATTATCAATTTAATTGGAAATAAATCTAATTAATAATTTATATTATAAATAATTAATTACAAATTTCAAAAAATGAAATCAATATATAAAATTCTTTATTACACATAATTCTTCCCATAATCATATAATTTTCTTTATTCGTGCTGTTGCTGCTGGTTATGCTAGCAGTTAATTAAAAATCTCAGCGGTAGTCACACTTTAAAAACAAAATTATATACCAATTATTATTATTATTCTTTGAAATATATATAAACATTCTTAAAGTATCATATTTCACACTTATAAAACCATGTAGTTAATTTATCTAATAAAATATGTTTTTAATTTTTTAAATAATCCTGATTAGGCTGTAGTAGCGCTTTTACAAAGTACAAAAAAATAAAATAAATTTAAAATCTTAATGTTTCTTGTAATCAAGATTTAAGAAACTGAACATTAATTTATTAAGGAAATAATATTATTTTAATTTTTTGAAAAAAAAAATCACTCTCTCCAACTAATTTATAAAAGTAACATGAGTTTTAACATTTATGTCGACAAATTTATAGTTTTTTATATGTTTACTGTCATATGGACATATGAACAGAATAAACATTAACATTTCTAGTTTTTGTTCTAATAGTTTTATTTGCAATAAATATCAAATCATGTAAAGTATTATAGTTAAAATCTAATTTTGTCTATTCTTGGTCTAACTACTGCACAAAGTTACAGATTCAATTTCAGATTCTTTTATATGATAAAAAGTTAATCTGAGTATAAGAAATTTCTTGTTTTGTGAAATGTATGTATATTACAAATTTTATCTTAGCTTATTTTTTGTAAATTATAAAAAGTTTTATTCTGTCGGCCAATGAATTTGTTGACGATCATTTGTTCGTATAAAAGTAATTAATATACGCCATCCAATTAATCGATAGAATTCCCTTTCAATTATAAGGTAAATTCCTTTCAATTGATCTAAGACCGATCGTTAAACTAGAGTTCCCTACAACAAATTGGTTCATTCCTGAACAATGTTAATGTATACAATTGATTAACTTTTCTATATTTAAGAAAATAACATTTCGATTACATTTCACCAGCATGTTCTATAGATTCTTAATCGCTATAGAGTTCAACATTCCGAGAGAATAGAGTTTTCATTCTTCCCAATAACCAGTGAAATATATCCTGCAGAAATCTTATCACAGAATATATAAAGCTTTACAACTGTTTTAACTTTCCGGGCAACTTCCGTGCAACTAAAACTAATCTTTCTCATACTTCCTCGCTTTACAGTGTTTTTTGTAGCCTGCTTGGAATATATTATTCAGTATATTATTTCCAAATAGTACTGGGAACATAACCTTGTGCAAAAATATAACAATGATATTATATCCTGATCACTTGAAAGCCCTTTAGAGTTTCTTAAAAACTAAAGTTGAGAAACTAGGTCCAATACAATGGGTAAATTACTGCTCGCGCGCGGTCTCTTCTGCGTTATAAATTTTGTTTAATCCTATTTGATAATTTAATCTTATCTAATCTTTTAATTTGTAAAAATTTCTAATAATTTTGAACCCACAAGTATTCAAATCTTTCGAAACTAATTTGTAATTTTAGTTTATTGATAAAGTTTTTTACATTTTCCAACTTTTATTTTTATTTCTAATCATTTAATATTTAACAATTCTTAAGTTACTAAATATTATTTATTTTTTATCTACAAATATTTACATAATTCAAAATAATTATTTATAATAAATATATATAAATAAATATATCTTTAAAAGATCAAAAAAAAAAAAAAACGCAAAATTATTGTCAAGATGTTAACTTAAATTATGTATTATTTAATTCACCACACGTTTAATAAGTTATTGTTAAACATGGTATCATGCCTTAAAGAAGATTCCAATGTCTTGTTGTTTTCCAATGTTTTCCAACTTAAATGCGTAACACGAATTGTGTTGATGTAATTTATTACTTTAAATGCTTTATGTCTCTTGATTTTCTCTAATATTTTCTAGAATTTTGTATTATTTTTTTTTTTTGTGTTCTAGTCCTAAGGGACTATTTAAACATCGAGTTTCTGTTTTTTTTTATATATATATATGTATACATCCTTTTTTTGGTTTTTTTCTTACTAAAAGATATAGAGGAAATTTTATGGTCATCTTGAATAAAATTTATGAGACTTTATGTAGCTATTTTTGTGTCAAAGACTTGTCAGTAAGAATTGGTTACGCAAGTAAGTGACCAATGTCTTTACACTATGTTCACAAAAATAATATAATATAAAAATGTTTGTCTAAAATTCTAAATTGCTTTATTCTAGGGTGATAAAAATTTTTGTAAATCAATGTACAATAATAATTTTGTTATAAAAGGTTACAGATATTTATTTTATTGATAAGATTTATAGATAAAATAAAAATTATTGTATTTGTTTTAAATTTTCATTTGAATTATTATATATTTTTAGAAAATTCAATTGAATTACATATATGCATAATATGTAGTAACTAAAATTGATCAATTGGAAATTTGTTAGATAAGTTTTTTTTAACTGAAACTGGAAGTTCAGACAAAAAATGTTCACAATAATTACTATAAATATTACTATAAATATTTTAATTAAGATATTTATTTATAGTTTATTTGATGAAATTTTGGTGGATGTAGACAAAGTTTATTAATTTTCATATTTTTTGGGTTCAAACAACCAAAGTTTTATTAAATAGAGGGAAATTTTAAACATTTGATTACCTTTGTTTTAATAAAGCATAATTCGATGTGAAATAAGTCAAAGTTTTGGCAGGAATAATTAAAAATTGATATTAAAAAATTGCTGACAAACTGACTGCCACAATACAATATTATTTTTTTTTAAACTACCAATGTTTTATCAATTTTTTTTAAACATTTCAGCATATCTTTGATTGACTAAAACATAACAATATTTGAATTAAAGGTAATATTCGTCAAGAATATTTAACATTTAATATTAAAAACGTCTGACGAATAAGCTGGCACGAGTGGGGCTGCAATGCAAACAGTTGAGGTATTTGATGTCAAACATTCTATTCTTTGGACTCTAATTACTTTATTCAGATTTTGTCAAAAAAAATTATTCAGATTTTGTCAAACCGTTTTATAATATTGTTTCTTTTTTGTTTAAATTAAAGCGTTCTTTTTTTTTAATGTTATATTTTATTCTTTTGGATAAAATGATTTTTTGCTAATTAATTCTGATGGACGGAAAACACATCTAATGGAAATTTAAATTATTGACAATGTTCAGTTAATTTTTGACAATATTTTTGCCAAAAGAAAATTGACGTTAAAAATAAGATTGTCAAATTTACATACAATCTCAAATTATCGCCTGAAGCTTTTTAGTTATAACTTTTAATTCAATATCAAAACAAACTGAATAAGCATTTCATAAAATTGGAAATCTTATGACTCTAATTAACTTAACGAAAAACATTAAAAATAATAAAAATAAATGTCAATTTTTATCTACAGGAAATCTTTACCTGATGTTTAATTTTCCAACTTGTTAAAATGAATTCCTTTCAAACTAATAATCGTTTATGTAAGAAAATTATACAACTTTTCAACACAACACAACATAAAAACAAAAAAACAAATAAAAACTTTAAGAAGAATTATTATATCAGCAATTTAATATGATTACACATATTTAAAGATTTAATTTATGTGTAATTTTGATTTTTTTTTTAAAACTATGTTTAAGGTCTACGAACTCATAAATTAAAATAACAAAAAAAAAAGTGAAAAATTGTAAATTTTTTATTTATTTTTTTTGTTTGTTATTGCGTTCGTTTTAACTTAATTTTCTGAATGACATATAAAGTGTTTATATGTTGGTAAGTTGTCAGTCATTTTTTTTACCATACACCATATATATATATTGTCACCATTACAAAACACTTGATTTTCTAAAATAACACAAGAGTATTTAAATCTGTAATATTATATCTTTTTTTTTTTTTAAATAAATATTTCATTGTAATATGCTTAGACACGAGCATGATGACATTTTATGATGACTTGTATGACCCTTTTGGACATCGGTGATCGGTGTACATGTTATATTATTTTTTTTTGTAACATTATTTTTTTTGTTATTGTCAGTGTTGTTGGGTAAATGCGAAAACATATAATTTAACAGGTGAATTTTTTAGTTAAAATAATTTGCGATGTTATAGTGTTAATTCTAAGATTTTAATACAGAAAAGGTAAAAGAAAAATTTCTAGCAGATTGTAATCAATCATAAAAATGTAATAAATTTAATATTGTAGATATATACATATATAGTAAAATCATAAATTATTAATAAGATGTTTTTTTTTTAATTAAGAAGCAGTGAAAGTTTTAATAATTGAGACATAAATTAATAATATTTTTATTGGTAATATAAAGAACTTAAAATTAGGTACAAATAGAAAAATTATGTAAATGAATAAAGATTTAATAATTATAATTCATTCTGTCACAGCATAGTGAAAATCAATAGTGAGGATTATTGATTAGGTGCAAAAAATTGATTATTATTTATGTGACTGATTTTTTCAAAAATATTTATTAACAATTTATTTATTAATTATAGAAATTTATGATCCTCCTTACGTACTTGTAATAAGAATTTTTGACAAATTTTTGTAATCTTTTCAACTTATTTTTCAAAATCAGTTTTGTGTTCAGTTTTTTGGAATACACAACTGAATTTATGATCGAAACATGGCACTTCTGGGTAAAAAAGGATGTAATTTGTAACGTGAGTAGTGTAAATTATTAATTAGATGATTTTTGTATAAATTTTACATGGAATTGTTGAAGTTTGGTACATCAACAGTGTACTAAAATAAAAAGAAACCCGAAAAATAATATTTTTTATTTTATTTCCCCCTTACAATAGGTTAGCTTGGTTTTACTATACTTACGTACACCGAATATTACTAGACTCTTATTTTTCAAAATTATTTATCAATTTTGTATAAATTTTACATGAAGTGTTTGGCTTATTTATTTAATTTCAAGTTATCTTCCATTTAACTTAAACTTACATAGAGTGAAATATTGAAAACGAAGTTTAAACACTGTCAATAGTTTAAACTGGCACTGAGCAAGTAGCCCTAAATAAATATTTATAATTAATTTAATTATAAATAAATCAAATATTTATCAGAAACATAAATAAATTTATCAAATCCACATAAAAAAAGAAACCTA
Organism: Empis livida; assembly: GCA_963932195.1. Classification (NCBI taxonomy): domain Eukaryota; kingdom Metazoa; phylum Arthropoda; class Insecta; order Diptera; family Empididae; genus Empis; species Empis livida. The sequence goes on from OZ010649.1 coordinate 17,282,441, forward strand.
AAATTAAAAAATTACTTTTAAAGCATATTTTTTGTAACTGTATGAACTGCATAGTTTTTCTGAATTTTAATCTGTAAACTGCACAGCTACTGAATTGTTGATCGTACCCAAACGTTTTTACTGGTGAACATACATTATGTAAGACCGAAAAAGATATAATCTGTAATTTGAAGAAGTAATAATAGTTAGAAAAACTGTTATTAATTAGTTGCAATACTCAATTTCCTTGACTTGATTATCTAATTAAATTTTTATTAAAGTTTATCGTAAAAATTAATCCTTTTAACACGATTAACCTAATTACGAGTGTCAATTTATAAAAATAACACGTTGTTAAATTGCACTTAAATAATTTACAAACAAACTGAATAAATAATTTTATAAATTTCTTATAATATCTGTTCAGCTCAGTTGATTACAATTTCTTGCTTTGCCAAGCATAAAACACAATTTCATTAGTAAAAATAAAAACAATAAAAAAAAATCATAATCTTAAGACAAAAGTTATATCTAGTAAAACATATTTTTGTTGATATTAATTTCAATTCCTGGTTTTTATTTCCATTAATCAAAAATCGCATAAAAGAATTGCTTATTTAAAAGAACTTTACTTCGTTTTTATTAGTGAATTAATTTGCAGATTCATAATTCTATTATTTTACTTCCTTATTATTTTCTGTTTAATCATTACTTTTTAAAAAAAAATCAATCAATATTAATTATAATTTAATCAGAAAATCATTATAATATCAATTTCTTTAATTTCCATTATTCTTATTATATTTTCTTTTCATATATGTTTTGGAAAATTGAATGGGAAATTTTTTTTATAAATTTCATTTTCTTCATATTTGATGGTAAAAGAAAATTTATAATTTTTTTTCTTTTTTTTTTGCTGATTAAGAACTTCTGTCTTTTTTTTAAGCGCTACTGGCTTTTTAAAGGCTTACTGGCTTCTGGGTTACAAGTTGATTTTTCATTTTGATGGATTTCAATTTGTGCAAACCGTTGTTGCATAACAACAGATTGGTGTTGTTTTTTTTTATTATTATTATTATTATTTTATATTGTAGTACTGACCATTATGATGCGGCTCGATGATGATTATAGTGATTATGCAAAACATCGTACTGACAGGTTTTTTTGAAACACATTAGAAAAATTTGCATTATATATCATTATTCACTACATATAATGCGGAATAAAGTGTTTTGTGGTAGTTTGATGGACGCGTAACAAGTTAGTTATTTTACATCACTATTTTATTTTTTTGCTTGCTGCTGTTTGTTGTTTTGATTTTCAAACTTAAGTACAAGTAGCTTTACAGAATAAAATGAAAAATTAATAAAATAACAGAAAGGTTGATGCACTTTCAGATCAAAGACATTGACATTTAATTGAAGTTTTACCATTTTTTTTTTTTGTATTTTTAGTAATAAATATTAATTTGCTTTTTTTAGAAAAAAAAAGTCGATATACAATGAATAATAATTTATTATTAAAAACGAAAATTGAAAATATACAAAAAAATTAATTGTAAAAATTCAGAGAATAATACATATTTTTAAAACAAAATTATGAATAGTCATAGAACAGATAATTTTTTGTTCAAACTGCATATTTTTACAGAGTCTGCTAAGTTACCAATAGTCGAACTTGGATCTATTAGTTTCTTAGCCTTTATACCAAGGTTTTTAATCATTTAATCTGCCATTTACTTTTATTGCTTTTCAAACTCCGATTCCTAATGTTAAAAGTTATAATAAACATTTCCTAATTGTTAAATTTTTTAGGAAATTTGGAAAAATGAAATTAGAATATCAGAACTTTGACAATACATAATACAGATAGTAAGCGATACTATCTGTATTATGATAGTATCTTGTATGATATATTCTGTATGATATGAAATTTCAAAATGTTCTATATTACAATATGTAACTTTTATTTTGTATATGGAAAAATTAATTGTATAAATAAGCTTGTTTCACTTAATAGTTTATTGTTGGAAAGTTTTATCAATTGTTTTTCTAATTTTTGAAACGACATGTACTTTTTATAGTTGTACTAAATGAAATTGAATATCGATTGAAATAGAACCTAGCACTGGATAACTGCTTCAGACCTAAGTGCCCTAACAGTATGTAAGTACTAATATTTTAGTTGTAATCAGTGAACTTTAGTTAAAAAATATTCTTCAATATCTTAAATTGAAGTACTGCAAACCAAATACATTTCTATTTAATTATTAATTTGAATATTATTTTTAAAACTAAATACCATATAAATATATATTCTGAGTATATTTAATAATTAAATTTGTAATTTAAAAATATTTAAATAATAAAAGTAAAATAATAATTTCGAATGTAATCAATTATGTAGGACATTTTATTATATTAAATAATAATTATATTATCAAAGTAAAAAATCAAAATAAATTATTATCAACTATAATATCCTGTCTAAATCAAAACATCTAGGTTAAATTAATTTTATTTAATTTTTTTTTTTCTTGCAATCCAATCAAATTAGATTTCACCTTTTAAATTATACGCTTTAATAATATCAAGAAAATGCAAAATTGTTCATTAAAATTGTTTTTTTTTTTCTAGCTAAACTTATTTCTTCTACATATGTCTTTTTATAAATTAAACAAATATTTCAACTTTACTTTTCTAAAAAAAAAAAAATTTAAAGAAAAAACATACTCTACTCTAAATATTTTAATGATATAGTTAAGATTTACAAAACTAAAACATAGATTCCACAAATTATTAAAAAAGATGATAAAAAAAAAAAAAATTGGTTGCATATCAAAACATATTATTTGTTACATGAACAAATTATATTGATAAATTTATATTTGAAAAAAATAAAATAGAAGATTTCATTCAATGAAAATATTTATGTGCAGAATACATATATCTATGTAACATTTCTTGTTTATACTTTTATTTAAAACAGCATTTTATTTTGTAGATCTTTAAGTATGTGAATATTGGTCTAGATAACTAATAATTAAATGAAGATGATGATGATGGGTATGGACTTGTTGTTTAAAGTAAAATTTTAATTTTGATATGTAATTTTAATTTGTAAATGAATATAGAAATAGAACTTTATAACAGGTATAAATGCAATATATCTTATTTATAAAATTAGTATGATTTTTGTAGAGAGATATGTATTTCATGTTTATTTTCTTTTATTTAGAATGGAATATTCTTATAAGTTTTTAAGTAGAACATTAGAAAAAAAAAATTAAAATATTCTTGATTTAATAAAATTGCTTGAAAAATAAAATTTATTTTAAACTTACCTATGATTTCGAAAAATTTAACACTAAATTCAACTAATTTATATCATTTGAAAATAGTTAGTTTTATGAAAATCTTAACATTATTTATATCTTCACTATATTACTTAAAGTTTGTAGTTCAATATCGAATTAGGCCGAAAATTCGGTACGATATCAACAAATTAGTAATACTAAATTTTAAAAAGAGTTTCCATAAATTTCAAATTTTAAGTATTTAAGAAACCGAAGAGACTAGCTTAACTTTTTCCAATTTTCTAACATTTCAATAATAAAATTAATGATAATTAAAAGGGTTATCATAAATTTATTAATTTAGAATATTAAAAAGTTTTAAAAACCAATTTGTCAATTTTTTTTTTTTTATTGTCCATTTTCTTAATTATTTTAAACAGTTTTCAGCTAGTCATATATTAATGTAACAGAAAATATAAACTTTAACATAAAAAACATTAATTAAAAATAATAATTATGTTAAACTGAAAACAGTTGCATAAAAATAACTGTTTTTAATTAAATAGCATGCACCAAATCACCCATTACTAAAGTTCTGCATCTTTGATTTTCCATCTGAAATCTTTTAATGTTTTCTTTTTTTTAACTAATTTCGTATTGCATCCAACAGAAATCTGTACAGAACAAAAAAAAATAATAATAATTAAGAAGCGTTGCAGCATAAAAATGTAAAAGAATTAAAAAGAATTGAGCAAAAAAAAAAATTAATGGTTTAATAATATTTTATGAAAGGCAATAAGTACAAAATATTTTTTTTATTATTTTATTTGAATTCTTGTCTAGAATTTAGGTGAAAAGTACAAACCCTATAATAAAAACTGGTATTCTAAACAATTTAACAGTATGCAGACATAGTTCTACAAATTAGCAATCCAGTATTATATAGAAATTAATAAAGTCTTAGTTACTGAATTTTTCAATACAAAAATTGAACTTCTTTATATTCATTGGTTTTATTACTTACTACTACATTTCCTTCTAATAATTTTGTATCTTTGTTCAACGATTTTTACTTTGTAGGCTCAAACCTCGTAAAATTAAACATATTAAGTCCTCAGATTATAATGTTCTTTAAAATCATTATGTATGTACGGAAAATTTAGAGATTTTTGCTTATTGATATTATTTTCTGGATTTACTTAAATATTAATGCTTTATGGTTAAAAATATAAAGGATAAAAATCTGAAGTAGGCAATGTAGTAAAAGCATCTTTATATTCATAAAAGATCCATATCAATTCAATTTACTTTAGAGGAGTGTTCATCATCATCATCATCTATTTCAGAAAGGTGCAGATGTGTATTTTTTTTTTATTATTATTGTGAAATGAGAGCAATAGAATTTATTTTTATGGAACGCACAAGCCCTTCAAAATATAATTTTATTTTTTATTATGAAATATTATTAATTTTTTTTTATTATATCTTTTTTTTTCTTAAAACGAAGAATAGGTTTTACCATAAGATTTGGTATTAGATTAGTTTTTTGTTTGAAGGCAGGTAAAAATATTCAATAGAAAAGTTTTATAATACAAATTATTATCGGTGAATAGGATATTTTTTTCTTTCTTAATCAATATGGGGGTATTAATTTATACCTGTGTGGATTTTCTAAATAAAAAAAAAAGTAGTATATAATAGAATATAATAAAAGTAAATTGTATTATCGAAAATATGATTAAAAAAAATATTATGACCCTGAAATATGTTTAAATATCTACTTTAAAACGCTATTATCGCAATAAACTTCCAGCAGGTTTACAAAGTGGTTCATTTATAAGTCCACACAAATTTCGAGATTTCAAAAGCTGTTTATTGTCCAATTTTTTATTAAAAATTTACTCTATTTTAAAATTCTCTAAGAAACTTAAATATCTGACGTCCTTAATTTTGTGAAATGCTGGGGGTTATAGTCCGAATAAAAAAGAAACTATCGCGTCAATAACTTAACAATTTAGGTGGCAGGACGTAATCCAGCTTAAATTAGATCAGAATTATCACAAATATTGCAGGAAATTATCAATCATTCATATTTTTCTTTATGCCATGGTAGCAAATGAAATATTTAATGTAATCGGAAAGTTCAAAATGTTTACACCATGAAGGCGAATCCTTAGTCACCTTATTCTATACAAAATTTTATTCAAAATTATTTGCTCAGAGAAATATTGCCTGAACTATGCTTTATTTTTAAGGGGTGTTTTGGGAAAAAAATAACCTTGTCGACTGTTTATCCACCCAAAAGCTTTCACGTCAAACTTTTAAGAATTAGAAATTAATTGGTGATGAACTTACCAATTTTCTTAGTCAACAGGCTTTTTGTGAAATGTATTTTTTAATGAATAATTCCAATTTAAAATACTAAATGGTCTACATCTTCATTAGTAATAAGGTGCATTATTAGTAAAGATGTAGACTATTTAGTAAAAATGAAGAATTAAGACACATTTATTATTAAGATATATTTAAAATGAGTTATTATTGCCAAATGAGCTGTGTCGACAATATGAAACATGTACGTTTTTGGGTATACTGTATTCTCCACTTGAAAAGAAATATATATGGTTTAAATTCTTTGGTATTTGTAGTAAACTAAGAACTATATACATAAATGTTATTTAAGCAAATGAAAATGTAAACTTCTTCTAAATTTTTTAATTATAAAATATATGTTTTTTTTTAATTCAAATTTCAGCACGAGTACCGAAAATTTACACCAATTTAGTAAATAGACATCAAAATTGATGATAGACGTTACGTTGAAAAGATAAGAAATAGGTAAAAAAAAACCCAAAATCATAAAAATACTGAAAAGTGAAGAAACGGCATTTTCAATTGAATCTCATCAACTAATTAGTTTAAATTAAACAAATCATGACATTGTAGCTATAAAAAAAGGTACAATATATTTTCTTTTAATAAATTTTTATGTTCCATTGAACTTTATGTCTTCACTATTTGCTTTATTCTATTTAATTTATACTAAAATCTAAAATCATATATGGAGCATAAAAAAAGGAAGAAGAAAAAAACATAAATCTTCTTTGCATGATACACAAAATAAACGCCCATTTAAACGCATAATAATTCTGTAGATTTTTTTTTTTGTCACTAAAATAATTATTTTTGTGTAGACATTTCTTTTGTTTAACTTAATTTTTTATTTAATTTTTATGGTAGACAAACACCCAAATAAAAAAAAAGATAATTTAAAAAAAAAATACAATTTAATTTATAAAAAATTGTTTTTAATTTTTTGTCGAAATCTTTTTTTTTTTATTTATTAAAACTATTTAATTTTGACGGTCACACATAAAAGTTTATAAGTTTCTACAAAAAATTCTCATTTGGAAGGTCAATAAACGAAAACTTTTACAATTCAAATAAAAAAATTTATAATGAGATAATTATTTTCATTTTGTTAGTTTTAGGATATTGACTTTACTTTTTTTTTTCAAATATAATATAAAGATATGTAAAAAAAAAACGAATCTTCATGTGTGGTTCTAAAAAAAAAAAGATACGTATATCTCTATAAATATTTAGAATAATTGAAAAATGATTTTATATGGATTAGAGATGTAATTATGGGAAATTTTCAAGTTCAAAAACCTATATAAGAATATTAAGATATATTTGGTGATTTTACAGTTAACAAATCACATAGAATTGTTTAAAATATTTGCTCAAATTAATTATTGAATTTTATTAAAAAAAAGTATAATTTTTTTTAGCTGTGGATCTTATTCTGTTATGTGGATTAACTGTGGATCTTATTCTGTTATGCTATATACGAATCAGATCGATTACTTAGATTACGTCTGATTCGTATATAACTAATGCCTAGCTTAGTACACTATTACTAAGCTACCGTTAAGTTTATTAAAGCTCTTTTATTAGCATCTTTTTTATAGCCCGCTTTTCGCAACTTCTCATTGCTCATATATCATATATGTTTCGACTGTATTCACTTAATACTCGTAGGTAAGTAAATCTGTCTATGGCTTTGAAAAGATAACTTAATCTATTATAATTAATCTTTTAAAGAAACTAATTTATGTACGAATTTCTTACACAAAATAATTTTTGACAGAGCAAAAAATTAAACTATCTGAGAAATAATTATTTATTATAGTAAAGTTAAAATGTCTTATAATAAATTTTAAAATAATCTAGTTTAATTCTTAAATTTATTTTAATGCTAAATTTAAATCAAAAAATTTAGATCCTATTTATATGTGAAGAGAAAGTCTGATAATTCTTTAATCTGAATTAAATATTTAAAATTTACATTGTATTAGATGTTATTAGGTTAAGGCAAGTTATCAAAATTTTACTGATAATACTTGATTTCAAACTATTATCATATATGCCAAAACTAAACTATATCTGCCGGACACATAAAATATATAAAAATAACATATTTAAATTAAAAAAAATTTCTTATATGCGGACATGATAAGAGATATTGAGATCAATTTTCAACCAATTAGTAAAATTGAATCGAAAAATCTAACAAGTTATATCTATTACATACTTTCGAAAAGTGCGTAATCAATACAAAAAAAAATTATATAGTTTAGTGAAATATATTTTAATATCATTGGGTAAAGTAAATTATGACCCCAAAAAATAGTAAGAATTTTTTTTTAATTTTCTATGAGAACTTAAGTTAAATGGGCAAAACAGGGTTACTGAAAAAAGGATTATTTAAAATAATATAATAAATCTTTAAGTTTATTTAATTTGTTTGTAAAACTGAATTTGTCAAATCTTATTTTAATTCTATGAAATGTTTTTAAAAAATAATTTATAGTATATACTGAATTTAAAGCAGTATTCGAATTTAATTTATTTATGTAACATTTAACGTTCTGCAAATTAAGCAAAATTTAATACAAAATACAATGTAAATATAAAATATTTGAATCACCCTATTTATTTAAATTGATTTTCTCTATAATATTAGTAAGTATATAGACATTTTTACGCATTTAATTTACCTTAAATGTAGTCAGAAATAATTTTACATACAAATAAAATTATATCCCGAGGTTTTTAAAAACTAATGTAGCTACTATAACTATATAATATATTTTCAGGCTAGACAAGCTTAAAATAAATCAAAAATTTATGTATATATAAAATAAAATTTGCTAACACCGAAAACTCTCTCTCTAATTCAATTTAAAACTGGTCACAATTTCCATTAAAATTTATGAAAAAAAATTGTAAAAAAAAAAAAAAAAATATGTTGTTAAATAGTCACTTTCGAATTATTATAAAAGTCAATTTTATTTTTTTATAGCATAAAACTTTAAACATTTTATTCAAGGTGCAATTAATTTTTACATAAAATAAAATTAAAAAAAAAAAAAATAAAAAATAGACATGATTCAAAAAATATTTTTTTCTTGATTTGCCTGTTTGGTCTCCAATGAGCCAATTTCAACCACCATTATTATTATAATGATTTCACAGGTAAACATTTTTTAGGCTTTTACACACCTAATAAAGTGAAAAAAAAAATTAAATTTCTAATCCTGTTTTATATATTCTAACTTGTCCTTTTTTCATTTAAATTTACATTTTTTTTTTTTTTTTTAATTTATGCAAAAATAAATACTCTTGTGATGTCAAATGATTTTTATGGTAAGCAGGTCTCTTGGTTGCTTAAATTGAAGATGAAATTTTCTGAATATTACATATTATACATAAGTTTGTTTTTTTTTTTGGCATGTGCTGCTTCTTATTATCCATGATTACTTTTAGTTTATTTGCAGCTGTTTGTCAGCCTTTAATAATCATTACTTTTTTTTTTTTAGATATGATGACAAAATTTAGCAAGAAGAAAGTTTTGTAGCACATGAATAAATTCTAGTTTTTGAAAAAATAAAAAGTTTTTGGTTTTTTTTTTTTAATTTTGTAGTAAAAATATTCATGTAATTAATTTGTATTTTAGACAGAACATGTTAGATTGGTGTTCTTTTTTTTAATATATATATACTTTTACTTAGTTAGTTATTTAGGTGGTTCCGGATGATTATTTATTTTAATTATTTATGTATAGTGTTTTTTTCTTTCTTTCTGTTTAATAAATAATTTGAAAACTAATCAATTTATGTTAAAGTAATAATTAAAATATAATTAAAATATACTGATCAAGTTTATTAGAATTTATTTACTTAACAAAAAAAAAAAACTGGTTAAATTGAAAATTTGTTAAACATTATTCAGGAAAAAAAAGTATCTAAACGTAATTATGGATTAAAATTCATTTGGCTATTGGTATAATATAAAGTATTGAATATTAGAAAAATTTTGTTTAGTAAACTTTGAAATCTTGGTAATGAAATAATAGTCTGACCGGTTTTTATTTGAAATAAAAAAAAAATACATTCTGTGCATCTAATCATAATAAACTTACTATAATTAAGTAAATTTTATGATGATGTACGAAAATATTAATTTACTTACAGGTGAACTGAATAGAATTGATCAAAATTTTGTATATTTTCATGAATTTTATCTAACTTTAAGAGGTACATTAGTTATTGTGTTTGATTTTCAAATTAAAAAAATGCCGTATGACAAGGAAATTAGTAAGAAACTGTCAAACAAATATTGTAGTTAAAATAAATTTTGACATATAAATTTGTTACATTACAGAAAATCGTAAAAATTTTCTTTAATATCAGTATTTTCGTATAGTGATATTATAATATCATTAATTTCTAACTCACAGCTGCTGACCAATAAACACATAATTAAATCCATTTATAGTTTTCATACAGATTAAATGTTAATATCAGTTTAATTAAAAACTGAACTTAATTTATTTAAAAACTGAATAAAGTTCAGTTTTTAATTAAAAAAATCTAATAAAATGTCATTCACTTACTTTAGTATCAAATTCACAAGAAAATCATTAATTAACTATATACTAATACTAATATCTAAATCTAATTAGGTAAAAAATTGTTTTTATTAATAAGAAAAACATAAAAATAACACTAAGATGAAAAAAAACCGAATAAACTACTTTAGAAAAGATTTTTGTTTTTTAAAAAAAACATAAATTTTTCTTATAAATATTTTTCTAATAGGATTTTCATAATTTTTCTTAATAAAAAAAAAAAGATAAAATATGTTCAAATGAAATTTTAACATTTTAATTATATTAATCCATACCTATAACATTAATAAACAAGAAATCTTAATGTTCATCAATTATAATTTAAGAAATTCTGTTTTTAGATTTTTTTTTTAACCTATTCGTTACTCTATAATAGTAATCAACCTATAAAGTTTTTCTATGTTTTTTGTATTTTTTTGAATTCTTCATTTCCTCAATTAAAATAGCATAATGAACATTATTTAAAAAATCACCTTTTTGCACTAATCATGACCATTTGCATTAAATGAGATTTTCTTCACTCAAAAACTATTAATAATCTTCAATGTAATCTAAAAAGGATTTTCTATATTTTCTGTAGTCATTTTTGTGTATAGTTAAATCTTATCAAATTAAAAAAAAAAAAAAAATATTACCACATAATCTCATAAAGTATATTTTTTTATAATAACATAAGATCATTTGGCATGGAATATTTTGAGACTACAGCTACTATATTTTTCTTTTTTAAAAATTTTTTTTTTTTTTTTTGTATCTATAAGATGATTTTCTATTGTAAGATATATTTTTATGTTGTCGAAAAAAAGGGAAATATTGTTAAAGGTCAATGATTCTTTTGACTTTTTTTTTTGTATGATTTCATTTTTATTCACTGATTATTTTTATGTTATCACAGGAGGATCAGTGCATTATTTATTATATAATTTTTAATGTTATATGATGTACCACAATATATTTTATGTTGTGAGAGTTTTATCTTAAAGATTTGTCTTTAAAAAAAAAAAAAACAGACAAAAATTATGTTCAAACATTCCAAATTTGGGAGTGTTATGAAAGAAAAAAAAAAATAATAATATTTTGGTTAGATTCTTGCTGTTGTAGAAAGTATACGTAGATAGACTGACGGATGTGGAAGGAAATTAGATAATTATGTAGATGCAATGCCCAGAAAGAGTCATGCAGTGTTAATAGTCTAAAAATATATCTTTTTTTTTTTTGTAAAATCTAATTAAAAGAAAATTAGAATTAAAAATAGAATTTAATTTTTTGTATTTTGTGCTTAGGTTGTGTTGCAGTTAAAAATATATTGTATTTTTTTTTTTTTTTTTGGATAAACATGATGGAATTTAATTTTTCTTCATTAGATTTAGATCTATTTTTGTAAAATTGTACAATGATGAAGTAAATAAAAAATAAAAAAAAAACATTATCTAAACTTTATTTTATTTATAAGATTTTTTTTTTGAAATTTAATGATGCGGTTAGATTTAAAGTAAATTGTTTCTGTGTTTTTTGAGACTCATCATTGAGGTAGACATATTTAATGGGTTCATTTTAATGCAGAAGAAATTACAAAAGAAACTGTAGAGGCTGGAAATTTGACATGCATCAGCAACGAGAATTTTTTGATATTAAATTTTAGTTTTTTTTTTTATGAAAGAAAGAAATATCTCGAAAGAATGTTAAATTGTATTTAACTTTTTTAACAAAAATTTACTTTATAATGTTAATTTGGTTAATAAATTCTATAAGATAAGCTATTATAAAATATAACCAAAATTATGTAGTAATTCTTTATAACTTGAATACTTTTGGGAAATTAAGACTTCCCAAAGTCCTTTTTCTTCAATTAAAAAAATAATCATATTATGAATATATATTTTTGTGAATACCCTAAAATTACGAATATGTGTGAACTCGAAAATACAGAGGATTTACCACATTTCAATGTATACTGTTTATTTCAAAAAAATTAGACATTTTCATTTGACCTTCATACGGAGTATGCTTTAAAATTACGAAAAAATTTCACATTCGTTTTAGTCCCATATGCAGAATTTATAATAAATACTTGTATCTTGTATGCTTTCTATCTGATCTTTTAGACATTGAACGAGTTTATGATCGAAAAATACACTGCACCGATGGTATATAAATTCCTATACTATTATCGTACTACATAAAATTTATGTATTTAAACATAAGTGCTATACTTTAATCTATTATCACATGTGATCTAAACCCAAAATATGTTTTAAATTTTATGTCAAATTTTCAAACTTACAATATTTAAATAATATGTTTTTATGATGTCTTTGTAAAAAATTAATCTTATGATGAACTGATTTCAATGTAATGAAAACGGTATACGCACAAAAAATAGTAATAGACTTAAACTTGTTATATAAAATATAAAATAAAATCCTACATATCACATTTATTTCTATTTTAAATTATCTTAATTCTTTGAAATTTTAAACTAAAAGATAAATGACAAAAAAAAAAATACTTAAACGAAACTGAAATAGTTTTTTTTCCATCAGCGTTTTATAAGAACAACGAAAAAAAAAAAATCATCATCAAAAACAATCTCTATGAATATGGATATCTTCCTGTTATGGTTATTTTTATTTTATCAGTTTTGTTATATATTTTTTTTTTATATAAATATCTTCAATTTTTATTCCTTTAACTGTGTTGTCAGCAAAAAAAAATAGAAGATAAATTCCAAGATTTCTACTCACAATTTTTACCTTTTTAAAATTATATATATAAAAAAAAAAGTTTTTAGTTTGGTTGTTAAATATGTGAACTATTGTTTCATTTAAATTGTACACTTCTTCTTCCATTTGTTATCCAATTTAACATGAATAAAACATCTTGGTTTCATTTTTTTTTTTGCTATTTTTCTTATAATATTTACTTAAAAGTATCTATTTTCTGTAAAGAATCTTATAGTATATTTTCTGTGTAAACATAATTCTTTTTTTTTATATATATATTTGTACATTGTTACAAATCTATTTACGTGTTTTGAATTGAAAAATATGTCTTACTTTAAATCGATCATTTGAAAATATCGACAAAATCACATAACCTCTTGTATATTAAAAGATTTTGTGCCCTAAAAAGGATAACTTGTTTTTAACTAATAAGTTTCCTTGATGTGAACAAAAAACAAAAAACTTTTATTTTACATTGAATTTTGAGAAATTTTTGTTTTAGATTATAAATAAAAAAAGCTATTTTTGATATCTATCTTTGATGCTTCTATAAGTTAGATTAGAGTTTTAAATAATTTTTTTTTTTGGAAAATATTCTTCAGTGCTTCATGAAAAAAATGGGCAAATAAAAGTTATATTTTCAATAGATCAACAAAAAATAAAACTTACAACTCAAGGACTTACTACTACTATCCAAGGATTAATCTGTTTAACTTAGAGGACCACCGTACTTTCTAAAATTGAGATATTGACTATAAATTCGAACTCTAAATCGTTAGAGAATCATCTGCTAATCTTAGACTTTTAATTAGCAAAGTATTTGGTATCAAAAGATTAGGAAGAACTTGCTAATCAAACATGGTTTAAAATATTTAGGAAAATAGAAAATAGGAAAGATTACAATTTGTGATCAAAAACTTGAAGGAAATGTAATCTTAAAAATCGACCAATATATTCACTTGCATTGATGCAGCATGCATATTTTATTTTAAACATTTACCACATCGATCCTGTACGATCCTTTTTTGAATTTATAAAAACTATCATACTATAAACTTATTAAAAATAGCTAAAAATCTACAAAGTACGATATAAAAAATTGTGTTTTTAATGTTTTTATATCTTGTAATTATTTATCTTTGAATATTTTAGAAGTATAGTACTTAAATATTCAAGATATTCAAGCTCTTTAAGATTTCAGTACTGTATATAATATATTTTTAAAAAAAACATCCCTTATGATTAATAACTTCAATAATTTAACAGACATCTGAAAAAAAAAAACAATTTTTATGTCAACTTTCTTAAATAATTGCAATTTTTTGAAAATAAACATTTATTATGATAACTTTTTATTTTTGTCAATTAACGTAAAATGAAAATTAATTATTAACTATCTTTCTTTTCTTGGTTTAAATGTTTTAAGAACTGGATAGTATAATAAGTAGAATTAAAGTTCATCTCTCTTATTTACTTAACAAAAAACATATTCTTTAAAAAAATTTTACACAAAAAATATTAATGAATTATAATTTGTTATTTTTACTATAATAATAATTTTTTGTTATTTTTAATTATACTTTAATGATTCTACATAAAAATACATATTTAATTTTAAATTGAAGAAATATTTCTCTAAAGTGAATGGTTACTTATAAGAAAATATCAAATTAATAATTTTAATTTTTAAAAATTCTAAAATGTAATTTATTATCTTTCTGTTTTATGTTATTTTTTTTTTTTTGCATATTTTCTACAAGTTTTAAGAAAAGTTTTAATAACAAATATCTACATAAATGCCATATAGTAATGTAAAAAATTCTAGATAAATTCATATTTTAGTACAAAACTTTTGTATAAAAAATTTGTAATTAAAATCTTCATGGACAGAGACAAAACAATATTAACATTATGGGTGGCTTGTGTTAGTTATTCTTAATTTATTTATTTAGTTTCTTAAAATTTTATGTAAACAACTTTGTAGAAATAAGAATTCTGTTCATAATTTTCATGTAATTAATTATAATTTAAAAAATTTTATGAAAATTAATTGTGTTTTTGACAATTAAGTAAAACAATATAATTATTCACTAAAATGTAAATAATAAAAAATTAAAATATGTCACGAGATATTTTATTTAAATGAAATATTTCTTAAAAGGGTTTTAATAAAAAAAATGTAATTTTTAAATAAACTCAGTTTTGATGAACTTGAGTTTCAACATTAGCAAATGATTAAAAAGTTTTAATGTACATATGTAAAACTAACGAATTGGTTGATCATATATTTTTTTGTAATTTTTTTAAAGAATTCTACAGTTTTAGGTAATTTGAAGCTTGAGGTATAAGATCTACAGAAGCAAGGTGGAATAAATATTATTCCAAGGCATTGAATATGTGAATACCTGACAATTCACAAAAATTATAATTTATAATTAGTCCAAAAACTTTCATAGCAATCACATGTATAAATTAAAAATTAATTAAAGCTTAATCGCGATAACATTTTAATGTGCTACTACACTGGAACACAGTTTCACCTATGTTAAATTCTACTCAGATTTTAAGGATAAACTTTTTTTCGAGGAAATAATACGAGAATTGTTGTTAATCGTTTATTAAAAAAAACCAATACAAACTTAATGCACTCTAAAATTTAAAGTTTTTTTGTGCAAAGAAAGACCCAGATTAGTGGGTAAATTATTAGTGGCTTTAAATTTAAGTACTTATAATTAGTTTATACTTAAATTCTAAAATAATACTGAATCATACTATGTATTATAAAAATTACTATACAATACTATGTACAAAAATGATTCGTAGTCGTAACATCTTCCACTACAGCAAGAACGAAATTTATTACTTTCCGATTTTAAGAATTATCTCCCCAAAACCATATTATACTTCCGGGTTTAAAAATTTAATATTCTAAATTTTATTCTCTATTCATATTACATATTTGCATTCTAAAAATATAAATTTGAAAAAAATACGTACTAAATTCTAGAGATAAATTCTTTAAAAAAATTTCTAAGAAAATCAAAGTATTAGTTCTTTTCAGATATTTTTTACACACTGTATTTAGATTTTTTTCTTTTAGCTATATTTAAAATACATATTTATTTTTGATTAAAATCTTTTTTATTTAAATAACAGCATAAAAGGTGAATAGTCATTAATTAGATATTTTAAGCAAATATAAGAGAATAACCTTAAAGATTCTCATATAAACCTTGGTGACTTTTAAATCATTTTTCTTATATTTTTGTTCAATTAAATATAAAAATAAATATTGTGAAGAAAAAAAAAATTTATATTACTGTAGGGTGTTTGCGAAAAATTTCAATATTTAAATGAATTTTATTCATAAACCAAATACAATATTATTGTTGCACATTTATCTGAATTAGTTGAATTTCATATAACATTAATAAATATGAAACTGCAAGTACTCACAACACTACTTTAATAGATTAAGATATTTTATCTAGTTATTATTGTAAATTTAAAGGTTTTACATAAACTATAGTAAAATTCAAATAAAAAATTTAAAAATATATAGGAAAAAAGGGTTTTGTAAGCTTCCGTATTGCAAAAAAAAAAAAAATTGATTTCATATATTGATAGATAGGTATTTATGATTTTATTTTATGGCAATAATGCGAAATGAAGCTAGCTCAAATAATTTTTTATGTGGTGACAAAAAATATTCTTTTTACTTTAAGATTTTCGTTTTATTCCAATAAGCTAATAAATTATTTAATAACTGTCGAATGTACTGAAAATGTTTCAAGCGCCAATATATATATATATATCTATTTTTAATCTTCATTACGGGTATTTGATATTTTCCTACAGACTTAATTTTTTAATTACTAAATTTTATAATTAATTAACAATGTTGTAGATTGTATTTAATAAACATTTAAATTTAAAAATAAATGTTAAGTAAAAAAATATTTATTATATTTTATAGTCTATAATTATTTGAACTTTAAACTTTATTTTGGTATCAGAAAAAAAAAACATTTTTAAATTTATTTATTTATATTTAATTTTAAGATTTTTACATATTTCATTAATATAATTTTGTACAAATAAAATAAAATATAGTCGTTATAGTATTTGTTAAATTAATTTTCTGGACTTATTGCGCCTGCCATTATTCCAAACATACTTGATAACATTGAGGTTGCCATTTGAGCGGGATCAACTGGAATATCTAATACTATAAAGAAATATAATAAAAATTTAAATCATATTTTAAATTAGTTATTTTTTTAATGAACCTCGTTTGCTTGGTTCCCATCCTACAAATATTTTATTCACTTTAATATTTTCTTCAAGCCAAACACGTAATGGTTCATAATAATCTAAAAGTGGTTGACCACTTAACCCATTATTATCATGTGTAATTGTACTTAAAACTTGTCGCCATGGTTCTTTAGATCCCAATTCCATCATTTTAGTTAAATTTTTACCAATCTCACTAAATCCATAAAAATCACAATTGTGTAAAGGATATTGAAGTGGATTTGTTTTAACATATTGTCCACTCTTTTCACAAATTGCTTTATACATTTGATATCCCATTACTTCTGACATGAATTTACTAAAATTATAATTAATGATAAGAGTACGTCTAAATTATATGATTAACTTACGTTGTTTGATGGTTTTCTTCTAGATCTTCATAAAATTTGTATGAAAAATCAAATGACATTTTAGTTCTATCAACCGGTGGTTCAACACCAACGTACTCTTCCATTAATTTCCAATAATAATCATTAACTGAGTCAGTTGATACTTTATTAGCTAATAAATCATTCATTACTTTGGCGTGAACGAAATATATTGGAATATTGAACCATGTATGAACTCCCTAAAATGAAATAGATCATTTTCAAAACTAATTCGAAAAAGAAGGTATGAAAAAAAAGTTTCCGAAATAAGTAAATATAAAATATGTGGAAAATATTTAGTTAGGTTATCGTTTGGTGATTGAAAAAAATAGATTTAATGAGACTTCAATGTCAGGCCTGAAATTAATTACCATTCTGAACAAACGATTAAGTAAATGTTGTTGAGTGTACTGATAATTTGGAAGGATTCCAATTTCTTTAATATGTTTGGGAGTTGAGGCTGATAGAATGCATGCTTCACCGAAAGCTTCTTCTAGATTATAAGACTTGTAGAAAGCAAATGGCAAATGTTTTTTCTGATTTGCATAGTAGATACGACCCATCCAACCATGCATTTGTAAGAATTTTTTGAAATTTGCTTGCATACAATATTCGATACGAATATTTGGTGTGTCGTCAAAAATATTTGCTTTACATTCAGGTCCATCTTTCTCAGTTTTCTTCACAAAATTTGTTGATCGAATATTACTGTAATTAACATATGTTGCTGTAAATCCGAAATAAAATTGTTTCTATCCCTACCTTGGTAATGGTTTCAAACCTAAAGATTTGTAAAATTCATCTGCTGAATCAATTATATTTTCAATTCCTTTTAGACCATGTTCGTCCATTGCTGATTTCAAATTAGGTAATTTCTTATGAGGATAAGATTGTTCAAGAACTCCGTCCTTTTTCCAAGCTTGCAAAAGTATTAATTCAATAAAGTGATGTGGAATTGGTCCTTTTTCAGAGATATATTTATCACCATAAATAATGCTAAGTTCGTACCTTACAAATGCATGAATTAATTGATAAAATGGTTTAATTTGTGTCATAACTTTTTCCATTTCATCAAGTAATCCTGCTTCACTACCATAGTCCTGATACCAAAATTCTAAAGGACTTACATCTATAAATAATATTGAAATTAGTCATTAAATTAAACATTTTCATATCTTTTGATACCAGTATGATTGGCTGCCAATTTTAAAGCTTCAATGAAGCTTGGGAAAAACGTTCTACTATTAAATATATTTCCATTTCTCCATTCCTCCCAATAGTATTGTAATTCTTCTGGTTTACCATTAAAATGTGAAATAATTCGTCGAACATCAGGAACATAAGCCATTCGACAATCACCACCTGTGTGTTGGTATTCGCATATAGTATTTTGTGTATATGTCATTTCAAGTAGTGCTGTAAGTCCAAGAGTTTTTTCGAAAAATTCTTCACCAGATATTAAAAGATTTGCTGATCGTTTAATATTGTAAAGAGATCGTTTAAGTATAGAATCTTTATAATTGTCAGGATTGAAATTTTGTGCTCTTTTCGTAAGCTCAGCGATTTTGTTAACAATTACATTAAATTCACTCATATGTGCCATCACTTCATTGTCGGATTTACCAAAGCTAAGTGCGGCTAATTCATCATGATATCCAAAAAGTTTTTCATTGGCTTCATCAACATAATTTTGTGCATCAGTTTCAGAATACTGAGCTTTTGCTAGCTAAAAGTTATTAATTTAGTGTAATTGATCCGAAATAGTTTTTATTTAATACTAAATAAACTTACAGTATAAAACAAAAAAAGAATTATAATAGATTTAAGTCCCATTCTGAGAGATTTAATTTAATTAACCTTCCTTAATCCAGAGTTGAGGAAGAACTAAATTTTAATAAAAAATTTATTTAACATGAAATATTGCACTATACAAGGTGATAACTTGTTTGTAACACTATAGCTAAAATTTCTTATCATGAATTTTTTTTAGAAATTATGAAGATTTATTTTAGAACACCGGATTAAAAGTGATATGAGTTTAGGTTCTACAGATGAGCTGCTATCAGTTTAGTAAATTAAAAGCACAGAGTTATTTTTTAATTTTCCAAATGTTTGAATGCGTAACGTGATTTAATTCAATAAGTAACGTTCTAGTTACTGATTTACCCTGTATTTGTAAATTACTCAAAAAGATTGTGGAAAACTAAAAATATAAATTGCAAAATATTATTTGTTTATTCTAAATTAATTGTATATTCATTTTTTTATACATTTTTTTAACCGTGACATTTCACGGTTTAATATTGAAACTTTAATAATCCAATTCCTATAGAACATTTATTTAGTTTTATTTTCAAATATATTGCTTATCAAAAAAGGTTTTTTTTTTAAAGTTGATCAAACTATGTATTTCTAATAATAAAATCACTACCAAAAATTGTTTGAGTAAATTATGACAATTATTACAATTACTTAATAATTACTTAATTCACCAAACTATTTTTCTACGAAAATTATTGGAAATATTAAAAATAATTTATTTCCTTACTGTTAAAGAACAAGGTTTGAAGTAAAAGGTATCAATAATGATAACATTAATCTTTCTTACCTCTTTAAAATACAAAAAAAAAACCAAATTTATGCAATATTTTTGTCCAAATTTTCATATTTCGCTCTAAGTGCCATTCTAATTATCAGCTATACAAAACATTTTAGAAAAATTGAACCACAAAGGGTTAAACAGTATTTAATAAAATATAAGAAAAAAACTATTATCAGTATAATTTAAAATAAATTGTGTAATAAATATTTATAAATATTTATTTTCTAATTTATTCAGGATCACTGATGATTTATTTCTTAAACTTGAACCACAATTATTTAATCATATAAAATGTTTATATTTTGAGATTTTTATATTTCTAATTTTGTTTAAGAAAAATCAAATAAGCCATTTGTTCACTTAATAAAATATATTTTGACAAAAAAAAATTTATCAAAATTCAAAACAAATGTACTAAAAACAAATTAAAGTATTTTATAGTATTTTTCAAAAAAAATTAAAAACGAAATTATAGCAAGATAATACAAATAATATTTTAATATGAAGAATTATTAAATTAATATCTATTTAATATTTTATAATATCGACAGTTCCACATTCCAACACAGGAAAAAATAAATTAAGATAACTTAGTCAGATTTAGGAAAATGTTAATTTTTAGGTATATTTGAGAAAATCAATAATTCATAATAAAAACGTTTGAGTAATTATTCAATTCATTATTCAGAAAAGCCTCCAGAAGCTGATTCACAAGCGGTTTCAGCAGCGACTTAAAAAGCGGCTTCACGAACAGCTTCAGAAGTGGCTTCAGTAGCGACATCAGAATCGGGTTCAGAAGCAGTTTGAAATCGGCTTCAGAATCGGCTTTAGTAGCGCATTAAGAAGCAAATTAAAAAGCGACTGCAAAATCAGCTTTAGCAGCGACTTCAAAATCGGCTTCAAAGTCGGTTTCACCGGAGGCTTGAAAAGCGGTTCCAGCTCGGAAGCTGCTTTTGAAGCCGCCTCTGAAACCAATTTTGAAACAGCCTCTGAGGCATTTTTGAAGCCGCCTCTGAAGCTAGTGATATCAATTTTTTAGTTTAGTATTATCCTAGTTAAACATGAAATTTTTGATCTAAAAGTGAATTTGTAATGGGTCAAATTGGTGCAAAATTGGTGTCTCCAAATGGGGTTCAAATGGA
The DNA here is from genome assembly GCA_963932195.1 of Empis livida. Taxonomy (NCBI): domain Eukaryota; kingdom Metazoa; phylum Arthropoda; class Insecta; order Diptera; family Empididae; genus Empis; species Empis livida. Next base: position 17,303,840 of record OZ010649.1, read on the forward strand.
GCCTTTTATAAATACAAAGAAACCACCACTGAACCCACAACTGCAGCCGCTGCTGAAGCCACCGCTCAAAAAACTGCTGAAGCCATAACATTTTAAAGTTAAATAAAAAGATTTTAAAACCAAGTTAAACATTTTAAACTTAAATTCAACGTTTTTCGAACTTAGTTAAAACATTTACTATTAAAACTTTTAACTTGATTTGAAAAACATTTAACTTGGTTTAAGTATATATATGCAAATATTATAAATTTGACTTTGAATTTATTTTTGAAAATTTGGCTTTTGACATTTATGATCGCTTGGTGTTCTTAGTGAAATTTAGAAATTAATAATTTAATATTTTTTATTTAACAAGATTTTCCATTTAAAATAAATATAGTTAATGAGTTTGTTTACGAAAATTGATTATTTTTTATTTGTCAGTGATATGAAAATTTACGATCCTTTAGTTTTCAGCAAGAACCTTTTGTACCCTTTTTTACATATTTTCATTTTCAGATTGGTGAAAACCATAAACGAATACAAATAAAAATTGTTGTATTTATTTATGTTTTTCACCAATCTGAAAATGAGTAAAAACCAAAGTGAGCGGTAAAAAGACCATAACTATATTTCCGCAGATATTGTCCCCACAGTAAATTTTCCACAGTCAATTTTCTCCTCAGTTAATTGCTCCACAGTGAAGTGTCACCACAATGAGTTGTCACCATAGTGATTTGTCACCGCAGTGAATTGCCCACAATGAATTGTGTACTGTGTCGGCAAGGATATTTCGTGTATCTATTTTATATATCATTAATGCAAGTTATTGTTTGGCCAAAACAGGATACCTGATTAGACATGTAATTGCAACAATGTTGAATATATCTATAAAGGATAAAATAGCAGCAAAAATTTTTTAATTGGATTGTTTGTTAACTTAAATATTATTTCAACAAAAGATATAATTATTTTTAAAAAAAACAAGTTTTCTTTTCCAAATTATTCTATATTCTTGTGCTCTATCAGACTCATTTGCATTCATAATTTACAGACAGATGATAAATATTTATGTTCGGAAATTAATTTTTCTCACTTTACACATAAACTATACAAATTATTATTGTACATATTAACAGAAAATAATAATTGTTACCAGTTTAACAACTTCACTTTGAAATAATAATACATATTACAAAAATAAAAAAAATAAAAAATTAAATAATTCAATTTTCCCTATCTTGAATTTTCAACCTAATAACAAAACAGGATATTTGGTTTTGTAAGATTAAATTCTGTTAAATTTTATCTTTAAAATACTTTGTTCACAGTTAAAAGTAGGAAGACGACAGATCCTATGATGTTAAATCTATGTCTAGTATAAAATTTAACGAATTTGTAGATTATTCCTATTTAAAAATTAAATATATGAGCCGTTTATTTTGAAAGTGGTTTAACTCCATTTTTTTTTTTAGAATTTAATTTACCTTTAACTTAATTTTGGATATAAATTCTCAAATATTTAAAAATGTTTACGTTCCTAGGACAGGTATAAAATGGACTGCTAATAAAAATAAACAAATAAAATCATTAATCAATTCATTAATTTTGAAATTGCTATACTTTTGTGGCAAATGAAAGTTCGGCTGTTTAAAAATATTTTTGGCATACAGTTTACTTGAACTGACTACAAAAACTATACACCCAACTCTTTTTTTGCACGGTCTTTTTTTTACACGATTTTAGTTCGAACGTATCTACCGTGTAAAAAAAGAGTTGGGTGTATTAAATTTAAAAGGGTTTTTTCTCCAATAAATAAAAACCATTAAACAATTTATTTAAATAATTCAATTTTTTAATAATCCATTTTTTATATATTTTTTTTCATATTAACAAAACAAAGCAAAAAAAAAAAACACTAAAAACTAAAGTTAATTTTAAATCTTAAATGATTTTATATAATAATTAATTATAATTAATTAATAATTATTATATTTTATTTCTTCTCCACAATAATGAATTTTAATTTTTTCATCATTTTTCTTTTTATAATACAACATATATTATCATAATTTTTCATTTTAATTATCATTAAATATTTTCTTGAATTTTCCACAAATTTTACATTTTACACAAAAAAAAAAAAAAATTAATCATAAGGAAAAAAAAAAACAAAATTATTATACAAAATAAACACAATGAAAATTATAATTAAAATTAACATAAACATAAATTTTTAGAGTTTTATTTTTGAAATTTTCTTCAAGAAGTAATAATTTTCAACAAAAAAATTCAACATATTGAATATCTTATAACTAAAATTTCGTTTTAAATGAAATTCCTTCCGAAAAAAAAAAATAGTTTTTTAACATAACTTTAAACATAAAATTGAAATTTTAAATTTCTAACTCAAATCTTCTTAAATTTGACGTTTGATTATTATTATTATTATTATTATTATTATTGTTATTATGAGAACATTTGTGCTCAACGTCTCGCCCATTTAAGGGAGAGGGTGAACAACATTTTGTACTGATAGTCATCATCAATGGTGATACTGTTGATGACGATGATGTTGATTGTAATGACAATAGTTTATTATTATCATTATTATTATTATTGCTATTATTATTATTATTGTTACCACAATTTTTTATCAATATATTATTACCATTTAACATCATATTATTATCATTTATTTTAATTGATTTATTTAATTTTCTAATCTTTTCTGGTGTACCTAATAAATTTGATGATGATATTGATAATGATGATGATAATATTTTATTACTATTACTACTACTACTGATATTATTATTATTACTATTACTAGCAATACTACAAAATCGATTATTATTATTATTATTATTTTCATTAATACTAGAATTTTTATTAATTAGCAATTCGCTTAAACTATTTAAATTAACAGATAATTTTTTTTGGATCATATCATTTTTTTGATGAAATTTTTTTAATAATAATTTTTGTTGATTATTATTTTGTTTTAATAAATTTAATTTAATATTTTTATCATCTGAATTTTCTATTTTATTATTATTATTATTATTTATTTGTAAATTTATTAATTTCATATTTAATAATTTTTGATTAAGAATTTTTTTTGTAGTTGTCTTTGGTAATTCCACTGGTTTATTATTATTATTATTGGTTAAATCAATTTGATCAATTTTATATAATGATGATTTTGATGAATTATTATTTTTCATTTGTAATAATTTTAATGGTAATACCGTTGATGATGATGATGATAGTGATGGTAATAATAGTAATGATTGATTTGTTGTTGTTATTTTCGATAATGATGATGATGATGATGATGCTGATGGTAATTGTTGATTTAATTGATCAATAATTGTTGTTGATATTATTTGATTGTCTGGAACAATAATATCTGTACCGATGATAATATTTAAATCTTTATTTGGACTTATACCTATGAATTGAAAAAGAAAATCACATTTTAATTTAATGAAATTAAAGATTTATGATTCATTTATTAGTTTGAACCAAATTTTGAAAAAAACAAAACAAATAAGCATTGAAAATTATATAGAAAAATGATTATGAAATGAAAATTTTTTGAAGCAATGAAATGTATCAGAAATATATGATTTATATTTAAAGATGTCTTAAATTATATAAACGGATGTGATATAATGAGCTAATATGAATCGAAGATTTAAAATCAGGATCATTTATATAGTATATTTTCATATAGATAAATTAAATGTAGCTTTGAACTATTTTGTAGTTTAACCTCAAAAACCGAGCATGATCAACATAGCGAACCTAGTAGGTACTAGGCTTCATCACATGAATAGATGATCAATTTCAATGTGGCGATCTAGAAGATGTCGATGGAATTATTAAAAGTCTGCTTTCTCGTTCATTGAATTTATCTGATCATTTAATAGATGGTATACAAATAATTTACAACATGGTATACAAATAATTTATGAATTCGGTATACAAATAGTAACTAAATTAAGAAATTTGTTTTGTACATCATTACGGTGTTCCAAAAATATGTAGGCTATAATTTATATCTTTCAATTCGCTTAGGAGGTTAAAATATTTCCAATTCAATCTAACTTACTGAACAAGTATTGTGAGAAAATTAATCAAAATTTTCTCACTTGACAATACATGACACCACTTCTTCTCAAATGAGATGACATGATACTACTTCTCATTTAAATGGAAACTATATTTATTTTCCATTCCATTATTTTTTTGCATAAACACAAAAGCTTAAAATAGAATAAAAGCATGAGATATTGCAAGAAAAATTAGTAGAGAAATAGTTAAGAAAACCAGTAAACATTTAGAAGATTATAACATTTAGAAATGTCAAATTGTAACAGGTAAAAAATTTGACATAAATAGTGTAAAACAAACAACACAACAAATAAACAAGAAAATAGAAAAAAGTAAAAAATTTAATTGTTTTTTTTTAAATATTTGTATTTGTTTTACCTTCATTTTGATCAGATCGAATTTGATTGTCTAAAATATTTCTCGCTGGTGAAACAGTAGAATAATCACATGAAGAATCAATTTCATTTTCAGATTGTGGTGGTGAAGAAAGAGGTGGCGGTGGAATATGTGTTTTTTGTGTTTGTGGTAATAAAATGGGTAATAAAATTTTATTGAAATGTTCTTGTTGTGATTGTGTTGTCGTAGTAGTAGTAGTAGTAGTTGATGTTGTTGTTGCAGTAGTAGATGTTAATGAATAATGATTAACAGGATTACAAGAAGTAGTTAACATCATATTTTGTTTCACATTGATATAATCATCGTAATCATGCTGTTAGATTAAATATTTTTTTTTATTGTTTATAAATTATTCTTTTTACCACAATCAAACATATATTGTATAAAAAAAATTAAATATTACATAATTTTTTTAATTTTTTTTTGTTTAGATACAATAATGTGTGTTTAGCATGCTATATATTATCATTTATTTTTTTAAGGTTATACACAAACATGCAAACAATAATATAATTTAAAGCAATATAAATATAATGAAATTTACCTCGCTATCAGGACTTGGTGGTTCATCTTTGGAAGATGAAGACAATCCTTGCACAAAATTTGTATCAGATAAATCCTCGGATGCTAAATGTGCACGAAATTGTTTATTTCTATGAATGATATAATATAATAAGTATTTAATTATTAAAAATTACCATAAGTCATTTTTACATTTAAATTAATTGCAATATTTTTTTTTACCTTAACTCCAATTGCTGCATTTGTTGAAAATGTTTTAATTTTTGATTTGCTGCCCGTAATTTCTCTTCAAGTGCTGCATTTTCAACACACTTAATTGAATATTTTTTCGAAAAGGATAAAATTTCTTCACGTAATTCTTCAAGTTCTTCTCTAAATTTTTCGAATAAATAATTAAAATTGTATAAATGACAATTATTCAAATCCAATAATAATTTGTGTATGAAAACTTACTCTTTTTCTCTGACTGGTTCACAGGAATCTCCTTTTTGAAATTGTCTGAGGAATTCTTGTTTAAATCGTGCCACCTCACGTTGAACTTCACTTTGATGAGCTTTACGCATCGCATCAAGAGCAGCTAATGTTGCCTGTAGAAAATTAACAAAACAAAATTTCATTAATAATTTAACAAAATACAATAAGAATTTTTTACTTGTGTCTCTTCCGCTAATGCCTGCTCTTTTTCAAATAATAATCGTTCAATTTCAACACGATGTCTTTCTTCTAATTCACCAATTATTCGACGATGAGATGATTCCATGGCAGCTAATCCTTTTTCACAAAGAGTCTATAAAAATAAAAATAGTATTCAAGAATTTAATTGTTTTTGAGTATAATTACTCTTAATTGTTCTATCTCAGTTTGATAACGCTGTCGGAAAGTTTCTTCTTCTGGTATTCCATTAATATCAGAGCAATGTGTAAGAATTTGATCCCGATAAGCTTCTTGTAAACATTCTAATTGTTTTGAATGTTCTAATTCAAGCATTTCCAAACGTTTTTCTAATTTACGTGATCTTTCACGTTCTTTATTTAATTCTGCTTGTATATAATCACGTTCTTGTAATAATGCAGCATATTCTTCATTCTGTCGTGAACATTTACCATTTAATTTTTCACATTCATTTAATAAATTATGATATTTTGTTTCTTGTTTTTGTAATCTATCCATCATATCTAAATTATTAGTATCTTTTTGCTGATATTCACTTTCTTTTGTTTTCAATTTATTTGTTATTAGTGCTAATTCTCTTTCATGATCTTTTACCCGATTTGATTGTAATTGCATTTCAGTAAGTAAATTATTTCTTTCATTTTCAACAGCTTTAACTCTAGATAAATGACCATCAATTTGTTTACGTAAAATTGCAATTTTTTTATCATGATCGTGTTGTATATTTAATAATTCAGTCTCATGTTGATTAGCTAATTTACATAAATTCGTTTCCATTTGCTCACAATGTTCACATGGTTCGTTTAATTTTTGTACAGAATTCATCATTGAATCAACACGATTTCTAAGATCTCGACATTTAAAACAAATATCTTTATAATTATCTAAGTCACATGTAATCATTGATATTGACGTATTTGGATTAAGCGTACTGTTTAAAATTACTACAGATTCTTCGAGTTCAGATAAAGCAATTGACATATCTCTTAAATTTGATTTGTCACTAAGAAAATCAATTGTTTTTTTCTTGTAAATAAAATTGAAATCAGCTTCAGCTAAAATATCATCTGGATTACTAATTTGTAAATCATTTGCTAATTCGTCAAATAGATTTTCATATTTCTGTAAACTATGCATACTAAAATCAGAATTAGATTTTTGGTTCGATAAAGAATCATAATCAGACTGAGAATAATCGCCCTTTAGAACAGATATTCTGGCATCAACTAGAGCTTTATGAGCAATAATGTCAGCAAATTCTGATAATAATTGTCGCCCTTCACTTGCTTTTCTTTCTTGTTGTAGATGTAATCGCCATTGTCCACGTTTCATTTTCTGTAAACTTTCCTCGTAACAATGCGTCAATTGTTTAATGGCTATATCCATTTCCTTACGCAATGTATCATGAACAGCATCAGCAAAATTTTCGAATGTTAATCGTTCTTCATTTGTTAGAGTAAAACCGAATGATGGTGTTATGCTAGTTTCAAATCTTTCGGCATTACGCATCATTATATGAGCAATTTCAGATTGAACTAATTCTGCATTGACAGTTTCTTGTGCTTGACGCCAGGCTTCTTGCACGGCTCCTTGTACAGCATCATTTGAACTAATATAACTAAGAGTCTCTGCTGCTAAACCGGATGCCAATGTTTCCATGGCATTATTTTTGTATCGTTTTGCAATTAAATTTATTTCATTTTGTTGACGAAGCAACGATTCAATAACTTTGGGATCTACTGGTGGCAATTTAGAAATTCGATTGTGGTTATCACTTTGTCGATATGATGAAAGGAGTAGTCTTCTAGCTAAAACACCAGCCAATACATCAAGACTTCCATTTTGTTTAAATGAACATTTACCACCCAATTTAGCTTTTAACATAGACATTAATTGTGACGTCTCAGCTATTTCAGCACGTGTTTGATTTTCACCAAAAAGAGCTGGATTTTCCGCTCGACAAATAGAATCACGGAGTTTGCCAAAACAGACACTTTCATATGCAATTCTTTCAGCAAGCAATTCCATGTCTTTTCGATTGTTCAGTTCATTTCGTTCTCGGAGAACTCTACGTTGTTTTAGTAAGTCACTAAGCTTAATACGAAGTTGTCCTTCCAGTTGCATAAGAGCTAATTTAATTGGACTTTTTTCTGGCAGTATTATAACACCTGGTGTTGATGTAGAGCAGTCACCGACAATACAAGTATCACAAGACTCTCGTATAAGTTTAATAACTTCGGTTAAGCAACGTTCAACAAATCTGAATGAATCTTTACGATCTGTTATTGGAGAAACTGATCTGCGAGTTCGTGATGAACGTAAAGTTTGCAGTTGATGTAAACTTTGCTCAATCTTATCTTTGCTACAAACAAGTACACCTTCGAGACATCGTAATCGATCTATTAAATGATCAGATAATTTTGATGTTGACGGACTTTTAACAATTATTCCTTCTGGTATTGAACAAGTTGAAGATGCAGCAGTTTCTACACGTTTTTCGAGTTCATTCAATTTAACCATAAACTGTAACGAATCTGCACTCGCTGAACTCTCTAAACTTCTACGTCTAAGATGGGCTGCTGTTCTTCGAGCTGTTCGATCATCTACAGTTGAACTATGGCTGGTAGACTTTTCGGGACTAGATTTTTCAAGATCTTCTATTTTGGTTTCCAATTCACTGACTTTCACTTCAATTTCTTTTGACAATGTTAATTGTTCTTTGCCTTTTAGTGACAGTGATCTTCTACGTTCTGATTTTGCTAATTTTTGTTTTAAAGTACGGACTTGACGCTCAGAACCGCTATATTTTAATGTTAAATCTTGAATTCTTTCCGCCATCATTTGTAATTGTGAACGATCTTCAACACCTCGTCTTTCAAGATCTTGCTTTAATGATGCATAAGATATTTCTAGATTGTCAAATTGACTCTGTGATTCTTTTAATTCTTTTTTCATTGCTTTAATTTCATTAACCGCTTTTTCAAATCTAGCTCTCAATTCATGATATTCATCTGCCAGCATATCCCGATCAAGGCAATATGGATCTATTTCAGTAAGATTTGTTAAATCGCTTAAAGAATCAACTCGTTTCATCTTACTTCGATTCAGATTAGTTAAACTAGATGAATTATTTTCTCTTAATTTCTTATATAACAAATCATTCTCTTCAATGCCTCTTGATAGCCTATCTTCAAGATCGTGAATTTTCTTTTGACTTTCTTCCAGATCTGAAGTTAAACGATTAACAACTTGATCAGCATTACAATTAGTTTCGTCCAATTGCTTTAACAAATTATCTCTAGCTTCTTCCATTTCCCTAATTCGTGCACTTAATTGTAATTCTGTTCTCTCTAAAGTTGTTAATAATTCTGACATTCTTGCTTCACGTTCTTTTGCCTCTTCTCGTAATATATCTCTTTCTTTTTCTGCAGTTCCTAAACGTGTTTGTAATTCTTTGTCAATATTAAGCTCTTCTTGAACTGGATGAATCATTGGTAGTTCATCTGAACCAATACTATCAACTGTACTACGTCTTGAACTAGGCGGTGATGACCTACTGCGTTTATGTAAACGCGGACTAGAACCAGTTCTTGAACGCATACGTTCTTTTGCTCGAAATATTGATAATGGTATTGGAGGTGATGGTGATAATGGTGAACCCCAATCAATACTTTCTCTTCGTCCACCCTCTGAAGCTGTACGATATTCTTCATCTGAAGAAAATAATACATTCTTTGGTGTCAATGGTGTTATTGGTGATGTACCAGCAGCTGGTTTAATAACAATACTAGGTGAACTATCAGTAGGACAAACTGTTGGTGAGGTATCGTGATGAATGGCTATTTTATTGATTAGAATTTCTTGATTTCTTTGGGCTTTTATAAAATCTTTTTCTATTTCACTTTTTAAATCATCACTTGTATTATCTTTAATTATTAAATCACTATCCACTTCATCAACAGTTTTTGATTCAACAGTTGTTGTTTGTTGCGGTGGTTGTAATTGCTGTAAACCAGCAGCATTTCGTAAAACATTAATCCAATTACTTCTTGAATTTGCTGATATACTTGCTAATGTTATTCTTCGATTATCCCATGTTAATAATTGAAAACCAAAATTTCTAGTTGTTGCTATTTCTAAAATATTTGTTAAACAATTAACATCGACAACACCATCCAAAACACCACGTTCTTCACTAACCGGATCACGATAAAAAAATAATGCTGCACCACGTAATGTAAACCAATGTTTACTCCATTCACCAGTTCGTGTATCTTGTTTCATTAGCCAACCTTTTTTCGAATTTAATATCTCTTCAGCTGGTAAATTAACACGAAGCTCAGAATTTTTCGATAGATAATTTGTTGATAGATCATCTAAATTACAACCACCATCAGGATCACCTCTTTCATGTGCCTGTGATTGTAGATGTTGTTGATGTTGTGAATTAGCAATTGTTGCTGATGTTGTATGCCTATTATATTGATGTATATCAATTGGTTTTGTTTGTTGTTGTGGATGCTGTTGTACCCTAAGACTAGATTTTTTTTTATCCATTGATACTATAACTGATGACTGTGATGATGATGATGATAATTTTGATAATGATCCAATTATTTTTGTTGTTGCTGATATTGATGAAGAACTTGTTGACGATGTGGATGATACAGATGATGCTGTTACTGTTGGTATTTTTTTAACTATGGCAGATACAATGGCAGGTGCTGTACTTGAAGCTAATGGTAATGACTTTGGTCGCATATTTATAACTTTATGAAATTCATGATGATGTAATCCAGATGAATAATAATCAGTTTCATCACGTGTTGGCTTCTCATCTATTAAATCACTAGATTGATGGTTATTTTGATTACAATTATTTTTATTATTATTATTATTAGTCGTGGACCATCGATTTGTTTGACTGAGATTTGTTAATGTATTAGCAATATCTTTAAGTTTTTCATCTCGTCGAACATTTTCAATAATTAGGCTTGATGTTGCTGCAAAAAAAAAAAATTTAAAAAATGAAATATTTTTAATTAATAATTAAAATAATTATAAATTGCAAGGAAAAAGTGATTTATAACAATTGTCAAGATCAATTGCGTTAAATTAAAAATGTTAATTGTTTTTAAATTGCTCTTGTATACATGTTCTTAGTTAATAAATCATTTTTATTCTTAAATAAATTGTGGCAAATTAAAATACAATCAAGACAAAATAAATATTTTGTTTTCAGAGTGGTATTTATTTTTATTAATGTTAAAATTGTATAATATTTATAAAAATAAATAATTAAATTTGTCTGGTTAGTTTTTTTTTATTTATTTTATGGAATTTTTCATAATTATTTCAATCTGCAGAATTGGAGTTGGCCTTGTAGAAAATATATTTCATTTTACTAATTAAGGAATAACTATGAAAACTTAGTTTAAACAATTTTCATGACCAGAGCAATTATTCTCCTATGTTGTCATTAGCAAAATTTGTACATTGAAACGAAGTTCGAAGGAAGAAAAATATAAAATTAAATTAATTCAAGAGTTTAATATTATTTTTTTTGGAGAAACTGCAATTATTAAAAGATAAAAGGCAATGCTTTATGTCTATACTATTTAAAAGCATATACTAGAGATAATTATATTTACAAAGTTGGGAATCATAATTGAATAAATCCAAATGTAAGAGCCTACGAAATTGAATAAAACTTAATGAAAACGACTATGGAGTTGTAATTCTTAGGAGTACTAAGCGCATTTGTATAATGGGTGTCTGCGAAAATATCCCTTTCAAATGCTACCATTTGGTTATCAAAGTTAATTATATTCTACATCAATGTTATGTTCATCATAGCAAATCTTCAGAGTTGCACATTACTAAAGATATCAATATTTTTGAGAATTTATTGTTTAAAATGAGAAATTGGCAAAGGAAACTCAAAAAGTATTTTCTTCTACAGCCTGTTTTTCATATCTGTGCATTTATGTTTTTACGCGTTCTAAGAATTTTGTAAATATATGTTTTATGGGCTCCATGTCTTAGATTTATTGGCAAAGTATTAAGTAATAAATTAACAAAGAAACTGATTGAAAGTCCTATATCTATTGATGTCGAAAGCCTACTAAAATCCTTAAAATTTTAATTTCGATTCAAAATTGAAAGCATAGGAAAAATACTGTCTCCAACAAAAATTCAAAGAGTCAAAAATCTGTGGAACGTTGCCAGAATAAGATATCTATATTTTTGAACATTTTGAAGTAAGTTCTTATTTTAATTGCATTTAATCTTCAGATTACCGATACATAACAAATTTCTGTGGAAAAACGACAGCAAAATTGGTAAATTCTAAAACTTGCATTTTGATCTCTGTGGTGATTGACTTTTGCCAAAATATGACAATTAAATCCCCTCCACAAATTTCGGTTTACGAATTACCAAAAAATACAAAGTCATCATTGCAATCTCAATAGTTGCTCTGCACAAACTTTATAATTATATAAATATCCTGTGTTGGCAAAGTTCCCCATAGATATACGTAGAGTAAACTCGCTAACTTCGTTATATTAAGGGATATTTGTAATTTTTTATATAGAAAATAAAAATATAGAAATAAGATTACAGGTATAAGATTCGTTCATAAAAATATAATGTCAAAATTCCAAATTTCTTTTAGACCTTCAACCTATACGCTTAGAAGTAAATTAGGTTCTTAAAAATCATATTATAAGGAAATGTTTCTATACATATTCTGTTTGAAGAATATGTTCTTGCAACGGATAAGCAAGTATTTTCCTAGCACTAAAGCGGCTGATCTTTTCAACTTTACAAAAATTTATTAAATTAGAACTAAAATTATAAAATTGCGTTTTTAATCCAAATTACTATCAAGAAGCCACTCTAACAAGTATTTTTGTTAGTTTAATCGATTGACTATAATACTAATACACGGATTTAGCCGAGTTTACCCTATATTAAATTCGACTGAGTTTACTCTTACAATCTCTTCTTAATCATTTGTAATTAAAATGGCTTACAATAACTATGAATTTTTGGAAAATCCTATAATGATCACACAAATGCATGTCAATACTAATTATTCATCTTCCTTTTTTGGCAGTGTTAATAACATAAGTATACCATATATATTTTTATCGCTCATAACTAGCTTTCAATTAATGGATTTTCATAAAGCCTTAATAATAAAATATGTAGTAAACACCCATACTTCTATTTCTATTTATTAACTAGGTAAAATTTACCTCTTAGCTATCACATCATATAAAATCCACAGAAATAATTTAATTAAATCTCTTTTAAGCATAATATTTTTTTTATAATTATTATATTTTTATTAATAAAAAAAACATATTTTCTTTATTTTATGATTTTTATATTAAAATATTTTATTTATTCAATTAAATATTAAAAATATTATTTAAAATTATAAATTAATTTTTGTTTTTTTTTTTATATAACGATAATTATGTTTTTACTATTTTATCTTTATGGTATTAAAATATTTTTAATGTTAAATTATCTTTTAATGAAAATACAATAAATAAATAAATAAAAAAAACTATTATAAAATATGTAATTATAATCATAAAAATATCTACATATATATGTAAACAGTATATATAAAAAAAAAAACAAAATTTTATATTGGTAATTTGATATTACCGCGACGATGACTCGGTCACTTGATGCAATCATTGTCAAGGTTAACACAATATTTATAATAATATAACGATATACTTTTCTTTACTTAACCACTTGCCATAAATTTTTCTTTTTCTTGGTTGGTTTTTTTTTTTTTAAAGCTTGGCTTGCTCCGAAACGATAAAGGTATTTCGTTTTTTTTTTTTCAAGCATTATTATATTACTACTTTTTTTTTACTTAATAAAAATTTACCTGGCCAAAGGTTTATTAATAAAAAAAAAAATAAAATAAATTTATGATGATATTTCTGTTTATGAAGTCATGTTTTATGAATTTTTTTTTGTATGTTTCTTTGGTGTATTAATTGAGGTGAAAAATTGAGAAGTTAATTGCTTAAGTAATATAAAGTTTGCTTTTAAGCCAACAAAATTTAAAAAAAATATTAAATTATATTACAGTCTTAATAATCTGAACATTTTTTTTTCGGTTTTTTAATTAAACAAATCATTGCAAGTCGTTTTTGTTTCAATTTTAATAAAATAATTTGTTAGGTTATTATTTTTTTTTTTTTTTTTTTTTTGGTTTTATGTTTATATTTAAAGTATCGGATTTTGTGGTCAATGATTTGATTAGGAGAAGGTTTGATGGTTTGTATGATGAAGTTGCAATTTATATATTGAATAAATTTTACGTATTTTTTTTTTATTATATAAAATTATAGTAGAAAAGATGATATTTTATAATTTAATAAATTTTTATAAGATTTTGTATGGATTAAATTTTTTTATTGGGAATTGAAAGTGTAATTAAAAGTTATGAAAATAAAAAAAAAATTTTTTTATTTTTTAGTATCTTTCAATTTTATTTTGTTAAGCTTTGTAATTGAATTTTTTAGTCATTTTAAAAATAAAGATCATTACTTTTAATTTTATTCTCCAGAAACCAACAACTCTGTTTCTGGAAATATTCTTTCAATGAATTCTAGTAAATTAGCTTATTAGACTTGTAAACAATATTTCTGGAAATATTCTTTCAATGAATTCTAGTAAATTAGCTTATTAGACTTGTAAACAATATTTGTCAATTTGACTACTGTCATGCAATATTGAATTTAAAATTAAGTTAATAAATTATAACTGAAGAATCTGATATTGTCCATATCCTAATATATCTTTTCTCTAACATTTTAATTATAGTTCAGAATCTGAATATTGGAAAATAGCATTGGCAAATTCATTTTTATATAAATACTTATAACAAAATTCAATAAATGTGATCTTTATACAAACTTTACTTCTTTTTTATATAAATATTTTATAAACTTTTACAATAATTTACTAAAAGTTTGAAATACTATTAATATTCTTCTAATTTATAAGTTTTATTTACCTAATAAAGCTACACGTGACTATTTTTATAATACTTGTTTATCATATAAGAAAAAAATGTTATAAACTAGTTAAAGAGACGTAAACAAAATGATTTAGAAGACTAATAAACCAATTTAATGTAATTCAATTTAATTAATTGAAATTGAAAGAATAATTTGCCCCAGACAGGCAATTGTTGGTTGTCAAAAACAAATAGGGAAATATTTTGGAGAAATTTAAAAAGCTTGCACATTTTTTTTAAAAATTTAAGTGTTAATATTTGGGTTCTTGGTTGGGATTTTGGTGTATTTGGGTCACTTTTAAGTAGAGATAATATTTTAGGTTCTTGGTGCTAAATAGTACTAAATAACTAGGTTGCTTTTTATCTTAAATTACTGTAACTAGGTTGCTTTTTATCTTAAATTAATTTAGTTTTTAGCATAAAGTGTTTTATCAATTTTAATATATAATTTTTTATTAAATATCATCATTTTTAATTTCTAGATTTGGTTTCATTTAGTTTATGGAGAACTTGACAAAAATCATTATTCAACTATCGCAGTAATATCTATCAGTAATATGATATATGATAAACTATATTCGAGAAATTTTAACGAACATACTTTAGTATCTTTAAAACAAATCTAGATATCTAAAAATAGTTTATAATCAAAAACTGAAGAAATCAATAAAACAGCTAATAATGACGTTTCACCAATGGAGTTCCCTATATGTAGTGTAGCTATAGTGTAGCTATAATTCTATTAATTCTTACTTCTTACGTATATAGCATAAGTAGATTTGATTTTTATTGTAAATTTTAACACACAAAAAGAAAACACATTTTAGCTCTTATGATAATCCAACAAAATAATTGAAATCAAAAAAGGTTCTCACAGTCATTCTCACAGAGTTAAATCATGATTTACAATAATAATTCCAGAATATGAAATCAGGATAACTTGATGTGAATTTTAATGTAATTCTTTTTTTAATATCATTTCGATTTTTTTTTTGTCTGGTTTTAGTTTTTTTTTTTTTTTGCACATGAAATTATTAGCAGTTCCAGTCCGGTTAGATTAGCCTGAAAATTGACTATGAAATGTATATATATAGAGAGTATAACTAATTTTAATAAATAGAATGTAAAAAAAAATTGTTACTTTAATCGTAAACTATATAAATATTTTTACTTTTTTGCAATTGTGAAAATTGAAAGTAATCACTAGAAATACAACATAAAACACAAACAAAAAAATGGAAACTAACTAAAAAAAAATACAAATTTTTTTTATGAAATTTTATGATTCTTCTTTGTTCTGAGTATAAATTTTATAGAAAATTACTTATACTTTTATGATAGACACACAAAAAAAAAACAATGTTTAATTTCAATTTCAAACAAATTACAACTTTTTTTTGTGTTACTTGAATATTTATTTAAATTTTTCTTGATAGATTTTGAAGTTGTTTTCTTGAATAGTTCATAACCGAAGTTAATTTACAATTTTTGTAAATAGTTAATAGATGTATGAAAGAAAACTGAAAGCATTTATGTATATAGCATGCAAATTGAAAGTAATTTAGAATTTTTTTTTATGAATATAATTAAAGAAATTCGACAATTCGAGAGTGACTTCAAATTTCAAAGTAGCTTGGCACGTAAATAATTAGTTATTAGGCATAAGGTCAAACGACTATTAGTTCATCATCATCATCATCAGGTGGCATTACAGCTTTAGCTCGACTATTAGCTCCTAAATTTAAACATTTGAATTCCTAAAAATAATTGGCTTAAAATTCAGTTTTCTATTCCAAATTTTAAACCAAGTTACTTGTCTAGTCAAATATTACGAAATGCGTCCAGAATATTTTCCCATCTCTGTACTATTTATTGAAGATAATTTCTAATTCAAATTAATACATACATTAATATTCAAAAATTTCTTGTCACCTAAACTATAAATTCCCAATTTAATAATTTAAAACTAATTTTAAAAACCAGTCTTTAAAAAAAATTCAAACTCTAATTTTGCCTAACGATAATAAATTTTTTTCAATTTTTCATATTTTAATATTCTTTTTTTTCTATGCATTTAAATCAACCGCCAAAATCAATCTTCACAAATGTTTAATAATTTTTTTATGATGGGTTTTTGTGCTACTTTTAAATTTTGCCGCTGGAATTACTATTCTACGTTTATTATATAGCATGCAAATTAGCACCAAGTCATATTGAATAATTGAATTCTATTAAAAATTAAAATTACATTTTAAAATGAGATAATTTTTTTTAAACTTAAAACTGTGCTGATTATAAAACGACAAAAAACATACAGAGTATCTGCTGAGTAACAAAAGTCTAGATAAACAATTTTATTTTATTGGTTTAGAGTAGTGCAACAAAAAAAAAAAAATAGTCGTCTATTTTAATCAATTGCAGCTATAAATTTTCTTGTTCGTTTGTCATTTTACTATCTTTCGTAAAATGTGTTACGCACTTAAAGCGCAAATATTTAACAGCAGCCATGATTTTTGTATGTTTTTTATGTTAGCATTATTTTCGATTTATTTTGTATTTACGATTAATATGGCTTTGAGTTGAATATGCAATTATGTAGCTCAACATTGACTAAGTGCTAAATGTCATGTAATGCCATTGGCGTAAGCATTATTCCAGTATTAATAAAAGTTGATAGCTAATAACAAAAACAAAAATAATAATTTTTTTTTTTGCTAATCTTTGAGAGTAGAAGAGTTGTGCAAGAACTAGAATTGTAATTTTGTTTTTATTTTTTGTTGTTGATTTTAATCTTATGGAATTTTTTATAGCTTTATGACTAAGAAGTACTTACTTATAATTAAGTTTCAAATTAAAAAAATAAATGGAGTCATAATTTAATTGAACTTAATTTTTAGTTGAAATAATTTGAATAAATAATATCGTAATTAATTTTAGAGTAATTTTTAACACGCTAATATATAATTTAGTAGAGCTAATTTAATTAAAAAAATTTCTGCAAGTATTATCAACACTTTTGGTGTGAAAAGAAAAGTTAAAACATTATTTCCATTAATAGCAAATAATGCTAAAATATAAGTAAAAGTAATACTTATGCAATTTACTGCGAATAAATATGAATTTTATATTTTTTATTCAGCTATACAAAATGTTAGATTTAATTTGCACCTGATTTCCTGACTATTATTCAATATCACACAATTTAAATATTACGAATCTCACCACACTTTTATATGTTATCTAACAAATTATAAGAAAGTACGAATATCTAACCAAAGTGTATGAAGCCCAAATATATTCTACATTAGAATTGCAATATTGGTGAAAAAACTGATGGAACACATTTGATCTAAAAAAGGTCGATCAAATGTCCAGAAATTATTTGCAATCTATGAACTGTGTGATTGTTGACGTACTGCGCAGCCTTAAATTTTCAAGAAAATAGATTTGATGTTGACTTATTAAATTTTAATATATTCAGGAATAGATTTTGTCTTTGATTTCAAAATTTCTGACTAATTAAACTATACATTTCTACATTTATAAATCAAATAAATTCATTTAAACATGACAAAACTATTAATAATAATGTTATTAAAATTGTTTTAAATGTTGTAAATCATTTTTAATTGATTTTACCAATTTGTGTATTCCCACGAACATATTAAACTATTTATGAAATTATGCTGACCATAAAGAACGCCCCGTAAATCAAATCAAAATATACAGAAACAAAAAAAACATTTTAATTTAAATTGTTATAATTTAATGTAATAACTTCAAATATAAATTTTAATTAATTCAACAAAATTTATTTATTTTATAAGGTCAACTAGTAGCTACAAAAAATTTGATTACAAAAAAAAACTAAATATTTCTAATTGTAAGTGCAGGCGTTTCAACATTTTTTTTTTATTTTAAATAAAATGTAAATTTATTTGCGATTAAATATTTTTATCAGATCTTAAAATTAAATTTTTTTTTTATTTTTCTGTAATTTAAGATCACAACATAATAATTATTTTTATGACCACAAAATTTCCCAAAAAAACAAAAACAAAATTAAGATAATAAAAAATACAAATTATTATTTCACGCGAAATTTACCTCCACTTTTCAACTTGTACCTTCATCAATCATTCTTCAACAAAAAATAATAAAAACAAGAAATATATTAACATAAAAATTACATTAAATTTTAATTCTTGTACCAAAAATGGAATGCAGAAATTCCAAGAGAAGCAAAAAAAAAACGACAAAATCATGGAAAACATAAATGATTGAGTTAAATAAAAATTAAATTTGAATTGTAAACAAAATAAATAAATATTGCAGAAGGTCAAGGTCGTTAAAATATCACCGACCGTGCCGACACAAAATGAAAATAACAAAAAATTAAATTGTCCAAGTTTTTTTTTTTTATTCGCTACCGAAATGTTAGTTGATTAAGTCATTTACTGCAAAATAAGATTAAATTGTTGTAATTCAAAGGGGTATGTTACACCAAAAAGTGAGTGAAAAGTTTTAAGGTATGAAAATTGATTAATTTTATTACTCATTTGAGTGTTTGTTTTTTTTTTTTGTAATCAAAATTTTCAAAAATAGGAAAATAATATTTGTCTCGTATGATACCCTAATTTTCTAAAGATACTTAAGAAAACTTAAATTTTTAAGAAATTTCAGAATCTCTTTTAGGTTCAATTCAAAAGTAATATTCTCAGACGAACATTAGTCCAATAAATTAATATCTGGCTTAGCGAGTCCCAAGCATTCGCATCCGGTGTGGTCAGCGATCATTCATTCATCGCTACAAATTCTACAGATCCGAGCAATCGATCTCTTAAATTTATTTAGATAATAATCACACAGCAGGGGGCTGTGAAAAATTCTGTAAGTAATAGAAATTTGTTTTTGAGGTTCACATCTAGTCTTTTTCTTTATTAATACGCTAGATTTAAAGTTTGGCATGTTTGCAGTCCATTAATTTCAGACAATAGCATTGACATTTCGGACACTAATGGAAAGAGCACCACTGATTTTAGTTGGAGATTTAGTTAATCGAATTTAGATGGAATAAAATACTTATAGTATTTTACATGACTACCATATTCTAGGTTCAAAATAAAATTGTTAAAAATGTTTGATAACTTTCATTTCAATGTCGTTAAAATTCTACAAAACTATTTCAAAATTATTAACCTTAATAACTTTTATCAGAATTATTTGAATTGTAAGAAAATGTTCTATCATTTCTAATTAAATTAAAATGTTCAACAAGAAAAGCTTTTTTAATTTGCGAAATATTCAAAATTTTCAGAACAAATTTCCACATTTTCATGTTTCCGATTTATTTTTATGTTTCTCAATAGTGACAGACAACTGAAATAGAATTTTGACTGTTGTAACCCCTTATAACAAAATATTTGAATTTAATTTTCAATTTAAATTGTTTCGATTTTTTTTTTATAATAATAATAATAATAATGATCTTTTCTATCTTATTATACTTTAAGATTGAAAAATATACGAGTATTAAATTGAAAGGGAATTTGAAATTTTTGTAATTATTTCTTTGGAAATATTTTTTTTTTTTAGTAAATTACTCTGTGGATAATAAGTTGAAAATAATAATATTTTATTTTAAAATTAGTTGAAAACATGCAAAGTTACAAAATTAATTTTATTTAGTAGTAATTGCAATTGTTGTAAATTATAGAATTTCAAAATGATGAGCTACAATGTTGTTATAGAATAATTGTTATTAATTTGAGTAGATTAGGTAATTTTTTTTTTAACAAATACATAAGAAGAATTATTTATTATAAAAGTAAAAGTATATAATTATTTTTATAGTTCATTTCAACAATTTTTCATAATATTATGAATTGAATTATAACGTCCTAATTCGAAAAGGGGTTTTTGTTAAATTTCTATATTAAGTTAAAAAAAAGTGTAGAGTGAATTTCTATTATATTTAACTACAGGTAATAAAGGAGATTATAAGGTCTCATCATATAATGCAAAGATGATTATAAATCATTGCTATGTTTACTTGTTATGGTCAATTACATTTTATTATACAAAGTATTAAATAATGAGCTATTGAAAGAGCTAAATTTGAATGGATTAAAGAAGAATTGAGTATGATAGTACATAGAAGCTTCCTAGTAAATTGAAATTTTGCAAATTTGACTGAATATAGGTAATTACTGTACAGATGGTTAATACCATACTTGACTATGTTATTTTTTCCTATTTTTGTAAATTTTAAACGTGAAGTATAAAAGGACAAAAGATATAACTACTTTTTAAACAAGAATACCCAAGTTTTGTTGGTGACTAGGAGTAGCAAAATTATCAAAGATCGTCGATTGTTATAATAGCCTGTTTCAATATAGAGGTGATCGCTGTTCACTACAAATAGAAGTCACGTTCTTAGATAATATGCTACTTTTATATCATTTACAGACATACTATAGAATAGAGATTATAGAGACACGAGTTACAATTTAGTAAACACAAAACTATTTTAAAATAGTCTATGGCCCTTTTGAAACAGAATTGTATCTTTTTTCTTTCGTTACTCTATTTGTAATTCTTTTAATAAATAAATGTCCAACCATGAGCCACCAAAACAATAAAATTACATAAAAAATATAGATTTTTTTTTTTGTCACAATTTATAATTACAAACCTTGACATTTTTTAAATTTTCCATCTATAAAAACCCATTCTAATTAATAAAATATTAAGAATAATAAATTGGTATTTGAATTTAATAAATCTTGTTGTAATAAATTAAATGCTATTAAATTACCTGTAAATACTAAAATTATATAAACGACCAAACCCCTTCATCCCAAAAAAAAAAAATAATAATATTATTTTACCAACTTAATAAATTTACCACAAAAAAATAAAATAAAACCATGCTTTACTTCAATTTTTGTACACGCAAAACTGAGTTAACATAATAATAATAAAGATTACTACAATTTTTTTTTTTATTTTTCAGTTGTATCTTATTTGTATCTTTTATGCTTGAACTTTGGAAGTTTCTAAATCTACATAAAAAACCAAACAAACAAACAAATATAAAAAAAAAATTGAATTTTCTCTGAAAAAAAACAACATAGTCTCAAAAGGAGGCAAAAACGACAGACGATTTCGACTTGTTGACTAGATTAAATCAATTTATTTTTATTATATTTGCAATTATTGTTGAAGTTGAATAACACAATAATTCACAATTTCAGAAAAAAAAGTAATAAAAAAAAAACCTGCATTAAACTTAATTAAGGTCTCATTTATACAAATAATTGCAACATAAACTCATGAATATTGTCACATGGTTTTTTGTTTGTATTAGCAAAGCGATGAGCGCCTATATTATGTAGTATTTTTTTTTTTAAAGCTTTTAAGTATTAATCAGTGCGCAGGGGGTTTTAAGGAATAAAAATGCAATTTAGTACAACAAAAAAAAATAAAAACATAAAAAATACATAATAATAATTTTGTAATTGTTGAAAACTATTTAGATATATATATATAAAAAATAAACAATCTTGTGGACCTTGAGCCACAATTTTCAATAGTTTTGTAATTTTTTTTTTTTTTTTTATTGTATATATTTAAAGTTTAGCATATTTTATGATTATGCATTTATTATGTACTTATGTTTTGTTAGTTTATAAATAAGTTCAAATGAAATACGGTATATAAAAAACAAAAATCTTTATAAAGGTGTAGACTTTATTAACAGTAGGGGTGTTTTGTAAGCAAGTAGCTCAATGTAATAAATTTTATACTATATTTTAAATAAAGGAGAGCCAAATTATAAATGCAAATTTTATTAATGAGTTTTCTTAAATATTGAATTTGATTAATTTAAATAAATAAACAAGAAAAAAAAAAATTAAACAATTTATTATGAAAAAAAAAAAGATTTAATTAAATTAATAGAATATTTATTTTGTTTGCAAATATTTTTATGCATCACGACAATTTTTTGTTTTTTATTATTTTAAATTACGTAGAAAATATATATATACAAAAAGTAGGTAGTATAATTAGGACAGTGGATTAATTTGGGTAAAGCATGATCTAAGAAAAGAGTTGTTCAGAAACGATTTATTGAGAAATACCAAAGACTTATAGGTGTTGTAATAATGTCTTCTGTACGGTTTTGTAGTTTGTGCAGAATAACAAATTATTTTGGACAACAAAAATTATTCAACAATTCATTCTGACTAATGTTTTACACATGTAAAGCATTAGTGAATGTTTGTAATAAGACTTAAAAAAGTATGAAACTCAAAATTAATATTTGGAATTTTTATAACGTCAAATTAATTTTTATTTACAGCTGATATATTTTGAATTACAATATTTTCTATACCCTAGTTTCCATAAAATATTTAATGTAAAACACATAATCAGTTTAGAAAAACTTAGGTTCCACTGTGAGACTGGTAATTATAAATATTAATAATTCTGATTTTAACATTTCTATCTTCTGTAATATAAAGTGTAAAATCACTAGTAAATTGCAATTAAGTATACTTCAGTTCACCAGAATAACAATATTAATTAAGTTCAATTTATAATTACCTCGGAGTGGCCAATCTTAATTAATTATATTTCAATTATAATAAATAAATATTTTTCTAATTGGAACGCAAAATATAAATTATGTACACACGATTATAAAAAAATATTTTCAAGCACAAATCTTTATCACCGATGCTTGAAATTGTTTTATTACTAACCCCAAAAATGTTAATTAATTATCAACCAACTACAAGAAAAATTTATATTTGGAAGGAGTGGATTGATAAATTTCAAATTCAGAAGTTGATTAATTTAGTAATAATTATACAGTAAACAATTTTCAACTTTTAAATAAATTGATATTGAATATATTCAACTGTATTAAACTTGGATACCTAAATATCCATTTAACTATTCAATTCTAATATTAAAACTTAATTACTAATTTTAACTACAGTTGATCATTAAAAATCATTTTCACTTTCAATTTTTTTACCTTGTTTTTCAAACAAGTTTTCTAAAAATTACAAATTTAAAATATTTTAAAGTTTTTTTTTTTTATGCAATTTTCTATAACATGCCCCGGAAAACTATAAATAATATTCTTAATTTCCCATTAAAAAAACCAAAAAAAAAAAAAAAAAATTATATTTCACAACAACCTAATAATAATTATAGGCTATAAAAAAAAAAATTACCACAAGACAATTTTTTTTTATGTATACATAATTTTTTTTTAGTTGAAATCTAAAAGCTATTTATACACCTGCTTCAATTAACCAAACAAGTCTTATTAATTTACATAAAAAAAATTTATAAAAAAAATTGAACTTTTAATAAATAAATTCATAAAATAATTTTTTAATAACCAATCATGTAAATTATGTTATTTTTTTGGTTATTAAAAATATTTTGAAATCAAATTTTTATTTTTAATGCCATTTGATTATTAAAAATATTATTAATAAATTATTATATTTAAATTTTATGCTAAATATACACAATTATGTTGGGAATTCACATAATTTTTGTGAAAATTTTTTTTTTTTTATCAAAATAACAACAAAACAAAAAAACATGAAATCGTGACATTACAAAAAGCACACAGTATTGATACCAAACGCGAAAAATTATTATTTTTGTTACATTACACATGTTTAAGCTCAAATTTCATTTCTTTGAAATGGCAGCGGGTCAGTTTTTTTTTTTAAAAATGTATTTTGTTGGAAATTAATTATTTTTTATTTTAATGTCTTGAGGTCAAATTCCATAAAGTGTGCATTGGTTAAGACGCATTTTTGGTTATTAAAAAAAAAAAAAAGTAAATTGGAATTTTATGTTATTTGGTATATGTTTCAAGATTTTCAAAGCTTTTGTTGAGTAATGGTATATCATTTTTATTTTTTAGTTAACATTAAGTGTCAATAGTTTATAAAATTCAACATAAATTCTGTTTAGTTACAAAGAGAATTAATTGAAATTATATTATAAATCTTATAAAATGGTTAGAAAAGAAAAAAAAATTAAAATTTAAACCTTTAATTAATTTTGTTCACAATATTTTTAATATTTTCAGTTACTAAATCATAAATTTCTATTAATACTAAATCAAAAAAGTATGATCTGAAAAGAATTTAGTTAAAAAAAATGGTTATGCCAATATTTTATTTTGTAGTTTAATATACAAGCCAACCAGCTCCGTTGATTAGAATTAAAAGATAATTTCATAAGTTAATTGAAATTTTTTTGAAAATTATTGCCAATAAAAAAAAATCTTATAATTTCACATTAAAAAATTGAGAAATACATTTCGGATTTAAAAATCAGTAAGATTTATTAATGATTTTGTAATTTTTCATATCAAGAAATAATTACTTAACTTGTTAAAATTGCTTGCGGTCGTAGCTATATTTTTTTTTTTATAATACATATTGTAGTTATAAAGTTTTATATGAATTTTGTTATTATTGTTAAATAATCTCTCTCTCTTTGGCGCTACAGCTCGATGCGAGCCTGGGCCTCCCTTAAAGGGTTTCTGTAACATTTTATTGCAATTTGGACCTACTAATTTTTATATGGATTCCGAACCATAAATTTCTTTATAGCGAAGAAACTATTAATTGCAACAAGCTAATGGTTTTTATTCGTGAGACATTTGTTGTTAAGCAAATGGTCTCTGCCGTTAGCATTTTTCCCAGTCTTAAATTACATTTTATTATAATTTTATTACTGGTACTCATTTAAAGCTGAGTAAACTTAGACCAACATCGATGTCTCGGACGGGCGTCGAACCCAGTACCTAATGCACCACAGCTTAGCACACTACCACTTAAGCCACCGTCGGTTATTGTTAAATAATAAATTTTATTAATATTTTTCAATATAGTTTTTGACAGGCTGATTAACAGCTAATAAATATGGAAAGGTTTGAGTTAAACACTTTTAGCATATCTATATTTTAATATAAGAAAAATGTCAATCATTGGAAATGTGTGAAAAGGTTAAAATTCAAGAAACAAAATTGTTTCTAAACTTTTATTTTATTTGCAATGGAAAAATTCGTAACAAATATCATCAAAGAGTATTACCGCTTGCGGACCAAGTGACAATTATCGGTTCATCAAAGACCGGACACATATTTCGCGGTTACAACTATGTCAGGTTTTAAGAAACTGCATAAAGTTATAATAGTACACTAAAACGTTGTATTTGCCCGCGTTGAAATTAGTAAACATAATTTGCTTACCAATATAAAACTTTCTAAATTACTGCAGAATAATACTAGTTTTATCATCAAATTAACCAAAAAATTAGATCTACTCCTAACTTTATCGATATATATATTAAAAATTACGCAACAAATTACTGTGAATTGTAATTAGATTTAATTATGCATCCCACTATTATAATTCAAACAACAATTTGCAATACTTTTAGGAGGTCTTTAAAATATGCATAATTTTTATTTAAGGTCACAAAGAACTTTTAATGGGACACATATGTCTTTACAAGTCCGAAAGGGTTAAATAAATATTAAAGAATGATAACCAAATAAACTCAATTAAAACTTAGATGCAATTTTATTGTTAGCAGCCTAATTTTTAAAAAATTCTTATTGATTTAAATGGTTTATTTAATATTTAAATAGGTATCTGAAATATAAATAATATTTGAAGTGGCACTCAAATAATTAATTAAAGAAATACTGAAATAATGAATTTTGAAATACAATTAATTCTATTAAATATTTCGGTACTTTAATAAAATACTTTATGGGTTTTTTAACAGTGCAATATTAAATATCCTACGTAAAATTCACTACCATCACCTCAGGCTACAAAATACAACTATATAAAGTATTCTGTTTCATTGCATTTGTGGGTTTCCAACTCCTTATTTCGGATTACTATTTTAAAAATTCTTATTTTAAAAATATTGTACCACTGTTCAAATTGTTGTTTTTCGTTTATAAAAGTTCAACATCTGAGTATATACTCCAGCAAAATTAAATTTTGCATACAATTCTTTTTCAATGTTTTTGATATTGCAGAAAAAAAAAAATATTTTGTTGCAAAGAGTTTTTATTTTGCCTTGAAAATAATGTTTTTTCTTTGTTTTTGTTAAATTTTATGTACAACATAATTTATCTTGATAATCAACACCTGACTTTTGTCTAAAAAAAGAATATTATTTATAAAAAATATTTTCCCACGCTTATAATGCCCCCCCCCCCCCCCCAAAGTTAAATGCTAATGTTAATCAGTATATCTAAATGCTGTAGTTTATATACATATATATATTTTTTTTATAATATTTTTACTCCGCTGTGTATATTTAATTCGTGGTTATTAAATGAGAATTTATTATTAAAGTGTGGTATTTTAGTAAATTTTATATAAATAATAAAATATTATATTTAATAACATAAATTTGATTGGAAGCGCACAGGTTCACTAATTATTTCCAATTAAATGAAAAACTTTTTTTTTTTTTTTTTATGATTTTATGTTTAAATATTTCATTCAAGGTTAAATTAGGAAATTAATTTTAAACAATTATTTATTATTATTATTATTTTTTTAAAGAAAACTAGGAAGTAAATATTTTAAATTTCAAAAAAAAATATCTTAAATATTTTAAACTGAAATCTTATACAAGTGGAAATTTTTAAATAAATATGATAAAAAAATTATAAAGATTAAAATTTAATAATAGTTATTTATATTATGCTGTAGTATATTAGGTATTGGTTCGAGGCATTGATGTTTGTCTAAAATTCTAAGATTACTCAACTTTAAATGAGTACATGTTATAAATTTATTTTATTAAAATAAAGCTATAAAACATATTTTGGCCCGGACAAATTAGTAGGTCCAAATTGCAATTGAATATTTACAAAGGCTTACTCGGACGTCTAGGCTCATTTGTGCTGTTGAAGTATTTAAATTGTTAAAAGATGAATTTTCGAATATTTTGCAAAACTTCTACAATTAATTTAATAATGTTACTATACACTACAGTTTTTTTTAACTGAGTCTCTGAGTGTACCTAAATCTGCTATTTTCCTAAAATTATAAATGGTTACATTAAATTTTAAAAGCCTGCACTGAAAACTAAATTCAAATAATATTTTATTATTAGAATTAACTGACTTCTGATTCAAATAAAGTGATTTCTGATTCATGCTATCCTACCAAAAGAATTCATTTGCAACAAATTTTTTTAATAATATCTAATAGCATGGGTGCAATAATTACTAAATTCCTAAACATTACTGAATTAATTTAGTAGTTACAAATTTTTCTACAACTTCGGTTTCAAATGTAACAATTGGCTTTACTGATTTACATTTTACATATTCCAATATAATTTCAATAGGATTGACGTCCTTTCATACACTTTGCAAAAAATATATATTTTAGTTTAACTTATAAAAAAGTTTTTAAAACCACTTATAAAAAAAATATTTTCTTATAACCCGTAGTCTTGCTGTTTTCATGAAATCCAGATCGAGATGTAATGGATCCTACACAAATTTTTACAAAATCTTTGTGTTCTTTGCTTCCGATTTTGAGTCCAACTTTAAATTTTCCAATTTTTTGAGTGTGCTAGGAAGCAATTTTGTATAAATTAAAATAGATTTTGTAGGAGGTATACTAAATGTGTACTAAATTTGTTAAATGAACCAGTAGTTAAATTGCATAAATTATAATTTAATTATTACCATATATACATTATGAGATATTTAATGACTGTTATTTATATTTTAAATCCCATTTAGCCACAGGAGAACAGTTTTATTAAACATTGTTGTAAACACGCAATAAATAGTGTGTTAACAATTATACAAACTATTCTGACAGTATAAATACATAGATTATTACTAGATGAAAATATTCTTCGGTTAATATTCAATTTAAAAATTTTTAATCAATATTATTTTTAGCCCACAACTTACAATACAAAGTAAGTTTATTTATAATATAAAATAAAAAATTTTTATGAACTGATTTTGCTGTTGATTTAAAACTATTCGCATACATAAATTAAAGAAAGTCTTATAAATATTATATATTATTAAATATTTTGATCAACAAAATTTATTACTTGTTTTTTTTTTTTTTTGATTATAATTTCAAGAGCATATAAGATTAAAATATGACATCGGTAATACAATGTTGTTACATGAATATAAAAAACTTGTCGGTAGAAAATTTAAATGAAATCATAAATTATAGGATGTAATAATTAATGTGCATTCAATTTTTTGTTTTAATTTTATTTTTAATAAAAAAAAAATTTGAATGAAATCTTTTAGGCTGGAAGATATGTTCATTGTTGCAAGACATAAAACTGGTTATCAGATTAGATTATAATCAGAATGATTTTAGAATGTTGTGGTTAAATAGGATCACAACATTTAGCATAATATAATCGAAAATATGATAAATTACTAAAATAACGTGTTTAATTCAGTTATTAGTCAAAAACGATGCCGACAGTATGTTATGTTGATTAAGATATACATTGCGGGATAGCATTGTAAAAAAAGTTTTGATATTAGAATAAAAACAATATGAGAGCTGAGTAATCAAAACAATTATTTAAAGAAAAAATGTAATAAATTATAATTTTCACCAATTGATTAATAAAGGCCTAAAACTGTGGATAAAAACTTTTAAATAATTTCTTACACCTTATGAACCAAAAATATATATATTTTTTTTTAAACTCTTATTGCATAATTTACTGTCTAAAGTTACACTAATAAATCTTATTTTAGCAATAAAATTGATCACATAAATAATTTTACTATTTCTTTTATAATTAATCCCAGGAAGTCATTAAATGTATCAAAATTATATTAGGTAACTGTTAGCAGGTCACTGTCCAATTATAATTTCATGTTAATATACTTTTACTGTCACTTTTTTAATTAATTAGTTTGAATTTTATTATAAAAAAATAAAATAAAATTTAAAGATTTATAAATTTCTTTTAACAATGAATATAAAAATTGAGAAAAAATTTCACTACAATTAAATTGGAGTCGAAGAGTTTCCCAAATCTTTAAGACAAAAATTATAAAAATTTTTAATTTATATAGTATACTAAAATATATAGCTAATTTTTGACAGATGTCAATTAACAATGATTAATTATTGTCAAACTTTAATTTTTGTCCAAATATTTTTATGGTCAATTTATCAAATATTGACAAAATTGTCAAATTTTCTTGCCACAATCTCAATGTCCATAATTTTTTTTGTAGGAAAATTAAAATATATTACATTTATCTGCTAAGAAATTACTTACTATTACCGTACTTTAATATTACTTGCTGTTACGATATCTGGGTAACCAATGTTGCCAATTTAATTTTAAAACCGGTAAATTTTTATTCAATGAATTCATTATAATTTTCTTAAATATTTTCTCCACAAATTGGAAACTAAATATAAATATATACAAATTTAATAAATCATATAATATTCAATGCCTATTGTTATATTTCAGTGAAATTTAATTTTGCAAAACATAATTATAAATTGACCATAAATTTACATAAAACAAAAAACAAGTAATTATTATAAGCGAAAATTAATTCAATTTGAAAAATATTTTGTTACCTCTTTTTCTTTCAGTTACATAAGAAATTAAAGAAATAAAGGATTATTAGTAACATTATCTAAAAGCATAAAAAAATTTATTCATAAAAGTATAATATGCAAAAAAAAAATTAGCATAAAAGATAATAATAATAATATAGTGTGAAAGCTACTAATTAAAGCTTAAGTTATCATCGCAAAAATTTAAATATAAATTAACATTTTTTGTATTATTTAAACGAAATAAAATAAAAATCTTTAAAAAGTTATAAAAGAATTGATTTGATTCAGTTTGACCTTTTTTTTTCTGTTCAAAAAAAAAAAAAATGTTGTTTTTAATCGTTTCTGCAATGTTGTGAGATGTTATGTCCAAAAATATTTATACTTTTTTATTCATAATTTATTTTGATTTATTGAGGCGTTTGACTTGTAGCGGATGTTCAATTAAATTTTTAAAAAAATATATTAATTTAAAATTTTCTAATTAAGTAATAAATACAAGGCCTGAAAAAAATAATTAATAAACAAAAAAAAAATAGTTAGTTGATTTAATTTTAAATAAAATGTTTTGCCTTAATTTAGGTAAAACTATTTAAGGAATGATTTATTGCTGATAATTAATTACAATTTGTAAATGTTCTGGTAAAAATTTAAATTAATTTTTTTTTTGTTTTGGGAAAACACTAACACGTTAAGTTGCACTATTTAAATATTATGAAACAGTGTGAGGAAGTAAAATTATTTCAAAATTAATCCAATGAAGTTAATAAATCAATTTTTTTAAAAATTAGTGTTTATATTAATGTTAGGGTATGTGAAAATAATGCACAATGGAACAGAAGATGTATTGAAAAAAATAAGCCAAACTCAATCTGATATTTTGCAGTATAAGATGCGTTTTTAATTTCATTAACATTATTAATGATTTATTTACACTATAGTTAATTTTTGATAATCAGTTTCCAATGGTTTAGTTAATTTTAATTATGAACGTATACTCATCTCGCCTTTTAAATTCCTTAAAATTAGTTTCAAAATTAGGCCTATTAACAATTTCGTGCGATCATCAGAAAATATACAGATTTGGTTCAAATTCGAATTAGGCATGTCATATAAAGTATCGCAGTAAAATAAACTATCAAATATATATCGATTATAACCGATAAAATATGGATTTTTCACAAATTTCTTCGATTGAATTTTACAATAATTTCTTTGTTAGTATAACTAATTTTCATTAGAAACGTTTCACTGAAGAATTTGATCACTTTTTATATAATTTTATACTCCCATCCGCAAACTATTAATTCAATTACAAATAATCTAAAACATAATACCAATAAAATCGCCAATTAAATATGAAAAATTGGAAATAATTAAATTTAAATTTATGGCATTCTGTCAGATATTTAAAATATCTGAATTTTCAAAAAACATGAATTTTACAACAAACCAATAATTTACTTTGACAAATTATATATTTTGCCAATTTAATGTTAAAAATTGACAGAATTTTATAACTCAAATTATATGTTAAACTATAGCACTGATTAATGGTTATTACACCAAATTAACAATTTAAAAATTCTTTAATATGCTTGTTAGCAATCATTACTAAAATATTAGATTTTATGCAATATTACTTTTTTTTTCAGGGACCTAAGATCACGGATATTTAATTAATTATATTTAAATTTTCTTTAAACTTTAAATGATCAATTGTAATAAAATATACCAATTATTATTATTGAAATTGTTATAATTTGTAATTTTAAAAATTTAAAATAATATATTTAATTTTTTTTTTTAACATTTTATACATTATTAGAAACCCTATGATCAATTTAAATAAATTTCTTAACATAATCTAATATACAAAAAAATTGTTTGTCCTATTGACACCAAAAAAAACTTTAAAACAAATTTAGAAAACGTGACCGGCTTTTCAAGTATCATATTTGCTTATAACCAATCATTGGGTTATAACCAAGCATTTGACTAAAAAAAAAACGAAATTTCAATAAATTAACAATAATTTGTTAATTTTTTTTATATATAATTAAAATAGAAAAAAATATATACTTAAGTATCTAATGTTTAAGGACAAAGTCAACATTAATATTTCAACATTTTTTTTTATTATAAATTAAGTTATCTTTTTTTTCTTCAAGAAAAAAAAATCTTTGGACTTTTTCTTTAACTTAAAAACCTTTGAAAAAAAAACAGTGTTTTGTTAAGTAAAAAACCTAAATTCAAGGTAAAAAAATCGATGGGAGTTTAATAAAAATATTAAATAAACCGCCCGTTGCCTTCAATTAATTCCACGTGAAAATTAAGCTGTTTTTTTTTTCTAAAAATATATAATCTTTGAAATTGCAACTAATTTTTTTAACAAATTTCTTTAACAATTTAATTTTTTTTAAAAAAAATTAAAAAAATCGAATATTTTCCTTGAACTTTTCGAAAGGAATTCTTTTTTTTTTTTTTTGTTAAATAACAAGCAGAACAAAATGTTATGTTGTTGTTTTGATATCATATTGAAATTAAATGAACGTATTAATTGATCGATACGTTTTCTTTGAAATATTGTAAATTGCTGTCATTGAATATGGTAAATTGGAAATTTGTGTTTTAAATTATACAAAATAGTTTCTATTTTAATGATTAACATGAAAATAATTTAAATTTTTATGGTGTGGTATGTTACAAAAAAAAAAAAAAATCGTTAATTTTATACTTGAATATAAATTTCTATATGAATTAATTTATGAATTTTTTTTTTTTTTTGTGCTTGTGAAGTGTTAAGGTGAAGTTATAAATGAGAATATGTGTCAATAATTATCAGATTAAGAAATCATTTACAAACACAAAAAAAAAATATTAAAAATAAAAATTTGAAGAACAAATGTAAAGGTCATATACTTGAAATTAATAGAATTATTGAGTTTAATCATTAGATTGTTAGAAAGATAAGATTTAATTAATTTAAAATATATATGAAAGTTATCAGATATTTTGTCAAATATGAGTAGATTTATTTCATTATGTCAAATAGTCAAATATAATGAAGGTTTTAAATACGTTAATTTTATAACAAACTAAATCAGTTAGTTTTATAATTAAATAGTAGAAAAATTGACAATGTTTTATAATTAAATAGTAGAAAAATTGAATACAGTGTTCAAAAATTTGCCTAATAATTGTGTAGTAAATGTACTCACTGTGCAGATGAATGTCAGATAGTTATACATTTGTAAGTACCGTGTATAGAAAATTGTAAATTGAAAATTCTAAGATGTAAATGGTATAGTTAGAAATGGAAATTAATATAATTTTGTAAATTCTAGTACATTAGTTTTTAGTATATTATATTAATGAAATGGTATTATTGATGAATGAATGAAAAAACTGAATAGTGAATTGACAGATTTCATTATGAATTCATTGATTTTTGTCCTTCACATTACTTGGATTGAAAATTTAATAGAATTTTTACGTTATTAAGTAAATCAATTAGGTAATGATCAATTCAATCATTTATTAATTACTATTAATTTAATTTTTTAATAAAAATCGAATAATTCACATTTATAATTAACTAATCATTAAAAATTCTTATAAATTTATATTTCGTGTTATTAATAACACATTTTCAATTATATTTTAATTTGTTAGAAATATTAATTTTACCCTTTTTTTTTATATATATATTTGTTGTTAATTGAAATATTATACAATAATTTAATTACAAACATTCACTAAATAATTGCACGATTTCATTTTGCAATCTTTTAATCTGTTTCTATAATTTTTAAATGAAAACTAAAAAAATTTCTTACGATTCCTTTTTAATTTCAATTTTCTATTTTAATTCAATTTAATTTTCAATTTTTTCTTTATTACTATTTTCCTCTTTTAAAATCTCAAATATACCAATTAATTTCGAATGCTAATTTGATGATTTTATTAGTTAGTAAAAAAAAAAAATGAATCGTTCTTATATAGACTATAATATCTAAAATAAGAATTTGTTCAAAGTAAAAATAAAAATAATATCAGAGACAATCGCAAAAAAACTTTATAGATATATTTTTTTTTTTATATAAAATAAGTAAATTCCTAGTCACGCGAAGGGTTTTTGTGTTATTTTATTTATTTCTGTAGAAAATAAAAATTACTATGATAATAAAAATTGAAATTGTAACATTGGTATAGGCAACAAAACAAAAAAAAAAAAAAAAGGAAATTGTAATAATTAGAGGTCGAACCGAAAAGAAAATTTATTCAACATGATTTGTTTAACTTGTTATTATCATACCAATTGCAATAATACACTTAGATTATTTTTATAACTATATATATACATAATTTTATAGAATATTGAAATATAGAATGGAATATATTTAAAACTTCAAAAGTGTTGTTAAAATAAAAGAATTCAAAACTGACAGCTTCCGATAATTAACAATGATTATTACAATAGTTGGTTTTCATAACTAGAGAATTATATATATATGTATTTTTTTTTATTAAATATATAGAATTTTTGCTGTGATAGCCTTGAGTAATGATTAAAAAAAACAATTATTTAGTTTATTGAATTAAAAAAAAGAAACATATTTGATTTAATAAATTTTATTTTAGTCTGGTATAGATATTTTATGGGCTAATTGAATAAGGTAAAATTTACATAAATAATTCATTCTAGTACAAAAAAAAATGTTATTCTACAAAAAACTGTATTATATTTATGAGATACTCTGTAACTTTGAAGCTACTATATTGGTCTCACATTAACGAGGGTCAACAGCCAAGATCTTTTTTCTATTGGCTGCTAAATAAGTATAATTATTATGTATTTGTAATCTCTTATAGTGTTTATTTGTACTATTTGGCTATTTTCGGCAGTAGTGACAGAACTTATACGACATGCTAAATGATAAAAAGTTATATTATTATGTACATAATTTACTAGAAATAATATCTTAAAAATTTTTTTTCATCTGTTATTATTGATGAATTGACTATGTGTTATGGTATCAATCATTATTTGAAATACTGTCAGACATGGTGACTTGAACATATACCCGCAGTCTGTTCATAAATTCTCTAATAATTTGTAAATTACATTAAAATACAATTTAAATAGCAGAACCCAAAAGACATCTTTAAATTATTATGAAACTCAAACCCCTAAATAACAATTACATTCAAGTATTTGATTACAATATAATTAAATCTATTACATATCACAAAATATAACGAAGATTGATTTCTAGTGAAATTTCAATAAAATATAATTTCTGTTCAATCATTTTCATATATCTTGTTAAATAAAGAAAAAAAAAATATATACCCCCTAAGTAAGGAGCATCTTGTTTATGTTATTCACGCAAATAGATATCCTTTTTAACTAGACTAAAATATATAGTTTTATCCCACATATATATCTAAAACTAACTATATATCCATTTTGATGAACATTAAGGAATACATATTTTCTTTTTTGCTCTTCCGCGCTTTTGATAAATTGTGGTTAGGAGGTAAATATGAAACGATATTTTCTAAAGAAAACTATGGCATTTAAACAATTTTTTTTTTTAACTATAACCGCCCTTCTTTTTTTTTCTTTTTTTGTTCTATACAACAAAGTTTTGTGCACGCAATAGTACCTAGTTATATGTGAACCTTTAAGATACCGGCATTCATTATATATAAAAAAAAAAACGATATTCAAGCAACACAATTACGTTGAGGGCGAACAAAAAAGTAGTATTTTTTTGTTTTTGTTGTTATTTTAAACTACTATGTAATATGCTGTGTAAAATTCTAATCATCTACTGTACAAAAAAAACTCTGTGAGGTGTTTTTTTATCATGTTTTGTTGTGAAGACAATTTTTTATTTTCATTTTTTTTTTGGTTTTTTAAGAGATTTTTTTTTGTTTTTAAATTATGGGTATAGTGAAAATGAAACTATCCGCCCCATAATAAAAGGGATAATAATATGCGTTGTCTATCATCCTGAGGTTATATTTTCTTTCATGTATTTAAAGACAAAAACATAGAAAATAAAATATAAAGTTTATAAATTTTTTTTTTATAGTTTCGTCGAAAGATTTACTGGCATGATGATTAAAAAGGTTTAAAAATTATCTTCATATATAGCGACATATTACGATTAAATACTATTTATTTCGTATATAATATTTTTTAGATTAGAATTTTTTTTTCGTCTATTGAGTATTTCTATGATTTATGTTATTGGGTCCATTGTATTGTTAGCCGTAATTTAGTTTTAACAAATTTTTCCTTTAGTTTTCGAAAAATGTTGATTAATTTCTATTAATATTAAAAATTATATTTTTAATATAGATTTTAGGAGAAATCGCTTATGATTTGGAAAAAGTACGGTAAAACTATATTTTTTAGTATTACTTATTAATTACAGCAAAATTATTCATCACTGAATTACTTTCGATACTGCGAATTCGAATAATATTCCATATTCAGTCATTGTAAAATAAAGTTTGTGCCTTAACATTTTTATTTTTCTCTCATTAATTTTACCTATTTTCGGATTAATCGTATAAATTTGAACATTTTATGTGAAATATATTTGTACAAAATGATTTTAGTATCGGAAACTAATATTTTTATATTTACTTTTAATCTATCATTCTAGATTACACGTTATTATTAGAGGAACAAATAATATCTAAGTATTTTTAAGTTCAATACCCCTAATATTATTTTGAAATAAAAAAAATAAAAACACAAAACCTTTAGGCTTAAAATAATTTTTCATTTTTAATGAAAATGTTAACATGTTGATTACAAAAATATTTTCGAATTGAAAATAAAACTATCAAAATTCCTCTTGGCAACTTTTATATAATAAATGAATTTACAAATAAATTTAGAATTATATTCTACAAAAAAAAAAAAATGTAAATTATTTAAATTTACACTTACCAGGTTCAGAATCATCCTGTACAGTTGATGGTGTTGTTCGATTACGATTTCTTATTCGTACTTGAGCTTTTGTATCGGGATGAATTTTATCGCGTGTAGGTGGTGATTTTGATGATACCGGTTGATCAGTATAAACTAAAATTAAAATTTAACAATAAAAAAAAGCATAATAATGAAACGCGACGTAATAATAAATATATGAAATATTACGAAAATGTTAAAATATCGTTCTAGTATAATAAAAAAAAATCTAATATAATATATATGATATACAATAATTCATAATTAATTTAATTGATGACACCACCTACACACAATAATCTATTCACCTCAAACCAAAAGCCATATATATGTATATTTTTTTTTTATAAATTTTCACTTTCTGTACAAATATTTCAATAAATTTTCATCAGTTTAAATAATCGGTTGCAAAAAATCTATTTACAAAATCCGAATATATATTTATAAAGAATGAAAGTAAAAACTTGTTAAAGAACAAAATAAAAAAAAATATCTTTGTTTTTTTTTTTTTTTTTGTTAACTGATGACATTTTCTGCACTATTGCCCTTTAAAGATTTATCTGTTATACACAATAAAATATATAACTATATATTCATAAAAAAAAATCTACAACTTAACTCAAATGAAATCCCCAAACATCTAATAAAATAAGAGTTTTTATTGCCCCAAGTTAAATATTAAAATAAATTTTCTTATGGACTGTAAGTTCTTGTAATTTTACTCTGATATTTCGAGATATTTTTTTCTTTTATTATTGCATTTGTACACATTAGAAATTTTGCTGTTTTTTTTTTTTTTTTAGACATTTTGGACTAATCTTTATCCAGCATATTTTGTAGTCTGTGCTGTCTGGGCAAATAGGAATATAATTTTCAAATTTATTACAATTGCCAAGTGAAAAACTGTTTTATTTTTTTATTTATTTTTTTGTTTGTCTGCAAGGCTGGTTTTTTCTTTTCTTACGATTTTATGAAGCAGTGAAGAATATCATAGAAAAATAAAAATGAAAATGAAAAAATTCTTCATTTTCCTGATTGTAAAAAAGAAAAAAACTACACTTTTAATAATAAAGTCACTTATATGAAAATTATATAAGGGTTCTAAAAAAATAGAAGAAGAAAATTGATGTGATTTCAAATTGGAAATGGATTCTTTTGAAAATACTTTTTTTCTATAATTCGAATTGACTTTGTATTTACAATAAAAAAATAAATAAATATACCTATATAAATAAATTTTATGTTTTGTACGTTTTATAATAGAAGGGATTCAATTTAAACTTATGAAGCTCTAAACTGTTTGTTGCCAGAAATTATGTTGTAGTCTAATCGTTTTAATGGAACATTTTTTTTTTTGTGAAGAAATATAATTTTTATTTGAGATTTTTCTATAAATATATTTTGTGAAAATTTGTTCTATTGTAATTTTTATTTATATTTCGAAATTGTATATTGAAGATTTTTTTCAACAAAGGTCATGTTTTTTATTTTTTTATATATATATAATCTCATAAATTATTGGTTTAATTGTATCGTGAAATAAAAATATCACTTTTTTTATATAAGTTAAATTCTCAGGGATTATTACGGAATAAAAATTTGTGAGAATTTTTTTTTTTAAAAATATTTTAGCTGGACTAAAGAAAATAACTAAAAGTGCATAAAATTGCAGTTTTTTATTTATACAAAGTTGAAATTTTTTTAGTTAATCCACTATGATGATTTAACTATGTTTAATGATAATACTAATTCTTATGATTATAATAATGCATATGTATTAAATAATTTTGGTGCATCGTTAATAGCAATTTGCATTTGAATATAAGACTATTTCGTTTGACAGCAAAAGCATGAATTCTTCGTTAAAAACTTTGGATAATAATAATATGTTTCAGTTTTTTAGTCATAGTTAGTTCCTAAGCACAGTACTATGTTGACGTAAACTTAATTTGATAAGCTAATTTCGTATTTTTTAATACGAAATTAGCTTATCAAATTAAGCTGAAGTCAACATAGTTCGGTGTGAAATATTGTTTTCTTGGACGCCACATACCAGTTTTTCGACACTAGGAATAATAATTGCTAACTTCTGTCGTGCTTATTTGCAATTTTATACTGTTCGTAGAAAATTGAATAGCTTCTTATCTTAATCAAAGCTAACATTAATCAAGCTAAATAAAGTAATTATTAACAATCTTTTGTGAAATCACAAATTTTTTAAGTTCTATTTAAAATATTTCATAACATTTTTCAGTTTTTGAAAATATAGTTAAATTAAAATTACATAATTTACTGACATAACTCAGTAATAATAAAACTAGGGTTGATAATGGTTCATCTTAGTTTATCTTACAAAATCAAGTAATCAATAATCATAGGTGAATAACCACAGGATAAAAGTAGTAAAATAAAATTTAGAAGTTAATTAAAATAAATTACAGAATCCATTAAAATATAGGCAGGCGTGATTATACAAGTCAAACAGTTTTAGTAAATAAATAAGTAATTACAGTCAATTATATCTCTGGGGTCTTATACGCACCCAAAATACTTTTCAACATACAAGAATCTAAGCATTTTATTATCCAAAATATTAGTTATATTTTACCTATAAAATTATCACTAATCAAATAAATCATTAATTCTTTTAAATACAAATTATTACAAAATATTTATTATTAAATAACATTTTAAGGCAATATATAAATATTCCTTAGAGACGTCTCTCTATAATTTGTTATTTTTATTATAATTTGTCATGCTTTTGGTTTATTTTATAATTTTTTTAAAAAAAATGTTTTGTAACAACAACAAAAAAAACTGGTGAGCTTTTCATAATTTTGTACAAAAAATTGTTACACCCTAATTTTGTTGATTTTTAATTTTTTTTTTTTCGTCTATATTTATTAAATAAAGTAATTCGATTATTATGACTTAAACAAACCATGAACGTACCTCCAAAAATTAAATATGTTTTTTTATTGCATAATAATTTATTGGAAGGCATAAACTTAATTTTTAGGTTGAAATTTTTTGGCTAAATTTTTAATATTTACTATAAAAAAATTCTCAAAACTAAAAACATCTTTTGATGTTGAGTTTTTTTTATAATCTGTTAATTTGAATCTTTTCTTATTAGATAAATTAATGATTTTCTATATGAAATTTCATCTAAGACCTTATATGGTGTTAAAGTATACAAATTATTATTCAATATATGTTTTTTTTTTTTTTGGCTTTTTACTTAACAAATTTACAAATTATTGTATCACATTATAGAAAATTTAAGCTCTTAATTTCAAAAAACCTTTAAGTAAAAAAAAAAAAAGGTGAAGAAAAATGAACCTCCAAAAAATAAAAAAAACTTAAATATATTCGGCGTGAAGGTGTTGACTTTAATCACTTTCGATTATTACAAATTTATTTGATTTGTAAACGCCTGAAACTGACATACTTTTTATCATAGATTTTTTTTTTTTTTTTGTTAATTTTATTCGTACAATAAAAATTAATGTCAGAAATGACAGATAGCACGAGAGAGTAACAGAGATATGAATATAGTTTTAAAGAAGATAGAATGAGATAGAATTAAGTAGAGGGTGTGGTGTGGTGTATAAGTCATTTTGCTAATTTAACAGCTAAGGTGATTTTTTTTTATTTTGTAAGATGGTAAGGCGTGAGAAAATGCAGTGTCATAGATTAATTTTTTTTTTTTTTTGGCTTGTAAATTTAATACGAGATTGTAATAAATTTAGATCTGATTGTGCTGGGGGATTTAAAAAAATAAAATTTATGAACCGCAGGCATTTTTCATTAAGCATATTAAAAGATAAAAAAAAATTTTGAATTTTTTTTTTTTGTTGAATGCGGAGGAACTGATTGACGAGGAGATATACAGATAAGTTTTTTTTTTTTTATATCTTAAAGATATATTATGTTGTTATTTTATTAACGTATAAATGTTACCTAATACAAAATTGTCTTTAATGTAAAATTTAATTTCAATTTTATTTAACAAATCGCAAAAAAAAAAAAAAATTGATTTTTTGATGCTTTTGAAGAAATCAAAATTTTTAAAAAAAAATTAATCAGTTTTTATTGAAATGAATTTTTGTATTTGATAATAAATATGAATATCAATTAAAATAGAATAAAAGATATTTTCATTATATATTATAAATTTTAATCGAAAATATTTATTAAAATATAAATGAATTGATGTTCAAGGTTTGATGGTGAAAGTAAACGATTTGATGAGAAAATTAATGAATTTATTATGCAATTTGACATATTCAAATTAATATATAAATAGAAATTATAAAATGGCATATGCTGAAAGCAATAACTTACAAAATTTTGAAGACAATAAAATATCTTGACAGATATAAAAATGAGTTAAATGTCGGAAATTTTATGATTTGTTATTGCGGATAAAAGTAATTAATAGTTTTAGGGATTACCAAAAAAATACAAATTGACATAAACAAAGCTATTGACAACAAATAGTTGATAGATGACAACAAACTCATAAATTATTGCAAATATTGCTAAAAATTATAATTTTATTTAAAAAAAAAAACGATTTTTTCTGGTAAGGTAACGAAAAAAATGCTAAAAGTTTAAATGTTTCAAATTTTATTCACATTACTACGAAAATGTGTGAAAAAATTTCGATGATATCTTTTCGTAAAATTAAATTTTAATTAATATTCAACATCTAAATTAAGACTTTATCAGTAATTTCTATAATAAAACATTAGTCCTTTTCTTTATCTAAGCAATAGAACCACAATTTTACCCGGAATGTCACCCTTATACAAGTTTTAACAAATCTTCTTTTTCATATTGGTGTAAAACCTATAAATACTTATATGATCAAAAAATTTTATACCCAAAATTATAATTTTTTATCTGTGTAATAATAATTAATCAATAATAAAAATATTGCTAAAAAACTATTGAGTTTAACAGCAAAAGATTCATAAATTTACTCTGATATTAACATGAACTCCAGCAAGCTTCACAGAACATAGAATAAGAATCACGATCTAAACAATAATTATTCCCAGACATAATAAGCCAAATAATAATAGCATTAAAAAGAATTATTTTTAAAATCATTTGTTATTTGAAACTTTTAAGCTTATTTGTAATTTAATTAATAATT
Source organism: Empis livida (assembly GCA_963932195.1). Classification (NCBI taxonomy): domain Eukaryota; kingdom Metazoa; phylum Arthropoda; class Insecta; order Diptera; family Empididae; genus Empis; species Empis livida. Next base: position 17,346,403 of record OZ010649.1, read on the forward strand.
TCATCAATAAAAGACACTTTAATCTGTGATGTAATACACAAAAAAAAAAAAAAAATAAGGTGCAGGTGTTATAAAATGTAATTTTATTAAATAAAAATTAGATTTATTATAGAAAAATAATCAATTCTATATTTCGTTATTTTATTTGAAGATTTTTTATTTTCAATTTCAATTGACCTGTTGCCATTTTTTGGTAAATGTATATCTATTTACGAATATTATTTTAACAGATGTCTTTTTAGTCATAGTTATTGGAAAATTTATTATTGCTTAAATATTAAAGAAACAAAAATAAAAATTCCCATCATATAAGAAAAAAAAATATGCGAAAAATCTTGTTTATGTTGTGCTGAATGTTAATATTTAGCTTCTTCTTGAATTATTTAATAACATTAAAGAATATTTTATGTTCATTATTGAGATATTCTATGAAAATGAAGAATTTTTAAGGTAAAATTTATAACTTTTTAAAATTAATTTTTCTTCGATTATTTGGAAAAGACTGAAAATATTAGTTAAAGTTGATGAAATTATATGGCATTTTTGCAATTCTAAGATAAACTAATAAAAATTCTAATAATAATATAATCATTAATATCAAATATTAATTACTCAGTTTTTGCAATATTTTTTCCACTTTATGATCCCTGCTAATTGCAGCTTGCGATGAACACTAAGAAGCAAGATTTTAACATACGAAGTTATTTTATGATTCGATCGAGCAACATGAACAGTAGTTTCCTATACCAATAAAATATGTTATCCAAAGTGGGGGTTTTTTTTATAGAGATATTCCTTTACTTAACTTGTAACTAAATCATTGGATTATAAATAAATTCAGTACTTTAAAATTCCTTCAATGATTTTCCAGAAATATTAAGTTTAATTTTATGATTAGGTGGCGCAACATTATGAATTTATGTAATTTTATGGCTATCGTTTGAAATTATCGAAATTTTCCTTTTAAAATGATCGTCTAATATTATTACTATATTATAGTATGTATCATAAATTAACTCTTGTTTTTTGTTTAAATTTCCTTCAATGATTAAATCAATTGTCCATAAATATTATATTTTCGAGAAACAACCCATTTACTTTGAAGTATTAATAAAGCAACATTTTTTTTACCACAAAAATATTTATTAAAAAATAAATAAAAATATTTAATAAACATAAAGTTCCCACAACATTTTGTAACCCTTCAGTATATAATTTTTATTTTGGCTTCAGAAAAAACAACTATTACTTTTTGTCTTTAACCAAAATCAAATTATAAAAAAAAAAAAAAAAATATGGGAAAACTTTATACAAAAAAAAAAAAAATATGAAAAATAATTTTCCTTAAAGTAAAAAGATTGAAAAAGATGAATTTATCTTTGCCAACACTGCTATACCCAAAACCAAAAAATTTACAAAAAAAACTAGTCTCGACAACGGACCAATTTTTTTTTTCTCGTAAGCATTTTTGAAATTCACCAAAATTGGAAAACTTATAAATCGTAAGTTGAAAAATTTTCAATGATGTTTTTTTTTTTATTTTACCCCGAATAATGGAATTTCATTAAAGATTTAAAAACATAAAAAAATCTTGAAATTTTTTTTTTTTTTTTTATATTGCATTAGAAAATTTTATAGCACGAACCTGTGCTGCAATTCACTTTAACTGTTTGAATGAATTGCGCGCGCCTCTTTTGCGCTATTTTATCATTTACGGTGCGATTGGATAAAAAAAAAAAATTAAATCATTTGAAAAATTGTTTTTAATAAGTTGTTGTTGTAAATAATGATCAATGTGAATTGAAAATCTTTTAACTGGAAATATAAACGTGTTGAAATAATATAATAATCAATAATAATATGATTATTTTTACAGGTTTAAAGAAAATGAAAGTTAAAAAATAATTAGAGAATTCCCAGAAATATCTTTGTATTTTTTTTTTTATCCATGTACTTTATTGAACTGTGTTGTAAAGGATTGAAATTATTAAGAACTGGTTAAGAAAATAAGTGACAGGAAATTCCAATCATAATTATGATAAGTTGAAGGAAAATTGATAAAATATTGAACTAATTAAGCACAATATTAATTCGTATAAAAAATAGTTTGATTATGCGATATTTTTTTGAACTCTGCTTAAAAATCTGTGTAAATAAAATGAAGATATTTGGATCTTCAAATGGAATGAGTTGGAAATTATTTTAATTAAAAGGAATAGTAGTAACTAGTCAATAGAACTACAAATTTAACTAGATGGGACGTTTATTTCCAAAACGCACGTTTCCCACCTTAACTGATTTCGAGTAGAAACTATTATTTAGTTTGTGGTATTTATCATCATCATATTTTATTGAAAATGTACAGATTATTTAAGTCGGCACCTCGTATATGTAATATAATTAATTAGTGACCATTTCAATATAACTTTTACTTAATATAAATTGAATTATTACTAATTATATCAATTAGAGTGTATGGTTATTAAAATAATTTGAAAATAATCATAATTTAGCATTGCAAGTCCAAGATTTACCAAAATTTATTTAAAATCAATGTATTTCTTATACATATTACTTAGTATTTGGTTTCATAAACATAGAATCATAAATTAAGTAGAATTTTTTAAAACAGGTAAATACTTCTACGTTTAGTAATGTTAAATCAGTATTTAAAGTTTTCTTAAAAAAATTATTAAGCTCTTCATTTTAATAAGGTCATATAGAAGCTTCCTTACTTAATTGTGTCTAAACAGTTTTTGTTACTCAGGATATTCAATTTATATATTTAAAGAACAGTTTAAAATTGGGTCATTAATACATAAAATGAATAACATAAATGTAATTTATGTATTCGCTATAGAGCATCCTTTATATAACAAAATTCCACCATATTTACTATCAAGTAATATTACAAATTTATTACATTAAGAATAAAATTTTATTAACTTACCACGATTTGTTATTTCATTTCCAACATTTTTATTATTTTCATCTTGTCCATCAGTTGGTGAACCAGGTCCTGAATTATTAACATCATTATTTTCCCATGAATTATTATTTAAAACATCTAAACCACTTGTTAATGTTGTTGGTGATATTATAACATCTTTATGATATGAATTATGACGATTTCTACTATCAATACTATTACCATTAACAATATTACCATTTGTTTGACCACCAGGAAATGTTGCATTTCTTTTATGACGACCTTTTGATTTTGGAAATGCTACCAATATATTTAACCACCATTTAGATTCTTCTGGACATGTACCCTTAACAAATGTAACACGATCTGGTGCTGTTATGGCAATTGAATTCGTATGACCAGTTAAATCTTCGGCTGTAGTTACTTCCAAAACCCGTGTCATATCAACACTAGCTTGTGGTACTGTTTCGGGCTGCAAATTAAAAAAATCATATATATATAAATTTAAAATATGTATTTGAGAATTATGTTTTATGGTTTTTAAGTACGTTTCAATTGAAATTATGACAAGCTGGTTTACATTGATTTACTTATGATTTTTTATTATTTAATTGACTATAGTGTAACAACGGTTACAGAAATATTGGTCTGAAATGTAAATTCAAAACTAAAGAATTCTTAAGAAAAACTTCAACTTATCAATAACCTTTAAAAATAGTTAAAATAAATATCTTCATTTTGAATAAGTGTATAACCTTCAGTTTAACAGATTTTTAATAGTTCTTAAAGTAAATTAATTAAATGGAAACTGGTCTTGCCAACAAAAAATATACACATAATCCTCAATGTTCAAAAATAAATCTTTATCAATTGGATCATTAAAATTTTGAAGGACATTTACAAAACATTTTATATGACTTTTAATAAATGTCCATTTTTTTTTAATTTAACTTAATTTAATCCAAAAAGAAAAAAATAATAATTTTTTTTTCTTTATGTTTTTTAATAGTGTTTTAATAAAAAGCAGTTTTTTATTCTGTAAAAAAAAAAAATATTTATATATTTTATATTTAATGGATTTTATTTAAAAAAAATATTATTCGAACACTGCAGGCAATAAAAATTTATATTATGGACGATGGAAGAGACGGCATAAAAATTATTATTGCATACCATTGCCATTTCTGTCTATAAGGTACAAATAAACCTGTCAATATTGAAATTTTCACCTTTAAAATTGGCATAAAGAATAACAATCAAAAGCAGATTTACTTTTAAACAATAATGGAAAAGCAAAAAAAAAAAAATTTAAAACAGAACAATTTTTATGTTATATTTAGTTTCCAATACGAATTCAGATATTAAGGATAACTGATTTTGATATCAAAACATAATTGAGAGGCAACATTTGAATATAAATAAATTCTGTATTAAAACTTCTTAAATTTAAATTAGTTTGTTTTCAAGATAATAATTAGTTAGTCTTAAGTGACAAATACAATATGTCGTTGTCGCTTTCGTCCGTCGCTGTAAAAAGAATAATCAAAACTACATACTTCGTATTATTCTGTCGTCCGTCAATTTATTTCGGTATATATATATTTTACATTTTCACTTGTTTCTGCAACTTTAAATTAAATAACATTTTAAAGAAATTTAGAATGTCTAAAATTGAGCAATTAATTTAATTAATTTAATTTCCAAAGCACGCTAAAATAAAACAAAAATGTTGTTGAATTTATATACGGGTTCGCTGTGATGTATTGTGTTCGCTAAGCAAAGAATGATCATTGGCGCTAAAACTCGACAACAGACACTACCTACAAATTCAATTTGGCTATTTAGTTATGTTAGTTTTCGTCCTTACAGACGATTTATATCTTCAAATATATGGTTTTTAAAATATCATACTTTGCAAATTCAAATTTTGATTGATATACATCCAAAGTTAGTAGCGCAGACTAAATCTTTGTATAAATATTATGCGCAAACGTACAAATAATATCCAGAATTTCTATATTTCAAAGCAAAACACAGTGGCAGAGTATAACATCTATAACTTCATTAAAATTAGTTATTTAAAGCCAACTCTGGAAGTTCAATGAAATTTTATAAGACTAAATCAATTAATCCCCTGTCATGTCAAAGAATTAATTAAAATTTATTGAAAAGGAAGATCCTGGAGAGGAAGATATCATAAAAATTACTATAACATTATCATATTTAATTTTTCCATTTAAGATTTCACTTCCGGATACCATTCAATGGATAATATTAAAATTTAATCATTGACCAAAAACTTTGACTTGTTAAACTTGAACATAAATAATGATCTAAAATTTCGATAATATCAAAATCACAGCAGAATTCCAAAAAAAAGCAACAAAATAAAACATAAGAGATTTTACTAAAAAAAAAGTTTTTATATAAAAAAAATCCCTCTTTTGGCATCTCTATCAAACAACAAGATGAAGTACTCCAGGTAGGTCTATATCTTAACAAATTGATGCAATTGACCAACAAAAAAAAATATACAATCCATGATATCAGTTGCAAACGACACAGACAACAAGACTAGCACATAAAAAAAAAATCAGTTTATCTGTTTTGTTTCTTTTCTTTTTTTCTCTGTTGTGTTGCTGTTGTTACTTCTTATAAAAGGCAATTATCAGAATCGATTAGTATCAGGGTCGTTGGGCTTTTACTGTTAAAGCAAGTAGATTGTCGGCGGCGTTGGATCAATAATTTAATTTATATATAAAAAAAATCGATTTTAAAGATAAAATTTATAATATTTTTACTTGATATAACCAAGAGAAGATCTTAAATCTTGTCCAGATATTGACCAGATTCAAGTTTACTCTCTTGTTACTTTCGATAATTTGTCTTTAACTGTTTTGATTACAAAAAAAAAGGAAATATTAATTTATCGTTTTTATGGATGTCCAAAAAAATATATATATTTTAGTCAGTGGTGTACTATCTTGAAAAAAAAAAACCGAAGAAAATATTTCTTGTTTTATTTAGGTAACTGCTAATTTCTGTACCAGACAAGCCATACTACAGTATTTAATCAAAACATAAATCAAGTCAATATTTTCCAGACATAATTTCATTAATTTTTTTTTTGTTTTACTGATATTATTATTATTAAAATGGGTTATCGCCCGAAATACCAGTTTTCCAAAAGCTATAAAACTATTGTATTTTTTGCTTTACAATGTTTTTGGTGTACGATTTAATCAAAACTTTTTTATGCATGATGGAAGAATGAAAATTAAAATGCCCTTAAGGGATATTTTTGCTGGTTTTTTTTTTATTTTGCGTTACTCTTGATTTTAAATTGATTGGAACAGGGGAGAAAAAAATATAAATAAATATTCTGATTTTAATTTGAAAATGATTAAAAACAGACAAAAAAAAACCAACTTTATTTGAACCAATCAAAGAATTTTATAGATTTGGAACTGAATTTTGAATATTTGCGAAAATTATCAAAATTTTAGTATGAATTCTAAAAAAAAAATAAGGATAACTGATGCAAGGTCGAAGTTTTTCGAAAATCTTGTAATTGGATTAATAATTGGTTTCAGTCTAATTAATATTTAATGTGTCTGCAGGCTGGAGGTTACTGGAAAACTAAAGATATACAAGTCCTTTTCTGGACAGTTGATATTTGGGAATGACAACTTCGTAAACTTGCAAATATTAACCTATGCATGAGTTAATATTTAATCAATGTTTATCATTTATAATTTAACCTAAACCACTGCGTGTCCCTGTAATATTTTTACTATTTTTTAATTTAATTTTGTAGTTCAAGTCTAATAAAATTTAGATTTGGTTGGCATAGAAGTCACTAATTTTTAAATTTAGTTTATTGAACCAAATAAATTTATTATTTGTACGAAATAATTAACTTTTGACCAGTTTACATTATTTCTTGTGAAAATATGTGTTTTGACCATATGATGAAAGCAAGTGTTCAATTAGTTTATAATTTCATAAACAAATTGTACCAATAACCGACAAGCTTAATTGTAAGCGATTGTCGAAAAATTTTAATATCTTAATTACTTTACAATTAGTGCAGAAACATTTAAAGTTAAAAGTTTATTTTAGTGTTTGATATCAAATTTTTTAGAACGTACTAAAAAATAACGAATTGTTGGATTAAATTGCACTGTGATTGTACGTTTTAAGTGAAAATTGATAAAAGTTCCTTAAGGAATTAAAATGTACTAAAAAATTACTTTATGCAATCAAAATATTTAATTGATATTACAAAATATTAATCTTGTAAAGCTATTGCAATAAATTTTAGCTTTAATGTTATAAGAAAAACATTGTATTTTTAAATTATCACTTAAATATTCGTTAAGTCAATGTCTATATTTAAAAATTAAAAAAAAAATTCTTTATTAAAACTTTTTTTTCCATATTTAAATGTTAAATTTATGACACAAATTAATGTCTTTTATGCTGTAATTTCACATAAATATTGAATTTAAATTAGCACTCGCCTAAACAGAAGTTGTTTCCTGTGCATAACTAAAAATGGTAATTGCAAGTTATTTCACATTTAATTTTCATTAAAATTAAAAAAAAAAAAAACATTTAATTTTGATTGCAAATTTTTTTTAGTTAGCATAGTTATTAACTTCCCACATCTTAAAAAATAATAAAAAAAAAGAGAGAGTTTTTCAAAAAAATTTATCATTAAATTAACTAATAAAATTCACCCAAAAACCATGTTCTTTTAATTAAAAACTTTTTAAGAATTTCATTAATTTTCTTAAAAAAATACAAAAAAGAAAATTTTTATTACAATAAATATTAATTTTATTGAAAAGTGACAATCTTTTATGAACATGTTAATTATGCAATTTAAACTTTTATGTTTTTTTTTTTAAAAATCATAATAAATTCATTTATTTGACTACGAAAAAAAAGAAATTTTTAAAAATCAAATATTTTTTAATTATATTTTGAATTTTTTTTTTAATATTAATAAAATTTTATTTAAAAAATATTTTTTTATTGCCTTTTTACAGCCTAAATTTGTTAATTTTTTTTTGAAAGTGTTATAAAAATGTTTGTAAGTTAATAAGAAAATTAACATATTTATATTAATTTATTTTTGGGAAATTTAGTGAATAATTTTATATTTTTATAGTATAATTTACTTACATGTTCATCAACTGAATATGTTAGTTCTCCATCATCATATAAAACGAACCATCTTCGTTGCCATCTCTGAAAATAATTAAATTAAATAAAAATTAGTTCAATAGTTAAAATTTTGATTAGGTTAAATAATTAAAATATTGATAGCACATTTAAAAATATCTCAATATCTGTTCTCAAAGATTTTTAGTCAGGATTTGTATAATTACATTTTAAAATAAAAAATTAACGCTGAAAATTGAAACTAAAATATAAATTTATAGCTCTAAATCGCAATTTTATCTGAAATAGTTTTGGAAATTACAAAATTAAACAAGTAAAGTAAAATAATTGGAGATTGATGAGCCAATTTCTATTTAATTCATATCATATTCCCACCAAAGAACTTTAGGCTCCTTATACTCTATGTGGGCATGTTGATAATTAAATACTAACAAACTAAGTTAGTAATTACTGCCTGGTGGGCTTATATTAAACCGATCTCTGTTAAAAACCTAATTTAATAAAACTGATTTTAACGACACAACAAAATTCAAGAGCATAAGGTTCAAAGGTAAGTCTAATAATTTAGAAGAAATATTAGCAAAGCATATTCAAAATATTAATGGCCTAACCTTTAAAATTATTTAATAATTTTTATTGTTTTTCTGTCATAAATATTCATGTAAATAACATTGACTTTTGCTCATATAATGATAAAATTCAGTAATATCTTAAAAGTTGTTATTTTGCAAACATTAAACTGCATAATATGTCAATTTAATACTTCTACTATACTTTTCCTTGAATCTAAAAAAAAACATGAATTTTAAATATAAATTTAAATTCACTATTAACCTATTATTTTCCGAAAATATAATCAGTAATGTTCCAAAAAAGTTCAATGAATTATCTATAATGAAATATCAATAAACTTTAATAAAATTTCTAAATAAAAATTATTGACTTTAGAATTTGAATATTTTTTGCAAATTATTTTTTTATTTTTTGTAGCTTCATCATGTCATCATTAATCACGAAATTTTTTTATTATAATTATTTTCTAATTTTATTAAATTTTCTTCAATTGAAAAAGTATTTTTGTATTGAATGGATTCCTAAAAAAAATTATAAGTAAAAACATCACTGATCAATAATTTCCATAACTGAGCATAAAAAAAATTAACCTTGATTTTTGGAATCATTAAAACTAATTTAAATTAAATAATAAAAAATTATTGTTTTTTTTTTTTTGATTATTTGAATTATTGCTGTCGTTTTGTACCTTGTAACACCTGAATGATTTATATTTGAACCATAATGACGGTTGAATCTTTTTTTTTTTTTTTTTGTAAAGAATTATTATTAGATGAAAATTAATGATTATTATATTTTAATAGGCTGCAATATTTTTTTTTTGGAAGTCATGTTAATAAAAAAAAACTTGTATATACTTATACGAGTATTATATAGGAAAATATGTTGAACCATTGATTTATTAATGTATAAATAATTTATAGATTTATTTCAAAAGAAATTGATATTTTTTGGTTGGGTATGTAAAGTCAAATTTAAAAATCTCGAAATCAAAATCTTGCAACTGAAAACAAATCAGTCCGATTCTCATAAATTGAGGACATAATAATTTTATTATTTATTATTTAATAACAATAATTTGCAGATTTACAGGAGTCTTGGGATAAAATGCTTCAATTATAAAATTGTATTTTTCAACTTTATCGATATTCAGAGACTCCATTCAGAGATAGATATTTATTATCTAAAAACTACTGCAATCTCATATATAGATAGACAGATAAATGTCATTAAGCTATTGTGGAACCCTAAGGATTTCAAATGTCATTTGAGAAAATTTGGATTTAATAAACCTGGAGATTTCCTTAAAATTAAGATGCAATATCCTCTGGTTGTAGTAACCTTTCTCTCTTCGGGCAAAGGTTACTACAACCAGAGGATATTGCATCTGAATTTTAGGCCATCTGAATTTTAGGATATCCTCTGGGATACTATCAGCAAATAGAATCCCAGTGGATGTCCTCGGCCGTTTCATTATGTCCGCAAAAAATTCTACACAGTGGTAAATATAAACAAAAATATAATTTGAAAATTATTTTACAAAAATTTCAGGTCCCAAATGGCCTTATGTGAACAAAAAGCAATAATACAATAATAAATAAATAAAAATATGTTAAATTGAATTTATGTATTAACGAGATTTTGAATTACGAGATTGAAATAAAAATGATGTTTCTTTTATTATACGAGATTTTGTACCTATAAAATTTTATGTTATGAGTTTTTGTAGGTATAACTTATTTTTTATTATTATTATAACGAAATTTGAATTAAAAAATTTAAAGAAAAACATAAATTCAGGTCAAAGAATACAAAATATCGAGAAATGAAAAAAAACAATCAACTGCTTTAATTTAAAATCAATTAGTTTGTTAACCTTCAATTTTTGGTAGTTTTCTTTCAATAATTTAATGTAAATTTTTGTATGCTATATAATCTTGAAGACTGTTATCAAATATTTTTGGCCTTGATGGCTGTTTTTTTTTTTTTTGGTACAAATTAGTAAAAATATTTTGTAATCTAATTTTTTTTTTGTTGTGGGATAATTAATTATATTTTTTTTGCTAATTGGGAGAAAAAAAAAATGTTTATTATGTAAATAAATATTGGTAATTAATAATTAATGTGATAATTTAACTTAAATAGATTATTAAAAAAAAATATGTATATATGTTTAGTTAAATTCCATAATTTGGTATAGAAATTTAATTATAATATATTTCATATTTGGAAACTGATATTACGATAAATATTTGTTTTGGTTTGTTAAATTAATTAATTAATTGAGATTTTGTTTTTTTGTTAAGATTATTTATTTACGGAATAAAATATATAATAAGAAATAAATTGTGTAAAAAAATTGACAGTCTTATGACCATAATTTGACAGTAAATACTGGTAAAGACTGTAAATATAAATTTTATAAAAACATATTTAATATTATATGATAAAGATCTGACATAGTTTTTAAAATGTATCAAGGTTTTTTCAGGTTAAAATGTGACGCTTTGTATCTGCAGTCAGAGTCCATTATACAATGAATTGTCATATAACAAAAATTAGAATTAATTTAAAATAGACATCTGAAAATTGTGATAATATTTGCAACGCGAGCTCATTAGATTGTCAAAATATTAAATTTAATATTATGAGTATATTTTGTGAAATATAATATTTGTCAAATATAATATTAGTATATGATAGTTATGGCCCTTTCTGAAACATAGAAGCTTAAAGTATTAAAAAGAATAGGTAAAATTTGACCATCGGTTTAAGAGCACAATCATCCGAACATTTTTAATTCTATTATTAAATATTAAATACATATAAAGTTTTCCGAATACCAATTATTTTACTCTATGACAACTAGAAAATTATTAAAGTTTAATTTCCTTAAAAGCATGATTTTATTGGATAAAATATATGTTATAACTATAATTTTAACCAGTAAAAGGATGCTAACAAATTAAAATAATAGTAATTTTCTTAAAATTTATGATGACAATGAAAGTTTGTCCAATATTTATTCAAATTCAGGTTAAAAAAGTAGCTTTCTCAGAAATATGTTTTAAAAAAAGGCAGAATCATACCAGACATTATGATAAAACATAGCTAAACTCTTCACTTTCACATTATTGTTTGCTTGTTTTTAAATTTATAATGTAAATAAACATTTTACCTAAACAATTACTACAGAATTAAAATTTTTCAATTTCCCTAAAAAATATTAACAATATAATTTAATTAAAATTATTTAACTATATATAAAAAAAAGCCAAATAAATTATACTCACGTAATTACATAGATTTATGTAATTATACGTAAATTATGTAGTAATTTAATAACAAAAAAAAAAAAAAATGACAAAAAAAGAAGATACGAAAAATTTAATTTTATATTATTTTAGTTGTCATATTTATTTTTATGCTAAAACACGCAACAATTCCATTTTTAACAATGGATGAGATTATTTTTTTTTTTAGTAAATTAACTAAATACAATATTTGAGACATAAAAATTATGTTGTAAAATCATATAATTATTTACATTTTCCTAATACACACATATATATATATATATTTCTTATGTAGTTTTAAGGAAATTTCTTTATTTTCAATGTTATGCTTAATAAATTTCAAATGTGAACGCGTTAATGCGCCAAAAATAAACTGAAAGGAAAATGTGGCGAAATTATTATTATTATTACTTGTCATTATTGTCATTAAGATACTGTGATTATACCGTCATTATTTTTTGGTAGACGATGATGGCATGCATAAAATATATAAAAAAAAAATTAAGTATTAGTTTAATTTTCATAATAATTTTTTTTATTTTAATGTAATCATATGATTACAATAAGATTATGTTTTGTCATTTTAATTTTATGGTAAAATTATTTCAATTATAATAATTGTTCAATGAATATTTATTTATAAAATATGATTATAATTTATTAGAGATTTTTTTTTTTTTGTTATTAAAATTATGCAATTTTAAATATGTAATATTAATTAAAAAAAAAATATTATGTATTATGTTTGATGCTTTTTTTTGTTTACAAAATTTCTGCAATAGTGATTGGCGTGGATAGACAAATATTTTTAATAATATGAACAATTTTATGCTAATAAAAGTATAAATTTAAAAAAAAATTAAAGTCAATTTTCGAATATTTCAATAAAAATTGCACAAGAAATTAAGTTTTTTTTTGTAAGAGGATGTGAATGTTGTTTCAGCAATAAAGCATTTTTTTATGTGAAAAATATATTTCATTAATTTTTTTTTTTGTAATGCAATTTGTCATTTCCACTTGTATATGAACCGTCAATTTTTTTTTTTAAACAGAAGGAATTTTTTGAAATTATATTGATATCTACATAAGTACAATAAAACTATTGAATTTCTATTACAATTTTACAAGTCTAGTGAGAGTTGGGTGGTATTTAATCTGGTTTAAATTATTTGCCTAAAAACTAAAAAAATGAACCATAATATTATTAATTAGTAAATTTTCTTTTATAAAATTATTGAAAAACAAGGTAATTAATCATCTTTCTAAGTTAATAAACCAAAAAAATCCACTTTACTCTAGTATTAAGAACCTTGAAGTTAGATTACTAATTTAGAACATTTTTCTCAACTCCCACAAAACTATAACATATTTTTATTTTTATTTTTTTCAAAACTTTATTCGACAACCTACGGAAAATTTATTCACCTACAAAACTATTTTTAAAAAAAAAATTTCCACAAAATACAAAATTTTACGAAGGTGGTAAATCACTCTAATTCATTTATATTTTAGGTTAAAAATTTAATTCTTATTATACAAAATTTTACATGAATTTTAAAATTATAAAATAATAAAATTAAATTTACAGATAAATCAGAATTTTTACACAATTACGAGTATTTGTCAAAAAAAATAAATACATTTTTTTGCCCATAATTAAATAAGGTCATTGAATGATACTATGATATAATAATCAAAAAATTAAAAATTACTTTTCTTTCCAGGAAAAACTTTATAAATTCCAAATTAATTAAATGTCATGTACAAAAATACAAAAAACCAAAAAAATATCTTTTAAATTTCAAATTAGTCAGATTCCCAAAAAAAAAAGAAAAAATTTTGTACAAAAATATTTCAAGGAAGTTTTGACAAAAAAAAAAAAAAAAATAGGCCACATACCAACATGAATGGGTCATCATTATTGACATAAAAAGGTATGCTATATGCACACAATTAATTTCTTATTTATTTTAATGGTACATTGCAATATGGAAAATGTCTTTTAATCCAAACCAGGCGTTAAAATTTACTAAATTTTAAAAGGTTTTATATTGTTAAATATTGTAAATTCATTGAACAATTTACATTGGCTGAGATGGTAATCGAGGATAGAGGTTTTATATATATATTTTTTTTTGTGAAGTCGTATGGTTTTTTTTTTTTTGTTAATATGTTTGACATGTCTTAAGTGTTAATCAGTTAATTTATTTTTATATACATTAAACTTGAATATGGTTTGTTGAAATCCACCAAAAAAAAAAAAAAAAAAACCAAATTGTAAATAAATTTTCAATAAAAATGTTTGTGTTAAGTCATATAATATCAAACAAGTGGCATTAGTATGTCACAGAGGAAATTGACCGTGTCGTAATAAGAACGTCAATAAAATTAATTTTTTTATTTTATTTTTTTTTTTTGGAAGTAGGTATTTAAATACATATATATATATTAATGTATATATTTTATTTTTTCATTTTATAACTTGACAGATTGAAATTTATTATGCAGATAACCTCAATTTCAATTAAATTTATTACTCAGATAAAGTAGGAAACACTTTCCGGATTTAGAAATTAATAATAAATTTTTATTATGGGTTTAAAATTAATTGAAAATTTTTAAATACTTATTTCCAAAATAAATATTTTTGAATAATTTAGCCTAAAAGTTTACTCATTTTCGATCAAATTTAATATATTTCAGAAAAAAAATGAATACATATTTTTAATTTTACTTAGAGATTGTTATTGGCTTAGTGGCAGTGTGCTACATATCCTACCACGATATACCACGTTTTCAGAGACATAATATTGGTCTAAGTTTACTCAGCTTTAAATGGATATCAGTAATGAAATTAAAGTTTGTTGCAATTAAAGATTTCTTCACTATAAAGAAACTTAAATTTTAATAAAAATTTTCCGAAATTGAGTAGTAAATTTTCGCTTTTCAGTTTGAACGAATATACATCTTATAGTTTCCGTGTTGAAATAATCTTAACTAGTACAACTGTAATTGACTTCTGTACTTTTAAATAACTCCATTATTTTCTTAAACACTTCAAAACTTTACTAGTTATTCAATAAAGTGTCATTAACATTTAGAATTTCATTAAATAAAAAATATAGCTCATAAAAATTAAATTAAATAAATATAATGTATATTTCCTATTAATATTTATCAATTTGGTGTTATCAACAAACAAAGTTTTATATATATTTTTTACAAATAGCACACTCACAAGTTAATTGAAACAATCAATAAAATCAACTACTTTTCGATAATTGATAAATAAATATTTATATAAATATTAAATACGAATTGGTCAATGAACTATAAACATTATTTACAATATATTAACAATTCTTCTATCTATTTTTTCCTTCATTTCAACAAATTCATAAATAATTTTTTTTTTTACAGTTTTACAACAAAATTTGTATTACTATGATTACTGTAACAAAACATTTATTTAAATTAATGGTTTAACCTTTATTTTTAAATAAGTTTTCAAATATTTTCATATCTCTACAACAAAAAAAAACCTCCAAGAATAAATAACAATAATTTTGAATAAAATATTTAAAAAAAAAAAAAACGCATTTCTTCTCTAATAAAAAACGAGTAATTTACGTATATGAAACGTAAACGTAATATAAATAACAAATACGAGATAATACCATATCGGTATAAACAGTTAAGAAAAAACTGTATCGTTCGTATAATAATTTTCTTCAATGTTTTATTTTTTTCATTATTATTTTTGTGTAGAGCTTGTTATCTAGTATGAATATCAAATAGTTGCAATTGATAGTTCTAAGGGGCTAATAAGTATTATTTTAAGTAATCATTCGAAAGTCTTTTACGATTCATAAAACTCTTAGGTGCAAAATTACTTGACATATTGAACTATACTTCAATGTTCAATGTAATAGATTTGATTAAGAAAATTTTAATTCTGCAATTTTACAGGCGAACATATGCAAAATAAAGAACTAAATCTTCTCGTCCTCCATCTGAAATAATTAGAATATTAATTACTGTTATCAGCTGTAGAAATGGAGGATTGTTATCATAAACAATCTATTTACTATCATAAATACTATCAACATTGTAATACTATCATAAATCTTAAATAATTAGCTAGTTAAAAAAACTGCAACATGAGATGGAAAAGCTGAGAAATATGTAAAGCTAAGGCATCCGAAATACCAAAATCTAAATGAATTAGAAGTCCAAAAATATAATTGGTTTTAATTGACTCTGAAAAACTACATTGTTGAGATCAATTTTTATATTAGTATCCACAGTTTTTTTTGTCATACCAACATAATTAAGTATGAAATGGTTAAGAAGAATTGGCAAAAATAATCATTGGCAGCAAAAAGAATTGGCAACAAAAAATTAACGTTCTTTTCCATCAAAGGTGGTGGTTTGACTTATTTACCTAAAAATTAACTAAATTATACTAATTATAAAACTTTCCTTCATGAAATCATTCAAAAATATGGTAATTATTCTTCAGCTTTTCCCATTAAATTGTTTGTCACTGATGGAAAAGAATTAAAGGGCCCAATTTTTCAATTTTTCTTTCTATTAAGGTTCTTTTAACAATTTCTCTACAAAGTCCAATTGAAACGTAATGGTTAGCCCCTTAACTTTATTTTTAAGAACATAATTTTTCTGTAAATAAAAGTGCATCATCAAAACCCATACCTTACGACCTCTCAACAAAAACAAAACTATCTTACAACAAAGCGCGCATATCCACATTTTGTACTCTTCTATACTATACATAATTCTAGATCTTCGTTAGTTTTTTTTTTAATTTTGTATACCAGAAAACTTACAATCTTTCAATTGTATCTATTTTTAGTAAACAAAAACCAAAAAAAAAAAAAAAAAACTAAGAAAAAAAACCAACGGATCTCTTTATCTTAATAAAATAAAACTTCGACAATACCCGTTGAACTGTGTAAACAAAACTGAAAAAAAAAGCAAAGACTTTTTAAACCAAAACCAAGCAAATAAAAATTCTTCAAAGTGATATATCTTCACTGGGGTGTTAACAAAACCAAAAAAAAAAAACGACAAAATAGATATAAATTCTTTATGTAAATAAAAATGTTCTAGTGATTATTTTAAACAAAATATTTCTCACCTTTCTGGCGGGTTTACAATTACGACAAGTACAAAAAAATACATAAAAATTGCAAAAATATCTATGTTTTTATTTTATTTACAGTGCTTTGGTAAAAAGTTATTAAAATTTTGCGGTAACACTGTGGCTTTCTATTTTCATTAAATTGGAAAAAGACATATTTTTTTTTTACATTATATACTAATTTTTGAAGTTCTTTCAAAAAGAAAATGTGATTCTTTTACATAGCTATACATAGAAGTCACTATAAATTAGAAAGAATGTAATAAGTGTTTTTTGGTTTAATACTTTCTTGTATAGGGTGTCAATTTAATTGTAAAATTTAGAATTTGTTTGAGAACTAAAAAATTTGCACAAATTATATTTCAAAATGTTATATATTAGTTTTTGGAGCCTGAACATCTTCTGAATTAAAATACATTGAACAAGCTTTAATTATACATTATGAAAATATGAAGTTCTTTAAGTATAATTCGGAGGATTTTGGTCTAGTTCCAAATTTGAGTATGCTTCGCAGATTGAATTTAAATATTTTTTAGGAGATATTATATATCGTAGATTAAGTTGAAATATTGCACAGAACCTATGTTATCGTAATAATCAGCGACATACTAACAATATCTTCCCGCCTGTTTCTTTTTCAAAGAAACCGACTGTATCCTTCGTGAGTCCCTGTTTTCTGAACATAATAAGGAGCCTTGGGATTGGTACTGATGAGGAGTAGATACACAATTAATCTGATCAAATTGCCTGTCCAAATTGATACCAAAAGGTACGGAAACTCTATATAGGAAGGCACTATAGGAATGCGCTTTCAAAAAAACAGTCAAAAGAATTTATTTGTTAGCACGTAGAAGAAAGTTAAATTATATCCGATATATATCCGAATTGGATTTCTTTATATAAAAGATACTATTGACGTGTAGACAGCTATAAAATCTATTCGAAGTAAATTAACCCAAAAATTATAAAGTAATAAACTTATAAAAGTTATAAAGTAATAAACTTACCGCTTGTAAATGTCTATAAAAATTTGTTAAAAAATCTACGATGCAATATGATTAACAAAATATGAAAGTCTATGTTTTTATTCAATTGTAATTTCTGTAGATAATTTATAGGTTAAAATTTTATAACGAGAATAGCTAATGTAAATCTACTATTTTCAAAAGAATCATATCATAAAAAGTGCAATATTTTTGCTCTTTAAATTACCCTATCTTAGTAATTTAATCAAGGAATATAAATAAAGACTAAACCAATAAACACTTTTTTTTTTTTTTTTTTTAATTTTACGTTCTATTAGAATCTAATTCAATTTTATTGCATTACCTTTCTAAAAAAAAAAACACCATTTTAACATATTTTTTTGCGTTGATTATTTTCTAGAAAAACAACATAAAATAACTAAAAACATTTCTAAATGAAATTAGAAATTTTATTTTATTTCATATTCTTAAAACTTATTTGTCCTCAAAGCATTACTCTAGATAGAATTATTTTTTTTTTTTTCGAATAATCTACATTATACAGTTTGTTGTTGTTACGATGGATAGAATTTTAAAATTTCTATGCTGATGTATATCTTAAAAGTTTATATGTTAAAATAGGAAAAAAAAAAAAACGACATAGTTAAATTAAATTTAAAAAAAAAAAAAGTTTTAGAAGAATTTTTGATTTAAAGATTATTTATAAAAGATTAGATGATTTCATATTGTAAATTCCAATTTTTTTATTTTTATATGTCAAAGACATTTGCATGTCAAGAAAATAAGAACTTAAAGCATACACCATATGCTTTTAGAACATACATAAATATGTAGGTATAAATCTGGAGGTGGTAAAATATATGAAAATTTTATTACTATGTGTATAAATATTGGTTGATGTGTACTTTAAAAATATAATAATAACTGATGAAAAATACAAAACTGTAAAAGCACTTAGATATTTATTATCTTAATGATAGTCTAACACTTAGAAGAAAAAAGGTTTGATTTGTTAATTCATATTATTTAAGTAAAATTTTTATACGAGTTAGTTTTTTTTTTTTGTTATGTAATTTACTAACTTTGTTTTACACTGACTATTATTTTGTAAATATCATTAATTTACCATAGATTATTAGGTTTCAAATACCACAGTTACGTCCTTAACGTTAACTCTTTAAGTAATTCTATGTAAAAGATTTTCTGATACAACAATTAGGTCATATGATGGGACCTGTTCGTTCGTTATACATCAGAACATTGGCATTCTGAATGAAACAGCTGATTTTTTATTTACATTTAATAATGAAACTTTAAATTATATAGAGAAAATTTATGTTTAATTATAAGGAAATAGAATTTTCTGGTGGAAAATACCTGTATATTAAAATTGTTCCGTGATATTTTATTGGCAACAAAAATAAGAATATTATCCAGTGACCAGACAGATATTTCGCAACAAGAATAAACATTTTCCACAGAAATTTGAAAAATTTTAATAGTAACTTTTAGTAATTTAATTGACTCAATTATATCTTCTTATGTGTTCTTAATGTTTGTTTGAAAGCTTTATGGTAACTGAATAATTTAAAAACTGATTGACCTACAGTAAAGTTCTTACCAAAATACATCAATATGTATAATTTTAATCTCATAGATTTTTATTTTTTTTTTGATATTATGACTGGAATTTTCCAAATCACATAACAAATAAATTCAACTTTTACAAAATCAAATTTCTCTAAGTGTATACAAATATAAAATAAATATGAATATGATTATGGCATCTACAATAAAATCATATATAGGTATGTTATACATGTAAAAAAAAAAAAAAAGAAGAAAATAATCAGGTATCATAAATTTTGGATTGTAAGACTGAAAAATACTTTGATATTAAATGCACTGTCGGTATATTGTACGGAAATTATGCCTTTGGGAGGCGCGTTCGTTAAATGATGATTATCATCTATTGATATCGACCTTTAACAACATTTGAATAAAATTTATGTGAATTTTATTGTGATTGGATATAACGGATAATTTTCTGGATATATTTGATGCGAGAAGAATATATATTTATTGTATTAAAAAAAAATTTCTTTTTTTTTTTTTTTTTTGGTTATTATTGTGTGTTGATTCTTTTAAAATTAGGGCAACATATATTTTCAAGTTTATTTGGATAAATACCAGTTTGAAAATTATATGATATGATAATCAGGTAGAACTTTAAAGGGAATGGAGATTATAATGGATATGAAGAAATACTATGTTTGAGATTGAGAGGATTAATAAGTAAACTTGTGAAGTTAAATATCAGCCAAATACAAACTGCAGGGTAATTGTTCTTTTGTCAATTCCTGTTCTTTAAATACTGGATTAAGAAATAACGATCGCCACTATAATATTATACTGTATGATTAAAAATTAAGAGAATGTGGGCCTTTTTGGTGATGCTTTGATGGTAATATCTTAGCTTAATTCACTGCGTACATTTTTTCTCAGCATGTGGCGGAAGTACAAGAAGCTAGCTCAATGATTAAATATATTTTGGTCTTGGTTTTTTTGTGCATATGTATCTTTCTGTAAATCTAGCAGATAAACTAACAATATCATTCGACATATGTTTGTTTTCGTAATCGATCAGTTCCCTACCTCTGCTAATACTTGAAGACCAAGTTTTTGAACAGGAGAAAGTGATTAGTTCTGATAAGGATTAGATACTAAATTATTTATTACGAAATAATAATTAGATTATGCAAACAGTTGTAAATCATAAATTATTTTCAATTGATTAGAAATATGGAATTTTTTTTGTAAATTTGCAACAGTAGCAAAATCAGACTAAAACTCGAAATTAATTGATATTTTCCAATTGAAATTGTCAAAAATTTAGAATCTTCAATACAACAATTCTTCAAATTATTACAAAATTTAAAATAAAACAAGAATGTTAATGTTTTCAATAAAAATAAAGGTTGATAAATTTCTTTCTGTAGGCGCCAAAAATACTAATCCATAAATTAATTTTCCTGTCTGCCATAGAAAAAGAGTGAGCGCAAAAATTCAAAGAAAAATGATTAAAAAAAAATACTTTTTTCCCCCTTGATTTAAAACTTGTTAAGCCAAAACATCGAAAAAAGAAATAAATTCTAGATATTTTCTTTATAAAAATTTTTATGAGATATTATTTTGATATTTTCTGTGAAATTCTTCTATGAATCAAAATAATAAAAAAATATATAAATAACTAAAAAAACAATAAATTTAATAAAATAACTTATAAATAATCAGAGGCGCTGAAGCACTTGTTTCAATTGAATTAAAATTGAAATTTATATAAAATCTTAAAGAATACAGCAAAAAAAAAAAGTAATCTAATTTTTCTAGATGCAACCACAGGCGTACACCAAAAAGAATAATATATTTTGTTTTTTTTTTTTCAATATCTAATTTGTTTTGTTCAGTTTCCCCTTATAAATGGTTGGATGTTAGAACGTAAATTTTCCAACAATAAAAATAAAATAAAAACCATTAATAGTTATTTTTTCCTGTTGGTGCTGCTGTGTGTTCTTTGAGGATTTGCTTGTATGGAAAACAATCTAGAATTTTTAATCAACAAAATAGAAATAAAGAAAAAAAACTAACTTGCAAACGAACCTTTCTACAAAAAAAACCATTCTATACAAGTTAATCTAAATGTGTACTATAAATGTATAATACTACACTTTAATGAAATAAGTTCATGATAAAAGAATTTGTTAGATATTTTTTATATTCAATTGAATGTGGTTATTAGAAATAGCTCTCTTTTTCGATGTTATTGTGTAGAATGGGATTTTGTTAATTCGTTGGATGATCTTGTTTCTAAATGATGATTTATGTCCCAATATTCTCAGATTCCTTCCTATTGAAATCGGAATTAGTACTTTTCAAGCTCTAGGAAGACGAAATAGTTTTTAAGAGATTAAGATTTTATAATTAGGATTAATCTATCGCAAATTTCTATTAAAAATATATTTTTTACAATAGTAATTACAAATTGGAATGAAAGTGAAAATTGTTTACGTTCAAATCGGTTTTAGTAATCAGTAAAATCTTATAAAGCCATTCATAACTGTTGCAATGAAAAATTGGCATGACACCGAAATATAGAATAGTAATTTCAAAATGTCAATCATTGAGGTACCCTTACTAAAGGGAAATTGCAATAGCACAAATGAAAATAGTCAAAGGTGTACCCGCAAATATATAATATTAATATATTAAAATTAATCAATAAACTGATACCAGTTTAGATTCCATTAAATGGATCCTCTTTCTGCATATACTGAATACTGAAATTCCTAACAGAAAACCAATCAGAAAATATTTTTTTTTTACCTCTTTTGCAATTTTCCCATTTTTCAATTAAACTATAAGCAATAAATGAAATTCAACTAAAAATTAAAATAGAATAAAATAATTCTTTACTTTACTCAACCAAAAAAAATAGGTAAAGTACCTTTTATAGTGTCTATATTTGTAGCTTCTTAAAAATCTGTGGGAAGTTCAAGCACGTTTTTTTCTAACAAAAAAAAAACCTTAAGCATACTTAAGAGTGTAATTTTTATGGATAATTTTTTTAAAGTGAACCATAGTTTTTTTTTTTGTTAATACATTAGAACTCTTTGGAAATATTTACAAAATTTAGAAATTTATTTTAGCAGAGGTAGTACAATGATCGATAATGAGCAAAGAAATTTAGTCAAGTTATTACAGTCGATCATTTTTGATCAAATCTTTAAACGGAAAACGATTTGTATTAATTTATATCTAAAATATGGTGCACAAAGTTGATTTGTGTCAGTTTTGTTCAATCATACTTTAGTAACTTGGCTTGATCATTTACGTCAAATATGATCATTTCGTTAAATTTGACCATTTACATGTCAGCACCATGTTTATTCAGCGGACCTTTGCATTCCTAGATTAAATAGTTCCAAGAAATTTTTTGAATGATATTTTTTTAGTCGAGCCTATCCTAAGTTAGCCTCTATTTTAGAAATCAGTATTCAGTTTCCTCCTAACTGTAATATTATAGGACTTGAAAGTACATATATTCTGGGAATTATTCTTTCACAGGAAATTATCTGCTAAGCAGTGATCTGAGTTAATCTAAGATATTCAACATCAGTGATCTGAGTTAATCTAAGATATTCTTAAGGAAATTTCTAGATTACTCATTGTTAGAATAAATCCTAATTTTTATTAGGATTTATTCTAATTTTAACTGGTAATTATTACCAAATTAGTGATCGTAATTTGGTAACTTAAGTGAGGGCTTAATATTATAACTTCGTCAATTATCTGGTAATATAAAATAAAATTTTATATTACCAGTTAAATGACGACAAATATTTGATGTTTCAATTTTTGACCAAGAGAAAATGGTCAAAAATTGAACCATCAAATAGTTACTTTATCCCAAAAATGTTCTCCTCTCCTGTTCATATAATTTTGCAAATGCTTTTAATATTTAAAAAAAAAAAAAAAATTTGAAACTTGTTATTTTTTCATTTTCTAACTCTGGTCTAGGAAAATTCTGTTGACTCATCTCGCAATTGAACCGTTATTCTTGATTACACAACCTATACAAAATATCATTCGTAATATTAGTTTTTTTTTTTGCTAAAATATGCAGTAACAGGTAATCGTAAAAAAAAATTATTTTCAAAAAAATTAAATCACAAATAGCGTGTGTCGAAGAACTAGATTATATTTATATAGGGAAAAATTTGTATGAGCTTTGAAAATAAACTGAAGAAGAAAAAAAGTGGAATTTAATTTTAGAAAAAAAAGAACAATAAAAAAAAATTAGATGATTTTAAGATTGTAAAAAATTGCTGTTACCTTAAATAATATTTTATGCTTTTTAGATTGCTAAGATAAATCGATTATAGATCAGATTTTTTTTTTTTTTTTTTTCGTGATCAGGTATAGTGGGATAAATTTTGTGGGTGAAATAATGTAGGTTTTTTTGTATATAAAACACTTAAGGTCAAGATTCTTTATAGTTTTTATTTTGTTGTTGGGCGAATTGTAGTAATTATAAATAAATTTGGATTAAAAAATTTAGTTATTGTGTAATTTATTAACTGTTATGAAAAACTGACAGCTAGAATAATGTCAATATATTAATTGATAAGTAAGAAATTTTGTAATTTGTAATTGTCCAGTGATTGGAAGGGTAAAATAGATTAAACCTCAATAAGGGAATCTAAGTAGTTTTGATTTAAACCTCAATAAGGGAATCTAAGTAGTTTTGCAATAAAAATAATTAATTATGTCATGGATATATCATCAACAGTACCACCCTAGATTTTTAAGTATTTCTTGTTTGAAAATAGTATCTAAATACTAGATGCTGTATTGAAATACAGCACCTAGTATTTAGATACAATTTTCCTCTAAAGTCTGAACCGTAGAATGGAAGCGACCTAATTATTTATTCCAAATAAATTAGACTCTTTTTAAGTATTCAGCGAAATGTCATTTCTATTTTATGAAATTTTATTTAAATAAATCAAATTTCAACCAAAATTACATGACAGAACATGTGAATAAAATAATTTAGAATTAAAATTTCTATTATTTCAACTGTCATCTACGTATTTTGACATTTTTTTCCCCAACTCGGTAAGTAAATGAAAGCAACTAATATAGAATGAAAGTTAGACGATTTTATTCCCTAAAGGTGCTTCCATGACTACTTATGAATTGTATCTGTACTAATAATAATTTAAAAATTGAATTTTTAAAAATATTATAGCCTTTCCTGTCAAAATCATCTTCCCTTTATCACAATATAAATTAATAACCCAGGAAAACCATTTATACAATATTGCATTTACAAATATGCTCGCTCCAAAAAACCAGATCCAAACAAAAATTTATGTTGAAATTCTTGGCAAATGTTTGCGGAAACGTAATTTTTTTTTTTTATTGAATTTGACAAAATAATTTTCATTTTTGGAACAATGCCAAAAAAAAAAAAAAAATAACTTTGAAATTACCTAAATATGCGGCGATCATATTAAAATTATTCTGTGCATTTTAATTGGCCTTAAAAAATATATATATATGTATATATTTCACACCAGGAAATAATCTAACAAAAATGGCTATGTTTAATGTTTATTATGATTATGGTGTTTTTTTTTTTGTAGGTTTTTTGACCATTAAACAGTACAACAAGAAATTTTGCAGCTATAAGTTAATGGCTGTATAGTGTGCACAGATCATTGTTGTGTAGTAGTTTGAATTTAAATTGAACGAAATGCGCTATTTTCAATGGAATTTTTTTTTGTATATAATTGCAAATAATATATAAAAAAAAAAATTTTTGAGTTAGATAAATACAAACACTAAACTTGGTCAAATAACTGAACTTTTTAAAGCTTTATGCAAAAAAAAAAAAAACATAAAAACATAAATTGAACGAAATAAATAAATCGAACAATGAACTTAAAAGTTTATTTTTTCAGATTAGAAGTTTTGTCTTGAATGAAGATTTAAATTTTATTGATTTTTATTTGTAAAAGTATTAAGTAATTAATTTGCATAAATTTTTGCAGATTATTTAACAGCATATACCCAAAAAAAAAATTGGAAATTAATTAATTTTTTTATATATATGTCAATATTGTCAGATTTAAATATTATATTAGATTGGATTATTTCTGTAGTTCTGTTTTTTTTTTTAAATTTTTGTTTTTAAATCGATTTTTAAAGATTTTACAATAAAACAAAAAATATCTGATAAAAGTCAGAAATACAATAAATTGATAGATTCTTAAAATTTTTTAAAGCATATACGAATATATTATAGTTATTTCAAAAACAACATATAATTTGGATATATTGAGCTAATCTTTCAAAAACAAAAATGGATATTTTAAATAGTTTTTTTTTGCACAGGTGATCTCCACAGTGTTTTTTGTGTAATTTAATTTAAATTTCTGTTAAGGTGATTAAATATATGTTCTACTAATTTTTTTATTTCATTTTTGAACCAAATTCTTTACAATAAAGGTAATTTATTAATATTATGGGATCGTAATCGATCACTTTAAATGATCATGAATAAAATTCTAAATTAGATCAATGGGAGTAGAAAATAGCTATATTTATATATATACTATGAATTAATTAATTTTTAATAAAAATTTCTGATAGTCTGGGAAAGAAATTAAAAAATTTATAACGTAAAAAGTGCTATAGTGGCTATCGATTTTCGTTTAGTTCGTTGCCAATGATCGTTCGGATTAATGATCGCTCGGATTAAGTAAGAAATTACATTATAATCTGAACATAGTATAAGTAAGATTTGTCAATTCAATTAATTGTTCTTCAATTAATTGTAACAAAATAATAATTAGATTAGAATTTCAACAGAACAAAAATTAGATAGTGATAGCGAGATAGTGAAAAGTTTTCATACCCTTCAAGTTTTTGAGTAAAAATATTTTATAAAATTAATCGTTCTCCAATATAGGAGATAGAAAAAATGGAAATTATGAACTTAAAATCACTTCGAATGGACAATGTACGTTTTGGAAATAGACGCCTCAGCTTCATATGTATTTTCCGAAAAAAAAATATACAAATATTAGTATTACCTTAACATACTTTAACATAAAAAAATGTAGTTTTAAATATAAAATACAATTTAATTAAAATTTAATTAAAATTAATGTGCAACAAAAAATTTATTTAAATAAATATAATGTATATATTATTAATAATAATGTAAAATTTTCAAAGATCATAAAAATATTTTCAATTTAATATGCTAAGAAAATTATGTTATTTATTTTATATACCAAATAATTTTTATCCGTTAAAATACTGTTAAAATAGCCAAAACATTTTATTTTATGTTTAAATTACATATAAAAAAAAAAAAAAAATAGTGAAAAATGGAATTTATTTTCTACCTGTGCAATAAAGTCGACAATTTTTTTTTTCTAAATATACTATAGAGTCTATAAAGTGAATAGTGGGCGAATTTATATTATTATATTTAACGATTTTTAGCATTACTTCATAAAATTATTTTTAAGTATTATTATTATTATTACATATTATATAGTTTTTAAAGAGCGAAACTATTTGTGAATTTACCTGACAAAATAGGAGTGGATTTAGGTATAATATAAATTCGACAAGAAATTATAGTCATTCTTTGTTGAATCAAGAAATTAGTTAAATCTGTTCAAAGGCTTGGGTTATAGATGTTCACTAGTTCTTCCAGTAAAAACTTTTCTGTAAGTCTTTATGGTACCATTTATCTCTTTGATTTTGAAAATGAAGATGGTCTGATGAAAAAGATCTGATGAAAGATTAATTAAGATAAGTTATCACTGATCACATTTCTAATTATCTCAACATTAAATGAAGACTTATTGATTTAGGAAGATTACAGATAATAATCAGTCAAATTAATATTTAGCATAAATAAACTGTAATTTCAATCGTTAGCAGCATTCTAACTGCAGTAAAATTTTGAACACAGATTTACTTAGAACTGTCAACTTATGCCTTTTTTCAGTTATGCCTTGTGTCTTATTCAATTTTTTACCGACTAGAACAGAGAATTTAATAAGATTTACTGACAAGGCACGAATAAAACTGCCGGTTATATTTCTTTCCATAACCTAGTGCACCCCTGTCAACATTTTACTAATTTACAGTTCGACCTTTTTAACCTGGTGGTTATTTTTATAATTTTCTTAAGTTTCTTGATCACAACATTAAAAAAAAATATCTATAATTTTTGTGGTTTTTAGTTTAAAATATAAAAAAATTTCTTGATAAAATTATAAAAATATTAAATTATAGTTTCAACCACTAGAACTTTAAAAAAAATTTATTATTATTTTGTGAAAATTCTAAAATAAAAACAACATAATAATTCACCACAAAAAAAAAATATCAACTTGTGGTGTAATTTTTATATAATAATTTTTATTTTGAAACGGGAAAAATGAATTTTTATCAAATGAAAATATGGACAGAAAATTTTGTTTAATTTCACGGAAGTGAAAATTAATTTTGTTTTCTTTTTAACAACTTTGTGTAACCCTTTTCATAACTAAATATTTGACTATAGTAGCAATGTTTCGTTTTGGTTTCAAAATCAACTTTTTAACACCTTTTATGTTAAAATATAAAACAAAGTATTTCTTTTCTTTCACAAAAGAAATTCAATAAATTTATGTATACAAGTGAGATACAGAAATTTTACCATAATTTTTAATTTTTTTTTTTTTTTTTTGTAACTCTTATGCAAATATGATTGCAGTTAAATAAATATTATGTTTTCAAGTCTCGTGGCAGCAAATGTTTTTATTATAATTAATTTTTTATTACAACATCACGTAAATAAAAAATAAATAAATAAAGTATTAAATAATTTCAAATAAATTAGCATATTTTTAAAGATATAAATAGTTATTAAAAATTGACTAAAAGTGCAATAGTTTATTAGGATAATCGCAAGACAGATTAGTCGTCCGAATTTATAAAAAAAAATTAAATATGTACTAACTGGACAGAAAATCCAAATATAAGACATTTATGGTTATATGAAAAACTTTTCAGGATAATTTATAATATTTCAGAGATATTTGATTCAAAAACACTACCATAAGATCTGTGGTATTTCAATATCAATACAAATTCCCTTTTAATTATTTATTTAAAAAAAAAAATTCCGAATATTCTGTTTCTAATCATTTTTGAATTTGTAAATTTACCTTAATAATTTCTCTGTACAAATAAAAATATGGAACAATTATGTAAATATTATATTACTACATTCCACAAAATCATACTTTGTTTATTTCTTAAATTCTTTAAAGTAGAAATTACATAAATTTGATACTTATGTCTGGTTTATTTTATAATTATTGAAAGAAATGAATTTTAACAAATTTTTAATAAAATTATATTCAATTTTGTATACATTTACAAAATATATCGTCGTCGTTCTATGAAAACTAACTAAGTCCATTTTTAGGGAAAATGTGTTAAATATACCTTACTAAAATTTCAAAGTATCACCTAAGAAAACTCCGTAAGTTCTTCTATATACAATTTAAGAGTTATTGAGTATGTAAAAATTCTTAAGTCCGATTTTATCTAATTTTTAAACTGCATTTAGTCCCTAAAAATGGACTTAGTTAGTTTTCACAGAACGACGACGACGATATATATATATTTCCAATAGTTCGTTTTAAGTTGAATTCCCCTCTTGACAATTGTTTTACTTAAAAGGAAAATTATAAAAATATGTTGCCATATAAAATGCTTAATTAATTTAAGATGAAAAACAGTTTATAGTTTTAGTTTTATGTATAAAAATTAAAAGTTAATAGCCTATAAAATTAGTAAGAACAAAGGCAATTAAAAATAATGACATTTCCATCTTTGAAAATAAATTAGACTATTATAGCGACAACAATGATGATAACATTATAATTTTAATATAAATATACCTCATCTACTCAGATATTTAAAAAAAAAATTAATGAAATTATAAAAATATTATTTTTCACTGAAGTAAACTACACTGCCTTTTGACAAATTTCAATTATAGAATTTATATTTCTTTCAAAATTATTTATTATTGCCACGTGAGTCTTAACTTCGTCGATACTTTGATATCGGTTACATAAAATTATGTCATAATTGTTATTTCTAATCATTTATACAAAAAAAAAATTGATTTTTATGTTTTCTATCAATATGTAGATATTCCGACATCTAGCTGAGCATTTCTGTAGTTAAAACAGCTAAATAAAATTAGGAAATGAAAAAAAACTTGATAAAAAATTATTATCTGAAAAAAGATTTCCATTTTTTATACAACATATATTTTCATTTTTGTTAGTTAAATTGAAATTATATAAATTTTTTGCACAAAGCCTTGAGAAAATTTATTTCAATTAAAATTAAAATTAAATAGTTTCACTTAAAAAATCTACAAAAAAAAAAATAACAAGTAATTAAACAGAATATTCCCACAACTTAATTAAAATATCTACAAAAATTGCATAAATAATTAGTTTTAATAAGTTTCTGTATGAACGAAAAAAATCTCATTAACAAAGAAAATGTTTTAGATTTTTTGTTTTTTTTCGGGAATTGAAATATAACATAAAAAAAAATATCTATAAGATACAAATTACTATAATAAAAAATTTCTTCTTCATTGCTTGCTTTTAAATAATATTCAAATGAAATTATGTGAAATAAATTTTATAAGTTCATTTAGAAAATTATACAAGAAAAAAGCACTTTCAACTTTTCAGATTAAAATTAACAAAAAAAAAAAAAAGTTTAAATTTCATTTTCAAATTGTTTTTACTTTTTTTATAGAAGCTGTTGTATATAGGCTTTTTTTCTGTAATTGAGATATTTCTATTTTTTATTATATTAAAGTAATTAAAAGCATTAATCTTACTTCCATTTATGGTGATTTTTTATGAAGATAGCCAAATAAATGTTCATAAAAATGAATTTTTTCTTACCTGAAAGAAATAAGAAAAAAAAAAAATTTAAATTAATATAAAAATTTTAAAAATAATTAAAAATCAAACATAAAATTGAATTAGAAGGTAATTTAATTTTAATTATATACATATAGATAAGATTTAGAAAAATAATTAAAATTTTATAGGCCGATTTATTACATAGTTTTATAGTGAAATAGTGCCATTATATTCTAGGAAAATCCTTATTTGCACAAGAATATGAAAATATATTTTATACTGCAGTTAAAACCAGTCAAAGTTATTTATATTCTGAAGAAGTTATAATAAATTATTTAATCCTCACAGTATATCTTTTAGAGAATTTTATGTCCTCAATAACTATTTGACTATCAGAACATAAAACTTGGATTTTTTAACAATTTTATTTAAAATTGAATTTTCAAAATTGCTCAAATTAATAGTTATGTCTCCACTAGTAATATATACATATATATAATTTTACATCTTTTGTGGATATTTTCCAAATCTAAGCGCTAATAATCTATTGAGCCGATAAATTATATGCTTTATTTATTTACCCACAGTAATAAATTTTTTGTAGAGGATATTAAAAAGGGTCCTACAATGATAACTAATATTCTGACACAAATTATTTAGTGATCTTTTGGCTTTTAAATTTTGTATCTTATTTTATAAAACCAAAAGATTAATAAACTTTTGAGGATAACTTGTAAAAAAATAATTAAAAATATTAAAATTTAAGCTGGTCGTAAGTCACTTTGAATTTTATGCTAAGCAAAAGCAATTATTTATTACCATAATAGGTAATATAATTAATTTACAAATTTCAATTGATTTTAAAATTACGTAGCTTTAATTAATAAATTAATTTGTTATATAAAAGTATGCATATTTTTTTTTTTTAGAAAAATATAATTAAATTTAATATTCTTAAAATATAAAAATCAACTGATCTCCCTTATGGCTGATAGAATTCCGTAATTGGATATACAAGTTAAATTCTATCCTTATACAAGTTATCTGCTTTTAATGAAAAATTTTAAAACTTTATTAGACAAAATGTTGGAATTGAATATTAAAAACTTTTTCTAAAGAAATTCTTTATTTATAAAAACTAAAAAAAAATAATTTTTTTTGCTGTTCATATCTTATTATGTCAATATATGAAATTTGATATCTTTCAGATTCATATAACAATTGTAATTTTTTTTTTCTCTATGAATAAATAATGACATTTGAGTAAAAAATTCTGTCTATTATAGAAAAATAATATAATAAGAAAAAAACACTGAAATAAAAAATTGCGTTGTAGAATCTTACAAAAAAAAAAAACGAATCTTTGAATATAAAAAAGCCTACATTTTTTTTAAAAAAAAATTTAATTTAATGTTATTATAGAAACTACCCACACTGGAAGTAATATTTTTTTTTTTTTAACAAACAGATTTATAATTAAGTGTAAGAAAAGATTTTACATATACATAAAAATCAGAAAACATGTTAACAATGAACTCTTCCGTAATTTAATTATAATATCTTTTAAAACTGAAAGATGTAAATTTCTGTATAATTAAAGATTAAAAAAAAACTTGGTAAGTTTGCAAAAAAAAAAAAAAAAATTGATATTTATTTTTGTCAAAAGATTTGCAGACGATTAACAAATTTAATTTATTTTGTTAATTTAATTAAAATATTTAATTGTTAAAAATTACATAAAATATGATTAAAGAATTTGTATTTTAACAGTATTCAAAAAGTTAAAGTGAATGAAATTTTTGTCAATAATGGAAATATAAAGGTTTCTTTAGATTGCGACGAAAATTTTTAATTTATTCAATTAAATCCAATTAACGAAAGACTTTAACAAATATACATATATGTATATGTTTTTTTGGGAAACTGACATTCCTTAAATTCAACCTAAAAATTATTAAGTTTCACGTCGGATTGGGGAAAAGAAAAATAATTAAAAAATGACTCTTAAAGAAATGATACAGCTAAGTGGTACAGTGGATAAAACACCTGCCTTCTTAATGAAAGATCCATTAGTTAACAATATTTTAACTTTTC
This sequence comes from Empis livida, assembly GCA_963932195.1. NCBI lineage: Eukaryota > Metazoa > Arthropoda > Insecta > Diptera > Empididae > Empis > Empis livida. The sequence goes on from OZ010649.1 coordinate 17,379,168, forward strand.
ACAAATATTTCATTATTATCCAATACCTGGTAAATTTATTTTCTAATATCGAAATTTAAAAAAATAATAAAAGGAACTTATGTCACAAAAAGTTTTATTTTATTTTTCAACTCTAAAGTAACCCTATTATATTCTTTGTCGGACGTTTAATTATGGCACAAGATGTCTACATACAAATTTGTCATCCAGAGTTCAAATTCGAAATTCTTAATTTCCAAACCAATAAATATCAAATTTTTCTTCAATAATAACATAATTTGCTAAAATTCAGATAAATCTGATGGACAAGTTCTGAATATCTCTTGTCAGTAGTTGCTCGATTCAAATATTAATGTGAAATAAAAATAAAAATGATCTTTCATAATGTGTTCCAATTAAAAAAAACTCATCTGCCTTAAAAATTGATCTTGCTAAATAGGCTTGATCTAAATGCCCTAATCTGACATTATCTCATTTAACTTGAACTTTAATATGTACTCCCATATTTTAGTTTATATGTCAAAATTTTACAATTCTACTCATACAAATGAATTCACATTAATTTAATTTACGATAACGATTATAACAATAAAAAAAAAAATATGATTTACAATCAAAATTTGTACCCTTTTAACATTAAAATTTCCGCCATAGATATAACAACTTGTTGCAAACAATGCCGAAAACATAAACAAAAACATGTTTTAAATATAAAACATAAAATAAAACGTTATAAATATTTAGGCTTGTCGCACATTTCATAGTATTTATTTGTATTTTTCTTACACCCACAATAAATATTCAAATTTTCTTAATAAATTCATAATTCAAGACCTTCGCATAAATACGCATAATAATCATAATATATACAAGTTTTTTTTTTTTTAATGATAATTGTCTATACACGTCTGACATCTTTACATAATTATTATTTCAAAAAAAAAAAAAAAACGTACAAAAAAAATTAGAAAAATCTCTTTTGTTATAAAATGTACAAAAAAAAAAAAATAAGAAAATTAACATATTTTTTTAAAAACAATTGATTAACACACCTTTAATTTTTGCACGTGAAAATTTCACTTCAATCTTTTGATTTTTTCTTTTATAATGTGTGTGCACAAAAAATTAAATTAAATATGCAGTTATAAGCATAAAAACAATAATAATAATCATAACTTTTAAAGAACTGATCCATCGAATAATTTGTTAATATTTATTACAAATTCACACCTTCAACAACAAATAAAATACTCTTTATTTTTTTTTCTGTGTTGCTATTTTGTGCAAATGAGCCAAACCTTTTGACATGTTTATTGTTTATGTTGTTTTTTTTTTGTACTTATGTAGTACTTAATTTTCCATAAATATTATGATTTTGTTGTTTTGTATAATTTACATAAATTTCTATTTAATAAATTGGTTTAAAAAAATTTCTATCAAAAGAAAATTTTTCTGGGTTGTAAGGTTACTAAATGGTATCCTGTAATTCAAGGAAATATTTTTTTAGATTTTTTTTTGTCTTATATCAATTCTTGTCATGATTAATTTTAAAAGCGAAAAAGGTGGAATAATAAATTAAAATTTTTATTAGCCTTTTACCTTTTTAGTTGTTTAGTCACTAAATATATGATCAAAACCAATAATAGATCAACGCGGCAGAAATTAAATGATTTATAGGCTTCCTAAAACAGTTAGATATTCGCTAACGTGGATGTGCAGAAGCCAATATACTCTTAGATTAAAGAACAGAGGATAGACATAGAACCACTACGACCGATGGAGTCGTAGTGTACTATACTGGGGTGCGGCGGGTACTAGATTCAACTACCGTCCGAGACATGTTGGTCTAAGTTTACTCAGTTTTAAATTAGTAGATGTAAGAATATTAGAATATTAGTAGTTTCCAGAATCTTAGGAGATCCTGCAAGGGAGGTCCAGGCTCTTCAGGAGTTGTAGCACCAAGGATAGTTACCAACGTCAATAAATCAACAAATAATTGAAAATCGATTGATATAAATAAGAGAAAACATGTCTAATTGATACTTTTCATAGGCTCGATGTGCAAATGATATTAGAAGAGTTTAATATGTCAGTAAACGCTAACAAAAATTACCGAAAATCTATACAACTTTGTTGTTAGTTTAAAATTTACGGATCAAAAACGGTCAGCACAAATACTTTCTTATGCTTCATAGATACATAATTATGAAGGTATTCAGAGATGCAAACTGCTAGAACTTTTCCGATATTAAAGAATCCACGTACAAAATAATTAATTGCATTTCAGAATATCAAAAAAAAGAACCATTGAACTCAATATTTGTGACTAAGAACAAATTAAACTCAAAAAGTTAATAACTTCTATTTGTACGTCAAAATTTTTCCCATAAAAGTTCAAAAGCCTTTATAGTTACTTCCCAAAAAAAAATTTAGTTATTTAATAAATTAGTTAATTATTCTCGAATTTTATCATTGAAATTAATATTTCCACTTATGATTTTGTAACATAATGTTTTTATTAATTAAATCTGTGGGAGCAGTTTTTCTTTTATGACAGTTTTAACAAGTTTATTTTTTTCATACATTTAATAGATGTCCAAAATTTTAGGCATATTCCTAGGTTTTTCATTCTTTTTTTTTTTGATAGATTTCTTTTACACCGGAAATTACACCATAAACTTACAGGAAAAAGTTAACCAAAATAAATTCTATTCAAAATTATATTAAAATTATGTCTGATTTATGTTAAACTTGAAAAAATATGAGAAAATTTATTATAACACTTCCGAATATTTAGTTAAAAATTAATATAGTTTTTAATGACTTCATGTATTCAATTTTAGTACAGTGAATTTTTGTTTCTAGAAAAAAAAAAGTGTTTTTTAAGTTATGTAATTTATGTAAACAAATCATATAACAATTTGTTCAAATGTTATAGACAATTATTTGTGTTATTAGCAATGTAAATGAAAAACCCACAAACGAAAAAAAATAAGCTTTTTTTCTATACTTTTTAACACATGAAGCTTAACACTTTCTATGAAAATCATTTTCATGACCACACAAAAAAAAACTTGTTAAAACCATTTAAATATCATTTAAATTTTCTTTTTTAACTTTGGAAAACTTAGTGTAGGTAGTAGACAAATATATAAGCTTTGTATGTGAATATTATTAAATGTCAAACTTTGTGTTTTTTTTATTTTTTTGAAAAACAGGAAATACAATTTACGTAATTTTAAGAAGGTGTAATTATATTTATTTAAATTTTTGACAAAATATTAAAAAAAAATTTAAATTTTTGAAAAATTATTGTAAATTTCCAAATATGTTACTATTAAAAAATTATAAGGAAATTTATGTTGAATATGAATTAAAAATCTTCAGAATTGAAAATTTGAATTTTAAATAAAACTATAAGATACTACTGTAATAGTCATTACTGATATTCATTAAATTAACGGACATTAATGTTACGAGAGCTGATTGATAATTACGTGGCCTACCTGTGATGCCGGTAATGCACAGAAATCTAAAATAAAATTTACTTGACGAAATTTTATTTTAGTTTTCTTTGGATAGTCGACATACGAAATTTTTAAATATTCAAAAAGTCGTTTATAAAATTTCTGTAATTTCTGATATTTTGAAATTACCTCTATTTCTGACAGAACAATGAAACATAAACTTTTATTAATTATTTGTAATTCATATATGACATTAATTTTCCAATTCATAAACGTCACTTAACTTTAGTTTATTAACAGACTTAGCTGAGAAGGTTTTTTGTTAAATTCATAAACAATCGCTTGGAAAATGTTTTTCAAATTATTTATCAAGTAAATCACTAAGAAAACTTTAAGGAAAAAATTCATAAATAAAATTTTCTCATTTGAATTTTGATTTTTTTTGAAAATAATTAGTCATTTCGACATAACTAATAATATTTAGTGGCCAAATTATTATCAGAACTATTGCCATATGATATAATCGTCAAACAAATTTATTTAAGAATTGTTTATGAATTTGATTTATGAATTCGTGCATAATCCTATATCTGAAAGACTAAATGCTACATAATTTTAGAAAATTCAATTCCAATGATTGGGAATTCTTTATGATGTGTACCAGATTTATCAGATAAGTTAAGATTTATCTGATAAGTTATAGTCTATCTATTAAACCATTTAAGCATTTTAGGGATTGTTGGTTAGTTTTTTAAACAAATTTGGAATATTTACCTATATTTTTCTTAAAGTTTCGTCATCAAATTTATTGCAACTTTAAAATATGACTTTTCTAATATAAATTTATAAAATTACTTCATAAAAACTCACTATATTTTTTAAATAATTAATTTCTAATTTAAAATTTCTAACAAAAAAATTACATAAATTTAATAATTTTTTCCACTTAAAATTTCCTTTCTGACAAAACAATTGAATTAGAAAAGTAATTTTAAAATTTCTCTTTAACTTTAATAAGTTAATTAATTGAAATGATTTTTATTAAAATATTTAGAAAATGACATTTTTTTAAAAATATATTTTGTTATGAAACTGAAAATAAAAACATAATAATAATAAATCTTATTATTTTCTATGACTTTCATTTCTACAACTAATAAAAAAAATAATAATATAGAAAAATTCGTCATTATTATAAATTGCGAATAGGTTACCCTCATTTTGTGAAATATAAAAAGTTTACTTGAAATATTTCAGAAAAAAAAAATACTTATAAATCTTTGATCAAAAAATGATTGTTTTTCTATTAAAATTAAATTCAATTAACTGCCAACATAAAAAAAAAATAGAAAAGTTATAAAAATTTATGATTTGAACATGTAAGTAAAACAAAATAATATTAAATAAAATAAATCGGACAAAGTCTACTGTCCAGTATTGTGCACTACAAAACCAAATGATTTGATTATTATATGCCATTTTTGTAATCGGAGTAAATTATATTAAGTAGATTATTTAATTTGATTTGAAAATGTTCTTGATAAAATTAGCCTATTTTAGTTGTAAACATATTTATTATTTATATTGTAAACAACATTTTTAAAGAAACCCCAATTAGGTGTAATTTGTTAATTAAGAATTCAGACTGGTTATGAATTTAATATATATTTTCATTTGTAAATTGCCAGAGATTACCCAATTTTACCTCAATTGTCAAAAGGCGAAATATTGTTCAATATTTTGTCTGATATTATAGTGTAAAAGTAATTCTTGTCTATTAGGTTTATATCCTAATCGCTTGCCATGCATAAAACATTAATTTTTGATACAATTAGGTCATTAAAGGTAATATTTAAAAATTTTCATTAAAGAGATTTTTTTTAAAATTTTTAAATTAGGTAATAATTGGAAGTAAAAACCATTAATTACAAAATTTTTACAAAATTACATAATGGCTGTAATTGGCTACAACAATTTTTGCTTAACTATTTGGAATACTAGTACCTAAATAAATATAATTTAATTCCTTTAACTACGTAATTAATCGAACAAAAAATTAATATGTTTAACCCCAGCCAGGTTAAGTTAAGGTTAGTTTCAAGTGGTGCTTGTCCACGTCGTTTCTTTAATAGACTATTTAAGTAATTTTAATTAAATTTACTTATAAATCCGCAGCTGTTCAGTTCGACTATTCATCTGGTTATTTAAAAAGAAACTGCGAGATTTTTGTCAAGTTGATATTATTTGAGAAAGTCCTCCTCTTGTTAGTTGAACATGTTAATTGAACAGGATACTTGTTCTAAATTTTAAATTGCATTTTAATAGTAGTTTATAGATGTGTATCATGAAGTTTTCAACAAGTTAGTATTCTAATTTCACAGAATTTATGTTTTAACTATAATTTCTTTTATTAATATTTTTTATCTACAAACCCCTTGGCTTATTAATATTTTTTATATGAAATTTCCGGCGGCGCAGTTGATAATTTTTATAAAAATTTTATTACATACCACAAAAAAAAAAAAAAATTATATATTGGAAAAAGACTTTCACCGAATATAACCATAAACATGTTTATCACATAGAGAGCATAAAAATAATAATGTTTTCTGTGTTGAATATATGGACATATTTTTTAGTATGGCCAATGGTCGATGTTATTTTTACTATTCGTTATTTTTTAAGAGAGTTCATTTGGGGCAACAACAACGAAAAAATAACAATTTCTTTAAAATATTTTCTATAATTTTTAATAAATATACATATAGATATTTATGTTGGTTTTTTTTTTTTTTTAATATTATTACTCAATTATCCATGCTTTTGCCTCAAGCTAGACACCGAAATATAAACATAGTAAAGTAGCATAATAATTTTATTTTATTTTTTTTTAAATACGCCGCAAAATGAATAAAAATAAAAAAAAAATTCTTACACATATGTTTTTTATGTTGTATGTTGCAGCAAATAGTTTATGAAATTTCTGTTTTTTTTTTTTTTATTAAATATATATGTAAATGTATAAAAATGTAAAGAAATTGCGACAGAAAATTTTCAAAACATAAAAAGTTAAAATTATTTATATTTTTGGTTGTTGTTGTTGTTGAAAGAAACCAAATATGGTCGTGGTCGGTCTTAATAGCTTACTGCAATATTAGATATTCTATTAAAACAATTTTTATGGTGCAGTGAAAATAATAAAATACGTTTTTTTTTTCAATTTCATAAAAACAAATTTTTTAATGAATAGACCAGAAGTTATATTTTTAAAATTAGTAGAAATTATTTTTAAGATTTTTTTTTAAATACAATAAAATTTCGAATATAATAACTATTGCAAAAGCAAATTTGAGTCTTCTCACTCTCCAGACTATAAAAGTATAATATGAAATCATTTGGTTAATTAAACTAGAAGAATAGTGTTTCGAATTTCAGAAAAACATATTATACATATATATTACTGGACCCATATGCTATGCCTACATTGCGAGGTCAGCTCGACTTGAACTTGAATTAACATCGATCGAAAATCAATCGAATACACTCCCTGCAACTATACAATCCGTACCAGAAAATAGACTAAAGTCGATATGGGTTCAGTAAGATATTATATACCTTCCTGAAGCCATAAAAGACAAATTGTTATCGTTCTGTAAGATAATGGAATTGGTCAAAATTATATAAAGGAATTTAATTGAACATCGACTGGAGTAGTAGTACGAGGATCAATTTCGAAGGTTTTTTTTCCTCCAATCGCTCCTTCAAATAAACCAAACAACACGGATTAATTTAATATTTTTATAACTTTTTATTAGTTCCATCTCAGGCCATTTCAACTCAACCTTAATTCAATCACAGGGCATAGAAACATGCTAATAAATAAAATAATCCAAACTATCGATTTTAATAATTTCAAATACTGACCATTTGTATCTAACAAAACCTCTCATAATAATTAGTGATTATGACATCGAAAAACATCCAAATATATTTCGATGTTTTTACAAACCACTGAATTTTTATACAAACCACTGAAATGAAATTATCTAAACTTTTAAATATCTATTATAATTTAAATAATTTAAATTTTTCAGTAATTAGACGTAAAATCAAATCCTGTTTAAATAGCTACTATTCGTTAACAACAACAATTTTCTACAACAATATTATTTTTAATAGCTTCTTTTTATTAATTAAACTAATCTACCAATTAATTAGTAGAAAGCGAAAATTATAAATTTCTATTAAATATTTTCAAAATTATCTTTTTCCATAAATTTCAAATTAATTTAATGTTGTAGTTTAAAAACCTATCAAAATTTTATAAACTCACTAATTCCGAGTCATTTGACAGAAATAATTTCTATATTGCAATAAAACTAGGACTTTACTTTAATAACCATACACACCACACCACAAGCGCGTGATAACCCATCATTAAAGGCAATGTAATGCAATGTAATGCAAAAAAAAAACTAATATGTGTAACGCATAAAGTGAAATTAGTTCGCATGCAATTTTAATCATAACAACAAGACGTAAGATTAGAAAATGCAGGCGTGCATTACATTAAAGTTACTTGTCTCAGTTTTATAATTTCTTAATGATTTCATTTTTTTTTTCTGTTTGCTATTTAATTGTTGGTAAAATGGAAAATAGTTACAAAAAAAAAAATATTGTGAAAATAAAATAGTAAAAATATAAAATAAAATTTCTCTTTTTTTTTTATAATAGTTCAATTAATGGTTTTTTAATTTTAATTACATTATTAATTGGCGTGGTATACAATATTTACTGAATTAGGAATTTTAGATATAAAATGTTTTAGTTTAATATAAATTTTTCATAATTAAAAAAAAAAATCACATAAAGTTACATGACAAGATTCAAATATATCTCTGATTGTTTTAACAAATTAAGGCAGTTTTGTTTGCAAATAATATGTAAGAGGAACTAGTAAAGCCGTGTCGAATAATTTTATTAATAACTCTAAAGGATCTAAAGAGAAGGTTAATGGTTTTATTAATGTTACTGTGAAAATCACGGATCTGTTGTTTATTACAAGCATATTACAATAACACGAATTGATATCTCATAATTATGATTGTTCGTTATCTATGTTTGAATTTCAACCTAACTTAACGTATACATTATTTCATTTGGATTCGGCTTCTTGAAAAAAATAAAATTATTAACCTTTTAAAGATGTTAAGTTTAAGTTAGATTTGACAACTACACGATGCGAGACAGATCTAGATAGATCCATGGAATGATTCTCCAAAAATATACAATTTCCAAACAAAAAAAACCATTTAAATCGTTAAAAATGCTTTTTTCTATGCAGAATTTGATCCTCCTTAGAGGTACCTCATACAGATTTTTTCCCGGTATTAATTTTGGAATTTCTTTATGTAGCAATAAAATATTTTTAGTTTTCGAAGACAAAATATTAATTATTCGAAATAAATCTTAAATAATTTATCAGAATATTTAAATCTTTTCAAAATTCTTTAATTAAATATGCTTTTATTAACAATTATTCAATTCATTAAAAACGATTGTTTATAAGCTTAATAGATAAATCAATTTAAAAAAAAAAAATTAGATACACAAAGCTAAAACCACTTAAATTAGCATATCCAGTACAAAAAAAATTATATAAATTTTCATAATTTACATAACTATTTTTCTTAAATATGTTAAATTATTTCGAAAATTGCATTAAGAAAAAAAAATACAACCTCCAGACATTTTCATGTAAATTACAATTCAATTTAATTTTAATATCTTTGTTATTCTATCTTATTTTTTATAAGAAGCTAAATTTTTAGCATACCTAAATTGTTTTCATTTTTCTATAAGAAAATTATGAACAATAAAAAAAAATAAATATATTATTTAATTTAAATTTAAAATGCATTTATCTTATAGTTAGCATATATAAAATTTTGAATTTTTATTAAATATAAATTTATGACACTACTAAAATATTCCAATAACAATTAATCGTGAATAATTTTACTTTTAAAATATGGATTTTAAAAAAATTAATTAAAAATTCTATGCATAGTACCAAATAGCTATAAATTAATATAGAATTTCATTAAGATAACTTTAAAATTAATTTCTTTAATAAATTATTATTATTATTATTTTATAGAAAATTTTTTTTTATGCTTTAATAGTGTTTCGAATTTACATAAAACTATTAATCAGTCATAATATTGTTATAGAGAGACAACCTAATTATTGACATAAGTATTTAAAAAAATTGTATTTTTCAAGAAAATTTTGATTTTCAAAGCAACTAACAAATAATTTTATAGAAATTAATTTGTTTTTTTTTTTTAAAGATATTTTGCAGCTTTAAATGCAGACTTAAAGAATATTAAAAGTTTTAGAAAGTTTGAATATATTTTTACATAACCATAAATTATTATATTGTCAAGTTAATTCTAATTTATTAGTAAATATTATATTGTTTTGAGACGCCAGGTGAATAAGTTCATTTTAAAATATTGATAACACATTAAAAAACATAAAAAAAAGATACAACAATTTTAATGTGTTCTTTATACAAACACCATATTTCACACTTTTCACTATATTAACTTAATTTTTAAAAAAAATCAAAATATTCAATAAATTAACTTTATTCAAAGAAAGTTAAAATGAAAGAAAGTCGTAAGCTTAAAAATATATATTTTATAATAAAATCGTTCTGTTTGAATAATATTAATAAAACATATAAAAATTATAAAATTATTTTGAGACAGAAATTCTAGACAAATTATCGTATATTATGTAAATGCGAGGATATTTAAAGAAAACTTATAACTTCCGGCAATTATCCAATAAAATTTAAAATGTTGAACACAAAAAATAAAAAATAGAATTGAAAATATACGCAAAATAATTTTGTAATTTTAAATATAAAATAGTAATTTTATGTTACATAAGAATATTTATTATTTCCCTTCATAATACTAGGAATTTAGGTAACAACAGGAAAACGTTTTATTATAATATTTTTTGTCAGGACGTTGGAAATATTGAAAAATTAATTTTAATATAATCTTCGAAAAGTAGTTAATAGTCACATCATTTACAAATTGTCATTCTAGTTTCAGAGTATAGGAGGTTAAAAAATTACATAGTTGTTTTTATTTAACGGTTTGTTGCAGTATTTTAACAATATTTAAACAAGATTGGTGTAAGAAATATTCTACGATCATCAAAGAAAACTTTCGTTTTTACTGCAAATGTAAGTGCGCCAGGAAGATTATAATAATAAATTTGTCATTTTGTGGGTTGATAGACATTCGAAACTAGTACGAAATTTTTTTAGTTTGGTACGTTTTCAAGTGAAAGAATTCATAATATGTTAGATTTACTAAATTTACTCAACGCAATTTTAAAAAAGCCTCAATTTATAAGCTCAAAGTCTTTGAAATTGGGACTTATCAAGATACCGAGCATCACAAAATAAACTTTAAACTGTGACCAAACGGATCTTATTTTAATTACAAGCTTATTATTATCGTAGCGCTTTAATAGCCATCATCTATCTAGCTAGATCTTAAAAATCAAAGAAATGTTGTTCCTAGGTATATGTATAAGATTAATTATCAATTTAATGAGTGAAATCTGACAAACTTTCTAGTCATTGTCAAGAGTGAAAGACGACGTGAATTATTTTTTTCCACAAATTGTCCTATAATTATAGATTATTTAAAAACTTTTACATTACTAATTATCGAACTTTATGATTTTTCGAAACTCAAATACAAATATTTGTTAAAATGAAAATTCCCACAATTTTAATTTAAAAAGCTTCTTTTTTTTTTCAATAATTTTTTTTACAAAATGAAAAATACAAATTCCTTTATTATAATTTTATTTCACGGAAATAAAACATAAAAGCTTAATGATATTTAATTCTTCAATTACGCCTAAATTACACCCAGCAACAGTGCATTACAACGTGACACGATTTCTTCATAATCAAACATGTTATAGTGCACCTGATGAGTACGAAAAAAATAAAAATAAAAATAAACAACAGTTCATAATGACTTTCTTTCACTTTTTCCATTACATATTTTCACCATTTTTTTTTTTATATAGTATTTTTATTATGTTTGTTTTTCGATGACACTCTTTTACACACAAAAATAAAAAAGTATCATCATAGTTTCATCAGATTATAATGCAACATAATTTTTTTTTTTTTTGCATAAGACATTAAACAAACAACAGCAAAAGCAAAACATAGAAATTTAAAACTTAAAAAAAAAAAATGAAAAATATTTACATTAAAATTTTGTAATATTTTAATTTAAGAAAAAAAAAAACTGCATCATGATCTCTTATATAATAATTTCAAATGCCCTTTAAATCTATAAAAAAAAAAAAAATTATTTGAAACATCACAAAAATAATTGAAAGAAGACTTGCGATTAAAAATATTGTACAAAACGTGATATATCTGATTTGCATATATATATAGCGAAAATACGAGTATACCTTGGGTAAGTAAGTAATATTGATGTTGTTATTATTTATTTACAATCAAACGTCAAAATTTACAAGCACGAATAAATATTTATTAAAATAAATTAAGCTAAATAAATAACATAAGACATAGACCACCATAATATAAAATTTGAATTATGTTGTATATAAATCCAAAAATATTGATGGTGGTATATTTAAATGTTAAGTAATAAAAAATTGTTTAAATTACTATATTGTGAATTCTAATGGTATATAAAGTCGTTTTTTATAACTGTAAAATTAGTAGTAAGTGCAAAGCTTTTAGTTAGTAAAGTTATAGATTACCGCTGAGAATATTTTAGGGTACCATTTTAAGTATCCAATTACAAGAGTACAGAAAATTTATCAATTTATTTCTGAAAATTTAATATTGGAATCATTCTCACCAAAGAACTATTTCGAAGTAATATACCGGTGGTGAGCTACATGATAGAATACTAAGTTATAGTGCTAAGTTTTAGGTTTTAGGTTAATTTCAAATTCGAAGCACCGATTTTCGTCTAATTTTAATCAGCTTTAAATGATTATCAGTGACAATAAACAAATGTAATTTTAAAACTACATAAAATATTAGGTCGAATAAGTTAGGGCTTGCAATTCTTATAAAATAAGTAGAACCAAATTAAAATGGAATCTTACAGATAAATCTATATTTAAAGTCCAATGTTCTCAATAAAAGTGGACTAAGGATAAATATTTAATATAAATGACACCACTTTAAACAGAACAAAGAACTGTCAAAATCAGTGTTGCTAAATGCTAAAAAAGTGATCATAGTTTAATGCTAATAACAATTTTAATCTTACAGACAAAAGTCCAATAGCTAAACAAAACTTATTAGCAAAAGTATTAAATTTTATGTTACACCTCAGAAAATTTTTTTAAAAAATTCTAAATGCTAAAATATACAATTTATCATTCAGCTTTACTACTCAGTCATTTTATATTTTTTCTGTTCTCTACATAAATATTAAATTTTAATTGATTTGAACTTTTACATTGAATAAGCATTTACCAAACCAACCCCTTTACACAGAAATCGAGAAAAAGCAGCATCTTAATAATATTTAGTAGTATATGTTTTATAATATAAATGACAAATATTTGTGTAGGTCTTATTCGATTATCATCAGTACTTAAATACTAAATAATAATTCTTATTTTATTTTTTTTTTTATGCTGTGCTTCAATAACAACAAATTCTCTAACAATTATTATCTACAAATAATATTAAAAAAACCTCAAAATTTATTGTTAACCCATATTTTTTTAAATATAAATTCCACTCCCATCACTAATTTATGCGCGTGACTGATTCTTTGAAAAGATCAAAAACATAAATAAATATATATATATATTTTTTATTTACCACCATTCTTTATGATTTTAAGATTATTATTTGTTATACCAAAAAAAAAAAAATAAAAAAAACTATAAAAGATTTAAATATTTCTAGAGAAAAATTCTAAGGTTTGGCATAAAAAATCTACTAGATAGAAGTCAATTTTCTTGGTTATGTTAAAAAAATATAGTAGAAAAATTTCATGACAACAAGAAAAATATATAATAATAATTAGAAATTATATTGTCATTCTATAAAAGCTATAAATGGCATTATTATTATTATTATCGGAATTTTATTTTCAGATACAATGTAAGGATAAAGTAAAAACAACATAATGTATGTTTAAATAAAAAAAAAAAACTAGCATTACCACTTAATCAGCTAATTTAACACCTGTTAAATTTTAAAAGAATTTCTTATATCTTTGGCTAAAAGTTTTTTTTTTTTTATAATCTTTAATTAATTTAATTAAAAATCAATAAAGAAAAATCTTTTTTTTTTGTTTTTTTGAAAAAACATAAATGGAAATATAATTAAAAGGAAAATATTTATATTTAAAATTATGGTAATTCCTAGTTTTTTTTCCTATAATAAGAATTTATATTTAGATTTTTACTGTAAGTTTTAGAAAGATGATTTTTGTTATGTGGTATGTAAAATAGTTTCCGGAAAATTATGTTAAGCATATAATCAGTGATTTTTCGAAGACAACTTTTAATCTCTATTGGAAGCTTAAAATTGACTTACAAAAATAATGAGTTTTGACATAGATTTTAAAGGCTATACGGATTTTTTACATTTTTCAAAAAACAATGATTACCTTGTTTCCCTATGGGATTAATATCCATGATAAGATTTTGCCCACAATTATATTACGTCACATGGTAATTCAAATTTGTATTAATTTTTTTTTTAAAACTTCATATCAAATTCAAAGGACTTCATAAAATTGAAAGAATATGTAGTGAGGATAATGAAATTACCGGCTGAAACATTTTTGAAATCTTATATATAAAGTATATTTTATATTCTTCAGCAAATATTCTTGAACTTATATTGCATATTTTCAGGTAGTTAAAACTCTTCATACGCTGTTCTTAAGGGTAGTTTAATTTAATTAAAAACGTCTAATTTTTTAGAGTAACATAAGTTAGAATATTAGAGCGGTGGTCACTAACATAATGAATGAAACAATTTTCTTAAGTCTAAATTGTCGTGGTAAGAAATGTCAGTTAGGGAATTAAGAAAAATGTTTAATTTTAATTACATATTTATGTAGAAATTGTATTTTCTTGGAAAGGAATAAGGATTAAGTTTGCAATATTTCTTGAAAATTACAACTATTTTATTAGTCATATTAATAATAATTCTAGTTTCAAATTTAGATAATCAATTGCAGAAACATATAAATTACTATTCTTACAAAAATATAAATTTTTCCTTACTTTTTTTTTGGGTTGAAAGTTTCAAAATTCAAGAAACTTTGCTACAAAAATTTATATTGATGTTAAATTATTATAATCGATATTATTATAATATATGTTATCAATTCCAATATCTCTAAAACACCGGAAATTTAATTTATTCATTTTTTTTTCACAATTTCCTATCAATTTTTTTTTAAAATTTTTACAATCTTAAACATAGAAAAACATCTATACTAAACGATGAGAAACTAATAATAATAATAAAAATTATGACAAATCAGTAAGAAAAAAATATAGAAGATACAAAAAAAAAATAAAAATTATGATTTTTAATAGAAAGAAGAAAAACCACAACAACAACAAAAAAAAAACCAACAATTTCTTTTTAAAGTAACAAAATTTCTTAGCTATTTTGTCTTGACAGTTTAATATGGTTAATTTGCATAAATCGTTCATAATTCATTCAATTAAAGTGCTTTTCATATTATTCTTTTTCTAACCTTTTTTTTTTTTTTTTGTACACATTATTAATAGGCAATATTCATATTATGAACATGAATATAAATTTTTTTTAAATATTTAATATTTTATTTATATTAAAATATAAATAAATAAGAAATAAACAAAAAAAAAAAAAAAAATTGTTTAGCATATAAATATGTGAGCATAAGCACGTATTGCAAAATATATCATAGAAGGAAAATGCATTTTTTTTTTTTTTAAAGAAAGCGCTACTTTAAACATTTAACGCATATTTTATATACAATAACATAAAAAAAAAAAAAATGATTTGTATAGAAATGGATAAATTGTTCTGATGTTACTGCGCACAGATGCGCACTGGTGCACACCTTTTTTATGTTATTATTTTTATTTATTTATTTTGTTGCTGTTGTAACTATATAATGTATAAAGAATTTTGAAATATCACAATCTTTAAAGCTAGAAAATCCGGTATTAACCAGGAAGTGCATCAACAGAAAAAAAAAAAAGTAAATATATATACAAATTTAATGATGACTGAATACAGATATATATTTAAAAAAAAAAAAAAGAATTATGTTATTTTAATGCTCATCTTTCGGGAAAAATATTAAAATGACCACCAAGATGTAAGAGAAAAAAAAATTATGTACAGTAAATAATAGTTAATTTGAAAAAAAATAAAAAATCTATTAAAATTAGAAATGATGGATTTTTTAGAGTGAAGATTGATTATTTGTATGCTTATTTTTCTATGCAGAAAAATTTGATTAATATTTGAACATTTTAATCTGTCAAATTTTATTAAAACTCTGATTAGTAACATATAAATAATTACAATGATTATCAATGTAGAATATTAATTAATATAACTTGAATTATGCATTAAAAAAATTGGCCAATTTGCTTTGGAATGTATAATTTTACTTTACAAGCTGTCAGTTTATTTTATAATCTGTCAAGTAACTTTGAAATATGTCAATGTTTTGAAAGAAATAAATTTGTATAAACTACATACTACTTACTACCTTCAATTTTAGTTCAAAATATATGATATCTTTGGCTTACAATTCTCTGAAATTATATCTTGGTTTACAGATCCTCAATATTCCAAAACATAAAATTTTATAATTTCACTAGTTACACAGTCAAATTAATTTTTCAAGCTTATTATTATATTAATTGGTTGAAAACTCAATTAAAACATTTTAATTAATTAAAAATTATCTTTAAATTAATAGAAAGTTGTATGATCTGTTTAATTATTAATAATCTATAATTTATAATCAACAATTTTATTATTATTATTATTATTTTTTAATGAAATCTGTTTAGCAGAAATTTTTTAAGATTCAGGTGTTTCTAACAATTTTAACACACAATTTATTTAATTAAACTAACATCATTTACATTTATCAGTTAATAATAATAATAATAAAAAAAAACTAATAGTTGAATCTTTTCCGCTCTAGAAAAAATAAAGTAATTAATAATTACTCCTAATAAATTTGCAAAATTATATGAACCTGTTTCAGCAATTATTAAATAAAAAACTGATGAAAACTGATGCTATAATTTAAAAAAAAAAAAATAAAAACATTTTTATATTGCATTAGTTAATGGATTTTAAGATATTTTTGTGCAGTTGTTTGGAAATAATGTTTTAAATGATAAAGAGAACGTAAAATGATTTCAATTGCAATCTGTTTAGGTTCAATAATTTTAGATAATTTTTAAACTGTTTAATTATATACATATACATATACATATATATATTTAAAAACTGTTAAATTGTTTATTGTTAAAATATGGACTAAATTCGAAAATATATAATTGAAATATCTGGAAAATTAAAGAGAAATTTACAAATTTAAACACTTAAAATAAAATTGTTAATAATAATAAACACCAATTATAATATATCTGTAAATGCAATAAATACTATTTCCATCACAGTACAAAAATTATATTATTAAAATAATATAAAATTTATCGTATTTTCACAATTGATAAGTCTCAGATATTATAAGCATAACATTTATGGTCTAACAGTCTCTAATAATTATCTAACAAAACCTACACAGAATTACTCACTAAATCTAAAGAAAATAAAACTTTACAATTAAAATTCATGACATCCTTTTTATATTTTGGAACAAATTATTTTATAGTTATGTATTTATTATGCAAGAAATTCCGATGTAACCTTAATTAAGACAAGATCCAAAATATGGCCTAATTTATAAAAACGGTATGACGGATATCAAGTTACTGTGGACAATTATGATGATGCAGTAAAATCAATTACTCTAGTAAAATATGTTAATATATCTTCTATATGGTTTGTTACAGCTCGTAAAGAACGTGGGCCTCCTTTAAAGGGTATCATAAAATTTATACTTCAATTTAGTTATTAGCAAATGACCTCGATCGTTAACAGTTTTCCCTCTCTAAATTGCATTTTATTATAATATTATTACTGGTACAGAAAGTTGAGTAAACTTAGACCAATATAAATGCTGAACTCTAACGCAGCACAGCTTATTACGCTTTCACTAAGCCATCTTTCTTAAATAATTGACTAAATTTGAGAATTATAGAATATGTACTAAATTTTGTTCACAAATTTGCTATTATCTAGTCTAGATAATTCCTAAAAAAATAATAAAACCTACGATCAAATATTTGAAGCTTCACAATTGATATACCTATTATATTACAGTGGTGTAAAATTCTAGAGAATAGTTAATCAACAAAGACTTGCTAATATTAGACCCTGTTTTATTGTGTTTAACGTCGACTCGTCTATATAAATACCAAAGTGGCTAAAGAGTTAATTAAGTGAACTTACAGAAGTAAATCTTCATTTAGTCTTATGTTGATATTTTTTATTAATTTTTCATTTACATTTTTAAATTCCGAAAATTTTTCTAAGTGGCAAAAAAATAATTATATTTGGTTCAGGTTAATTAAATTTTCATTTGTATAACTTGTTATTTTTTTGTTTTTAATTATTAAAAATATAAACATAAATAATTTGCAAGAATGATAAAAAAAGCACATAAAACTATAAAATTACATTAGCGCGGCGCACACTTTTCTGGTCATCACGGTTGTTAAGTGCATAAAAAGACAACATATTTTTTTTTTCAGTTTTTTTTTTTAGATAGTTTTTTGAAAACAGAACTTTGTAATTGCGAAAAAAAAAAGATTTTTTTTTTAATTTTTGTTATTTCGTTTACTGAAAAGGGAATTTCACTTCCTCATTCCAGTGAAAAAATGTCTTATAAAAATTGTATGTTTATGTTGCTCATTTAACAAGATTTTGAAAAATTCTATGCTATGAAAATTTGTGTTTTTTTTTTCTATTTTTATGGAGTAATAGCAAAATTTTTACTGGTTTTTAAACATTTTATTTTTTTGTAAATTAGAAATATAATATAAATTGGAAAATTTTCATAAACGTAAACGTAATATGAAAAATATTTAATAGAGAACTTAATTATCGTTATTTTAATAATAATTACGAAAAAATTTTTTCATAAAATAAATTAACAGACAAAATTGTTGAATATTTTTTAAGGAAAGAAATTAAAATAATTATTATTATTGTAAAAAATAATATTTAAAATGAAAATTGTTAATTTAGAGAAATTTGCAATATTAATCATAATTTATTACCAACAAAGTTAAAAAATTTATTTAATGTATCTTACAAATAGTTGAAAAACTTAATATAGAATTCATAAATGTTTTCAATTATGTATATATGAAAAGTATGTAATATAACAAGTGATGTGATGACCTTGGTTAAACTTGTATAAATTTATTCTTATCATGTAATGATTCATGACTTTTTCGCATAATTGTGAATCTTTCCATGAACAATACTTTCAGATCTTGAAACTTTCATGCTGCATTAAAAAGCAAAATTTAAATTCTATTAAAATGTATTGCCAAAAATTCCAAAAAAAATTATGATTTCATATGATTTAAATTGTTCTGAGGTATTCACATGTAACTTTCTGATTTACAAGGCTGAGTTAATAGAAAATCTTGATATCGCTAATCTAGAATACAATTTAGGCCATCAGTAATTTATGAAGTTATAATTAATAAGGAATATACCAGGAAATACATAGTATAAAAATTGATTTTTTTGTCTGTCAGTAAGTGCTATGAATAGCTTATTTCGATTTATTTGATATATTTGACTGAAGAAATTATAAATTTATATTTTTATCCCGACAATATATAGTATGTATTCTGGAAATTTAATTTTCAAATATGGGCTTAATTCTAATAATTTGGCATAAAATAATTGATAATCCAAATATTCCTACCTTAATATTTTATTTTGCAAAACTGTTACTTAACAATTTCATCCTCTAAGCTCTAAATTTGTTAAATTTAATTTGTTCACTCAGAAAATTAAAACTATTGGAAATTTAAAAGGATTCAATTAAAAAAACAGTCAGGCAAACAGTAAATCTTCACTAAAATTGACGGTGGTAGTGTACTAAGTTGTGCTGTAGTAGGTATTGTGTTCAATACCTTTCATACCGAGACATCTATGTTGGTCCAAGTTAACGTAGGTTTAAATGAATAGCAGTAATAAAATTACAGTAAAATAAAATTTTAATATAGGGGAAAAAAAATTTATCAGATATTCTTCAATGATAACGATTGAAGCCATCTGCTAACAACAATGATTCACGCAATCAAAATTTAAATAAAACATTTTAGGAACTTTTTAGGAAGTCCAGGTAACTCTGCATTTTTGAGCCCTATGCTTCCCAGTGGAGTAAACAATGAAAATAAAAAATAATGACAGAAAGAGAAATATTATTTTTAATTCATAGATTGAAAATAATATTTATAACATAACGTAATCCGAACTATTTAAAATATCTGTTTAAAATAGCTTTCTAGAAAATTTCGACTATGACTGTATTTTTGATGGTTTTGACTAGTTTCATTGAATTCGCCTAAAACAAATAAAATACCTTTGACAAAAAAACTTTCACTGATTAAATTTTTTTTTGACTCAGTTTTATTTTTTGACTCAGATTTGTTTTTTGACTCAGTATGACTAAGTTTAAGTTTAAATCCGTTTAAAACATAAGCTGATTCTAATCGCTTACAAGTTTTATTACAATAAATTTTTAAATAAATAATAAAAATAATTTTATAAAAAAAAACTTACCTTAGTTCTATAAAGTGGATTATTAAAATCCCAATCTGGTGCCACAAATAAATAACCACATTTTGATATTTTTCGAGAAGCCTGTAAAATAAATTATAAAATAATCAAAAATCAGTTAATCAGAAGAATTTAAATTTAAATTAAATTGTAATTTAAAAAATATAATTATTTTAATTTATTTTTAGCAAAATCTCAAAGCTATGGGAATAACTATTTAAGTGAATAAATTTGCCTAAGAAAACTTTCAAATTCTCTACAAAGCATATAAATGGATGTATACCCCCCCCAAAATTTTTTTTAAAATCAAATCATAATTTAATTTCAGAAGTCAAATCAATCAATTTTATTTTTGTATCTCATTTTTAAACTAACCATTATTTTTATTTATTAAATGCCATTTCTACACTAATTTTTTCATTATTTTTCTTCTTATTTTGAATTGACCTTGACTTAGGTTAAGGTAGATTTAATAATAATTATAAGAAAAAAAAAATTATTGTTCCTGAAAAACATTTTAACATAATAACAACATAAATAAATAAAATTTCCGGTATTAAAAATATTAAAATGAAATTTATAATTGAAATTAAATAAAAAAAAATTAAAAAATCATCATTTGGAAATTTATCATATCTTCTTCTTATTATTAATTCACCTGAATTATTTTCATAACGTATTTTACATTCAAGGTCAACTCAATTACAAATAATCATATTTTTTTTTATCTGGTTTTATTTTGGGTGCTTTATTTAAAATGAAAATGAAATTTTTTTGTTTTTTTTGGTGTAGATAGACAGCAGAAGAACAATAAACAGGTAGATAATAATTAACTATGGTTGGGTGCATTTAAAGATAGTTTTTTTATTTTTTGGTAAGAGATTTTGTTATATTAAAACGTAGGTAAATGATAAATAATTATTTAAGATGATTTATGAAATCATTAAACAAAAAAAAAATTAGATTTTTGGATTTTAAATACCTAAGTTGGTTTTTTTTAGTAAGATTTGAAAATGTTAGTTAGACAGTTTAATTATTATTAGATTTTGGTTTTTTTTTGTTGGATTTTAATGTGATTCATCCGGAAATTTATATAATTTTTTGATAAATAATAATTGGCTGTAAACATAATAAAATAGAATTTATATCAAAATAAATTACGTCGTTTTTTTATGGTTTTTTTTTTGATTATGTTTTGGCAGACATATTAAAAATAGATTATTTATTAGTTAGCATAACCAAATGGTATGAAAATTCCATAATTTGTCATTTGTATTTTGTTATTTTAAAGTTTACGAAGTACAAAATTTTGTCGCAATTAATAATATATTTTAATTAGTATATTATGTATGATTCAATTTCACATTTTTGAATTTTTTTTAACAATAATAAATTAATTTTGACAGTTTGTGTTACTAAATTAAATATATGTTACAGATTTCAATTATTGACATTTCTTTCTGTACATATAAAAGATGTGTCAATGATGATTTCCATAAATGTAACCAGTATAAATCAAATTTGATATTTACCAGACTAATAATGAAATTTATCATAATAATTTTGACGTTTCTCATAGTGATTTCCACATTTCTCATACTAATCTTACTAGCAGATGACCTCAATTTCTTTTGACCTGATTGGGTCAAAAGAAATTGAGGTCATTTGCTACTGATTCTAATTAGTCTTAAATTGGGGTTAGTATTTTTATATATGACGAGGCTCTCATACATTTATCCAGATCGTGTTACTATCAATTTTAAAATTAAATTTACTTATTAGAAATTTTTATTGACAAACCGATTTTTTTCACTGTAGATACGAGTTTGAAGTCATTTATTTACTTTTATTCCTTTCTAACTGCAATTATTTTTTCTTCTTCTCCATGGCGCTACAACTCGTTAAGAACCAGAGCTTCTTAATATTCTATTACAATTCAATTTTCTTTACAGACTTCATTTATTTAGAATTTTTCTTAAACGCTTCCTTTAATTTTAATAATCTTTTAAAATGTCGTTTTGTCAAAAAAAAAAATATGAAAAACATTAATTCTTTAAGGAAAAACTTCCTTAAAGAATTTTCAAAATTTTCACAATTACTTTTGTAATTATTGAAATATGTAATTTTTTTTGTTGGCAGTTTTTTTAATTGCATTTTTGACAAAATATTTAAAATTTATTATCATTGCAATTTAATTGACCCAAAATGTAAGAATTTTCAATATTCACGAGTGAAATTACATGTTTATCATTTAAATCTTCGAAATCTTTAAATCGAAATTAAATTTTGAACCCTAAACGTTCTATAAATGATTAGTTTATGAACTTTAACTTAATAAAAAAATGATTTATGAACCATCAAATAATAGACTCATTAATTATTTACCACATATCATAAATTCCATAAAAAAATAATCTACATTTTTTTTTTTAAATATCCATAATTAATATTTATTTTTATGTAATCACCTTAAAATATATAACAAATAATTTATAATTTAATCATTAATAATACGAAAAAAATTTTATTTCAAATTATATCTACCCAATCAGGTAAATAAAATTACTAAAACAAATAAAATGTTTATAGCGACATAATTAAATTACCTTTATATTTAAGCAACTAATTACTTTACTTTTTAAATATTACATATTTAAGTTTTTCTCCAATTTTTTTGTTTTTTTTTTTTGCAAAATGATGTTTAGTGAAAAATAACCAACAAAAAGTAATAATTTAAATGACCAAAATGATTTTTTTTACAACAATCCCGAAAAATAAAAATAAAAATTATAATCAGCAAGAAACTATAAATTTAATATTTTTTTTTTTTGTATCTTTTAATAAAACATTTCGTGACTTAATGAGTCATTTATGTTTGTTTTTGTTGTGAATTTTACCTTATATACCTTATAGTCTACTGAAATGCGAGCATATAATTTTTGTTTTACCATAAATACCATAATAAAACAAAAAAAATAAACAACATAATAATATCAATTCTACTTCTTTCACTCTGTCTGTGAAAATTGTTAAAATATTTTTATGCTTTTTTTTTTTGTTGGAGGGAGAGTATTTGGATACATGATTTAAATTGCGGTGGGTGATCAGCAATTAAATTATTTGTTTTTTTTTTGTTGCAAGCTAAAATTACACAACATAAAAAATGCTTTATATACAAAAAAAAAAAACATTGAAATTAGTTATAATTTTTGAAATTTTTTATTAACTACCTTTTTTTTGTCTTTACATATCATTTTACTAAAAAAAAACATAAAATAATTAACAAGTATATAAACAAAAAATGCTGCACAAATAAAAACAACAAAAAAAAGAATCTAAAGAAGGTGAAAAATTTATACATAAATTTATATCATAAACACATAAAAATGATATTAACATAATATGTATGCAAAAAAAAAATATTGAAATTGAAATTGTTGAAAATATAAATTTAAGTAAGAGTAAATTTGTATCTTTATGTTGTTTACTTACTAAAACCAAAATTGGCTAGACATGCAAAAATAGAAAAGAAATATTTAATTTGTATATAAATTTTTTAAAAATATTATTATAAAAATTACAGAAGTGGAAAAAAAAAACATAATTTTCATAACACCACAAAAAAAAAATAGATATAATTTTTATAATAAGGGGTGGGTAATAAAAAAAGTGTTTTGTGTTTCAGAAGATTTTCAAGGCTAAAATAATAAAATTTTCAAGTATTTTTGATTATGAATCATTTTAGTACATGAGTTAAGTTCGAAAATATATGCGAAATTGGGTGAACATGTGTTGTATTAAAATACTGTTTTTTTTTTTTCAAAATTACTATGTAAATCTTTAGATTGTTGGCACATTAATTGATTTAAATTAGAATCAAATTATAGGCATCACAGACAGTAGCTTTTTTGAGTTATGGCTTGAATTTTTTTTATTAGTTTATTAGGTACTTTCTTGTTTTTGTCTTTTACTATTAATTGAAATAAATGGGAAATTTGTGACCCAGAATTGTTATTATAGTAAATTGAGATTCTAAAATTTTATCAAAAAATGATTATTCATTGATATATGCTACATTTGTAAATATAATTTACGAGCAATATCTAATTGTAGCATAATCTCATACTTGGCTCTATACTTCTGGATGAATTTTAGCCTCCTCAACTGAATATTAGCCTCTTCACAACGATCTATCTTTTCTTTTCATCTTCAAATTTTGGCTCCTTATGATTTTTAGGATTTTTTCAACTTTTTTCGTAAACAATGTTCGGGTACCTTTTTCATGCAACCTTTCCATTTTTAGAGCTATAATGAAGGCAGGAATCCAACAAGCAAAAGAAAATGGTTTTACTACAAAAATTATACAAATCACCAAGAAGTATTAAATTTGTAACCATAAAAATCAACTGTAATTCTAATTCAACCACTTCAAATTTCGACAAAATTTATTCCCAATAAGATATTTCATTTTCAGACCACTGTTTCCCAATCTCAATAATCTTATAACCTTCCACTTAACTAGAAAAACAAATACAGTCTATTCGTCTAGACTAATTAAATCTACAAATCTAATCAAATTACGAAAATTAATTTAATTTCTCTCATATTTCAGTTAAAATCATTACACATTCAGTTTTTTTTTAAACAATGTTATTATCTAATTCATTAATTTCCAAAAGTTATGCTAAAAAATATATAAAAAAAAAATTGGCACAATAATTGACATACAGCCACACAACAAACATAAAGTTTCTTTAAAGAATTTTGGTGTCAAAAGTTACACACAAACTAAGCATTGTTCCATGTTCCATTGAAAAAAAAAACGTACAAAATAAAATATTATTTTAAAAAATTTATATTCCCATCGTTAAATTTTCACTATGAAAATTCAATTTTTATTTTTTTTTGGATAATAAGATATTTTTCTTAATAAGAAATGGTTTTTTTTTAATTTTTTTTTTTGGTGAAAATAATTATTCAATTGAAATATTTTTGGTAAAACAATTTTTTTTTTATGGGTAAGGTTATTATTGCTATTAATGTAAACATCGACAATATCTACAGAAAAGAAAAAAAAATAGCAGGAAGAAGATACTTGAAATTTGGTTAAGTAGACCTATCCCATATTTTCTAATTTCAAAATACAGAAAATAAAATTATAATACACTTCAACATTTTTAGATTCAATCTTGGTTGTTTTTTTTTTTTTGGTTGGGGGGAAATTGGAATTTACCAATAAAAAATAATAGAAAAGTGAAGAAGCATCGAGGACCTGGAATTTTTTTTAAATTTATTTGCGAATTACAAAACTGATTTACTGCAAAATATTTTTATTTTCAAATGCTGCACAATTACATTATATTTTTTAACGTTTATAATCAAGCTGCTCCCTCAAAAAAAAAAAGGCCAACAAAACTGAAAGAATCTGAATAGCAATATAGTTCAAAAAAATCTTATTTTCCGAATGGTATTTTAGTGGATCTACAGAAGAAAACAAAATATTATAAAATAATGTAATGCAATGTCGGGCCAACATTGAAATGTCAATGAAGTCACGACAAGGCGATTTAAGATTTGTTTTTTTTTTTCTTTCTGTTTATCATGTCGGGGTATAAAAACAGTGCTGTGGATAACTGCATCCACCAGACTGACTTTTAATATCGAGCAATTACTGTATATAATTTAACCGGTTATATGAAAATGTCAACTTTTCTTTTACCAGCAAAAAAAAAGTCGAACTAAATAAATAAATAAAAAAAAAATTGTTTATAATG
Organism: Empis livida; assembly: GCA_963932195.1. Taxonomy (NCBI): domain Eukaryota; kingdom Metazoa; phylum Arthropoda; class Insecta; order Diptera; family Empididae; genus Empis; species Empis livida. The sequence goes on from OZ010649.1 coordinate 17,405,402, forward strand.
AAAGCGTTTAAAGTATCTTGAGATTTTGTTGTTGTTAAAAGGTAGACAAAGGACTGGTACTGTTGTTTTTAATCGAAATCTTTTTAAGATCAATTTTTTTTTTTTTTTAGTTTTATAATTTTTGATTTGGGAAAATTAAAAGAAATTCGATTTAGTTTTTTTCTTATTTTGTATTTTTTATTTATTTTAATTTCATTTTATGGTTTTCGCTTTTAATTTGATTTTAAGTTTTTTTTTTTTATTTGCCAGACAGTTTTATTATGATAGTCCATTTCGTGTACAAATAAGAAAGAACTACTGTTTGCTTTCGGAGGAGAATTTGAATGATTTAGAAATTTAGTGAAATTGTCAAATAAAAGGTAAATAAATTTAGATTTGGTTAAATGGTTTATTAGCAGAATTAGTATACATAGTAATTTTTATAAAATTACATGAATGTTAGGTTAGGAAGGACAAAGTATAATGAACTTCAAGTGAGTTGAAAACACTTTCCCTAATTTCGTTTAGTAAGCAACAATTGCTATCGAATTCCTTTTGATAACTGTCACAAACTAATTCTATGTTGATAAATATTGCATTGAATTCAAGATAAATATACCTAAATTATAAGGTACAAAATTGTTCCAAATTTTTTTCAGTTCAGTTACTTAAAGTAAGTAAAACTGTAGGTATTTTTAATCAAATTCATACTGTCAAACACCATCTTAAGTCCCCGGTTCTAGGACAATAATAAATCTCAGGCAATAACAACAAAGCTCAGCCAATAACACTGAGAAGAACAACCCGTGCATTAAACTTTCCATATTATACCATATACGAATATTGTTATTGGCTGATTATTACGTAAAACTTTATGAATTATAGTAAAATAACTTGAGTTAAACTATAGATTCTTGGTTAAATTTAGTGGAAATATATGAAAATTCTCTAGACTTTTTACCCTACGTCACCTTAAACCGTAAACTTGTTTGTTAATTTTGGTTTAAAGAGTGTCGTAACAAATTTTGATATCCATGACTGTTTATTGTGTTACCTATAGAATTTCTGTTTCAAGAATATACAGCAGCTTTATTTGTCTAACAACACATTCTTTCATTCCGATAAAAGTGTAATCTCTGATGTGTCTTAAGTCTATTTTGAATTTAATAGCGATCTTCAAAGGATCATTCTACTTGGAAGATTATAGAAATTGATATAGATTTTTACAGAAATTGTCGATCAATTAGCGTTTTTCAGAATCAATGTATGCCTGAAGATAAAGACATGCATAGTTTCATCAACAATTTCTGTAAAGTTCTAAAATTTCAAAAATAGAACCTATCTTCTATGTTTTGTCAGAAAAATTACTGTGATTTCCGTCATTTACTGCATATTCTGCTGTAATATTCTTGAAACTACAGACAATTTGGTTAACACAGGAAAACGTGTGTTCAAAAAGTATGTAATAATTTCGTTTGAATAGATATAAATCTTAATCTTACTCTCGTTTCACCTAACCGACCAAAAGTAAACCAATTTTCACAAAAAAAATTCTAAATAATTTTTTACCAAATAATCGAAAATCTTTAAATTGTATTTCTTATCTAAAAAAAACCTCATATGACAATCTGTATAAATAGTAAATTTTTTAAATAAATATTTTGTATAACTTGCTACCATTTTTTTTTCTTCTAGTGATCTTTTCATTTCTAATCGGTGAAAGTCAATAAGTTTTTTTTCACATTTTTTTTTTTTTTTTTGTTCAGTTAAATAAATATTTTCTTAGAGATATCACATGCTCCCTATTTTTTTTAATCATTCAAAACATATCAGTTTATATTTATTTTATTTGTTAATAATAAAAAAAAAAAACCTCGACGTCATATTCATCAATTCATCTATCTTACCATATCTTTTGATGTGCTGTCATACAGTAGCGATCAAGTTTTTTTGAGAAAATAGTTTCATTTTTTTTTTTTTTGTTGGTGTTGTGCTGGTTTAATGTTCAATTTTTTTTTTTTACTCTTATTATGTTGACTTTAATAAGTAATTTCCTTCATAAACAAAACGTTCGAAAATTCCAAACAAAATATTTATTTGATTAAGCGATCTAATTTATTTTTGTAAAAATGTACCTTTCATTATTATGTTATTTGTGTTGATATCTCAATTTCCAATAAATTAATAATAATAATAAAAAAATCAATATTAAACTTTTAAATTAATTTAATTTTTTTTTTGTAGTAAAAAGTCTAAACAAAATAAATGATTAAACTCTCCTCCCTATAAAACATTAATAGCTGCACCTTAAAATCAATTTTTTTTTAAAACATAATTTATGTCTATTAATTAATTTATAAAAAAAAAAAACATATTTATTTATTTATTATTATTTTTTGTGCCCTCTGTGCATTTGGCAATTTTCTATTTTAAACTCTCCTCAGTCCAAAATGAAAACTAACCAAAAAAAAAAAAAAAAAAATTGAAATTCCAATCATTTTGTATTTGTATATCGATGTACATATAAAACGTATTTGGAAATGGGACGGTTTTGTTTTCTAATTAAAAATCATTGACTAAGGTTGGTTTTTTTTATTATGTTGTTTTTGTTGTTAAAACTTTTTATAATAAATTTATTATAAATTTATTATATTTTTTTTTTTTCTGATCAATTAAATTGAAATCGAGAAACAACTTTCTTTCGGTTGGTTTGATTTAAAGGTCGATTACCCTAAAGGCGACATATATGATGGGTTAGTATGTAATATGGTTTACAAAAATAATATAAAACAAAAAAACAAATTTTATGATTATTTTGCGTATATATTTTTATACTATACGCAATGATGACGATGAAAATGATTGCGTTTACACTTTTATTTTTTTGTCAATTAAAGGGAAATTTTTGTTTGTTACTATAAATTTGTGTAATTAAATTGCATAATTTAAAATATAAAATTTTATATATAAGTTTTGTGAACTGTGTGTGATTAATTTTGAATAAATTTCAAAATACTGTTGCCGCAAAAATGGCTAAAAAGGTCAGCATTTCTTCAGTATAACAATATTTCGCAAAAAAAAAAAATAGGGAAGAAAAACATTCTTTTCAGTTGTATACGAGGTAAAGTATATTCGAAAAGATCGGAGTTAATTTTTAATAAATCATTAAAATTAGATAATTAGATAATATACTAAATTAATTTTTCCAATTTTGATAGGTTAACATAATTTTAAAAATATTCAGAATTTTCGTATTCGTTGAATTCAAATCAAAGTAAATACTTCCAAAAATCTTATACGTATGGTAAATCCTTGTAAATTATTAATAATTTTTCAATATTTTTTGAATACTGCCTTTGAATATTGATTGCATGCTTGTGTGAAACTGATACTATTTGACATTCTTTTTAAACTTAATCCAACAAAATTCTTGTATTAATTTGTCCCTTTTTTTAAGTAACAATCAGCAACAAAAATGCTTTACAGTAAAGATTTAATTTTTTGGAAAAAAACAAAAATCATTCGCATATCTGTCAAATTTAATCAATATATATATTAACTTCAATTTTGTATATTTCAGTGCTGAAATATACAAAAAAGAAAATCATAATTTTTTTATGTTAATGTTGAAAAATTCCAACTAATATCTTACAGATATCTTCATTTAATCAGTTTAATTTTCTTATTTTTAAAGTCACATCTGATTAATTCATAAACGAAAATATTTAATCAAAAAAATTTGGTTTTTTTTTTGTTTTGCGTAATAATTTTCTTTTACAAATTTATCAGTTTAACCCGCAAACAACTGCATTTTATAATAATATCCTCAAGGGAAAAAAAAAACTACAAATTTCAGCAAGAAAAGTGAAATTTCCTTTCAATAATGAAAAAAAAAAAAAAAAATTAAATTTCATGTAATCATATTTTCAAAATTAAAAAAAATATATTTCCCCTTGGGGTCTTAAAAACCATTTGACATAATCCTATATCAAAAGCTGCGTATAATTTTCGCCGAATAAATCAAATCCGATTGATATATTAAAAAAATATATATATTATTATTATATACTTTGCATAGTATATACGAGTATAATTTTAGTGCCATTCTCTGAATTATTAAATATTTTTTTTAACATGGTTTATTGATATTATTGTAAATATATATAAAAGTATAACATTTCTCAGCCTAAAGGGTTTTTAAAATTTTACGCATAATACAAAATTATTAAAGCAAAAAAAAAAAATATTATTATTTACGATCAAAATTGGATTAAAATTTGAAATTTTATAAAAAAAAATCTACTTCAAGAGTAAAGTTTTGTATTTTTTTTTTTTGGTAATGTAAACACAATTTCCTGTCATTTAAATTTTTCATGTCTTATTCATTTTGTGAACATAATATTTTTGTTTTAACCTTTTTTTTTTTGAAGTATAATGATTTGTTTTCAATTCAACTTCAATTAAATTATCAAAATATAAATCATAACATAAAGCTTTACGTGTATTTGCGATATGTAAAAGTCGTGTGCGAATATTTCCAGTATTTTAAGTTCATATTTTTAAATTGAAAGAATTTTTATTAGAAATTGTGACAATAGTTTTGTCAGGTTTTGTGAAAATGTAGGGAATTATGAAATGATTAAGTTTAAAGATACTATTATCATTAAGCAATTCTACGTCATCCCAGACTACGCTATTTGTTTTTCGAGGATTCTCTTCCAGATGTTTTATGGACATCCACGTTTTCAGTTAGATTAGGGGTTCCATTCTAAGTGTGGGTCCAATTTAACTCCAATTCCTGGCTCGAATATTAAGTTGCAACTAATTTTCGCTGACATGTAGTTCAGTGTTGAAGATTGTAGTTCGCCACCAGAATATTCTAAGAAGACACTTATTGACGGAGCTTTGGATCTTCCTGGTTAAGGATATTCTGTAGTTAGACAATTTTCGCAACCATACCAATTTTAGGTACAATTCAGTTCAAGTAATTTTGGGCGTAAAAGGCATTTTATTCATAATTCTTAGTTCATAATTTCGCAATAGATCTGTTTTTGAAAAGTGAAATCAATAATTTTTATAAACATAAAATTTACTGAGCGACATTGTACTAAAACCAAAATTCTACACAAACTAACAAAATTTAATCCAGGTTTTTCGTAAAATTTGTTATTCACACACTTTCTTCACTTCGACAAATCCCAAAATAACAAGATAAATATTCGTAAAATTGTTAACACTATTGAAAATGACTAAATTACTAAGAAATATAATAAATTTTTGTTCGTAAAATCTGTCAAATTTGTACTATTTTCCAACTTTTTACGATAATGTTAACCAATAAACATTCCAACAAAATTATATTCCTGCCTATTTTTACAATGCATAAAAATATTCAAAATATATTAAATATATTTAAATATTATCTAAAAAAAAATATTAATATTTTTTAAAAAAAAAATAATATTTTCTAATAAAATGAAAAACTTCTATTCAAAATTAGATTTTAATTTTTCCCATACAAAAATTTTATTAAATGAACACTATTTTAATTCATATTTTATGTAAATTTTTAATTTTAATTCATAAAAAAAAAAATCCCTCTTTTTTTTTTTAAAAAAAAAACATTAATTTAATTTAATAAAAAATTTCTTTCAATATTATTAACTAACCAACTAGATATCTTGAAAATATTCATAATAATATTCATTTTTCTAATACAAATTTCAAGACAAAAAAAATTCAAAATGGTCAAAGACCTTTGATTTTAAATCTACTATCTGACTTTTTTTTTTTTTTTTTTAAAAAAAAGCATATAATATGTAGTGTTTTTCTTCAAATATACTACATAAAAAAAAAAAAAAAGTCTAACATTCAAAATTTTACAATCTATACACAACAACACACCTGACAGAAATATTTAAATATTACAGAAAAAAATATATTTTTTTATAAATGGTGGCCAGTCTTTATTTTTTTTAAATTTTTTTTTTTTTTTGTAACAAATGAGAAAGTTGACACCTATAATATAATTTTTTTTTTTTTATTTAATAATTTTATGCGCATTTATTTATGCTTTTTATGTTTATGCACATATTGGTTAAAAAAAAAAAAAAAAATTTGTTTGGCATCCAGTTTAACGATCAATGATCTTTTTCACTTATATTTATATTTAGACAAGAAAAAAAAAAACCTTTGAAAATAAAAATAGAAAATATACTTGGATTTAATGGAAAATAAATTTTGTTTTAATGTAATATTTAAACGCAACATTTAATCGCATATTATTAACAAACTATGTAACTTTGTATACCAAATATCTAAATAGACAAATTTATAGAAAAAAACAACATTTCTTTACTTAGTTAGTAGGTATATTAAGGAAAAAATGTTGTTCCTAAAAATATGAAAAAAAAAAAAATTAAACTATCGCTTGTTACGATGATTAAAATATAAATAGTTGGGAGTCATAATGGCGTCTTCATGAAAATAAAAATATTAACTATATAATTTTTAATCTTTTAATATTATATGTTGAGGAATAAAAGAATTTATGATACTAATTTATGTTCAGGATAAAACAATGTATGAGAACCGTATAGTAGGGAATGTAAAATTATATGTAATGTAGCGCTCCTAGTGTGTAAGACTTGAACTATAATATGTGTTTGACTCTACTCTGGATTGCCAATTGATCGTGATGTGTTTTACTAATTTTAGAACATATTCACTATATTAATTTGAAATTTTTCCAGATAACATTAAAAACTTTCACCAACCTTAACTGATTTTAGATTCTAAAAGATTTCTAGTAAGAGGTCCACCAGAAATATACAAAAATTTTCACAGATTATGAATTGTTTTCAAATTGAAATGATCATATTAAAAATTAAAATAAAGGTCTTTGAAACAGTTCGATCCCAAAACCTTAATACAAACAAAAACAGAAGACCATAATTAATTAATAATTAGCAAGAAATTCTTTTATCTAATAAAATTTAGAAAACTGATCATACCCAATTAAAAATTTGTATGTAATTAATCCATTACTTTGTAATAAAAATACTAAACCATAGTAAGAAAATTGTTTAACTTTGAAATCTTTTTTAGTTTAAATTTATGGAAATCGCTTTCAAATCATAAATTTTATCGTACAGACATTTATGTCGATATAATCAATCAAATTAATCGCGATCAGTTCAAATTTCATTAATATTTCCATCGTTTAAAAAAATATTCTTAATCGATCATAAGATTTATACATTTAACAACAAATTTTAATCAAAATATTACACTTTATCAACCTATAAATTAGCATAATGTCTATTCAAATAATTTTTCTTGTGATCAATTTAAAAAATTAATATATTTAGTATGTATACTAAAATTGATCACGATCAGTTACAATTTTAACAAAATATCTAAAAAAAAACTATGTTAAAAATACTCTAATATTTAATATAAATACATCGGAAACTAAAATATGTATATAACACGTGTATCTTTATTTTTCCTTATTATCTATGTTAAGACCATGTTTACGATGCAAGTATGTTGTAGAGTCTATTAAAATATATTCAATGAAAAATGATGACGACAAACGAACAGGTACATCACAACTAAAGATTATTTATGCTATTTAACTATAATAAATAGTAAGAAGGTTTATTGGATTTTTTTTTTTATAAATATATACCGTATAATAAGACAGAAAAATAAGTTGATCAACAACTTTCCATCATGTCATCAAGTGAAATCTTTCTCTCATTTGGTCTGTAAATTTTATTTTAGTATTTTTTTGTGTTTTTTTTCTATCAAAAATTTATATTATTTTGGATTAGAAAATTCTAATTCAAAATAATACAAATTTTTGATAAAAAAACACAAAATGTATGAATCCTAAATAATTTCTGTGGACTATAACTATATATAAAGATAATATTTCTGTATAAGGAAAGGTCAAATAGAGAGGCAAAAGGCTCATTTGTCCAGCTTATAAAAAAATAAGAAAATTTATATTAGTAAGTATTTATTTTAAGTGTGATTTAAAAACATTAGGATAAAGATTAAATAAGATTTATTGACAGTAATATGTACGAGTATCAAAAAAATTTCAAGTGTATTACGGAAAATAAATTTTAAATTGTACAGAAAAGTGATATTATATGCCAGTAATGTTTGTATTTAAACATTGAATAGATTGCAAATTATTTAATGCTTTTAAAGAGGCTTATTTTTTTTTTGTCTAACTTTTAATATAGTTAATAAGACAGTTAAGCAGTTAAATGATCGATGATGATGATAATATTAGATAATTAAAAAAGAAAGTTGAACAGAGTTTAAGGTGAAAAATAATATAGTTAGTTATTACTAATTAATTTAATTACAGTCTTTAAAAATATATTAGTACAGAAGAGGATTATTTATCAATAGTTTTAGTGTTGCATTGGCGAATGATTTTGAAGCCTAAAGGTGCTCCATTGAAAGCTCTCGTTCACTTAGAGTAATATACATAATCTTAGCGTATAATTTCAAATATCTTTTAATATAATTCGTATTTAATAAGATAATGAGCTGAATATATTTCTGTCAGACTGTAGCTTCTAGCTCATCATGCTCAACCAATATATATTAGGTGTTATGTGTAATACAATGTTTGGTCGCCTTTTATGAAAAGTTGCAATCTAACATTCATTTCTCAAAGATTTTTAGTTAGTTAACTAGTGGCGATGTAGTGTAGTGTAATTTAGATAATTAATGATTGAAATATCTCATCTTTTATCTCATCAGAGCCTAATTCTCTCTCTCTTTGGCGCTACAGCTCGATGCGAGCCTGGGCCTCCCCTAAAGGGTTTCTGTAACATTTTATTGCAATTTGGACCTACATTTTATATGGATTCCGAACCATAAATTTCTTTATAGTGAAGAAACTATTAATTGCAACAAGCTAATGGTTTTTATTCGTGAGACATTTGTTGTTAGGAAATGGTCTCTGCCGTTAGCATTTTTCCCAGTCTTAAATTACATTTTTATTATAATTTTTATTACTGGTACTCATTTAAAGCTGAGTAAACTTAGACCAACATCGATGTCTCGGACGGGCGTCGAACCCAGTACCTAATGCACCACAGCTTAGCACACTACCACTTAAGCCACCGTCGGTCTTAATCAGAGCCTAATCCATTCGTCAAACTAAACATACCAAGTTATACGTAGAAATTATAGCCAAAAAGTTTGAATAACTGAACATACTCTATGATCAATTCTGAACAAGCTCTATAAGTAGCATATTATAAATCATTAAAGATTTTGTTGCTCAGCTCAATTATCTTCTTTAATTGAAGAGTATCATTTTCATTTATCATAAATTCTTCATGGTCAAAAAATTCACATAACATCTTTTAATATTGTAAATCTCTCTATTTTTTAAATACTTTTTAATATTATTTTAACAAGCTTGGACATATCATTAACTCAATCATTTATTTAATTTGAGATTTGTCCTAACTTATTCTATAGACACTTGCAAATTTCAACCTCGAAAAACTTAATAAATATAATATAGTAAATTAGGAATAGTTAAAAATATTTGTACAGATTTTTATGAGAGCTAATATATATTCATAAAAAAAATAGATTATATTATACTTAACTACTTTAAGATTACTATATACTTGAAAAATAAAATATATATACTTAAATGATTCATTGTTTTTTAATTGAACTATCCATTACCTTGTAGATTTTAATTTTTTTTTTTTTTTTAACAAGATATACTAAAATCTTGATTATTATTTATATGAAGATAACAACTTGTTTCATTAAAATTAAAAATAATTATTCTAATTGAATAATTGCCTTAAAGCAATTTATTTCAACTTTTTCTAAATAATATAGTTTACCTTGGTTAAAAACAAAAAAAAAATATCATAAAAAAGTGTTTCTTTTTTTGTATTTTATTAATTTATTTTTATGAAAAAATTGAGAATCAAGTGTATTTTCTTAGGGTCAGTTTCACAATGTGAGTTCTCGACAAAGTTCAATTTAAATTATTGCATTGTTTGTCAGTGTAAGCTTTATTTTCGATTTAAACATAAGTTTAAGTTAAACGTTGACTTCGGTTTAAATAAATATACTCAAAATTTCATATTCCGTTTATATTAAGTTTAAACTCTCACAGTGAAACTGGTTCTTAGAGTATAAAAATACAGAAAAGTCTGTTTAAATTTTCTGTAAGTTTTTTATAGTACCTAACAATAAAAGTGCTATAATAAAAATTTTTAAAAAAAATGTTCATTAATTTTTGACGTCAGCGTGGTAAAGTTTTTCTTATCTTAATTATTTGTAAATTTATTAAAGATTTGAATGTAAAGTTATAACTAATCATTATTGATATATGTATTTTGATTCAATTCAGTTTATTATTAATTTACAATCATAATATAATTATCGATTATATTATGATTGAAATCCAGGGGCTTTAAACTGATCTGTATAATTTATAGAATTAAAACGGGTTATAGTTAATTAAAACATTTGATTTTCATTCAAAATTTACCTACCATGAATATGGAGTAATAAATTGCTATTTTTTTCGACCTTAATCTTAGACGATTCAATATTTACTGCCAGGACATTTAAAAATTGTTTGTATTTTGATTTATATATGAAAAATATTAATCTAAACTACGTATTTGTGGAGCATAAAGCAAATTTAACTAAACATATGAAATTAAATTTGTTTTTAAAAAAAGTTTTGATCCTTATTGGCAGTACTAATTGATGGCAATACACATTTCCTTTTGAAACAAAAAAAAAACATATTTACTTTTGATATTTTTAATTTCAGGAAGTTAGATTTCTATTTCTGTTGTTAACAAATTACAATTTTAACAAAATTAATTGAAAATATAAATAAAACTACAGCAAAAATTTGCATTTTTAAAGACTTAAACTTCTTTAGTTGAAATACTACCTATTTGAAAAATCGGCAAACTATAATATTCATTTTTAAAATGACAAATTCTATTATAATTTTCCAAATTACATAGTATTTTTCCATCACTTTAAAATTATAATCAAAAAATTTACTATCTTAATTTCTAAATTTTATCCACCTTTTACTAAAAATTTAAATTATTATGCTTGTTTTTTTTTTCTTCTATGTTTTTGTTTATGATTGTATGCTCTCTAATGTTTATACATTTTGTTTATCAATTTAAAACAAATAATAAAAAATAAAAGTTTCTTATAATTTAAAATTCCCCAAAAAAAAAAAAAAATTAACTTTTAAATAAATATTTTCCATATGTTCTTAAATATTTTTGAATATTGTCTTTTACTTCCCACACACATAAAACATAAAAATTTATCTATAATTTTTTTGTCAAAAACATTAGTTAAAAATATTTTCCTAAAAGACAACAAAAAAAAAAAAAAAAACAAGCCGACAGCTATAAAAATACTATTTTTATTCTCCCTTGTAATGCAAAAGCATATATGATTATGATATGGCACATTGGATAGCAATTAAAGTGAAAGTTTTTTTTTCTTCCAGTTAAAACAAAAAAAATTAAAAAATTAACTTTCGCATTCATTTTTATTAAAATAAATATTATTTCAAAAAAAAATAAAATAAAAAATGTGTGTACATAAACGTATGTTTACCAGTGGAGCAACGCGACGTACGTCCCAATCGTTTTTGTCGTGCCTAAATCACAATATTGGAATTACAAAATGTCTCGGTGGTCGGTATACCGCTGGGATATTCATCGCATTGTAAGTATAATTTTTTATATATTGTTTTTTTTTTTTTTTTGGTAATTAACCGTAGCATAGATACTTTATGGGATTGACGAGCATAAAAAATATATTAAAATATTTATAGCTAAGGAAAAAAAGATTTGTAAGCGTAGCTAAAGGTTTTTTTTTTTTTGTAATAAATGAATAAATGTACTAAAAGAAATTTACAAATTATTTTTTTTTTTGACTTTCACGTATTTATTTTAGTAAGGATTTTAAATGGAAAATTCATTATTATACCATCTAAATCCCGGAAATTAGTATTATTTATTTAAAAGGTTGAAGAATATTAGTTGAACCATGAAAGATTTTCCTCCTTTTTTGTATACCGGCAGACGAATTCATGGTAAAAATATAAATGGTTATTAATTATAGATTAAATCTTCGGAGCATAGATCAATAAATCCATTACCCAGGCAAAGACTCTAGACATTATCGATTTAAAATAGTGTCGTTTAGTTAGATGTAAACTCTAATTGCAGAATGAAATTTATATTTTGTGGAAATTTATCGAAAAACGACAGGAGACAGTAAAATTCTGTAAATACTAAAGAGTATGACAGTTTTCATAATATAAGAAATATGAGATAAGAGGAGAAACCGTATTAATAGCAACAAGAAAAAGTATCTCCCTATTCTAGTTTCTGCGTATATTATTTATATATACTTGCCGATTAATTAAAAAGGATAAGCGGCAAGTATATAAACATTCTACGCGGAAGCTAAAATAGGAAGAACCTTAAATATCTTATAAGTCAGGGATCTATTATTATTACCTTAAGTGATATTGTTAAAAATCGGATGCAGGCTTATTTAATTAAGCTAAACATCTATGGAGAAACTAGGAGAGGAGGAACCTTCAAGAACCCATCAACCAGGATTAATTTCTATTAACATTACATTAAGTGACATAGTTAAGTCTCAAATGCGAGCTATATGAGCATAAAAAGTCTTTTTGGCCACTAAGATACTTAAAAGTATAAAAGAGTATTTTCCCCATTATCAATTAATTTTAACAACAACTATTGGATTTTAGACTTTCCTTTTTTTTTTTTAAATAGAAGTAAACTCATCATTAAACCTATAAAATATAGTTTAAAATTGAATACATATTTATTGACTATCAGTAAAACTCTATCTAATTACTTTTAGTATTATTAAACATTAGTCTTTTCTAATTTCAATAATAAAAATTTTTATTCAAGTTTACGTTACAGACAATAAATCTCTTCTTTCACAAAAATATAGTATGCTTTAACGAACCATAACAAAAGTCAATTGGTTATGCTATCTAATAACCTATGTTGACCACGTGCGTGTTCTGTACATAAAATAACATAAAAAAAAACCAATTTATCAAAAAAAGATATGTTATAAAATAAAATTTTTCAATTTTTACAACAAAAAAAAAAAAGTGTTGTACATCAGATGAAAATAAATTTCAATTTCTGTGAGAAAGTAAAATATACATTTTTTCATTTTTTTTTAGATTTTACATAATTTCGGAGGCAATTTTTTTTTTTTGGAAACTTTGTATATTAAAAGTGTTTTCAAAACCATTTAAGGAGCAAAATCTAAAAACGTATCTTTTAATATGTACTACACACAAAAATTGTTTTCCATCTGATTACCATAGTACACTCAGTAAGAGACCGAAAAAAAAAAAACATAATCTGACCTCAACATTTAACATAAAAAATTGTCAACAAAATTGAAAAAAAGATATTTTTTTTTTGGTGAGTAAAATTTTTCAGGAAAAATATTAAAGAAAAAAAAAATTGGTGATCGTGCCAATAAGATAAACTTTTCTTTAGCTCAGAAAAAAGATAAATAAACAAAAATGAAAAGTTTATGTTTTTTTTTTTCTTCTTCTTCTTTACTTTCACTGAAAACTGTTCAGAAATATTTTTATTTATTTATCTGTTTTTTTGAATTTTGTCTTATAAATTATTGTGCACTGACTCTAAAACTTGACGTTATTTCTTTATTTTTTTTTTTTTTTTGATTTCGATATTTTTATTATTCCAATCGATGAGTTTTGGTTTGTTTGTCTATTTTGAAACAGGTTCATTGATGGCGGTATAGTTGATTAAACATTATACATAAAAAAAAAGAAAAATTATCTTTTAATTTTTAAAAGTAAACATAAAATTTTACAATTTTTCGTTTAAGATTTCTGTATAGTTAATTAATGACGAAAGTTTTCAATAATAATAAAAAAAAAACTTTCTATTAATGATTGTTAGGTTTGGTTATTAAAAATATTCTTTAATGAAATAAATAATGTTCTGATATCTATTGTATAGTTGAACTAGATTTTATAGTTGATTAATTTATATATTTTTTTATTATTTTACAGCTAATATTAGGCTACAATAAGATAATAAAAAATTTCTCTTTTGCTAGAAAGATCTCCCAGAATTAATGGAAATTTAAGGTTATTTTTAGTCAGTATACATTTTCTGATTGTCAGAATACAAACAGTATCCTGCAAAAGTAACTCATGACAAATTGGGTCTTTTAATTTATTTGACATTACAATTAGGCTATATAGTTGCGTTACTATTAATTTTCTATTTTGTTACATTATCCACCAGTGAGTACCAGTGTAAATTTAGAACTATTTTTAGAATGTAGGTTGTGGTATATTTTTCCTATCTGTTGCTAAGGTTTCTACGAGAAAGATCTCATCAGGAAATGGAATGTTAAATGATCACTGAATGACTTTTTGTAACGCAATCTATCCTATTTATTTTAGAAATTCGTATTTAAAAATTTGGGAAAATTTAGCTTTTATTATAAAAATTTGTATTTTTATTAAAAGATTTCTGATATTTGTCACGTAAAATTAGGCTAAATTCTACTAGTTCGCAAAAGTCAACTAGTAATAATCCCTCACTCTTCTCTACAAGCCAATCGGCTTATATTAACTTTTAAACCCCAAACTGACTGTATACGTATAATTTGCCTAAATTAAATCGATTAAAAACGTAAATTTATAATCTAGTAAAAATTATTTAGAAAAGTTAGTTTCTTTTCTAATAATTTTAATATCTTAAATCTATTAAATTACTTAAGTTAAATATTAGCCCAAAAAAAAAAAATTAAAAATTTAGATCATTTAGATTATAAAATATTTTAACTTAAATTTATGATTATTTTCAAATCATAATTTTGGATTAACTTTACTTAAGCTTATAAGCTTTTTGGTTTTAAAAAATATTTTGAAATATTTAAACTAGTTTTCCTTTTAAAAAAAATTAATATTTTCATAAATATTCTCAATATTCTACCAATCATAAGTATTAGTATAGTAAACGTCAGAAAAAAATATTGTGGGTTTAGATTAAACTGGTATATATTCCCCCCAATTGGATAGAAATTAATATTTTCTAAAAATCATACTATGGAATTGATAGTGAAGCATATAGTATCGAGTATTTTACACGAAAAAAATAATATATTAATTTAAATTATATTATAATATTCTGGTTAGTTTTTTTTAACTCTTTGGTTATCGTAGGTTCACGATTCTAAGACTTTTTTATTGAACAATTTTAATTTATTAAGATATAATTTTTTTAGCGGATACAGGTATCTAATAGAATAAAGCCTACAAATTCATGGTGACATTATTATAATCGGAGACCGACTGTGGCTTAAGTGGTAGTGTGCTAAGCTGTGGTGCATTAGGTACTGGGTTCGACGCCCGTCCGAGACATCGATGTTGGTATAAGTTTACTCAGCTTTAAATGAGTACCAGTAATAAAATTATAATAAAATGTAATTTAAGACTGGGAAAAATGCTAACGGCAGAGACCATTTGCTAACAACAAATGTCTCACGAATAAAAAACCATTAGCTTGTTGCAATTAATAGTTTCTTCACTATAAAGAAATTTATGGTTCGGAATCCATATAAAAAATTAGTAGGTCCAAATTGCAATAAAAAACTGTTACAGAAACTTCAAGTGCAGATAACTCAGTACTTGGAGCCCTATACTCCCTAGCGGAGTGAACAGGAAAATTAAATTATTAGAATTTATCACTACAAAACTCATATCTTTTGAAAGAACTTGAATTAAAACCAAATATATTATATCTAAAACGGATACGTAATTCCTAAAGTAATGGACTCTGGCAAGAACCGATGAACAGGAACTTGGAATTTTCGGAAAGAAAGCTCTGCGCAAAATTTATGGAGGGATCTGCATAGACGGAGGATTGAGGTGAAAATTCGTCGAACAATTGTACAAGGACAATTGGACATAGTCAAATGGTTACGTTGTTTAGATAAACGAGCCTGGTCCAATAAAATGGCTCTTTGAATTCAACCTGGAGGGAAAAATAAGGTGATACAGACCATGATTAACTTTAAAAATGGCGTGTTCTAGATTGCAACCGGTAGAGAACCATTTTCAATTTGACTAGCGTCCTCTAACTCTCGAAAAGTAAGTATAAGTAAGTAAGCAAGTAAAGTATATAAAGAGATTTATAAAATATAAAAAAATTATATTAGTAAGTAATTACTACAAAGTTTTTAAATATGTACATACATCATCCTGTTTATAATTACGGTCTCAAAAGGGTTAAGAAAAATTACGCGCCATAAAAATACAAAAAAAAAAAATTTAAATCAAATTTATTTCCTACGAATCTCGTGAAACGCAATATAATTTTTCATTTATGATATTAAATATTATATATTTTTTTTGTTATATTATGATATGAAAATTACCATACCAAATCAATTGTTTCAGGTAAAGGTATAAATAATAATGAACAAAAAAAAAACCAAATTAACCGCACCATATGTGCATTATGTTTCTTTCATTATTTCTATACTTAACTTAATATATAAATCAAATTAAATAATCAATTTTTTATTATATTTGTATATATTAAATTGATCAGAAATTTAAGATTCATTTTTTTTTTTTCAAACCGCAAAAGTTTCAATTATTTATTAATAAAAAAATTACAGAAAAAAAAGCTATAAATTTATAATAATTGAAAAATGAAATAGTATTTAAGTAAAAAATATAAATTATTAATTAGAGAAAATCAAATTCCCCACCAGAATTGAAGTAAATTATTATTCAGTTGAATAAGTCTAAAATTATAAAAAAGATGTTATCGAAAGTATTGTTTAAATTTTTTTTTGGAGATATTTAATTAATTTTTATTGACATTGAAAAAACACCACAAATAATTTTCGGATATGATATTTTGTCAGTGTCAATTGATTTTCTTTGATTTTGTTATTGAACTAATCAATTAAATTTTTTTTTTCAATTTATAATAATTTGCAAAGTTTATATTAGAAAATTAAAATATTCGAGGTTGTTGCTGCACGAAAAATTTAATTAAAATCTAAAATCTAAAATATAAAATCTAAAATTTAAAATTTAAAATTTTCTTAATATCATTGCATTTATTGATTAATTTTCTTAATAGAATCATTGATCATGCAAAATAATTGATTGAGTGGGACCGTGAATGTCATATGTGATAATGTTTTGATAATTACTTCTTGATTCAATTTAACCTTTAATCGTTATTTTTCTGCATAATCTAATTACAATAATTCATATGATCCTACCGATTATGATTCTGTAATAGGTATCAAAAGAATGAGTCATAAAGCCATTGTTATATTATAATACATATGACCTTATATCAATAAATCGATCAAATATTAAAGTGAAAAGTTATATAATTTTTTAAACAACAACTTATTAATAAAAACTTAACTTTGAATTTAAATGATTCGATAAATTTTCATAAACTTTTCGATTGGAACCTGGACTATACAATCGATCATTTGATCAGTTCAACAAATTTGAAACTTCAGTCAATAAATGTGTAATAATTTTACACTTTTTTGTCTGAATCGCCGACTTCAATAATCATGATTGTTTAATATAAAATAATTGTTAGATAAATGATCGTTAAAATTGATCTTGCACAATTTTGACGACTTAAAATTATTGACTTAAAATTATATAACATAATTTAAACTGATTAACTTCAGGTAAGAGTAATGTAAGGAAATACTTTCTTTACTATATGTTGCTTAATTCAAAAGGCTTTCTAGAATCTAGAAGTTTTCTCGATTCTATGTAGACATGTTTTTGGAATTTGATATTTTTCAGAGAATTTTTTAATTTTATCTGTAACTTTATTAAATTTGAGACTACTCTGTAGGTCATTCTAGCGAATGTACCAAGGACTGTTAATCATGTTGAGAAGGATCTTTAGATTTTATTAATGTGCCATTATTAATGTACATAGATTTTATTAATGTACATTCTCAAAGCTGTAAACCATTTAGAATTTGGTATAGGAGTGATTATTTGGAATTATAGCCTAACAGTCAGTGTTATTTGCTATATTTAAGATCAAAATAACACTTTGTTATTTTTTCGTGTTGCTTCGATTTTAATTTATTGTCAAGGTTCTAATTTGATGTCATGCTGCGGAATAATGTTGTCCTTCAGATAATCTGGTAAGTTCTTCAGATCTTTGAGTCAGATAGAAAGCAGATAAACTAGTAAGTACTGGGTTTATTATTTTATTTGTAAAGTTGATATGTGCTGATTTTCGCTACATTCAGAAAGATGGCGGAGCAGATTTGTAGAAAAATGATGAACTCAAGAAAATGTATTAAAACAAATTTTTGAGAAATTATTCAACTAATATTGCTAAAGATTGACTTTTATGATCATTTTATAATATAGTCTAATACAATATAGTCTAATAATATATGATATAGTCTAATAATATAGTCAAATACAGAGCTCATTAAATGATTACAATTTTTTCATTTCATTTCGAATACACTACCTTAATTATTATTAGAAAGTTGAAAGAAATATCGTTACTAGTTATTGATAATTCTACAATAACTCATAAATCTTTTTTTACTATCGGAGGTTTATTATAACCAATAAATTATATTCACAAAGAAACTTCTTAAAATTTCTGAAAGTAAATTTGAAATTATACCAAAAAAAAAAAACTCTTTTCAACTACATTAAACCAATAAATTATAATTTTTTTTAATTTTTCGTTGTTTCCTTTTTATGAAAAAAAAAAAATAATAATTTCAATTTATCGCACTTTCGATTTCAATTCAACAGGTCTGAGCAACATGATCGGCGGTAGGAAACATTTTTTTTTGCTTTTTCGAAAATAAACTTTTATAAGCCAATTATAAATATAAATAATATCTTGTTTCTTTCACACCGTTTTGCGATTAAAACTTTTCAAATAATGATAAATTGGTAAATAACGAACTAAACAAGATTTTTTGTTACCATTTTTTTTTGGTATAAAAATAATATAAATTGCAATAAATTAAAAGAAAATAATTTTATATTTAAAATTAAATAAAAAAAATATATATATTTCATTTTTTTTTTCAGTTCAATCTTTCACTTAACCCAGCTTCACCGACCGCAAAGAAACATTAAATTCTTGTTGTAAAAGTATATATTTTATAATATTTTTATTGATTTTATACTTGACCACCGAACCAATGCTACTTAATAAGGTGATAAATAATTTTTTTTTTTTTTCTGATGGAATATGAAATTTTGAAACAAAATCATAAAAAAAAAAAAAAATTGTTGTATATTTTAATGTAGCGCCATAATAAAATAGATTTTTAGTTTTTTTTTTTCAAATTTCCTTTCGATAATCACTTGTGCTGATTTTCAATCATCTCTACTTACATAAAAAAAAAAAAACCACAAAATCATAAATAAAAAAATTGATAAATTTCGTCATTATTTATTATAGATTTTTTTTTTTGTAGATATTTTTGATTAAGAGGCCCTAAAGCAAAAATGACGTATTTGCGGCATGGTCAAATGAATCTGTTTCTTTTTTTTTTAATGTTGTTGTCTATAATATTTTGTACAATTTTAAATACTGATTAAAAATTATTGGTTTTGATGATGAGAGCTGGATTTTTTTTGGGAAGATAAAAATCTATGATTTTTTTGAAGAAGAAGAAGAAATTAAATTCATTCAAAAAGATAGAAAGTTTTGTAATCATAATATTAATTTTCGATATTATTGATTTTTTTCTTCTTTTTTTTTGTGTGTTAATAATTTTCTATGCGAGTAGAAATTATGAGTGTTTTTTTTTTTTGAAGGAACATATAGATACATTTTTGTCGGTAAAAAATAATAGGTTTTAATTAATATTATTGTGGGCTTTATTGATAATTATTTTTCAATTATGGAGAGAAATTTTTGTTTTTTTTCATACCAGAAAAAAAAAATTTAAAGATTTTTATGAAAATTTCTTAAAATTTTCATTTATATACCAAAGAAAAAAAAAATAATAATAATAAAAATATAGAAAATAAAGTTATTAAAATGATTTTGTAAAATTTATATTAATACATCACCAAAATTAAAAAAACGTCGTGTTAAATACCAAATTAATAGAAAATCCATAATAAGAAACTCACCTGTAAATAAAAGAAAATTAAAATTAAAAATTTATTGATTAAATTATTTTTAACAAGCTAAATTGTTTTTGACTATTTTAAGATTTAAAAAGCAGAATAAAATAAAAATGAATTTAATAAATTATTTATAAATGGCTAAAAGGCACACTGAAAATTTAACGAAACTAATTTAGGTTTTTTATTATGGTTTACCAAAAAAAAAAATTCAAGCAATAAATTGATAATACAAAAAGATTATGAGACTACTGCTAATAAATTTTAACAATATTTTCCATTTGTCAGTTAAAAAAAAATTGTTTTTTTCCTGTCCCTGTTTTTTCTATTAATAATTTAGTAATTTAATAAGTCGTGTCAATACTATTGTTGACATATATTTGTCAGCTTTAATAAAATTATTAGATTATTTAATGGAAAATTTATGTCATTAAATATGATTTGCTAAATATTATTGAATCATTAAGTGCAAATTAATGACTCGAATCTTTTTTAAATATTTAAAATAAAATTTTTAGTATATTAAAATTATTAATTACTAATATTTTAGTAACTATTTGGCCACTTTAGCTTCTAATTTCTACACGTCGATCACATATGATGATTTTTAAATACATAAATGCCTCCATAAATTAAAAAAATTAAATTTAACATATGAGAAGCGAATTGTTGTAACTGAAAAAATAAAATTTCGAAATAAAAGCATTTAAAGTTTTTTGTTTATATTTGCCCTTTCATGTATTTTTTATAATTGCAGTTAAAACATTAATTTAGAATTTCAGTTAAAAAGTAATGACGATTTTTGAATACATTGAAAATTTTACGAAAAACAATGGAAAATTGTGAACACTCTCACTTAAAGTCACTAATTTTTATAAGATGCCCTGTAAACAAATTAGTGTTATTAAAAGTATAATGTTGTTTAAATTAAAGAATGTGGCACTAAATAATTGCTATATTTTCCCTATTTACGGATTTTTGGACATTCTGCAACTTCAAAACAAATTAGTATTAAAAACTTTTACACTGATTATGACATTTATTTTAATTTTTATTTTGTAAATAAAAATATTTTAAATCTTTAAATTTAAAATCAGTTCTAATAAACCTTAATCTTCACTAATTGACCCACTAAAATTGTACAAAAAAACAAATCTAATATTTGAAACTAATTAATCAGTGACATATAAGAATTTTATTGAAACATTTTCAACTTATGTTCACAAATTAAATTTCACTTTTTTTCCGAAATAACACACCAAAAACAAAAATAGTGTCTCTGTAATCAATAAAATCTAAAAAAAAAAAAATCCATTTATTTCAAATCCACTTATCAAAATAGACACACTATTTTATGTTAATTCAGCAAAAAATTACAAAACTTTTTTTTTTTTTTAGCACATAGGCAACAAACATAAAATATAAATATTTGATGAAAAAAAAAAAGAGGTTAGGTGATTAAATTTATTTAAGAAATTCTTTTGGTTAGAGTGCTAATTATTTTTTTTTTTTTATTATTTTCTTTACACATTAATTTTTTGAAGTGTGACTTATTGGTAATTTTTTGGTTTTAGCCAACAATGTTAAAAGATTTCTAACGAATCAATGAGAAAAATTAGATACACTTGATTTTGGCCTCAATTTTTTTTATTAATTTTATTTTGGTGTTGCTATAAGCTATAAGGCATAATGAATAGAATTTGGAAATAGCATCTAATTTAGAAGGTATAAATAATTTAGTGTTAATTATAATTTGCTCTTTAAGGTAATTGGTTTATTCAAAACAAGAACAATAATTTTAACTTATTTTCACTCACATTTTTTTATGTTTTTTTTTTTTTTTGTCTAAGTCAATAAAAGTGATCTTTTGGCTGAAGACTATTATAGTTTTTTTTTAATTTTTGGAACAATATCTGACATTGTAATATGTGAAACTTTTTATTAAAAATTGAAGATGTACTTTAAAGTTGAAGGTTGTATAAATGTTAACAAAAAAAAAATTGATTAATTTTTTCTAAATATAGTAATTTAGTATATTGAGTTAGAAATGGAAGACAATATGAAAGCTAATATCATTGAAACCATTATAGGCTTATTTTAATAATTGTTTTGAACCTAATTTCAACTTGTACTGCTTTAAAAGCTAATTCATGATTTCAGTGTAGCTCTATTTCAGACACTATCAACATTCAAATAGTTGTGTAATATTCAACCCATAAATTAACCTTCAAATAGTCCAAGTGTAAATACTTGTTTTGAACGCTATTTAACTTATAACTATTTAAATTCGGAAAACTTCTTTACTTACACATTACAGAATAAATTTCCCAATTAGGAATTGAAGATTGTCTTATATATTATTTGCAATTTTCTAAATGACAAAATATTGTTAAACTATTCATTTTAGAACAAGATTAGTAAATAACTAATGTTAAAAAATTATGATCCCGATTAGAAATTTAGAAAGGATAATCACACTATGTTTGAAGGTTTTATCATTTTGAAATTTTTCCATCGGCGATAAAGCTAGGAAAATCACCAATAATACTGAAATAAACTAGTAAACATGAATGGATTATCAATATGACAGCTTTAAAAACACATTTATTACATAACCAATTTATTTATCAATAATGAATTTTGTCGCATTCTTTCAGTCAACACAACTCTGACCTGGAAGTTATTTGTTATAATAAAAAAAATTTTTTTAATTATTTTATCTTCGTAAATTTTAATTCGAAATAAAAATTTATATTACACTCTTCATTATACAAAAAAAATAATAATTTTCTTTTTCTATGCCCAGTATTTTCCAATTTTCTTTCATTATACAACATAGTTTTAAAATATGTTGTCGGTAAATGAACTCTAAATAATCATAACTGCTTCAGAACATCACAACAAAAAATTGTTTCAAAATAAAATTCTAAAAAAAATATTTCAATTGGTTTTAAATGATTGCCCTGTTTTCATTGCATTGCATCCAAATAAATTCTAACTTTTCACTTTAATATTTTTTTTTTTTTTGTTCTGTGTAAATATTTTCTTCAATATTGGTTTTTTTTTTTGTTTTTGAAAGAATTTATCCAATAAAACTGTCCATTAAAATACTTAAAACTAATAAATTTTATTTTCTATCAAAAACATCTTTCAAAAAACATGTAACTTTCAAGAGTATAGCACACAAACATCATTTTAAAAATTACAGTTTTTATTATTATTATTTTTTTGTTTTTTTGGTAAGTATATAATATGAAAAAGATTAAAATCTGCAATGTTGCATTAGAATTTGTTGTTATTGTGCGCATAGCATATGTACATAAGAAATAAAATTTATGTTGCAGTTTATGTTTTTTATAATATATCTATATATGTATATATAATTGGTATCTCATCAAACTGAAAACGACTGACGGAAGTCATCGCAAAAATTTTACTTTGAAAAGAAAATCAGGAAAATAGATCGCTCGCGCGCGCGCGCGCGCGTTTATTCACCTAAGGCTATGATTTCAGTGAAATATTTTATTGGTTTTATGTTTGTTGTTATTATTATTTTTTTTTTTTTAAGTTATAGATTAGCTCTTTTAGTTTGAAGAAAATTAAATGGTTTTTCAGTTAGTATTTTTTCTCCGTTGTAATACAAAAATTTAATAATATGTATTTACATTATATTGGAAATTAGGGAGAAAGGATAAAGAGATATATATGCTATATATATATAAATATATTTATAATATCCCTTGACATATTTATAGAAGTGACTTGATCATTTAGGCACTTGAATAGACATTATGGAATGTTAATGTTTATTTTGTATTTTTTTTTAATAAATATAAAATAAGGAATTTTGAAATTACGAAAACAGTGATATTAGAGATTAAAAAAAAAATACTGTAGTAGCTATTAAAAAAAATACTACTTTATCATATTTGAAGATAATTTCTAGGATATTATTCATTAAAAAAAGAAAATTAAAAGATTAGAATACAATTATTGTTAAAATTTGTGATTAACTTTAAGAATTGTTAACACAGACTGTGATATTGTAAAAGATTTACTGTGTATGCCACTCTAAATTGTAGTCGATTTGTTGACTTTACTTTATAGAAGCTCAGATATTTAACTGAGACGATTTTAACTTAAGAATGAGTCATTATGAACATTTTTTCACCAATTAGCTTTACAATATTCTGAACTAAAATTTTCTGATTCTTCAACGTTTAAGCAAATTCAGCATTTTCTAGCTTTCTAATCCTGGGCAGGTATTAATTTACTGACCAATCGCCATGTACAATGTAAATTATTATGCTTACTTCTTTAGCTCTGTTACTCGCCAAGTAAAAATATATGCGACAAATTTGCAGGATAAGCTACAATTGCCTATAAGTTACTTAAGGGCTGATGTTCAAATTGAAAAATGATTTATCACTATTCTTGATCAGTTCAAAGAAATAAGAGCAATTATGTTTAGAAAAATTTTTATTAAACAAAAATTCTGTTACAAATTATGATATTAATACTTTCAGGTAAAATATGTAATTTTCGTATTCAGATAAAAGTACTTAACTTTTTTTATGATCTAACATGATTTTTAGTAAATAAAAATTATTTCCCATCTAAATACAAAAATTCCCGTAATTCATTCACAATGATGAATTTTATTTTATAAAAATTTCGTAAAACTAACTTTTAATATTTTAACTATAAAAATTGTCAGTTAAAACATAAAAAAAAGAGTTCTTGTTTTTTTTTTTTGGTATAAAATCTGCTTAAATAAATATTTTTTATTTTTTTGTAAACCGGTTAAACTAAATTTTTCTGTTCATCTAAAATCCATAAATGGTAAAGAAAAAAAAGTAAAGATTCACTATGACAAGATAGAATTCGTCATCATCGCGATCATCTTATAAAAGTTTAAGAATAAAAACAATATCATCACAAGAAATTGAAGTTGAATATAATTCTTTGAATATCTGTGAGATTTTATTTTCTTTTAGAGCATAAATATCATTGAAAATTTTACTTTTTTGTTTTATTTCAATTAAAAACTTTATTGGTTTAGAGATAGTCTCTATGGTCAGCACAATTCTATATTTTATTGAATTTTATGTAATAAAATGTTGTTAGTAGGTTGTTTGATTTTTCATATTATCCATTATTATACAAATACGCTTCCGTGTGCATAATTTTCACTGATTGCAATATATTTATTTCGTAAATTTTTTAGATACACAATGGGCTTAAAAGTTGTTGCAATTCAATCGATCAAGTTTTATGGTTTTTTTGTTTGTTTGTTTGTCATTTTGGAAAAACAAACGGTTTTATAATCATAAACAAAATGTAATAAAAGAGAAAAAAAATATCTAATTTTATTAGTTACATAGAGAATTTTTTTTTAGCAATTATCCTGCAATTTTATGTTGTTTCTTGTACAATATATATAGAATTGGTTATTTTTGAACGGTTTTCTGACATTAAAGTCAGATAAGATTTTTTTTTAGTTAAATAAGGAAAAAATTTTTAAAGGGTTTATTGAATTCGTGAGATTTTGAAATTTACGCAAAATTTATTCAAATATTGACGTAGTCACATAAATTCTGGGTAAGCATTTCTATTAAATAGTTGAGGTTGACCGAATAATTTCGACTAGGGTGCTTAGATTGATAAATATTGTGAAAGACTTCATTCAGATTAACGAAATTAGTTCAATTTACAACAGAAAACTGTCGTAATTTAATGCAATATCTATAATTTTTAGAATATCTTAAACTCAAATTCAGATTTACATAAATTCTAAACATTATATAAATTGTACGTATTTTTAAAAGTTATAAAAAGACAAATATGATATCTAAATTTTAGAAAAGCTTAAACTTATCCTAATTAAATATTTATTAGTAATTTGCACAAATTACAAATTTTGTGTTATATACCATCTTCAGGTTAAACGTTTTACAAAACAAAACCAATGTTTTTCAAATTCAATTGATACAAATAAAAGATGACGAATTAAATTTGAAAAATTTTGAACTTAATTTGAAAAATTACGAAGTACACTTCAAAAATATTAAATTTGATTTGAAAATGGTTTAAAATTGTATGAGTCCAATAGAATTTTATAGTTTTAACAAGAAATGGAATTTATTTTTGCGCTGTCAAGGATATAGTATGGAAAACCAAAACCTTTTACTGGTATTTTCATTTTAAAGATATGCAATAATTATATTCTTTTTCGCTAAATATTAATTTACTATGAATTTTGAATAACAAGTAAATTAAATATTAATTTTGTAGTCCTGTGTATTTCTCTCAGGTTTGAGAAAGGTTTAACCTGAAAATGGTGTTCTGAATACACAAAAGTAATTTATCTGAGATATTATATTAATTTTCATTACAAAATTCAAAATTATTCCGTGAAATAGTAGGAAAGTTTCACAAAGGATATTTATGATATTTCTTTGCAACAGGTAAGATTGACTTGAGGAGCACATGAGTATAAATGATTAAATTATCATCTTATAATTTTGAAGTGTAATCTGATCTTAGGTTATAATCTAATCTTCATTTAAAAAATGGAAATCATTAATCAAAAATTAATTCAAAACCGAAAATTAATAATCTTATAAATTTAATCCTCTTTTAATATCAATTCGTATAAGAACATAATTTTAAATTTTGAACATTGAATAAGAATTTCTTATACTAAACCTTCTGATTAATAAAAATTCTAAAAATCTTATGTTTCTTGTTATTTTTATGTTTCATAATTTAGGTTAACATTGTAAAATTAATAATTATTTTACTCCTATATTTTATACATATATATCAAAATGAAAAATGTGTAAATAAATCGACCTTCTTATAATTATTCTAATATAATTTTTATTACAAAATTCCAAAAAAAAAAAAATACAATTTATAATTGCATATAGTAAAATTTTACACTGTAAATCTTTAATTTTTTTTTTTTTTATGAAATAAAAACTAAATTAAATTTCATACTAAAAGCCCACACGCAAAAAAAAAAAAAAAAAAAGCTGCATTTTCTTAAACCAAGATTTATAAATTTATAACTTTTACAATGTTGAGTGTTAACCATATTTAAAAACTACAAAACAAAAAACAAATACTTAGCTAGTTGTTTTTATTTTTATTATTATTATTTAAAGTTATAAAACCTACAGTTAAAAAAATTATTATGAGGTTCATAAATTTTATGGTTATTGCAATCGCAAAATACAAATTTAGTTTTTTTATGAAATGATGATATATGTTGGAATTACAAAAAAACTGGAATTGTATATAATTTTTTTTTTTACAAATTCATCAAAAAGGCAAGTTTTTTTAATTTAATGATTCAAAAAATAAAAAAAATTATGATGTTATGTAATTTTAAAATATATATTTTGAAAAATAAAAATAAAAAAACCAACAAATATTTAATAATATTATTGCACTAGATGAGTAGGTAGAGATATGTTGACGATATCTTTTGATCAATTAGACAAAAACAAAAACAAAAAAAAAACAGAAACGCATAGAACATGTAATTTTTATTGAAAGTTGATATTATGAAAGAATATTATTTCCGCATTGATCAAGAATATAGATTTTATTTATATACATATATATTTTTTTGCGTGTAATTTATTTGAACCAGTTTTTTTGATACTATGTTTATAGCAAGTAAAATAATAGTAGTAAGAGTATTAGATTTTAATTTAAAAAAAAATTTATTATATTTCATGAGAGTGAAATAATTTTTTTTAAAAAAAAACTATGGTATTTATTGAATAATCTTCATCTTAAAAACAAATTTCATGTTTTTTCTTAAATTTCTTAAGAAACTTGTTTCAGAAGCACATCAATATTTTACAATCTAATGAAAATAATCTTTCTACTAATGTCACTCAATACTAAATTAAAATATGTCATTCAGTTATTTTTATTAATTTATGCTTTGCTTGACTTTTAAAAATTTTCAAATTTTATAGAATTTATCTTCATTTTACACAAAAATTGTTGGTTGTTAATGGATTTCATGATTTAAATCATCTGACATTTAAATATTCAATTATTTCTAAATTTAGAAAATCTTTCTTTTAGAGTATATGTCGTTATAGTCTGTAGAAGACTGTGCCTTCCTTTAATGGTTCAATTTCGAACTACTACTTTACAATGGCAAAATATCTTTACAGTGAAAAAATTTTTTTGGAATAAAAATGGATTAGTCGTAAGATATTTGTGTTTGGAAATGTCCCTAAACAATTTTTTTACCCCATCTCACATTATATTGTAATTTTATAACTAATACTATCTGTTAAAGTTGAATATAATTAAAAGTTTTGTTGTTTGAAGTCAATCCAGTACTTATTTCATCACAGCACAATACACTTCTACTAAGGCAACAGCGTTTAATTATTTCTTATTTGACTAAACATTATTTACTTTTATTTAGTTTATTTTTAATTCTACGATCATTGTCTTCATCACCAAAATCACTTTCAAATTTATCACCTTATTTGAAAAAAAAAAATAAACTTTTGAATTAAAATTTAAAAGTTTCTTGACTTACAAACTTCCTGTCAATGTATAACAATGATTTTATTAGACAACAAGAAAAAAAACTCTACTTTAATTTTTAATTAAAATATTTACTGATCCGTGTCAAAAACACTAATCAATTTCAACTTTAATTTTATTCTTCAAAAACAATTTCAAACTCTTATATATATAGTTTTTTTTTTTTTATTGAATGAAAATTCTTGTAAATTCCTTATTACAGTATTATACTAAGCTAATCATATCCACAGCTGCTTAATTTTCCTTTTTATTTAAAGTTTTTTTTTTTGTTCTTTTTTTTTGTAGATCATTTTTAAAACCACCATTAAAAAAAATCACATAAATAAATGAAAAATCAGAAAAAAAAAACCAATTTGAAAATAATAGCTTTAAACTCCAAATTAAGATCAATACATCATCTCCTATTTACTCGTTCATCCATTAATAGATTTTTCATGCTCAACTGGTTATCTTTACATTAAAAGATATTACTACATATATATAATTTTTTTTTTAAATATAATTAAATTAAAGAATTTTTTTTTATATATTTATAAAAATTTTCAATTTCCATTTATTGAAAAAATTTGTTTTTACCATTTTAGTATATATACCAACACAACAATGTCTAAAAAAAATCTTGAATTTGATAATATGGTTTTTTTTTTTTAAAAGACAACTGAAGAAAAAAAACAGACTTGGCAGTAACTACTATCATTCCTTATTATTCTTTCATTAATAAAACATTAAAAATGGAAGTTGTATGGTGTTTTTCTTTTGAAATTTTCCAACAAAATTGGATTTTTTTTTTTATGGTGTATATATATTTTCATCTTAGAGTGTTCCACTTTTGGTTAAGTTTATGGCAATTTCATTATCAGCTACTTATGGTATAATGAGAACTCAAAAAGTATACTAAAAAAAAAATTTTAAAAATATGTACTCAGTTTGTGTCTGAATCATTATTTTCTTCTGATTTTGATTATTATTTTAATATGGTTTTTTACTGGAAAATAATAATTATATTAAAATAGCGTAAAAAAAATGTACATATTAATTTCAATTTGTCAGTTTTTACATGTAATAAAAGAAAGGATTTTAATTAATGATATTTTGACAGTTCATTCTGAAAGCATATAAAATTAGCTTTGTTGAGTTTACCTTATAATTGTTATAATCAATCACCATCAATGTATGTTATTTTCGTTCAATTATTCTTAAGATTAGTTTTTAATATTCTCAGTTTCGAAATAATCCTCTAGTTTTTCCTGTCTGCAATCCTCTAGTTATTCCTTCTTGTAACTCTCTAAGTTTTCCTGTCTGCAAGCTCTAGTTTTTCCTCTCTGTAATTCTGTAGTTTTTCTTGTCTCAACTTTGATGAAAATTGTCTCAACTTTGACATATGTGTTTAGATAATCCTCTAGTTTTCCGGTCTATAATTTTATAGTTTTTTTCTGTCTGCAAGCCTCTAGCTTTTTGTGTCTTTATTTCTTTAGTTTTTCCCTGTCTGTAATTCTCTAGTTTTTGCCGTCTCAAATTCTCTCATTTCCTTCTTGTAACTTTCTAGTTTTACTTGTATGTTATTGTCTAGTTTTCCGATTCAACACGGAGTTTTAAGCAACCATCCACCCTAATAAACCATCTTCTTTTCTAACTTTTCTCTAGATATGAACAAACCTCTTTAGTTCCGATTTAACTAACTCAATTCAAAACGGATATCTAAACAAATATGTTCATCAAAGTTGATTATATTTACCTCCCGATTGAAAATAATATTACATATATAAATTAGGTGAAGATTTGATAATGATTTTTCTATTTAAACAGTAGAAATAGAATTTTCCAGAAAATATAAAAATAGACTCTGCAATTATAGAAAAAAAATACAGCTCTTTTCTCAAATAACTCTTTAATCTATCAATGGATTTCTCTACACTACACCACAACATAAAATCGAAAATCGAATTTTTATAATCGACAATATTTATGCTATTATTGGTTAAAGAATTAGATCAATAATACTTTTTTTGGTGTTCTTTTATTTATCTTATATATATATAGTTTTGAACATAATTGCACACTTTTGGTTATACAAGATACAACGAACATCAAAACAACAAAAATAAAAATACAAAACATTCTTAATCGGGTGTTAAGAGTCTTGTACAAATGATTGTAAGATTGTGTAGTTTTATTTTTGTTGTTGTTATACACCACGCAAGAATTATGAATGAACCTATAAAACAATTTTCTTAATAAATGATTTTCTGAGCACACCCTAATTAGAACCGTTAATCAATATTGATGTTTTAGGTTATTATATACATATACTATATAGATACAATGCTGTCAAATAAGGTGTGTACTTTTAAAGTGTTCTAGTTTAATTTGTTTTACTGTGCGAAATATTTTATTTATTTTTTGAAATATACTTTAAATTCTTTATAAGTTTTGAGATTTTTTAACAAAACTTAAATTAATTTATTACAAATTCTATAGATTGTGTCCTAGATTTTGCATGTTCAGAGTACGAAAATTAATATTAAAAATAGTATTTTATAAAGATTGTGGTTTAATATATAAATTGTATTAAATATTGAAGAAAAATATTGTAATTGATATTCAATTGAAAAATTTATCTTAATTAATGGTTCTTTAAAAATAAAAATAATTTTTTTTTTATTGTGAAGAATATATATAAAAAAATAAAGTTTATAGTAATATTAATTGACTATTTAAATTGAGAATTTTTTTTTTCTTTTAAATAATAAGAAAAATTAGTTATTAAAATCTTAATGGAAGATTAGATCATTTTAGGATATTGAAAAGAACATTTTTTTTTATGATAAATAATTTTATGAAAAATATTAATTAATAGTTAGTTGTTATAAAGAATCATTAATTTTAGTTATAAACATATTTGGCTTTGAAAGGCATGATCTAGCAAAATATTTACTTTTGGGGGGATCGCTTTAAAATCCTCACTCCTCATTTATGAAATACTTTAATGTCATAGTTCTGACAGTTTTTACGTAAATGGTTAAATTGTTAAAAATGATATATTATTAAATATTAGTTTGTTTTAACCGGATTAGAAGATATTCTGGATGATCAAAATTAGTCAAGTAAAAGTTGCAAATATACCAGGCGCTCTCATTCAGTTTTTTGGTTATCGAAAGATCTTTACCCAAAAAACTCGACGGTGTTTTAAAGCTAATAAGATTTTACAAAAAGAATGGCTAAATTAAATAATTTTCACTCAAATTTAAACCCAAAACATCCATTAAGAAAATAAATTTAAGAAAGGAAATTTAACACTATTCCTAAAATTATGGAATTAATAGAATTAGATTATAGTAGAAACTAAACTGTTAAATTAAAATGTGTTGTCATTAGGTGTTAATAATGTGTGTTAAGTCTGACACTACCGGCAGGTGTAAAACGACCAAATTAATATTTGTAAACAGGAGCATAAAACTAACACCCCGTTGCATCTAAAATTACAAATTTTCGGTTGATTGGTTGGTTTTAAGAGAAATTCATAGGAAACATCTCGTAAAAGGCCAGTTATAAGTTCGTTTTACACCTGCCGGAACCCCAAATAATTTTTTCTTTACACCACTTTAACAAAACTAACTTTCTTAATTAAATACATCAATTTAACCGACCTAGACCTATACCTACGTTGATCAAATTATTTAATTTTAAACAATCTTAATAATTATAATATACAATCTCAAACTTTTTGTTGAAGTTTGTTGAACTTTTATAAAAATTTTTATTAAACCATAACCTAGAAAACATTATTTTCATAGAATTGCTTTAATAGCTTCATAGAAGCTAATAAAAAAAAAACTTAATAACAATGTAAACCATTAACACTTGTAGATTAAAATATTATACAATAATTTTCCAGTTAAATAACATTTTTGGCTCTTTACAAAATTTCTTTATTACATAAAACATATTTAAAAAAAATATTTTTTTTTTTACAAATTAGCAAAAATTATCAAACCAAACAAAAAAAGATGATATTATTATATATAGTAGATCCAATTAACTTTAAATTTGTAAGCTCTTTAAACTTCCTGCCCACAATAATTTATATTTACTATACAACTATATCTTTTATTTCATCTCTTTTATATCAAAACTTTCTCTCAATGGTATTTAATTATTGATTAATTTCCAATTTCAAGCATAATTAATCTTAATAAACAGTGTAAGCATTTTTCTTTAAATAACACATTTTTATTTTGTAAAAATTTTCTTATTTTTATTTGATTCAAATTTATCGAATAAAAATATGATTATTTTTTTTTTATCTGAACTTCGCGGCTCATTGTCAATTTTGTTATGATCAATGAGTTGAGGTCATCATAAATTTTTCATGCTGATTTTTCCGGCAGACAATAAATAATTTATTATTTCATAAATAAAAAAAATACAGAATTGTCGATATTAATGTGCATTTTATTATTTTCACATCAAACATAAAATGTATATTTTTTTTGATATGATGGATAATTTAATAGATTTTTTTTTGCAAATGAAATTTAATTCATTAATCATATTTTAATAAAAAAAAAAATGAAAATAGATGTAATCACTCTAATCGTGAAAATTTCTTCAATATATTATTTTACAAATCAATTTGTTATAAATTATTGTCGAATAATTATGAAACATTTGATTTGATATACCAAAAAAAAAAAAATTATTAAATCATTTAAAATATATTCACGTAAATGTAATTTTCTTGATTGAGTGATAAATGAATTGATTTTATGTACAAATTTGTACTAATTACGATAATTGTAATTAGCATATTATTCTAGTTAAAATTGTTAAATAAAAGAATAGTATTTTTATACATTTGTGTCACTTTTAAAGCAATCAGCACACTTCCATTCTACACAAAATAAAATGAACTATCAGTAAATTGGACAGTTTAAAAACTTAATTACATTAGAATAATTGCCAGCATCTAAGATATGAAATATTCATGATCTACTGACTTAAAATTTGGTGTTCTGAACTGAAGCAGTATTAGTGATACTATCAAGAATACATATCGTAATAAATATAAAAAATTAAACTTTCGCAGTCGACAAATAACTTGACTTCGTCAAGAGATTTTTTTGTCCTGAAGTTATGACCGAGATTATGCTGTAAATTATCAATAAATATGACTGATTAGATGAATAATTGTACTTAATGCCTTGATTATCATTAACACTATTTTTATTCCTATTTGGCAAACCGATAGGAAAAGTCTAAAAATCAATTGAGGAAAAATGATTAAACTGAGAAAAGAATTTTCCGTAAAACCTTTGCTAAAAAATAGTGTTTATTAGTCTCGTCTATCGAAGGTATAATATGTTTATTAGTAGATTGACTTAAAACTTATCTACGTCTACCAAGACGCAGGTTATGTCTAATAAATAAAGAAAATATATCATAAACTGGTATGCCCGCACAAGTTGCTCGCCAGCTGACTTGTCCGTACTAGAATATTTTATTTTTTCTCGTATGAATCCGTCAGCCACAAAGGTTTTAAGCTTTAAAATCCAAATAAATCACCGAAATCAAAAATATCCGATCTACAAGATAATAATTATCGATTATTTTGACAACTTACTTAAAACATGATCATGGAAAAAATCAAGTATAAACATTGATTTCTTGCACGAACTATAAGATTTAATTTTTACTTTCTAACAAAACTAAAAGAAAAAAAAATACTACTTGCCACAAAATATAATTGAACGACCTACACACAATCACTTCTGTGACATGATGTAATAATACTGGTTCAATAACACTGCATACGGTGACATGGAAAAATATTAAACTTATTATAGAACCAAATAAATAAAGATATATTAATCTAATCTATTTAAAGGTTGTCAGGTGAAATATTATGTATGTTAATATTTTACGCGTACCTTTAATAACACAATATAAGTGCAACGCAATCAAATTAAAAAACCTAATAAAAATATAATTTTGTTTTTTCAAAATTAATATACTGTCACGTTTTTTATGTACATAAATAATACCAACAGCATAAAAAAAAAAATTTTTT
Organism: Empis livida; assembly: GCA_963932195.1. NCBI lineage: Eukaryota > Metazoa > Arthropoda > Insecta > Diptera > Empididae > Empis > Empis livida. The sequence goes on from OZ010649.1 coordinate 17,440,306, forward strand.
AACAAAATTTTTCTTTTAAAACTTTATTTAGATCAATTTAGAAGATAATTACATGAAACATGAAAACGCAAAATGTTTTTTTTTTATTTTAAAAACAAAAACCGCCCCAAAAATTAACAACTTCGTAGATATTTTAACATTGAAAAAAAAAAATTATTATTATTATTTAAAATTTGTATGTTACAAAATATTTCAAGGTTAAATCAATTTTTATGTGAAAAATCATAAGGTAATTTATGAAAAAGAAAAAAAAATTTATGTGGTTTTATTGTTTAAATTAGGTTTTCAAAATAACATAAAAGCAAATTATTGGAAGTGACGGTAAGTAAATATGAAAGAATAATGATTTCAAATGTGGTAAAAAAAAAGAGACCGTTGATTAAATTGGTGAATGTATACCAGCGGAACTAAATAATTGTCCAACGGAACTGATTTAAGTACTTTTTGGTTAAGTTAGAATAATTTTTTTTTTTTTTTTTGAATCATATAATGTAGGTAATTATGAAAATAGTAATTGGTAAGAGCATATAGCGGTACGATAAATATACATAAGTTGGAGGAATAGAAAACGGATCTGATAATTAAAGTATTGTAATTATAGCAGAATATTTGTCCATGATTATAAAAGAATATTCACTTTCTCTGTTAGTTTATGTCGTGACAATGACAGAGAAAAAGTATTTAAGATGTGTTACGTTTTGACCTCACATATCTTAACTCAAAGAGGAAAAACGTCAATTATTGATGATACTAAGAAACAGCGTTATGAGCAGTTGACGTCCATATGTTCTAATATATTAATACGTTATAGCGACAAAGTGAGCTTATAAAAATGTTTGTAATCTACTTGTGAGTTGAAAATTATTTCACAACAAGCATTGTTTTACGAAATTAACCAGCAAGGCATTTGCTATCGATTTCAATGAATCATAAATTCACCAGTAAACTTTTTATAAACTTTGCAACGTGCTAATAAAACTGGTATAATTATAATCGAGTCAATAATAAATTTAGTATCAATTTTGATTCAATAAATGTTCAACTTGTCAGTGTACATCCTATAGAGAGCTGGAGAGAGAGAGGTTTATAGAGACAGAGTGAGAGAAAAAGAAAGATATAGAGGGAAAGAGAGCTTGATAAAAGCCTACAGATAGCTTATTGAAAACTAAACTGTACAGACACTGTTTAGGTTTGAAATAAGGAAAGTGAGGACGTGCAAAGAAGCCTCAGTTAATAGAATGAAAAGTGATTCATTCGTAGAGCATAATGATTCATTAGTACTACTTGATTTTTCATTTTACAAACTACACAAAAACTGTGTAAAGTTGTATTGTAACTTTATAAAGTTGTATTCAACTGATTTTCTCATGTTACGTTTCCGTTTATGCTAGCTATTAAAGCTAACAATATTGTAGAATATAATAATTATGATGAATCAGTTTTATACCCAGCCAATTTCACATATGTTTTTACTTTCACACATCATTTATTTTGCAAATTTATTATAAAATAATTTATAATTCTTCCATTTTTTTTTTTTATTCCAAAAATAAAATATAAATAATGACCTAAAAAAATTAATTTCATTTTAAACATAAAAACCATAAAATAAAAATAATATAATTTTTATTTTGGTTTTAATTTAAGAACAAAACTTCCATAGCTAGTATTGATCCATACAAGATTTTCATGAAATTTTTTTTTTTGTACAAAGAAACACAAAATTTGTTGTAAAACTAAAGAAAAAAAAAGTATGCCAGGTCAGACATTTAAAATGATAAAAGCATCATACAACAACAAGAAAAAAAAAAAACAAATTAAGTTAAAAAAAAATATGTTCATTAATTTTCATTTAAACATAATATTTTTTTAATTTTTTTTTTTTGGATGATAATTAATGATTTTGACACATTTTAATAGTCGGTATTATGCTTACAGGTTATTTTGTCCTAATTTTTTTTTTGTAGTAATTCAAAAAGTCTCCTGGGTACCTTAAGTTATTTATAAACAAAAAAAGTATTTTTTTTAAAATAATAAATAATCAACTCTTTTAAAAGAACATTATTATAACTGAAAGATACATTAAATTACATCAATAATGTTAATATCACAGTTGATATTTTGTTTCGAAAAATATAATCATGCTAGTAATAAAAAAAATTGTAAAGAAATTTATTAAAATATTGTCATTTTCCAAAAAAAAAATTAAATGACAAATGATATTAATAATAAAATTAATAAAAATTTATTTAACAAAATAAATAAAGATGGTAAACCACGTCACAGTTAAGTATTTTCATTAATTTCCTGAAATTTAATATACCACGAAGAAAAATCTTTCATTATAGGTGAAAGATTATAGAATTTCAAAAGAAAATTTAATTTAAAAAAAAAAATTGTGGTTTTTCATTTTAATATGAATATACTTTAATTGGAAAATAGTTGGAAGAGAAATGACAATTAATAAAAGTCTATTATTATTAGTTCGATAATCATTTTAAATTTTCATGACAATTTTTTATTATATTTATGCAGAAAGAAAATTAATTTTTTTATTTTTTTAGAAATATTCAATCTTTACAATCAATCAATTGATTAGCTACTATAATTATTAATACTTGTAATATGTTGTGAATAAATGAAGTTTAAAATGAATATAATTGATTTTGACAGTTGTGTATGCTAATACATTTTGAAATGTAATTTTCTTTAGCAAATAAAAATTGTTATTTTCATAGAAAAAGCGACTGAAATTAGTAAATAAAATGATTATTTTATTTACTAAATAATTGCAATAAGACACATTAAATAATAGTTTCAACGTTTCACTGAAACCCTGAAAAATAAAACCTAGAAAAATAAAATTAATCTACAATTTTCTATGCAACTGATGTTCCATATTGGAAAAGTGTTGAAATGGTAAAATGATAGACACAATCACAAACCGGATGATTACAATCTACAAACTAGAATCTTCATTTTTACACTTCAAAATTCATAATCATTGGTGTAGCTTCAAATTAATTAGTTAATTAAATGATTTTGGTTTACGTCAAATCTAGTTTCAACTTCTTTTTCTATGAAGTACGGATTAGTAAATTAAGAGCAATTTTCATAGAAAAGGCGATTGAAATTCTTAATTCATTAAAACTTACAAATATATTCATGTTCGACTCCACCAACTGAATCTAGATCTATAACTGAGTACAGATAAATACTAATATGAAGATTGAGACCTTCGTAATTTAAATCATTTGTATTGTAACTAACTTTGTAAGCAAAGTTCTCTTTTTTATCCTTATTTTTTTAACAACAATTGTAGGAAAAACAGAAAAATAAAATACACTTTTCTCTGGGAAGTCTATTTATGGAGGAAAGACTGTAATTTTTCATAGAAAAGGAAGTTAAAGCTACGACTTTATAAGCTGAATTAGCGATCTAGTTTGCGGCACTTTAGAAAAGTAAAACAATTGAACATGTATTAATAAAACTTCGCATAAATATGCAAAATCCATGATTGAAAATGTCATTTTATGTTATGACTGGAAGCTTAAATTAATTTAAACGTAGGTAGTACGGACTAATAAGATACAGACTAATTAAATTTCATTTTTTGTTCTCAAAATCCACAAAATGTTTAATAAGAATTAAAAGTACTTTTGCACATCCATACAGTGAGTAAACTAAGATTTTCTTTAGTATAAATTTTAAGGTTACTGTTCCATCATATTCCTTCATCTTAAAACGACCTACGCTTTAATCACAAATTAATTTTATGTGTAGGCATTTAAAACAAAAAGATTAAAATAAAAAAATATTAATTTTCAAAAATAAAATAATAATTTTTACATAAACAATGTAAGTTAAACAAAATGTAAAATGTAATTTTTTATAAACGACCTCACGAAAATATCTTGAGAAGTGGCGCCAAAATATGCGCAATTTTTATTATTCACCTGTGTAATTTTCTTCTTTTTTTTTTTCAAAAACAAAAACTAAAAAACTAAAAGAGCTTTAATGTGTCATGATGCTGTATGACGGCATTTTTGGCCTCAATTTTCGTTGATATTATTAAACTTTATATTTTTTTTTTTTTTTTTAATGTATATATCGTGTATCTGCATAATTATTTAAATTATTATAAATTTTTACGTGCAAAAAAAAAATAATTTTAATTTTTCAGTTTAAAATCTAATCAGTTTCTTGGTAAAATTCAAGGAACAAATTTACATTATGATTTCTTTTGGTAGTTTTATAATAAAAAAAATCATAATTTCCAAAGAAAAATATTATTAATTCTGGTTTTGTGTTAATTCTGGAAAAAATTAATGATTAAATAAGTTTGGAATTTTTTAGTTGGAAAAGAAGATCAATTTGGGAAAAAAAATTATACTGTGGTAATTATTTTTCAATAACAGAAATTGAAAAGAACCCTTTATTGCTTTCGAAAATATAATTATAATCCTTTGCAATTATTAGGATCATGAAACATTAATAATAATTTAAGAAATATAAAGATTTTTAATTTTGGATTTTATTTTATGTAATTCGAATTTTTCGCCGCAGGAGCATAAGATTAATTTAATTGCATTGAATTTACTTGTACTGTTACTTTGATGGTTGGTTATGGTGTACAATAATTAGAATTTTCTCAAAATTTGGCGAAATTGGAAAAATTTGTAAAATTAATCATTAATATTTTTTGTTAAAATTCTGACAGTTCTCTTTACCACAATGGAAATTTTCATTTGCCTTTCTAAATAAACATAATATTTTATTGTCTTTCAATAACATTTTTTAAGATTAAATTACTATGAAATTACATTATTTAATTACATATTATTAAACTAATTTAAGAATTAATTGCAAAATAACTATTTAAAATAAAAATAGGGAATTGCACTTAATAATAATTAACATTATTGTAATTCTGTGGAAATTTTTCAAAACGTGATATTTATTTACATAATTACAAATGTTCAGTAGAGCAAATTTCGGAAAAATTTCATTGTTACTTGTCGTAATAAAATGCTTGTGAAATTATTAAGATTGATTGAACTAATGTTTATTTTTTCATGTAAAGAACTAATTCGTAAACAAAGTTCATTTAACACTTATAGTTGGGATTTATCATGTATTGGAAAATTATTGAAATAAATAAGCTTTATCATCAAAAATTTGTCAAAACGCAATATTACTACTTAATCTTGTTTTGACAAAGTCAATTAAAATATCGACTTTAGTTTTTACCAAAGTATCATTGATGTACATTTGTATTGATAGATTTGACGATTAAATATTTAGTAATCGAAATCAGAAGTTCACCGAAAATGTCAAAAATGTATCATATTTTAGGAAATTTCTACTAAATTCAATTTCTGTACTTCCTTATTCTACTTTCATCATTTCGAGAAAAAACGTAATTCTATGTGCATTTTTAAGAATATTCATTACAGATTCATTACATAAAAAATAATATTAATATGTAAAAAATGCAAAAGTTTATATATTTAGTTTAGAAACTTCCGGAACTTCCGAAAACTTTACATCTTCGAGAATATTTCTTATGAATCTTATTTCGCCTTCAAAATCCACCGGAAACTTTAATACGAAACCTATACATATTTTCTGTATTAATTTCCCAATCCGTTTACACAAAAATTAAATAATAGTTTTCCGTTCTTTTCTAGTATTAATACTAATTTTGATGAAATGAATCTCCAGATAAGAGACAAAAACAAAATATATATAAAATTTACTGAGCCGTAACCATATTATTCTATGACCCTATAAGTCTAATGATATGTGGACTTTAAAAAATATTAAATTTAATTTTTTATATAAGAAATTTTCTATTTTTATGAATATTCTCATCATTCATTTATATATGTTAATTTTTTTATTTCATGCACTAATAATATTCATATAAGGAAGTTGAATAATAAAATCAGAGTTATATCCATAAATAATATTAGTAACGTGTCAATTTTTAATGTAAAATATAAATGTTGAATGCAAGTTATTTTTAAAAAAAAGTAAAAAATGTTTGTATTTTTGTTTAAGTTCCGGTAGCATGTAGTAACGTAGGGTTTTATTTTAGTTTATTTTAGTTATAGAAATTATACTATAAAAATCGTTGAACTGTAATTTAATAATTTCATCAAAAACATGAAAAAAAAACAATTATTTTTTGTAACTTTTTGTGCAATCAAATTAAAATTTATAGTACAGTGAAGCACTAATAATTTTATGTACATAACTTGCATTGTACTTATATTGAAATTTTTGTGTGAACTACAAAAAATGTAGTACATAAATTATAGTAAATTATGAAATATTCAATATGTTTTTTGAGAAACTTTTATAAATTTTATTGCAAACTTAAAGAAATTCACAGAATTTTATTAATTGATGAAAATAATTTGTTCATAATGAATGAAACAGTGAAATATATTATAGTATATATTTGTTTTATTTATTTTGATATTTAAAGGAGCAAGAATGAACCTTTTATGGACAAATTTATAATCTTCTTACTATCAGAAATAATTGCATTTATAATCTTTAAATTATATTTTGCTATGAGAAATTATACTCGTTTACCAATAAATTACTCAAAATTATAACTATTTGACAGTATTTTTAATCGTTATATTTTTTAACTAAAAATACTAAATTCAATTGACATAACACGCTCTGTGTAAGCGTTTTGTAAAATAAACTAACAACTAAATCGGTTTTAAAATATTAATTATGGATATTAAATTAAAATATTTTAAAATTATATTAAAAAATAATAAATAAGATACTTCACCAAAATCGAACAATAAAATTAAAAAAATTTAATGATAATTTCAAGACATCAATGTAGCTTACCTGAAAATATAAAGAAAATTTTTTGTTAAAATATTTATTAAAAGTTTTTGGCAAAAATGTACTAAAATTTTAAATAATTTTCATTTTTTAAACTCTTTTTAATTGAATTTTTACTTGACCTCGCACGTGTTAACATAAAATTAACTGAAAAACGAACGCATTACAATTAAAATTAAATTAAAATAAATTAAATAAAAACAAATATGAAATAATTTCTCTTTCATTTTTTTTTTATATAAAAATAAATACAAAATCCAATTAAATTTCATTTTTGTTTTAATTGCTTCATTTGCAACAATAAAATGAAATTTTTCTTTTTTTATGTAAATCGACCTAAAAATTCAGTGACATTTTTATTTATGTTTCAGATTAATTAAAAAAAATCTTTTAAAGGAACAACAAAAAGAACAACGAAATTTATTTATTTTGGTCCATAAAAAAAAAAAAGAGTAAAATTTATAATAAGATAAAAAATAAATAAATTTTTGGAACTGAAGAAAAATTTAAAAAATATTTATATTATTTTATTTTGCATTACAGTCAAAAATTATCTGTCCAGGCAATAATTTATTTTGTTATAAAATGTTATTGGTTCATAAAATTTTGTTAATAAAGTAATTTTGTACAACAACAAATTGATATGAAATTTATTATTAATCCTGCAGACGTTACCAAACTTTACACAGTACTTTATTATACACTACAAGTCGACGAAGACTCGCATTGCGAGTAAACGTCAGAAATATGGTTAAAAGTGTATTTTGTAGAAACATTCAAATAATTAGATTTTGGATGAGAAATATCATTGAAAGTGTACGTTGTACTAAATTGCTTTGTCCTAAACGGTGAAGTGTAATTTGTAATTAATTTTAAAAATTCCAAGGAGTCGTTAGATAAGTCAGAAGGTATCAATGTAATTTAAGTAGTATTTCGTAGGAAAATTCAAATAAGTAGAAATGTTACTGAAATATTAAATCTCTAACTATATTTTTCTCTAGCTTAAAAATTCAGTTATTAATTTAAAAATATTGTAACATACTTTGAACATAATCGTTAGGATTTTCACCACTGGGAGAAAAATAATTTTTAATAAATTTCGAAATGGTTATTAGAAGTAGAGTTGTTTTGACGTAATTTTTTAAATCATAATCGAGTATGGTTGGATTGAGTATTGTTTAGTAAGGACACTAAGACACGACTGTCACATCCATCAAAATCTTCCTAATATTTTACTTTAATTAAATTATCTTAAAACTAACTCTTAACATTCCCTTACATTTGTACTGACAATTATTACTATCTCTTATTTTCCTAAAACTGACCAATAACAAATTCAATTTTACCACCATTGAACTTTACTTGCATAGCTAATATTTGGTGCAGAAACAAAAACTATAATTATATATTATTTAAAAAAAAAAGCATAAATAAAATAAAATGTTACGACGTAACCAAAAAAATACAACATAAAAAAATAGTCTCTTTCCCTATGATACGATACCCGGTCAATAAGGTGAAAATATTAGAATATCGAACATAAAAAACAAAAAGTAAATCTCAGAAGCCATAAAATCATAAACAAACTATAAAAGATTTATACGATTTCTGTTATTATTATTTTGTTATTTTTTACCATTAATGTTGTACATTATTTTTTCTATTTAAATTCTAATGAAATTCTGATATGAATTATACAATAAAACCAGGAAATAAGTCGAAAAATTATAAAATGATATTGCAATATTGCAAAAAAAAAAAACAACAAAAAAAAAAGAAATAGGAAAGCCTAACGAATGAGCTCTATATTTTTACAAATATAAATTTATCCACAATAATCTAATTAAAATAAATATTTCAGTTTAAAGGTCACAATTTATTTTTAGAAATTTAAATACAAAAATGAGCTTTGATTTAAAAAAACAAATTTCGTAATAAGAAAATGCAATTATAATTGACGGAAAGAAAAAAACTTGATATTTAAATTGCAGTAGATTCAAATTATGGATCAAAATGGCAAGCTTAATTATTATTTAACAGACAATGTTTCATTGAGAAATTTATATTCTGTTCTGTTTCTATTGTTAATGAATGGTTCCAGTTCAAGCAAGAAAATAAGAGCAATATTAAAATAAGTTCGATCTAACAATAGTAGTTTTCTAATAGCACACTTGTCCTGATGGATCTTTCAATTAGCATCTCTATCTTGCTTGGAATTCTTCATAACAAATGATAATATTTTAATTTTGTTATACCTCTATTTCAGTCACTTATATGATATTTTTGCTTTCAATCACACGTTCGTTATGACCCTATTACCAAAAATTTGTTTCGTATTTATTTCATTACCAATCAGTACTAATAATTTACTACTGTTCAGTACTACTATATTTGTTTGTTTAAAAAATTATCTAATTAAACGAAAGTTAAGATTCATAATTGGTTATACAACTAAAACCACGATATTTATGATTTCAGGATAGATAATTCACTAAATATTTCTACAGTTTTACCAACAAACGTAAATGGTACAACTAAGGAATTACGATTTTCCTAATTTTACAATATTTTCATTTTCTTCGTTACTCTTACATATTCTTTATGAAATTTCTAATATATTTTCAACTCGCTCAAAAACTATCTTCAATCTTCATATTTACAGACATAAAATCCAAACTTTCAATCTCAAAACTGATCTTGTAAATATAAATTGTTTTGTCGTTTTTTTTTTTTTTTTTTTTACATTAACAAAATTAACATAAATACCTGCTGGTATTCCTAAAAGATTTTTAACCTTCGCGGTTCAATAAAATACAATTTCAAAATTTTTATAAATATTATTTTTTCTTGCTCATCCATCAAACTCACTTTCAAAACCACCTAACAAATATGTAAATCAAAAAAAATATATCTAATCTAGGCGAGGCTCAGTAGAAACTTTAAACAAAACATACAAAAAAAAAATATGTTTATTAAAGTCAACCTGAATTTCAATTTCAATATTTTTATATAAAAAAAAAAAAATATAAGTAATATTTTTTTATGTCTCACAGATTGATGATAAAAAAGAGGAATCACAAAAGTTTTGTAAAATCTCTCAACAACAAAAAAAAAAACAGATATTTCGATCTTAATATACTGTCTTGCTATATTTTTCTGTTCAAAAATAATTCCTGCAGACATTTAAGAACTTACTGCAAAAATCTTATATTCGAGATAAATAAAACAACTACAAAAAAAAAAGTAACTACAAAAAAAGATCTGACATTAAAATGAACATTTGAAAATTTTTAAGTAAAAGCAGATAAAAAAAAAAAACAAAGAACAAACCACCATAAATAAACATAATCATTTTTTTATTATTATTAAATTCTCAGCATATTTTTTTGTATATTTTATGAAATCGTTGGAAATAATTATTATAGCCAATAATCTAATTATGTTTTTTAGTAATACTAATTGTCGTCTGTTGTTATGATTTTTTTTTACAATTTTTATGTGTAATTTTTAAAAAATTATGTGCAATTTATGAAAGTAAATATTATTAAAAAAACAGATTTTTATTAAATTATCTTTAATTTGTTTAGGTTAGTCTAGATCTAGAGTAGACTGAAAGCGAACGTTTTTCGTAATTTCATATTTCTTTACAATTTGTTCTATAAAGAAAAGGCTTATAGCCGTATAATTATTGTGTGAACCAACAATATTGAAAAACTAAGCTTAATGATACTTGGAGCAATTATTTGCTACTGGATAATGGGTCGTCTTTGGAATGTATAGATGCGCGCCATGTATATAGAGCAAAGTTTCGACTTACAAGAAAAATTCAACAACTTCAAATATTCGAATTTATTAATTCTAGAGCGGAATTATTTTAAAAAGTTACTCTTGCTTATGTTCTAGTTATAGTTAACAAAATTTAGGTAAAGTTGGTTATGTAGAAGTTTTCAAAATACGCAATATTTCAAACGAAGTTAGTGTTAAAACATACTTTGAACGTTCAAATTTCAAACTTGGAATAATTAGTGCAAATCTTGTTTCACGTTTACCCACGAACTACGTTTTTTCCAGATAATTCGAAAGAAAAGAAGCTCTATATTGTCAAGCAAACAGTACAATATTTCAATTTTTGGAACAGAATATTTCGCAGAATTGGCTCCTAAAAACCAATTTTAAATTATAATAAGGTCTAAAAATCATTCCAATTATTTTCAATATCCTGAAAACAGACTAGACCGATAAACTACAGCATAGTAAATAAAGATAAGTGAAGATTAAGTGACTTACTAAAAATCTAGGGTTTTAATTTGGATTTGCTACGAGAATGATATGGAACTATTCATGCAAAACGGAAAAATTGCCTAAAAGTAGGAATATGAAGTAACTATTTGAGTTGAAAGTATTGAACCAAAAAATTAAGAAAACGAATCACTTGAATAATTACATAAAAGTGAGAAAACGAAGCAATTGAAAATTCTGAGATCATTGTCTATATTTAATAAAATATTACAAAATTACTTAAGAACTAACCATACAAATCTGATCTTAATTGCTCTACATTATTCGTTCTTATTTATTTACGGCCATTATAACATTTAATATACTCACATGTTATTTTTTTTTTTCGTGAACAAATTTGCTAAATAAATACAATTTTTTTTTATACATGGTCTTATCTGACTATCAAGACGAAATAATATATAATTTTTTTTTTTTAGCGCCAAGTAAACATACAATTTTCATTGCAACTCTATTTGCTTTTTCACTCCAAGTTTTAAAAAAAAAAAAAACTGTCTCACAATTATAAAGAAGACAAAAAAAAAATGCAGGTAAGTAAAAACACTACAGTAAATCTTGAGAACCATAATAAAAAAGGCACTGTGTGCCTGAGCAAATTAGAAGTACACTATATATCTGATCCTATAATAATACTATATTATAATATTGTAGAAAAAAACAATAATAAGTCAGGCTAACAGAAAAACGACGAAACAAAAAAAAAAAACAAACCTGTAAGGATGACGAAACGTATAAAAACAAACAATACGATATAGACTTGAATTAGTTTAGCCACGTTCTTTTTAATGCAGACCAAAACATGTGTCACAAAAAACAAAAAAAATAATGATAATGATGTTAATAGGAGTTAACAATTTAGTTAGCTAGGAGATTTGTAAATATTAACAAACTATATAATATGTATTTATTATAAAAGTCAAATCTCTGAAGGACATCATAACTATTTTTCTTTTAAATCATATTTTAAGAGCTATTAGTTTTCAGTAATTTTAAAATCATAAATGAAATCTTGTCATGCAAAAAGATGATTAAGATTCTTTTTATTATGTTTATATTAAATTTAATGGTTTGGTATGCTTCTATGCATTGTCGATGCATTAGGGTTTTAGATAAAAAGAACTTTGTTTACTCATGCTGGACGGAAAATTCACTACTTGATTGAGAGGTACTTCTTAAATAAAGATCATATTAACAAAATTTTAGAGACTAAGATTGAAACTATTTTGGACTGATTACCACAACAGTTAGTGTGTCAAAGTCAAAATGGTTTTTGATTTTCAATTCAGGATAGCATATCCCAATTTAGAATCCAAATCGTTTTATAGGACTCATAGTTTCTTGATTAGACTAAATTAGACCATTTACCATTTGCAATATTTTATAAACAATTACATTCCAGATGAATTATATTACAATTCATAATTCAAAGTAATTTTAAACTTGATGTGGGTGTACATAAATCTTTCCCCTTTTCAGATCTTGCCTCCCCCAAAAAAAAAAAACTTATGCATTGATGTCGTTATATTTTATGTGTCTACAGTAAATATCCGACATTAACTCTTTTTTTTTTTTTAACCAACATGGGAAATATAGCAAAAATTTAATGTAAACAAAAATAGAGGTTTTTATTATTTTTTGTTGTTGTGGTTCAATCAATGTTCATGCCTTTCAACTATCTATAAGTTTAAAGTTGCATGCGCATTTTTAAGACAATGCTGTCTAAAAAATAATATAAAAAAAGCCGGCAGTTAGAATATAAAAACAAAAATATATTTTTGTTTATATTTTATTTTCGTAACATTTTTCGTAATATTAAAAGTTTTTTTTTTTGTTTTTGTGGTGGGGTGGGATACGGACGAAAATAAAAAAATAGTGAACTGTAACGTAAATTTCTGATGTCCCAAAAGATAAATTGATTCAATTTTTTTTTTATATATTAAGTTATGTACAACATAAAAGTATTTTGTTTTGTAAACACTAAGATATTGTGTGAGGTTTGCTGTTTTTTTTAGGGTTAATGGATTTTTATGAGAATTAACTAATTTTTGTTGTGGTAAGGTAAATTTGATTGGAGTAGAATTTTTGATTTGTTATAAAGATAATGAAAAAGTTATGAAATGTATTTTTTTATGTGAATAGGTAATTTTTTTTTTATTTATATAAATTAATTAAGTTTTTTAATTAATCAATTTACGAAGACAAGTTACTGTGTCACGAAATATTTTGTGTTGTAGACTTAAAGATTTGGCATCGATGATAGTATTTAAATAATTTCTAAAGATTATGAAATTTTAATTGAATTTTAAAATATTGTAATGAAATTTTTATAAAGACAGTAATTTTTAAAGGGTTCCGTGCAGATTTATAACTTACTAAGAATGGTTTTCAGTCTAATATCTTTACCGCTTAGAGAGTGATAAAGATATCACAATGAAAGTAATAGGGTTTCTGAAAACTCGGGTTTTTAAGACTCGACGAGTCCGAGTCCAAAATTAAAAAAACTCGTCGAGTCCGAGTCGAGTCCGAGTCCGGTGTCTTTAACAAAAAATATTACAAGAATCTGATAAAAATAATATTATATGATTTTCAATTCAACTGAAATTTGTGCTTTAATGGTCGTGCTAAAAAATTAAAAAGAAAATGTACTCAAATTTATCAATTAATTCATTTATTTTCAAAACTCAATAACCTTTCAAACTATATAATTGTTTTTTTTTTCATTTTTTGGTTTAACGTACAAATATTTCAAAAAAACTAATGAATTGAGAGATTTGTCAGCAAGTCTTGATCTGATTTTAGTGCAGAAGTTGCCACTAATTGAAAACGTTCTTTCATTTCAAAATCGTTCTTTCATTTCAAAATCAAAACACATTAGTATACCTCACCAAGGGTTTTTCCCTTGGTGAGGTATACTAATGTGTTTTGATTTTTAATTTCATTCATTATTGAGTTTTACAGTCTTCTGATCGTTTTTTTTTACGTTGAAAAATAAAAGTGCCGTTGTTCTGCGAATTCGTACAAAGAATTTTTGGCTAAACCAACATTGTAGAATGAATATTAATATAGGCCTGGGTTTCTCCCTTGGTGAGGTATACTAATGTGTTAGGGGAGGTAAGAGATTTTATTTATTTTTGTTATATTTTTTATTTACAAAACAAAAAAATAATTTTAAAAAAATTCTTCTGAATTAATTATGCTGGAGGTAGGCGTAAATTTAATAAATCGATTGACGTTTTTTTTTTTTAATTTTAAAAATTTGGACTCGGGACTCGTCGAGTATTAGAGTCGAGTCCCGAGTCCGCGTAACTACCCAAATACTCGACGAGTCCGAGTCGAGTCGAGTCGAGTCCAGAAACCCTAGAAAGTAACAAATTGATTAAATGAAGCTGTGGATCAAACGGTCAAAAAGGTAAAATTTTACCAGCCAAATAAAAGATTTTAACATTGAAATTCATCCCAATTAATTGTTAAAACTCTAAACTTTGTTTTAAATATTTGTAGACCGTCGTAAAAAAACTTTCACATACATAAAAATAACAAAGGTCATAAATATTTATCTGAACAATTCTTCCAGCTCCTGTTTTATTGTCTGAACACTTTATTGCATTTGACCGCAGTTAAATTTATTTCAACTAATTTAATTTAATGAAAAAACTTTTTGACCAATGGAGACTTTAAGCGAAGTACCCAATTATTGTTCATACAATTCTTGTCCACCATATCTGCTTATTTTGAAAAATCAAATGAATTACCAGAAAATTGGTCAGAAATGATATGTATAAGACAAGTCACAAAATATTTGGCGTAGTTAGAGAAAAATGGTTTTTAATTATATCAGAAATTTCTAGTCCATGATATCATTAATAATAAAACACCAACATTAGTTTACTTATTCCAAAATCATTTAAAATATTTCTACAAATAACATTTATAATGATCTTTCTTATGTTACAGCGTTATTCAAACGGAATTTACATTGCCACGAGCTATATTTTTTCATCTGTATTTTTAAATTCTAAAAAAAAAAAACTAGAAGTCTATATGTATTTAGAAGAGTTCAAGCAATGAAATATTCTAAAATTTACTAAAATATTCTCTGGAAATAAAACGCTTGAAAACAAATCATGTCATAGTTTTTTTTCCCTACTTTTTATTGAATTTACGAAATGAAATTTTTAAAAATAATTTTTTTAAAAAAAATTAATCGAAATATCCGTTCCAAAAATGAATTTTCCACAAAAAAAAAGATTAAAATTTTCTAATTTGTATATAAAATTTATTATCATAACAATCGAAGTGAATAAATTTTCTAATTTTCTTGCAGTTTTTTTTCAATCTTGTAATCCAAAAAGATCTTCTTTTGCAGTCATCATTATTCAACAATTTGACTTTCTGCAGTAGTTTTTTTTTTTTTGTTATTCGTTAACTATTTTAAAGTTTAAATTTTTCTTATTTTTCCATTGTATTTTTCATATATAAATAAAAAATAAAATAAAAGAAAAACTGAAATTTTCTATTATTTTTATCAAAAGTAAAATCGCACCCGTATATATTTTTCTTCAGATGAGGGAAACAAATTTATTTCTATTTTTTTTTTTCATTTTTATTTAGTCTTTTATGAATGTGATTTGATTTTAGAAATCGAAACGATTATTTTTCCTATATAAAATAGTTTTTTATGTAAAATAATTTTCCAGGCATTAGGCCAAAGAACAAAGTATATATACAACAAAAAAAATATGCAATCAGGAGTGGCATTTTTTTTTTTTTTTTTGTGTAAATATGAAAAATTTCACATGTGCTTTTTATTTTTAGATCAAAATCACAATAATAATAATAATAATAATAATAATAGTTGAGGAAATCAACAAAACAATAATAAAATGAACATAGAAAAAATAATCTAAGTTACTGGGTAAAATTGGAAGCTATGCAATTTTCACATTGTACACAGAGGCACAATATATAATATAATTTTTACTATAGTAATTTTTTAAATTATATTAAAATAGCTAACATAATAATGAAAATAATTTAGAAAAGTAGAAAATAATGACAGAAAAAAAAAATGAAATTTATTAAATTAAAGCACCTGCAGAAGTTTTTTTTTTTATTAGAGATTTTAATTTCAATTTTTTTTTTTTATAAAAATTGGAAAATATTTATAAGGAAAATTTTGTTTTAGAAAGTCTTTTTGAGGAAAATATAATAAATGAAAGTGGTCAGTGATTATATTATTACACAAAAATATTTATTTTCATAATAAATATGAAATTAGACTATGAACAGTTAGGAGGGAAATTAATTAATGATGCATGTAAGACCGAGAAAATGATTGTCAATTAATTTTTGTAAGAAAACAATATGCTGCATACCTAAGTATACTATTTGTATGATGTTATGGTAGATTTAGTTTTATGGTTTCCAGTCTATCATTCCAGCCATTACGTATATTCTGACATTCCTATTATTTAATACCTCCTTAAGTCGGTACTTTGAATTAATTTGCCAAAAGTCATAAGGAAAATAATTGGCAAGAAGATCGATATTACAATCACTAAATAGACGATGTAGAATTTCACTGATAGTTGGAGCCAAAGAACCGTGAAATACTCAAATTCTTTTAAAAGAATATCTATCAGAATTTGCTATTCAAATTATTGGAACAAATTTTAATGTCTAGAAAATAGAATGGAGTTTGAAAAATTATTGGTACTGTCTTGATAATTCATTTGGAACACAAACTAGATCATAGTAAATCGAGTAAAATAAAGATTCTATCTATAGATACTTAACAATACTATAGATACTTTATGTTCTTAACAGTAGTAATCAAACTACAAAGTTTTATGATTTGTTTTTACTTTTTTGTAATCAATTAAAAACACACAAATTTATTTATATCTTCAACAAATCAATTTAAAAAATTTTAAATTAAAAATGTTCCCATAGATACAATACCTATATAAATTCTAAGAAATTATAATCAATTTTTTATGTTATTCGTCTTCCAATTATCATTAAATATTTTTAATCATTATTTGATAAACTTGTAAAAAAAAAAAAAAGAAACAAATTCAATATTTAATTAAAATTCATTGAAAATTAAATTTCTTTGAAATCTTTACTAACCAATAAACAACAAAATTAAATTAATTTTCAACATAAAATCATTACGAAATCAAAGAATAAAAAAAAAAAGTAAACTTTTTTTTTATTTTGGAAAAAGTAAATTTCTAAAATTCTCTTTACAATTGTGAGAATTTTTCTTCAACATAAATTTTTATTACTATCATGTGTAAATAGAAAATACAATAATAGAAATTTTTATTTAGATATCTAAGTACTTCTACAATCATAGTTATGTTAGAAATGTTTTAAAAATCTCTTGTATCCAAAAAAGTTTTTTTTGCTTTGTATTGTATGCGAATTATCTTTTTTGAGTATAATATGAATATGTATCATACTTAAATATAGAGAGGCACATATACTATTCCATCTCAAATATAATTAGAAAGATTATAAAAATGTTTAATTTTTCAGTAATTCTAGTAATACTGAAAAAAAATTGCAGGTCAATGGGTAATTTAAAAAATATTTTAATTCTGCGACAGCTGAAAAATATTAGTGTCGGTATGTTTAATTATAGAGCGATTTCATCATTTTTAAAATAGAATCATTAGCAAAGGTTTGGTAAATTAAAGTACAGCGACAGTCCCTTCCAGTTTGTTAGAAGAGCAGAAAAACGTACTACTAAATGGAATAAAATTGGGGTGATTCCAAAGCCAACCATCGTTAAGTGCTATAAGTAATATGCCTGTTATCCATTATCAAAAGATTATAATTTCTCAAAAACAAGATCAGGAGTGGTAGAAAGATAACTATAGTTCGGGAAAATCACTCCCAAAAATTAAACTTGTTGTCGAAGCATTCGTAAATTAAATTATACTATTGAAGCAAACTACCGAATCCAATAATTAATATAGAAATTTGGTTGAAATATTTATTTTTGATAATTTTTGCAACATTAATTTTTATTTAAAGGTGGATTTGTACACTTTTTCATTTTCCTCATTAACTTCCTAATTTGTAATCTTACAACATATTTTAAATTCAGCTATCTTGAATTTAAAATATGTTGTAAGATTATTCTTGATTGGTAATATAAAAATTCAATTATTTTAAAATGATGTTTTTTAGAATTATATCACTAGAAAAAATGACTGTTTTTTAAGTCAATAAAAATTGTTAAAATACTGCTCTCTTACCCAATTTTTTCTGTTGTCAATAATTGTTTGTCAAAACTTTTAAGCAATAATCAGTGTAATAGATACATTTTCACAATTTCAATATATTCATTTCACTGTACTTTTTTTTCAAAAAAAAGTTACTATAACCAAAAGTTAGAATACCGCCAAAAAAAAAAAGTTTACATATCCATTAAATATTAGTGTATTTAATATTGGCATTTTGATGAAATTGGAATATTTATATAAAGCATGGCCCAGTATACCCTATGATCTCTATAGTCATTCAGGTAAATTTTAATACTACTTAGTCTACAAAATGCCTTGTTGTTGGTTTTTTTTTTTTATTTTATACAGAATTGAAAAGCAAGAAGAAAAAAATTACTGATTATTATTAGAAATACCTGACTATAGTTCAGCTTACGGGCATATATTATTATACCACTGCTTTATTTAACTAACTTTTTATATATAATTTTGAACAAAAAAAAACCAAGAAGAGAATTTAACGCACATTCACACGAATATCACATATACTTTTGAAAAAAATATATATATATACATATATAAATTACCTAATACAAAATCTTTCGCATAATTTTTTATTTGAAACTTAGTAGATAGCAAGTTATACATATTTTTTTTTATATTATATCTTTAAGTTCTTTTTTTTTTTTTTGTTAGTAACATAAAAACTTTGTAACTTTTAGAAATGTACAAATAACGTACATTAATGTATTAGATGAAGAGAAAAAAAAAATTGTGTATATTGTATGTGGATTATATAAGAACACATTTATATATAACTCCTCAGATAACGGTATTAAATACAGCAATTTATTTACACACATATTTTCCAACAAACAAACATAAAAAAAAAAATATTTAGATACAAAATTAGTTCTTAAAAAAATTAGAAAAATATCTGCCCAGAAAAGAGTGAGCAAAAAAAAAAAAAAATATAGAAAAATATCTAGTTTTATTTAATCTATGCTGTTACTTGGATATTATCTTGTTTAAAGGTATTAAAAATTATACATATATATAGTTTTAAGATTAAGATTTAAAGTCTTAAGAATTTTTTTTAGAAACTGGAAGAAAATTAAAAAAAATTGTTACAGGTTAGATAAGAATTTATAGAAATTTATCTAAAAAAATTTGAAATTTATCTGTAAAAAGTCTATAATCCTGAATTTGAAAAAAATATTTGAAATATTTTTCAATAATTTATCTTAATTTTAATTTTTTTTTTGCTAATGAATCATCATTTTTAATATATTTTATCTGACATTTTTTAGCAGGTAATCAAATTTAAGGAATGCGTATATTAAAAATATTTAAGTTACTGACTTTGACATTTATCTATTCTGAAAATAATGAATTTTTCTATTCAAATTTTATTTAGTTAGTTTTTATATTTGTT
Organism: Empis livida; assembly: GCA_963932195.1. Taxonomy (NCBI): domain Eukaryota; kingdom Metazoa; phylum Arthropoda; class Insecta; order Diptera; family Empididae; genus Empis; species Empis livida. The sequence goes on from OZ010649.1 coordinate 17,460,148, forward strand.
ATTAAATATTAATTGTTATACAGTTCTACGCTCAATCACTCCGAATACGAGTTTTTTCTAATATATTTATCTTCTAAACGGATACAGTTTAGTATAAGGATTGCGAAATTCGCTTTACACAAAATTAATTTCTAATAATTGTTGATGATCAATTCTCTAATTGAACTTTAGGCAGTTTCTTGAGTTTTTCTACAACTTTCTTACCAAATTTCAAATCTCTTTTAATGAAAATAAAATTTGATTGAAGCATTCGTTTGGAGCTACATATAATTCTAATTTTTATATAAAGCATGGCGCTGACGAATTTTGAACCTAAAAACTGGAAGTTAACAAAACTGGAAGTTAATATTGTGACGGCAGTCGATTATAATTAAAATTTAGAAGCTTAAACATCTATTAAATAAAATTACCATTAATTCGCTATTAAAATAGTGGAACAAACACGTAATGAACTTCTTTCTGTTCAGATCAATCTAATCTATCTGAATGCAGTTTCTTATATCTTTTTCAGATTAGTCAGATTGAAGTTTTATTAAAATGTTTGAGATTATTTTTTGTTGAGGCTAACTTCAGTAATAATTTCTAAAATGTCAACTAACGCAAAATTAAAAACTGTTTCTGATTTCTCATAGACAAATTATCTGATTTTAGATCAAAAAAAATCTTGTCGATCTACAGATTTAAATCAGAAACTCTGCTATTATAATTCTGAGTCAAAATTAAACATTTTCAGATTTTTTTTTGCCAGTAAATTCCATAAACCTTTGGCACTTTGTTCAACCATTAAATCACATGATTATAAATTGCAATTCCTCTTTTTGAAAATTTCAAGTGACATTAATAAACCCTAAAATATCATGGCATATTGAGCTGCCATTAATATAGTTAATAATTTACCTCATGTGGTTTGTCAATTTGACTCTTTTAAATAATAAATTTTCTGCCAAAAAATCCAAAATTTTACAAATTTAAATGGTTTTGTTTTTTGTTGATCATCAATCTAATTTGGCATATGTATCTCTACAAACATTTACAATGATATTATTATCTAATTTCTTATTCACTATTACCAATAACACCATTAATTTTCTTGTATATGTGTAAGTATAGAAAATTCTAACAAAAGGAATTTTTAATTCTATCTATTTTATCCACACAAAAATTCGTATAACTAATGGCACTTAAATATTAGTTTCCTTTTCTTTGTGTACATATAAAATATATGTTGTTGTTGGTATTTTTGTTGTTCAATTCTAAAATTTTCAAATTGGGTTTTATGCTTCTTGTTTGAACATAAAAAAAAAAAAATTGGTATACTATAAGCAAGTCTTTTATATAATTTCTTTTTTACAATTATGAGAAATGATGGAAAGAGGGTCTTTTGGAAAAAAAATAATTTCAAGGCTACTTTTATGTTCTTGTTCGCACACACATTAAATATAATTCATAACATATGATTTTTTTTTTTTTGTTATATCTTGTATCTGGTTTATATTCAATGATGTACCAAAAGATAAACAAAACTGTGTAAGAGGATTTTTGAAATCATAATTGGAAATACGTATCCAACAAAATTAACAAAACGAAAAAATTATTGATCGAAATAAATAAAATAATAGACTGAAAAGAGCGGAAAAGGAGTTGATTAAAATTAAAACAGATGTAAAATTATTAAAAATCACAAAAAAAAAAAACTTATGATTCAATATGTTATATAAAATCATATTTTTTTTTATTGATGCTTAAGTATACCTCATATAAAAGTTAATTTTTCATTATAAATTACAGTATTTTTTAATTCAGTTTGAATAGAGTCTATTATAGAAAAGGAACGATATTACGGAGTATACTATTAGATACGTATAATCCATGTAATATAACGTATTATTAGATTTGTAAAAATATTTTGAAGAGAAATTCTAAACTTAGTATTGAACGGTATTTGGTTTATTCACTATTTTTAAAAGATTTCGAGTTCGTAGCACAAAAGAAAACTATTATATTAGCTCATTTAGTAGATTTCAACTTTGATTAAACTATACGCAGTCGTTCAGACGTATAATTCGACTATTTTTGTAATATGTATTGTAATTTTCGTTTAATTAGTCCACTTAAGGTTTAGTTTTAGTTGGTTTATCTAAAACCATGTAGATTTGCAGACTTATTTTCATCTTTAAAGTTTTTGGACTGCAAAATTTACCTATAAAATTATCATTCGTTATAGAGTTACAAATAACAGGGTGACAGCTTCAACATTACATCAACATAAACCTTTTCCATTCGTAATGATGATGTGTTAAGTTAAAAAAAAGTATACTAATACTTAATAATTTTCACCATTGAAGCATTTGTAGTAGAGGCAAAGTAAACTTTTGATTGTACGTAGAAATTTTGGATAAGGTGTGTTTTTCCTAATTAGTCTCCAATTTATTTAAGTCGTAGTACTCGAACAACATTTCTTCAAGTTTATCATACATTTCGAATTTTAATCGATTGGAATGCAAAATTAACTTGAAAAAAATGTGCTAATAATTTAATTTAATAGCCAACTGAAAAGTTGTTATAAAAATTTATTAAATTTGTCGGTTAGCTAATATTTTCCCATACCTTTTTTAGTGAATTCTAATACCAATCGAACAATTAAACTTCAGAACAATATAGAGGAACAAATTGTGAATTCCTAAATAACACATTATGTTTAAATCAACCTGATATCCTACTATTTACACCCTACTACTATCCAGACAACAAAATATTTCAATGTTACTGAAAAAAAACAAATTAAACTACTTTTCTCATATTTGGAATCGTCAATGATGCATAGAACAATTTTTTTTTATATTTATGTTGTTTTTTAACTCTAATCAAATTAATTTTCCAAGCAATTTCCCTTGACAACATATAACAAACTGTGTTAATTACATAATTATATGAATGTATCTGTATAAAAATAAAAATTAGTCATAAATTTACTATTTTCAACTGAAAAGAAAAACGTGATTAATTATTTTGAATATTTTCTTTTAAAATAATGTTGTTTGTATGTTAATCGTCTTTATGTCTAAGAACCCAAAATAGATTAACCTATAGAGTTAATTCTTATTTTCAAGGTATATCATATATATATATAAAAAACACCACTTTATTTTTGCTCTTAGCATAAAAGTATGTTTATAGTTCATAGTAATAAAAATTTAGCCAGACACAAAGAATAAAATTAACAAATATAAGAATCTTCAAATCTAAAAGTATATGTACATATGTAGAAAAATAAAAAAATACAAAGTTTGTGCAAATGTTAGGTAAATTATTATTATAGTTGGTAGGTCGATCACTTTTTCTACGGTTATTTCCTAAGTAAATTTTTTGTTTTACCTAAAGTTATAAATTTAGAAAGACGAAAAAAAAACAGAAACCTTATTTAATGATACTTTCCAACTGTGAGGTCGCTTACGAGTGAAACTTATACAACGCCCTGGTAATAAAAATTAATGAATTTTGTGTATTTTTGTTTTTTTTTTAATTTCATTGTCAAATAAATCAGTGTGAGTCGGGGTTAAAGGTTTTAAATGTTTGTTTTATCTTTTTTGATTGTAATTTAGATGATTTTTTTTTTGGTATTCATAAGCTAATAATAAAAGATTCACAGAAGCCTAGGACTATTGTTTCATTAAACTTCAAAGGATTTGTTTGTTTCTGTGCTTTAAAACATTAATTTGACAGTTCTCAGCCTAAAAAAGTATTTATCGTTGTATAGATGCAACAATGTGCGCAATGAATTTCCGAAATATTTAGAAATTTTATATTTAAAATGTCCTTTTATAGGTAATTTCTTTCTAACTAATATATTCAGAAAAATTATTTTTCTAAAAATTTTAATTACAAAATAAATTATATTGATTTTTTGTGGCAGAAAATTCATAAAACTTTAACAAATTAATGAAATATTCAAGACTGTCTTTACAAAAAAAATAGTTCACAATGTAAGAGAAATAAAACTATTATTTTCTCTAATTACTAAACTATCTTTATTTTTTTTAATTGACGAAAATTATTAGTTTACTTTAAAAATGAAAAAAATTATACATTAATTAAACTTTTAACCTAAATTCAATTTTAAATTAATGTTTTTTTTTAATTCCATATACTAAAAAAAAAAAAATCTAATAAATTAAGAAATCATTACTTATCAACTCAAAATTTATACAATTTTCCACTACCAAAACTGGTAGTGGAAAAAAAAACCTACAAAAAATTGATAAGATTGTAACATAATTACAGCAAATCCATAAAAAAACAAATTTTATATATTTTTTTTATCGCTCCACTTTTTAACTCTTAAAAATTAGGCTATAAATTATTGTGCAATCATCATTCAGTTAAAAAAAAAAAACCAACAAATTTCCCAATAAAATTTATAAATCTTAATAATGAAAACTAAAAAAAAAAACGAAAAATTTTTATGTTGAGTGCACTTTACAAAAATTTCAAATTGTATGTAATTTTTTTTTGTTTTGTGGAACACGAAAAATTTTTTAGAAAATCTTATCTTTTTATTGAATGATTTTGAAAGATTCTCAAGAATTAAAAATGATTATATTATTTTACACAGAAAAAAAAAATGTATATTTTTTATAAGCAAATCAGTGAAAAAAGGCACACATATCAGAAACGATTAAATTGGATTTTATTAAATAATTAAGTAAGGTAAAAATGTTTATGATTATCAACACGAATTTAGGTAATTTGATAAGTGAAAATATTTTATTAATAAAGAGATATTTAATTTTCATTACTGTGACATTCTAAAAAAATATGTTGGTTTTAAATATAAAAAATTAATACTTATGTACTAATTCGCATTAATAATTGTTACTTACAGGATAAAAAATTAATTATTTTAATTATGGAAGAAAATGCTGTTTACAAGTTCTTACACAACAATTACTTCAGAATATGCACGCGAAATTGTTTACTTATTTCTTATAAGAAAAATTGGGGGAAAAACTACAATATAAAATATTCTATCTTATATTTATATTGGAGATAAATTAATTTTAAGAAATATTTTTACTCATGATGTTGAATGCTATAAAAAGCTTCCATTTGCCATCATTGTCAATTTTTTTTGTTTAAAATGTACAATGTGTATTTTGGAAAAGAACGCTTTAAATTAATGATTTCCTTCATTAGTTTTGACAGCATAAATTATAAAATAGGAAATTTAGAATTATTAGATATTTTTTATGCTTGTGTCAGGATAAATATGTTAGGATTCCAAATTTCTGATATCTCAGTACTCAAAGGCAATATTTTAGCTCTTCACTCAACCCTGTGAAGACGTACACAAACTATACTATAATTGTTTCCTGTCAATATTTCTCTAGTTGAATCGTACAGGAGATTGTTAATTAAGAAGTAAGGAACTGACAGTTTCAGAATTATCCAACAACCAAATGATGATTAAATTTTTCTATCTACACCCCATTACAGCCTAACTCAACGTCAAAATTATTCTAATTCGAACAGATTTAGAAATAATCTGATCTTTACAAAATCGTAACTCTGAAAAATGTTTTTGGTAACCAAACTTTACGGAGTGGAATGAGTTGTCATGTTTTGGCAAAGTCAATCACCGCAAAACTAACAATATAGATTTCAGAATTTACAAATTTTTCTCTGATTTATATCAAATGAAAATTTGGCATGTATTGGTAAATTAGAAGATTAAATGTTTAGCACTCGAACTCAGAACTTATCTCAAAATATCAAAAAAAATGTAGATATCGTATTTTGGCAAAGTTTGAAAATATACATTAAAAAACTAATTATTAAGATATTAAAACCCGTTGAAAATATAACATTTCTCCTAATTTAATAATCTAGTTTTACTATTCTAGTTATTAATCATGTCTCATCTGTAATATTTTAAACTTTCCAACAAAAAAAACAAACATTTATGACGTCAAAATTTCATATTATTTATACAAACTTCTAAAAATAACACATGTGGTCAAAGATCTACTAATAAACCAAAAAAAAAAAATTGAAACAAATTTGATTACAATCATAACAACAACAACAACAAACAGCAACATAAAAATATGAAAACATTACAAAAAGGAATATCAAGTCAATAAATAATAAAGAAATACAACTAACGAAAAAAAAAATTAAATTATTAATAAAAAAACCAGCTAAACACGTTTATAAGAAACCTTTTTATTTCTGTTCTTTTAGTCTGCATAAAAAATAAACCTTTTTTTTTTTTGTACGGGGGGATTGGCCATCAACCAAAAAATCTGCTTTAACAGATTCTTCAATATGAGTTCACTTCAAAAATACATTTTTTTATGTTAGTCAGCAGCAGAGCATATTTTCTCATCATTATATTTTTTTCGTAAGAAGATGATTTTTTTTATTTTTATTAAATTTCAAGATTTTTAAAATTACAATTTTTGTATTGTAAAAATTAACTGCAAAATTGTAAATTTTATGTATAATGTCCCCCAAAAAAAACTTGAAACATTTACAAAAAAAGCCTAATAACTTTTGGTGAAATATGAAGGCTAAACATTCTTAGTGTTTTATATCAGATGACATAATTTTTGAAATTTAAAACAGAAATTATTTCTTGAAATACAAAAATTCCTTTAAGAAATATCCTTGACTCATAAATTTTGATTTTTGAATATACAAAAAATTTCAATTTTATTCAAAACCAAAACAGACATTAAGTCACCAACCAACAAAAAAAAAAACATAAATGCAATTTCATAAAAGCACATTTTTTGAAGGTCTAAAAAACATAAATCCTAATTTTCTCTCTTTTAACCATTTTTTTTTTGTTTATATACTATTTCCAAGAAAATCTGATAATTTATTGTCATCTTTAAAATATCAACAAGAAACTACAAAAAAAAAACAAAATCTAAAATTTATCAAATAAATTTCCAAAAAAAAAAAAAATAACGCTCGCTCATTAGGTTACATGAATTATTCAGGAGCTCATAAAAATATAGTCAACACTCTCTGCTGCGCTATAAGTCTTTCTGTATCGGCAGAATATATACAAAAAAAATAATAAAATATATAAAAGGTTTATTACTTCGGGGTCAAAAAGATTAGTTAAAAAGGGACTATTAAAAATATATTAAATTTTAAATGTTGGCTTTAGCTAAACATAATTTTATTCTTTTATCAAAAAAAAATATCTATACATATATAAATTATTTATTAAAGCGTCTGCTTTAAATAAATTAATAATCAAAAAAAAAATATTGATAATTTTTTATGAAAAATTTGAATTAATTAAATAAAAAAATAAATAATATTTATATTCAAAATTTATATATTTTCAATATTTTGTAAGCTAATTTTTTTAATATTATTTTAGTTTATCAGTTTATAAAAATTTAGATATCAATTCAATCACGTTTAGATAATGTTGCATTACAGTATTTCTGTGACATACTGAAATGACGATTAACAGAAAAAGAATAAAAAAGTTGTGCCTACTTGAAAATTTTTGTAGTCTGATTGAAGAAACTCAATTCTCTCAAAAAATTATTTTTATCACGCTAATCATCTTCTTAGATCTGAAAGTCATCTCAAAAAAGTTCTTGGAAACAATTACACTTAACTAAAAATTACGCTAATTTTGTGTTAATTATAATATAAAAATTAGAGCGACTTTTAGGGTTATTATTTATTAGTTGTTGATTAAAATTTAAATGTAAATTTCACAATGAGACGACCGAGCACAACCTCTGCGACTGTAAAGCTTTATCTATCAGCAGACATAGGTTCTTTGGGCAAACGTTCATACAACAAAAGCATATTACATCCAGCTCCCGTAGAGAAATTTTCAGGTTTACCAACATAAAGCTTTTAAATGTTTAGGGTCAATTTAGGTCACACATGTCAATTTAGGTCGCAGTGATTTTTGAGATTAGTGTGCCTAACCCTATCTATCTATTTACCTAAATAGATAGATAGTTGTAGCAATCATTAATTACAACAAACATTAAATTAACATGAATGATAAACTCCTAGATTTTTCAAGAAGTTTAATAATCTTATCAGTGATAGTTTAAAATTCATATTCATAATCGTATAATTATACCAATTTAACCTTTATTTGTGATTAAATTTAGTAACTTTTCATATATTTAACCATTTTATTTTTTAAGATATTTAGGGTCTTGTAAATTAATTAGAATTGTCAGCCAAATCTATAAGTAATACTCAGCATAATAATTACTTTTAGTAAAATAATTTTGGCTTCAATTGGCATTCATAAAAAAACCATTTTTCAATGTAAAAAATAATTTATCAATGTAATCTATAATTTGGACCACTTGAACTAATAAATTTATTTTTAAAATCTTGTATAATACTGCATAACTTATAGTCTACGAAATTTTTTTTTATAAACAGAGATATATGTACAAAAAAAAAAATAAACGCATAAATACAAAAGAAAGACAGAAATTTTTAAATAGTATGGAAATCCATTCGAAATACTCAATTGTCAAGACAACAAAAATTTTATGAATGCATTTTAAACTAAAGTAAAATTTAAAAAAATAAATAAATATTCTATTGACAAGAGAAGATTTTTTATTACAACATGTTTTTTGTATTTATTTCAATTTAGGGAAAGCTATTTTTAGATATTTTCAAAAAAAAAAAAAAACATACAAAACATCTGAAAAATCTTCGAAAATATTATACCGTCAACAACAAATTTAGTATTAAAATCGAAAAATATCATATTGACAATGAAAATATAACAAAAAAAATCTAGAAATTTCAAAATTATAAAAAGAATTTCAAAAATTATTGATTTGAGTTGCAGAATTGTCGTAAAAAAAAAAATTGAGGGATCATAAAACATAGCATTGAAAAAAAAACTAGATTTAAGGATTATAAAAGTCAGGTTATTGCTCAACGTTTAGTCAAACATCTTCCATTTCTTAATTTTGAATTTGATCATTAAATTAGATTTATTTGATCTTTATCGCTATTGATCTTTCAGAAGAACTCATAGGATGTTCCAAACTGAAAAGCAGACTTTTAGGTAGGTCAATATTTCGAAAAATTATGATCAAAAATCTGATCAAAAATTATGATTGTGTTGTCAGCATCACACTGTAGTCTTGTTTATTGTCATTTGCACTTCTGTCATTTTTCGTAGTCCATAATTAGACTAATGTGTTGCAATACAAAAATCAGTATTTAGACTAATGTGTTGCAATACAAATTTCTAAATTTTAAATCTATTACAAAATACATTTTTTACATAATATCTTTTAAATCTTAAAATGCTTTCTTGCAATTATTATTTTAGGGCATCTTGGCACCTCTCACATACTGAATGAGAAAAAAAAGAAGCATTTATATTTTTTTTTTAAAATGCGTTAATTCACTTTTTCATCTCCAAATTTAAAATTTATTTGTTAAACGAAATGTAAAGAAGAAATTATAATAAAATAAAAGTATTTTGATTCTAAAATTAGATTGCTAAAATAAAATGAGGCCTCTTGGTCAATCACCGCATCAACAAAATATAAAAAACAAAAAGTAAAATGAAGCACTACTTAAGAACACTCTGAACATTATTTGTTGTTTTTTTTGTGCAAAACTAAAAAAAAAAAAATGTGTAATGTGAAAAAAATGCTGCACAAAAATATTTAGATTTTTTTCGATGAAGAAATTTATTTATTGTTTTTTTTTTGGTGAATATTATTTTAATGGTGAATATTTTCGTAAGTTGTGTATGGGGACAGACAACTTATAAATAAGTTGACTAATGGGATATATTCTTTTAAAAGGCACCAAGCTAAACATATTTTTTTTTTGAATTTATGATATTATTTTTTTTGAAAGGCGACCAAATAATTTATTGCTTGAATTGAAAATTCAAAAATTTAAACGTGTTATTAATTAGTTAAAAAGTATTCTTATTATTGAGGGCGAATTTAATTACAATTTATTTTAGTAATTATTATTTTTAAGTAAATACCATATGCCAATCAATTTTTATGACAGTTTAAAATTAATTATCATATTTATAACATTTGCCAAATATGCTGTTTAAAATGTATTTAAATATTTAATATAAAATTGTCAGAAAAATTATAATTAATTAAAATTATTCACGAAATTCTATCAGATCTTAGTCAGGATTAAATTCACTTATATTTGTTGTGAATATTGGGATACATTTTTTATTAGTTTATTTGAAACTTTTTACTCATTTTAATGTAAATATATTTAAAATTCTTGAATTTTTAAAACAAATTATGAGTAGCAAAGCTAATAGTTAAGTCCTAAACCAAATTAATATTCAGTAAAATTTAATAATAATCAGAATTAGACTATTTCGCTTGTATACCATGCTTGCCTTTCTTATTAAATTTTTTTGTAATCATTTTACTAAAAATATTTAACACGTAATTACAAAATATATTTAATAAAATTTTATGTGTTAAACATTTAAACGTTTATATAATTAATTTTAATTTAATTTCAAAATTTTGCGTAATTTCTATTAAAATCAGAAATTGAAAATTTTATATTTTTTTATAATATTTGACAATAATTTGTAATCATCTTTATAAATTTTTTATTATTTAAACTATATTTTTAAGACGTGATTCAATTTTAACATTTTCAAAATTGACTTTATCTAATTCTAATTTGTTTTCAAAATATTGAAAAAATTATACCGAAACAAATTTAGTTTTAAGATGGAAAATGTTGTATATTGTAAAATATAAATCGGAAACATAATTTACGAAAATTTATTTTGTATTTTTATTTTAGTCTTTACAAGTGAATGGTTAAATTAGTTCCGTATATTATTTTCTTTAAAAAAAAATATTGCACAATTTGAAGTGAATTTCAATAAAATACAATGTATTTATTAGTTAACAAAGTCAGCTATGTAATCATTTGTCACTCAATAAATAGCATGAACAGAATTCTTCACAATAATAAATTTTGTAATTTATTTATTTTTATAAATACATTTTTTAAAGATAAAAACTGATTTTTTTAATGAAAGTAGAGTAAAATATTGCTTTATAAGCCAAACTTGTGTGTAATCACAGTAAAATAACAATTTTGCTGACAATTTTTCACAAAAAATTATTAAATTAAATCATAACCTTAGTAGACGTGAATTTAAATTTCTAGTAAGATTAATAGTGTTTGGGAGCGAGTTCACATTATATTGTTAAGGTAGACAAGCCAAAAACACAGAGCACTTCATAATCATATCCAACAAGTCTAAAATTAAGATTCCGTATACATTTAATAAAATGGACAAATACTACACCAGACAAAGATAAATTTCTCTCTAAAACTGGGATCAAATACAGAACAGCATAAATAAATATTTCGTGCAAAAATTTTGTTGAAATATATGTATACATGCTCAAAATAAGTTGAATGAATCTCTAAGATAAGATTATACACTAGAAAACAAAATTTTTGTAGAATTCTCTTCTGACATCAATTTTAATATAAATTTTATATTTAAAATGACAAAAATTTAAATTTTAAATATGAAAAAATTTCAAAATTAAAAGAAATTATTATAAATTTTAGTTTCTAAACCTAGTTTTAATAATTGTGAAAAAAATTACATATTAAACGTATGTATTCCCAATTAATATATAAGTATCTTTAATTTTTCAAGCTTCTTATATTTTATTATTAACAATAAACAAGCTTAACTACTCGAAAAATATCTATTAATCTACATTTTGTATATTTTTGTTTTAATTGTAATTGTTTTCTAATACATAATAATTGAAAATATTTATTCAGGTGATTTGGCGCCAATGATAACAAAATACGGAAATTTAATTATTTTTTATTATTATTTTCATTAAAAGTAATGATTAAATTATTTTAGATAATAATCAATAAATTGCGTATTGCGTGAAATACAAAACATATTATATGTACATATATTCTTCAGAACAAAAAAAAAAAACAGAAATAAATAAAAAATCTATTTAATTTGGTTTTTTTTATCTAGAATTGTCATCATAAAAAAAATATATATTAAAATTGAAATAAAAATCAATTACACATAAAAATTAAAATTATCATTTTAAATAGAAATCATAATTTTAAGAATATAAAAAAACATATATTTTCTGTTTTTAAATCAACAATTTTTTCAATTAATTAATAAAACATATTTTTTTTTTTGTTAAATTTCATTGAAATTGAAGGAATCGTTTTATTTTTTAAATACATTTATGTAAATAGTAAAATTAGCAAAAAATTACTCTATTAAATTTGAATTTGAACAAAAAATGTTTTCAATAAAAATATTATTTTATGATTATTTAAATAACATCAATTTTTTTATATATGTAATATAAATACATAATTAGAAAATTTAAGATAAAGAATCATAAAAATGTATCTGTGGTTCTTTATGAAATAAACACGCTTAAATCTAATTTAAATATTTATTTAAATTGAACTATAAAATATTATATACAATTTTTTTATATAAATAATTTATGATAAAATAAAAATATGTACTAATAAAATATGAAAAATTAAATTTATGGTAAAAAAAAAAAACAAATTTATTAAAAAAACAATATTTCAAATTATAATTGAAGTGGAAACCATAATTTAAAATATTGGTTTTTTGAAAGTTTAAGGTAATAGTTTGTTACAAAATTGTCGAAAATTATGTTGAGATACATTTTGAGATACTTTTACTGTAGTTTAACTTCAAATTTTGTTATTTTTCAAATAAATTTGATAATTTAATGCAGATTTATTAATGAACTATATTATAAATTCTAAATTGAGAATTAAATATAAAATTATGAAGTGAAATTTATTGCAATAAATATGAACGATAATTGTTTTTCGAAATTTGTCGTAAGTTTTAACATTAAGGAGTACTTTTATTATAAATTTGAGATGTTGAGAACTTCTTAAGAAAATTTAATTATTATAGAATTTAGCGGAAAAACTTAATTTTATTGGCAATAAAACATTAATAAAAGTACAAATTGTTGAAAAAATTGACACTATTTTATTGTGTACATTTTTTTAAAGGATTTGTGAATAGAATTCTTATCACCAGATTGTGTTTTAATGGCAGAATTAGCAAAGAAACTAGTTTATTTTTTACTTCACAAATCAATTGGTACCTTTTTTCACATAAGACTATCTTAATTCTACTCTGTACTAATCTTAATATCGTCTTCCAAATTTAGTTAAGAATTTTTTTTTGAATTAAGATATAAACTGTTTAAGCAATTTTAACAGATAAGTTCGAATTATGAATTCTAGCACAAATTCAAGTTTACTAGTTAAACTTCTATTAATTTTTGAAAATTTAAATTTTTGAAATTGTCCAAGTTCGTGTTCATTTTTCCCAAAATTTAATAAATTTTTAACAACTTTTCCAAGATAATTAAATATGGTTCTTTGGCAGAACTCGTTATTAAATTAACCTTAATGAATTTCTTCAATATTTATGTTTACAAATTGATATTTTGACAGATAAACAACAAATTATTTTTACAAAAAAAAAATTCAATTTTAGGTTAAGATTCTTCTTCTATCTTCTTAATGTTTTGTTTTGTTGATATTTATGCACAGACCTATCATATGTCTACTAACTGCTAATCATTAATATATTTTTATTTACTTTTCTGTTTATACCTCGAAATTTTGTAATAACCTTTTTTGAGCCATCAAAAATAATGATTCACGATAAAAACTTCAATGTTAAAAATTTCAAATAAAATGATATATTCTACATTTAAGTATATTTTTAAAAAAAATTTTTTTGTAATTACTTAATTAGTAATTTTTTTATATCTACAAAGTATACGTTTCTTTTTGTATATAATTGTCATATTGTTTAACTCTTTTAATAGATTAATTATGGTAAATTAAGTCGTCACACAAGATAATAAATTTTTTTTTTACAGATAACGTAGACATAACAAAAAAAAAAGTATAAAAAATATTATTTAATTTTTATCTTTGTTTACAAGTTTGTTAAAATAACAAGAAAATTGAAATTAAGGTAAAAAAAAAGTTTTTCTTATTTTAGAAAAATGAAAGGCGCCAACTTTACTAGAATAAAATGTTTTACTTTATGAAATTTCTCATAGATTAAATTTTAATTATTTTTAAATTATTATTTTTATTAAAAAAAAAAAGAAGATGTAATTAAGATTAGATTATAAAATTTATAATAATTAAAATTGTACTAGTGCTTATCAGTCTGAGTACTAATTAAGTATGATTAAAAAAAAATAAGTAAGTAAGTATAAGTACATTACTTAAAATTTAATTATAAATTATGTAATAATAATATTTTTATAGTGAAAAATTCACTGTGAAAAATTAGACTGAATTAAGCCACTAACAACTTGAATTAACCAAGTAAAAGGGAAGAAATTTTGTAAATTTGTAAGTTGAATTTCAATTAGAAATTATGTACATTTTTTGTCAAATATAATTTGTGTTGGTTTGGTTTAATTTTAGTTCACATATGTCAAAATTATGCCACTACATTCGTTGTTCTGGTTAGAAAATAAAATGTCTGTACTAGTGCTATGTTTACGACAACAAAATATCAATCAATCGTTCTGAAAATGATTAAATTATAAAAATCTAAACAGTGTAAAACCTTTTGTCTAAAATTCTGACAGTTTATAATTGGGTTTAACAAAAAAATAATAAATTAAATCTTTAATAATACTTTAAAATATTTCTGTGAAATTTTTTATTTAGATAAAAATTATTAATTTTTATTTTTAAACGTCCAATCTTCAAATATGCTAAAACAAGATAATTTAGCTTTATACCATAAAAACATATCTCAAAATTCGAAGATTACATGTTTTGCACTCGAAATGAGAATTTATCTAGAAGTATGCAAAATAAAATTTTCCGAGTTTAGAAAATTTCCACAAAATTATTATAACTATATTGTTCCGACTAAAATAATTAAACCATAAATGATCCTTAATAATGTAAATTAAATTAAATTTTTTGAAGTATTTAAAAATTTTACTAAAATTAAGATAAGTCAAATGTCAATAATATATTAACTAATTTATTTTCATTATTTTGTTTAGATTTAATTTGTCTGAATAATTCAGCTTAATAATCATAATATTTTATCATAAACCATGAAGTATACTAATTATAAAATATAAAGTCAATAATTCCGGATATAAAATTAAATTTTTAATATTTTTATAAACAATTTAACTGACCAATTGTCAAAGTAAATTTGAAAATTTTTTTTTGAATTATTATTATTATTCTTGCCCAAAGGTGACAAAAATTATATTTATAAGTAAATTAAAATTTTTTTTTTTGAACAGACTTTCAAGAATTATTAAAAGTCAAAAAAAAATAAGTAAGTATTATGATTACTGACAAGGTTATTTTTTATTTAGTTGTAAAATATTTCTGGTCACAACATAAAATAAAATATAATTTAACCAACAATTAAAAACATTTCCTCGAGTCTTGGCACACAATATTCAATTATAAAAATCGACAAGTTTAACTATGACTTACTTAAAAAATCAAAAATAATTGAAGGAAAAATATCCGACCTTTTTGTAATTGATTTTTTTTTTGTTTTGTTTTTAGAACGGATTTAAAATTATTTTTAAAAAAAAATGACTTTGCAATAACTTAAAAAATTGCAAATTTTATTTATTAAAATAAAAAATTCATATTTTAAAGTGGAAATTTTATGTTGGTCAAAAAAATTATGTCTAGAAGTTTAGATTAGACCAAAATATAAAAACAACAATTTCATGCCCTTTAAAAAAGTTGTTACAAAAAAATGGTTGTTTTGGTTGACCTTTCATTGAAAATTTTCCTAAAGTTCAACTTGTCAACTGTCACAATTAATATTAATTCTATTTATTTTATTATTTTCAATTAATTTAAGGCGTTTAAACTATTGTTATGGAAAGAGTTTTATTGAAAAGTAGGCAGTAGCAAATAATAAACTATTTAAAAATTGTGTCGAAATTGTAGCCAAAGCATAATTGTTACTTTTTGACAATAAATTTTAGATAAGCCGTGTTTTCGATTGTCTTTTCGAAAATTGGAAAATTTATTGTTTAGCAGTCGAAATTAAAACTTAATTCAAACAGTCAAAAAGGAAATATTATGTGTTAGAAAATTTGCAGAAAATTATGATTCAAAATGTTGTCACTGATACTCAACTAAAATAAATAAAATAAGATTGTGGATTATAAAGTTTAATTACAAATAATGACTCATTAAAATATTATTAATGAAACAGTAACTAAGGTTACAATTATGTTCTCTTTAATGATCTCTGTGTTCAAAACATTATGGTCATAATTGTCAACAAAACAAACTATTCTCAGATTTCTTAAAAAATTGTTCTACTTTAGTGATATCTCCGGGTTTCTGTAAATTCTGGGCAGCCCTAATTACTGATAAAATTAATTAATATCAGAAAATACATATTCAATTCAATTTTTATTGCAATTATCAACATAATCACTTTTATTTTTATGTTTTTTGCATAAATAATATGCGAAATTGAAGGGACATATTTCTAAAAAAAAAGATGATATAAGTATTTTTAAAATATTTACTTTTGAATCTTTACAAGTAATAAACAAAAAATATCACTATTTATGATGAAATATTACTAAAAAAATTATTGTTAACATAACAAGGTCTATAATAGAATTTTAATTAAAAAAAACCTATTTTTAATTTTCAGTTCTTCTGTAAAATAATAATTTTTTTTACTAGGAAAAATTGAAATTTAATAAAAATATTAACACCTTTTTTGATTTTTTTTTACATGTTTTGTTAAACGTTTTATGGTTTTTATTTTCGAAAAAATTAACACTTCTTAATCATCTTTTTTTTTTTTGCTTTATGGTTTAAAACTAACAATAAAAGTCGTTCTAAGATAAATTTAAAAGTTTTTTTTTTGTATTTTATCAATCAAAAGTTTTATGTTTTGGCATTTTTATTGTTTCCAAAAAAAAAAAAGATAGACAAGTTTTTTTTTTGTACGGAAAGCTTTTAAAGTTTATTGTTCATTTTATTGAAAAATAATAATAACTAATATTTTTTTTTGTTTTGTTTAAACATTTATGCGAATAATTACACTAATATTAAATTTTTTTTTTAAAAAAAAGTACTAAAAACTTATTATTTCAATGTTGTTTTCAATGTTGTTTCCTTGTTTATGAAAACATAATACAAATTTTATGTATGCGAAATGAAAATTTAGTAAGATTCACTTGGTTTTAATTTAGTATTTTCATTAAATTATTAAGGTCTCTATATAATAGACGGAATTTATAAATCATTGATTATATTACCCAAAATGGTAATATGTTCAAATGCTGATAAATTAATTAATATTCTTTTTTTTCTGTAAGTTGTTTTCTAATTTATTTTACTTGGAAAATACTGACTATTTAATTCAATGAAATTGGAAAAAATTGAAATTGGAAATTACTGACTTATTATTTAATAAAATTGGAAAATACTGAATTATTATTTATTGTATGAATTCCTTTAGATTCATTTGAATGTTTTTATAATAATTGATGATTTCTGGAAATTTGTAATTTAAATTGTAAACCATTTGAATGACTGAAGATTTAAATTAAATCTTGTTAATTTGTTTGAAAATATTCTATAATTACGCATTTTTTTTTAAAAATAAATTTGAAATAAAACCGATTTTGTGCCAATTTTTTAAAGAACTCAAATAAATTCTAAAGATTGACAGTTCTTGGTTTAAAATAAGATATTGCTGACTAATAAAATAAAAAGTAAATTTTATATTTTGTTATCTCCAAAATTTGCAATATAATTACGTTTAAAAATTTGACAATTATTAGAATATTGAAAAAATTGACATACAACTTTACTAATTTAATTATTCATTCGTCAAAATTGTGTACAAAATATACTAAATTTTACCAAATTTTTGACAATTTATCAATAAATAAACAAATAAAATTTTTCCAATTACTTGGAACAAATTTCAATTTTATGAGAAAATTATTTCGGAATTTCATTAACAAAAAAATTCCTTAACAAACATCCAATCAGAATCAAATTTTCCTATTATACATAATTTAATATTCTAATCATAGTTTCAAAATTTACCAAAAATAAACAATATACTACGTCGTGTCGGCTAAAATAATTCCTTAACACAAAAATAAAAAAAAAACATTTCCCCCTCGAAATTCCTTATAAACTATAATCCGAAAATGAAAATAAATATTCTAAAAATACCAAAAAAAAAAAACAAGAACCCTTGACATTTTTCTACTTAAAAAAAAAATTCCCCTTAAAATTTATTATTAAATCTTTTTTTATTTAGTCTCTTATTTTCAACATAAATTTTTAATTTTTAATTATTCAATAAAATAAAAAATTACAAAATTTCAAAACTTACCCGATTGCATTCAAGTGCTGCAGCACTATGTTCTTCACGTTGTCGAAAACAGTGACTACATTTACTTTTATTAAATATATTCGGTGTGAATTTCCGGCAATCCGCTGTACGTGTACCCATTGTATATAAAATTAATTATTTATTTATTTTTTTACTTATGAAAAACACCAAAATTAAATAACAATAATAATAATAAAGAAAATTTATTTTGGGAAAATTTAAATTTTATCTTTAAATATTATTCAACAAAAAAAAATTTTTTAACAACAAACTCCAGTAACATAAAAAAAATATATAATTAAACAAAATTAAAGAAAATAAGGAAAATTAATTTAATTATATTTTTTTAAAAAAAATTTTCCATTTAACTAATTAATTTTATGAATTTTTCGAAATTTTTTTAAGAACACCAAGAAAAAAAACCAAATTATTCACTTAATAAAATATTTTTTTTTTAAAAAAAATTAATTTTCGTGATAATTATTTGCTGTTAAATTAAAATTTTTTTTTATAAAATTTATAATTTTTCTCATTAAGATTTTTCCACCAAAAAAAAAAAATTAATAATTTGCTTAATTTTTCACCAGAAAAAAACAGAAGTTTTAATACAACATAATAAAATTTGCATTAATTTATTTAAAATATGAAATTTATGTAATTTATGTACAAGAGTTGTTTTCTAATTTTTTATAAATTATTTCAATTGTTTTTCGAATTCGAACACACAACACATTCACTTAAATTCACTTAAAAATTAAATTATTTTTTTATTTATTTATTAAATATTTTTTTTTGAATTTATTTGATTTTTATTTTATTATTATTATTATTATTGGCGACACGTAAGCCATGTTAATTTTTCGCACACGCGATTCACTGTACAAATAAAAATATTCTTGATTATTAAATTATTATTATTTTTATTAGAAAATTTATAGAAAAATTTCGATGGAACAGAAAATTTATTATTTTATATTTCGAAAAAGGTAATTGTTTAAATATCGTTAATTTTTAATTAAAATTCGTTAATTTTCTTATTTAAAAATTACGGATTAGAGCAGCAAATTAATTAAACATAATTTTTTTTTTGTTGTTGTTTATTTATTTATTTTTGACAACATAACAACAACAAAAAAAATTGAAAATTCAAAAAAAAATTTTTTTTTTTTATAATTTTAATTTAATGCGCGACATTATATCCAAACATTTCGAATGCATTCACGGTACTGAAATGATGATTGAAAAAAATTTATATTCTCACCAAAAAAAAAAAAATATATAAAATTTTTATATAATTTTTATAAGATTTCCGTTTGTTTTGTATGTAATTGGTGGTGTGTACGTGACGGACTCAAAAATTACAAATACAAATTTATTAAATTCATATCGAATTAATGATTATTGGGTTTTTGAGTAAGGTTTTAAGTCAGAATCAGATTCAACTTATTATTTGCTTGCACACACAAACACAATTTTACTGAAGAAATTCATTTTATTTATGTATATATATGACTATTTTGGTATTAATTAGAGAAATTTTTGTTGAGAGTTCATTTAAAAATACTCTCTGGGAATATTGTGGAAATGAAAAAAAAAGGTGTTTAAAAAAATTTGTTGTTGTTTTTGTTTTTTTATTATTATTATTATTTTGGTGTTTTGTAATTTGTAAGATTATCAGATTTTGAACAGGTAAACAACACAGACATAATAATTTCAGGTGAAAATTGTTTTGTAGATTTGATAATTATTATAGAAAAAAATATATTAATTAATTAATATTCAATTGGAAAATTTATTTGGAATTTTTTTTTTTTTTATTTTAGAATAAATTTTGATTGCAATTGATTTTTTTTTGAATGAAGGATTTAATTTTTTTGCAAGGATAATTCTAAAGTAAATAGTTTAACTTATGAGAATAATATGTTTCGGGTTACTATTAATATTTTCAGAAAATTAAATTAAATTAAAAATAGTACACTAATGAAGAAAATCAACTATGTGTATGTTTAGAAGACTTAAGACGGGAGTACAAAATTGGGTAATATAATATTTCCACAAATCTGGAACTGAACTTGTAGAGGAGAATAATTTCAGATTTTACAAAAGAATTCCAGAATATGAAGATCAAAATTAATAATTATTTACTAAATTGAATTAATTAAAAATTTTAAAAAAAAAACTGTTAATAACTTTGATTAAAATTGCTAGTAAATCTGTATTTATTTGGTTGGTTGAAAAGGAGAAGGAATTAAGCCTTCCACGCACTAAGTCCTCTCGGGTCTATTGTACACCCATATTGGACGGCTCTTTCTGTGCTATCATTTAGCACCCTACATCATTTATGAACGCTATTTATCCAAACGGTCTTAATCTGCTCACCTCCACTAGATCTGTCAAAAAAAGACTTTTTTCTAAGTGTTTAAGGTTTTTGTGTTAAATCGTGGAGCATATATAGAAGAGGTATCTTAATGTTTTCTCCTCTTTCCCGCATCCTATACAGATCGTAATATCTGTTTTTAGTCTTAATTTCCTGACGTATTTTCTAAGCATGATAGAGTTCGTAGCAATACCGGGAGCCTTTGATTTATTCATTAAGCTTATACGCTTAGAGTTTTTGGCGTTTAAGTGGCCCTAAAAGATAAATTTTTAAAGGAACAAAATATTTTTCCACCTCCGACAAATTTGGGAAATATAACGAAATTCGAATAAAACTCCTTAATTTATCTATTTCTTAACCCAAAACTAAAATAAGATTCTTAATCTTTATTTACTGAAGTAATTTACTAATAGTTAAGTAATCCTTAATAAATCGTTTAATTAATTAATTTCAGTCAAAATTTCCATAAACGACCAAATATCAAATAGAAATACAGATTTCATTTGACCGAATTAATTTATAATGGAATGTATACAAGAGTAAAAAACGATAAATTTAATCTTATTTACCAATTTGTAAACTCCTAGTAAACAATTTTTTTGCATTTAAAAACTATATAATTAATTAATTCTAAAAAATTCTTTTACTCAGAATGTTTTTTTTTAATACTTCAAAGAAATCTTATCTTAATGAGCTTTACAAATATTCCAAAGCTGATCATTATTAGCACTCAGAAAAAAAAAATGATTATGTAAAAATTTTATTATAGTAAAAAACATAAAATATTAGATTTAGTTACTAACTGCGATCATAGTTATATTTTTTTTTGAAAATGAAATTAACTATAAAATAAAAGCTTTTTCTCTTTAAAAAAAAAGATAAATTATTTTTATGCTATAAAATTTTACGGCGAAAAATACTTTTTCTGTTTAAAAACGTTCAAATTGATCAATAATTTTATTTATATAAAGAGGTGCTTTAAAAATATTATAAATTTTAGTTTATATGATCACTTTTTATGACGATTTTGTTTGAAATTTTCTGATATTTATGCGAAAGAATTGAAACATTTCTCTTAACTAAGAGAAGATATAAAGTATCTATAAAAATATCTGATTTTAGATCAACAAAAATATAATAATTAACATAATTAAGAGAAAAGTTTTGAATCATAATTTTGTATATACCTTCTCTAAAAATAGTTTTTTTTTTTTTGGCTTTATAATCATTGAAATTCTTTACGTTATTTAAGCGCCATATCTTATATAACATAAAAACAGCTCAAAAATAATATGCTCCAAAATATTGCAAATAAAATGGTTAAAAAAAACTATTTAATTTGATACATACAAAAGTAGAACATACGTGATATTCTGTTAATAATAAATGAAAAATAAACAACTAAAATCAATTGATGAAACGTGACATAAATTTAGCAAAAAAATTATATATATGTGAAAAAAAATGTTATGTTGATTTCATAAAGATAGATTTTGGTTTATTGAAAAATTTAAATAATGTTTTTTTTAACTAAAATATAAATAGAACGACAACAACTGTAAAAATATTTGTACGTATCAAAAAAAAAAATAATGTTAAATTTTCAAATTAATTTATTTCTTTTAACATCATTTATTAATAATTTAAGGAAAAAACTGTTCTCTTAAATTAATTTTATAGCAAAATCCTCTTAAAATGACATAGTCTTACCAAATGTAATAAAATTTTTTTTATCTATAATAAGGATTTATGAATGAAAAATTATTTTAATATTTAAAAAGAAGGATTTTTTAATATTTAAACCGAAGGACCAAAAAAGGTTGGTCCAGTTTGCAAGGTTCTATCGGAACTACAAAAAGATTACAACACATGTTCATCTATTATTTAGTTTTATGATTGGTTGGTTGCCCATACAACGCGGCAACGACCCCAATTAGCGCCTTAGCACCGTTTTGCTACCACTCTGTGACAACCTGGCTAGATTGGGGAATATCTTTAGATCTATTTCGTGGCATTTAGTAACCGTGAATTATGTAACCCTTAAGATTGTTGAAGTCGTAACTCCAAAATTTGCACGTCTTGGCCCTGGTTATACCCGGCACCTGCAGGTGAAGGTTCTTTATCATTCTGTCTTCCGTAAATAGGCCTTAATTGATGGAATGGAATCAGTTGCATATTCCCAGGAATTTTGTAAGAACCGCTGGTAATTTAGACAAAATGCACAAAATTAATCAATTTATTAAATATTAAAAGAATGTTTCCTTTTCTCGTTTTATTGCAGCTTCAAAATAGGACAGAATTTCATGATTTCAGGCCCGAATCGAAAAAATATAGGATTTTTAAGTGCAAAATT
Source organism: Empis livida (assembly GCA_963932195.1). Classification (NCBI taxonomy): domain Eukaryota; kingdom Metazoa; phylum Arthropoda; class Insecta; order Diptera; family Empididae; genus Empis; species Empis livida. The sequence continues at coordinate 17,483,374 of OZ010649.1, forward strand.
TTCAGTTGAGAAAGTAAACGCTAATAAAATAAATAACAAATACAATGAAGTGGGAATATTTTGATCTTCTTTTAAATTCTTATATTATGACAACATAGTCAAATTTTGTAAATCACCTTAGTCTCATTACAATTTCATTGCGAAAGTTATTGTAATTGCTGAAAATATCTTATCAACTTTTATGTTGTAACCAAATAATTTCAAATAAAAAAGTAATCAATTTTCCAAAAATTACTCAATGCAATGACTAAAAAAAAATCCAATTTTATTGCAATCATGTTAATCAGATAAAAACTTTAGAGTCTAGTCAAGTAATAGTCTTATCAAAAAAAAATTATCTAAAAATATTTTATTTCAGGTAACCAATTTGACCCACTTTACTTATCTCTAAAATATTCTGGTACAATTTATAATAAATTATGAAATTCTTTTAGTAACATTCATTCTATGACAGAAAACATAAAAAAATATATATATTTTTTACACCAAAAAAAAAAAAAAACGAAACCCCAATAAAATATAATATTTTTCCAAAAACCGAAATATTGAAAATCTTATCTTTTTACACAAACTAATAATTTGTTGCATTTTTTTTTTGAACAAGCAATTTCACTTTTCAAATTTTGATGAAATTCCAATTTTTCCTGATAATATTCTTAAAAACAATAACTTTGTTTAAAACCACACTCCCAAATCTACCATAAAAAAAAATTATTACGGATTGTCATATCAATAATTTGTATCTAAATACAAAAAAAGATAAATGCCTTACAGACAAAACTTTTGAAATCAACTCTTAAAATGTATATTACAGTATGTATATATTTTGGTTCGTTTAAATGAATTGAGCATAATTTTTTTATATTATTTTGTAGTTAATCCGCGCACAATTTTTACAATAATTGCATTTTTTGTTGTTGTTGTTTTTATATTTTAAATTGTTTCTAAGTCACTTTGCGGTTTTTTTTTTTAATGCTTCATCATTATAATGCTATGCATTACAAAAATAAAAATATTTGCTGACCATGCAATATTACACCATCAAATTATTTTTATGGTGTTATCAGTTACTAAAGGGAAACGGAGCGGCTATACCCTTTTTACATTGTAGTAATGCCTTTTTTAAATTTACTCCCACAATTTTTTTTTTTTTTATTGTGGTATCAAATATTAAAAGAATTTATCTAAAACAAAAAAGATAAAAAAATGTGCTGCGATCAAAAGTAACACTGATTCAGTAGTGTGGAGTGGTGGCTTATGGAGACATGAAATTTTTTTTAATTTAAAAAAATATTTTTTTTTTGCTTTATGATGTATAAAATTTTCGTAATGAAATAGAATTGTTACTGCGGTGAACAGCATTGCTTTCAAGATATTATTTTACACTGTTAAAAATGTAAAGAGTTTTTTTTAATGTAAAGAAAATTTGATGATGGGTAAGGTTAATATTGGATTATTTCTAATATTAGTTATTTCTAATATTAGGTTATTCCCCTAATATATAAACTGTGGATAATTACGTTACTATGACCTATTTTTCAATAGGTTGTACTTTACGTATTTTAAAGAATTCGTTCAAATACAGTTGTATCATCTTTCCACTTCCAACAAGAGGACACATCCGAACATTAAAATCTGATCTTGGTTAGACAAAGCTTTAAAGATGCGCACGTCACTAATTCTTTACAACCAATGTAAAAAACAACGCCAATTCTTTACAAACAATGTGTACAGAGCTGCAAGATGCACACGTCACTACAAACAATGTGTTCAAAGCAACTACAAAAAATGTGAAAGACAATACCAATTCTTCGCAAGTAAAGTGGTGTTGGAAGTAAATTTTAATCAGAGGTATATCTTCGAAAAAATCTTATATTCTAGTTCTACAAATAATAAACTATAAAACCTAACACCTTATATAAACTATAAGGTGTGTAGATTTAGGTTCAGACCGCAATGACTTGTGAAGCCAAAAAAGAGAGACCATCGTTCCTGGTGAGTTCAACCACTTATCTCCTTTGATGGGCCACGGATAAAACATCTATTGTGTTAAGCCGATTCTTATATACCATATTTGTTAATGAGCTTGAAAGCCAACATGGGCAGGTATTCAATTTATTTACTTCGCTATTGGCGAACGCGATTGTTTCCATTCAAAAATATTTTACATAAAAATGCCGATAAAACTTTTTAACAGTGTATAATAAAATGAAACTTATGAAAATACAGAAATTTACCAAATAGTCAACAACAAAATAGTTCCTCTTTTTATTTGGTAATCTAATATATTTAACAACAAAAATACTTAAACCTAGTCGTGACTTTGGTGACATTTGAATAAGACACGTGAATTTTTATTTTAGTTTCAAACAAAATAAAAGTTTTGTTTACATTGGTTTTTTTTTTTTGGTTGGATTTAATGTAAGATAAAAAATAAGTATAAGATAATTATGTTCTTCATTTAATTGAAACTTGATATTAAATATATTTTTTTTGTATCTTAAAGATTGAATAAAAATTTCAAATAAAAACAAAGAAAAAAAAAAACTATAGATAAAAAAAAATTACACATTTAACGAAAATGAAAATTAAAAATATTTGTAAAAAATAAAATTTCAATGTTATTTTACCATTTTTTTTTTTTTTTTGGTAAATCAAATAAATCAATAATTATTATTATAATCTTCCGACAAATACATTAATTATGAACATATATATAAATTATAAAAAATTTCTGTTATATAACCATAAAAAAAAACCATATTTGGTCAACAATTAATCTGTCTGATTTATTAAATGTCTTAAATCATGAATTTTTTTTATTTTTTTAAACATTTTCATTAAGAACATCAACCATGAAAAATCTAGTGAAAAATTATTTGTATAGTTTTTCTGTATTGAAATATCACGATTTTTACTATCAAGAAACGTCAACTTTGGTTCTTTTATTTTTTTTTTATCTTCTTCGTTCTTGCTGTGTTGTGGGGATCATGAAAATCTCTAATATTTATGTCTTTATATTATGATTTGTTTGGAAAAAAAAAATCACAGCTGGATAATTTGTAAAATTTACGAAAATGTAATGAGTTTAAGAATATAATTTTAATTATGATTTTTTTTTTATAGAATTTAAGATTGTTTATAATATTAGATAGATTTTGTAAAATATAATTGTTTATTGAATTGGGATTTCCTGTGTTTTTTTATGTAGTGAATTTTTATATTATTGTACTAAAATGTTAGAGTATTTTTCTGTAGTAGTAATGATTTTTTTTGGAAATTACCAAAAATAACAGTTAATAATCATTGTGTAATATTTTGGTAACCTAAAATCTATATTAATTTTAAAATATTATATATAATTTTTTAAATTCTGGTTATTATAAAGTTTCCCTTAAAACTAGGCAAATATTCACTTTAATTGAAAATTAAGTATTAGGAATATTTCTGAATGATATTGAATTGGCATTGAATACTACAAGATAAATCAATGGATTTCATATATTTTAGATACAATAATCATATTTTAGATACAAATACTAATTAAGACATTTTTCCTGTACATATTGAATTAGTTGGACATTTTTTTTCTGAAAATGTTTTTATATTTTTGATAAATTCTTCCAGAACACTGAAAACAGTTCTAGTTAACAATATTATAACAGAAAAAAACACTTTAACTAACAGCGCACTGTATGATCGATAACACAGTTACCGCAATATAAAAGAAGCATGAAATTTAGAACTGAGAACACTTTAAATAACATATTGTAAATTTTTAGAAAAACTGTCAGAGCACAATCTACGAATAATATATATGTGGTATAAACATTAAGCAGCAGGCAAAGATTGACAGTGACATTTAAAACTAATTGTAACATTTTATTATTCGAAAAGGAGTCTTAATCCGACAGAATGTTATACTAGATTTTATGTTGCAAGCGGTGATAAACTTGAGATTCCAAATGTAATCTGTATCAAGTGAAATGGTAATACACTGATTTTACGACAGAAATATAACAAAAATGCAATTTGTAATTTTCCAAGGCAACTAAAAAATAAAAGAGTATTTATTTTCATTCACATTACGACAACTTTTATGCTCATATGTGAATGAAAATAATTATGCTCAACTCTTATAGTTATTAGTTTTATTTTAAGCATATATTGGTATTTTAATGAAAATAAAAAATTTCGTTAGCTCAAATTATTACAAAATTCTTAGAATTGTTTTTATTTAATATTTTTAATCAAAGTCCTCAGAATCTAATTAAGCTAAAAAACTATTATTGCCTTAAACTAAATAATACCTATAAGGGGAATTATAAATTAATTTATACTTAATTATCTAAATTTTTACCAATTTTTTTAATACATATTAAAAATTCAGTCATGACCCGCGTCAATTGATTGTCTAACTTAATTTATTCTAAATCAAACAGAAAAAAAAACTACTAATAACTAATTTTTTTTTTATATAATTATTATGTTATATAATTAATAAACATGACTTTTAATAAATTACTCTTCAACTATAAATAATTGTAATTATTAAAAATTTTATTCGAATTCCGAATTATATATATATATAAACACTGTTTCAAAACACGGAAGAAAAATTAATAATTTTCCACTATAATAATTTTTCATTCTTTCAAAAAATAAAAAAAAAATTTTATATTTCTATACAATTTTTTTTTTTTAATTGACTTTATTGTATCTAAAATGTATGAAATTCATTGGTGTATCTTGTGTTCTTCAAATCAAATTGACCACTAAAATTTTAGTTTTTCTCTTTTCAAAATTATTAGAAAAAAAAACAAAAAAAAAATCTTTCTTTCTTTTTGTATGTAGGTAAAAATGTGAAAGGAAAATGCATTTTATAATGACTATGCAATTAAGCTAATGTCACTCTTAAAAAAAATTTATTAAATCAGTTTTTCCTTATAAAATCCTCTTTTACGATTATAGATGAATTAAATTAAAAAAAAAATAATTTAATAAAATAATTTATGTACTACAATATATAATATTGAACTTTATTGGAATATTTCTGTTACCAGGGATAGTTAAACATTTCTTTACAATAGGCGGGCCATTAAGAATTATATCATAAGTAAATTAATTTTAAAAACATATTCGAGTACATAATTTGTTTAATATTGAAGCATAATTATATCAAATTCAATTTCATCGTATGATTTTTTTTCATTTAAATTATAAAAATATACACTTAGGTTTAGAAGGGGTGCGACGACCGGTAACATACACACAACACGAGAGATTTCGAGATTGGCAACGAAATTGAGCCATTTGACCTACAAATTGACACCAGAAATGTATATAAAGTGTAATAAATGTTAATTACTAATAATAAATGTATATAAAGTGTAATAAATGTCTATATAAAGTGTAATAAATGTTAATTACTAATAATATAATTAAATTATGTTAAGATAACACTACTTGTTTGGAGCCAAGTCAAATTTTAGTAAGTAATCGAAAAAGATATATGTATATATTTGATGTATAATTTAAGATATATATAAGTATATCTTAAATTTTACATCAAATTAATTAATAATATTTTGGAGAGTTTACCTTTTTCCTGAGGATATCTCAAAACCTAATTTATCGGCATCTATATGCATGCTTTTCTTAACTCTTCTAAACAATTTTTTCATATCTTCAAAATCTGGAAAAAAATTGAGAAAATTAGCTAAAATAGTTATTTTTTCACAAAAACTTAAAAATTGGTTTTTAACATTTTTAATAACAATCGTAAGCTCACTAACATTAAAAAAAAAACGAAATTATCAGGACACAAACTTTTTTTAAAAACGAAAATGTTAAGACACGAACTTTTTTTTTTTTCATATAATTTTAATAATTTGATCTATTATTCTGTTTAAACTCGGACCTTGGCTGAGAATATATCTAATACTTGTTTCCGCTGCAATATCTGCGTAATGTTGTCATATACTGTTGTCAGACTTATTTTCTTGGCAATTATTTCCAATATTGGCCCGCGTATCATACTACATTTCAACTCACAAACTGTTTCTATATAGATTTTATATAAAGAAATTTTTTATATAAATTATTTATCAATACTTTTACTTAAATTAGAAAATTCATTTTTCTTTTTAAATAACTGCACTATTGCATTTCAATACAATCAGTTACTTTTTGTGCAGCATACATATTTTTTTTTTAATATTTTATTGACCAAATCGATTAATCTGGTATAGTGCCAATATTAACTGTGTTCTGGTAATATAAAATAGGCTTTACCTGATATTACAATACAAAAATTGTAAACTGTGAAGCTGGTAATATTTCACAATTCTTTATGAAATTAGTTTGTTAATTTTTTTTTTTTGGTTTTATTAAAATTTAATTGTTTGATAAAGGTTCAACAGTTTCTGGTGCGCTACAGTAATATTGCTATATATAAAAAAAAAGAGAAATGTTAAAGGCATTTTTGTCAGTTAACAAACAAAAGACTTCCCTTTATACAAAATTGTTTTTTTTTTTTTTTGCTGCCGATTTTTTATTAACTTTTTTAAATGACTAATGATTATATTTTATTTTTATTTTTCAGATTTTATTATTGAGAAGGAGCAAATCAAATTTAATTTAAACGCTTATTGTAACAATATATTTTATATATACTCAATATTTGATATTTTTGTTAGCTGCTGGTATTTTTCAATTTATTTTGTATCTTTAAGATATATATATATTTTTAATGTATAGAACAATTATCAACGGATAAAAGTTTAAGTTGATTAAATATAAATTGTCGTTTTTATGTAATTTTTTTTTTTGATATTCATTATTTTTGTTAAAAGATTTTGATTTATTTGTTAGTTAAATCTATGTTCAATATAATAAATATTTATTGTTATTTAAATAATGTGAAATAAATGAAGCCAATTTTATTATAATACTATAACAAAATAAGATTAACATGCCATATTATATGCTAAATTTGTTTTGGAAATTTACAAAATATTTTTAATTTATTTTTTTTTTTTGATTTTAATAAATTATAAAAAATTTATTTGAATAATATTGCATTGTTTTTAATATTAAATGTTTCAGTCAGTCTAATATGTCAAATATAATTTAATTAAGTATATAAAATTAAAAAATTGAAAGATTACATAAAAATTCAACAATTTTTTAAAATTTTAAAATATATAAATATAGAAACATACGGTATGTCTAGTTAATCTTCAATTTAACCATATCTGTGGGATAAATTTGTGATTACAAATTGTAAATTTTCAACATAATTTTAATTTAAATGCAGTAAATTAAATATTGTTTGTTAAAATTATTTCTAAATATGATTTTTATTACAATAGTATAGAAATATTAGCAACACTTTCATTTATATTCCATTTTTTTTTTCCAAACGAAACTCTTAAGATTGATTTGGAATTTGTAAAATTTTTTTAATGAAGTTATATTTTTTTAATGTAAAATAAGACTTTAATCGTTGCCTCTGTCTAGATTGTTAGGCGAATGATTAAGGTTAAAGGATCTATATTGAAATGTACTTTTTGTTTTGTACTCAAATTAATGATGCACCACACTGTTCCTCTTACCAGTATCAATTCTTTTTTCTGAATGGTTTTTTTTTTATCAGAAATCTTCTAAAAAATAATACACAATTTTAAAACTTTTAAAATCTGGTTTTATTAACTAATTTCTTCAGTTTACGAAATATGGAGAACGATAATATAAAATTGATAATAAAAATCAAAGAACAGAAAAAGAAGGGTTTGCATGTTTTATAAAAATTAGTTACGTTATGTTAATGATTACAACAATTTAACAAAAAAAAAATATATTCAAAAAGCCTACTAGCTACAATAACGGTGTTATTCATTTAGATAAACACGAAAAATATAATTATTTTAACTGCAATTTGAATGAAATTACCATTCACCAAAAAAAAAAGAAAAAAAACTGTTTATTATTAATCATAAACACTGCGCAACAGCACAAAAAAAAAACGAAATACCTGTAAAAAGTGCAACGTACTTTAAGGTCGAATTATTTGATGTTATTGCATACACACCATAAACCGGGATATCCTAATAAAACCGAAAAAAAGAAACAATTTATGAAAAAAACAATTAAAAAATTCTTTGTATTCATTTTTAATGTGATTTTTTTTTTGGTGCAAGTGCAAGGAAGTAAATTAATTAAAACAGCATGTCTTGTAAATAATTCAATAAACACTATAATGATTGTAAATGCATCAATATTTGAATAGAAAAAATACGATTAATTTACAATTAGTTTGTAACTATCACGCCATCATAACATTAAATTGTTTAAAATTATCTTTCGGAACATTACATTTTTAAGTGGTGATTTTCTAAAACGAAGAAAAAAATACTGAAAGATAAGATTTTATGGAAAAAAAAACAACATAATTGAAATTCTATTGTTTTTTTTTTTTTAGCCTCAGTTAATTTAATTGTAATTTTGTTTTTGTTCAAGTTTAATGAAATTATTCATTAAAATCAAATAATTTATCGAAGCGATAATTTTTTAATTAACGCTTAAAATTTACATATTTGAATAATAATCAAGTTAGAGCCATGTAATTGCCAGGACAGAATAGTCTTTTTTACAATTCAAAATAGTCTTTTTAAATTAAATTAATTAATTTATTGTATGTTGAATTTTGAAACGACTTTGACTTGAAATGATTAATGTTAATAGATTTGTCGAGAAAATATGTTAAAGAAGTGAAGAATATTTTATGGAAATTTTAGGATAATTCTGATCTTCTAGATATCATCTAAATAAATTTGTCCTTAAACATTTCCGTGGATATTTCCCAAAATATTATAATTATATTTTCACATTTTTAAATAAATTCTGATTTCAATTGCTGAATAGTATTTTCGAAAACACGATATTTTGTTTTTATACAAAATAAAAACTTCTTGTGCTTTGGAAAATTTAAAGACTTTACCAATTGAAATCAGAACTTTTCAAAAAATATCAAAATTAAAATATTTTTGAAATCACTAGCAGAATTATTGTTTTGAGAAACTAAGCCACTTTGGGAAAATCATTTGAATTTAGTAGTTTTAAGACTTCCAAAACACCACCAATAGAAATATTCTTGAAGTCAACCAAAGACTGGACCTTGATTGACAATATTTTGGTTACATACATAATAGGACTTTCTGTATAATCTGTTTTCCAGGCTACAGTAAAATATAATATAATATTTTACTAATTTTCAGTAAAGGTAATCACTTAGAAGTTCATAAATTCTACAAGATCCGAAAATTCTGGAAAAACAATTTAATTTTCGCTAAAATTACGTAAAAAATTTTTTAAAAATAATTATCATAAAACTACTGGTTCGAAATATGTCTGTTGTCTGAACACGACTCAAAATTATCAAACTATTTCTGATTGCATAAATGAAATCACAAATAATTTTCGCTTATACATTTTCACAATGGAGATCGCATTAAATAATTTCAAAATATTTTCACTATTATAGTTACCATAATCACTTTCATTTTCCTGAAAATTTTTATCAATTTTTTCTATATAGAAAATAATAACAAAATTTTCTTTTACAGGGAAAGTTTTATCCTAAAAACATATAAAATAATTAATAAAAAAAATTGAAAAATAATTTTATTATAGTAGTAAAAAAAAAAATTCAGATATTTTTTCTTGAAAATTGTTTTTCTAATTTTTTTTTTTTTCGTTAATAAAGATTTTCCATTGATAATTTTTTTGTTGTTTCAATAAAAATGCTTGTTAAATTGAAGTAAAAATTGAAATTGCGTCTATAAAATTTTCTAACTAATTTTCAAAAAAAAATAATATGCTTTAGGGCATTGTTGTGCACGCATTGTATTCAAGTTATGTAGATTTGCATCAGTAAAGACATTTTTAGTTTAAGGGGTAAATGATAATTTAAATTTTATATAAAATATTGATAATATTTTCAAAAGAATTAAAATAGTTATACTTATTCAAGTAGTAGTTATGCTTAGAGTAGAAAAAATATTGTTTAGCAGTCCTACGACATGATACTGGAATAAAAAATTCGAAGGAAATTTCGCTCAGAAAATTTATTGGAATAGACACAAAATTCTAATCAATTTTTAATGTAAATTTACTTCGAAAATACAGAAATAGTTTCAGAATTTTTCAATCAAAATTTGTCATAATAATCTCCAAATTGTTATGTAAAAATTTAGTAAATTTTATAGAAATATTATTACTATTAAGATATTATTGAAAGTAAAATCAATTTTACATATTCATTCTCGGGGTAGTGACACTACTGGTATTAGTCATATGAAACTACAAATAATTAAGTCAATTTTTTCCAAAAATGATTTGGTTTACTAAACCATTAACTTACATTTTATATTTCTGTGCAATTAACACGAAATTAACACGAAAGCGCTGTTCTGTGCTATGCTCTTTTTAGTTCACCCTCTGCGCAGAAGCAAAATTATTTTTTTTTTGTTATTTATTCCACAATATTTATTTCACAGTTTAACAATGTGTGTCAATCTTTTTAATTAGATACTAAAAATTTTGTATTAATTAGCAAAGATTGCCCAAATAAATTACCCAAATAAATTTTCAAAATTTTCAATTTCTTAAAAAGTTTCGACCCCTCAATTATAGATCCTTCAATAAAAAATAAATTGAAATTGTAAATTTCCACCCAACATAGTAAACCATAAAATAATAGTTTATATAAGATAAAAATGTGCAACATAAAAAAAAAATTTCATAAAATTTTTTGATTGAGGCTACAAAAAAAAAATAATTTATTTTCATATTTTCAATTAAAGTTTAAGTTTATTAACAACACCGAGAAAAAACAACGATAAAGTGAAAGTAAGAATAAAAGTGTGAAAATATTTACAAAGTTTTTTTTTTTTTTTATTTCATTTATTTAGTTTTTATTTTAATTTTATTTTTTGCTAAAAATTTTAATTTTATTTTTTTTTTAAACTAATTTTATTTTATTGTTTTTATGCTTGAATAAATATTTAAATTGATTTGATTAACACTTTTTTTTTGTTATATATTTTATACATTTTTTTTATGTTGCTTGTTTCTAAAATTTTCATTGTACAACTTTTATAGGTAAAAAAAATTATTTGTTAGAAAATTAATTGAAAAATTTTGAAAATTTATTATTTTAAAAATGTGAATACCAAAAAAAAAATAATATAATTTCCTGGGAAATAAGGAAAAGTTAAGTCATTCAATTTAAGTTTGTTCAAAAAAAAATTAATAGAGTCTTTTTGTATTGTTCCTTAAGTTCACTTTAAACGTAAGACTTTTGGTCACACTACAACAAATTATAAAATTTTTGACATATTTTGTAATGATTTTAATCAGAAAATTGAATTTTAGATAAATATCATAATAATTAGAGAAAAATATTCTGTTAGCAAATAATTTTTCTTCAGAAACTCATTTTCAAAGAATATGGAAATACGAAGAAAATTTATTTAAAAATTTACAATTTGGATGAATATTTAATTTCGATATACAAATTAGATTAAGATATCATAAGCTGTATAGCTCGATGGACTACACCTCGTTGAACTCTAATCGATAGACCTAAACTTAAAGTGGCTAAATTGCCTATACTCCTTTTAAAAAATATTACTTATCTCCGTATAATGAAGACAGTTTGCGTAATCTCTGTTGAAAAAAAAGTTCTATAACTCTAAGTATGAAAGAAATGTGAATTAGTTTGGGTAAGTAAAGCGTTACAGCTCGTGAAGAACCTGGTCCAACCTTAAAGATGTTCTCGACCGTTTTTCCTACTTTTAAATTAGATTTTAATGTCATTTTATTACTAATATCGATGTCGCGGACGAAAATCAAATCCAGTACCTGCAGCATTATCGCTTAGTACACTACAACTAAGCCACTGCCGATCGTGCATTGAAGTTAACATGACTTAATAAAATTATCGCTATGTTTTTATATAAAAAGTAAGTTAGTGAAGCCTATAGTATTTTTTTAAACCTCGGTGAACTTAAATAATTTAAAAATAAACCATGATAACAGTAGCTATAGTTTAATATAAATTTCCTGGTCTAATTTGCTTACCTGAATTTAATTAAAAACAAGAAACAATTTTTTTTTAGTTCAGATTTAAGTTTCAATAAGGGTCATATCGGCATCAATCACTGATTATGACACATCTAAATTCTATTCTACAGCACAAAAATAGTATAGTTACTTTTAGACCGAATTACTTAATAATTCACAATAAAAAATTATTCTACATTCCACTAATTCTTTTGTAGAACTTTCCATAAAATTTATTTGCGTGTATTATTTCAGAAAATGATTAACGATACCTTTACAAATTAACCTGTTAAGATATTTTTTCAATTAATTTCCCAATTCCATAAAATAATAGAATAATTTTTATGTAATAAAATTAAAATTACTATTTCCGTCAACTCTCATCTACGCAGTTCAAAAAGTCAATTGATATATGTACAACAAAAAAATTTTTTAATACGTATATATTGAAAATTTGATTAATTAAGACTATATTCTTAAAAGACCAACGAGACCCTTTTAACCATTTCAGTATCTGCATTAAATAAAAATAACAAGTTTTATTTTTTATTTTATTTATTTTTTGTACAAACGAATCGCATTTATGTGCAAAACCATTTCTGCATCCAAAATATAATAATTTTATACAGACTGTTTTTTTTTTCAGATACAGTCATTTCTATACCTTGAAACCTTAATAACTTGAAAATACCTTACGATACTTTAATTCAAATTGAAAATATAAAATAAATTTTGTTATTTAGTTCTCTTTTTTTTCGTGTATATTAATTGAAAAGTTTTGAACTGTCTTGCTAATGATTTTTTCTTATTCCGCATGACACCTGACACATAACATTCTTCTAAAGAAGCGCGTAAACTATCAAATATTGTATTAAAAAATAAAAAATAATGTAATGATGGTTACATACAGAAGCTATGGTAATGAAAAAAAAATTCTTTTTATTTTCTGTGGAAGATGTCTACATTTAAAAAATTTATATTTATATTCATTTTTTTTGTTGTAATATTTTTCATCATCATTATCATCATCAGCACCAACAGCATCGTCAAAATAGATTTTGTTGGAAAAAAAAAAATCGAATTTTATAATGGCCTAACAATTTTTTATGAAATAGTATTTGAAAATAATAAATTTTACAAAGTGTTAATGGTATCTGTGATATTTTTCAATAATATTTTCAGTTGAATATTTTTTTTATAGATTTGAAAACTTTGCTTAGTTGTCTCCTAGAATAGTATTTATTTAATTTTTTTTCCTAATAATAATAATAAAAATACAATTTATTAGATCACTTTTTGAATATAATTTATGAAGTTCAAATAGACCGGATGAAATTATGTCTTTTTTTTTTGCTGTTGTAAGCCTAAACCGAATAATAGCATAAATAGAGATGAATAAATTTATGGTCGGTTCAGAAAAAATTAATAAATTTCCAATTTTATTACAAAATTATATAAAAAAAAAAACATTTGTAAAAGCATAAAGATATTTTTATTAATTTTTACGAGGTGCATTTAATGAAATTGAAGGTTTTTGAAATGTTTGTTTAGTTTATAAGAATATTGGCTAAAAGGAAATACATATTTATTAAAAAAAAAAATTGAAATGCACTATGAAATTTATTGATCAGATAATCATTATATTTCAAAAATTTTATGATCACTTTTATATTATTACATATTACAGGCAATGTGATATTATGGAAAAATTATTTAAAACTTAAAATTAAAAGTTTTAATGAACTCGTATTTTCACTATCAATTAAGTCACATTTTGAAATTGATCTAATCTTAAATCAATGTTTGTTAAAACATTCTTAACTCAATTCGAAATAAACTTGCCATGATAACAAACTAATTAATTTCAATGTCAGTAACTGTCATCATTACCTATTTCCTTATAAGGTAATGTATTACTATAATTTTGTCAAAAAGTTCGAAATTATGTCCAATTTGCCAAAAATTGGCAACATTATAAAAAATGGTTTTAAATATATCGAAATTATCAAAAACTTTTGAAATTATATCAAAATTAATGAAAATTATTTTAACCTATACGAAATTAAATTAAAACTTCATAAAAAGTTAAATTTTATTTTAATTCCTGGCATTGATTTTCTTAATCAAATTAAATTCTTAATCAAATTATATACAAATGAATTATTCATTGACTCATAGTATAAATATCACAATATTTAATTTTATTTAATATTTTTAATTTAATTTTATTATATTTTGTCACAAAGCTATTTTTGGAATTGGTATACAATAAAAAACAATTTTTATATCTAAATCTTATTTCATTTTCTTACAAATTTTACCTCATTCATAAAAAATCTATTTTTTTTTTCTCCATATTTTACTTTAATAAACTTGTACTAGATAAAAACATGACCTAATAAAACGTGAACCACACAATTCAATAACTTCGTGAGAAAATTAAATCAATCAATATTATTAAAATATATAATAAATTAAAGATTTATTCGCATAAAAAAACTATAAAATTATTATTTTAACAAATAAATATTTAGTAAAATTTTATTTATATATTTTTTTAATAAATATTAATAAAAAAATATATTAAATAATATCGTGTTAAAAAAAATATATCATATACATTAAATTAAAAAAGATTCTCAATATCCGCATTATCATATTTCCTGAATGGAATATTTGTAATTTGATTTCAATTCAGTGTCGAGATATGATATAAAATTAAAACTTGTATATTTTAAAGAATAGAAATATCTATATAAATTTAATATTACTCCACCTAATAATTACCCTAGTTTTGACCTCGTTCTGTGGTTCACTGAACATGAATCTTTATTTTCAAATATTATTTCTTGTGGTATGAATCAATTTTATTTTATTATTTACCTATAAAAACTATAAATCTTTAGCTACTGAAAGAAAACTAGTGCACAAAATTAAATATTTTTATTTCGAAAAAAAATTCCTAATAAAACTAGATTTAGTTTTAATAGCTCACCGTGTTGTTAGTATTCATAAATTTTGATTTGAGATTAAATAAAGTAGATTAAAATGTAAGGAAATAGATTTTTTTTTTTTGTGAAAAAAAAATTAATTTGTTCTTTTAGATAAGATTTATAGAATAATATTTAAGTGGAATTGATATATTTTAGAATTAATTTTGTAAGAATTTATAGTTCAATAAATTGAATGCAAATATTTAAAATTTAGGAGATTTTATTCAAAATATTTAAATTAAATATTATTTCCGTATTATAATGCCTTGGTATATTGATAATTTAAGAAAAACACTATTAACAAACCGGTTATAAAAACAAACCGGTTTTGCAATGGAACCGTACGTAACCGACATGCAAAAGAAAAAACCGGGAACGGAAGCCGAAATAGAAATAAATATGGTGCAGAACTGTAAACCGGACCGGTATAAGATTCAGTTTGGCCCTCTGCATTGAAGCGTAAATTCTGGA
Source organism: Empis livida (assembly GCA_963932195.1). Lineage (NCBI taxonomy): Eukaryota > Metazoa > Arthropoda > Insecta > Diptera > Empididae > Empis > Empis livida. The sequence goes on from OZ010649.1 coordinate 17,498,964, forward strand.
ATTACTTTTTCCAGAATTTATGCTTCAATTGTCATATTCAGTTTTAGTACCAAAATAATTATGTAAAAGGTTCTTACAAGCAATAGGAAATAAAATTGATAATAGTTATATAAAGATAGCAGCCAAAATCTAATTACCTTAATAAGTGCTTTACTTTTAAGTGTCCAATCTTTAGTTAAACTGTAGTTGCCATTTTCATCAAACTAGATTTCCTACCTCACAAATATCAGTTCCATGAAACTCTCTTAGTTTCATCTGATATTCATAAACGTTGATACTACGATAGGTACTATTTTGTTATGCCATAGGTACTACTTACTAAACTTCAAATATTAAGTATTATTTCTATACGCAATTTTTACGTGAATATTAATAGTTTCCAAGTATTTATTGATATTTGCAATTTGTCGTTCTGCTCGAAAACGTATACCTTATATTAAATATCAAGCATAGATATTTTTTTTTTTCTTGCACGAATCAGAAATACCAACAGTTTGCTAAACGATATGGAGTATTTATCATCAAATAGAATAAGATACAGTCTATTTGTTAAACATGGTTCTACTGGGCATGATTCTCAATTATAAAAACTAGAATTATATGCCAACAAAAAAAGTAAACTTTCACCTGACAAAAAGTTAAGTGAGAAATGAAATTAATTTTTTATTTCTTTTATAACTACATTAAAATAGCCTAATTTTCCATTTCTAGTGTGTAATTGGTTAAATTGACAATAAATTATTCAGTTCAAAAGCATTACTACAAAAAATTCAATTTAATTCATTTTGTATGACAACTACGTTGTTTTTTTTTTTTTTTTTGGTTGATTGTAAAATTCTAGAATTTTAATTCTCGTATTTCTCTTTTGATTGTCGAAATTATTAAATAGAGTTACACTTTAAAAAATTGCCTACACCTTAATTCAATAATTATTTATAAAAATTCTATTGGACAAAAAAAAAAATTTACAACAATTTTATGAACTGGAACGAATTTATTTTATTATTTATTTACAAAATCAATTTTGGTTAATCATAAAAAAAAAAAAAAATTAGGACAAAAATTATATTTTCTTTATTTGATATGCGTTTTGCCAAACAATTGAAAATTGACTTAGTTATAAGAATTTTTTTTAAGTGCCATATAACATAAAAATATGTAACGCCCTAAAATCTATTTAGAAATCTATAAATTTAAAAAAAAAAAAAACAAATCTAGAGTAAAATAATAATTGAGGTGAAATTTTTGTGGTTTTATTTTATAATAAAAAATTGCAAAATAGTGAATAAAAAAAATCTAGAAAATTTATTAATATTTGTAGATTGGTTAGGTTCTGTCAGGTAAAATATATACAAGACAAGAAAAATATTTGATCTAAAATTATAGAAAATAAAATAGAATAGTCTAATTGAGCTCATTGAGTTTTAAGTTTAATAAATAAGCAAAGTATGAATGGAGGAAAGAAAGACAGCACTACAAATGTCATAAGCTTAAGATATATAAATCTGACAGTTACAGTGGGATAGTCTAAGTATAAACTGATATAAATTCTAGTATACACTGTATAATGAAACATAGAATTTTGAAATTATGAACATTGTAAGATTAAGGCCCGAATTAATAAATCACACTTAAGTGAATACTTAAGTAAATACTTGAATAAGTTTGCGATTATTTTTCGTATTAATAAAGCACACTTATATTGTAGAATTTTTGTTCAGTTTTGTTGGTAGTATTGACATAATTTTAAATTGAAATGTTGGTAATATGATTTTTCTATTTATGTTGATAACACTAATCTAAAAAATAATCCGTCATAAGCGAAATAAATTGACAGCAGAAGTGATTAAATTATTTCAGATAAAAAATATATTTTTTTAAAAATTTAATTTAGACAAATATTTTTATTTTTTTCTAATTTGACAATTATTTATAATTATTTGATAATAATTTAATTTGACAATTTACAGATGTCAAATTTTATTATTTAAAGCTGACAATACTGCCAATGAAATTTAAGAGGCTCTTAAGTGTGCTATGATCATTACTTAAGTGGCTCTTAAGTATTGTTTATAAATACGAAATCATACACTTAAGTCCAACTAAATTCAAGTTTGATTTATTAATTCGGCCCTAACACTATTTTCCGTGACATTGTCAACTATTATTCTGCAGGATATCGTTAACTATATGTCAATTGGAATGTCGTATTGAAAAAAAAATATTATGCTCGCAAATATTTCATTGATCTCATCAACAAGCATGGGACTAAAGATTCAGTTAGACTATTATATTAAAAAACGGAGTCGTACGCTCTCAGCAACAAGCGTGAGACTAAAGAATCGCATCAAGACATTCAAAATTCTTTATCCTTGGCCCTTCAGAGAAAAAAAACGTCGCAGACATGGAACATATCGCTAAACGCTATACGGTTTTACCATTACTATAGGGATTACCTCTACGGAAGTATGGTAAAACTTTAATCAATAGGATATTACAATACGCCTTTTGGCTGCAGGATATATACTTAGAACTTAGTGTACAGAATAAACTGTAATTGTCGTTTCTAATCTAAACCAAAGATTACTCAAAATACTTTAAAGTTCTTTCAAAAAATTACCAAAAAATTTTCCCCTTCAAAGTTAATTATAGAACGAAAGCGATCTATTCTGAGCTGATGCGACAACAATAACTGAAAAATTTTTATTACACTTCCACCCGGACTTCATTTAATGTTCATTCGTCTGTTATATTTGTCGATTAAATAATTTTGATTGATTTACAAAAAAAAAAAAAAAATTAATATTCCAAAATTTATTATCCATTTTATTATTCGTTATGATACTCTGTAGCTAATTTTTTATTGATATTCATAAAAGAAATTGTTTTTAAATTATTTTGTGGAATTTCTAATAAACAAAAAATATTTTACAAAAAATATCTATTTGTTTGAATGAATATTAATAATTTTATTCTAAATTCAACCAATTGAAAAGGTTCAACTCTTCTTTTTTTTTATTCATCATTATTTATGCATTTAAAATAGAACCTCTGCAATATTTATATACATTTTTTTTATTAGACATGTGCTACGTCCATAATAATAACATTTTTTTTAAAATCTTTATCTATTTATGATTTCTTAGTAAAGTTTAATAACATAAAAAAAATAATAATATGCTATTCAAGTAGTTGTCTAATTTTGATAATTTTTGCAGGTAAATTATTCAGATTCGGTAAGTATGAAATTTATAATTTGTACATGACTGGAAATGTAATTTTTATTTTGAGAAATCAAATTAAAATATGGAAGAGAGTTTTATAATATTTTAATTTGAATATGAAATAATTCAAAAATAACTGCCACTTTACAGAGAAATCAGTGATAAAATTTTTTATTTGGAATTACATATTCTAAGATTTTTGATCATATTTTCAACGTATAGATATTCCAATCAAAATTTTTAAATTCTATATACCAAAATACCAGAAAATAATCAATATTCTAATCAGACTTTTTAAATTGGGGCTTTCTGATTAATTCCGTCCTTTTAAAATTCAGAAATAGGTTATATAAATGTCATTTAGATTAATCTAATTCTCTAATTTTAAATTATCTACGAATTAGACTATATTTATACTATTAAACTTTTACTGGTAATTATATTTTCAAAAACCCACCTAATCCACATATTTTATCAGTCACATTTTTTTTTTTACTATAAAAAATTATAATTTTTTTTTTTGATATACCTTTTTGAATTAAATTGCGGCTTTTACACTAAATAAATTCCAAAGCATATTTCTCGTCACCTTTTTTTAAACCCCATAGTACATGACAATAATAATTCAACAAAAAAAAAACAAAAAATTTATATTGACACTATTCATCCATATAAAAATTCTGATTAAATTCCTGTATGTTTATAAGAAAAATTATTATTATGTAAATTATTTCCACATACGCATACAGAATTAATATAAAATATGTATAAGCATAAAAAAGCATAAAAAATGTACTTTAATCTAAACAAAACTAAACACAATAAAAATTTTGCAGAGAAAGTTTTAAAAATTTAAATTTCAAAAAAAAAAAAAGTTTATAAAGAAAAATATTTAATTTAACAAATTATGCGGGCGTCATATTTTTTAATTTTAATTAAACTTTTTCAAAAAAAAAAAGTATATAATTTAATGTACTTAATATTTTTTCTTATAAATATACTTTTAAACTTGGCCTCAATTTCATTATATTTTATTAAATTGTAGAAATATAAAAATTTATGCACTCTCAAAAGTAATAGTAATAAATTTTTCTAATTATAGTTTATTAACCTATCTTTAAATGGTTTTACTAAAATGAAATATTAAGTGTAAAAAAAAAAGTAGTAATGTATAATTAATTACATACCTATTAGACTATTTATTTTGATAAAGTAAGCTAATTCATGGTTTGTATAATATAGTAGAAGTGAATTAATGTTTCTTGTGATGTGATGATAAATTTTCCAATTAAAATTTTTACATAGTTTGTTATGAAAATATTTATGAAAACATATTTCTTTTTTTTTTTTTTAGAATTATAGTTAGAATTTTTGCTTACAGATTACTGAAGAATATTTTTTCTGAATATAATAATTGTGTCAAAATAAATTACATTTTGGTTTAGGTAAAAATAAAACAAAATTTATGTAAACTTTCGAAATTGGAAATCATTTCGCATTTTCACAAAATATTCAACATAATATATGGTTCCGACAGCTAACACTAACTTATAATGAATGAGATTAGGATTAAAATTAAAATCATAACAAAATTATACACCATTTACGGAAGAATGAAATTACTGGTCACAGGAAACAATATTATTCAGCAAAACTCTATAAATGAATTAATACGAAAATTAGCTGATTCCACAAGATTATGATTAAGAATATGAAACTGATATATATCAAATTATGCTGTAATTCTAAAATATCGTTGCAAGTTTGGGTCCTGAAATGAAACAGCTAAGTTACCATAAAATACTCAACACTGTAAAATTTAGTATGATTTCTGTACTTCGATAGTATGATATGCGTATCATTTGCGATCTATTGGCCCGCCAAAGATGTAAGAGCTACTGCGAAAAGAAAACCCTTTTGCATTATCCGATAATTTTTAAGTTCAGATTAGAGAAAGATTCTTATTTCTTCATGGCAAGCTCTCGAAGAGCTCTGCTAATTGTTTAATACATTAAATGTGTTTTCTAATGGATAGGATATTTTCAACATTTATCCTTGGTCTATTTTTTGCCACCGGCATTTATCCTAGATCTATTTTTTGCCACCGACATTCGTGTCTCTATTTTTCGTTTCCAATTCGTCAATCCAAATTATAATCATCCTTTTATGAGGAAAAAAAAAAGATAAACTTGACTTTACTACACTGTCAGATTAAGTCAAATTGTGGCCTTAAGATTTTCATTCTAAATTTTTATATTAATGAGTATACCACCCAGTACTTTATGTATGATAATCTATCATAAAAAAAAACACAAAAACAAATTTATATTTATGTTTTTATTTTGTAAATTGAACGCATCTTTTGTTTTTGTATTTCTGTTTCCTGTTACATTGTCAAAACTTCTAAATTACAAAATCAGTTTTTTTTTGTCTATAAAGCTGTGCACATAACACGCACGTTATAACTAATAATAATAATAGAATTTAGTTATTGAACAAAATAGCGATGATTATAATTTAGTTTATAGTATAAAAAACAAAACAACATCAATCAATCATAAAAAAATGTTGAGATTATCAAAAACATCAGGGTAGTCTGTGATGTGTATTATATTTTTATAATTTCGATAGATCAAATACAATGTTTTCAAATTTCATCATTAGACATTAGACATAATATAAACATTGTGGTCACGTCAAGAAACAAATTAAGGGGTTTATCTGCACAGAAATTTTTCTTACGACAGAAAATTTCCGAAATTATTAAATTGAAAACTATTTCTTAGGAATAGGGTTTGCAGCCTCATGCTCAGTCTAGGATTTTCGGGATTACATTTTACGGAATCCTGAGGTTGCAAAACCTACTAAACTTGCACCAATTACCAATAATCAAATTATTTACAATATTATTTTCCTAAAGTCGTTCATTAAATATAATAGAATGAGATATGTTTTTCTAATTGACCTTAAGATTATTATAAGTGTTTGCATTTCGCCATTTCAGAGAAACAATTTGACATTTCAGTGAAACACTGACAGCTTCTTTAGGACTAGCTAACAAAAATTTAGAAGACTCCTTTTTAAACACTATTTTAAGTATCAATATTTCAAATTTATATTTTGAAACACCGAATCAAGTTCACTAATTGGATCAAGAATGACTGAAATAAAATATTGATTTAAAAAATTTTAATGTGAACAGATAAATTTAAATTTATAAGCAAAAGATTTTTTTTTCAAAATTTCTGTTGATAGACTTGCTATAAAGTTGTAGTCCAATATGTTTTTTTTTCTCAATTACTATAGAAAAATATATATATATATATTGACCCTAATGAGTTTATGTAAGAGAGTTCAAGTTTATTTATGTAGTTTTAATAATAATAAAAGGAAAATTTATAAAACTAAAAATATTTCATAACAAAATTTTTGGTTTAAAGAAAATTAAAGAACTGAAATTAAGTACAAAATTTAGATTTACATCAGAAAAATTGATATTAAAATCGAGTAGAAAAATTCATAAAAAAAAGTTTATAAGATAGTAAAGGTTTAACATTTAACACTTTTAAGTGATAGTTGATAGAATATCTTCAAATTATATAACCATACATAAATGAAACTTATTCTGGTAACATAAATATTTTAAGAAATTTAAACTATTGGTTCAATATGGTTCACAAATGGCACGTTTAAAATGTTTTTCGGTAGATTTTTCATTTAAGTTTGCACAGTTTTTCTGTTCACGTGAAGCAATAGACTACTCAAGAATAAATTAATGCCGACTATTGTAAATTTAATATATGTATTACTATTGTAATAATATCTATAGTTGTAATTTTTATTTAAATACATATTTGGAAATTTGCCAGTATTGAAAATATTTGGCTCCATCAGCAGACTTTATGGCACTTGAGCATTAATCGCCAGTACATAGACTTATATTTATTTCTATAATTTCATTTTTAGCAATTAAAAAGTTGTGCGAAAAAATTTCAAGTAAGCAGGTGTCCTAAGAAAATTTAAATACTTTATCTACTTAACAACGATTTTCACTACTTTTTCACTACATACTACTTATTTTGTATACAACTGCCATTGGACATTTCTAAAATGCAATGCTAAGATTATTCTGGTAAATGAATGTAAGCAGATTCAGGCTCAAAATTTAATTATGATTAATATGTGAAGATTCGTAGCAATTTAGATTGTACATAATTTTTTAAATCTGAATAAATCTTAGTAACAAATTTATTGAACAGCAATTTGTTTTCCATTCTTCTATCTAAATTGGAGGTTTTCAGTGCTAAAAATTCCGGATTCTGCAGAACATTGCTCTGCACAATGTTGCTAATTAGAATAGACCAATGACGTATTAAGTATGGCCCAACTACAATGGTGGGTAGCAAATAATCGAATGAGGATCTTGGAAGAAGGATTTTGTGATTGATCACAAGTTAGTCTTGTGATCAATCACAAAATCCAAGTTCAAAATGAAAGCTGCAAAATTATGAGTTATTATATTTTGCGTCTAAAAATTTGTTTGTTGTAGACATTGTTACAATTTTCAGTCCAAATCCAAATTAATTGGATTATTATTTTTCGCGCAATTTTCCAATTAATTTTTAATTTGACAATTTTCCATTAATTACTCTGTATTTTGTAATATCCAGCTTTGTTTTTTTGCTTAAGGGCAAGTGAAACTTAACATTTGCTAAGATGTCTTTTTTTTTAATGAAATTAAATAATTTAATACAAAAAAAAAATTGTATCAATGAAAAGAGAAATGTGTAGTTTTTTTTCACCTGTAGATTAATCGAAAGTTTTGTGATCTTGAATTTTCCAGTTTAATTTTTATTTATTTATCCACGTGGTTTTTTTTCCTTTTAACAATATAATATTTGAAAAAAAAAGAACCAACGTTTTTTGGAGTAATTTTCAAGCTTGACTGTACATGGATACGTTTTAAACCAGTTTCGAAAAATTTTACAGATTTTATTCGATAACATATTTATTTTTTTTTTTCTTAAAATGAATTTAATATTTTTCATCTTGAAAGTGTGACTATTTTGAGCTTAAAATCTTAAAATTTTATTTTATTGACTTTCTCGAAAATTAATTTAAGAGTTTAGCAAAAAAAAATCGAACAAGAACGTGATTTCCGGATTAAAAATCAAAAAAAAAAAGTTATATTTATTTATTTTCAATTTTTATAATGTCTCCGCAACAATATTCTGGAAAAATTTCTTTGAGTACCGCATCAGGTTCAAATCAAGAAAAATTAAATTATGATTAAAAGAGCACAAAAACGTGATTTATTTGAAATTATGAAAACTTTTTTTTTAAAATTTATTGTTAAATCGATGAAATTAATTCGAAAATCTAAAAAAATAGTTGAATGTAAATAAATTGACCTTTTTTAATCAAAATATAATTTAATTTTTCAATGATAGACAGAAATATAAAAATAGTGAAGGAGTTTCATAGCTGGAAGTTAATTAAAATAACAGTTTAAAATAGAAAAATAGAATTATAATCTGATAACTGAGAATAATGTTTTGTCAAAAAGTTAAAAAATATCTATTAATACGGAAATGTAATTTATATCAATTAAAATTATTTGGATATTTAATGGTAATTTATAGACGGAACTTTGATTATTATTGCGTAAATGTTGTTTTGAGACAATATTTAATATTTAAATTTATTTTAACAAATTTTCCTATTTTGAGGTCAATTTAGGAAAGTATATAAATAATTTAAATGAGCACCGAAATCATTAGTAACTTTTAAGATCTTTATTAGCTCTCAATAGAATATTTAAACATAATTTTTTGTCTTTTATATAAAATTTCCCCACCTTTTTTCTGACAACTTTTTTTTATAATTCTGTGGAAATTTGCCAACAAAATTTGAGAAAAATTAACTTTACCCAAAATCAGACCAATTTCTAGGTAAAAACATTATTTTAACGAAAAAGAATCTGTGAATTACACTAAATTTTGTTTATTTTGACAGTATTTAATTAAATGATCATAAATATTGACTCGGGTTTGTCAAAATTTCGCAATTTTGTTGACAAAAATATAAAATTTTTATGCCAATTCATTATACAAATAAAGCTTAATTTGTCATTTTAATATATGATTTAAAAAGACTCTTTGTTAGTTTTGCGAAATTTATGTGTCCCCAAAATGTCAAATTTGAAAAAGAATGTCTAAAATTATAATGGCTACGCTTTGTACCTCACACAACATAATTTACATTTTTTTAAAATTTAGAATGTAATGCAAATAATTCTATTCAACAATTTTAACCTAACCTATACCTATATTCTACTTAGATTCTTTAAAAAAATAAAATATTAAATTTAAATTACAAATTTCAAACAAGTTTCTGTCACAAATTCTGTCATCACATGTATTCGTTTTTTGTCCGCGTAATTTGAAATATAAAAATAAAATCTTTTTAATTTTTTTTTTTTAGGAAATAATGAGTTTTCAATTTTACCCTTTTTAGTTTGTCAGCAAAAAAAAAATATATAATATTTCAAAAATTAACTATGCTCATATCAATCTTATAAGAACGACAGGTTGTAAGATATAATTAAAGATATACAACTTTATATGATTATTAATTTTAATAAACAGTCAAAACATTATTACTATATGCTGCCGGAAATTGGCAAATTATAAATTAACTATATATTACCCAGTTACGACTAATATAGATATACATACATGTAATAACTAATTATATTGAGTGATGTGAAACACTAATTTTCTAAAACGAACAAAAAAAAATATGTAGCTGACACAAATGGATCACCTGAATAATTTTTTTTTTTCTATATATTATTAAGTCAATTATCGATATGTCGAAGAAAATTAAGTTTATTTATAATTATATTTTCATTATCATTTAATGTTAAAATTTCATCATAATAAAAATTAAATTATATTTAATGTTTTATTTCATAAAAATGAATTAGCCTAGTTTAAAATTTCACTTGTTTAGAAAATATATATAGAAAAAATTTGCAATATTATTGATATTTTTTAATTGCAGATACACAGAAAAAAAAATATCTTAAAATTAATTAAAATTTTTAATAATATGTTATTAGGCAAAAAAAACTGGAATATTCTGAATTTCATCTTAGAGATAAATACTAGACTTCTTGGAAACTATAAGCGAATTTTTTTTTCGTCGTAAAAAAATTCCAGTAATAAAAATTTCTCATTTTAATAAGAAAAACAAAAGAAATTTTGATGGAAAATTATGATACAAGTTGTTTAGTTAAGGAAAATTAAGAAATATTGAAGAAAATTTAAGAATTTTTTTTGTAAAAGAGTTAATTTATTCTCTCGTATTACAAAATTAAGAAATGAAAATCTCGTAATTTAAGGTTACTTAATCTAAAATTTCGTATATTTGTTCAATTTTAAGGAATTCGCCGGTCGAATTAAAAGATTTTAAATTATGAAATTGAAATAAAAATAGTTTTTTATGTGAGATTTTTGACCTGTGACATTTCGTACCACCCTTCGGAAAAAACTGAGAAATTTAACACCTTAAGTGGCATTCTTATTTAGAGTAAATAACGCTTAAAGTTTTCAGCTACAAGTACTTAACATTTGCGAAAAGTTCTGAATACCTGTATTTAAAACGTAGGTACAGAAAGAAATTAATTTTTAGAATAATCCAAAAACTTCTATAACATTTTGAAGCTATCATTTAAATCATTTTTCCTCATTAAATGTTAAAAAGCTACACAAATTATTTTTGAGCTTCAAAATATTGTTAATATTTTTCACAAAAATTTGATTTATATCCGAAGAATATTTTTACTTTGCCAAAAAATGAAATTACTAGTACATTAAAATTGATGACCGACTATATTCAACTTGATGTTATATAATATTTCTGTGGAATTGTAACAATTTCAAAAATAGAATTTATGGAGCGAAAATAATTTAGTATCTAGCTTTATTCTGAGCGGAATTAAAAGATTGAAATCGACTATACTTTAGTTTAAGTTTGAAATTTAAATTGTTTTAATAATTATGATTTAAATTTTTTAAAAATTTTCTAAATTATTTTGCATAACAAGATAATTTATTTAGTGTACTCAAAATTTTGAATTTTTTTTTGTACCTTCTCTTTGGCGCTACAGCTCGTGCAAAGCCTCCCTTAAAGAGTCCTATAACATATTATTGCAAATTTTTTTGTACTTTATGTTAGTTAATTAAGTTCTTATTCTAAAGTTTCCTAAATGTTATTTCTACTAATTCATTATTAATTCTGATTAAGTAATTCACCAATTTAGTAATTCAGTAATGGGACCATTTGAAAGTACCGCATGATATTGTTTTAATCGAAATGATTAATCAATTTTTAATAATTTTATAAACATAAAAATTTCATTTGTTAGTTCAAAGAAATATGTCAGTAATTCAATTAATTCAAAATTACTCTACAATAATATTTTCCAGAAAAAAAAAATCATTTCCCATGAATTTCTTCGTTGATTTGATGCTACATAAAAACTTATGAAAACAAATTATTTTTTTTTTTTGTTTGGTCCAAAATATATGATTTAATAAATTCATGTTAATTGTTTACTATTGAATGATTTTAAATTGCATTTTACAATTTGCGTGTTTCTTATAAAATCCAAGACATTTAAAATTGTCCAACTAAAAATAATTTGTATAATAAATTAAAAAATTTTATGTTTTAAAATATAAATTTTTAAAACTAATTACATTTTATATTATAATCATAAAAAAAATACGGTATTCAAAATTAAAATAATAATTTTTTAGGTCAAAAATATATAATTTTCTGTTAAAATGTTAAATGAAAATTATTATTTTTTTTTTAAAAAATAATATTGAAATGATTAATGACTCGAATCATAATAAAAATTAAAAAAAATATTAATTTATTTAAAATGAAATGTTAATTTAGTGTAAAAAGATATTTTAATTTTTATTTTATTTTATTTTTTTAAATGGAAAATGTATTTTATTGTAAAATATTAAAATTATTTCTAGAGAATTAAATTAAAACTTATAAATAAAATTATTTTATTTTTATTAGAAAAATAGTTAATTTCACCGATATTATTATTAAATACTAAATAGTTTTGTTAAGGTTAAAAAATTAATGGTTTATTACTTTATTGACATTCAATACATTTAAATTTTTTGTAATGATTATCATGTAATTTATAAATATAATTCACTATTTTTTTTTTTCAAAATTAGTTACACTTTTAAATTATTTAATATAATATAATAAAGTCATAAAAAGGCCTTTCTCATTTCTTTGTCAGAACGAGTACACGAGTTAAATACATTATTTCGCAGTTTTCTCTACGTTATCTAAAAATTAAAATTAAAACTTTTAGTAAAAGAAAATTTTTTCCTTTTATTGACACCTAAAGCTTATGTGCTTTTGCAATATTTCTGTGGAATTTTGCCAAAACACGATATCTAAAATTTTTTATAATTTTGAGATAAGTTCTGATTTTGATTGATCTTCAAATTTACCAACATATGACAAATTTTTATTTGGTATAAACTAGAGAAAATTTTTGTCAATTCTAAAAAAAATTGATCTGATGAAAATTTGTAATTTTGTAGATATGTGTTTTGGTAAAGTTCTACAGATTTTTAACAGATGTGCTATCATAATCCGAAGAACTTGAAATATTGCTCAATTGTAGCCATAAATATTATACATACTAACCGAGGAAGTAAGTTTAGCAGGATTTAGAGCGATTTTCGCCACAACACGAAAGTTTCCTGTAGATTTACTATATTCAATTCGTGATATCAACGTTTTAATCCCTAAAACGTTTTATTATCTGATTTTTATCTCTTTAATGAAGATTAAATTGTTTAATAATTACACAAAATGTCGATAAATGTTTTGGTATTTTATTACCAAAATCTTTGAAAATTTGTAATACCTGATTGGTGGAAAACTGTCAATGTTCTAGTATGTGGTTTATTTACTTTCGACTCCACTGCACCAATACCAATTTTAAAGTGTAATCTTCCACCGAAAATTGTTCAATTTTATTAAACTATTTATAATTTAATTTATTAGTTAATTAAATCAGTTTTCATCCTTCTATTACAACCCGTCACTCAGTGAAAAAAATTACAAGTCTATTAAATCGCAAAATTATTGCAAATATTCTCAATATAATTTTGTAGTGATGACTGCACCCAAAATACTTCCGGGTTTTTAAAAATCATTCTTAAAATATGTAAAATAAATGAATATAGATTAAATAATTTAAATTTTTATTACACCTTGCAGTGTAATAAATCAAAATTATGTGGTTGTTTTTTTAAATATTGTTATACCATAAGACATTATAGACCTCTCTGCAGTTTTTTAAAACTAATATAAAAAAAAGTCATATTATTAGCTGTCATCTTTTTATGGCCACATAAAAATGGTATAATTTCGAATATTTTTTTCTTCAAATATGTACATGAAAATAGTGCATGCAATTTTTGTTTTTATCTATTTTTGTTGTGTTTGAAAAGCAAAAGATTAATAAACTTTAAAAAAATTTACAGAAACATTCCAAAGAGTTTGTGCAAATAGTAGAGTAGAAGCTGAATTAGTGCATTAGAAATAAGATTAAGTAAATTTTAGATTAACAATGACTAATAGTTCAGTTCAGTTAAATAGTTATATTTGATTTTTATGTACCAACTTAAAACTATAAATCGACATCTTTTATTTACTAGACTAAGACTGCACTGGAGTAAAACAAACATGTCCTCTACTATTGTTCGTCCGGACCCGAAAAAGGTTAAGAATCCTAGATTGCTTTTCTTAGCAGATTATGAGCAGGTCCGTAAAATTACTGGAGTTCGTTGAGAGAGTTAGATAAGTCGATCTGCTGTAGTTCTAGCTGCTGTAATTCCAGAAGCTGTCTATAACTGACTTTTCGTACAAGGCTTACCTAAATTTCCCACTCCATTCTAACAAATCTGCTCATAATCTGCTCCTTAGCAGATTATGAGCAGGTCCGTAAAATTACTGGAGTTCATTGAGAGAGTCCGATCTGCTGTAGTTCTAGCTGCTGTAATTCCAGAAGCTGTCTATAACTGACTTTTCGGACAAGGCTTACGCAAATTTCCCACTCCATTCTAACAAACTAACCAACACCAAAGTAATACTAAAACTTAAAATCACTAAATTATTTTATAAATTTATGAAAATATGCTAAGATATAGATATTATTAAAACTCCTTAGACAGGTTTATCTTGAAAAATGTCTATTTTAGGTTACCACACTTTAGGTTTCTAATTTATTTATTATTATTATTATTATTTTTCAATCTTTTTTTTTTAAATCCTGTCTGGTTTACAATTATAAACTATAATTTATACAAGTTGTTGACATGGTCAAATACTTTCCCCATCGTTTTGGATTTTATGTATATAAGGTGCATAAACAAAAACAAAAATTATGGTTAGGCAAAAAGTATTTTGCCCTCTAACAATACACAAAAATAAAGTGAAAATATTTTAAAATTGCCAATATTTATTTATTATATATTATTTTATTTAAAAAACTATAAACGGAAGATAATTTAAATTAAAATATAAAATTGTTATAACCAACCATAAATGATAATGAAGTGAAATTATTTTTATAGTTTTATTTATAATAAATATAAATTAATCCTAAAAAAAATTTATAGTTGATTATAAATTTGAGCTTGAATTTAACATGAATTAAAATTATGAGCCAGTTTGGTTTAATTATTAACTAGTTCGCTTGAAGCGACCTAAAACATTGATGAATTATAGTCGATAGAAATCGGGAATCTTGTAATATGGTCAAAAGAAAAATCGGGACTCTTGGAGAGTCTTCTTAACCTAAAGTGTTTTTGTCATCTTGAGCACAGTTACCAATACCACTATTTTCATTAATTCACAATTACTAATAATATGCATTAGAATTTCGCGCTCAAAATTGAATTTTGTTCAAATAAGAAACCAGACTATTTCTAAGAATGCAAGCTACATACATACTGATCACGAAAGCAAGCTTTTAGCTTTAATCATGTGCTAATTTTGGTTTGTAAAATCAAGGTGTGATTTAGTAAGATCAAGCTGTAATATATAGCTGTGATTTTCGAAAAGATTGTGTGTCTCTTCCCGTGGGGGGCTAAGAATATTTTACTAATATGTGTCAGTAATTTTAGAGATAATACCTATACGTATGTTTTACAATTTCTTCCTTTTCAGAGAAAACAGATCGTTAGACTACAAGGTTCAATTAAGATTTATCGTGAAAGCCATCCGAATATGATTCATTACATCCGCGGTTTGCGTGCGTTTTCATAAAAGTGATTTATGTTTGATTTACCTAATTTCTTAAATCTAAGTTATTTTTTTTGTATCCATGAGATGCAAATTTACTATAAGAGTTTTTTTTTGCATAATGGGGTCCACCTAGTTTTAAATCAATTCTGAATTATCTAATTTTCTACAAAAAAAATAATTACGAAATAAGATCATAAATTGTAACCTAAATATAATTCTAACAATTAAAACTACGGTATAAGTAAAATATATAATTACATAATTATTACTTAAAACAATTTATCAAATTCCTAAAAAAAAAAACATAATTAATTATGTTTTTTTTCGTAAAATTCAAAAACAAAAAAATCTAACAATTATATGCTACATCATTTTTTGAATTATAGATCCAAATTTTATGAGCTTAAATGGTACATAATGTCTGATAATTGTTTTAAAAGATTTTTAACAAAAAAAAAAAAAAATGAAAACACTTACACTTAATAAACCTTGAAATTTAACACCTTAACCGATTGCCTTCGGATATTTAAATTACGAAAGTTCTTGTATATTTTTTTTCTTTTTATTTTGATTTTGTATTTTAATAACAATTTTTACACATTGTCAATAATCGAACATAAAAATATTGATTTTATTATTTCTAATATAAAAAGACATTATTAATCAATCAAATTAAATTATTTCATGGGACCACTATAAAAGATTCATAATAATTTTCATAAACCATTTGTATAATGAAGTTTAGAATGAAACCACTGCATAGCATTAAAAGATTGTCTTAAGTAGCAGAACAACTGTGCAGTGGTATATGCAATTTTTTCGTGCGAACACGCAAAAAAAATAGTACCGATTGAGGACCTCTGCGAATAACACTGACTCCCAAAGAAATGCTATTAGCTTGTTGCAATTATCTTTACTACAACAAAATATTGTTCGGTATTCATATTTAAAAAATTTATTAACACCAAATTGTAGGTAACTCTGTAGTTAAGGCTCTCTGCTACTAATGTACAAAGAGATAATTGCAACAAGCTAATAGCATTTCTTTGGGAGTCAGTTTTATTCGCAGATGTCCTCTACCGGAATGTACAAAGAGAAAAAAAAACTGCTTGTTATGTAATTTTTCCCCAAAAAAGGTAACTAAAATTAAAAACATAAAAAAAAAAATTATTGCATAATTATCACTAAATCATATTATATATTTAAAACTATCTATCGACAGTATTAAAATATTGACATAAATTTTATATTATGTCTAATCAAAAAAAAAAAAAAAAAATGATAAAAAAATTTATTGATAAATCATTTAAATTGTAATTTGTTATCATGAACAATCATTTAATCAGCAGGCAACAATGACAAATAATAGTAAAAAATATTTTAAAATATATGTACGCACATTAAATTCGAAGACATAAAAAAAAAACTTTATTTAAATCATTTTGGGTCAAGTATTCAACTTGTAACATGTCTAAGTGCCAATTTTTTTTTTAAATTTTTACTGAAGCAATACAAAAGTTTTATGCAATATTCTTAATAATATTAATGCAAAGGTTGCAACTTTAGTATTCAATCATTATTACAAAGTATACAGGAAATAATTTATTATAAATATTACAATTTAGAAATTTATTGGATTACGTATTTTTAGTCTTAAAATGACTTTGACCTTTTTTATATAAAATTTAAAATAAATTGGTAAATTGATCCAAAAACATAAAGTTAAATTATATTACATTATTGGTTCTAAATGAAAAGTATAATTTATTGCATAAAATTAACCCCCAATCACCGAAAAAAAAAATTATAACTTGTAATCAATCGAACTAAATGTGGTAATTTAACATAAGTTTTTAGGTAAAGGTTAAAAGCAAAGTTCGACCCTAATTTAAATATTTAAGCCCCTGTAAAAACAAAATAAAATTGGTGTTTGAAATTATTTATAATTTTTGATTGTTTCTTTAAAATTTTACAATAATGACCTGGTTTTCTCTTAAGAAAATATGAGTAAAATCATGTGGACTGATGCGGGGTTCTTGCCCTCATTTTCTTTTATTTAATCTGTTTAACACAGTGTTTAAATTTGGTTCGGATAAAGCAATAGGTTAAACATTCCAGTACTCAATATTAATTAATAAACAAACAGTCATATTGGAAATACTTGGAAGACAAAATATTTATAATTTTAGCGGAACACTAATTGCCAAGTTTAAGAAAGAATTTATATACTGTAACATTTTCTACATCATTTTTAACTACAAAAATAGCAACACCAAATTTTATTAATAATTTTTACATAACTTTAAGTTATTAAGTGATTTTTAAGTTTTAATTCAGATCGAAACGTTAAAATGTAAAATACCTCGAAAATGACATTTCAATTGTCGAAAGGATATTTCAATTTCAATTATATTACATTTACTTTAAGAGAGAATTTAAATTTGCTAGTATAAAAACTGGGGTAATTACAAGATTTTAGTGCGCACTACTTTTAAGACGTAAGTAGACTTTTATTACGTAAGGGCCTGCACTTAAGTTGGGAAAAATAGCAATTTTAAATATCCTTACCAAATGGTAACCCATGTTGCAGTAAAAATTAAAGGATCTTAGTTACTTAAATTTCTTTATAGTGAAGACACTTTGCTTATAATAAGATAATGGCTTTATTAGTGGAAATTGTTTGTTAAATAGACTCGGCTGTTAAAATTTTTCGCTGTAATAAATTACATTTTATTGTAATTTTACTATTCGATCAGCAGCAATTCAAACACTTGTACCTATCGCACCACAGCTTATTACACCATCACTAAGCCACAGCTGGGACTTGATTCTTAAAAAAAATATTTGCATTAAAATATTTGCAGATCGTTCATTTGACAGGAAAAATGACAGATCATTCACTTTGTAAGGCAAGCGAAGGATTTTTTATTGCTATAAATACGATTGTATCTCATTTGTAGTTAAAGTTCCCAAACGAACTTAAATCATTTTTCTCGATATTTAATTTAAAAACCACTAATCTAACTTTGAAATTTTTGATCCAGTTCTTATATAGCCAATAATCTATAATAAACTTTCATCATTATTAACTCTACAAATTCGTGTTAATATTATTACCAAATATAATAAAAGAATATTTTAAAAAACCATTAAAATATTTTATAATTTAATTTTCTTAATGATTTCCAATTAAATTAATTTGAATGATATATTTATATACACAGTGAAATTTAACCAATAAAAATAATGAATCAAATCGTTAATATTAAATTAAAATTATAAATAATAATAATAAAATAAAAAAAAATCATAATCCAAACTAATCAATCAAATTATATTATTAAAATTATAATCGGATTTAAGCGTTTTATATAGAAATTTGTTCTTAATTTTTATTTTTTACTACCATAAAATATATTCTGATATGAAGAATAAACGACCCCATTTGAATCGCACGCTGCTGGCCTACTAAAATAAAATATCAAAATAAAAAGTGAAATAGTATTTTTAAAAAAAAATCGTTTTTTTTTTTTTGCTTAACTCTATAAATGATCAGAAAATCCCTCTTAATTACACCTGAACCTATTTTTTTTTTACTATTTTGAAATATTTTTCACACATTTACATTAAAAAAAAAAAAAAAGCATGTAAATCATATATGAATTTATGAGATACAAAAAAAAAATCGTATTTAGGTTGAAAAGCGGTTAAATTTACACTTTTAACAGGTTATTTATAATTTATTTCTATCAATTTTTTATAATAAAAAAATGTAATTTAATTTCCAATGAAAGATTCTTGAAATTATAATGAAATATTAGAATTTTTTTTTGTGAAACTGTTTGATAATTATTTTGAATATGTTTTTTGTTTCAGGGGCAATTTTATTTTGGCCAAATTTTAAAATTTAACGCGTTTATAAGATTAATTAGAAATCTGTTTTTAAACTACTGAGTACGGACCCTAACAACCTAAAAACATTAGTATTTTAAATAGCATCATAATTTTATTTTATTTGTATATTTAATTTTTTTTTTTTAATAAGCTGATTTTTGTTAGACAGTCTGTCGAGTGTAATTTTGCCAAATGCCAATTAAAAAATAAGATAGCATTAAATTGAGAAGTTAGTAACTTCAAGATTGGAAATGGATTTGAAATTTTACTACATACTCTACTAAGTTTACAAAATGTTTATAGTAATTATAAATTTGAATAAAGCATACAATCAGCCTATATAAAAAAATGAAAAAACTGGAGAGTTAATTTATGGCATCTGAAATATCAAATATAAACTAACAAAATGAAGGTCAACATTATAATTTATTTTGCCCATTTACATGTAGTGAAGCTATTTTAGGAAGACCGGCAGTGACTTAGTGGTAGTTTAATATGATGGGGTGCAGTAGACGCTGTGTTCGATTAGAGGCCAAGTTAACTCAGCTTAATGCTGGGTTCGATTGAGACCCTATGACCCCAAGTGAAGTGGAAAATAAAGAAAAAATTCTCTCTATTAGGGATTTAAAGCGGGGCACAGAATATGAACGAAAATGTTTATACTAATTTAAACCTAATTTACTTTTCTAGTATTTTATTGAAATCTTACAAGCTGTAATTGTAACTAAATAAGCAGAAGAATTTAATTAAAATCAATTTCCTTTCAACAAACTCTTTAATTTCTCGATAAACTTATTTGATAAATATGTAATATTTTGAGGTTTGTCAATGTCAAAGAATGTTTATTGTAATATGCAAAAAAAAACGATTTATGCTTTTTTTTTATTTATCTTATTTTGAGTTTATTTGTTACTTTTATGATCGATTTGTTTGCTATTTAGAATTTATTTTTTTTTCTTGAAATTTTGATTGAAACATATTCATAATATGATAATGAGTTTTTCTAAATTTCTTAACCATAACTTAAAGAATAATAATATATGATAGGTATAAAAGTGTTATAAAAGTAACACATTTTCATATAATATGTTATGGTTACCTTAATTAGGTTATGTATACCTTAATTAAAATGATTTAGTAAGGATCAAAATGTTTACTAATTTATTCACACTTTATAAAATAGCAAGTAAATTTTTTGAAAATTATCTACCAAATTTTAATGGCATGATAATTCATAATTAATGTTAGAGAGAAAACACTTTCTAAATTAATTAAATTCTTTTTACAAGCTATTTTTCATAAAACAAAACAAAAAGAAAAATAGCAATTCTTCAATATTAATAACTATACGATTTTTGGAAGTTACTAAATTACAAATAATTATAATAAAAACAAGAAACATATTAAATTTTATGATTATAAATTGCGGAAAATATTTTTAAAAAAATTTTATAATTATATAATATAGCCAATATTATTTAATAGAAATTGGTAAATTATGAAAATAGTGCTGTAATATAGAGTTCGTTAACTGAAGTTTTATTATAATAGTATATTGACCCATTTTTATTAATTTTGTCGATGGAAATGTTGAAAATGAAGTATTCTAAAGATTTTCCTCTTTAAAAGTGTATGTGTAAGCTGATACGATTTCTTATTTACGCTGGATGTCATCTATATTTAACTCATGCTGAATGTCACCTGCCATTAAACTTTTTTTGCCCTTAAACCTTCAAAAATCCTTCATTTTCAGAATGTCATTTGAAACGATTTCTAATTTTGGTCAAGAAATATCATGGTGTTGAAAAAACTCTTTCCGTTAGAATAAAACACTTTGAAAAATTAGTAACTTCGAGATTGGAAATGGATCAATATTATTTTTTTTTTGAAAAACAAAGTAAAGCATTTTCCTCCTTCAAAAAGTTTATTTTCCGATGAACGTGATCAGCATCACGAAAAAATTGTGAAACATGAATTGAGAACGAAGATATGTAAGACAGATGAAGGCTCTAATCCTTTCAACTGTGAGAACCAATCATATCAACTGTGAGAAGAAAGAAGGATCTAATCTTGTCAACAGTGATAACTAATCCTCTAGAATGAACATTGTTAGAAAGAAGAAGGATTTGATCTTTTCTTGTTTTGCTGGAATGCAAAACAGTGTAGCCAATTTTAACAATTTAACGTTTTGTAGTCCTTTTGGAATCGTACTTAAAATAGTATATATATTTTGAAACGAAAGGACTTGTATGAGAGAATATTACCATATGTCAATTTTAGTCAAACTTCATAATAAGGTGACGGACATTGGTAGCTTCGAAATAGTTTCCATGCCAAATAATACTTTTTAATTATTTATGACATTAAAAATATTATTTATTAAGAATTTTTAAATTATATTCAAATTATTTATTTGAGGATAATTATTAGTTTGAAGCATTAAAAATTATATTTTCTTTATTAAATATTAATCGATCAACTCCCCAGTATCAGTCCAATTATATAAAATAATACTCCCCAGAATCAGTCGAATTATATAAATATTTAAAAATTTTAAATAAAACATGTCCTATGTTACAATTTTACTTTTAATTTGTTATTTATAATCAAGAATGAGTTTTCACTTTTCTCACTTGCCATTATCAATCACAAAAAATTTTTTTTTATTCTGTAAACTGGAGTATTTTTTTTAGTGTATTAAAGACTCCCCAAGTTGGTAAAATGGAAATTTTCTAGAATGACTTTAATTTATCTAAAAAAGAATCTATTTCAGTGGAGATCTTGACACATAAAAAAACTTTTATTTTATTTATTTTTTTTTTCTACTTTATGAATTAATAGATTAACTTTACATATGATTTTAATTTATTATTCTCTTTGATTATAATTTTCTTTAATATAAAAAATTGGAGACACTATAAAGAAAATTAAAATTATGTATATATGGCATGACGAGAGATATAATAATTATTTTTGTATTTGGATCCTTTAAAAAAACTAAAGATGTTTTAGTTTAAGGTTAATTTTTAAAGAACAATTAATCATTTATTGAAAATTGAATTTTAGATCAGTGAATGTATATTGAATTTTAGATCAGTGAATGTACTGTGAAGAATAGTTTCTATAATAAAATTTGTAAATTTTATAAACGTCTTCGATATCTAAATTTATGATCCTAAAGGCATATGAGCTCATATCAATAATACTAATTAGTCGACATTCGCTGAGGAATTTTGGGCCTGTGAATACTTAATTTAAAACAGCGATTTAATCGAATTGTATGACTTCGGATACAATTACACTGACAAAGTGATAAAATTAAAATTTAATATAAATACTCTTTGACTACATTGTTTGTGATAGCCACAGCAGAAGTCCTTGGTTTTGTTGGGCAAATTATGTAGTAAACTATGTACAGAACTAAACATTACAGCCAACTAACCCATAGAAACTTTTAAGATCTTCTTTACTACTGTCCCCCGGTGAGATAAAAAGCTTCTTGCGTAACTGGCAGTGTTACATTCTATGTAATTAAGAAGGCGGGTTGTGTCGATGAAAAGATAAATATTTAGCCATCGACGCGATTGGACAACGGGCCTACATTTGGCCGAGGGGGAGGTATCCCTCATTATAAACCTGTCAACAAATCAACTCAGAAAAAAATGCAGGACAACGAGTAATATAAACTTTAAGAAAACGTTTCTGAGTTAACTACTATCTTAAACCTACTTTAAATTGGGGAATATGAAATATTCGTATTCTAAAATCAAATTTGCTTCATAAATTGTGCTTAACTCATTGACCATAGTCAAACGTATGTAATAAATTTTTGTTCTATTTAATGGAAATCATTAATCAATTAGGGAAGCACTCCTATTACAGCATTGTAGCTTATAAACGTATATCTTTTCCAGTAAACCGAAATAAAAACTCGAAAAAAATAGTCCAAAGTGACGCGCGCGATACGAAATTAAAAAATATTATGATTATCTCCCAGCTAGACATTTAGGATTTATGAATTTAGATCAAAAATGATGTCAGTTCAAAGAAGATATTTTCAATAAAAATAAAGAAAAAAAACCAATTTCATGGCAAGAGGACTTTTTATTTCTTTTTTTTTTTTTGGAAATCTTTTTAAGGACTTTTCAAAAGATAATTGATTATTTCATGTGTGGTGTTCATATTTGGCTTCACGCCATAATTAAAATAAATTGACAATGTCATATTCTTTGTCATTCTATAAGATTTTTTGATGATTGATTTCAGGTTATTTTATTAATAAATATGTAAAAAAAACATAACATAAACCAAAAGTCTTGAAAGAATAATAATTGTCATTTGGTTGTGACATTGTATCTGAAAAAGTTTTTATCTTTAATCATAAATTTTTTTTTTTTTTGATTTTAAGTAACCACACTTTTCTATTCAACAATAAAAATATTTCAATTAAAATCAATTTTTTTTTTGGGTCAATATTTTTTTTTTTCAATTCTGTCATTAATTCGAGTGTTATTCCATTATTTTGTCATTTCAGTGGTTAAAAACTTTAAAATTTTTTAGTTCATTTTAATAGCACAACACAAAATTTAACATAAATATAAAATTTTTAAAAATTTTTTTTTTCAAATATAACTTTTAAATTTTAATTACAATCTATAAAGTTTTCCATTAAAAATATTTTCATTTCAATTAAACTACAGTGAATAGCATATAAGATAAAAAAATTTTAATTATTACTTGTTAATTTAATTATTATAGGCATGAAAATATTTAATTTAAAAACTTAATTTAAAAATATATATATATTTTATTTAATTGGTTTTTATTTTCAGAGCCATGATCCACAGTGAACTTATATTTATACCCCTAAAAATTTAATTTTCTATCAAAATCTATCAAATTTCCTGTCCTAAATATTCTATGTAAAAAGTAATAAAGTAAGCATTAGTTTTATAGTATATTTTTTTTTTTAATGTAATAATTTTATATTTTGTAATAATAAACATAAAAAATATGAAAACATTTGAAAACTAAAATATTTATTAAATATTATTATGAAATATTTGATCTAATCGATTATAAAATATTTTCATAAGATCATTTTATAAAAAATATATTAAGAATACTTGTTACTGAAAAAAAAACCATTTTGTAATTTTCTTATAGCATGGACTATTTTGTAATAAAAAATAAATCAATAAAAATAAATTTCAATTTGTAGCATAAATATTTGAATTATTGTTAACCTAATTTAAAGTTTTGTTAATTTTGACAGCTTAATTTTAAATTTAATTTTTAATTATAAATAAAATAAAAATAAAGGTTGATAAGGAGTCAAAATATCGCTTTAAAATTGTTATATTATTAGTCGTACTCAGTACTTATTTAAGGTGACTAAACTTAGACGAATACAGCAATGTTTCGTTTAGGGTTCGAACCCAATACCTATTTCATCACAACTTCGTTACCGCTGACCTACCACCAGTCTTTATTTTAATTAAATTTCTAGAATTATGGTTATGTATCTTAAAAGTGTTATATGTTAATTTTTGATTAATAATTGACCAATTCCGTAAATCACACAAAAGACACCACTTGTTAGTAATAAGGAAGCTTAACAAAACTTTACCTACACTTTTTGGTTGTTGAAAAAATGATGGCTCATTAAAAACACTATCCTTAATACAATGCTATCCTGAATACGAGTTGAATATTTGTCGAAGTTGACTAAAACGTTGGACCCGTTCCTTAGAAATGTATTATACAGTTTTTGATTCTAATGTAGTCCAAAATTCTTTGAGCCTAATATTAATATATAGCCTAATATTTAAAGAAACTTTTTCAAACAGTTTATATGTCAAAATATTAAATTAGAAATTTTCGTGAATATTCAAATATTTAGTATAATCAATGAAAATCTTTTCAGTATACTTTCATATCATATTTTTTGCCACAACAAATTCAAGCTAAATCGTTCACTTCAAAACCAAAAAATATTATTGCGTATAAAGATCTAGTTCTTATTTTTGTTTCATATACTAAACTCACTATAATAGTCAATTCTCATTGTTTTTAAATTCAGAATTATTTATTAAACTTTCTACGCCTTAGGGTAGGGCCTCACAGTTTCTAACTATAATTACCAATTAAAATTTGAAACTATATATAAGTATATACCAAAAAAATTGTTCACACAAAACTTCAATATTTCTATTTTAAATAAATTTCATGCAATTCATAAATTTTTTTTTACTTTACTATAATTTTACAATAAAATAAGCGTGAAAATAATTTTCTTTAATCTTCTTTTTCACGATTATTATCACTAAAATATATTTACTATAAAACTGTTTTATAGATATTTTTGAATTTTGATAAATGATAACTAATTTATTTATAGAAGAAATAAAATAACATTAAAGTATCGCACTTTCATTCATCATTCTATCTCAAATAGATAAATTACATTAAACTGAAACGATATAAAATTGAAAGTTTTTCTATAATTTTTTTGCTTTTTTATACGTACCACCTACAGTGAGCATAAAAAAAAAAAAACAATTTCATTAAAATTGTTATAAATTTTTAGAAAATTCTAAATGACTTGTTAAAAAAAAAAATAAAACTTTTATTTAAAAAACTTTTATCAAAATTACACTTAAATATCATTTAATTTTTATGTTTAATTTAAAAGAGAAAGTAATATCTATAAAAAAAAAAAAATATGAAAAGATACGGAAATTTTATGCGCTTTAAAGATTTTATTTTTATGAAAAGTAAATTTTCTATCACGATTAAGATATGCAAATTTTATTTTTTGATAATATGCGCGCGATTATCCATGATGAGAAATAATATATTTTTTAAAAAAAAAAATTCATAGTTTGATTTTTTGTTTTTATTATTATTATTTTTGATGATTGCAGCAGCAATAGAGCAGCGCCTTAACACCTGAGAGGTAAATGCACTTTTGGTAAATAACAACATTGGAGAAAAAAAAAAAAAACAAAATATGTATTAACATAATATAACAATAATTTCATATAGTTTATTATTATTATGTATTTATGGATAAAGCATAATTTTATTTTTATTATGTTTTTTTTTTTGGAAAGAAATTGGTTTTTTTTTAAAGTAAATTTTAAGGTTTTTTTTATGTAAAATGCTAACAAGCTACCACTTGTTAAAGAAAATTTTTTATGTGTTTTTTTTTTATTATTATTATTTTTAAATATAATTTTTATTTTGGTATCGTTTCTTCGCCTTCAAGGTGAAAAAATAAATATAAATTGTAATGTTTTTTATTATTATTGTTTAGATGCCGATGAATTTTGAATGTTTTTTAAATATTATTGGCAATGAAGGCAGAAATTAACTGAAATATTTATAATAATTCAATTTTAATGATAAGAAGACATGGAAAATATTACTTAGTACAGTGAATTTCTGTGCAAGAAATTGGATTTTGCGAACAAAAATTTTATAATTCAAGCACTTGGACAAAATTGATTTAATAAAATTTTTAACAATCGTATAAAATTGATATTCAGTGACATTAATTTGGGACCGATGACAAATCTGTTTAACTAATACTGTAATCTTTCTAATTAGATAGTTTTAACTCAATATCTAATTTTGTAATATTTTCCCCAGTATTAGCCTTCCATTTGACTTAATTCCTGGAATCCAAATGAGACACCATCTCTGCTTGTAGTATTTATCAGGATAACTTACACTATATTTTTGAGAATTACACTCAAATGCTATTCTAATTTTTTCATATAACTTTGTGTCATTAATTAGGCTCGAAAGTGGTATCTGTTTTAAATTAACTATTATAATTAATTTGTTAATATTTTGCCGTGTAGAAGACGTTCACGTGCTGGGACCCAATTAAAAATATATATCAGCCTGTAAAATATTATTCAACTTTACACTCTAATATGACAAAATTAATTAAAAAAATTATCAAATCTACCTCAATAAAATGAGACTAACTGAAACACATATCTGGCGTCTCTGCCTTAAATATAAAGAAACAAAAGAACACGTTCCCTGTCACTGCGAGACAGTCACATGGAGAAGGCGATTTCTCAACAACAAAGAAATTCTCGGAACACCGAAAGATCAACACCGAAAAACTGACCAATACGGGCTTCATCAATCTATCAGCTTATGATAAGGAAAGCCTATAAACCCACAATAGATCGCTAAGGTTATAGTGCTTTCATACGTTCACTATTTTAAAAAAATATCTGAAAATGTGGTCATTAAAAGTATTAACTTTTAACTATTATCAAGAGGATTAGGCCTCTATTTGGTTAATCAGAGAAAGTAACTTAAACTATAGCTAATAATATTCACGATTTGACTTTTCAGTTCGTTGAGCTAAGATGCCATAAAATTTTGGCAAAATCTGACAAATTTATAAAACATTTTAAAAGTTTTCTTTAAAAAATATTATTTAAACAAGTTATTGATAAAATTGTCAATAATTTGATTTAACAAAACCGAATTAAATCAAATTTTATTTTTGTCTAAGCTTCTCAAGAGACCCCCTTTATTTGTAATACCTATTTATTTTTTTGATTATTATCTATAATTTTCATATCGTACATAATAGAAAATAAGGGAAATAATATTTTTAATACTTCCTTTTTTTTATAAAGCAATAAATTTAAAATACCGACAATTTTTTTCAGACACTATTTTAAGTGTCGATTATAACTACATAATTTTTATTAAATTTATGGACAAGTAAAAAAAATATAATGGAAAATTTATAACAACAAATAAATATAAATGGAAAATTCTTAATATATTAATAAAGTGAAAGTTATTACAAAATAGTTTTCAGTCTCGGATTAAAATATTAAAATTGTTAAAAAAAGATTATAATGAATGAAAATTATTCGATTTATGATTTAAAGAGCATAATAGAACCTGGGGATAAATTTAATACCAGAAGTTAATCCGGTTAAGCAATTTTTCAAAAATCTGGAAATTTTCTTCTCTACATCAGTCAGAAATGCTGTTGGTTTTTTGTCGATAATTACAGGTTAATCAATAATTAGGATTAGAAAGCGCAAATACATTAAAGGAGTATTGTGATTTTGGTTATTTCTTGTAATTAAGATTGATTCCAAATTTCAAATATACTAGATTGACTAGTAGTGGTGTAAGTTTAGTTACTAATGGTAATTGTAATAGTTGATTCATATTATAAATATACTACATATAAATAAAACTTGTGGTTATTTTTAGATGTAAAATTCGATAAATTAATGTATCTAACTGAATAACACAGTAGAATATGTTCCAGTAAGCACTACTTTATCAGAGGCAGTATTGTGGACAATCAGTCTAATAGTCCATTTGCTATGGACTATTAGGTTTTTGCTCTTCGAGACTTTAGAGCTACAGAACCGCAGTTTTTGGGTGTCAGGCGGGTGTCTGACACTCAAAAAATCCAAATATAAAGAAAAGGTCTGCGTAACTGTAACAAATTCCAGCATTTCTTTTGACAGAGTCCGGTCTATCGCTTTTCTGTAAAATTTTCATAAGAAATTTTCACTCTCACTCTAAATGGACATTGTTTTCAAACCTAAATTTCAACCCAGTGTTTTATACGGATAATATAACAAGTCAAGTCCAATTAAATTATAAGTTTCCAATTAACCTATTAATAATCTAAAATTATCAATAAAAAATCTTAATTAAATGTGATGAAAATATCAGGTAAACTTTTATTTATAAAAAAATAAGCTGAAACTTCTTTTTTTGGAAATTTGACAAAATTTAAAATCCAACTTAAATCTAAAAAAAAAAGTATTTTTAATATAAAAAAGAAATTTAGAAAAATTATTAAAAAATAAAAATGAAATTATGAAAAATTAATTTTAAAAAAATCTTTAATATATAGTTAGTTTTTTTAATCCTCTTCAAAAATATATTTATAAAAAATTCTGTATAAAAATTATATTATTTTTTTTTAAATTGAAAATAATTCATTTAATCTTGAATTAATTAGAAAAAGTAAATGAATTTTTATATAAATTAACAACCAGCAAGTATACATAAATGAATTAATATAATAAATATATATATTTTTTTAAATGAAATTTTCTTTTAACAAGTTAAATAAAGTTGTCACAAAAAAAATTAAATAAATTAAAAAAAAAATCTACATTATTTATCTTGTAAATCTTTGGATCTAATTCCATACAAAATATTATCTTAATTAATAAAAAATATATTTAATATTTTGTTTATTTAGTGATTTTTAATATTATATGAATTTTTAAAGTGCTATTTATTTAGGCGTAAATAAGGGGAATGTGATATACATTTTGTCTTTAATTTTTACCACAAATTATTTACTTAATAAATTTGCAATATCATAATATCTAACAATTTTTTTCTGCCAAATTTGGATCAATCTACAAACACCGATGTTTTACAAAATTTGATGTTTGTTTGTGTAAATTTTTAGCACAGTTTTTTCAATTACAGTTATAAGCAATTAACTAATACAATATTTTGAGCTGCCATACAGTAATATTTATGAGTATTGATATCATTAATTAATTCTTGTGCTTTAATTGAATTTTTAATTTCAGTACCAAAAATCCTTTTAAAATTTTCTTTTTTAAAAAATTTATATTCCTGGTATATAAAATTGTTAGTTTTACCCCTTTAATTTTTAGTATTTTTAATTTATTGTGATTATATAGAGTGAATTATATATTTTGTTTCTTATTACTAAAATAGTTGCATTTTCATAAAATATTTTATGTTTAATAAAAATTCTACAATTATATTTAATAAAAAAATATTCCTTAATAAAGAAATCTACTAAAAAAAAAAATACTTATATAAATTTTTGGAATGTAGTTTTTAATTAAGCTAAATTTACGTTCAAAAAAATTTCTACCAACAAAAAGATTTTACTAGATTGCATTGTGCCATTGCATTGCTCGTAACCAAAAAGATTACAAATTGTTCTTGTTTTCGGAATACAACTAAAAAAATTTAGAACTACTTCTTTTTTTCGCACGTATGTGTCATAAGGAATATACAACTAATATATCCATTATTATAATTAGTAAAATTTTTGCTGGCAATATAATTTGAAGCGTAAATCTGTCTTTAGCATCATATTAAAAAAAATTAAATATTTGTTATTATGTTTTTTAAAATCATTAATCAAATTAATAATTGAAATGAAGGAGAAAGTTTACAAAAAAAAAAAAAATTGCCATTAAATTATACATAAACCAAAATATAAAAAGGAAAATATTTTGATATGCAAATTTTAATTTCGATTATATAACTTGAATAAATTAAGGCAATTTTACATTATAAATCAATATAACTAATATATAGGCCTTCAGTTTAATAAAAGCCATTTTAGTTCTACGAAATCAAGAATTGTCTTTAATTTGCTTTAATTTGTTGCATTCGTATTTCGAAATAGTGTATCTTTAAAAAATTGATACTCTCTTTAAAAATAAGCTATAAACTTTGATATTTTAAAATTTAATATTAAACACCTGAAGCTTAATATTATATTAAAGACCAGCAGTTAAATACTGAAAAAATTTAATTATTAAAACTATTATAATTTAAATATTATTTTCGGGACTACTACTTAAATTTGATATTCGAACATTGAGTAATATAAATCCCTAATTTTATAATTATTCCCTTTCCATGTAAATTCAATTAAAAAATACTGACAAAAAAATAATATTGCGCATTCCAAAAAGTTTAAAAAATACAAAAAAAAAAATAGAAAATATAGAAGAAAAAAGATTAAATTTCATTTCGACCACTTGTTGCTGGTGAATTTGAACGACTATTATCACCACTAAAACTGATACCAGAACAACAATATCGATTTGATTGATTTGGTAATTGTACACCAGTTGTTAAATCAATTGTATCACCCTGGGCTCTTAATTCTTTTTCTGTAGATTTTTCTAAACGTTGCCAATGTTTAACAGCTTTAAAAAATGCTGCATCAACGTTTATACAATTTTTTGATGATGTTTCCAGAAAAACATTTATATGATATTCTTGACACCATGATGATACTTCGGCCTGATTAACTTGAAAAAATTGTGGATCAAGGTCACTCTAAAAAAAAATATATATATTTAAAAAAATTTCATTTTTAATGCTTAATTAGTTTCGTTTTTTTTTTACTTTATTTCCAACTACAATAAATGGAAAATTATCAGTTTTAACATCAGCATATTTAAGAAATTCTTCTCGCCATTGTTTCAATGCTATAAAACTATCACGATCATTAATAGCATATGCTAATAAACATATATCAGAACCACGATAAAATGGTGTACGTAATGCACGGAAACGTTCCTGACCAGCTGTATCCCAAATCTGGAAATTAAACAGGTTTGTTAATAAGGAATTAAAATTATGCATCCTAGTTTATTCACAAAAAGAAACAGCTTTTCAAAGTTACTGTAAATTTTTTATAGGAATTTCTATATTTTAAAATATTATTAATGTTTCCGCTGTAAAAATTAAAATTAAATAATATTAGTTTCTTTATTCTGAAAATGAAGTTACAAATTTTAATGTACTGTATTTGGCTGAATCTTAGGGATCTACATTAATTAAATTGAATCCTTGGAATTATGGGTTTATAGAAAATTCTTAGAAGTATATTGGTTTGACGAACATTGAAATACCAATTAGTCGTAAATTTATAAATTTCTGTAAATTATTTATTAGGAAATTTTGTATTTCGCAAATATTATTAAATTTTTTGGTATTACCAAGTTTTTTGTGTAAAAGCTTTAAACAATTAAGTTTAAACAATATTTCTTCTTCTGTGTAAAATTGTTTCAACTTAATTGTTTAATATAAAATTTCCTAATCTTGTATAACTAAAACTAATATTCTCTACTAAAATTTTTCTACTTTTACAATCATTTTCAATATACTATTTTATATTTAGTACATATTAATAAATTTTTTTGTGTAAAAACTTTTCAATTTAAGTTTAAAAATTTTACACAGAGAAAATTTTTAATCTTGTAAACCTTAAACTAATATTTTCTACTAAAATTTTTCTACTTTTTTATTAATTTTCAATATAGTTTATACAAATATTTACACAAATTGTACTTTCAACAACAAAATATTTCTAATATATTTTTAATATTTACATATTTGATGTCATAGTACAATTTTTTATCTTAAAAAAGAATAATTAAATTGTTTCATAGCATTTTTATTTAAAAATTTTCTAAAATATTCAAATATTTACGTAATTGTTGTAAACAAAAATTCAATTGCGTTATTTTCATATTAAATTGAAAGTTTAAACTAAATGTTTAGTTTAGATTTAGATAAACTTCACTGTAAACTATCGCTGTAAAAGTGGGCAATACAGTAATTACGACAATTATATACTTTGTTTGAAATTATTTTTTTAAATTACATCTGTAATTTGTTTCGCAATTAGATAACAAAACAAATGCGAAATAATATTTTATTACCTTAGGAATTTTACGCAAAACTTTAAATAAGGAAATCTTTGTTGTCGATATACATTAAAAAAAAAATTGTTTTAAGAATAAAGAAATTTCGAATTCTTCAATATTAATAATGACTCAAAAAATCATTAACATAAAAATTATAAAATTATAATTAATTAATTTACAATTTTATATAACTATATTTTTAGTTTACCAATTATGTAGTATGAAGTTTGTAGTAAATTTTTTAATTCTGTATTTGTTCGATTGTGGATATAATTTCGACATTATTGGGTTTATAAACAAAGAAAATGCATTGAATTTTATTAGAAAGCTTTTGAAATTTGATATTATTTATAGGTACAAATAGTTGCAGAATCTCTAAACTTTTAATATGAGCTAAAAGTAATAAAATTAAAAACATTTCATAGAATTATTCAAAGCTAAACTATTATCAACAATAAACGTGGAAATTATTTCAACAAACAAAAAGAAACGTGTCATTTTAAATAATTATAAATTTTGTTCAGGTTGAATTTTAAACGTGATATTATTTTACCTCATTCTATTATATTTTGTGTTAACAAAATTGAATACAAACAGAAATAAAAAGCTTCACTTGTAACAAAATCTCATTATTTTACTAATTACATTAGGTAATTAAGTGAATCATTTCAATAGGTATATTAAATCTTTGTAGTTTATCCGGGACATTTATTATATTTTTTTCATATCAATTTGATATACATAATTGTAAATTTTATAAATTTAAAAAATTTCTAATAAGTACACTTACCTGTAAAGTATATTTAATATTATCAACTTCAATATCCTTGTTCATAAATTCAACACCAATTGTATGAAAACTATTTTCATCAAATCTATTTGAAACAAATCTACAAAAAAAAAAGTACAAATATGAAATAATTATTAATATTTTTATTTATATATTTACCTATTCATAAGACAACTTTTACCAACGCCACCATCTCCTAAAATTACAACTTTTAATAAAGTTGATTTTTTTGGTGGTCTCATATTTGTCATTTTGAAATTAGTTTCTTTTAAATAGTTTTACTTTCAAGTATTCTTTATTTGCTTAATGTAGTTTAATTAAATAAAAAAAAATTTTTATGCGTTTTATTCAAATACAGCACTCAGCATATCACAAGAAAATATTATAAATTTGGTGTGTTAATTAATATATGTAAACAAGAGGTCACATTGATTAAAGGTTAACTGAAAATTTTGTCTTTTACACAAAAACGAATTTAATTTTGTACTTAACTGATTAAAAATTTATTATTTAAAATATAATTTATTACATATAACTTTAATTTGGGTTAGAATTTTATAAAACCGAAAGAAAAATGACAATTGATCAACTGATTTATATTTTTTTTTAATGTTTCAACCACACAAACAAACAGAAATTGAAAAATTATTTGTGTTTTCGGGTTTTGAAAGTTGGCAACAATGAAATATGAAAATTTTACCGATAGATGGCATTTTGTAGAAATGGAAATTGAATTGTCGGCTGATTGTCACACTCGATGTTAACACCAGACTGAAAACGATGTATTAAAAATATCACGCTTTTCGTATAATTAATTTGATTTTCAGCTTGTTTTAGGAGAGGGGTGAAGAAGGAAATTCTTGGTGAGACATGGGACCGTTTCGTATCACTGCATTGGAGAACATAGCGTAGAGAAAGTATCCTAGGACTGAATCCGTCGGGTTCTCAAAATTCATCTTCAAAGGGATATTTGGATTCAAATACATAAAATGTCATACATAGTCAGGAAACTTTTCTAAATACAGAATTTTTTTTAACTATAATTTTATAAAATATTTATTAATTAAATGTCGTCTATCGGCATTATAATAAACTATTTAATTAGATCCCAAACAACGTTACTGAAATTTCAAATTGGAAAGCATTTTCTAAACTGAATACTGAATTATTACGCACACAGTTATAAAATAATTCATATTTTATTCAATGAAAAATCTTTTCATTTCTCTTAAAACCCAAAAATTTTGTTAGTTTTACTAAAAAATTTTACGTTGCGGACGTATTTATTTTTTCGGTCGTTCAGTTTTTTCATAATTTTAATTTTTTTTTTAACCAAATCATATAAAATTCACTCATTAAAAATTCTAATTTAATAATTAAATATATTAATTTAAATCTAAAAATTCTAAATCTAATAAAATATAATCATAATAAAAAAACGCAAAGCATCAGCAGCAAGTGAACTTACTGAAAAAAACCATAAAAAAAAAGAAATAACCTCAGCTCTCTTCCCACAAAAAAGGTGTTTTTTTTTTTATTTGGCTACCTGTTATAAAAAATCATATTTGAAACATTATCTTTTAGTTAATATTGAAAAGTGCTCAAAAATCACTTTAATATAAGAACACAACTGAAAATCATTTAAAAAAAATATTAAAAATAAAATGAATTGCGTAAATTTGAAAAATTTCATCATTTTTTGACAGTTTTAAAATGTCAAAAAAAAAAGTGAAGTGAACAAAAAAAAAAATAATATTGCACACAAAGTAAATAACACTAATCCACAGAAATTTTCAGATTTTTTTTTTTTTGAGAATTGTGTGTAGTTGAGTGACAGTACACATGTGTGAGTGAGTGATATTTTATATAGAAGTGTGCGTGCGTGAATAAATTCAGAGAATTTTCCAAACATAAAAAACCAATTTTTTCTCTTGAAAATTTGCTCTCTAATTTTCTGACTTTTTTGTTTTGTCAAATAAGAACCAACAAATAAAAAAAACAGTGTAATAGTTTTTTTTTTTCATTAACTTGTTTGAGGTTATTTTCTTTTGTTTCGCGAAAAACATGTTTTTAAAGGAAATTCATAGACATATGGGTGTGTGTGTGTGTTTATGTAATTTGATGAAATAAACAACAAAAAACGAAACATAAAAATTATTACCTGTGTGCGTTTTTATGTTGTTTTATGTTATATATATATTTTTTTTTTGTTTTTTAATGGCGTTGTGTGTTTGAGAAGAGTGCCAAGTGTCAATAAACTTTACGTTTTTTTTTCATATTGGAGGATTCCTTCATTCGCTACTTTGAAACCACTAAAGAATTAGTGAGTGGTTCAAATAAAAATTAATTTTAGTTTTCCTCAGTTTTGTTAAAACAAAAATTATTGTTTTTTTTTTTTTCATTTTTGGAAAATCATTTATATTTTGTGGAAATTTTTTTGAATAATAATAGTGTAGAAAAATTCAGGTGGACTAGTGTGACAGCATTTTTTATGTATAAAAGAAAAATAAATTAAAAAAACGTGGTGGTGGAAGGAGGTGTTGAAAAGAAAACGTTTTGTCGTGGTTATTTTCAAACAAAAGAACTTGACCTTAAACCGAAAAATTCTGACGGAAAAGAAATGAATAAAAAAAAATTTCAAGAAAAAGAGAGACATTTGATAAAAGAAATTTTATGAAACGTATCAGCCAGCAAGCAGTCAAACAAACAAGAAAACATAAAAGACTTTTTGCTACGTTAAAAAATCAGTCTGCTATATTAAACACAGAGTTGGTTTTTGTCCTGGAAATGCTTCAAAACAAAGTAAGTTCATAAATTTAGAGATAATTTTAGTTTTAACCCATAATTGCTCATTGGGTGATTGTTGACTCAATGATTTTAATTGATTTTCAAAACTTACTGTATTTTTGGAAAAATAATTGTGGGTGTACTGTACGGGTTAATAAAATATATATTAGTTACTTTAACTTCATTAAAAATGGTTTTATGCCTTTTTTCGAGTAGTTAATTAAATTTTACATTTCTGTATTTTTTTTTTTTGCCAAATACGCTTTTAGTTCACTGTAAATACAATATTGTATTACAGCTGCCATGGAATAACTATGTTTCGGACTTCTGAAATGTATTTTTCTCCTGAGAATCAGCTTCATATCTACAAACGAATATACCATTCGTATCATACTTGAGTACAATTCGCATTTGTCGTATAATGAAACGAAGTTTAGTACAATATTGTCGTACAATGAAACAAAAGGGCTTCTTTATACCACGAGTATCTAGATTATGAAATCAATTAACCCATAAATATAATCTCGCATGAATATAATCTCGCATTGTTTTAAACAGCTTAGTAACAAAGATCTTCTCAATAACCCATTATCCTTATTATTGGTTATTCTGTCCTCTGAACCATGTGAATCTGAAAATGGTCACCCCCTGCGGTTTTAGGCTTTGCTAAAAAAAAAACCTTTAACATCTACATTAATTAATTGCCTGCTATTTAGTATTAAGAGATACAAAGAAAATATTGTAAGTCCTGAATCTGCCACTTGTATTCAGTTTTTCACTCTAGTTACCACACACGCCAATTATTTTAGTTTTACTTCTACACACATTATTCTTCATGTAAAGCTTTGTTACTCTAGTTGCTAGGACAGCCTAATTTTCAGTTCCCAGCATAATAAAGTACTTTTAAATTACTCCGAATATCTTAACTTAATTTGCTTTGAAAAAAAAAACAATATATTTTAAGTATTTATGTAATATTAAACCATTTCTAGATAATCTAGAATAAATCTTCATTCGTTATACAATTTTATAGAATTTTTTTTAGTTCAAACCTCTTAAAAATTCTTCTTGATTTTTTAACACTAAAATCTGCAAAAACAAAAACAGGCAGAATTTCGTGCCACGCGATTTGACATAGTTTTTTTTTTTCTTCATTCGAATTTTATTATTCTTTCTATAAATTCTTAGGTATAAAAAGTTAAAGAACCGTGTAAATAGTATTTTAATCTAGAAAAAAAAAAATTAATGTTACCTACCTACAAATATTACGTTTCATCAATTAAACTTTAATTTTTTTTTTTCTTTAAACAATTATTTCTCTTTTTTCTTTTTTTACTCAATTTTTTTTTCTGTTCAAAAATTATGCTTTTTTTTTTTAAATACATAAATACAACATTGAACTAACAGATAAATTTACCGTTACAAGAAAGTTTTAACATACAAAAAAAAAAAACATAGCTACATATATACAAACGCTACTAAAAAAAAAAATTGATAAAACAACTTTATGTATATTATAGTATATAGATACTTACCGGTAAAATTGAAAAAGCTTTCGTGTTTATTTAAAAACTACAAAATATACTATTTAATTATTATACTTCAAAATTTTTATGTAATAATCAAAAAAAAAAGTTTATATTTTTTTTTTGCTTTGTAATCATATTTTATTGATTGTTAATGGGAAATTTGCCAATATTAATAATAAAAAAAAAAATAACCGGAAAATATCTTAAAGATACAAATTTTATTGATTTTTTTTTTTTTTTCGTTTTATTTTAAAGAAATAAAATCGTAAAATTATTTAATAAAATAAAACGTCATAGGAAATTGTAGAGATATAATAAAAATAATATAATACAAATAATTTTAGATTTTTTGTTAACATTGTTAAATTTTAAAAAATTTATTGCTATTTTCGAATATATAGTTTTTACATCATAAATAATTTATTTGATGTAATACCGAGTACAGACTATGTTTGGTAATTTGGCAACTAGTTGTTGTCACGAAAAATTCACGTTTATTGTTTTAAATTGACAATATAAATTATTTAGTTTGATAGTGTTTGCTAATTCACTGTCATTGTTTTTTTTTTTACTATTTTTAAACA
The DNA here is from genome assembly GCA_963932195.1 of Empis livida. Taxonomy (NCBI): domain Eukaryota; kingdom Metazoa; phylum Arthropoda; class Insecta; order Diptera; family Empididae; genus Empis; species Empis livida. The sequence goes on from OZ010649.1 coordinate 17,537,649, forward strand.
AAACGATCGTTTAGTCAAATAAATGTGAAATGTTTATTTAATTCTTTACACTGATATTCTTATGCTCTGTTTTGTGACACTGACAATTGAAATTATGTATTGAAAAAAAACATGGTTCATATAAAATTAGTAGGTTTAAATTGCAATGAAAAATGATAAAAAACTTCAGGTACAGATAATTCTGCACTGCGGCTATATGATCTCCGGTGCAGTGTACAAATTGGAAAAAAAATAAAAAGCTTAAATTTTCCAAGATCTAAAAATGTTTATACCTATTTTTTCAAAAATAGTTAAGAATATAACAATTTTTTTATCCACTTTCCTCCAGGTTTAATCATAGTTACGATCCAAAATATGGATTATTGTCACAATTTAATAAAAATGATTAATGATCAATAATTTTTCCTTTTTTTTACAATTGCCAATTAAATGCTGCAGTGTATTAATGGCATAATACTAATAGGAAAAATTATGGAAAAATATTAATACTGTATCTGAATTTATTCCTTGTAATATATATTTGTATAGTACTTTATATTAGTTTTATCTTAAATTATTCGCACGTCATACTAAAAATTTTCTTTTATAAATTATTCCTAAATTAATTCAATGACTGAGTAAAAAAAAATATCCTAATGACGTGCGTGTGTATTACGGATTTTATAATTTCAATAAAAAATGTTATGTATTTTAGTATATTTTCTTTCGGGTTGCCACATTAAAGGTAATACTTTTTAATTTAATTTTTTTATGTAAATAAAGGTAATTATAGAATCGTACTGAAAACGAGTTTAGTCTTATAGAATATCGTACTGAACAGAATCGTACTGAAAAGTACATTAAAAGCGTGATGCAATTGATTTAATTTCAAAGTTTTCATAAACTATTTCTTACCAAACAAAAGGCTATAACTTTCTTTTGAAAATGTGATAATAAATCCTTAGGTACTTGCTAGACTATCTTAATCAAATTAGAGAAAGAATTCTAAGTATACACTAGTTCGCCAATGTTGCTCAAAATTTTGATATTTATAAAGGAAATGCTTTAGATTTATTGCCTTTAATAAAAAAAGGAAAACTAAAAGCAAACTAATAGCATAGTATTTGGGTGAATTTTACCACCCTGTTCCTAAATAATTTAACTTAATCCTCCCATTATGAAAATCCTCCTATCAACAAAAAACAAATAAAAAATTATTAATATAAATACATACATCGATCAAATATAAAAAAAAATTTAGATCACTAGGTGACAAAATATTTAAATAATACATTAAATCATAAAATATATTGAGTTTTTTTTTTTATTTATGTAAATGGATTGTCGTGTTCTGTCAACATAATTAAAATAACAAATTCAATAATACAAAACGATTATTGATTCTCATGTTTTACACAAAAAAAAAACCAAATAAATTCTTTTACTTAAATCTGGTAATATTCTTGACATATTTATATTAAAACAAAGACAACATATGTTGTATTTCGAATATCTACTAATAGACTTTACTGAAATTTAAATAAAATCATTTTTTTATTTATATTTTTTTTTTTTACATATTATATTTTTTTGGCAAATTGTGGTTTTTTTACGCGCGAGCAGTCATCAACTTTTCACCATTAAAGATATGATGATGATTGGCCCAAAAATAATATTTATCGTTCTAAGAATTTTACTCTGAATAATTGATCGTTTAAAAATGTTTTTCTTTTTTTTTTCGGTTTTATGTGCTGTTTTAATAATTTTCTTATTATAATATTTTATTTGTAAATGAATCATCAAATTATTTTTTTTGTTTTTAATTATTGAATTTATAATTGCTATTTTCAAGAGGGACACAAGGAATTTTAATAAGATTGTAAAATAGACAAATTCACCTTGACTTTTTTTTATAATAAATTAAAAAAAAAAAAAAAAGATGACTCAGAGCTTGATGTGATCCGTAGATAAGTTATTTATCTTACTTAGTCCAAAAATTTGTGATTAAAATTTAGCATAATTTGGCAAATAAAATACTAAAAAATGATGCTTAACTATCATTGTAATTTAATATTTGTCAAAATATGCACAAATCCTGATTGATAACTATGTTTTTGATATGTTGCGGGTATAAAAAAAATCCAATCTTTAAATTTTCTAAAATACGATAAGTTCGTGTTTGGTATAAGCCTAATATTCGTGAGTATTGGAGTATTGGATGGTTCATAATTTATCTCTCTTTGGCGATACTTCTCGTGAAGAGCGTGGACCTCCCTTGAACGGTCTCAACAATTTATTGCAATTTGGATCTACTAATTTTATATGAATTCCAAACCAAAAATTTCTTCATAGTGAAAAACTTTCATTGCTAATGGCTTTTGTTCGTGAGTCATTTTTGTTAGCAAATAGCCTCAACCGTTAGCATTTTTCCCAGTTAAATTACATTTTCTAATTTTACCATTATCTCTTTTAAAGTTGAACAAACTTAGATGTATCGGACAGGAATTAAACCCAGTATCTACTGCGCCACAGCTTAGTACGCTACCACTTTAAAATCAGAATTTATCTAAAAATATCAAAATAATTAACAGGATTTTTGCAAATTTCCATAGATATCTTCTGTCTATCGGCAACACTGTTTTTAATCGAATCCCTAATGAATGGGACTTTTTACCTTAACGCTACTGGGAATATGATAATTTTCATCAACTGTCTATCGGCAACACTGTTCTGTCTATCGGCAACACTGTCGAATTCATTATCAATTAAGCTCCAAATAAATATTAATATCTGCTATTGACGCATTTGATTTTCTTTACTACTTTTTACCCATTTTTTGAGTTTCTAGTTTACGCTCGGAAATAAGAGTTTAGAAAGATTTCGTCATCACCCCATTTGAACGAAAAATTTTTAAAAGTTGGAAACTAATTTTGACACTTCATTAGTTTTGCTAAGAATCATATTAAAATTCTAAAATTAATTTCAGTAAAATTTTCGGCATTCAAATCAATAAATAAAGTTATCATATTCATATTTCTATTTATGAGACGTATACATACAAGTATGAGTTTCAGGAATCTTCTTTTTTATTTTTTTATTTTTACGGCAACAATTTCCGGGATTATTATTATTTTTAAATTATTTTACATAAAAATTAACAACAATAACAATATAAAAAAACCCGAAAACAGCAAATGAATCTTTCCAACTGTCATGTTTGTATTTTAATGTAAAATTTCAGCTTTAAAAGCGGGTAGTGCGGGTTAATAAATGTCAGCGACATGACTATATATATAAATGTTTTGTTTTATGGAATTAAAATTATTGGTATTTTTTTGAAGTTATTTTTAATATTGTGACGATAAAAGGAAAAATTATTTATTTGTAATCATGTCATGACTTTTGGAAATTTTCAACTTATATACATATTTACAAGCAATTAATGATGTACAAAATATTAAAAAATTAATTGTTTCAATAAATCATATCAGTTTTGACATTAAAATTGCATTTTTAACCAAACTCTTTGAATAATTTTTCTGGTCAGACAATGGACTAGCATCGTAAATGTTTATAATTTTTAATATACACATATTCACTTTTAAATTTTCAACTTTTCCGTGAATGGTGTTAAAATAGTGGACCAGATTGTTGCTTATAAAATGACAGAATAATTGATAGTTCGTATGAAAATATATTGAAAACACTTGTCGCAATTTTGTCAACACTATTCAATAATAAATGTTGCTGACTATACTAATGAATAGGATAAATTGATCTAAATTGTTTCTCCTTGAATTATTTGCTCCTAAATACCGTTTTATGTAACCGGTTTTGCATCACACCCACAGTTGACCGACGTTACACCTCTTCTATCATTAATTTAGGCCCAAAGACCAATGATATCTAAGCCGAATTCCAAAATCCAGAGATAAGTGTTTACGGCTTTTATGTGAAGTCTTATCCACTGCACCACTTAGCTTATAGTAACAATATAAGTGAAAACTTACAAAAAAAATGTTTCACTAATCCTCTAATTATAAATTTCTTAGCCCTAATTTGTTTACGAAAATTAAATTTGATAAAAATCCTTTTAAATTACAAAAATTTATATTTAAAAAATGGAAGTCTGAAGCATATTCCATAAAAACAACAACTCTTTTTTTTCAATCAATATTGTAAGAAAAAAATATCTGTATGCAATTTTCTTTGTTAAAGTTCAGTTTATTATGCGGTTTACCATATTTATGCACTTTATGGTTCGCAGAAAAATGCATTTCAAATACATTTCTGTTGCAAAAGTTTATAAACCATAAAACTAAATAATCATAGTCGCGTCCACCAAACCCAAGGCAGAGAAAAAAAAAACAAATCACCGCAAACTAAAACCCAAACAGAACCAAAAAAAAAGTGATACCCCTATAACATCACCATTAACCAAAAGATTCGTCATCCGCCGCCATTATTCTTATTGCAGCTAAAAGAACGTATAGTACTTTATTTTTCTTACCTCTAAACGTTATTTAAATTCTTTACTTAGGTTTTTTTTTTGGATTTTGTGATCGCCAAGTGTCCATTTTACTACTACATTAATAAATTCACAACTATATGAATTTTATTTCATGGATCACAATATTGCTGCGTCATCGTTTACAATCATGGTTATCATTCTTTCTCGTTCTATTTTTTATTTCTTACCTGTTTACCATAAATTTTGTATTATTACATTATTAGTTAGTTTTTTGTTGTTGTTGCTGTTGTTGTTATTGTTGTTATGCTGTTAATTTATACCTTTGTTTATGTTGTTGGTGTAATTAGTTCACCTCCAAACATAACTGTTAAGTTCTCTTGCTGTGTTTTTTTTGTTTGTTGATGTTGTAAAATAATTTATACAAAAATAATTCTTCCATGGTTCATTTTTTCTTGTTATGTATTGTAAAATGTTAAATAAAATTTTGTGGGAGAGAGAAGCAAGAGAGAAGTTATTCTGGTTTTATGTCATAATATTCTCTCATAGAAATCTTTTAAAATTTAGTCAGGAACTTTATGAAAACAAAGGAAAAGTTAATAACGAGAATTTTTGACTAATTACAGAAATCCCAATTGACACAGTCCAAATTTTTTTTAAATTACTGCATATGTTTAGTGAAAACTTTGCTGAACTCTTGCTCTCCAATTTTATTTTTAAACTGTCGCATTAAAATTACTAAACTGTAACTTTTTTATTGTTCAAAATGTACTGAATTGTAGTGGTAACAAGATTCCTAATAGAGATTTCGTCAGGTATAAACAGAAAACCATAATCAATGCTATAAGCAATTCCTATGAACCATCTTTTATAATGCTTAAAAAGATTACCCTAAAATACAACAGTGATAGCTTTTTAATTTCCTTTACGATTAATATTATTTTAGTTATTCATGTTTGCAGCGAATCATTTCAATTTCTGTATTACGTGCGTTTATGTCTATAATATTGAAAATGATACCCTAAAATACAACAATGCTCCGACGGTGGCTTAACTGGTAGTGTGCTTAGCTGTGGTGCATTAGGTAATGGGTTCAACTCCCGTCCGAGACATCGATGTTGGTCTAAGTTTACTCAGCTTTAATTGAGGACCAGTAATAAAATTATAATAAAATGTAATTTAAGACTGGGAAAAATGCTAACGGCCGAGACCATTTGCTAACAACAAATGTCTCACTAATAAAACCATTAGCTTGTTGCAATTAATAGTTTCTTCACTATAAAGAAATTTATGGTTCGGAATCCATATAAAATGTGTAAGGGAGGCCCAGGCTCTTCACGAGCTGTAGCGCCAAAGAGTAATATTGAAAATAGCTTGAAATGTGGATCTATTGTGTGGAATTAATAACTAACTGACGTGTCTCTTAATGGAGATTAATGGAGAAAACGCCGTTATTTCATGACTCTTACCTGTAGATCACTTCAAAATTGATATCAACTTATGGGCTGTCCTAACAGAAAATGACAGATCAATAAATTGACAAATAATTGCCTTAAACGGCCTCAACAAAAATTGTCCACCAGGTTTGATAATAAAACGTATAGTAATCAACAAATGCTCTTGATCGCAGAAGATCACTAAGAACAATCTGGTTTACATTTTATTAATGGGCTTAAAAAAGCAAAGATCATGAAATTCATTGTTATCGTAATTAAACATTCACCTAAAATTCTTGGCATAATAGAGTATGATCCAAAATGATCAATATATAAACTGATTCAAATTTGTCGCCTTATTCAACTACACTACAAAACTACTCATAAAATTAGGGAGAATATTATATTCATTACAAATACCATGATTTAAAAACCACATAAAAACACTCATAATATTCACGATCGAGACAGGTATTTTCATTTTTCCCCCAAAATAAAAAAAAGTATTAAACTCTCCAACAATTTAACGAATCAGTTTACGTTTGTCTGTCAACTTGATCGGGGGAATTATTTTACTTTTTTCCGATTACGGATTTATGAAAATATTCAAAAAAAAAATTTTTCTTTTTATTTGCATTACGTTTACGGCTGTTCTAAAGCTTTAAGTATGTTTTTTTTTTTAGTGTTCATGTATCTTTATGCAAATGAATAAATACAGGGAAATATGATCACAGAAAAAAAAAAACAGACGGTAAATTTTTTGTTAGTTTCTCTTTTACGTTTTTTTTTATAAATATCGGCGCGTTGCGCATATCCTCATTTTATTTTCTTTACGTTATATTCGTTTCAATGTTATGTTTTTTTTTCCGCAATTTTGAATCATAATTGATTTTAAGCGTGAGGAGTTCTAAGGCTAATTTCATAAAAAAAAGAAAAAATTGCTAATAAAAAATTTTCAACAAAAAATATATCTAATAATATTTTATTAGATTTTAAATGTTCTAATATTTTTTTTTTATTTTTATGATCATAAAAGGTGATCTCATTTTAATTCAGGTGCAAAATAATAAAAACAAAAACACTAATTCTTTGACGGTATTTGATTTTTTCGCAAAAAAAAAATTTGTTTACAAGGACATTTAGTATTTTTAGTGTTTTTTTTTTGTGATGATGTTTTTTTTTTAATGAAGATCTCATGTTTTACCTGTAACACGAGTTTCTGATTAAATATTTTTTTGGTTTTTTTATATATATGTATTTGTATTTTTGAGGATATTTAGATTTTTGATTGCCTTTCAATGACCTTGAAATAGTATAATGTGCTAATTTAATGTGTAATATATTTTTAAATTTAAATATAGAAATTAATTGCCAATTTGCCAATATATATATATATATAAAAAAAATTGTGTTCAATAGTTATGTGCTAAATATTTTTGTAAAATATAATCATAATAAAAAATTTCTTATATGAAAATTATCTTACCTAGAAAATGTCAATAAATTTGAAAATGTCAAAACAATAAATAATAATCAATTATTAGATAATCATATTTTCCAGTTAAAATTGTGACAAAAATTTTACAGAATTATGACAGTACGAAAATTTTGTTTGATTAATTTTAATTAATAATGTAAGACTTTGGATACATAAAAATGATTTAAAATCCTGGAATAATGAAATTAATTAAAATATTTGCAAGGTAAGATTGCAATTAATTATTAATTGGAATTTAATTTTAATTTCTTGAAAATTAATACGATTCATTGAAACTTGAAAATTATCTGTTTCAGCCATTGGCCACCTTTAAAGGGCATTTAAACATTCTTTTGCAACTCATTTTACTCTAGAACCCTTCTATTTTGCATAAAGCCCGAAACTGATGTACTTATAAGCCTAAAATTTTATTTTAAAAAAAACCTTATTATTGGCAACACTAATTCTGACATTTCTATATGCTTCAATTATAAAATAAAGTTTGCGTTTCAATTTAAAATCGTTTTGATATTAGGACTACATAAATAAAGTCATTGTTGCTAAATTTTAGTAAATTTTTTTTTTGCAAAAGGATACATTTTTGAGTTACAATTTTATATTCTAATTTATATTTTGGCCAGAAAACCCTACGACAGACGATACTCTTAAATACAATTTCCACTTAAATTTTCGGATGGTTTTTTATTAATAAAATTTTGTTAATAAAAAACCATCCACAAACACTATTGTGAATTAATTTGACTATATTTTCTTTTGAGTTAACTGTTTTATTTGCCTTAATCAAATTCATTACAACTTTAAAACCTTCTGCTTTTAAAGTTGAAAATTTAGGTGGAAATTGGACTTAATTTGTACATTTAATAAACAAAATATTTAAATTCTTATTAAAATTTACAAATTTGTAATTATTTACATAAATTTTACAAGTCAAGGACTTAAATTTTTATGAATTGAACATGTAAAATTAAACTAAATAATTGTGAATATAAAAATATAGGACAAAATCTGAATAAGATTTAAAATCAGATATTAAATTTAGAATGGAATGCAATGTTTAATTAATATATTAAAATAATAAAATAATTCTATTTTTTTTAAATAAATTCCAATTTTAATAGATCAAAATTTTACGTAAATTAGTAATTTAAACCATTTTGCACGAATAAATATACTTATATTGGAATTTACTTTTGTCACGGATACGACCACAAGGTACATTTTTCTAATCTTATAAATATCTGATATAAATCTATTGCAATTGCATATTTAAAATTTCATAATAGAATTGACCACAGTTGATTAATTTATTAATGCAAAATTATGCAAAAATATATAAAAAATTGTGGGTGTTTTCATTAATAAATTACTTATTATCGTAATTAATCTTGTTTAATAATTTTTTTAAGACTGTCACACACAAATGCATGGTTAATTTTTGCTCTTTAATTTTTAGAGCTTAGTTTTAAATATAACCAAGGACTAATATTTGTCTGGAAATTTTTTTTATCATATTTACCTATAAGCGTATTAATAATTTTCACTTTCTCTTCCGTGCTAAAAATGCATATTAAATTAATTACACTCATTAATTCAAAATTAACTTAAAGCGTACATAGACATAACAACTTGGTTTTTTCTTAATCAAATTGAAGATTTTTAATCAAAATACTGATTTATACTTAGGAACATAGAAATGTCAAATTAAGTAATACCAATAGCAATAACATTAACTTTCAATGCTAGATTATTACATAAATATTTTTAACTGATATACTGTTTTAGTGAATACACAAAATGCTATTTAACCTCTTCAAAGATTTTGTTATTTAATGAAATCTTTGATTATTAATTGAAGTAATTAATCAAAAATTATTTATGTTCCATCAAATTTAATTAAAATATTTTCAAATTATTAAATTGTTTCTATAAATGGATTTACATATTAGTTACTTGTTTTTAAGAAATTTATTATACATTTTATATTTTATTTTTCTGATATATGAAGATTATTTCTAGCTATAATTAACATGAAATTTATTTTGAACATGATTTCGATTAATATATGCATGTCATTATTTATAAATTAATTATTTATTATATAATATTGAGTCTAATTGACAGATATTAAAAAAATCAGGTCTTTATCTAAAATTCAATTGGAAATAAAATCTTTAGATATTAATGGATTCATACATCGAACTTATTTATAAGATTTTTTTATATATCTGTTAAAAAACAACTGTTAACGAAATATGTGACGTAATCTTATATGGTAAGGTATTAGAATTTTTCTTATTGTGTTTTGACATCTAACAGGATTAAACTAGATTTAAGTGGATCATAAGATCTACAATTTCTTTAATATCAATTTCATAAATTATTATTATAAACTAGTAATGTAAATCCTAATTTTAGATTTAATTTATCAAAATTCTAAAACTATAAAAATTTAAAAATGGAAATAACCCCAAAAGTATAAATTTTCTGAGGAAATCTCTACAAAAAAGTTTAATAATACTTTAAATAATTAATTAATAATAATACTTTAAATAATAATTCAAGTTCATAATTCATATTTTTTTTAATAATGAAAAATGAAGAATGGAAATAACGCCACAAACTTATGATATGAAAAATTAACTGCTCCAAAAATAGTTATAAGCAATTTCTGTTTAATCCTTTTTCATATTCTTATTCGTAATTCGATAGAATCATAATATTTTTCCTATCTGCCATAATTCCTCATTTCGAACTTTTCTAAGCCACAAAATCACTTTAGTTACTTGCCAAAGAAAATGTGGAATTTACGTATAATCGTATTCATCAGTATTCAAGTTTCGCTATTCTACATCACCTCTGCTTTTCAAAATGATTTTCATAAGCCATTAATAAATTTTTCTATTTGACGAAATTGATATGTGATAATTTTTAAACTGGGTTCATTATTTTATATTCGATTCATTTCTTTGTTAACTTATCATCTACATCTTTATATATGCCATATTTCACTACATATACATAAATAAATAAAAAAAAATATGCCCACCCAGATACGCGCCTCATCTATATATAAAGCATTAAGTTTCTCTATTAAATCTCTATAAACTTTTTTTTTATAATTAATTTCATTAATCCGATACTTTATTAGATTTTCAACCTTGTTCTACAAAAAAAGAAAAATATATTTTTCTCAGTTCTTTATATAAAATATTTTTTTTAATATTTTACCATTTTTCTTTTTATAATTTTATGTTATATAAATTCTCTAAGAACTTATAAGATTTGCTATGCTTTAACATAAATTTATATACTTTACTTTTTATACCTATGCAATTTTATTTCATTAAAAATTTTCTATCGTCTCTGCACACAAATCTCTTATATCTTCGCATAATAAAATAAAATTTCGCATATATACATACAACATTAAAAAGTATCTAATAGATTCTCTAATGTTGATTGCCCCATAACAAAATTCAATAAAAAAAAAAGTGATCACAAGAAAAATGAAATTTAAAATTAAAATTAAAAAACAAAAAAGAAAATGTTTATCGGTTCTTCTTTTCTCTATCGTGTCTTCTTTTAAGTTTTTTTTTTTTTAGCGCATTGCGCCGCTTGTTTTTAACATAACAACATAAAAAAAAAAAAATCTATCCGTATCCATAAGAAGAACAGTTGTACAGTTTCTTATGTTCTGTGCAAAAAATAATAAAAATAAAAAAAATTGTAAGCAAGATGAACGCACTCAAAAGTAAAATATCAAAGAATAAAACAAAATAAAAGTATATTTAAAAAAAAAAATTATATAAATCTGAGATTGATAAAAAAAAATACATATCTAAAAGATGTTTAGAAAAGGTTATTAACGGTCAATGACATCGTCTCGTTTTTAATATGACCTTGCCCCGAAAAAAAAAAACTAATAGTAAAGTTAAAGATTATCCGTTCCGTAGTAGAAAACATTGTTTTTTTTTTTTGGGATGATGAGATATAATCGTTAAAAAAAATATGTATATTTCCTAACTTTTTGTAGACATGTGGCAAAAATTTATTGCTATTATAGTTTAAAAGCTTTTGAATTGAAAGTTTATTTTTGGAATGGAATTAAGTACAAATATTTGTATGTTTGTCGTAGGTAAAAACTAAATTAAATTACGTGAAAAGAGAGAAAGAGAGGAAAAAAAATTAAAATTATTTGAGTTAAATTAGAAAATTAGATTTGTCTAGAAAATTATATAGAAGGTTTATTATAGTTCATTTTTTATAACAGTAAAAATTATTAAATTTCCAATTGTTTCTATCGTACTATTTGGGTTCATTGTGCTTCCATTTGACTTTTTTTATATGGACAGCATATTTTGTGTCTTGCAAATAGGATTGTTACGTATTTAATGCTATGACTACGACTATAATGCAGCTGCAGTTATGGTCGGCTATAGGTTCTTCATCCTTAAAGATTCCAATTTAACGATATTTTTCGAAGACTATCAAGATTTTATCTTCATTTGATTTGTTTGATTAGTACTTTGATTGCGAGTTTGCAGAGTTAGTTCGTTATTAGTGAGCTGAATAGTCTCTATTCTTGGACATTTGCCGATATGGATATTTGTTGATCTCACCATTTTCTTTCAACTTGTAAAAAAATGTTAACTTTTTGCAGCAGCAATTTAGCATAATATAGCAAAAATATACTAGTAGGCCATCTTCGTATAGTCTAAACTTAGACTAAAGGAGGTTTATATGATTTTGATTACGAAAAATTTCAACATAACCCATTACAATGTATTCCCACTTAAAGTTAGCAGGATAATGAATAATGCTTTCCAATATATTTAAAATCGACTTTTCAGAATCAATTTTATTTAAAAAAAAATTATTTGCCGATAGATAAGCATGCACATTCGCACCTCATTGTATAATCTACAAAATTAAATCCAAATTTTACAAAAATATAGTCTTATTTGTAGTCTGCTAACAATTTATATGTTCATTTTTACTTTATTTAATAACAATTTTACGCCGACGAACATGTCTGCAGAAAAGCCTAACGTAAGGAATTTTCATAAAAATATCTTTTAATATTGACAGTTCTTTCTGACCCACAACGACCTTTATATTTTTCTTATAATTAATATTATTGAATGAAAAATTCTCAACTAACAATACCTGCTTAGAATAACTTTGTATCAGAGTCAATTTTTAAACTAACATAGTTTATAAAAAATTTACTTCTAAGCTGTTATAATTTTATGAAATATACATATTTCTATTCACTTCTAACCAATTTTTCTATAAAATTCAAAAAATACTGACGAAAAAAAAAATATGAAATACCTTACATAATTTCAATAAGTTTTAATGCTTACTGACACGGCTTGCAATAAAGTTTTTTCATATTTTATTTTGTTGTTTTTTTTTTCTGCAACCGCCATTCAATTTATTAGATTTTTTTTTTTCTATTAAACCTAAGAAATATGTGCAATTTAGAAATAATCTATAATTGAATTTTTTATATATTTGTAAAATGAAAAATTTAAAACTTTTATAAATAACATAAAAATCTTTAAATTGCGCGAATTAAAAGGCGCGAGCATAAAAAAACAAAAACATTTTCTAATGCAAAATATATAAAATTGTAATAATAATATTAAATAATCGACTCTGAAAAACTGGTTAATCAACATTTTGTTTAAATATTGAATTAAATATCAAGTTAAAAGCAAAAAAAAAAATCAACGTGATTACATTATGTTTTTAGCATGTTTTGGTTAGTTAAGACTTGCTGCAGTTCAATTTTTTAACATTAAATAAACATTAATTTTTACCTTTTTTTTGTTGCTATTTTACCTTAGCTAAAGTAATTTAGAGCAAGTTTCATATATATAATAAATAATGTAATAATAGCCAGTTATGGTCCGAAGAATTAATGTATTAGGAAATTTTTTTTTTTCTGATTTCAAAAAGTATAGAAATTTTAAATTTATTGAACAGGAAAATTATTAAAAGTATATATTTATTTATATGTGACAAACTTTAATAATGCAACAATATAAAATTATGATTCATTTATTTTTAGGGTAAACTTAGGTAACTTCGTGATATTAAGGGATATTTGTAATTTATAACATGACAAGTTCAAGATTTGTTCATAAATATCTAATGTCATGTAAACTAGTTTCTTTACGGCTAACGTCGTGAAAAGAAAGTCTAATACCGTGATAAGAAATTCTAACGAAAAATTTAAAAATTATAAGGAAATGTTTCTGTACTAATTCTTTTTAAAACGAACAACAACAGATATTTTTGCAACTGATAATCAAATATTTTGCTAGCACTAAAGCGACTGCTCTTTTCAACTCGACAAAACTTTATGAAATTAGAACTACAACTAAAAAACTCCGTTTGTGGTCCAAATTATTATCAAGAAGTCACAGCAACAAGTATCTTTGTTAAAGAAATAGTTTAATGTAACATATGTAACATGTGGGCACGTATAAAATTCGTGGATATGAGTTCATGGTCCCTTTTTCATTGACTATCATGAAATTACCCGCGTAACGGATATACCGAGTTTACCCTATATTATTTTTAAAAAAACAACAACTGAATTTTGCATGCCTAATTAAATAATCCAGTATTTGTAAAATTTGAAAATAGCACGTATATGTAGCAATAAAATGAGATTTTCTTAATTAAAAAAGAACTTTTACTTATAATCTCAGAAGCGGTGGTGAAAGGAAGTAATTACTTTGTCTTAGTGAATAACTTCTTCCAATCTTGACTTGCTTCAAAGGGGCCGAATAACTTCTTCCAGCCTTGGCTTCTTTCTTCCATGCTTGGATAAACCAGTATTCTACTGGAAGCGTCACCAGCACAACAGCTTAGCACAATTCCATTCCTTGGCTTCCTTCTTTCATCCTTGGAGTATTTGTAAAATTTGAAAATAAAAAGAGTTTTTACTTATATTCTCAGAAGCGGTGGTGAGAGGAAGTAATTACTTCGTCTTAGTAAACTTCTTCCAATCTTGGCTTGCTTCAAAGGGGCTGAATAACTTCTTATGGCTTCCTTCTTCCATCCTTGAAGAAACCAGTGTTCGACTGGAAGCATCCCCAGCACCACAGCTTAGCACACTTCCATTAAGCCAGCGCTGGTCCTATTACTGTGCAGTAAATTTTTATGTGGATTTAGTTCGCTACGTTCCAAATGCTCTCTAAAATTATGAAATTAATCTACTATTTTTTTGTTATCTGATACGAATATTTTTAACATTTCTTATGGGTCAAAATTGGAAATTTCCAATGTACTTTCTAAATACTAAAATAAGTTTATTATTGATATTAAAATAAGTTTATTATTAATAAACATTGTGTTAATCATTAAAATATTTGAAATTATTAATAGAATTTTAACTGCTTTATTGATTTCCTGTTGAGTTTTTAAACTAATGAAATATTAATTCATCCTTTAGTTGGCTCATGACACAATGACACAATTGCCTTTCTTCAGGCATTGTTTCTATCGGCGGTCTAATGTAATAGATCTAACACCTAAATAGTTTATCACTATGATTCGATTATTAACTAGTAGTAAAATATTCGTTAATTCTGACTTAATGATGATCTAGATAGGTAGTTATTAAAATTTGTAATTTTTAAATTGAGTCTCCATTAATCGAACTATTAATTGGTTAACCTTAAATTATAAAATTCCAAACAAATCTCTGATATTAAAATTACTAATTCATAGGAAAGAAAATGACTAATAGGCTTCCCGTCTTGTAATTAAATTTATTAGCAAAAAACTTGAATTATTTATACATTAATTTAATATCAAATTAATCCTGATTTATGTAAACGAAAAAGACTAAAATTTATTATATTACAAGTTTTTTTCCTTGTCTTTATAAAAAAAACAACACCTGAAAAATTTTGCAACATGACTAAATTAGACAAGAATTTCCCACTAGTACTATACAAATACAATTATCAAAATGGAAAAAGTCCTGGGGCAAAATTTTTTTTTTTCATTTTATAATTGTCAAGCAAACTAGAAATACAAATTGCATTAATAAAATTGTATACATTTGATGGTGGTATGTTGGTTCAAATATTGAACTCAATTAGCCTCATTTTTAGCTCTCATCACAGTTGGTATATGTTGCACACTGTCTCTGTTATTAACCTCTTTTTCTAATTTATTATATACTTTAAAAGATTTTATAATATGAAAAAAAATTTAAATAATATTTTCTATAATTATAAAAGTACATCCACTTTTAATAGTCATTATTATTTAATAGTTCCAGTATTTCGAAATTTTTTTTTTATCAATTGGTAAACTGGATTTTTGTTAGCAAAAAAAATCGAAATTTTTTAATTGCAACAAGTTAAAATATAAATAGAGACAAAAATGGGGGTTTGTTCAGATAAAATGTTGTTGGTTTTTAGGGCTTATACACATGGAGTAATGGTACTAAATATCACAAATCAAACAATTTTCAAAATATTTAAAGAATAATTGCTTATTCACAAATAAAAGAATTGACAAATTTCAATTACTAATTTTCTAGTTTCGAGGTGTAACTTGACGTTCTTAATTTAATTTTGTGAGATCAACTGCATTCATTTTGATGAGATCAACTGCATTTTTGACAATGAAAAGTCTATTTTTTAATAATCAATAATGTCATTATTTATAAAGCGTTGAATGTATACCCTCATTTTTGTC
Organism: Empis livida; assembly: GCA_963932195.1. NCBI lineage: Eukaryota > Metazoa > Arthropoda > Insecta > Diptera > Empididae > Empis > Empis livida. The sequence goes on from OZ010649.1 coordinate 17,553,757, forward strand.
AAAAAAAATTTTTACGTTGTCACATCAACAGCTGACATTGTCATATTAAAGCCTGCAGCCCTGCAGTTCAGCTTCAATTACTTTATTTCAAAACTTAACGTGAAAATGGTTACTAAACACATTGACAGTTTATCACATTGGACAGCTGTACTTTAATGTAAATTTATTTAACATAACTAATGTCCAAATAAATTTCTGACAGACCATCCGTTAGAAATCTTGTAAAATTAAGAAACAATCTCAATTTAAAAAATTTCTACTTAACTTATTTCATTTCAAGTATACACGATGCCCAATTTTCTTGGTTTATTGTAGCGACAGATACATACTAGGATCAACCTGTTAAGTTTATTTGACACCTGTCAAATAAATGTTTCTTAATGTAATTGATTATTTTTGTAATTTAATCAAGAGGCATTTTTAGAACTATATTGCTTTGGTTTAAAATATGTGGCGACCAATTTAATTAGTTCAATATACTGAAGTTGCTGAACTTGGTTCAGATAAATATGATTTCTTTTATTGGTAATTTTACCACAATATTTCTGAAAGATTTTTATTTTCAAAGATTCTATTGTATTCTTTAGATTTTTAGAATATAAAACGGTTCTCATGTCTTGACAACATTACCAACAAACATAAAAAAAATTAATAAGCATAATTTTTTTTATACTCTACAAAAAAATGAGTAGGAGTAGATTTTTGTTTAAAAATATATTATGCTGCAAGTGCAAAATAATAATAATAATAATAATAAAAAAATCTGATCACTTAAAATTAATTTTATTTTCATAATCATCAAAAACAAGTTTTATTTTTTTTTCACTTTATGCGTTTTACGTTTCAAAATAAACAATTGCATAAAAACAAAATAATAAAATTATGTTGTTAATTGCAACAAGTTTATAATGATTTTTTTTGGTGGTGTATTCACAATTCTCCTTCGAATTAATTGAAATTTTATTTTATTTTATTTTGATGTCGTTTTGTTTACCGAAAAAATTACAAAATGAATATATTTCTTGAAGAATTTTTATTATTTAAAAAATATTTAAGTTTTTTTATAAAACAAAATCTTACATCACAGATAAATCTACAAAATTATGTATTTTATTCAAAAAAAAAAAAACCAACCTTCAAGTTAAAGTGAGTGAAACTTTAACAAAAAAAAAATGTTGTTATTTAATTGAATACCTACTTAAATTTTATTGATTATGGTAGCTTGTAACTTGTATCGTTTTACTTGTAGCTTTTTTAGAATGTATTTAAATTTTTTTTTTTTTTTTTGTGATTATAATTAGGTAAGCTTTTAATTATGAATAATTTATTGAGTTTACAGTAAGCATAGCTTTTTTAATTTTGTTTTTGGTTGGTTAATGCGGGTCAACGGTATCAATTATTTTTATTCGGTTTTGAGATATTTGTTTTTTTGGATCATTAATTTAAAAAAAAAAAAAAAATACTGGAAAAAAATTAATTTTTTAATAAATATTTCATCTTCGAAAATTGCATTCATTGAACACCACAAAAAAAAAAGTGATGTTGGAAATTTAAAAAATGGTAATTTTTCATTCAAGATTTATAATAGTTTTTTATGAGTAAAAGTTTTTTTAGAGCTTTGATATAAATAAACTTGTAACCGTTTTTTTTTTTTATATTTTGTCCTTGTGTGAATTTTGAAATTTTCATTGATAATTTTATGCAAAAAAAAACAAAATATGAATATGTTTATTATGAAATTTCTAAGTTTTGATAAAGTTATATAACTGAAAAATTCAAAAGTGACATTATCGAAATTCAAAAGTGACATTATTTATAACTGAAAAATTCAAAAGTGGCAATATTCGGTTATAAATATAATTCATCAATTTTGAAATAATTTTTTGGCTACAAAATTTTATGATTTCCTTATTTATTATAATAATTTTCTCAATTATACTCTTATCTAATATTTGTCACTGGTTATAATTGAAATTTAGGTGTTAATCAATTAAAATAAAACCTTGACTAGTGTCAAAAAATATATATCTTTCTATATTTTAATTTTATCTAACATTGCGAAAATGATGAAATTATTTTGATATTTACTAATAAGTCAAAAGACTTAAAATTTCAACAGGTGACATACATATATATTTATTTTGAAGGCCAGTATAAAACCTTTTAGTCACCAATTTTAATAATTAAAAATGTTCATGACATTTTAACGGAATTTTTTTTTTTTTGGTACACGAAGAATCTTAAAATTTAGCAAATTTAATTTGGTCAGCAAAAGATCAATTTTAAAAGTTACTTTCAAAAAAAATGTAAACCATAAAATATTTTCGAAAATTATAAAAATAGATTTTATGTTTCGCTAAAAAAAAATAATAAAAACAAGGAAGTATATTTTTTTTCGTCAATTTACAAAATAGAAAATTTTATGTACACAAACATAAAAAAAAACTTATTAAATCAATAATTTCCAAAAAAAAAAAAGTAATATTTTTTGTGATGTGTGATTGTCAATAATATTGTTTTTTATTTTTTAATATTACTAAAAAATTATGTTTTCTTCTATCTCTGTTTTTGTTAACTTTTCAGGTTGTTTAATAAATTTTTGTTGTTGTTTTTTTTATTTTATTCCCTCCTGTTTTTACTATGTATATTTCTTTTATGTTTTGTAATTCCTTTTCAACATTAATACACAAAAAAAAAAACAGCATAAAAACTCAACATAAAAAGTTCCAATACAAAAACAAAAAAACAACTAACCAAAAAAAAAAAACACTGACTCATAAAAAATAAACAAAAACATAGAAAAATCATAAATTTCATTAGTGCACAAACAAACACATTTAAAGAGAGAATTATAATAATGTATAGGAATGAGAGAACAAAGAAAATTAGAAGAAAACATTTGAACAGTTGTCTCTCTCTACTTTATTATTTTTTATTAGCTAATGAACATCCATATATACATATGCAAACACTCGTATTTAAATGCTACGCTACACGGCGGATGTGTAACGATGTGTGTGTGACGTTGCTACTGTCAGATTCTCGATATAGGTAGAAGAGAAGTCAAATACATCACACAGTAAAAGATTGTAATTAAATTTTAAGAGTAAAGTTAACAGAAAATTACTCTATTTTGTTTTGTTGACTCTTAATTTTCTTATATTTTCTCTTAAATTAATTTCAAATTTGAGAGAGACAAGAAAATTTTATTTTAAATTTTATGCTAAATTTTTTATTTCAAATCATTTTCTTATATTACGTTCAGACAGTAACGTAATTTGACTGCACGTCAAAATTTTGAAATTAGTTTTGGTTAACTAGGAGAAAGAGAAGAGACTATTTTTTTCTTAAACACTTTGTTTTATAAAGTTTTCTCTTACTCTTTTTTATATCGTATACGGATTTATAAATGGATCATTTGTGTGGGTTCATGCATAGTCAAAAATCATATTTTTTTTTTATGAAATCAAATACATACGCAAATGAAAACATTTTAAATAGAATAGAGACGCAAATGCAAGGTCGTTTGCGTACAAACTCAATCATAATTTGAAGGTCGTTCTTTTTTTTTTTTGAGATCACGTGACCCTAAAGAGAAGTGGTTGGATTTTCGTGTATATAGTATTTTTTTTATTTTATAATACACATTCATTTTATTTTCATAAATAATTTTTTTTTGTTATTTGTTTTTTTTTGCTTGCTTGCTTTGGTTGCTACTAATTTTTACGTTCTCCGCAATACACGTTACGTTTTTCTGTAATTCTTCTAGAAATTTTTCACATAACCTCTAAAATAAAATAAATTTATTAAAATTGTTAATAATAATAATTTTTATTTGACCAACTCAGTTGATTTTTTTTTAAGAGTTTCTTTACGTTTTTTTTTTATATCTGTTACACTTGAAATTTAATTTATTTACCTGTACCTGTTTCATTTTTTATATTTTCATTTTGGTGCTCTGTAAAAAAAAAAAAATGAAATTTCAATTGGAAATCTGTGATTGTATTTGTATGGTTTTTTTAAGGTAAATTATTTTAAAAAATCTGGTTCTTTAAATGAAATTTTAAACTGCTACGTAACTACTATACTAAAAGATTGAATTATAATATACTACAAAAAAAAACCGGCAGCAAGCAGTAATTTAAAAAAAAAACAGTTTTATATTTAAAGTGCGGTACAATGACCGTATCTGTAAGAGTACGAGTTCAATTCAGATATAAGGTTTCAGTTTAGATTTTGTTGGTGGCGTTAGTTTAATAATAGTAGTCAAATCGCTGTTTAGTACAAAAAAATTATTAAGGTCAAATGGCTGTTTAGTTGAAAAAAATTATTAATGGAATATGATTTTGTGGAACATAAGTCATAAAGGTTTGTTAAGGCCGGTTGTTGGTTAATTGTTATATTGTTAGAGTCAGAGTCAAGGAAGAAATTTAATAATTACATAATATTTATAAAATTAGAGAGATGTACTGATTAAAAAAAATATCCATTCTTTTAGGATTATAAACAAATAATAGAGCGGTCGGAGGAATTAGATATTAGATTGGTTACATAAGTATACTGCAAAAATGATGCCAGATTTAGGATATTATTGCCTGCAAGGTGCAAAAGGCTTGTTTACAAATCCATATATGATTCATATTTTAAAATGTGATTTTAATATTGTATTTTAAATTTAAAACCGATCAAAATTTGAATAAAATTGCTAGAAAAATTCATAAACAATTTTAAATGATTTTGAAAATTTGTGAAAATAAATCTATGGAATGAAATATTTAATCGTTTATTAATCGAATAAACCTATTTTAATTATTATTAAAATTCAAATAACTTTAATTATTAATAATTATATTTAATTTTCCAAACAATTGATTTATTTGAGCGAAATTTAATTAGAAACAACTCATAGCCAAACAAATTAAAATTAAATTAGAATTTATTAGTAATTTTTTTTATTTAAATTTACTATGTTTTTACATTATTTTCTGACCGGGTACCTAAAATTTCGAATTATTTAAATATGTATGTAACAATGATAGAAACATAAATTAGGTTAAATATGATTGTAATTTCACTATGTAATTTTTGTACTGCAAAAAATCTTTCATTAATTTTCCTTCTTTTTTTTTTATACTTACAGACATGAATTACATAATTATTAGAAGACAATAAATCAATTTTATTATCATCATCACTATCATCCTCAATCATTGAATCATTGAACCATTTTTAGATTTTTAAATGGTAAAAATGTCATCAACTGATATTGGGGATCCATCCTCAACAACACCCACCGTTAACCCATCATTAATACAAAATGGATCCGGTCTTCATACACAAAATATTCAACATTCAACAACAACAACAACAATTAATTCACCACGAAATAATGTTTCTGTTACAAATATAAAATGTGAAGATAGACTTAATTGCCCACCATTAAATTCATCATTAGGACATGATTGTTCATCGTCTGTACCATATAATGGTATTACATCATCAAGTAATAATTATTTTAATGGAATTGGTACAAGTGGTACAACATCGAGTGGTACTAGTAGTAGTAGTGGTGGTGGTATAAGAATTGCTGTACCAAAACTTGAAGAATCTGATGAATCTGAATCAGAATTAACAAATATTGAAAATTTAAATGTTAATCGTCGTACAAATATACAAAATAAAAATAATGGTCCACGTCCAATGTCATGGGAAGGTGAATTATCTGAACCAGAAGGTGAATTAATGGATACAGATAATACAATAAATAATCATCATCATAATCATCATCATCATAATCAAATCTATCATAATCATGATAAACAATTTGATGAAACGCAAATGTCAATTAAAGAGGAAGAATCAAAAACTGAATTTGATGAAATAACTATTGATGATACAATGTTAACAGCACAAATATATTCAAGTAGTTTAAAAAAATTCCAGCAACAACAGCATCATCATCAGCATCAGCAGCAGCAGCAACAACAACAACAGCAACAAAATAGCGATATTGTTAATTTAAAATATGAACCAGGTAGTGGTAGTGCTAATATTAATGTACCAGTTGGACCAATTTCAATTACTGGCACAACATATTCAGAACCAAATTTAACAGCTAATAATGTAACTAGTGGTAATAGTGGTTTAAATTCACCACTATTAGCACGTTCAAAAATATGTTCAACCCTATTACCAGCAAATCCAAGTCCAGATTCAGCTATTCATTCCGTTTATACGCACAGTTCACCAAGTCAATCACCATTAACATCACGTCATGCACCTTATACACCATCATTATCACGTAATAATAGTGATGCATCGCATAGTAGTTGTTATTCATATAGTTCAGAATTTAGTCCAACACATTCACCGATACAGGGTCGTCATAATATTTATGGTGGAACTGGTGGTGCTAGCGGTACAATTAACACTAATTGTAATAATTATAATGGAACTAATGTAGTAGGATGTAATACAAATACGTCATCATCTACATCATTACATCATTCTGTATTATATCGACCAATACATGATAATATTGAAAATTGTAGTGGTGGAGGTGCTGGTGGTGGTGCAATTAATCGCCGCACAGATAATGTTATTAGTGGTACTGGATCAACTAGTGGTAATACAACTGATATATTAATTGAAAATGAATCTGGTATACCATCACCTGGTATATCACGTCAACAATTAATAAATAGTCCATGTCCAATATGTGGTGATAAAATTTCTGGTTTTCATTATGGTATATTTTCATGTGAATCATGTAAAGGTTTTTTTAAACGTACCGTACAAAATCGTAAAAATTATGTTTGTGTTAGAGGTGGTCCATGTCCGGTAACAATATCAACTAGAAAAAAATGTCCAGCATGTCGTTTTGATAAATGTTTAGTTAAAGGTATGAAATTAGAAGCGATACGTGAAGATCGTACACGTGGCGGACGATCAACATATCAATGTTCGTATACATTACCAACAACATTAACAATGCCAGATAATAATACAGGAATGACTGGTTTATTACAAGCTAATTCTAGAATGAATGGTTGTATTATTAAGACAGAAGGTGGCGGTGGTGTTGGGGTTAAAACAGATGGTAGCAGTAGTAGTAATAGTAATAGTGGTTTTATTAAAACAGAAAATGATTGTAATAATCAGAAAATTAATACAGTGCCACCTTTATTACAGGTAAATAATATTTTTTTATAGAAATTTAATTTCAGAAAATTGAATAATTATGATTAAATATATTCGAATTATTTATTTTTTTAGGAAATTATGGATGTTGAACATCTGTGGCAATATAATGAATCAGAATTATCACGTTTAAATCAATCATCAACATCAACAACATCATCATCAGCAGCAGCAGCTAATTTAACAACAAATGCACTATTGGCTAGTGCTGGTATATCATCAAATGGTGAAAATACAAATCCAGATTTAATAGCAACATTATGTAACGTTGCTGATCATCGTTTATATAAAATTGTTAAATGGTGTAAAAGTTTACCATTATTTAAAAATATTTCTGTAAGAAATTTTTACACCAATTTTTTCCGCTAAATTATTATTAAAAGAAACTTTTTTTTTTTTTAGATTGATGATCAAATTTGTTTACTGATAAATTCATGGTGTGAATTATTATTATTCTCATGTTGTTTTCGTTCAATTGAAACACCAGGTGAAATAAAAATATCATTAGGTAAAACAATAACATTGTCACAAGCTAAAACAAATGGATTGCATGTAAGTTAAATAATAGTGATAATTAAAAAATATATGATAATAAATTATAATATTTTAATTAGTAGTACTATATTAAAATATTGTTTTTTTTTTCTTACAATGTGTAGGCTTGTGTTGAACGAATGCTTAATTTGACTGATCATTTACGACGATTGCGTGTTGATCGTTTTGAATATGTTGCCATGAAAGTAATTGTACTCTTACAATCTGGTATGTTAATTAAATATTATTTAAAATTTGTTTATGTTAATTATATTATTTTTATATTTTAGATACATCCGAACTGCGTGAACCAGTAAAAGTACGACAAAGTCAGGAAAAAGCTTTACAAGCTTTACAAAGTTATACATTAGCACATTATCCAGAAACACCATCAAAATTTGGTGAACTTTTATTACGAATACCAGAATTACAAAGAACATGTCAGGTAAATTTAAGAGTTTACGTAAACGATGTTGTATACAAGCATAATTATGATAAAATATAAATGAAACGGAACAAAAGAGGCAGAAAATTGATGTTGTTAATTTAAATTGAATATCAGTAGTAAAATTTCGTTTAAGAGAAACCTTGATTGAATTACTTTTCAGTATAAACATGAAAAACTTTATGTTTTGATATCAGGATAATTTAGTAAGATTGGAATTATTACTTGAAAATCTTTTTTAAACTCATATTTGATATATTGAACGTTTGAAATTAATTTATAACATTATATGATATTTGGTAAAATGAATAAAATGTTTACAGCGCAGATTGAAATTATTATACGAATTTTGGTTCACATAACAATTTGAAAGTATAAATTTATTTCTTTGTTATATAATTTAGAGAAGCAGGGGTACTAAATTTGACATTTTACTATCAAATGGTTAACTAGTATTCCTAGCAGTCCATTGCACTCTACCCAGACTCCTCAGACAAATAAATGTGAACTGCAAAATTTGAATACAAAATTAATGAAACAAAAGATTATTCATATTCAAAAAAGGACTAGGCATATTTTCGCAACAAATATTTTCCTAATGTTCACTTATAAGCTAAACCGAAAATCTCTTGGCTAAAATCAATCACGTCGCTTTCTGTTTATTATTCTGCAGAAATTCTATAATTGATCCAAATTATGTGCTTCTTTAAAGGCATAAAACAGTCATCATAACAGGGTTATTGTAGACGCAGTGGTACATCTCTACCAACCCTTAATTAGACAATTTATTAGCTCTAAAAAAAGTATCGCAATTTAATTCAAGATACATTTTAAGATACATCATGTCCTCCACAAATTTTTCCATAACCTTAGACCTAATTTTAAATTTTTTTAAAATATCCTTAAACAAAAAAACAATTTTTTTTTAATGTTTTAGCTTGGCAAGGAAATGTTAACAATTAAATCAAAAGATGGTGAAGATTTTAATTTATTAATGGAATTATTACGCGGAGAACATTGACAAAAGAACATCAAAAAAAATGTTTATAATCTTAAAATAAAAAATTGACAAAGACTTAAAGGATGAGAAAACTTAAAAGGAATTGAATTAGACGAGAGCAATATAAAGCAAAACAAGAAAAAGAAATAATTTTGCAAAAGTTTTAATCATTAAAAATAAAGTAACAAAAAATAAAAAAAACAATAACCTATAAAATTTGTGCCTAAAAGTCTAAAAAAAAACATAAATTTAGTAAAAAAAAAAAAATATATAAATTAAAAATCATTTTACACTAAAAAAATAAAGTAAAAATCACAAAAAAAAAATTCGAAAACACATAAATAAATAAAATAGGGAAAAAATATGCCTCGATAATGGCGGCTAATCATAAATTATAATAAAAACACGCAATTATTAGTTTGTTTTTTGTAAATATTTAAATTTAAAAATATTTGATAAAAAGATTTTAATATTTTAAAAACAGAAAACTTTTTATACAAATATATTTTATATAAAAAAATTTGTATTGTAATTTATATAGTAAATAGTAAATAATTAATTATTATTAAAATTAAGTTTAGTTTTAAAACATTAAAATATTTTCTTTTTTTTTTTTTGTTGTGAATAAAGACCATCCAAGAAAAATATTATTTATTTTTCTTGGATAAAAAATCAAAAAAAAAAAAATTATGAAAAACATAAAAAAAACATTAATCATATATATTTAAAAATGATATATTAAACATAAAAAAAAATTGTTTATGGAATTTTTACATTAAAGTATTTAGTTATTTAAAATATTTTGTATAATTTAAGAATTTTATTGTAAAAATATATATAAAAATAAAAAATATTTTTAAATGAATTTAATATAATTAAAAAAAAAAAAAACAGAACAAGAAAAATATCCATAAAATTTGAGAATTAAAATTTTTATTATATTTTCGAAATTATATCTTTAAAAAAAATATGTCTTCAAAAAAAACTCAGTAACAAATTTTGAATAGAGTTAATTTTCCTGTAATTCTTCCATAGTATTTAAAAATAAATTATACAACTAGTTTCCTTTAATTTTATTAGCTAATAATATTCAATTTATATATTTTTTTTAATAATTTATTTTCTGTACATTTTATTAATCTATTTTGAGATCTGATCTCCAGAAAGAATTAACGAGAAATGAAAAAAAAATGATTTTAAAATATATACATAATTTAATTAAATTCGAATTTGAAATAAATATTAAATACACCCAACTCTTTTTTTACACGGTAGATACGTTCGAACTAAAATCGTGTAAAAAAAAATCGTGTAAAAAAAGACATGCTAACCATACTAAAATTGAGGATGTGTTCAACAATTATAAAAAACCGTGTAAAATAGAAAATTTAACCATAAGTTGTTCTAAAAAACCGTGAAAAAAGAATAAATATTTAAAACATAATTTTTCCACGAACTGAACACAACAATAAAATTTAAATAGAAAAATAGAAAATGCGACTTCTGTTTCTTGATTATACATCATATAATAATATTTGGGTATTCCCCGAGTAGTACATAAAAAAATTAATAAGAATTTTTTTTTTTTGGAAATCGTGTTAAACCAAATATTTCGTATAAAAAAAGACGATTTGTTCTTTTTTTGTGGATCGTGTTATTTCAAAATCGTGTAAAAACAGACCGTGTAAAAAAAAAGAGTTGGGTGTACTGTTTTCTAAATTAGAATTTTTATTCCTATGGTTGTAAAATGATATTTATAATACTTGAGAATTTCGTATTTCGATTCGAATCGAAATACATACGTATTCGTATGTATTTTGATTCGAGACAATTCGAAGTTGACTTTAATACGAAAACACAAAACATGTTTTCTTTAGTTCGTATTCGACAAAATTCATAAAATTTCAGAACAAATTTTTAATTTAAATCTATTTTGTGGTCAAATGTAAAAACTACAAATATATTGTGGTCGAATTATCGAATAGTTTTGCAAAAATTGTAACCACAGTAAGATTTTAAATTTCGAAAAACTTTTTTTTGTACTATAAAATTTTACTAATCTATTTGAATGTGCTGAAAAACATTTTATGAGCAATTTTTAGTTCAAATCGTCGATCAGATGATACAATGAGAGATCAATGTGTATTCAAATCGACATTATTGATTTTATAAGCACTATATATATTTTATCCACCTTTAGTACAATTGAATTTACTATTTCGAAATTTTGGGTTTTATTGAATCGAAAAAAAATATTAACATAACTTCGACATAGCATTAATTTATCTATATCTATTTTTATGAAAAAATCAGTAAAATATAATATGAATTGAAATGGTAATTTGAATCAAAATGCAAATATCAGTTTAATTAAATATTGTTTTCATAAAAATAGATAAAGATTAAATTTCCTAGATTTATCATTACACAAAATTTCAAAATATATTACATTTAAAATTTATAAAATATTCATATTTAAAATTTAATGTGTCATTTTTGGTAATACAAAATAAATCTAAAATTAATTATTTGTTAAAAAAGAATTTGGCAAATTCTTGTGTCTAAATTAAATTAAATTTTATTTTTAATCTTGCCAAAATCTTTATTCTTTATTATTGTTAATCAATTTTGTCTGTTTTCATTCGCAGATATGTGCTTATTTTTTTTTAGCTCTGCTTGTGATTTTCTTCTTTATTCTACATAAAAAAATAAATTAGCAATAAAAAAATATGTTTTAAAATTTGTTATATAATTTTTTTTTAATTTTCATATATTATTTTTTTTTTTATTTTTACATTTACAAAAAAAAAAACATTAAAATTTAAAAATAAATTATTTTTAGTAAATCAATATTGCAATGTTTTTTGTATGTTTAAAATAATATGATTTTCTGCAATGCAATAATTTGAAACAATTTGTTTTAAAATAATATTAATAATTATTATTTTTTAATTTTGCAAAATAAGCTTTATTATATAAAAAAAACAAGATAATTTTTTATTTTTTAATTATTTCAGTTTTATAATTAAAAGTAGATTTATTATAAAGAAAATAAAAATAAATTTTATATTAATGTAAATTATTTAAAACAACCACAAAAAAAACAATCTTTTAATGAAAATTTTGATAATTTTCTAATATACAATTTTATAATTTTTAAATATATTTTTTTTTATTAAAATAATTAAATATATACGAAAAAAAACTATTCTATAATTTTATTTTAGTTTTTTTGAAAGCCATATGTGGAAATTATTGTGCTACTCAAGATTATCAAGAATTGCTACTTAAGTTTATTTGCGCTTATATAATTTTTGTACATTGGTTAAAATAATATATCACAATTATAATTTTCTCGGTCTACATAATTTTAAACTGTCTTCGCCATTCATTTAAAAAATTTAGAAATTCTAGTAATGTGAGTGTGAAAATAAATAATTAAATTTTTAAAATATATTTAATTTAAATATTAAAATACGTATTAACTAGTAATTTTTACCATTTTTGGAACAACCAATTTCAATTGCAAAAAAGAAAAATATCCCCATTCTACTGTATCATATAATTATCAAGGCACGAATACCAATTAACCCAAAATAAGAATTTCTGGCAAGTTAAATTATTTTTTAGAGCTTATTTCAAGAGCTTAAATATTTTTATTGAAGCTCTTGTTGAAATAAGCTATAAAAAGTTAAGCTCTTCAAATAAGCTCTAAAACCACTTTTATCAAATAATTTCCTAAGAAAAAAAACAGGATAATTAATTGAATAGCTTAATCCTCAGTCGATAAAGCTATTAAGTGATATTTTTATTTTAATCAAGCTCAGTTTCCTACAAGTTCTCAACATTTACGAAAAGTTCTGATCACCTGTATAAAAAAATCTTTTCTAAATCAGAAAAACCTCACTTAACACCATTTTCCGCTAAATCTCCTTAATTATTTTACACAAAAATTTAAACAAGTCAATTATCTGTCGCCAGGATAAATAATACCTAAAATGAATTTCTAACTTATTGCAATGCTACCAACCTTTCAAACCCAAAAAAAAAAAATTAGATAAAAAGTCAAAGTAACTGCCAAAAAAAAAATTCCATATTTTATTCAATACTCAATAAATTTCAAATCATTCCATTCTGAATTCTCTCAAAAATTCTCCATAACTGTCAAAAGAAATACTCTTTTTAATATCAAACTGTCATTTTATCTTTCAATTTTTTATTATTATTTTGTTTTCCCTTTTTGCCAGTTCATTTTAAACCATGATAAACGACGGTGTTGCGTCGGGCGCAAGTCTTTAAAAAAAAAAAAAAAGTAAAAATATTTTTGACAGTAAGAACCTACAAAAAAAAATACACTTTGCTCAGATTTTAAAGAAAAATCTTTTTTTTTTAATAAATTTATTTTTAATTATTATTTTATGTTTGTTTACATAAATTTTTTTTTACTTAATTAATAATAAATTAAAAAAAAACAATAACAAATAATAAAAATTTGTTTACATTTTTTAAGTTTTCCAGTGGAAAAATAAAAAAAAATATGAAAAAATTGTCATTAAAAAGTGAAATAAAAAAAAAAATCGTCATTTCCTTCTATCAAAAATAAAAAAAAATTAAATGATTAAAGTGAAATATTTCATTTTGAAAGTTATTAATTAAAATTAAAATATTTAATAATTAATTATCCGTCGAAAAAGATTATATGAAATTATTAATTATTTTTTTTTTGAGTGTAAAATTATATTAAAAGGAAAATTAATTAAATCAAGTAGAAAATATTAGAAAAGAAAACTAATTAAAAAATCTATAAGACAAATTTTGACCATAAAAAATAATCATAAATATAATTATTGTCTACAATAATTTTTATCAGTATTATTTAATTAAATTAAATTAAATTAAGAATTAATATTAATCGAAAAATTAAAAATAATTATAAAGTTCGAATTGATAATTAAAGTAAAAATTAGTAAAGTTTTTTTTTTTTGAAAATTTCATATATTTTGTAAAATTATATGAGGAAAGGTCAATTTAATTTCTAATTAGTTTAATTTCTAAATTATTATTATTTTTTTTTGTGTAATTTTAAAATTGACTAAATATTTGTGTGAAAAATTTAATTTGAAGAAAAAAAAGTGTAATAATAATAAAAAAAAAACAACTGAATTTACCTCCTACTGCAACGTACTTTTTTTTTTTTTTGTTGGTTGTTGTTGTTGTTATTTTGTTGTTATTGGAATTTTCTTAAAATTTTTCTCGTTGTTTGTTATACATTTTGCCAATATCGAAAAAAAAATTGCTGCAGCAGTTGCTGCAAAACTAGTCTACAGAATAAATTTCCAGAGATTTTTTTTTAATATTTTACACACAACAAAAAACAACAACAATAAATAATAATAAGAAAAACCTTGGTGACACAACCAACAAAAATAACAACAATTCCCAACACCAAAAAAAAAAAAAAAGTGGATATTTTTTTTAAAGAAGGTAAGTGAAAATTTTTCTTCCTTTTTACATCAATTTTCTTTAACAGGAAATTTTTTTATTTTATATATTTTGTTTATTTTTAATTTTCTTTTAGTGTAAATATTTTTCTACTGATTTTCTTTTTTATTTTTTTATTATTGTGTTGTTTGTGTTAAGGGAAAATTTTAGAATTTTTTTTAAAATAAAATAGGAAATTAATATATCCTTTTTCCTTTCAAAAAGGATTTAAATTTTTCTCATATTTTTAAGGTATTTCCGTGTTTATTAGTTTTTCATTTTTTTACAGTGTATATTTCCGTTTTTTTTTTTTTTTTGCCATCACAGTTTTTCCCTTTTTAGTTTACCATAGAAAATTTCTTTAAAAAAAGTTTTTTTCCCGTTTACTTCTTTAATTGTTTTAAGGGAAAAAGAAAAGTGCATTAAAAAAAATGTTTGTTTACCTTTTTTATGTGGGAGCTGTGAGATGAAATAATATTTACTTTAAAACGGAAATTTTCAAAGGAAATTTTCTTCTTTCTTTTTTATTAGTAAAAAAAAAAAATAAAGAATTCCAATTTCAAAATAATTTTTTTTCGTGTTGTGGTAGGAAAATTTTGTTAATAGAAAAATTGAAAATAGAAATCGATTTTTATTAGAAAAGTATGTAAGATGCAATTTTCAATGATTTTGATTGACTTAATATAAATTTTCTTTTGAGAAAGAAAATTAAGCTTTTATTTTTTTTTTTATGGATAAAAATCAATTTGTATTAAGAGGAAAAAAAATTGAAATATGGAGTTTTCAGCATACAATTTTCTTCAATGAGAAATTAATATTTCAAGTTGAGAGCTTCAATCTGGTGAAAATGGTTAAAACAACGAAGAAGTATTAATTTCTAATAAAATCTTAGTCCTAGTGACAGATAATATTCTTATGAAATAAAATTAGGTTTTTTACTAAAAAGGGACCTGTAAGGCAAGTCAAAAAACTTTCTGACTAAAATACTACTTACATAGATTTTAAGCCAGAAATTAATAACCATCTTCAAATTTGAAGTATAGTTTAATTTGAGTTTAATTTTTATGTTCAAACTACTTAATTCTCGTCTTGAAGTTATGAAGGTGGAAAAGTTTTGAACTGATTTATTACTAGAAGTACCAGTTTACTCAGACAGTTTCTTAAATTGCGTAGAGAAAAATATATTTGATTTGATTAATTTGTTAGAAATTTTCTACTAGAATTTATATTAGGCACCTAGAATACTTCTTCTAATAATAAATCATATAAATAATTTTTAAATTTAATCTTTACGAGTTATTATGGAGTAATATTGGGTTATTAATTTAATTCTACAGGCTCATAGCTACTAACTATAATAAACTAAATCTTGCATATGTATTACCTATGTTCCTCAAGTTAGATTACAATGCAGTTAAGAAAATTTAAAAAAAAAAATACTATTTATATTAATAATTACATTATTTGGAATTTTGATTCTGGTAATTTGAAACAATTTTAAAAAGCTTCTGTAAACTAATTCTTTCAAATAAAAAAAAATTAAATAATTAAAAATTATTAAAATTTATTCATTTGTTAAAACCAAAATACAAATTCTTTAAATTTCATAATTTTCTTTAAAAAATCATGCACGATACCGCCTTTACGTGCTACCATTTAAATTCGAAAATCTAAATTTAAATGTTATTGCAAAATTTATGTTTAATTTGCAAATTTTTCCATAAATTTTGACTATTTAATTTTAAAGAAATTCCAAGCAAAAGAATTGAAAGGTCAATGTTTCAAATGAAATTAAATTTAATGCGTCACTGATCACATTTAATTACATTAAAACATAAAAATGCATTTGTAGTTTGTAACATTCTTTTTTTTGTTATCATTTCAATTGTCAATAATTTTTTTTTTTAAGCAAGATGTCTATTTTTTTTTTAAATTTATTTTTATATTTTAATGATAATTTGTATATTTTTTTTGGTAACATAAGGTTTTACTGATAAAAATTATTATTTTTATTATTCTTCTATATTCTTTTACTGTCAACAAAATGTCAACTAAAAATTTTGATAAATTTCTTTTGTAATTAAATTTTATTAATTGAATTGAAATAATTAGTCATATTTTAGGGAATTTTTGAAATTTTTAAATGTAAATGTATTTAAATCGTTATAATCTTATCTAAATATGTTTAAGCAAAGTCATTGATCCTTCTTACTAAATATATTTATAATGTTAAAAGATTTTAATATTTCATTAATTTAGATTAACTTAATGAACACAATAAATAAGATTAGCTTGACAACAAGCAGATACGATTGATTTTTAATAAGAAAATCTTACTGCAAAATGGAAAGTAAATACGGGCGTGTAAAGGGAAATAAATAATTGTGGAATTGTTCTGGAAAAAAAGTTTCAGAATGATTTCTATTAAAAACTTAATAAAGTGAAATTATCTCACTCTGGATTCACAAGTTAAATGACGCAAAGCAAAGATTCTCACAATTTTTTTTTTTATTTTGACAGTTGATCTTCGTAAAAGTTGAAAGTTGGCAAAGTTTCGCTTTGCTTTGCACTAGTTTGCTTGAAGAACTTTGCATTAAGCTATTTCTATATGTATATAGTTTAACTTTCTATCGTTTTGTCTCGCTGCGTTAACTTCGTATTGTGAATCCATTATATAAGTTCGAAATTACATTGTTGGAGCGAAACATTTCTTTAAGATTTCCTGACGAATTTTGAATGGACTAAAATTATTGTCTGCACAATTATAACTTAGAAATAATTCTAACCTTGTAATAGAAATAAATTGAATTTGGTGAATTTAATTCCAATTTAACAGTGCAGCCGTAATTGAGAAGATTATGCATTACTCAAAATTAAAGTTGGATATTTATTGATAATTTGTATTAATTCATTTTACAGCATAATTAAAATTTCATATTTAAATTTAAATTAACACTTAAATAACTCAAACAAAGATTATATTTTCAGGAATACCAATTTTTTTAAAATTTAATCTTACTTCAAATTACTTAATTTAGACAATACTAATTATATTAATCAATATATACTTAATATAGAGTTTGATATTGAAAAATAAATTGTTTTTGCCAAGTTTATCATAAAAATAAAACTTAGCATAAAGATAAATTTCTATATTTAACATTATTATGTTGAAGACTAAATTTAGTTCTTGACGTGTGATTTTAAGAAGAATTTTTTTTTTTATAAACAACATCAAAATATTTAATTTCGAATTATGCTAAAAAAATTTCGTAATTCTACAATTTTGAAAATTATTCTTTTTATTAATGACCTTTTAAAATAATATTTTTATTTATAGAAAAAATTAAATTTTAATTTTACTTATTTAATTTAATTATAATTTGCAAATGAAATATATATTTGTTTTAAAATATTTAAATAAAATTTTAGCTATTTTTAAAAATATCTTAAAGTTTAATTTCGGTTTTTGTTAAAAGAAATAATTTGTGCAAATTGTAATAAAAGTTAATTTAATTAATAATAAATAGGTAGACAAAATAAAGTTAGTTAACTATAATTAAGTAAATTTTTTTTAAAATTTATCTATGATATCATAAAACTATGTATGTTAAGTACATGTTTAATTGAAGTGCTAAATAATAGTAATAATTTTTCTAAAGTGTTAATTTTACTTTCAAAACGTGTAATAATAATATTGCGAAAATGAAAAACATAATTTTTGCTGAAATGTATGTTTTGTCGGAAGAGAAATTTTTAAGGACACTTTAAAATTTGTTAAATATCTAATTTCTCTTGATGATCTTTAGTATAAATTAAAATTTAATTTTTTTGAAAATATGCGGTCTTTTATTGTCATCAATTGTAAAAAAAACATTAAATGATAAAAAGCATATATAAACTTGCATTTATTCTACAATTTTTCAAACTTCCGATTGGTTTACTAATTCTTGTTTAATATAAAATCCAATCTGTCCTCCGTAACAGATATCCTTTAAAATTATAAAGCAGTTAACCATATAAAATAAAATATAATAAAATAATTTTTAGAAATGTAAATAAATTATCAGATTATTTTTAATATAAAATAATAAAAACATTAAAAGATAATTTGAATATAAATTTTGCCATAATTGTCGGCTACCATCACTCTGTTTGTCGGCTACCATCATAATATTTCACCATATCTTATCAGATATTTATTAATTAGCGTTTAATTACATTATTAAGTAAATAGTATAAAAAATTTACCTAATAATGCAATTAATCGCTTATTAATAAATATCTGATAAGATATGGTGAAATATTATCCAAAATAAATCATATTCAAGTAAGCATAGTAGTACGTACTTATATACTGATTATTTTATAATTCAAAATACTTTAAATAGATTAACACTTTAAATTGATTTTTTTATATCAGTTTAAATTTATAATTGACCGAATTAATATAAATTCAAAGAAAGAATCTATATTATATTATTTACCTTAAATTATAAACATCAATGTACAGTTAAAATAAAACGACAGGTGGAAATATAAAATAATATTTTTATAAATTTGATATTATTCAAATTTTATAAATAAAAAAAAATATAATATAATTTAACAAGAAAATAATATAATAAAATAAATAATTTTTTTATTTACGTAAGTTGTCCGGGTAACTGAAATATTTATTATTTGTTTGTAGCGTTATAACAAAAACTGTATACGAAAATATTGTTTTTATATTTTATGTAATAAACAAATATACAGGATGTTTCATTTATAAAACGTACCAGGATAAAATTCGAAAAAATTACTTAAAAGGATATTGAAAAATACATTATTTATTATATTATATAAGAATCCTTTAAAATTATAAAGCAGTTAAGACTTTTACCAAATAAAATCTTATATTTATTATATAAGGATATTTTTCCAAAATTATTAGGATTTCTTAAAAATTGTAATAAAGATTTATGGACAAATTGATTTTGTTTCAAATTACATAATATAATTATATAAATTTAAAAAAAAATTCTACAAAATTGTCAAACATAATTTATAAGGATTATTTAATTCCAATTACACCATTACCTGAATTTGATTACCAAAAATTATATCAATTTAGAATATTGGGTCAGCAGCCCCGTAAATAGTCTTTTATTTGTAGCACAACTTTTGGAACTTTTAATAATTTTCTTTTGTCACAAATATTAGAAAAATCTAACACAGTATCCTTTAGTAATGGCACTTGTTTAAACCATTTTTATGCAAATTTTAATGATTTCTAATTATTTAGTGTCTAAATGAGACATTTCTATAGATTTTAAAATTTTAGATTCCAATGTTTACCGAAAAATACGGTGTTCTACCGAAAAATACGGTTTACTCAACTTCAGCGTAGCATGTAAGCTAAGAATAAAAATATTTTTCTTACGAATGTCAAAACAAATGTTTGGAATATAAGTTTATTTCTTCATATATAAAATACTTGCAGGTATGTCAAAAACTGTGTGCAAATTGATATTCCTGACAGGAATCTAATTTATCTCAATCACTGTGTACCTAACTATGCATTATTATATTCAAAATATCATGAAAAAGGCACAAATTTTGAAATTTGTTAAATTTTCTGTATCTAAGGTAGATTAATTTCGTTTTATACAAAAGTCTTATTCACTTGCTACACCTTGTAATAATATTAGGCCCATAAAAGAAAAATCGTTGTTTTTAGTATTGTTATGAAATATTAACCACCAAATTTAAACGATCAATTCAATTTTGAAACCTTAAAACACGACTATGTACGTATACCATTATAAACACAAACAAAGTATAATTTTTTTTTATAACAATTTTTTGAGTGAAT